>CM061260.1:37934166-39328333 GCA_030848825.1 Tadarida brasiliensis | reverse complement strand
GAGTAATGCGAAAGGGCTTCAAGGAAAAGTTTTGTTCCACGTGCTTTAACTCTGATTGCTGAAGGAGAATACAAGAGAACACATGTCTGGTCCTTTTTGCAGTTTTAAATCAGTTCCAGGGTTCCCATTTTCTCTTTTCCTGCCCAGCCTCTGCTTCCTTTTTCTCTATTTTTCATGACTCAAAAAGTCCAAGTAATGCATGGCTGAGGCTGTGTGATCTGCTAACACATGAGATGCAGCAGCCTGGTCAGGTTTATTTGGAATAGGGGACCATTCTAATTGACTGCTCTCCCTACTGTTTTCATCCCCAACCCAACTCTTTATTATAGATTATAGACTGAGTACCACGTGAAAACACAAATGAAATATAAAAATGTCTCTGAATCAAAGACGTCCAGTCCAAGAGTTGTGGTTCCATGATGACGACCCTCAACGCCCTTAAAAAAGCTAAGTAATTTTTATGGATACCTCCACTCCAATTCACACATTCACCAACAGTTTTAAGGAGGACAAAAGTCAGAATTCAGAAGCCACATTAGTTCTAAATCCACGAGGGCCTTGAGTCCTTAGATGCAGTGTGTACAATGGAATAAGAATGTAGGTTATGTTGCCATAACACAGCCAGGTTCCAAATCCAGCATAGACACTTGCTTGCTATGTGGATTGAGCAAAATTCTTAACTTCTCTGTGCCTCAGTTCTTTCCTGCCAATTTGTAATAGCATCTAACTTATGGAGTTCTTTTTTAAAACTAGAAATAATTCTCTGGCTGGTATGCTCAGTTGGTTGGGCATTGTCCTGTTCACTGAAAGATTGCCAGCTCGATTCCTGGTCAGGGCACATGCCCAGGTTGCAGACTTGATCTCCGGTAGGGGTTGTACAGGAGGCAGCCGATAGATGTTTCACTCTCACACCAATGTCTCTCTCTCTCTCTCTCTCTCTCTCCACTTCTTTCCGCTCTTTAAAAAATCAATAAAAATATTTAAAAAACATTAGAAGTAATAATCCATATAGATCTTCTTGTACTTAAGGATTCTCATTAAATGGCGATGGTGGTCATCATAAGGCACATGACTTGATTTTAATATTGCAAGAAGTCATGAATGTTCATTTTCACCAAAAAGAGTCTCAAAAACTGTAGAAAGAAAATGCTATCAGCTTAAAGAGAAGATATCGTTTTCCCAAGATTTTTTCAGAAAGAGCCATTTCATTTAGTATAGTATACTATCTGACAGAGATTAAAATTGGGAATAGAGGTTGATATATTTTATATCATGTCCACAAATTTGACTATGCACGTTCCCCCCAAAATCCCTTCATTTACAGTAGAGCCACTCTTAAGCAATTCTACCTCATTGGCACTGAAAACACTGTTATATGGAATTCTAACATACATGCCATCTTTTCCATGCAAAGTTGCCTTTGGGTCATGATAACCCATGGCTCTATTTCATAGTCTAAATCAAGGCTGGGGACAAAGCGATCCCTTTACTATATTAACTAGCGAGCCTAGCCCAGGAAGAAATACTAGATTGCCCCATTTACCCTGTCAGGCTCTCTTCCATAGGCTCTGGGGCCCAAGCATTAGGAGGGCTGGCAGCTTTGGAAGTGGGCACAGATGGAGAATAATTGAGGTGCCAATTAGCACCAGGCACATTGTGGAAGCTCAGAGAAGTATTAAACAGCAACAGGAAACTGTTCATATTCTCTGTACATACAGCTGTTATACGTATTTGTGAATACATTTGCAGATTGGATCACTCCCAGTTCATCCTCAAGCCCACAGGGTTGAATGTGTAAGACCTGGCATTTTCTTTAAGGGTTCTCAATATCTTGCACAAGGACATGCCTAACCTTTGGCAGCATAAATTATCTATAGATAAGGAGGTATCAGCAAAATTATTGCTTTATATATCTCTGCATAGAAATTTGCTGCTTTAAAATCTTAGAAAAATGGTATGGGTTATTGTAAGAAATAAAATATTTTGACAATAATTATATAAAGCACATGTCTACTTCTAAAGTGTCCTCCCATGTTCTAGCAGAGGTAAGTTAGGTGAAGTTAAAAATAAGAGATTTATTAATATTTTAATTAATATTTAAAATATATATGCAAGTGATTTATCATGCAAATTCCTCAAGTCGTTTTTTTTTTTAATTTGTTTTCATCTATTTACTTATGAATTCTTTGACACATATATATGAGTATCTACTGATTCTGTTTCAGGCAACTTGATGAGCCCCGGGAAATGGCAAGAAAGAAGCGAGATGAAATACATGAATCTCTGTGTAGCGCTGCAACATGGCGCTCCGAATGCTCTTTTCCAAAATCTGTAAAAGCGAGATCTGCGATGGGATGGGGACTGTGTCCAAAGCGTGTGCTTTTATCTAATTTAACCAAAACAGGTACTCCCCAGTAAAAATGCTTTACTTTGCCATAACATTTCATTACAGAATGTGTCAAGATGATGTGCAAGTGTATGGAGTTAAAGAAGTTAAGTTTTCATAATTCTGAAAAATCAACTGTGAAAATAAAAACTGCCTCTCTGGCTAATTCCCCATGCACAGACTGCTTATTCATGAATAATGATATAAAAGGCTCTGAATTCATTCACTTGATAAAGGAGGCATAAGAAATACTGGTAAATATATTCTTACCTGCCTTGTTACCACTTGCCATCTGTATTGTTACTGCATTGTACAGTCACTTCACTGCAAATGCAAAGAAATCATCTCAGCTACAACTCTCTCCCCTCAAATCCACCACCAATGCCCATGGAGAATGCCAATCTGAATCTTTTACTCGTCCTTCTGTGTCTGACTTCACAAAGACTTCTCTTCAATATCGAGGACATCTTTTCAATATCTAAGACTGCTTCCTTTCTATTGAGAGAGAGGCAGAAGGACGGACGTAACCAATGACAGGAAATTATTTACGCCACACAAACAGCTAGTTTTGTCATTATACCCAGGGGATTCACAGCTTTGATTCCCTTGACTGCAGATGACTTCTCCATATGGGACAGTGATCCTTTCTGATTGAGCTTTGGGAGGGTTGCTAATGGTGAATGGAGGGGGTAAAAAGGAACTCACCAAAAAGTCAGATGAGCAGAATGAACTCTGGGGAACAATGGGGTGAAGGATGTGGCAGCTGAACCCACACCATGGCCACTATAGGGTCAACGTTACTTTCAGCCAGAGCTGGCTTCTGGTGGCAACACTAATGTATATGAGAGATTAAAAGGCTTTATGGAGGGAGACTCTTCAAATCCAGTTGCCAAGCAACTCATTTCTGTGCCCTGCATCTTGATGGAAGCTTTTGTATATATACCAAATTATAGTTTCAACTTTTTTTTCTTGTACCCCTGATCTGGGGCTCTGGGGATGCCAAGGAGTCCGCACAGGTGCCAACTTCTGTTTCTGCTAAGCATTGTGGCATATGTCTAATTACCAGGAACTGTCCCCCTCCTCCATGAAAAACAGTGCCCTGACAGATCAACACCTCTAAATTTTGTTGTGATGCAAAACACCTAAATTATGACTTACTTCTCTTCTCCTCTAATTACAATTTAAGGCCAATTTAAAACCAATTAAGTCCCTGGTTTTTCCCCCCAGTCTGCCACTAATAGGTCCTAAATTACAAGAATATAAGAAGCTGAGGAACATCAATCTACAGTCACAATACTTTTAGTAGAGTTGTCATAAAATTACGGAAGGATAACGAAATGATTGGATGTAATTAGGTGAGAGGAAAATAGGACCCAACTCAAAATGTCAGTCAGTAAGTAATTAATCTTAATAGAAAAAAATGTATATAGGTGGCTTAAAAGTCACATTATTAAAAATATATATATATTCCCCAAGGGAATGAAAGCATCAAAAGATAAATTAGAAGTCCTTTATGATTAATTCAATCAAGTTCATGTTTATCATAATAAATGACAAGGCTTCTCAAGTTATTAAAATTGCCCGAAAGGAGAATGGTTTCCTGAAGTCTGAAGTATAGCACTTGAGCTTCTTTGCAAATGACACACAGAAATGTAATGTTCAATTAAATGGTTTATTACAGGAAAATAAAAACAGAAACGGCCATCCAATCTTTGAGGAGTGACTGTAAAAACCCATTACGCGTGCAGGTCTTAGAGGATCCTATGGTGAGAACTTTGAATTCTCCTTTGTGCTGACAGGAAAACCCGCTCCAATAAAAGATGTCACGTTTACTATCTTTGAAGGAAATTAGAACACTGAGTTTGTAAAAAGAGAGAAAAAAACAAATAGACTGTTCAAATGACATGTGAATGATAATACTTTTATATGACATATAAGTCAATAGAAAGATAAATATAACTATTTTTCCCAGAAGGAAAAGTTAAAAAAAAATATTCCAGTCCATCTTTGTTCCCATCCACATGAACTGCTTTCAGAACCCTCGGAACCTGATTCTGAAAAAGGTAAACTATCCGGCTATTAGTAAGAAAACACATTTGAAATAATAAAGTATAAAGTATGGGAGAAACGGAGACACGAATCACCAAAACAGTTGTTACATCACTGCAAAATATCTAAGATGTATTTTTGGACAAATAGGCTGTAAGATATGGGTAAGAGCTTGACTTCTGGGGCTAGACCTGTGTTCACATTTCCTTGGGCAAATTATTTAACCCCTTGAAGTCTTGGTTTTCTCATCTTTAAAAAAGGGATAGTAATAGTGTCTGCCTCACAGAGTTGCGAGGATTAAATGGTAGAGGTAATACATGCAAAGCCCAGAGCACACTGCTTGACACAATCTGCTGTCCATACAGGTTAGCTCTTATTGAAAACACAATTTATACTTAGATTCTGTTGGGACGGAAACATGGGCTGTAAACGACTTCTAAAAGAGGCAAATGAAACAAATTCAATGTCCTGTTTTATTGGGTACACGGACCTGACATTAAGCATGTTCAGAATTTATTGATGAGATTAAGGAGAAAAGGGTCGGGTGTGGAGGTGAATGTTGCCGACATTTACTATTTATGCTGGCAATGTGCCAAGCATTGCTTTGACCTGTTTTATACATGTTAGATCATTTAATTCTGACCCAAAATCTGAAGACAGATTCCACTGCTGCTTGTCTGGCCATTCTATTCGCTGTTTGAGGGTGAGGATTATGTTTCGGGGGCAGGACAGAACATAGCACATGGCATTCGGCTGTTGCTTAGGAGCGCCGAACTGAACGCGTGAATCTTTCCAAAATGCCCCGAATCTTTCATGATTTCACAAATGCCTTGCTTTCCAGATTTCTCTCCACTTTTCCCCGCCAGATGTCTATCATCCTAGACACATAAGATAAGTCACAGTTTGTTGATCATATCACGAACTCATAATCAATGCCTCTTTTTTTCTTCCCATTTCTGAAGCCTAAAATATGTTTTTCCTTCCTAATAACCACTGTTTTGAAGCCTTTATCTGGTAGATTGCTTGTCTCTATTTCTTTAGGTACTTTTTCTGGGGTTCTGTCCTGCTCTTTCGTTTGGAACAACATATTTCTTTACCTCCTCATTTTGGCCATTTCTCTCTGTTTCTGTGAGGTGAAACAGCAAACTCTCCTGGTCTGAAAGGAGTGGCCTTGTGTGGGAGTGGCCCCTTTGTAGACTGCGTGAGTTGTCCAGGCAAGCCAGTTGGAGCTGTAGGTGGAGCTGGTCAGGGCTGAGTCCCAGGGACAAGCTTGGGAACTGGTGAGGGCCCTGGCTGGCTATGGCACCTGGATGTGTTCCTGCCCTTGTGACCAAGGGGTGGAGGACGGCCACAAATGATGCTTTCTGCCACCTCCTGCACCAGAGAGAATTCACACTTCTCCCATTTGGCAGATGCTCTAAATTTTGGAAATAGATTTCCTTCCCATACAGTCTAGGTGCCCTTTAACCACTGTTTTGTTTTGTTTTTCACTGTTCCCAGGGTGAGTGACTCTGCACACAAGTCTTTCGGTGACTCCTCTCTGAGGTCAGTGTGTTGGGGGTGGGTTGCCTCAGTACCCCGTGTCCATCTCTCTTACCCATTTCTATGTGGTGCCTCTCTCACTTTTGTGCAGAAGCTATTAAGTTAGTCCTCAGTTCTACTTCAGGGGAATAGCTCAGTTTATAGATGTAAATTCAATGTGTACGTAGGAAGAGGTGAGTTCAGGGTCTCCCTCCACTGCCATCTTGGACCAGAAGCCATTGCTGCTCCTGGTGATGCCTGCCAATGTTCTCTTCTTCCCAAGGCTAGCTCAAATGCTGCTTCTTCAGTGCCGTCGTCTCTAGGTCCTTCAACCAGAATCAACACAGCATCTTCCTGTTCTGTGTTGCCAGAGCCATTCACATGCCCTTTGGTGCATTCAACAATTAGATGTTAAATGTTGTGATGACCACCAGGCACTTTTATATACCCGAGAGAAAAGACAGGCCTTTTCTTTAAGGAGTTTATACTCATAAAAGCGAACACATGTGTTCAAATGCAGGTAATGAGTACTTAATATATGCAGAGGGTAAGCAGCAATAGGGCTTTGAATCACAGTCTTGGATGGCTTCTGGAGGAGGTGGCTTGAGGTGCTGAGTTTTCAGAGTTAAACTGGGGGTTAGTCAGGAGAAGAAGTCAGAGTTATTCCAGGAAGGAGAATCCACAAGTGGAATAGCAGAGGGGACCACATGGTTTGCAAACTACAAGTGATTTAAGAGTGTTGCTTAAAACCACGATCCATTGACTCTGTGATTTTCAACCTTTTCTATCGCGTGGTACACATAAACTAATTACTAAAATTCTGCAGCACACCCAAAAATATATTTTCTGCTGATCTGAAAAAAAAAAAGGTAAAATTTTGATTCATTCACACCAGGTGTTGGCAGTTGTCATTTTTTTATTTGACAATTTAGTGCCCTGACTAAATAGTCAGGTATTACATGTTTTCAAAATTCTTGTGCCACACCAGGTGGAAATTGCTGCATTAACTCACTGGCAAACTGTCCACAAGAGATACGTTTAGAAATTGAGAGTAAATGTGTAGACACTTTTATGGAAAGTTGACCCTGCTATGACATCAGAGCATCAGTGGACTCATCATTCCCTTGAGTATGGTATAGATGAGTTCTTGGACTGTACAAGAAGTGTCGCAAGTCACATATGTCATAAGCAGTGTTCTAGTCACATGCAGTAGGACCATGTACTCCTCCACTGTAAACAATCAAAAGCGACTGGTCCTTCCACCCAGTTTGAGAAGCAGCAGTTCAGAACTCCTGAAGCATAGAAAGGGTCATGGAAAAAACTAAGCTAGACAGAAAAGGGTCAGATTATGAAGGATTATGTGGACCAATATGTTTTATTAAAGAACTCATGTAATTTATTTCCTCAAGATTATAAACTCTCTGTCAATGATTGATTTTATTATAGACATCTTTGTATTCCTCACAACTGCTTAGGTCTGCACTGCCAAACAATTTCCAAATAAAATTATTTGTTTGTGTGTAGTTTGTCCCATAGAAAGAGTCTAGTTGGGCTTCATGTAGCAACTGAGGCTTCTTGATGTGTGAGTGCAACCTCACTGGTTTCAAAACCCTGGCTTAGTTAGGTTTACCAAACCTGTCAGTTTTTCATTTTGCTTGGTTACTCAGAGCTCTAAGCTATGCACTGGGGATACAGCAATGAATGGAATCTAGTTCTTTCTGTCTAGTTGCTCACAACTCAGTGGAGACACTTCAAGGAGCCACATCTTTTGTTCAGAATTAAGCTATATTTTGACCAAGCTAGCTTTTTTTTACAAAGGTCTGGCAAATTATTGCATGTCCCTAAAAGTTCCAGTGATGTTTTCAGACTACCTAAAGTTTGGGACCTGTTCAGATTTGTATTGGATATAGAAAAATATTCAAGAAGTTTGGCATGAGTATATTTCCTATATTGAAAGTTTCAGAATTTTCAATAATAAAGGTAAACAATTCAAAGTAATACTTTTAGGCAATTTTGTGAAAATTTTTTTTATCTCATAACTAGACGTCCAAGGAGAGGTTTACAAAATAAAACAAAGGAGGAATTGAAAAGTAAAGGTTGGGAAAGAAATATAAGAATTGGGGAACCAGAAAGAAGAACAAAGACAGGATGGCTCTAAGAAGAAAAAAAGAACGAAAAGGTAGGGCCAAAATTACTCGGGAAGCAACTGTTACGTATTGGCACCCAGAGCTCAATGATCATTAGCTTCACTTACTCCTTACTGCTCTTTTCCAGACACCAATCCATCAAAATAATGACTTCAAATGTATACCAAAGTTTATCTGAAATAGTTTCAAACTAATAGAAGTAAAACCAACCAAAGAAAGTACGTTGAATTAAATATGATGTCAGAATCATAAATAAATATAGTCCATTTCAAATGGTGAATTTTGGTTAATAAAACTGTGGTTGTAGGACCCAAAGAAGCAAAAATTTAAAAATATAACAATGATCATTTGTCTGTTGACCCACAGTTTACAAAATACTTTCACCTTATTCATCATTTTTAATTATCATAACAGTACTGGGACCTGGGTAGAACAAAAAGTAAAATTAACTCCTATGTTATTGATGAGCAAACTGAAACTCAGGGATATTGAGAAATTGACCCCTAAATACAGGATATTAGATCTTGAAGTCAAGAGGCTCACCCAAGTTGTTGTTTTTTTGTTTGATTGTTTGTTTTTTAATGTCAATTTCCAGGCACTTTCGTCAACCGTCCATTATACCCGCCCCCCCTTAAAGATCACATTTCTCTGACAGAATGCAGTAACTCTAAAATGTCCTACATATGTGCTTTGGGAATAGTACGAGGATAGGCATGGGATACAAATAACCTCATTCCATAATGGTCCTACCTGGGTGAGGTAGTGACTAGTTAGGTATAAATGCTACTGCCACATCTATTTTGTTAGGAGCACTTCTGATCGAGTACTGCTGCTCCTTGCACAAAGCAGTTGGCACTGAAATGTAATATCCTCTACTGATTAAGCCAAATTTGCAATCCTTTTAGTAATCTTTTTTTAAAATATAGTTTTTTTCCTTATTGATTTTAGAGAGAGAGAAAGGGAGAGGGAGAGAGAGATAGAAACATTGATGAGGGAGAACATCGATTGGCCGCCTCCTGCATGCCCCCCACTGGGGATCAGGCCCACAACCTGGGCATGTGCCCTGACCGGGAATCGAACCAGCAACCTCTTCGTGCATGGGTCAATGCTCAACCACTGAGCCACACTGGCCGGGCTTAGAAATCTATTGATTGTGAATTTTGTTGTCAAATTTGCAGTACTAGATCTCTG
This sequence comes from Tadarida brasiliensis, assembly GCA_030848825.1. Classification (NCBI taxonomy): domain Eukaryota; kingdom Metazoa; phylum Chordata; class Mammalia; order Chiroptera; family Molossidae; genus Tadarida; species Tadarida brasiliensis. The sequence goes on along the minus strand of CM061260.1, from coordinate 39,319,039 downwards.
CCATTAGTGTCAGTGACAGCAAAGCTAAAACTATACACCCTCCAACAGAAGCACCCAATGACCTCAACTCTGTCCTACAAAAGACCAGGAAAATGAAAGTTTAAATAAATGATACAGTAAAATATTAGCCTCAAGTCTCCCTATCACATCAATTCCATTGGTTTTATTTGATTTTTATTGTCATATTAAAATATATCTCTATATCACCCTACTTAATGCATTGAAATATAAGCTACAATACGAAGTATGGCTATTTGCTAAAAATACATTCAAGCTAAAATATTAACAGGTCTCAATGAACTTTGCCTCATGGCTTTTTATAGCACTGATGCTTATTTATTATAAATTATGCATTCTCAAGTATATTCCTTGCTTAATTTTAAAAAATCATCAATTCCCTTCACTCTTTAATAAAGTCTCCAGAGGAAAAAATTAATATTTTTATGAAGAAGAAAGAAAAGTAGAACATGCCATCAACCCAGAGTCATGTCAGAGTATGTCTTACAGACGCGTTACAGGTTGATGTATTGAGTGATTTTGTCCCTACCTAACACATGCCCTCCCTTTGCCGCAGATTGAAATGACAATGTCATTTCACACTTCCCACCTGGCACATTCATACACTGCTTCATAGAGGAGAAAGCCCAGCGACACTTCAGCGTGAGTGTGAGGCTGCAAGTAAAAGGAGAAATGACATCTTACTGAAGAATTGCTTGGAGTGTGGGAGCCTTGAGCTAAGTGGTAAAACAGATTATGCTACATGAATAACTAAATCTCTCTGCAGAGAGGCAGGGGGCCTTTATGAGCACTGGAGATGCAGAGAACACAAATGTCTAGAGCTATTACTGTCAAACACATAAATCTACATCTCTTTTTAATAGTATTGCACTGTTTGTGTGTGTGTGTGTGTGTGTGTGTGTGTGTGTGTTTTCAGACAAACAGAAAATTAGATAGAGCAAAAGCATTTGAGCCTCATCTGTCTTCCAGGGATATATTTTTCACATCTGGATGGGTGGGATAAATGTATTAATGACACAAAGTATAATTCCACAGTCTTTTCAGGCTTTCACACAAGCTAATGCCACTTGCTCTCAAGAAACACCTCCTTTTATTGGCGTGATCCCATTAGTTCTCCCCATAGCCCTGAGAACCATAATTACCCTTTCCCTCAGTTTCTGTGATGTGCCCTGGTTTACAAGCTTTTCAATCTCATTCACGTCCTCCAATCCCCGAAGCATCCTCCAGGCATCCATGTAGAGTTGATTGCCATACATAAGGGTAAGAGAAAGTCAGAGACATTTCAAATTGATTGTAAGAAATCTTCCTTGCGGCAAATGGTAAGAAAACTGCTACAGCAAACGGCGATTCACAAAAAGCAGATGGGAGCTCTCCCTGGCGTGTGTGGTTACTAACCAGCACTCAGAGGTGAAACTGGAACGGTCTCATCAGTGGGGCGCAGGGCTTGGCAACACGTCAGGGTGACGGACCAAATCTTCACTTAGTCCGTCTCTTAAACTCGGGCCACTAGTAAGCCCGCATGGGACCCTTCACCAATGAGCACGATGACATTGCGGGTGATACCCTGGATTGGGAGACTAGTGGGAACTTAGGTGAGTCACTCTGCCTCCCTGAACCTCACTTTTATCTTAAAAAGAAAACACTTTTCAAGAGCAGACTCTTATCCTTTCATGCAACAATTCATGGAACTCCAGTATGTAAAACAAGTAGCAGCAGACTTGGTGTGGTAGAACCAGAACAGGGAACAGCCCTTCTGCCTTGTCTCTTACCTCCTGCATTTGGCCAAGGCCAAGTCTAAAGAACATTAGAATCTCACAGAACTTTCTTTGAAAACCATGGACTTGGTGGTTTAACTGACTCACCAAGTCCTAACTCCCAGTGAAATGCCCCTGCGGTTCTAATTATACTGACATCCTTAGAAGCACTGTTGAGGGCATCCCTTGACAATTCTTCGCTGATTGTAGCCAAACCTTTTCCCAAAATCTGACCTCTCAGAAGGGATCTCTTCTCTCTGTGACTGGAGTCATCATGCTCAACTGCCTAACAGACAGAAGGGACACTTCTTGCCCTCAGAGCCATAGCTCTGGTACCCATTTCACCAGGACAGCTTCCCTCCCGCGATTCTAAATGTTCCTCAACATTCACGAGTTCAATCTAAAGATATTCTCAGCTGAGAAAAGAAAAAGCTTGCAAGAAACCCCTGGTGAGAACAAGTCCGAGTGGTTGGTGTGCAGGTCCAAGAGGGAAGACCTAAAGAACGACGTAATTAATTTCATCTTTCAATCCAAAGCATAGCTTACTTTAAGATAAAGGATGCACTGTTTTCCATCAGTTTATCATAGATTTTTAATCTGTGAAAAATATTTGTTCAATCTGATCCATAATGTGCTAGGGATAAGAAAAAACAAAAAAAAAGTAACAAGTTTCAATGTACAAATTTTGCTGAATTGAATTTCTATATTTCCATGGTTATCGATACAGGTATCAGCTAAAAACATGACCCCAAAGGGATTTTTCTGGGCACTCCAAGTGTTTAACCAGTACCACAGTAGCCTATAATAATGCCTATTATTTTGTATGCTAGTCAGTTGAATTCTAGAACTCTAGTGATTATCTTTGGAACAAAATGCTCTTCTACAATGCAGCTGCACATGTCGGTTCTGTTTGGTATAAAATTCAGAATATACACCTATCTGCATGAGTATTTCCATCCCTTTTCATTGATGCTACAAATGACCTCTAATTTTTATTTTAACCTTTTTTCTTATTGCTTCTTAATATTGAATGGTAAACCTACAATACTCACTTTTTCTCTTGACGTTATTTAACATAGCATCACTCTCTTTCATCAGTCTTAACTCCCGAATGCCTCATCCTCTTCTATCTCCCTTTCATTCGGTATTCTCCTATCAGTGTCTTTAGCCCTCCACATTAAACACCACATCGATTATCTGGCTTCTCTCTCTCTCAGCATTCTTAAACAGTTCTCTTGTGTTGGCCTGGCACATCCATCATTCTGTATTCCTCTTTTATACATAATGAATAATTGTATTTACATAGTGTCCAGTTCCAAAGAATTAAAGCACTTTAGATTACTTTGGGGAAATATGTGTAATCAATTCTGACAGCATCTCTGAGGCAGGTGGAAGCAAAACACCATCATCCATTTTTACTAAGTAAGAAAGATGGCACTGGAGATAAGGAATTAGCCTTAGGTCACACTGTCATTTTCCAATAGTTACAAATGACATTCAATCGCTGGCCAAGTTAGTTAGCCCTCTCCGTATTCTTCTTTCCATTCCCATAGCGATTTCCCTAGATCAGGCCACCTACACCGCACTATCGCCAGAGCACTGAGACCTTTCATCCCAGAATCTCCCTATTCAAATCCTTCTCTGCTTTGTCCTATTCGTTACTGCCAGATGTGTCTTCGTGAAGAGCTTCTCTGATCATGCCACATACTGGCGATAAACCTTCAATAGCTTCCTGTCATTCAACAAATTAAATATAACTTTTTATATGCCATCATTTAGGGTCTCAACCTGACTTTCAAATAGATCAATAACAACAGTCTATGTATACACTAATACTCAACATGACTAACATAATTACTAGCTAGTCCCCAATAGTCTCAAACCTTCTCACTTCCAAGTCTTTGCCCATGCTGTTCCTGATGCTCAGAAACACTGCTCCTCTCTGCTTTAATTCTGTTAGTTTGTTTTTGGGGAATTCTTTTGAATTTTTCTACTTCACGAATCTCACCCTGGATCTTCTGCTAGCCAGGTATAATTTATCTTTTGCAAAGGAGCAGAATTTTTTGCTTGTCTTTTGACATTCACCATAATTTAACTTATTCTGTTTTCCTTTTCACTTATTTCACCACTTTTCATAGAATACCAGAAATTTTTAGAACAATAACTGTTTTTCTAGTATTAAAAAAAAAATCTTGTGTTACCTAGCATATATAATTACTTATATAATAAAAATTCTTATGTATTTAATTTATATTCATTCATTGTATTTGATCATACTAATGCATCTTATTCTCAAGTACTTTTTATTAGAAGTCATAAATCATCATTTATTATTATCCTCTTTAAATTCTTGAACTCTGTTTCCTTTTCTATCATTTTTTTTTGCTCCTATTTAATCTCTTAATTTGGGCATTCCTTATAGATGGGCACATCCATCTTTATGAATGGGTTCTTGTCTCTAACATAGTCCCTCCAGAAGAAATGTTTTTCCTCATAGTTCCAATTTGACACTTGACACTAGCCTACAAATTCTTTTTTAGCCCTAATCAACTCTGTTGCCTTGTTTTCAACCGTCTCCTTAAGTTTCTATGGGGATGTCAATTTACATGTGACCAAACTCAGATTAATAGTAAACCAGCAAGCCCATCTGAAGGGATGTCTTAAAAAATACTCCTAGGAAGTCTGTTGTGTTTATAGCAATGATGCTGAGGATGTTGACTCCCTCCCACGTCCTCTTTTTGAGAACAGATTCAAAACATTTCTCTTCTTGCTGAGTGCTGAGAATAGATGGGTTGCTTCTTGTGCCCCTGCTTTATATAGACCTTCTAAATGACAAGCTTGATCAGATCTCCTTTTTCTTGCCTTCCAGAAAGCTCATACTATAGTTTTTGCCCACCCATAACAAGTGTTTAAACCACAGAGCACCCATTTGAACCCAATTATCCCTATTTGGTTTCAAATTGCTTATTCCAACAAAAATTTTTCCTTCACATAAAATTTGTCAATTATTTTTGCCTTAAAGAAATAACTTGTAAATTATATCTGTCTTTGGACTATCTAGAATATTTTTGGGGGGGGGGGAATAAAACAGAATAAAGCCATTTATGTAACTATGCGAGTAAAACGATGACAGAGATAGACCTAGCTGCAAAGTTTCTAGACCCCAGGAGCACACCATGTCCTGGCTGCTCTTTACACGTACTTGATATATATTGCTATGTGTACCTTTGTGTGTGTGTATTTACGTTTTGTCATTTTTCTTATCCTTCATATCAGATTATAAAATCCCCAAGAACAAGATTTGTCTTTAAAAATATATATTTTTTGCAATTTTCTCAAGCAAATATAAAGGAATGTTCATATGGTAGCCACTCAATAAATGGATTTGGATGACTCTTAATCTATCACTAAATCCCAACTTGAATCTCAAATTTCAGTCATCATCTGACTTATATATAGAATTGTCTATCTGACCTTGGCTAAAACTGTAATCCTTTGCTTGATAGAATAGATATGCGACCTTAGAGTTTACTGCAACATGAATTTCTGCCACTAGAATCTTCTCTTCTCACTAACTGGGGGAACACGAAGAGAAAAATACAACCTCTGATTTAATGACATCTATTTTATATTTTATTTAATATTTATTTCAATATGAAAATAGAAATATTAAAAGCTCTAGAAATCTCACCTATTAATCATTGATAACTTCCTTTAGCAATTTTAAGGTATATTTGTAACTCATCAAAACTTAAAAAAAATTATTTTAAATATACTGTACAATTTTCATAGATATTTACTACCGGCTCTTGTAGAATGTGTTGGGTGCGTGATACACCACTAAATAAAATCAAGGAATGAGAGAGCAATTCCGTTTAGCAGTGGGACCCACCCTCTGATACTTCACAAACATATAATTATACAACAAATGTGTCTGGTATTCACTCCAATTTTGTAAAGTAGGCAGCATTGGTGTGGAGAGCCCCCTTATGAAACAGAGGTCTAAATCTGTATTTCCTAAGGTATAATCCTTAAGAAACAGATACTTACAAAGCTGCATTAAGATTATCTGTAGTCCATGTAAGCACAGAAAAGCATGTGTTTGTTGAACATGGGCAATGTGGGCTCAAACATGGAAACGAGAGGTAATTGGAGTCCAACCAATGTCACGCTGAAGGGATCGTGCCTGGGAGATCATGAGTAGATCCCAGAAATTCTGCACAGCCTCATTTACCACGCACTAATACAGAGCTACAGGAGGCATAAACAAACAAAGGGAAACAATGAAAAAAGTCTGTTTGCTTCTATTAGGGGCAGAGATGAATGTTATTCTGCCAATGTTCAATTTTCCATTATTATTTAAAGAACAAAACTCTTGTACTAGAGTCCATTTGAGGAAATACTATTGTCATCTTTTTATATATAAAAGCAATTTCAAGTCACTGCTAAATTATATATAAGAAAATATACTAGGGAGCCTCAATTTTTCACATGCTTTTGCAAAACAGTAGGAACAGTTCTTACCACTATGTTTGCAATAAATCTCACGTATATTGAGATAATGCCTTTTTCTTTAGGTCATTGTTAAAACACTAAGAGCATAATGACCTGAACAAATAGTTTTTACCCTAGTAGCAAAATAATAATGGCTTTTTTTTCAGATTTTCTGAAACTAAGCAAATCTGATTTGAGAGCAGAACTGTTGTTAGAGAAATTATTTCAAAGGATTGAAAAGACTTCTTTGTTTCAGCTGATAAGGAAAAATAATTTTAAAACTTGGCTTTCCATACTTACCTTGTGCTACACTATTTTTAATCACATTTGCAAGTAGATTTATTCAAACACTGTCAGTACAATATAGAGTAAAGGGTAAAAACATGTCATTAATGACACCAAGATACCATTTAAAGAAATACTGTTTGGAAGTTTGTATTTTTTAAAATTGATTTGAGAGAGAGAGGAAACATTGATTTGTTGTTCCACTTTTTTATGCATTTATTGGTTGATTCTGACTCATGGGATCAAACCTGCAACCGTGGCATAGCAGGAGGACACTCACCACCTGGACACCTGGCCCCGGCAAAAATGTATGCTTTCTTAAGGTAGCTTGTAGGTTCAAATATGCCTGCTTCTAAGTTAACATTGAATCACTTTCCACCAGGTAACGTGTATGATCTTCATTATGGTGCAGTATATGACACTGGTTAGGAGAACAGTTTGAAGACTCAGATAGACCTGTGGTCACATTTCAGTTTAGTCCCTTACGAGCTGTGTGAGTTAGGAAAATTATTTCACCACTCTAAGTTTGTTTTCTTATGTCTAAGTGGGCATAATACAATGTTTACTCAATAGAGTTGGTTTGGAAATTAAATGAAATGATCTATGCTAAGAAACTTAGCACAGTGGTTATTATTATTTTTTTTCTTTATTGATATTAGAGAGAGAAAGGAAGGGAGAGGGAGAGAGATAGAAACATTGATGAGAGAGAACATCAATTGGCCGTCTCCTGCATTCCACCCACTGGGGATTGGGCCCACAACCTGGGCATGTGCCCTGACCAGGAATTGAACCGGCGACCTCTTGGTGCATGGGTCGATGCTCAACCACTGAGCCACACTGGCTGGGCAATAATTCAATTTTCAAAATGGCCAAAATAGTTGCACATACCTTTCATAAAAGAAGATATACAAATGGCCAATAAGGACATAAAATTACTCAAAATCACTGATCACCAGGAAATGAAAATTAAAACCACAATAAGATATAACTATAGACACTACTGGAGTGACTAATATTAGAAGACCAACCACAACAATTTTGGTAATTATGTGGAGGAATTGCAACTCACAAATATTATTTGTAGGCATACAAACTGTTAACAGTCATTTAGCAGAAATATCTCACAGCAATTCCATTCCTAGGTATTTACACAAGAATATATTTTTATAAGAAAGATTTCTACAATAATGTTCATAGAAGTTTTATTCATAATAACCTGAAACTGCTGACTAGGTGTCCATTAAAAGGTGTGGTATGTTAATAAAATGGATGATTACTCAACAATAAAAAGAACAAAAAATACTAATATACTAACAACATGGGTAGATCTCAAAATAATTCTGCCGAGTAGAAGCAGCCTTACAGAAAAAAGTACACACCCTGATTCCAGTTTAAGAGCATCTAAACAAGCAAAATTAAACTATTATGAAAAAAGATTAGAACAGTGGTTGCCTTTTGGAGGACAGCTGGGGAATAGCTTTGATGCAGCATGATGGTGATGCCAGTGGGTACACCGGTGTGTGTACATTTGTCAAAACTTAGTGAATAAACACTTAATAGTTTTGCAATTCATTTGACTTCATGTGTGTTTATGTATGCATGCATGTCTTACGACAAAAGGAAAAGAAATAGAAGCACATATTGAATTCTAGTTAATAATATGCACGCTGAGGTATTTGGGGAGACATGTACTGATATCTGAAATTTACTTTGAACTACAAAAAAAATAAGATATGTTAATGGGTAGAAAGAGAAATGAATTGATGCATGAAATATATAGTAAAATAAGTATAACAAAATGTTAATGATGGAATTTAGACAGCTGACATGAATGTTTATATATCTTTCAAGTTTATTGATGTTTAAAATATTTTATAAAAATTGTTACAAAAAATTAAAACTTCCTTATGCTCTTTTGTCTCCTGGAAAAGGGGAAATTATAATTCCTACCTAAAGGAGTTTTGTAAAAATAAAATGATGACTCAGGTACTGCGATTTGGAAACATTTTTTTCCCACTCTATGGATTTCCTATTTATTTTCACAATGGTGTCCTTTAATGAGCAGAAGTTTCACATTTTGATGTAGCTTATCAATGTTTCCTTTTCTAATGAATGAATGAGGTGGCCAGCACAAAGTTGATCTTCAATAAGCATTGGTACTTTTAACTTTTATTTCAACTGCATTCCTCTAGTGGAGTCTAGAATGCATTCAGATTGCCCTCCCTAGCTTTTACTGTTCATCTGTCCTGTACATGGGTTGCAATCACTTGCTCAGTGTTTCTTGGGTGTTCTTGACCTCTCCTAGTAACAGATTTACTTTTCCCTCACTCCCCTCATAACACAACTAATCAGGAGTAGATCCATGGTGGACATTTAGGCTTCTTTAGCTCCCAGTCCCTTTTCTCTGAAAAGAGAGAAGGAATAAGCACAAAGAAAGAGCACAGAAGGATTGCATCAGCCTGGATGTCATGTACAGTGCGTCAAATGCTGTGAAAAGTCAAGGAGAATTCGGACACAGGAAAATGCCTTTGAATTGTGAGGGTTAATGAAAATTGACCTCAGAAAGATAATTTTGGGGAAAGTGGTTGGAACATCAGAGGACTGGCCTTATTTCTATTCTGGGCTTATCAGCAGCTCAACTTCTACAAACTTTCCAGTTACCGTTGCTGTAACATGAAGGTCCTACCTATTTTACTTTAGTTTCTCACGTTCTTAAGCAGAAAATTGTTACCTCTCAATGTTCCTTATCTTCCTAAGCACAGGCAGTCACAGACCTACAAAGGCACTGTGAACACAAATGATTCCAAACACACGATCCTTTGCACCCTCACTGCCAGAAACTCCGACTGTGTTTGTTGGTCCTGGAAATCACTCTATTGCTGTTTTCATTTTTCAGGTGTATATATTTTGTCCTTTGCAAGGAGTGAGCTCCAATGGCTTCAATAACTTACTGAGTCTTATCTCTTTTACCTGATGCCTTTGAATGCTTCATCCTCAGGGGGAAAAGAAAATCAATTGAAGCCAAAGAAAAGGCTTTGGAAATACAAAAATTAACCTAGAGATCTTGTACAACCCTTCCATAAAATCACTTTTTTTTTTTTAGTTAAAAAAAAATGTTCTGGATCTGAAGGTAAAAGTAGAGGTACCAGGGACAGGATACTTCCTTCCTAAATGACTGGCATCTAAAGCAGCCTCTCTCGTCTCTAATGCCTGAAGGAGTCTCATACTATGTGAAACAACTTCCACTGAAATTAGAGCAAGCTCAGTGAATTATGTTTACAGGCAACAAGCAATTTTTGATGCTCAAGATTATGATAGGTTGTGTGGAGCATATAAAAGGAAAACACCACACGTTCTTCTCCTCAAGAGTTATGTACATGAAGCAATTAGGGAATATTTCCAAACAAAATTATCAAGCATCACTGACTATGGTGGGTATGGAAGGAAAGGGATTGAGAGGGCTGGAATAAATTTCCTTAGTTTCTCAAGCTTTCTAGAAAAGGAAAAGGAACACCACTTTAAGAATGGTTTATAAAAAGTCATCTAGATACTCAGAAAATAAAACAAGATATTTAGGAATACTCTGGATCCAGAACATAATTTTTTTTTTTCCAAATCAAAAGATTTTAACTCTTTGTAGCTGCTGTTTTCTTTTTCTTTTTCTTTTTTTTTTAAGAAAGGGGTTTCCTTAAATTCACCAGTAAAGAATTCAGTGGGTGATTTTAGAGGAAATATTCCATAAGACAAAGCACATACATAGACATTTTGAATAGTACTTGGAGAAGAAACATGAAAACAATTGGCATTCAACATTATTTTTAGTGTGGTTTTATTAAAACTTGACTACACGTCATCGTTTAACAGTTATAGGATACAAATTCTGTCCTTAGGATAAGCTATAGACTTGGCTTACTGCTGAGAATCTTTTTCAGAAAAGGTATTTTGGGTAGAGTCCATGTCTCACATCACATAAAGAGCAAAGGATATAGTTAAACGCCATGTTGATATTGTGAATGAGTTGAGAGCCAAGCAAAAGATGGAATGGCTAACACTTGAAGAAATTAGCTTGGTACATTGAGTAAAAAGGCTGTCTACTAGCCACAGAACAATTAGATATTACATTAATTTTTTTTTTAGTTTTGACCAAAACCTAACAATTCAGTGGGGCAGTAAAGTTCAATGAGTTGCTCATAGAAGCCAAATGAGATTGAGAGTTAAACCTGATGAGAATTGTATTGTATTCAATTGTATTGTAAAGCGAGTTATATTCACTCTGACTGCCACATTCTCTTTATTAACTTGTTTTAGTTGATAGTCTTTAGAAGGCTTCATGCCTCATAACATTCTTTGAATAAGAAACATAATTTTCCATATTTGCAAATGGATTTGCATCATAAAATTCATTAAAAGCATTTTTATCATTATTGGAGGCATTAATATCAGCTATCATCTCTGCCCTTATTTTTTACATCAACACTTTCTCCTTCAAACTACTAAAACCACAGTCCTCCTAACAGCTTTCTAATAATGTTTCACCATACTGTCAACTGTACTTTGTTATTGTTTAAATTACCACCTAATTAATATCTTCAAAACCACTGTCTTCCCCTTCATCTATGGCTATTAATTACTCTTTTCATGTGTTTACTTCAGAGGACGCAAAAGGTGCTAAAACATGCAAAGTAGCATTAGTGACATATTTATCCTTTAAAAAAATTAATTATCCTAAATTAACACACTACAAATTCAAGTTCATCCTTAACTGTCAACCTTACCTAATATCTGAAAAGTTTGTCTTCCTATTTCCTCACCCGTGGTTATGAATAAACAGTATTTTGCACAATGGCACTGTCTAATACCGGTTCCATGGAGCTCTGTGTCACTTAGCATTTTGCTCTGAGGGACATTACACTACTAGAGCCTTCACTGCCACTGTGACACTGTGACTTTGAACGTCAAGAGAGAGCTTTCCTGAGCTAGACACATGGGTGGGAATCAGCCACTTGACAGGAAGGTGGCGCACTTCCTTCTGAATCTAGTATATGGAGAAAATATCACTAACAATACTCAATTTGGAAACAGAAACAGAGGTGATTGAAAGCCCGCCACACACTGGGACTTAGTGCTTCAAACCTCTTTCCATAAGCATGAAAGGTCACCAGATAGAATTGGTTTTGGTGTTGCTCCCTAATTTTTCTTTGAGCCTTCAATAATCTTGACCTCTCTGTACCTCAGCACACCTCAACATCTGTCTTTCTCACTAGACCCAGCTTTTTGAAGTCAGGAATCAAGTCTCTGCACACACGTTGTGTTCCCAGAACATAGCCTCCTAGCTTGTTACAAAGCTAGTACCTCAGCGTAGGTACTCAGAATCTCATTGGCTGCCAAGATAAATAAATACACTTTTAAGTAATGTCTGCTTTGTCCAGCTGGATGTTGTCAGTCAGTAAAGTAGAAAACATTTCTGATCTGAAGGAAAGAAGTGAGGAGCTATGAACCTATCCCTCAAAGACAAGATGCACAGAAAGAAATGAAAAAAAAAACAGACTAGAGACTCAGTTTGTCTGACTACAGAAACCACAGGATTATACTCGGACTCCCACAATAACAGAGATATTCCAGGATATGAGAAAGACTAGAACTTCTCACTTGGGATCTCCAGCCTATTGTCTTTTGCCTACATCAGGCTGCCTCATTCATTTGACACTATTATTGTTTTCAATTTACCCCAGGGGTCCATTTATGACCCTGGGCAATATAATTCTCATCAGGTTTCCTGTTAATGCTGTAAATCTCATTTGGCTTCTGTGAGCTAGTCACTAAACTTCACTGCACAATTAATTCCTAGTCTGGGGTAAAAACTGAACTCCTTTGTGCCTTGTCGAGATCATCTGCAATCAATGAGAATCTAGGGTGTTCTTACCATGATTTGTTAGAGTAATGAAATGTTTCTATAAAAAGTGGAGTATGGCTTGAAGTAATAGTGAAGTTTTGCACTGGGGATACACTATTGTGTGTCAGAAGATTCAGCACAGAAGTGGTTATAATCTCAGATCATGCAGCACCTCTGCCTGGTTGGACTCTCAGCTCTGCCACTTTCTGTGTGATTTTTGGACTGTTACTCCAGCTTCCTGTGCCTCAGTTTCTTAATCAATAAAATGGGGATAATGCTAGTACCTAATTCATACAGTTGTTAGAACATTCAATGATTTCATATTTACAAAAATGCTTAAAAGAGTACCTGGCATAGGCTAATCACTATCTATGTGAGTGTGTTATGTAAAACTAATTGTTATAAAATAAACCCTCAAAGCTAGAAAGTGTCAAGGAAGCCTGTGGCATTAATGTCAAGGTTAAACTATTTGCTTGCTTGTTTTATTTTATTTTTTAAGTCTAATCTGGGTTTTACTTGCTGAGGTCCTTCAGTTGATTGACAATATTTTTAAAGAATAATATTTATATTACAGCATTAATATTTTGCTTTCTTGCATAAGTTCATAAATTGCTATGTACATTTCATAATAAAAAGACACTATCTCATTATTGTGAAGGTATCAAGAACCATGTCATTTTCCACATCAAACCAAATAATAAACATATCATCTATTTTGTAAATGGAGTATATAAGGTGGGTGATCCAGAGGGTCATATAACCATGAATGAGGTCAGTGACCTGAAGTACTGATGTTCAGGGCAGTGATAATTGGATGTAGACTTGCCAGTATGTGAATTTCTCAGGCAGTGTCACCAGCAACACCATCAGCCCTTTTCATTATTAAGTGGGATTGCAGATCATTGGCAACAAGACCCTGGATTGCAGCCAGCCCAGCAACACTGAAGTCACACTGCCTCCGGCTCTGCTCTGTAGGGTGAGATGCTTATGGATGATAAACGATAGCAGAAAACCAAGGCAGGGGCTGCATTAAGGGGAACAAACTCGAACTCGGCAGGCAGATGACATGTGCTAAGCACATACCAAACACACTACTAAGCCATGAGATAAAGCTGTGAGACACTGGGGAGCAGTAGAGATTGCCACCAGGATTACATGTGACAGACATGCATGACATCAGGAACCTATAAGACAAGATGACCACAGACCACACACGGCAACAGGCTGGCGTGAAAGGTCCTGCTGACCACGCGTCTTCCGGGGCCTCTCCCCTACTGGGGAGCAGTTAGTGTGTGCAGCCTTGAATAGGCTCGTATGACAATAATCAGTGTAATAAAAGATTAACAAACATAATGGCATGTTGAGTCCCTTTTTTTCCAAGGGCTGATTTTCTGAATGTAATTTATTTAGTAAAAGGGAACCAATGCAATGTCATTTTTGTATTTTATTAATTTCCTTACATTCAAACAGAGTAAATGCCACCCACCAATTGGATTTTCATGAGGAATAAATGAGATAATGAAAAGAATAAAATCAGTCATGATGTTGACACACAGCAGGTGCTTCATATGTAAACTCCTCTTAATCCTTGAAAATCTCCCTTGTCCTGAAATTGGCTGCCTCTGAAATCAACATTGCTTCTCCAGCGTTGTTTTGACTAGGATTGGCATGACATATATTTCTGCATCCCTTAATTGTTGGCCTGAGTCTTCATATTTAAAGTAGATTTTTTTCATAGATACATATATTAGAATCTTGTTTTTTTTTATCCACTCTCAGAATCTTTCTTTTAATTGGTCTGTTTAGTCTATTGACAATTGAAGCAATTATTATCAGTGGATTTATATCTACCTAGTTTGTAACTGCTATTTGCTATGTTTGCTCTTTTTATCTCTCTGTCCCCCACCCTTCTCTGATTCTGAACAAATATTTTATATGATTCTATTTTATCTCCATTTTCAGTGTGTTGATTATACTTCTTTAAAAAAATTTTAGTGGTTGTATTAGAGTTTACAATACACATTTTAAACTAATGTATATTCACCTTCAAATAACATTTTACCACTTCACGTGGTACAGGTGATTTATAACAGAGAATCTCAGGTCTTCCTTTTCATTTCTTGTGACATTTATTTCATTCACTTTATTTATTTATAAGCTATAATCAAGCAATCCATTTTTACTATTACTATTTTAAATGGTTATACTTTAGGTCAATTAAAAATAGGAAAAATAAAAGATTCTATTTTGCCTTCATTTATTCCTTCTCTGTTCTATATGTAGATTCAATTTTCTGGTGTATAACCTTTTCCTCCTGCTTGAAGAACTTCTTTTATAATTTCTTGCAAGTTAAGTCTGTTGAAAATGAATTCCCTCAGTTTTTGTTTGTCTAAGAAAGTCTTTAATTCTTTCACTGTGAAGAATAATTTTGCTGGATATATAGTTCTAGATGTGCGGATTTTTTTTTCTTTTTCAGTGCTTTATAAATATTCTACTCCACTCTCTTCCTGCTTGCATGGTTTGATGAGAAGGCCCATGTAATTTCTACCCTTGTTCCTCTGTAGGCAATTTGTTTTCCTTTGGTTTCTTCCAAGATTTTCCCTTTGTCTTTGATTTTCTGAAGTTTAAATCTGATATGCCTAGTTGGTTGTAGGTTTTTATTATTTGTTGTTGTTGTTGTTTGTTTGTTTGTTTGTTTGTTTGGTATTTACTGTGTTTGGTGTTCTCTGAATTTCCAGGATGTGTAGTTTGGTGTCTGTCACTAATTTTATCAAGTTCCAGACCATTATTACTTAAAGGATTTCTTCTGCTCCTTTCCCTTTCTCTTCTGATGTTGCCGTACATATGTTACACCTTCTGAAATTGTCCCACAATTCTAGGCTATTACATTCTGCCTGTCTAATTCTTTTGTTCAAGAGAATTTGCTTTGTAGATTGGGAAGTTTCTGTTGACCTATCTTCAAGCTCAACGATTTCTTTTTTCAGCTGTGTCAAGTCTATTAATGAGACCATCAAAGGTAATCAGTTATCTTCAGTGCTTGGGATTTCTAGCATTTCCTTTTTGTTTTTGTAGATGTTCTATTTTCCTGCCTCTACAAGGTTTTAACCTTTTCTAATCCCAATTCTATCCTCATTTCCAGAGATACTGGATTTGTTAATGTCCTGAACTTTTTGAAGATTCCGTAGTATAGATTGGGTTGCTTCTTGGTTTAGTTTCCTTGGTATTATTTAATAATTTAATATTTTTCCATGTGCTTTCGAGATTCCAAAATTTTGTTTTTATTTTCCCTTTACCACTCTGTCTCTCCTCCCCTCACACATAAATTAAACATTTTTAAATATGCCTTTACTGTTATTTTCATGAGGTTTCAGGAGGGAGAATAGGTAAATATATGGGTTCAATCTGTCATCTTAGATCAGAGGTCCATTCTTTGAGGTTAGGAGTCACAGTATGGTGCATGATTCAAAGCACACATCTTTAAGTCCTTTTAATCACACACCTTACATGGAAATTCAACTTGGCCAAAAACTGTCCAGATGTTTCTGGGCAAGGTACTGAGTATCCCTGACTTCTACCAAATTGGGGTAATAAAAATACCTAATTAAAGAGTGGTTATAAAGATTAAATGAAGTAATGAATGTGTCATCCAAGGTTATAAAAGTATATACTATTATTAACAATGATCAGAGCCAACACCTAGTATGTATTGATTATGAGCTATGCAATAATTATGAGTTTTATGAAAATTAACTCATGATTATGATCCCTGAGACTGATATGCAAGACCACGTTCATTTATTTTTTTTTTGTTAGTCCTCACTTGAGGATATTTTTTTCCATTGATTTTTAGAGAGAGTGGAAAGGAGAGAGGGGGGGAGAGAGAGAGAGAGAGAAATATTTGTGTGTGAGAGACACATCAATCAGTTCCTTTTTTTAAACTTTATAATTCAAAAAGCTATAAAAATTAACCTTTTAAAAACTCATTTGACAGTAAAACTTGACCTGACCTGAATTTATTTGGGGGCGAAACTTGACCTGAACTGACATGAGTCTCTATGCCATATAGTAGTGTGAATATCATATGTCTTATGGCAGAAAATACAAAGTAATTGTTTTTATATTAGTGCAGACCAGTCTCCTTAGTGGTGATTTGATTTCATCATATTTATTCCAAAATTCTGAAGTGGAATTCTGAAATACATCTGACTTCAAAGCAATGTGGCCCTGTGTGAGTATGTATGACTTTTCTCTCTAACTTTACCTACTAGTTTTATGTTTTGCTGATTAGGGCAATGAGGAGAGTTGCAGAGCTCAAA
Organism: Tadarida brasiliensis; assembly: GCA_030848825.1. Lineage (NCBI taxonomy): Eukaryota > Metazoa > Chordata > Mammalia > Chiroptera > Molossidae > Tadarida > Tadarida brasiliensis. The sequence goes on along the minus strand of CM061260.1, from coordinate 39,302,279 downwards.
ATCAGAGATAGAAGTATCTATATGAGGAAATGAAAAACTAAACAAATCCGAAAGTTGGAGAATAGGGTTTGAGAGATTTGGGTTGGGGTTGTTGAGAGAAGGTACATTTAGGAGCGAGTAGTTGAAGGATGAATAGGAGTTTGGTCAGACAGCCAGATAAATGACATTTTTAAGATCTCATTTGGGGTGTTATATTATGTAGAAACTTCAGTGTTGGCTTAGCTGTTTTAAAGTTTTGGTGAAGATCAATTTCTGCTTTTAGTTCTTTTTCTTCCTTTCATTTTTTTAATGGAACTGAGCCTAACTTAGCCAAGTTTTATTTGGCTTACTCTTCTAACTATAATCTTGAACACCTAAGACAATCAATCTCTTGCACACAACCGACACTTAATAAATGTCTTTGAATTGAATTATAATAATCTTTTTAGCATGAACATTTTGTGGAAATATTTAGTATAAAAACAGTACATGATATAGAAAGAAGGTAAGATTAGGAACAGAAAGTTTTGCAACTTTGCTTTAAGCTCGGCCTTTGCTGTTAATATCTATATAAAAAGGGGGTGTGTTTGCTTATTAGATCAAGTGCAGAAAACTGGGCTAACCACTCCTGACAGCCATCAGCTATGATAAGTTATGATAAGTATTCTAAAGCTATTTATTTATTTATTTATTTATTTATTTATTTATTTATTTATTTCCCCTTTTATTCCTGACCCTCCTCTTTCATCCAACTTCCCTGACTCATACTCTATTATGCTTAACATATATCCAGAGTTATGCTTCTAAAATTTGTAGTAGTGTTGTATATTTATGTTTCTTTTTTTTTATATGGGTAGTATTTGTGACATAGGCTACATTTTAGTTGTGTTTCTCTATCTTTTTTAATCCTATTATTTTAAAGACTATCCATGTGGTTGTAGATAGATATTGAGTATTAGGATTTAAAAAGTCATTAAAATCCTACATTAGGTTTTTATTCATTTACTCATTCACAACTATTTATTAGTGTCAAACACATTCAAGGCACAATAATGAGCATAGTCTTTGGTCTCTGAAAATAGAGGACTAAATAAATAACTATATCCAAAAATAATTTTTTATTAATTTCAATTTCTAGTAAAGGGCTTGAAGCTATTGATAAAATTGCTTATTTTCTCTCTTATGATATAAGAAAATATTTCCCACAAAATACAAGTTGAGCCCGGCTGGTGTGGCTCAGTGGATTGAGCATCCTCCCACGGACTGAGAGGTCCCCGGTTCGATTCCCAGTCAGGGCACATGCCCGGGTTGCAGGCTCGATCCCCAGTGGGGGGGTGGGGCCGGAGGCAGCTGATCGATGTTTCTCTCTCACATCGATGTTTCTGTCTGTCTGTCTCTAAAATAAAAAAATATATATATATAGTACAAGTTGCTGTTTCTTTGTGACTTTATAAATACAGGAATTTTGTATAGGTACTTTCTGTTGTGTAGCTGATGCCATACACCAGTCTTATCGATGCATTTTTCTGGTGATAACTTTTGCCCCTTAAAGGCTAATGCAGTGTACGCTCCTGTCAACAGTGCACAGTGTTCCCAGAATCCCGCATCCTCAGCAATCCCGATAGTTCTTCACCTCTCTATTTTTTGCCAGTCTGTTTGATGACAAATGCCATCTAATTGTTTTAATTCGCATTTTTTCTAGTTATTAGTGAGTTTAAGCATCTTTTCACAAGCTCATTATCCATTTGGGCTTCTCTTACTGCATCTTTTCTTTCCTAAATAGTCCGTTTTCTCTTGGGGTCCCTGACATTGCTGTGGATTTGAAGGCATCCCTAGTATATTCTAGATATCAATCCCCTTTATCAATTTTAGATGTGAAATATATCTTATGCTAAGCTGCCATCTTTTTTTTTTTTTTTGCTTTGTGTATAATATTCTTCATTGAACAGAATATCTAAATTTCCTAGTTTGTGCTTTGTATTTCTGGTTTGTACTTTTTAAATCATGTTTAAGTCATGCTTTTGAAACCCCAAGTCAAAAAGAGTACACACTAGTTATTTAATGATTCTCAGCTTTGCTGCTCTCAGGCAGAAAATCCAGGTTCAGCCTATGTGCTGGTTAATCAGTTTTTCAAAGTTGGACTCCTATAAAAAAATATAATTTTTTAATAATTTTATAAATAATCAGAACTGAGAATGTCATTAAATAAAATAATGTATGTAAAGCATCTCTAATTCTTGGCCCCAAGGAAGCATATACTAAATGATAGTTATTATTATTACTATGAGAAGAGATATTAGCAAGAAAGAGCTTAAAAAAAAAAAGGGCAGTGTTGGCTCAGAAAATTGATGGGTATAATTTAGAAGTGGATATTTAATTTTTGTTTATCATGTACAATTAAACACTAGTAAAAGGAAATGTATTTTCTCTTTTAAATATTTCTAAGTAAAGGATGTCACAGTACACAGATGGCATCACTACAGACCCAACGATTTAACAACCTCCGATGAGCGTGCAGTAGTGAGTCTACCTTCTCAGCAAGCAGGTAAAAGGGTTCCAGGAGACTGGTGTTTGTAAAGGACTGGATTCAGAGTGCTCCTTTGGCGGGCAATCTGACTTTTACCAGACTTTTCAATTTATCTGATAGAAGACTTCAGAGTCTTCTGTGGCTTTGAATGATGACTATTTTAAAATATTTTATTTTATTTTTGCCAGAAACACCCTGGGGAGGTCTATGGAGGGCCACATATAAATGACAGCCTTGTGTATAAGACAATGGGACATACAAAGTGTAACTGTGAGTTTTTAAAGAAATATATTTTCTTGATTTTAAAGAGAGAGGAAGGGAGAGGGAGAGAGAGATAGAAACATTGATGAGACAGGATATCGACTGGCCGCCTCCTGCATGCCCCCCACTGGGGATTGGGCCCACAACCTGGGCATGTGCCCTGACTGGGAATTGAACCGGCGACCTCTTGGTGCATGGGTCAATGCTCAACCAGTGAGCTACACCAGCCGGGCGTGAGTTGTTATACAAGGCCATAAACATAAAGTATTCCCAATCCTAGCCTCTTTGTTATTCCTTAAAATATAATTGATTCTATCTAGCAGACAACTTACTTGCCTGAAGAGAGACACATATTCCTATAATCTGCATTGCCTGTATTCCTCATTTAGCAGGCTAGCGTTTACTGGCAGGAATCATAGGCTCTTTCTCATTCTATTCCCCCAAATATCTAACATTCCAAGCCTTATACTCAATAAGTACTCAAAAATACTTGCTGCCTATGGATACTCCGTACTCTGCTGTGGCAGTTTAACTATGGCCAAGTTCATGTTATTACAAGGATGCTAGTAACACCAGGGAGCTAGGAGCCTGAGTGGACAAAGCCCCAGAGCCCTGTTTGGATCCTTGCGATGAAAACTATGTGGTTGTTGTTATTTTTTTCTTTTCCCCTAGACTATGCTATCCACATGTACTTACCTGCACCTTGTGATGTTACAAGTGTGTTTTATTTCCTAAGCTTCTGCATGTGAAGGGTGGTATACAAGAGCTGGGGGGGGGGGTGCACTGAACAAAACTCCCTGAAGTGTCATTGGCAGTCAGCTCTTCCCATTTCCCAGATCAGTCTGCCCTTCCCATAAAATCTGCAGCTGCTGACTGCAGGGCCTGTCACTGGTACCCGTTCTGCCTCTTCATCACACAGTCAGCATGACTTTTCTGCTCAATCAAACTTACTCCGATTCGGAAATGTTCCATCGGAGTGGTCTGGCTGCTGCCGCTGCTATTTCCCAGCTATTAACATAGACATTACAGCGCTCCAACCACTCAAAGACTGCAGCAACACAGTCATCCTGGACGGCAGCCACTTCAGGGAGATCTCAGACAGATGGCTGTTTGCAGAGGGCAGAGAATTTAACAGCGGTGCCTCTCCACACTACGATGATGAATTTCTACCTCAGCGGAAGTAATGGGCACTAATCCCCTTGAGATTTCACGATACTCATTCTCTGTTTTTCTACCCATATCCCATTCCTCACCCTTGCAAACAGCAAGCAGATGCCAGCATTTTAGGTGCCCGAGAAAAGGAGCTCCCTTGATTATCAAAAAGCATTGCATATAACCTGGGAGAAGGAGCCTGTCTCCAGGAGACCCCCAGCTCCTGCAGATACCAGGTCTGTGAGTCTAGAATCATATACCTTTGTTGAACTCTTAGTTTTCTCATCTGTAAAATGGAGATGATAATATTGAAGTCACCAAGTTTTGGGGAGCACTAAATGAGGTGCATCAGCATAGAGCATGCCTGGCCCTCCCTGGTGCTTGTGCAGGGACCTGGGCAGGGAGACGCACTGTGACCGTGGAATTCCGACTCTCACCTCCACTGCTTGCTTGCCTTCTTTTCCTCTTTCTTTCTTCGCTTTTTTTCTTTATTGTCAATGACTTCCTCTTCCAGTAATTTATGGATATAATGTTTTCGGTAATTTTTAAATATTAAATAGATCTTCTTTTTAGTGTTTTTTTCTTTTTAAGTAAAATCATATTTAAGTATCCCATATGCAAAGAGAAGAGCTAAGATCGTTCTTTTTTTTAATCCTCACCCCAGGATATTTTTCTATTTTTCTTCAGATAGAGTGGGAGGGAGACAGAGAGAGAGGAAGAGAGAGAGAAACATTGATGTGAGAGAGACACATCGACTGGTTGCCTTCTGCACAACCCCGACCAGGGCTGGAGATGAACTGCAACCAAGGTATGTGCCCTTGACCAGAATCGAACCCACAAGTCTCTGGTCCGCAGGCTGACCCTCTAACTGCTGAGCCAAACCGGCCAGGGCAAGAGCTCAGATCTTAAATTTATAACTGAATAGACTTTGAAAGTGAACAAACCTGGGTAACCAACAGCCAGATCGAAAAGAGACCACTACCAGCATCTCCAGAAGCCCTTTGTGTCCCCTTCCAGGTCCTGTAAGATTTTGAAGGAAAACAGAGAGCTAGAATAGACTTAGCAGATTCACAGGACCCTGAGAAACTCTGTACCAAGGTCCAATGATATACTGTACACCAGTGAATGCTCTTCCAGAAGAAGAGATCTGGGGCCATGATCTCCCCGGCCAGTGCCTAGCTCTCGCTCCCATCATGGACGGCAGTTTCAACAGCTGACCCCGTTGTCCACCACAGAGATTTCTTCCCTGACTTCCCAGTGTCAATATCCTTGGCTGTGTTTAAAAGATGACTCTCGCTTTCACATCTTCCTGCAAGCTATTCCATAAATTGTGCCTCAGGAATGAGGAATTCATCCTTCAAGAGGCAAGATAACTCACCACTGTTTGAAACTTTGGGCCTCATGGTATTCGTTAGACATGGATTCTGATGTGACACTGTTAAATCAGAAAAATTATTAAAAATCTCTGACTATCAAGACTCATTTGTGAACACAACCTTAAGATTTGTAGTTTGTGTAAATTCTTATTGGTGTAACCCTGATCTTTCAGGTCGATTTAAGGTATAATCAATAGGAGTGATTGAACTTCAATTATTACTACAGTGCAGACATAATTACCAGTTTGCTGTCAAGTAAAGGTACTTCAGAGGATAAGTTTGAGTGTTCTAAAATTAGTGTATAGTTTGTTTGCATGTCTATGAAGACTTAAAGTGCTTAAAAATTACATGTTACCTTAATAAGCATGCTATATTTTTTATATTCCCTTCTAAGTGAAATAAGCCAATCAGAGAAAGACAAGCATCGTATGATGTCACTTATATGTGGAATCTAATGATCAAAATAAACTGATGAACAAAATAGATCCAGAGACGTGGAAGCAGGGAACAGACGGTGGAATCTCAGAGGGAAGGGGAGGGGTGGCGGGAAGAGATAAACCAAGTAACTTATATGAATATATGCATGACCAATGGACACAGACAACAGTGTGGTGAAGGCAGGAGGTACAGTACTGGGGAGGAGGGTGTCAATGAGGGAGAATAAAAGGGGATATCTGTAATACTTTCAACAATAAAGATAAATTAAAAAACAAAAAAAACCTCAAGAGATAATGGAGCATTAGAAATTCCCCAAAGGTGGCAGAGACCCTCACCACCTACTGGCCATATGCTAACACAAGGCAACAGAGCCTAGAGAGGGAAGACAAAGCAGCCTAGAAGCCTGCCCTCAGAGGTCAGCCACCAAGCCCAGGCCACGCTTCTCCCTCTCACATCGGACTGCAGGCATGGCTCCTGAAACAAAATGTTCAAGGGCCCCTCCCGGGGAGCTGGACACTGCCCTTTGCAGGTGGACACACATGTTTGCCCGTGACTGAAACCCAGCTCTCATGCAAAAAGGGACTGTATTATTTCCTGTCACTAAAATCCGGAGCAGATCTGGACTTGGAGATAACAAACCAAAAATGTGATAGCCACTGAATCGCTCTCTTTCCCATACTTTTCTTTCTCTTTGTCTTGGTCTCCATTTCTCTCTCTTCACTTTTCTCTGATTTTCTGCATGCAGACTTATTTTCTCAGACCTGCTTTTCCCTCAAGGCTTGAACCATGGAGGCTGGCAGTTCCCAGGTCGGTGTCTTCACCTGGATGCCGAGCAGAAATGCCTTTCTTCTCGTAGTTTCGGTTATATCGATGTCAAGATTAGTGTGATTTGTAGAAGAGTAAAATTAAAAGTATGAATATTTCTCTCTCTACACAATCTTGTTTTTAGTTTCTCATCTTTCCCACTGCCCATTTTTCTCAACCAATTAGTTTACCAGAACCCAGAGAAAAAAGTAGGTTCACTGAAAGCAAGAAATCAAGGGAAAAGTGAGAAAGAAAAAGCTATTGGGTAGAGATATACTCATTGGTCAAGTCATTTATGGGAAAGGTGTGAAGCTTGAAAGGTATCAAGACATGACATCTCAAAATAAGCCACTTTGACATCAAACTTATTTTGAGCTGAAGATATTTGAGTTCCTGAAATCCTTTATCTGTCTAAAAGCAGAGCCTTCCAAAAGAACTCAATTGTCATAAATCCCCTTTTCTAAAGCAGGCCATAGAAATAGCAGGGGCTGGAAGGACTGTCTGATCTCCCCATTCTCCCCTGAAGAGGTCAGAAGACCCTGATGGGAGAGATGCACTCCCTACACCCACAGGAAAGGAGCATTCTGTCTCCAAGTGTGAAGACGGAGGGTCACCTAGAGAAATCAGAAACAACAGGCCTTGCTGATTTCCCTGGTTTACTACCCTTAGCTCATACCCCTGGTCCTGTGATGATTTTTCATGAGTTTCCACTCTTCCTCAAATCTAGAATAAAAATGCTCAGACTTAATTAATTTTTGGGTCTTAGTTTCCATAAGAAGGCCCCCGTGTCACATAAAACTTACATTAAATAAAGCTGTGTTTTCTCCTATTAATCTGTCTCTGTCAGTTTAATTTTCAGATCCAGCCAGGAACCCTGTGGAAAAGGTTTTCCTTCCCCACAAGCACCTGATCCCTTCCGGACTACATATTTTTAAATCCTTTTCTCTCTTTGAATCTGCTACACAATATAAAAACACAGACTACACTCCTAAATCTTTGCTTTCAGCACCCATTCAAGGATACAATATTACCTTTGAGTTTCAAGTATTCATGTAAGAATGAGCATGCTAATTTTCTGGTATTTTTTTCTAACTGCATTTTACCCATCCCTTCCCCACTGTCAGAATAATGAAGTCTTGAAATGGAAAGTTTTTCTCTACTACTAAGGAGCAAACGGCTACAGTGAAACGTTCATTCATTCATCAACAAGCCAAGCTTTCAAATTAGCATTTGCATTAGTGAATGGCTCAGATATAATATAAAATTAATCCTTTACAAATTTATGCAGGCTAACTTAAACTATTAGTGTAATAGATTTCTTCATGAAAGCACATTTAATTACATCTTTGAGGGAGAGTAGTACATCAAGACCTAGCCATCAATGTTGAAAAAATTAGGTAAAATTGCATTTCTAACAGAAAAAAAATTAAAAAGTAAAAAAACAAAACAATACTAAAATTATATACATAATTTTCAACCTTTAAAAGGATCTGATACAAATTTTCATCAATCACTTCAAGTCATTTTGGGCAAGAAAAAAAAAAATCCTTCCAAAGCAATGCAGCTTTTACTCAGACCTCGAGTTAAAATTTTTCTCTTTAAAAAAAAATCACATCATATTCATTTCACTTCCTCAAGCATTTATTACAGAGAGACTCAATTAACAGTAAAGTTAATTACAAACTATAAAATTGCTAATTGAGACAAATTACACATGATGGCTTTGCAATTTGGGCAAATGACAGGTTCAGATGGATGTGTGACCTACAAACTTATGTTATCCACGATATTTGTCTTTTTAACAAAAATTTCAAAAAGGCGTGCATTAAAATACATGAGCAAAAGCTACTATAATATAGTAGAGCCCTAAATGTAGTAACAGGAAGTCTCTAACCTAGAGACTTTATTACTTCAAATTTTAGAAGCAAGTCACTGAATATTGTTAAGCTCATCATACAATCCTGTGATACAGAGCCCGAGGGCTGAGTTACAGTGAGAGTCAGTGAGTGCTGTTCAAATGGTTTCTGTCATGCTTGCTCTTTACCTATTGTTATTGTAAGAGTCCGTCGTTTGTTCTAGTGCATACCTAGCTGTGCAAACAGTTTAAACTAATGCCGAAAGAAAGTAAAGCTCTTTGGAGTCTTTTTCTTGGTGAAAACTAACTTCTCCCATTCTCCTGTTATGAAGTGACACATATTCATTATAGAGAGCCTAACAGATAAGAAGAAAAACAAAAATCATGGATAATTCCACCATCCAGAGATACTTTGAAGATATGGGTGCCTTTCTGTCTACCATGTTTATATTACTTGCAACAAAATAGTGTCATACCAGACGTAGAATTTAATAATTACTTGTATAATATTTAGACATATTGGCAACATAATTCCTTGCCTACATTCAACAATATATTTTTATTACTGCTTATATTTGATATTATTGAATACATGATGTAATTAATATTCCATTTTTATGACATTTGGGTTTCTCTCTTTTTGTTGCTGTAAACAGTGTCGTGGCCATCATCTTTTAGATAATATTGTATTTGTGGCTATTTTTCACTTTTTCTTTCTTATATTCCAAAATAAGTTTATATATATCTTTGTTGGTTTAGTTTTATTTTAAAAATATGGTATTAAAGTTAAAACATACACAATGTATGGAATCTGAATTATACACAGAAATATTTGGCTATTTTAATTAAAAGTAGTGTTCAACCCTGTACTTTCTAGTCTGAAAATGAGATTGCAGAAGAAAGGGAGAAATAGGGAAATCAATCAACATCCTTTGACTGTGTCATAGACTTGAAAGGAGAACCTTGTGTGTAACATGCTCTAAAGGCAATTTTAATTTTGTTTATGAATGCTTCTAGATGTATCCATACAATCTAATTGCTTGAGAAGTCATGTAGAACCTTCTAAAATGACCACAAAGTGCACCCATCACTACGATTCTGCTACAGAGACAAATCATATGAATGGATCTCAGCTAACTAGAACACTTTGACAGGATGTCAAAGGCATGATTTATATATATATCCCATAGACTAAGGTATACAGATTTGTATTATTAACCTGACTTTAAATAAAATGTTCACAGACTTCTGTTAAAGCCCCAGACAATAATGAAAAAAAAAAAAAAAAGATAGATCTAGCCCCAGCACTAACCAAAAGAGGGGTGGAAAAGCAAGGTAAATATTGTATTAGCAGTGTGAACCCATGATCTAGGGTTTACATCTCTGCAACTGCATTCACCCTTCACCAAATGAATACCTACAGTTTGCAAGGCCTCTAGATACAGTAGCAAATGATGAGGTTCAGGTCATGCTGCCCCCAAATAGGGCAATTTGGGATATTGAACATTTTTAAGCCAAAGGAATTTGAAAAATGATATGTATAGGAGGAACTTTCTGACCTTACACTGAAATGAGTCATAAAACCTTGATGTGAGAGGTGTCACCACCTACTTAGAAAAAAGGAGCATCATTACCTCCAAGACACGGAGAGGAATCTGAACAAACAGGCCTTGCTGTGTCCCCCGGTTACTACCCTTCATTTATCCCCTGTGTCGTTCTTTTACATTTTCCCACGACTTTCCACTCTTCGTTACACCTAGCATACAAACACTCAGGTTTGACCGCTTTTTCAGGTCTTCATTCTCTTGTAAAAGTCCCCGTGTCATGTCAAACTTACATTAAATAAATGTGGATTCTTTTCCTTTGTTAATCATTTTTTTGTTACAAAGGTCCCAGCCAAAAACCTAGAAGGGTGGAGGAAGATGGCATTTTTCTTTCCTCATACAGCCTTGTAGAAGTTACTTGTTGATTAGATTTTGTTTCATGTATGGTCTTCTTCCTCTACGTTAGCACACTCTTGTCAAGAGCTGCATATTCTGTTCCCCAGATCACGACACCCATTCTCCGTGTCACTCCTAATGAAATAAGTCATGCACTAATATTTTTCTGGCTCTACCTTCCTTTATCTGTCCCTTCTCTGCTCCCTTCCAAACCCAATCCAATGTCTCTGGAAAAACAAGACTCCAGTGATAGTCCTTCCTAGCAGCCCAGGAATTTCCACTATTCATTGTGAGGAAATCTTCTTGGCTGCCACGTAGCTTCAGGTATTTCCTGCTCTCTTGGCGAGGCCTGCTGTTGGGGATATTCCTTGTAGTTTCCGATGCCCAAACCAATGGCTCAATTACAGGTGTCCAGAGAGAGGGCTGCCGTTTCTTCTGGCATCTCTCCTGTCTGCCGATGCCCAGTTCTGAGGGTGCTGAGGTCTATGCCAAGAGAACAGCTCTAGTCATGGTACCGGCCCCCGTGCTTCTAATGTCTTGTACCTTCAATGTCCCATGACCGTTTTAATGAAACAGCTCTTTCTGGGACTTAACTCTTTCATCACAGTGCTCAAGTAAGGCTGACTCCACAGGGAACTGGTCACAATGCAATCGGAGATGTATTTGGACTTGTACCTTTGGACTCTGTCCCGCATACTTCCAAGCTCTATTCTAAAATTCTATAACTTTAGGATAAGTTATATCCCAGAAGTTCTTCTGACTTTTACTCTGAGGGTTTTCTGGCAAACTTACATTTCTAGGTTTCGAACTGCATCTCAATCTTAGGGTAAACACAGGTCAGGCTCAAACTGGAGCAGCTGCTGCCCACACAGCTGTCGGTCATAATTCAGAACTCTCGGGGACACGCAGTTACTGCAGTCCGATACCACATACTCGACAGCCTGGAAGGCATGCTGCCGCTGTGCGAGAATCCGATCTCAGGGCAACAGCTGCTGTTCCTCCAAGGCTGCCTGAGCCTCCAGACACTGTTCTCTGCTGTTTGCCAGTTTCTTGCTGCCTCTTTGATGATCATTCTCAGTCATCTTTCTTTCTTCCTCTTCCAAAATTTTGTTCTCTTTTCTTTTTGTTTATTCTCATTCTGCATGTGCTCTCTTAGAGGTCTGTGGACATGTGTCACTTTACGTGCTGCTTATGTGCTGAAAACACTGCGTGAAGACTCACAGAACCTGAGGTCTGTTTCCTTTTGGTCTGTTAATTGGTGTGATGACCTGGGCACCTCATCTAATCTCTCCTGTCTTCTGTTCTCTCTCTTGCACAATGAGAGACTTTGGAGACATGAAAACTAAGTCTATTTAAAATCTATAGTTATACTGAGTTTATGATAAAATATTTAAATATTTTTACATACAGCACATAATTTGATAAGAGTCTAATGCACCTTTTTAAACTGATGGCCATTAAATTAAAATAACGCCTTCACATGTTTTTATCTTAAAATTTATAGGAATAAATACAGCGAAAATGTATTCTAGGAAGATAAAAATACCAGTTGGAGACACAGAGTAAATACGACTATGCTTCTGTCCATGAGAATCTACAGCTACCCAGTTCGTTCGCCAGCCCTGCCCCTGTTAAACCATTTCCCCTGTCACCACTGCTCAGATGGACTTGGAAATGATCTCCCTTCTAAGGCTTTAAGAACAGTGACGACTATTTATTAAACCTCTACTCAGAGTTAGGCACTGTGCCAAGTGCTTCACGTGGTCTCTCACTTGATTCCTGTAACAAGCTTGAGAGGTAGGTTATTACCATCATTTTGTAGATGAGCAACTGTAGGTCAGATAGATTGAATACCTTTTTCTAGAACACAACACTTGTGAACTAGGATTTTTGGCTCCCAAACCTCTATCTTTTAAGATATGCCATTAGAAATTAAGGATAAAACATGGTCTCTTTCCTCTGAAAACTAACACTTTAATGAGTGAGATACAGGTAAATAACAAAATGCAACCAAATAAAGAAATGGTGTAAGTATTTCACAGAAGTATGCAGCAAGTGTACCAGGTGAGGTTGAGGAGATCATTTTTCCCTACAGTTGCAGCATTTAAATAGGTCCTTGAAGAATAAGTAGAATGTTGACGGATGGCGGAAAGGGACAGGACAACAGATGGGTTCAGGACAAGTAGTTGCCAGATATGGTTTAAATTTAAGCAAAATATGGGGTAATTCTGAAAAGGTAGACTGGGATGATAGTAAAAAGTTTAAACTGATATGTTAATAAGTTTGATGTTTATTATGTAGGACACTAAAAAAGATAAACTAAATGTTTACTCATTTACATAGAACAATGTGGTTTACCTATTCTAAGATATTTAGAAGCTATTTGATTATTTTGTCTTTTTTATCTTTTCTTTACATTTTCCATGGGGCTTGGGTTCTCAACTTTGAGAACCTCTGTTAGCTATCTTGTTAATTTTTCAACACATGTAACATCTTGCATAAAGTTTTAACCCATTTAAAACATGTAGCAGAATCAACCGTACCTTTGTACTAACAGGATCTTTAGAAAACAACAGTTTAAGATAAGAATTTTTAAAAATGACAATTTCTCTGATGTTTTCCCTGGCTTAAGTAATGTATTTGAGGCATCACACATGCTTGGATTCTATCTTTTAGTCTGGAATTTTAAGTTCTATTCAATCACCAACAATGTTAAATAATCACTAGATTACTCTGTATCTTTCTGAAGATAAATTCTCACTACCATAATTGCCTCTGGGTCACTAAAATACTATTATTTTAGCATTTTAATTTTTTTATGATTTCAGCCAATTTTGAACATATTGGTCTTAAACTCAATTGTGTTGTTATTTTGAGGGAAAATAACAGTTATTTGCAAATCATACAACATTTGAAAACCTTCAGATTCTTTGTATTAAAATATTAACAGTGTGAAGACAGCTAGAAATAAGGCCTTTATTCAAGAACACTCAAAATCCCAAGTGTCTATTATCATTTCAAGAAAATACCCTTAACCAAGAATTGAACTCATTCAAAATGCACTTCTTTGTGAAAATGTGGAGGAGCTCTTTGAAAGGCCTCATCTGTCATATGCATCACAATTTACAGTTATTCTCATTTCTGAATTTAACATGCCCTCACATTTTTGCAGAAGCTACTCTTTATATTTGAAGACAACAGTTTTGATGCATTTATGGCCAGTGTATAAATAGCAACAGAGCACCTGCTTCCCCCTTCATTCTCTGCTCTAAGCTTTGTCTCTGCTTTGGTACTTTAACGTTGACGAGTAGCCGATTATGTCATCCCAAATATGCCACTTTGGCACATGGATTATTTTGAGTTGAAAGCAATTGAGAAGAAGCAGATAAAAGAAAAGTTGTCTGCCTTTCCCCATTTGATTAAAAGAAGGACAAAAATTTGCAAAGGTGTCTCTCTTACGCTTTCTACCAGTAAGGACCAGAGTTAATTTCAAGACAAATTTAGACCCTATCAGCCTGAAGAAGGCACCAAGGGAATGTATATAACAAGCTTTACTAGCTAGCCTTTATCTCTGCCACTGGTAGCCCAAAACTGCTTTCCTTTGTCCTTTTTCCATAAATATGCTGCTCATTGTTGAAGATGCTATAGAAACTGGGATTCTAAACCACCTCAAGGAGTTGCTCATTTCTCCCTGGGTATCTCCCGAGTATACATCTATACTTATTAACCAACTTGGTTGTTTTTCTCTTGTTAATCTGCCTTTTATTATAGGGGTCTCACGTCAAAAATCTATCCTCAAAGGAACAGAGAAGAATTCTTGGTTAATTGGTATATCCAAATCTAGCATCTCTACGACATCTCTTGAAACTGGTATCTATAATCTCAACCTTATTACAAACACCCCAACCTCCCCCTGCCCAAAAAAACGTTGTATAGGACAGAGAGAATGCTGTCTTCCCTGGAGCTAAATCTTTAGAAGAGAATAGAGCACCTGCTGCTATCATTTTAGGGCTGAGCTATGACCAAATTTTGACCCAAGTTTTTTTTTGTTTTTTTTGAAACTATGATGGTAAAGATAAAGTTGTGACTCTTCAAGTAGTTGGCTTCAAAACTAGGTAGCTGGGGCAAGGACAGGAAGAACTTGTAGAACCTCTGCCCTGGAGGAGAAATGGTAACGAGCCATTGGACTGGGAACAGGTACCGGTGGTGTTGGTCAGCAATGAGTGACAGAGGATGCACTGTTATGTTCTGCTAACTTTCTGTCAGAGGCTGAGGGCAAGGACATGTGCCCTTCGTGGGGGAAATGGTATTTCCTTCCCAAATTAGTGATATTTCCCAGTCATTCACACTGAAAAAAAAAGATCAAATTAAGGGATGGAAAATAAAAACTAGAGAAATGGGCCTCATCAAGAATGGAGTTCGGGTAAATTGTTTCTCTGTTTTCCAGGGCGGTAGGGCAATATGGACTTGGCATTCCCTCAGGCTGGGTGCAGATACAGAGGGAGGTGGCGTGAGGCATCCTGGAGGCCCAGGGCTGTGCTGAGCTCAAGGTCAGCAGCACAGACTCACCATCATGGAGACCTGAGGAGAGGCAGGAAGGGAGAACTCGAGCAAGTGCTCTGGGCTTACACTGGGCAGTCCCTGGGGGCTGAGAAGCACTGAAGCATGCTTTGTTGAGAAGTTCTGGACCTACTGTTGCCAGTGCAATAACCTGGTTATTATTTAACAGGAGAGGAATAAAGAGAAGATTAGCTAATGTAACACTCCAGGTCTACTCCCGGCCTGGGTGAAGGGTCTGGACAAAGGCAGTTTAGACAGGTGCCCAGGAGGGTCTGAGTGACATGGGAGGTGCCTACCTGTCTTGGGAGGTACCCACCTGTCCACAACACCTGGGGACGAGTCAGTGACCAGAATAGGCGTGGCCACTGCAAGAGCAGGAAACCTAAATATTTAATCTCCTAGACAAAGGAAAGTTGCCTTTCCTCTCTCTCTGGACTTTGGCTTTATTTCTGGCCTTGCTAAAGCCACAACTGCCCCTCTTCAGGACTGAACTAAAGGACATGAGACTTCATGTCCTTCATGTCCTGGGGTTCCAGGAGTGTAACTTCACCCCAATAAACACCATCCACTCTCCCGTGAGTCTTAGAACATTTGTTTTCTAAAGATGTTGCAAGAGCCTCCTGCCCAGGCGTGTCAGAGGCATCTGACCCCTTCTTCCCTCTGGCAACACTATGGCTATCAAAATTTGGCATTTAAAAGAAATGTGTTCTCATCTTATAGACTGGAAGTGTCTGGAAAGGGTGAGCATCTGCTCTGAATGATACAACTGCAGTCTTTTATGATAAACTGTAAGTTCCAGGGGAGAAGAGATTTTTCTAGGTTTTGTTTACTGATATAATTTGTGCTCAGACCAATGTCTGGCACAATAGGAGTCTCAATGAATATTGAAAAATAGATGTTATTTTATTTCACCCTCACAATAACTCTGAAAGGTGGTTTTCCTTTCTCCATTTCACAGATGAAGAAAGAAGGGTTGCAGAAGTTGACAGAGCTGCCTGGGCCCCACAGTTTCAGGGAGAGAAAGAAGCAAGTCTAGACCTGAACTTGGAGCTCTCCGTTACTTTTACACAGCTGCAACCATTTCAGCTCAGTCTGGGTCCAGGCAACAGAACCCAAACTCTGACAATACCCAGAAGCTTCGAGCCCCAAGGCGAGTTCGCATTTGTGTTTATAGCCACTGTTCTGAACTGAAACCCTGAATGGATTTTTCTCTCTTAGAAGCACCAAGGAAATTAAAATAAAGGAGCAGCATTCACTAATGTGAAATTAGAACCATTTTCCTTCCAGTGAGTTACAAAACAAAGGCACACTGTGCGATACAGCAAGGCAGGGTCCTGAAAGGAGGGGAAAGACCCACAAATACTAAAGCCAATTTATTACTCCAATAAATGTCAGGGCAGTAATTGTGTGGGATGTGGAGTAATACTGAAAAGAATGGATTAGTGTCATCCTTAAAATATAAATATGAATGCTCTTGACCATAGAATTAATAAAAGTGTGTTGTCTGCCATGACTGGTAATTGATGTGAAAGTTACCTTTATACTATCCTGTAAATGGCAGAAACAGAGCTTCCACAGAGGGGCTATTCTCACGTAAATTGTGTTTAATGGTTTCCTGTTAATGTGTTCTATTTTTATAAAGAAAGTCTAGCCAAATTATAGGAGAGATGCTCTTACCTCCTTTACTGCTATCAAATTGAACAGTAATTGAATTGGGCAAGAAATCCCCTCTGACCTTGAACACTGAGATTTAGTTTTTACCGTCTTGTCCCATCATCAAATTTGAGAGAGACACAGTATTAATTTTTCTAGCTTTTTATATTTCAACGGTAACCTAATGGCACTAAATAAAATACTTGGAACTGAAAATGCAATGAATCATCAACACACTCATCAATTTTCATACAGAAACAAGAAATTTTGATGAAGCTCAACTTTAATTCCCCAATTCAAGTTTTTCATTCAACATTTTACCTGCTATAAAACATTTAACTAATAAGCAATTCAGATATTATGTACAACTTGTCATAAGAAAAATTGTGACTACACGTAGAACAACCAAATCAGAAAAAAATGTAGTGTATGGAATAGACAATATTATGCTTAGATACCTTAGCGGAATTATTCCTAAAACATTTAAATAATATTTAATCCAACTGAAAGAGTTTTATAACTTTATATTATTATGCTGTGGATTTTTAAAATAAAATAATATTTTGAAAAATAATGTCAGTGTTTGGTTCAACATATTAAGGGCTGCCTCTTTATATAACTTCAGTGATTTACATGCAATTGGCAAATTACAAGCTACATTAGACAGATCCATACTCATTTAAAGGGAGCAAATGGCTAATTGCATTCATGCTCATTTGAACTTCAGAGACTAAATTGGTGTTAAGTATTACAGAGTTTGTGTTCAGAGATATTATGTTTTGATTAAAATAATATTTTTGAAGTCGTGTTTTTAAACCATCCCTCAAGCTGTCATTCCATATTCCCTAGTATCCCCAGAAAAAGTTGATACGTATTTAGAAGGGAAATAGCTCCCTATTGACTTCCACGAAAGTGTCCAAATGCCACTAGTACAGTCACTAAGGTGCTGTGCAATTCCAGCCTTCCCTAATCTCACTAGGTGCCTTCCTCTTGTAGCATCGCACAGATCTGTACCCTGTTCTCTCCACGAAGCCACATCTCTCCGGTCTTGCTCAAGCCACAGATGCCCTCTGGGAAACTCCCGCTCATTCTTTATGCTCAGGTAAACCATTCCCCCTTGAAAAATTCCCATGGCCCCCTTCTGCTGTCTGTTAGAATTACTCCTATTTTTCTCTAGTCTACTGTGGAACTCAGCTAACCATATTTTTTAAAAAAATTTAACCTAGATATTTAGAAATCACAACTTCCACTCATTAACAACCAAGTCATAAGTTTCCTGAGGGAACAAACTATGTATACTTAATGGTTAAGAGTGTGAGTTCAGAAGTCAGAGACCACGATTCGTGCTCCAACTCCACCAATTTCCAGCTGAGCAAATGTGGCAAAATTATGTAGCCTTTCCAAGTGTTTTTCTCTTCCATGTAGTATCTACTCTATAAGGTTTTGTAAAGATTTGAAGAAATAATGCCTCTTGTAATGCACTTACCATGATAGCTGACATATAGTAAACCCTTCATAGATGTTAGATATTTTAACTAATATTTAGTATCTTTCCTAGTATTTAGTGTCTTTCCTAGTGGAACACAGCGCATAACACAGCTCAGAGACTCAATACTGTTAGATGAATGACTGAAAACATGAATGAAATGAAGTCAGTACAAAAGAAAACAAGACTCTAATTTGCAAAGGAGTTTTCAGTCTTTTCCAGGAAACACTGCACATCCAAGACCATGAAAGGGCCTTAAATTCTATGAAGAAATTT
Source organism: Tadarida brasiliensis (assembly GCA_030848825.1). Classification (NCBI taxonomy): domain Eukaryota; kingdom Metazoa; phylum Chordata; class Mammalia; order Chiroptera; family Molossidae; genus Tadarida; species Tadarida brasiliensis. The sequence goes on along the minus strand of CM061260.1, from coordinate 39,283,972 downwards.
GCTTCCTCATTAAGTAGGTGACTATATAGGGAATCCATATCCCTGGTCCTCTTGTCTTACATTCATCTGTATTTCTCCCTAACTCTACAAAGAATGAGCGGTACCGTAGAGTGAGGATCAGTACTTTAAACAGATTCAGAGCACACTCTCCTCCTTTAGTGATGGGCACGTGTGGACAACAAACCTCAGTGGCTGCCTCAAGAGCCAAGGATGCATCTCTTGTGTTATGAGGTTAGGACAAGAGCAGAGGTGAGGAGAAAACAGAAGAGAACACAAAGAGGGAAATGATAAGGTGGGAAGCAATGGGAGCTTAGAGTTTTTCTCCACCTGCCCTAGTTTTCTTCAAAATTAAGCATTAATACAGTCCTATTGAAAAAGAGCTCCTCTCTATGGGAGACATCAGGCTTGGCCATGTGACATGCTTTGGCTGATGGACTGTGAGCAGTAGAGACATATGCCACATCTAAGCAGAAACTTTAAAACATATTGCGTGATCCTTTTATGATCTTTTCCCTCCACCTGACATTTGACTGGAAGAAATAAAGAGAAAATGGAAGAGAATACAGCGAAACCACAACCTTTATTGTTGCAAAATAGAGATTTAGAAAATTATTACCACAGCAAAAGCTGACTGATACAGAACTCTTCTGGGGTTCATTCTCAGGGCAGCTCAATCTTACGAAACCCTTCAGCAGTTTCCCCCACAGTCATGTCACACACACACACACACACACACACACACACACACACGCTCACAACAAGATAAGCCAAGGGTAGTCTGGGTCACCAAAATCACATGCTCACTCTGGAGGACTCGGCAGTTAGCACACTACGCATACCTGTCCAGCACCATGTTGTCTGTGCATGTTCACATGCTAACAGGTATATATGTGTGTGTATGTCTCAGATGTCATTCTAACTGCATCTGCAGATAAGTACTATGAGAAGACACAAGTCCTGCTTTCTAGGGTTTCCCTAATGATGGGATTACACCTATGAAACCCTGGGGAAAGTAGTCCTCATTTCATTACCCTTAGCACTGCTTTGTCTCATGTGGTGTGGTTGGTACAGAGGATGACACGTACGGATCTTATTAGAGGGTTTCTGTGATCAAGGAGATTACCTCCTAGCTGAAAATATAAATATGTACATGATCTTAAATAGCATTAACCTATCTTTAGATATGAAGGAAGGACTTCTGGTCAAAATGGCAGTGTAGGTAGGTAAACATGATACTTGCCTCCTCCCATAACCACATCAAAATTATAACTAAACTATGCAACAACCATCCTTCACAACCATCTGAAATCTGGCTGAATGGAAGTCCTACAAGTAGATAAATAAGAAGCCACATTGAAACTGGTAGGAGGGGCAGAGACAGGAAAGGGCTGGTCCCACACCCCCATTTGGCAGATAAAAATTTGGAAGGGATGTCTCGGCTGTGGAGCTCCCCCATGTGGAGCAAGGGGTCGCAGCCCCACACCAGGATCTTCAGCCCAGGGTTCCAGCACCAGGGAGAGAAGTATCCATAAGTTCTGGCAGGGATTGTGGCTCAGTGAGGCGGAGGGCTTCTAGAGTCCCAGGCAGTTTTTCTTAAAGGGGCTGCACATGGACCTATTCAGACTCACTCCCTTTGAGCTCAAGCACCGGGGCAGCCGCTTGAAAGGACCAGAGGCATACAGGGAGGAACTGAATTGTCCTGTATCAGGGTGAGAGCTGGGGCAGCTTTCTCCCAGACAGAAGTGTTGGCAGAGGCCTTTTTTCCTCTGATGAGCCCTCTCCCCGCAGAGCCAGCAGGGAGCTCCAAACCTGAGACTGTATCAACCTGGCTCATACTGTGTGCCTCACCCTGGGGATTCCCTGAGGCCCCACTCCACCCAGCTTCAGGCCCACATAAACAGTTTCCAGTGGCTTTTCCATACAAATGGCCTGTTGTAGTTCATGCTTCAGATTTTCCTAAGTTTCTCAAACAAGCAGCATCTGGCCTCAGCATGCCCCGTACCTCTTGCTAAGTGGCCCCAGGACCAGCAATAGTAGCAGACAACCTTGGTTCACAGCTTGGCTTTGCATGTACACCTCCAAGCCCAGCCAAACTAGCAGTCATCTACAGATCACTTTGCAGCTCATGCTGGGTAGCCCTGGGTAGAACACAGGTCGCAGCTGACCTTGGCCTGCACCTCCCGGGAGGCCCCATGGTCAGCACACAGAGTGGACAGCTTCACACAGTGCTGAAGCATCACCACCCAACCACTGCCACAAGTGACACACTCAAAGGCAGATTCAGTGTGCACCAGAGCCCCACTGAAATAAGTCCTACTCTGTGGGGTGGGCCCCTGCGCAGCTGATCCATCATGGTCGGAGGTGGGTGTTTGGTGGTTGCAAGTAGTCTTTGCAGCTGATCGCCCTGGGGAAAATCCTACTGATGTACCAACAGCAATCACAGCCCAACTACAAGAGGAGAGTGTACACAGCCCACAGAGGGGACCCACCTTGAGTGTTCAGCTCGAGTGATCGGGAACGGTGTGCTACTGGATTTTACAGAACACCTACTATATTAGACCACTTTAGCAAGCCTGGGAGAAGTAGAAGCTCTACCTAATACATAGAAACAAACACAGGGAGGCTGCCAAAATGAGGAGACAAAGGAACATGTCCCAAATGAAAGAACAGAACAAAACTCCAGAAAAAGAACTAAACACAATGGAGATAAGCAATCTACTCGATGCAGAGTTCAAAACACTAGTTATAAGGATGCTCAATGAACTTAGTGAGAACCTCAACAGCATAAAAAATGACCAATCAGAAATAAAGGATACACTAACTGAAATGAAGACTAATTTACAGGGAATCAACAGTAGAGTAGATGAAGCCGAAAATCAAATCAGCGATTAGGAATACACAGAAGCAAAAAACACTAGATCAGAACAGCAGAAAGAAAAAAGAATCCAAAAAAATAAGGAAAGCGCTAGGATCCTCTGGGACAACTTGAAGCCCAACATTTGCATCCTGGGGGTGCTGAAATGAGAAGAAAGAGAGCAAGAAATTGAAATCCTATTTGAAAAATTAATGACAGGAAACTTTCCTAACCTGGTGAAGGAAACAGACATACAAGTCCAGGAAGCGTAGAAAGTCCCAAATAAGATGAACCCAAAGAAGAGAATAAAAATAGAAGTCTTAAAAATAGAAATAAAGTCTGGAGAGGTAGAAAGAGATCTTGGAGTGAGCTATGAAGTTAGAGGAGAGAGCTTTTTTTGTTTGTTAATCCTTACCTGAGGATATTTTTTCATTGATTTTTAGATAGAGTGGAATGGAGGGCAGGAGAGAAAGAAAAAAAAACCACAACAACAACATTGATGTGAAAGAGAACATTGATTGGTTGTCTCCTGCATGACCCCGACTGGGGCGGGAATCAAACCTGCCACCCAGGTATGTGCCCTTGGCTGGGAATTGAACCCACAACCCTATAACCTCTGAGCCAAACAGGCCAGGGCAAGGAGGGAGCTATTAATAAGTTAGTAGAGTCTTTACAACTATTTATGTGGAAAACAAGAACAAATCCTGAGACAGGTCATTAGATTTGGAAATAATGATAATGGTATGTGACAGTTCAGGAGGGAACGGGTTACGGAGGAGATGAAAGAGGCTTGATTGCATAGCACGGGGAGTCCATAAGCAAAGGCTTAGATACAGTAAAAATATATAATAAAGCTAACTTTGTGAACTAGCCAGTCATTTAATTAAAAAAACATATAAGGTGGAAAGTATGGTAATCTTTACTATATAGATAAGGAAAATGGAACACAGATAAGTGAAGTATTGTATTTAATGAAAAGCTAATAAATCAAAGAGCTAGATTTGACCTCTGGCATCTCACTCCAGAATACACAAACCTAACTGTTGTTCATTTGCTTCTCTATATAAATTTATCTCTATGGTATAATGAAATTTATTTAAGGTGGCAAGAAAGCATGGAAATTTCATATGGGCAAACCTGAGCAAGGCATATGTTCGTGTGTGTGAAGGATTGTGGGGCCGTGGACACTGAGATCAGCACAAACGCAGCAGGGGTTTTATGCTGAATACTAATCAGAAGAAATAAAACTGGTGACATTTGATGGAATAAGTAAAGCTATGTATTTGAACTTTGAAATTGAAGTTGCTTTCTATGTAAAAGAGTCATAGGTATTACAGTTCTTGATACTGTCATTTAACAAATATTTATTGAACACCTACTACGTTTTGGGCACTTACACTAGAATGTAAAGTTATGATAGGAAAGAAATACAGACATGGTCCTAGAACTTATGGATTTTCCAACTAGTAACACTTAAAGAGATTGCCAGCAATTTGATAAAGAATTGAATTAGCTATTTAATATCCGAGGTCATAGATTATGATAAAACTACCTTCATCATTAATGGGACATACAATTCAAGAAAAGTCATTATACCTCTGATATCCCAGTTTGTCCATCAATGAAATATAGATCAAATTATAACAGACTATTATATCCTTGAATAAAAGGTACATGGGAGAGGTTAAGCAATATTAATAAATGGAGATAGCATATAATACTATTTAATAAGAAGAAATCTTCACTTTATTTTCATTAGGAAAATATTAATTATTGGATTTGACCGAGGCAGACATGTTATTTTAAATACATTGAATAATCTTTAGAGGCTTTCATCATTTTCTTTAGAAGTAATAAAGCTATAATTTGTAAAATCAGAAGTTAATTAAATAAAAAAAATCTTACAGCAAAATAATGTTATGATTGAGATTTAACATAACATAATTTAAGACATTGTTATGGCTCCCACAGTGATCATATCTGACCATACTTCACGCTCTTTCTATATAGCATTCTACCCTGTTTAAACAATAGATGCTAATACTTGGACGTGAATTGTGCTCTGACTAAATTTCTGTATGTTGAAATCTTGATGACTAGTATTCCATACTAAATGTAAAGTAGACGTTTTTTCCTATTACTTATAAATTAGCATCTTCGCATTCAGCGGGTAATGCACCGCATAGGAGCCAACATGGAGTCGCACAGAAACTTCTTCCAAGCGCAACTAATTTTATTCAATACAACAACTTTGTTTGTAAATCAGAAAGCAAGAATGATCAGCTGTTGGGGTTTAGGACCCGCTTGTTAGTGTTTGTCAAGATCGATTTGAATCTTGGTTCTATCGTTTCTCATATTGGCTATCTCTCCATGTTTTGTGTCATCTGCAAATTTCATACAACTTTTTATATCCTGGTTTAAGTAACTGACCAAAATGTTCAAAACTGAGAGACTGCTCTGCTAACATCAAGATATCTGAATAAATAAAAACAATTTTATTTATTTCTTTGCAATGTGTATGCCTTTGGGGGGTATTTCATCAGCTAGGATTTCCAGTACTATGTTGAAGAGCGACGGTGACAGAAAACATCCACGCATTGTCCTTGATATTAGCAGGAAAGCTTCCAGCTTCTCACCACTAAGTGTGATGTTAGTTGGAGGTTTTTTGTAGATGTACTTTGTCAAGTTGAAGGAGTTCCCCTTTATTGCTTGTTTGTTAGAAGTTTTTTTGTTTTTGTTTTTGTTTTTAAATCCTCACCAGAGGATATTTTTCCATTTTTGTTCAGATAGAGTGGGAGGGAGAGGGAGGCAGGGAGAGAGAGAGAGAGAGAGAGAGAGAGAGAGAGAGAGAGAGAGAGAGAAACACCAATGTGAGAGGGACACATCAAGTGGTTGCCTCCCACACAACCCCAATCAGGGCTGGGGACGAATTGCAACTGAGGTATGTGCCCTTGACCAGAATCAAACCTGCGACTCATTGGTCCGCAGGCAGACGCTCCAACTGCTGAGTCAAACTGGCTAGGGTAGAAGTTTTTCTTTAAATCATAAATGGGTGTTGGATTTTGTTAAATTTTTTGGGGGGAGGGGCATCTATTGATATGATCATGTGGTTTACCCTTTTCAGCTTGTTGATGTGATGGATTACATTAGCTGATTTTTGAATGTTGAACTGGCCTTGCGTATGTGAGATAAATACCACTTGGATGTGGTGTATAATTCTTTTTACACAATATTATATTTGATTTGCTTATATTTTAATGAGGATTTTTGCGTGTATGTTCATGAAAGACATTGGTCTGCAGTTTTCTTTTCTTGCAATGTTACTATCTGGTTTCAGTATTACAGTAATGCTGGCCTCATAGAATGGTTAGGAAGTCTTCTTTCAGGTTCTGCCTTCTGAAAGAGATCGCAGAGAATTGGAAAAATTTTTTCCTTAAGTATTTGATAGAATTCACCAGTCAGCACATCTGCATCTGGTGCTTTCTGTTTGAAAAGATGATTAACTATTGATTTAATTTTTAAAATATGTATAGAACTATTTAAATATATATAGAACTATTTTATTTTGTATTTTTAATCCTCACCCAAGGATATTCTTCCATTCATCTTCAGATAGAGTCGGGGAGAGAGAGAGAGAGATACCGATTGGTTGCCTCCCGCACGACCCCAACCAGGGCCCGGGACCGAACAGAAATGGAGGTACATGCCCTTGACCAGAATCGAACCCACAACTCTTTGATCTGCAGGCCGACGTTCTAACTGCTGAGCCAAACCAGCCAGGGCTCTAATAGCCTTTTGAAAGTTCTCTCTAGTTCATGTATTTTCCCCTTCAGACAAACATTGCATTCTGAATAAAGAGAAATCTTAAAAGCTGGATTTTTAATTCATTAAATATCCAATTCAAATAATTCCATCATGATCGTTAAGGATAAACATGAAAATTTCTGGCTGGCAAGTTGAAAGCCTCTTTTAATTTTGTCCCCATCTACTTTTCCAAATTTATTTTCTATGGAAGATATTGCATCATGGTGTTTGACAAATGTCTTTTGCTGATGAATCCTTGGTACAATTAAATGTTGCATTCAAGCCTGACAAAGTAGAATTGAACTTTGTGTGGGGTGGGTGGAAGGGGTGGTTAAGGGTTAGTGTGCATTAAGCTGCAGTATACAACACCACAATCACTACACAGGCAGTCTTTGATTGGGCTTCTTAGATCTCCTGGGGTTTAGAAGAACTCAAGGGAAGATTAGTGACCACAGTAGCCCCCCACTCAAAGGACTGTAATACTGGCCAGCTGCTGAACATACCTGACACATGTCTGGATTTGTACACCTTGCCATATTTCTCCTCTCAGGTCAAATTTACCCCTTCCTTCCTTCACCTCACTTAAATCCACCTGTTATTTAAGTTCCAATAATCTCATATATTTTTCTCTCCCCACCTCACCCAATGAGGTCTCTGTCTTCTTTGCATTCTTGCCCTTATGGGTACCCACCACTATCACATTGAAAGTTTACATAGTTTACCTTATAAAAGGTGCACAGAAAATTTCTTAATAAATATAGTAGTTTTCTTGACCAACCACCATTTATTCAACTCTGTTGATTAGTCAAGGCTCTTTGTTACCTTTGTAAACCAACTGACTGCTCTCCAAACTCTACAGAATCTGGGAGACAGTAGGATTCCCCGATTCACCCACACACTTTTGTTTCCATGAGTGGAGTTATCGGCTTGCTAAAATTGTTCCCCATATTGTTTATGCTAGTTGAATTTGTTTATGGATATAAATTAGTTATTTCTCATAATGATGACAATGAATGTGAATGGAAGTAGTCATTGCTATGAAAACTAACTTAGATACCCGCTTCTACATCCCTATGCGTCGGAAGCAACCTTGCTCTTCTTTGCTGTGCAGTACATCTCTTCATCTTCGTCACTTCATCATCGAACAAGTTGCACTGTTTTCGTAGGTTACAAGCCCTACTCGTACTCAGGGAATACCACCCCGGACACTGTCACCACCTCCTTCAGTGCCCTGGCCTCATTGTCCCTCTTATAGAGAACAAGCATCTCTTGGCTCTGAAGGAAAATCTCAACCTTCTTCAAGAGCAGCAGAAAAGATCCTGTGCCCCTTTTCCTTGAAAGGATTCAGAGCCAAGATCCATGAGGGAGAAATATAGGAGGCAGTTAGACAGACAAGATTGGAGCAAGGACAATAGGCCAGGGCAAGTCTTTTTTCTGCTGATATAGAACCTATGATGTCCTACTGGATTCCTATATACAAGATACCATGTTATATTAACAAAATAACATTTTTAATTTCATACTTTTGGATTGCTGTTTATAAATAATGAAAAGCATTTAAAAAAAAAAGAAAACTAACTTAAATGCTTTGAAAAACTCAAGTTGTTATAAAGTAGGTGTGGAGATACAACAATAAAAATAGGCAACTCATGCTGGTCAGTGTGGCTCAGTGGATTGAGCATCATCCCATGGACTGAGAGGTCCTGGTTCGATTCCTGGTCAGGGCACAAGCCCAGGTTGCAGTCTTGATCCCCAGTAGGAGAAGTGGAGGAGGCAGCTGATAGATGCTTCCATCTCTCTCTCTCCCTTCCTCTCTCTCTGAAAACTCAATACAAACATTAAAAAAAATAATAAAATATCTGTCTTTAAAAAAATTAGGAAACATAAAAATTTAGAACTATTGTTTTCTTACAGTAATGAGTAATTTTCTTTAAGGTTTCACACCACTTTAAAGAAATGAAAGCTGAAAATCTGTAGTCAGTTTATTACAGATGAGAAAGAATAAGAGGAATTCCCATCAGTGGACCAGTACACAAAGGAAAGTCTTTGATCCTACATCAAAAGATTGGCACAATAATGTGTATTTACATGTTTAGACATAATCAAGTTTTAAGGTATTCATGAAACTCTTTATTATGATTCCTTGCTTTAATGGGTTTTTAAAATCTAGTCATATTAGGAGAGAAAACTTCTGTTATTTCTTCAAATTAATAACTCTAGAAAGCCATGCAATTACTTTGAAACAAGTTCTTGGTCTTCTTTTGGAGATGCCATTGTACTTTGAAATGCTTTGCCCTGTGATGTGTTTTCATTCTTCAAGGGTGGATTCAGCTCTTTGGAATTAGTTGAATGTCAATTGAAGCACTTCAGTGCATAAAATAGTGATCATGCTGGATAATACCCAGCTTTGGGCAGGAATGAGGTATAACTAGAAAGAAGATTGATTTCATTTCTTTGTCTTATAAATCGACTTTGAAGGCAAATGAAGAGGTAAGTTCCCAAAATGATAAGGATTTAAAAATATAAAGTGGCAGTAGCAGAATAAAGGTAACTTTTAGCCATAATTCTTGAAAAAAAATTATATGAATTCTTTTAATCAGTGATTTAAATTTTTAAACATTATATTCTATGAAATTTCTATTATTTGTATCACCTAACTTTTAGTAACTTTTCTATTGTTACAAGGTGTACAGTTGAAATTATATTTCTTGCTTTTGCAACATAGATTCAGAGTTACCAACAGTAAAGTTATCTCCTAGAACTTCTCTAATGTTATTTATGATCAAGTGCTTCAAAAGACATTCAGTCTTAGAGTGTTTTAAACCTTACTGGGTAGATGTTGGGGAAAAAATGTTATTTAAAAGCTTTCTTCAAAACTCCCGAAAATTCCTTTTGGGGCAGACTGTTCTGTTCTGGGAAAACTACCAAACAGACGTTCTGTTATGAGAATATCAAGCAGTCACCCTTTTCTGAAATGGATATGACTAGTTAATTGTATCTCTAAGGAGTTCAACTGTTCCATCAAGTAACAAAGGTTAATATATGGGGCATCAGAAGTTGCGCTGCATCTCTGAAGATAATGATGCCTACAGGGACAGGTATTTAAGTACGGAGAAAACATGCTCTAGGTCTGAGGACTGTTGCTGGTCCTTATGGAAGTAAGCATCTTTCCTTTCACCAGTGTGCTCAGCTCCTAATAGGAGAGCAGAGGCTGCACATCAGCAGCAGAAGGAATTGATTACAAGGGACCTGTCACAGACTGCTATAGGCAATCATGCTTTCGGACCCGGGTAATAACATTCAGCGTGAAGTCGGAGGGCACCTATGAGTGAAGGATGTTCTCTTCAACTTTGTCCAGAATCAGACCAACATCTCAGGTGTGGGAAGCTTTGAAAGAGCTGGAATCAGCAACAACCATGGGTGTTCTCACCCAAGGGGAGCAGTGGTAGGATAGGCAGTGACTCCTTGATGAGGATAAAAAGTGTTAGTTGATTTAATTCTGAACTCATGTCATTGTTCTGGGGACTCTGTGAAATGACTGAACTCTAGTGAGTTGGAAAAGATGAAATTATCATAATTCGGGCTTATATAAAAGTGATATTTTTTATTTGAGACACATAATCAAGTGAAGTATGACTGAGACTACACTTTACCATTTCTTCTTAATATATTTGAGCCAACTGCTAAAATCAAGTAATATTATTCTCTCCTCTACTTAAACACTCAAGTCACATAGAAGTTTTCTGCTAAAGATGTAACAGTGTTCCTTAAACTTGAATAAATTGCATATGAATGGAAAAGCTGCCTCTGAAGTGGGCATATTTCAAGTTCAAAAGTAATATAACAATGGACTACCTGGCAGGTGAAATATCAATGGATGAGGTAAAAGGAACTAATGCATTAGAGGAAGGTTGTCCAGAGAGTAAAGCCTGTCTGTGCTTCTTACTAAAAAGGTAACACAGGACAAGCTATATATTCTTTTTGGACTTCACTTTCCTCCTCTGTAAAATGCATATAATAAGAGTACCTCCCAGGAGGTTTTACAGCTGGTGAAAGCTAGCCATAGCCAACCCCTCAGCTAAAGTCAAGTGTGGCTCAATTCAGAGAGAAATTTGTACTGATGGTATTATGTGGCCCACCGGGACATTGGTTGTCAAAGTGTACTGATAATGGGCAAGATCTTGTCTGAATCCCTATTTAATGGAAATAGCATTGAAAAAGTGGAGGATCACAATTCTAGCCCTGGATTTTCTGTAACTATAAGGCCTGATTCTAGTATTTTATTTCATTGAACTATAAAAGACTCCTTCTTAAATTAGGTGGTATGATTAGATCAGGATCTTTTAAAAACAGGTTTATTTATTTCTTCCTTTTGAAATCTGGTATAGCTGTGCTATGAGAGGTATAATAGTTAAGAACACAAACTGAAAACTTGGGCCAGTTACTTAAACTCACTATGGCTCAGTTTTCTCAATTGAAAAATGTGGGTGGAAATAATATTACCATCCTTGTAGATAGTTATGAAAAAGTACAGTGCTAAGAATAGTGTAGGAACATAGTAAGAATTTAATAAACATGCCTGGCTGGTGGGGCTCAGTGGATTGCATGTCGTCCCATGGACTGAGAGGTACCAGTTGGATTCCGGCTTGGGACCCATGCCTGGGTTGTGGGCTCGATGCCGGGGCGGGGGGGGGGAGGGAGGGCGTGAGCAGGAAGCAAGGGATCCATGTTTCTCTCTCACATTGATGTTTCTATCTCTCTCTCTCCCTTCCTCTCCCTCTAAAAAGTCAATAAAATATTTTTTTTTTTAAAGAAGAAGAATTTAGTAAATATTATTAACCCTAGAACCCACTTGATAAGGGCTTTTGGGATTAGGGACCAAGAGCCCCACTCTATGGCCTCCATTTCAAAATTCTGAGCAACTACTGAAACCTTACTTAATGCACTCTTAGAATTCTGTAAACATAGTCTGAAAGTCACTGTAATAGATGATTCTGGATGTTTCATCCAGCTCAAAAGTGCTATGACTTTTGAAACATTTGAAAGATGCACAATTCTAATCAATTAATATGGATCTCCTGCCTCTTCTGGTGGGTATCTAATCTCTAGGTTGCCTATAAAATGGGAATATTGCTTCTTCTTCATTTTGCATAGAAAGGCCCTGAAGCCCAATTCAAAGATAAGTTTTCTAATCATTTATATCTCCTCTATCTTGAAAAGTGATTTAATGCAATTTATTGTAAATTTTTATGACCGTGACTTGTACTGTGAAACAAAAGTTTCACAGTATAGTAATTACCTTGAGTATAAATAAGATGTCCTCTGAAATTTTCCATCTGTTCTATCCAAAAAAATGATGGATATAATCCACTAAATTGAATACATCATTCACTAACATGTCACAGCCCACTGTTTGAAAAATATTTTCTTGTACAAATTTGGGGCTTATATTATAACTTGTTAGGGTGTTTTTCCTGCTGAAATTTTTAGAGGAAATTTTTGGGGTGCTACTCTGGACTTAGTGAATCAGAAACTCTGGGTGTGAGGCTGAGAAATCTGTGTTTCACTAAACTCTCCAGGTTATTCTAATGCACCAGGAAGTTTGAGAAGCACTTATTTTAAAAAATAGCATTTCTTTGCTGCTACATATACAATAAAAATCTTAAAATAGAAATAATTTAAAACATGTCGAAGGGAAAGAAAGTACTGTGCAAATTGTTGACCCTGAACCACAACCATTGAATAGAAGCAGAAATAAGTTTTTTGTTCTTTGAAATCCTCACCCTAGGATATGTTTATTAATTTTATAGAGACAGGAAGGCAGGGGGAGAGAAACATCCATTGGCTGCCTCCCATATGTGTGGATTGAACCTGCAACCTAGGTATGTGCGCTGACGGGGAATTGAACCCTGGACTTTTTTGGGGTATAGGATGACACTCCAACCAATTGAGCCACTTAGCTGGGTGAGAAGTTTTTTGACACCATTTGTGATTTTGAACTTTACTTTGTGAAATAAGCCAGTCAGAAAAAGACAAGTATCACATGATCTCACTTATTTGTGGAATATTATGAACAAAATAAGGTGATGAACAAAATAGACCCAGAGACATAGAAATAGGGTTCAGACTGATAAACTTCAGAGGAGGGGGCGGGGAGAGGGGAGAGATAAACCAAAGAACTTATGCATATAAGCATAACCAATGGACATTGTCTATGTCAACAGTGCTGGAGGAGGGGGGCGGGATTGGGAGGAGGGTGTCAATGGGGGGAAAAGGAGAAACATCTGTAACAAAAATAAATTAATTTAAAAAAAAAGACAACAGAAATACATGAATGCTTAGACTGGCGCTCTACTCCTTTTGGGCATTCAATACATATTTGTTAATATTTTGGAACTCATTAAAGTCATTGTTATGATTAAAAGCAAAACAGTCTGCCATTAATGAGGGGTATTTTGGATTCTGATCAAGTTACAGTAAGTTTTCCTTAATTCCCACTTCATCCACAGCAGCCATTTTGCATAACAAGATGCCATCTGGGCACCTTTGATCCGAGCAGGATGAGCACCTGACCTGCTCTGTCTGAGTCTCCCTTTTAGGAATTTAGGATTAGGATTCACAGACATCTGTTCATTCTCCCTTTATGCAGCTGGACTTGAAACATAAATTCAGGAGAATGAGCCTTTGAGAGAGAGAAAGCCGGTCTACGGAAAGAACGGGATGAGCGCAGAGAAAGAAGGGGAAATCACGCAGGATTTAAGTCACTGCTGCGACTCCTTCCTTGGGAACAATGGCATTCTGGCCTTTGGGTCTGATGACACCTGAATAATCTTCTAATGAAAAGTCCTTCTAGCTTAAGCCACCTCTCGTTAGTCTCTCTCATATGCAATCAAACATTGCAAAGCGTAAGCTCGTTGCTAGATCTTTTTTTAAGAAACTGGGAGTAGGAAAGATGAAATCTTTGATCCAAGAAAATCCACAGAAGTGATGCGAGCATGTAATGAATGGGAGAGAAAAACAAGCATTAGAAACTTGAACTTTCTTTTCAATTTTTTTATATCTAATATTGTTTGAAGGTTTGGTGTCCAACTCTGTTACCTTTCATCCCTCTCTTTCCATCCCACTTTGCAAGGGTAACGTTTCAGACAGAGCCTCTGGAAAGCTGTTGATATTGGTCTAGCCTTCTGCTTTATATTATTTTAATTATTTGATACTTGAAAAGTGTTCATAGTGTTCCAAAAACTTCTCAGAATTTTAAAAACAAAAAAGAATCAGCCCCCTTCAGGCAAACCAAATGTCACCACTTCTAACCCAACGCCAAGGAATTAGATGCTGGTGGAGAGAAGTAAAGGATTAATGCTGTCACCTACGTTGCCTGGGTCTCTGCTAAACGAAATGTTTCACTGTAAAGGAAGCATGAATCACACATGAGCTTAGAATTTTGCCATCAGAAGTAAGATAGAGAACTACATTGTAACGGGTTTTAAAATAGAGTTACTGCCTCACTAAGTAGGCTTCTGTGCTTGTTCTGAAGGTTCAATACAGAATTCTCACACAAAAGAAAACCTCACTGAGTAAAACCTACAAATATATTGTCTATGTGTTCCATAAATTTTTAACTGAAATATGAAACTCATTTATTTTTTCTAATTTATTTTTTTCCATAAACGTTAAACATAAAAAATCCTTTATGGCAATCCACTTACATTGATTGATATATTTACCTACAACAACATGAGACAAAAAATGTGTTTGCCTTAAATTGTGTGTATAAATGTGTATGTATATGCACACACACATTTTTCTTTTCATTTCTTTTGTTTAATCCTCATGCGAGGGTATTTTTCCATTGCTTTTTAGATAGAATGGAAGGGAAAAAGGGAGCGAGAGAGAGAAACATCGATGTGAGAGAGACACATCAATTGGTTGCCTCCTGCATGACCCTTACTGGGGCCTGGGATCAAACTTGCAACCAGATACATGCCCTTGACTGGGAATGGAACCCATGACCCTTCGGTCCGCCAGCCGATGCTCTAACCACTGAGCAAAACTGGCCAGGCCAGTTTTTAATATTAAATTAGTAAATGGAAATGCTGAATTATTCTTAGTTGGTCCCTATATGCCATCTACGTATATTCTGTTTTGAATAAAGCCAAAGTATAAAAAAGAAAATAAACTGTCTGTCTGGGATGTGCAACTCTATCTACTGACCAAAAGTTACCATAGCATTCTTAGGTAAACACACACACACACACACACACACACACGCACACACACACACACACACAATTTCTTAACATTTGACCTAACCACTAGTAGCTCTATTCATGTCATTTTATAATAACTTGAGTATGCCCAGCAACAAGGAGAGTGAATCACATTTGATCTGACACCATGCTACAAATACAATTAGCATAAATGGACCATTTAGAGCACACATGGTGTATCTTTTACAAACCACAAGTAACAACGTGAATAACTAAATGGGTGAATTGCCTTGGCCACATACAAGTGAACCCACGAACAACAGATCTTTATGATGATTTAGGTGCTCCCTTAGCACATTTAAGACATTTCTATAAAAATATGGTATCACTGAATATGGGACCTAACTGTGTATAGACCACTGATTATAAGAGTAAACTGTGACATCAAAATAATGAAAATGCTTATAAAGTGCCCCACTTCTTCTATTTATTTACATATTTTAACAAGAAGCAGGAGGAATAATAAATGATAGCGAAGATCCATTTCTCCCCCAGGGATTGAATAAACTCTTGTCTTATTATACCATACAATCATTAATTTTAATTGCTTCAGATTTGTAACCCACATGGATAAAATTTAGATCCATTTCAAAAGGAGATAAAAATAGAGCAAGATTGTCATAAACAGAAATATCTTCTAATTTTTAACTAGTAAGCACAAATATTGCCGCATTATTTGGTTTAAGAGTATATGATCAATATTTTGGGCTCTTACAATGAACAGAACTTTATATGTGTGCTATTAATATATTCTTGTTTTTTCTGGGTCTGTAAAAATGAAAGATTACATTAAAAACTGAGAGTGTGTTAAAACTACTCATTTTCTGTTCAGCATAAAAAGTCACGACAGTATCTATTTTTGGACAAATTCATCCTCATATTTAAAAAGAGATAAGCCTATTTTACTTATAAAAATAATTCTTACATGGGACATTTATGTTTGATTTTTATGGCAGTTAGACAACAATAAGTATGCAGTTTATTTTTGAATCACTTAAAAGGGGGAAAAAAAAAACCTGGTTACATCTGTTGAATCAGAAATTTCTTAGCCATGCGGAGGTGTCCAGGGTTCACACAGGTGGAACATGAAAAGCTTTCTCCACTTGATGTCTCTAGGTCTCTGCCCTGAGGTCGTATAGACAGTTTCAAGGTCTGAATCATGACTAACACAGTTTTTTCATTTGGGTCATGACACATTGTTGAGTCATAACTCATTTTAATGGGTCACCCACCAGATTTTTAAAAAATGAAATAAAGCAGAAGATAATTTAAAAGATCAGAGCTCATTGCACTAATAAAGGTATTTATGCTTTTGTGAAATGTATGTATTTTGTATGTGTATATACATCCATTATATGTTTCTATATATTCATACATGTTTATTTAGATATAATCATCTATGCATAGGATACAAACATATGCATACATATACATATATTTTTAGTTTATATATGTGTGTATACATGTGTGCATTCTGGGTAATGATAGATTAATTTCTCACTAGGAATTATGGTCAAAAAGGCTGATGTGTTTTAAAGTCATATTTGAGTGACAGCAGGGCTAGTGCTGGTTCTGCTGGACAAGCCGGGGAAGGATATAGGCAGACCTTACAACAGCGTCTTTCAAAGTGTGGCTCTCACACCACTGGAATCAGAATCACTTAATTCGAAGCTCCACTCAAAACCTACTGATGAAGCATCTCCAGTGTTGAGGATCTTCATGTAAAACTGGTTCTCCAGATAATTCTTCTGTGTCCAATATTTGGTATTCATTGCGCTGAAGACCACCTCCATAACTAGAGCTTTCAAAAATGCACAGAAGCATTCTCCATCCACTTTATACTTCCTTCTGGATCTTTTTTTTGCATTTATTTTCAGATAGAGCGGGAGGGAAAGAGGGAGGAAGAGAAAGAAAGAGAAACATCGATGCGAGAGAGACACATCGAGGGGCTGCTACCCACTCAACCCCAACCGGGGCTGAGGACAAACTGCAACCGAGGTACGTGCCCTTAGTGGGAACTGAACCCGGGACTCTCTCGTCTGCGGGCCGATGCTCTAACCGCTGAGCCAAACCGGCCAGGGCTTCCTTCTGGATCTGTGATGTCCAGTACAGTAGTCACTAACCCTATGTGGCTATTTACATTTAAATCAAATGGAATTAAGACATCAATTCCCCAGTTACACTGACCACATATCAAGTGCTCAGTAGACACACGTGCTAGTGATTTTTGGACAGTTCAGACATAGAACAGTTGTATCTTCCCCCAAGTTTGATTGAATAGCCCTGCTCTAGAGGTTTTCAATGAATTATAGAATTTGGCACACTAGGTTTTGACATTGAATATATTCATATTAAATTTAGGATACTGAATCACACACAATTTCTAAAATGCACAGAAGTCATACAGATGATAAATTTTTATTGATTTTAGAAGTATTTCCTATTAGATTATGTACATTATTAAGGTTTCTTTTTTTTTAACATTTCAAAAATCAATAAGTGGGGAGAACAGGGATGAGTGGGTAGAGCATAGAGAATTTTTAGGGCAGTGAAACTGCTTTGTATAATGCCCACTGTCATTATACATTTGTCCAAACGTATAGAATGTCTGACACCAGGAGTGCACCCCCGTGTAAACTATGGGCTCTTGGTGATAATGACGTGTCAGTGTAGGTTCCTCAGTTGTAACAAATGTACCACTCTAATAGGGGGTGTAGATAATCGGGGCGGCTACACAAGTGTGGGAGCTGGGACTTCATGGAAAATCTCTGTAAGCTCTGCTCAATATTGTTGTGAAACTAAAACTTCTCTAAAACATAAAGTCTAACGAAAAAAATCAATATATGTTTATAAAAAATATTTTAATACGAAAAACATTTTTAAGAAAATTTAAATTAATATATTGTATTACGATAAAATATTTATGAATATTCATAACTATACATGCACATTTCGTACCAAACAGTTGTGAGTTGTTTACTAATTTTCCTTTTAAATTATAATGATATTATCTCAAGAAGGCACACATCACTTGAACGGCCATTATAATCAAGTTGCCAATACAGTAAATAATTTTCATGAGGCGGCATCAAGTAATACGCAAAACAGATTTAGACCCTCTGAAAAATAAAACTTTAATAAGGTGGAACGTTGTTAACTGAAATTTTTATGTGAGTCTTATAAAATTTTTGTGTTCACTTGCAAAAAGTTTTCAAACTAGTTTAAATCTTCAGCATGTTTTCATCAAACAAAATGTATCTTTATATAAAGCTATTGTGTTGTTGTTGTTAATCCTCACTGGAAGATATGTTTTCCATTGATTCATAGAGAGCGTGGAAGGGAGGGAGTGAGGGAGGGAGGGGAAAGAAAGAGAGAAACATCCATGTGAGAGAGATACATCGACTGGTTGCCTCCCACACGCTCCCCAACCTGGCCCGGTATTGAACCTTCAACCCAGGTCCCTGCCCTTAACTGGGAATCGAACCTGCGTCTCTTCGATCTGTGGGTCGATGCTCTTACCACTGAGCCAAACTGGCCAGGGCTATAAAGCTACTTTTGACATATTCTTTTAAAAAATGTATTCAACCAAGTTAGGGAGAGTAAAAAATAGTCAACAGGCAGAGCCTGGATGAGAGAAAGAAAGGTAATGTGAGCAGTACGTGGAGAAAATTATGAGGTTGACTAGAACCCTAAGGATTTGGAAATCAAGCAAGTCACATTTCCTTAAGCTATGATCACCTAATGGGGTGTGGTGTGGCGGTCACTTCTGCTTCTTCCTTGTTAAAAGAACCCCATGCCCCACTCCCATTCTGAGCAAAGTACCCAGCTGTCCAGGATGGACCATGATTATTTTAAACCAGTTATGCCATCCCTGTTCTTCTATGCCAACAGTTTGTCTAGAGACGAGCTGGTGATCTGGGTCGGCTCAAAGGGAAGTACAGTGCAAAAGAGAGCTCGGATAGGTGGGGTGCAGGAATAGTTCTAACAGAATGCTCCAAAATGAGCACGCGTTTTTGACCCTTCCCTCCCTCTCTGGCCTGCATGCTGTCTGTGTGGAGGTGAAGCTGTGGGAATGATGGGGTGTAAAACCCAAACACTGAGCATGGCGGAAAACGGTGGGAGGAGGTCTCAGTGACGCCACAGCTGCTTGCTGTACTTGCCCTGACACTGTAAGCGCTCAGACTTCTTTTTAAATGTCTTTATGGTTTTAACCAATGCAAATAGGGGTTTTGGTCACTTTTGGCTGAACCCATTCTAAGCATTATAGAGGGTAAGATTGAAGATATGCAGGCATCCTAAAATCACAGAAGGTTGGACTATACCTTGACTCATTGTAACACCGTACTTAAGAAAAGAATGTGTCGCCCTGGCCGGTTTGGCTCAGCGGTTGGAGCGTCAGCCCGTGGACCAGAGAGTCCTGGGTTCGGTTCCCGCTAAGGGCACGTGCCTCAATTGTGGTTTGTCCCCGGCCCCGGTTGGGGTTGTGTGGGTGGCAACCACTCGATGTGTCTCTCTCACGTGGATGTTTCTCTCTGTCTCTCCCTCCTTCTCTCCTTCCTGCTCTATCTGAAGATAAATGCCAAAAAAAAAAAAAAAAAAAAGAATGTGTCAGTCCTAAAGGAGGCTGCTCCGGCATGGAAATATAGGGGAAAATCAGAGAAAAGAATAAATCCTGACTTCCCATTCAAGTGCTGGAGAGGGGAATTTTGGCAACAGACTTGAAGAATTATGGCTCTGTTGTCAAAGTGATCTTAGTGACGGACAAGAGTTTTCAAACTCTCTTAGCTAAGGATCATTTCTTAAGAAAAATGGACTCGGGTCAGGAACGTGTAAGTCCTGCTGACACTGTTATAGCAGTTGAGGGGACCGTTGAGTCTCTCAACCTAAGATAACAGAGCCTTACCCTACAGGCCCTGTGCGCTTAGTTAAGAAATGACAACCTGTGAAGGATGTGACAGATTGAAGTTAACTGAGCCAGAGCTTGGTGAAGTCACCAAATTAAGTGCCACCTCATGAAGATTTCTTGCAGCTGGCTGGTCTCTCCCGTGTTATCCTTCCTTCAACACTCTGAGGGAGAAAAACCAAAGTGGATTGGGCAACAGAGATGGAGAGAGAGAGCAAGGTTGAGAGGTGACTGGACAAGAGTCCAGGGATGGTAGGTAGAAATGGGAGGGAGGTCAATAATATGCTTAGCAGAGCTAGATAAACCTGATTTAGGGATATATCAATTTTCCAAACAGAGCTATTGGTATGTGGGATTCAGAACTGCTGATCAGGAGACAAGGAAAGTAGAAAGCAGAAGGTGAACTTTCTGCCTGGACAGGTGTGCTTCCAGGAAGTATTATTTATATGTATTGCAACAAATATTATTCCTTTGAAGTTGTGATAGGCAGCCTGTGCTAACAAGGTAAAACCTTACCACCTTGGTTCTTCCAGTTAAAGTCAGAGCAACTTGCCTTTTTTTCTTCATTCATCCTAGAACTGGCTAAAAATAGTGGCTATGGAAACACAGCAGTTTGTTGTAAAGGATTAGCATTCTTAGTAGAAGAGAGAATAAAAAAATAAATAAATAAGTCTTCACCTTTACCTCTGTTTAGAGAATGAGCTCATCCCTAACTCACACAGAACTTTATTCTACACAAACGAAGAACATTTAAACTAGGAGCTGCCATTTGTTATAACTCTTTTCCCACAGAGAAGCAAACTGGATGCGTCTGGTCTCAGCTCCCTGACAGAGCAGGACTATCAGACTAGATAGATTATACTTTATGAACTTGTTTCTGTTTACACCAGCGTTCGTGTCCCCAGATCTCTTATGTATTTGCAAACAAAATAAGAAATGTACCCATGATTATATGAAGCATATTTCAAAAATGGGCTATTCAGTAACTGGGGGTAGCCTTTTACTTCGGGTGGCAGGGAAAAAGGGAGCTGTCCCCAATGCAGCTGTGCATCTTCAAGGTTGCTCTCGTCACATGAGCAGAGTAGAAACTACTAGCTTTCACGAAAGGAAAGTCCACTTTAAAATGTTGGCATTGATAAGAAAAGGCATTTGGAATATTTTACAATAAAGCCATGACTAATTGACGATCTCATTAATTCTCAAAGCAAGTGAGAATTCGGAAGTTAGTCTTTCCTTGCTGGTAAAACCAAAAGAACTATGAAGTCATTTGCTGCATCCAACTGAATCACACTATGGCATGTTGTCAACATAACAACGTAACTATGAATAAAACAGCACAAAGCTGGGCAGACACATTGCTCTTTACACAGCTTCGGAAGGGTAAAGCACTGAATGTTTTATCGGGGAGATAAAGTTCACCGTGATGATGTTATGTTGTAGATGGCATTATTCTCCTAAAGGAAGCTGGATTCACAGCTATAGAAAGGAACAGTAAACAGACAAACAAATAAGTCATGGTAACTGTCAGAAACTTGTGGATTCAAACCTTGATATTTTTCATATTATAATTATTTCCGTATTATGTCAACCCTCTTATACCGAGAGTAATGCCAAATAAAAGTTAAACATGGGCACTGAGTTCCTTTCCTAACTGCAAAACATAAATGGTGATCTAATTTTCCCAGCTGGCAGCCTTCTCACAGTTGATTTCCTCAGATTTGGCTTTCTTGATTCAATAACAGGGCCAAAGTCAATTCTAAGTAGCATGTAACTAATTAGTGACAAGAGCAATCTGACTCTTGCCTTTGTTACAAGTGCCATTTGGAAGCTCTGTGAGGCTGAGGAGGTGGCAACCACCAGGCCAGACCTCAGAGAACAGTGGTGATGGCAGGAAGTGATTTCAGGGATGAGTCACTTCAATTTTCTAGATCACCTGCTTCTAATATCCACTTAGAAAACTCAGACACTTTCCCCCCAGTGTTTTTGGTCAGCCTTTATGGGGCTCTATACAATGGGTTTCAAAGTAATTTCATTAATGTTTGTTTTTCCAAATATATGTAATTTTTTCCAGTCTTTGATGATTAGAGCTGAAGCAAAACACACTAGGACAGTGGAGGAAGGGTCACCAAAATGTCATTAAGGGATCTGCTCCAAGACTTGAGTTAAACCTGGGATTCCAGCACAAAAGCAAAGTACTCTGAAGATCACTCGCTGACCTGCACTGTTGTGCCCAGGAACGCTCAGACATTTGGTATTCTGGAGAGAGAAACTCATCCAGTGATTGGATAAGTGTTGATACAGGACCAAGAGACCGGATTGTAACATTTTGAGTCTGTATTAGTTTGCTAGGGCTGCTGAAACAAAGTACCACAAACTCAGAGGCCTAAGGTACAGAAATGTATTGTTTTACGTTTTCAGAGGCTAGAAATCAGAAACAAGGGTGTGGGCGGGGTTGGTTACTTCCAGGGCTGTGAGGGAAGGAGCTATTCCAGGACACTCTCTTGCCTAGATGGCTATTTTGTCCCTGTGTCTCTTCATGTCACCTTCCCTCTGTGCATGTTTGCTTGGTATCCAAATGTCTCCTTTTTATAAAGATGGCAATCATATTGCATGAGAAGTTCATCTTATCCCAGGATGACCTTATCTTACCTTTTTAACTCAACTTTCAACTGATTACATCTGTGATGACCCTATTTCCAAATAAGGTTACATTCTGAGGTACTGGAGGTTTGGAATTTAGCATATACATTTTAGGGGAACACGATTCAACGCATAACAGATTCTAATAGTTTCTTTTAAAAATCACTTTATTGTCTGGCTGGTGTGGCTCAGTGGTTGAGCGTCGACCCACGCACCAAGAGGTCGCCGGTTCGATTCCAGGCCAGGGCATATGCCCAGGTTGTGGGCCCAATCCCCAGTGGGGGTAGTGCAGGAGGGAGCCAATCGATGTTCTCTCTCATCGATGTTTCTATGTCTCTCTCCCTCTCCCTCCTTCTCTCTCTCAAATTAATAAAGGGGAAAAAATAAATATAAATAAATAAAAATGACTTTATTGCCAAATGCATGACTTCAGAGCTACATGAATTTTCTTCAGCAGAGTCATTAGAGTCATCTGAAGTATGCAACCCTGTGCAAAAAAACAGTAAAAAAGAAGAATCCTTTTAAACACCTTGTTTTGTTTTTTTCAATGTATATTGCCCACAGAAAAAAGACGAAAGGTTATCTGATAATCCATTATCTGGCACAAAAATGAGTTTCTACTACCAGGATAAAGGTTATCTTGGTCTGAACTCTTCAATCTTCGTACAGCTTCTGAGACTCAGAAGTTGCCAGGATGAAGAAGGCTGCCTTCACATGCTCTAACAGAAGGGTACTGTTTCTCTCCCAGGATGGCATAAGCCTTCTAGATGTTTCATCATGGAACGAAGAAAGTTTCCAATCACCACAGTTCTGACGGCAGATGTGTAGCCAGTCACAGGGGGTGGAAAAGCTTCTACAGGGGGTGGCGAACATGTTTGAAATGTGGCACCAGACAATTTTTGACCTTTTGAACCAGAAGATCAATTTGGGATCATCTAGTTCAGCATTTCTCATACTTAATTTTGTGGAATATTAGTTCATAGTTGTTGCAGGACAAAAAGAATGTTGTGATGAGATAAGTCTGATGAATGCTGGGTTAGATCAATATAAACAGATTTATTTCCTGGAAGATTATCAGTATTTTAAAACTGCAAATGTGTATTGTGAATCTCTAAGACACAGAGATAGTATTTTAGATTTCCTACATTTTTTTGACCATAGAAGCTTTTGAAATTTCTTGCATAATTTTTAGTGAATCAATACTTAGGTCTTAATGAATTCACATGTTGTAGAACCTAGAAGTGGTTACTAATCTAGTCACATCCCCTTGTTTTGCATATGGAGTAATTTACACCCTGAGAAATAAAGCATCTCAATGAAGTCCCTACAGTCTACAGTCTTCAATTGTCTGGCCTAATGAAAATAGTGGAGTTTCAATATTAGCAGAAAGAAACAGACACTACATGTTAAAAATAAAGAAATAAATAATATCTGGCACTATTAAATACTTTGACGAACAAAAAATATATTAATGAGAAAGAAAATCTTGTGAAGGTGAGGGCTCACTTTGGAGAGTCAGTGCATTCCACTCCGTGGAGGTGACAACTGATAGGAGACCTGGATGAGCAGAGGAAACCATTTGTGAGAAAGCTGGGAAATGAGAGACCCGTGCAGAGGAGAAGCTGTGCTTAGTCTCTATGGGAGACACACTTGGCATGAGTCAGAAACAAAAGGAGGCTGGAGCACGGGGGCGAGAGGTAGGTAGAGAGAGATGGGCACTGAGATCAGATTCCTAGGATCCAGCCTCAGAGCTTGTGATTCCATAGGTCTGGGACAGACTTAGGGATCTGTCTCTTCAACAAAGATCAGGTGTTTCTAATTCAGGAGGTCCATGAAAAACACTTAAGAAAATTCTGCACTAATCATTTGGGCCTACACTGGACTCAAACCAGAGCATTTCCTGAGCGGAGTGAGACCAGTGCTTTCCACTCAAAGCCTATATATCCAGGGCAACCTGCAAACCGCTCAACAACTGATTTGAGGAAATTTAGGGAAAGGGTACCTTTCAGTCATGTTATACATAAAGTAACTTACCAGTTAGTTCTTTAGTACACGCCGATTGGCAGTGCCTCCTGGCATGCCCATATAAGACCAAGTAAGGTATTGTCCTTCAAATATAAAGGCAAATTTTTAAAAATTGAGAATTTATGAAAAACATGCTAAGGAACTTATACAAAATAATAAGGAAAAGGAAATCCAGAAGAAATAGATAGCTTGCCATTTTAGATTAAATTATTCTGCATTTAGTTCCTTTTTCTAATTTAAAACTTAAAAAACATTTTTTTCTTCATTGATTTGAGAGAGGGAGGAAAGGAGAGGGAGAGAGAGATAGAAACATCCATGAGAGAGAACATTGATTGGCCACCTCCTGCATGCCCTCCACTGGGGATCAGGCCCACAACCTGGGCATGTGCCCTGACCGGGAATCGAACCAGCGACCTCCTGGTGCATGGGTTGATGCTCAGCCACTGGGCCACACTGGCCAGGCCCTTTTTCTAATTTAAAGAGAAAGAATATCATAATAAGAAACAAAAATGTTTTCATGAGGAAAACACTAGAACTCCAATAGTCTATCGTTCTACCTCTATCCAGTATTTTTAGATGACCATCCGCATTTTACTCATTTGTCTGGTGACAAATGCCTTCTTTAAGGTGGTTCTTGGGTATGGAGTCACATCATATTGCCATGCAACAAAGGAAAGTTTGTTGGTGACAAGGATATGTAATGCATGTCCCTCAATTTGGAACATATTTTTAAAAGTAAACTGCAATCAAAACTTAACTGTAAAAAGAGAGTCCGATTATTTCCAAGGATCTTAAATGTTCCAGGTACATATCAGCAGTGCCCTCACTAAAACTCACAGCAGGAACAGAGATGAAAACTGGATCAACCTTACTGATATGACAGGTAGCAGTTTGACTCAGAAATTGATACAGGGTATGTCTGGCAGAGATCATCAATCAATTCATTCATGGTTTATCATTTCTAAATGTTCTTATTCTCTGGAATGATCAATACTCCTTCAGTCATAGACTGAACTGCCCTTACTCTAAATTTACTATCTATGACATCCTCTGGCTCCTTATCTGTGGGCCCTTTAGTTCTACGGACCAAGTATTAAGGATATGTGGTAGAATCAGAATGAGAGAGAGACTATTGGAGTTCTATTTTTCTCCTGAAAGCATTTTCTTTTTTCCATTTTAGCCTTATTCTTTCAAGAAAAAAAAGTATACATGGAGTAGTTAAATATTAAATATATATATATTATTCAATTTATTATGTTTTCTTTATATTTTTGATAAAGCTCCTTAGCATGTTTCTCAGCAAAGTTATCAATTTTCTTTTAATCTTGAAACCAGAGTGCCTCTTTCTTGACATTTATTGTTATACCAAAGGAAAGAATGGCACGCATGAATGGTTGGAATGGAGGTATTGGTTAGAGATCTGGGTTCTAGTCCTAGTTATTTCACCTTGTGTCGATGTGACCATACAAAATGTCATTTAATCCCTTGGAGTCTTAATTTTCTTATCCATAAAGCAAATATACTTGTATCTGTTCTCTATTCCTCACGTTTGAAGTGAATATCCAAACCAATTTTTAAAAATCATGAGTATGTTTTGAAAATCATAAATCTGGCACAAAAATGTCAGCTGTTAAAATAATTTTACTTGAAGCAAAAATGTAGCAGCATGGCAGTTGATCTCTTGATTATGACACTCATGTAGGACTTAAGTAAAGCAACATTTATTAATCCAAGAGAAAATGAATGCTTGTAAAATGCTTTGAAAATTATAAAGTGCTATAATGATATGTGTGTTATTGTTAGAGTATTACACATAAGAATATATACTCAGTACCCTTATGAATATGAAGAAGTATTCAATGCAAAGAGTGGACATTATTACATAAATATAAGTTCATTCTAAATTTTAAAAAGACAAACCCAATAACATTAAAATAAACAGCGCATCAAAACAAGCTTTACATAGCAATATAAATAACTGAAGACATATCTAGCCTATGCCATTGAACAGTAGACTAACCCATTGAATGAAATGAGATCCTTGTTTTAATGTAATATAGAAATAGTTGGGGTTATGTGGTATATCAGTGATACCTGCGAGCGATGACCTAGACGCTTTAGTACTTTGAGGTAAAACAATTTCATATGGAAATATATTTGGTCAATATTCCCACTAAAGATTTTACCATTCTATACATTTATTTCTGCTATAAACCCCCACAAATATTATCAACTCAAAGTCTTGGTGACTCTCCAAAGGGGTGAAAAATATAGAATAAAATAAAATCAGTTACCTTGCTTGGCTGATAATCTGAATC
The DNA here is from genome assembly GCA_030848825.1 of Tadarida brasiliensis. Taxonomy (NCBI): domain Eukaryota; kingdom Metazoa; phylum Chordata; class Mammalia; order Chiroptera; family Molossidae; genus Tadarida; species Tadarida brasiliensis. Next base: position 39,257,161 of record CM061260.1, on the reverse strand, counting down.
AGCAAATAGCCAAACTTTGAGCAGAACACTTAAATACTTTATATTTTATCCTCACACAACTGTCATGCTGTAGTTATTAGAATCCCCAGCTGAGGATACCCGGAGGCTTAGGTCACCAACAGGACAGTATGAGAGATGGAGCTGGGCTTTGAATCAAGTTTCAAGTGACTACAATGTCCAGACCTTGATCACTAATAGACACTGAAATATAGGCTGGAAGTAGAGATATGATATAACTTCATTTAATAAAATATGCCATATGAGATTTGAATATCATAAACATAACTGAATTATAATAATTGGGAAAGTCTGGGCTGGGAAGAATATATGGACCAAATTTCAAAGAAATTAGATAGGTACATTGATAAGAATTAGTTGATATCCCTCAAAATATAAATGGGCCAATCTTAATACTCAAATATTGAAGAAATAGTTACATAAGTGTGAAATAACTCTTACCCTTACCCAAACAAATTAAAGCAAAGATGCCACTTTACATATATTAAACTAACAAATATTTTTATACCTGATGCTGGCAAGGATGAGATGAGCCTGAACTCAGTGTGCATTACATAATCTTTTTCTGAAAGCGTATCAATCAATATTCACGTGAATGTGTTTATCTTTTGATCTAGTAATCCCACACATAGGTATATATCCTAAGGAAACAATCCAATAAGAAAGAAAAACTATATTCCCAAAGATGTTCATTAAAGTATTATAATGAAGAAAAAATAGAAATAAACTAAATGTCAAAAAAAAAGGGGGAATAGCTGAGTAATTATAAAGCAACAACCTGGTGACATTTTGTGCAATCATTAAAAATGATAAATATAAAGACTACATAGCAACATGGAATACTTTAGCTGTAATATTCTATGATACCATGATTAAATAATAGAAAATAATGATAAAAGGTGAAAATAATATAAAGGAAACTTAAAAAGAATAACACATATTTTAGGATAATGTTATCTTTGTTTATTCTGTAACATATTACTTCTTGTTGAATAGATAATATTTTTAATGAAGGGTTCATATGTTAATATTATAGAATAATATTTTTTCAAATTCATTCTCCAGTCATTTAAATATGGCCAGTACAACCTACTGTATTTGTATTGAGTAGACGGGTTTGGACAAGGGGCTACTATTTCTAAATCTTTATATCCTGATGACATCATGTCTCAACCCAGAAGATGGGACAATAGATTTTTTTATTGCTACTACCCGGGAGGTAAAAATCAACAACCTCAGAGGTACAAATATAGCAGTCATTAAGATGATAAGTCGGAAAGCTCATCTGAATCTATTGGACACATTTATTGAGTGTTCTTATATTAAAAAAACCTTTGATATGATTCAAGACAAGAGAGAAAAGAGTACTCGAGAGGCTTATAATCTAGACTCACTTGGACAGATATATAAGCAATCAATGCAATAGTGATAGATTTAAAATAGAAATATAAAAAAGTACCATGCTCATATAGGAATATAACATGTCCCTCTAGTAACCTTGGGAAGACTTCTAGTTTCATGGCTATTTTGGAAAATTCAGCATTGTGTACAAGACTTAGCATAAACCAGTTTACAATATAACTCTCTTTAGCTACTGAGGCTCAACTATGCTAACCACATCTGTTGTTAGTCTCATGGGGGTCTTCACATCACTGGCACTTTTTTTGCATCTGATGCATTACCCCTATCTAATCCTCTCACTTTCCTTATTTAACCTAGGCAGTATGAGCTATTAATTTAATAAACGCTCATGTTTAATAATCCTCTGACCTTGTACCCACCTTGTAAAATTTGTGTTCTGAATTAAGGAGTGAATGGAGAAGCATGGCCAGGTGTCTCTCACCAAAATCACCTCTCTGTCTCACTTTCTCCTTTAGCTACTGTTTTATCTCTTGCTCTTTACAACTAATTTGGAAGGGTTATCTATATTTATAGTCTACTATCCTTCTTTAGTTCTTGCTTTTCCATTCACTCCTTAATTCACTCTAATCTGATTCAATCTTCTCCTAGATTATCAGTAAGAGTTCTTGATGTCATTAATGTCCTTAGTTGCTAATTAAAATGGATGTATTGGGTGCTCATTTTACTCATTCTCATTTTAGCTGATGCTCAAGAGTCCCTGACAAGGGTAACTACTCTCTTTTTATGAAAGTCCCTCTTCCCTTTGCTTCAATGACACCACATTTATTATTTTTTTTCTTTTCCCTCTACCCTTTTGCTTTTATTTATTGGCTATTCCATCTGTACCTAATCTGAAATGCAGGTGTCTGTCAATGTTAGGTGCTCAGCCCTCTTCCGTTTCTTTAAGTATTTCATGGGCAATTTCATGCATTTTTATAACTTTACTTACCAATTTCTTTTAATGTTAACTACCTAGTCAACATGTGCACTTGGATGTCTCATTCTCTCAAACTCAACATGCCCATAACTAGACTAAAATCTTTGTTCTCATGCTGCTCTTCTTCTACATTACACATCTTGGTGAATAACACTAATATGTAAACAGTTGCACAAGCCAGAGTCAAGGATCCATGTTTAATATTTCGTTATCACCTATTCTTCCACCCAATCAATCACAGAGGAGGACAGAGACAATGCCACAAAAGGCAGAAAGAGGTAATATATGGTTCTTAGTAGTATTGCATGATCAAGGTTTGCATGGAGCCACACCCATGCCAGACATTAATTACAATTACCAGTCAATAAATACCATTGATTGGTTACTAGTAAAACAATAGAATCAGGACCTGTTATCCCTTGCTTAGTCTCTCATAATCACTGACATGGTTGAATACTTTCTCTTCCTTTCTCTCCTCATTTTCCTCCTATCTCTTTGCCTCTCCTTTATATTCTATTGGCATTCTCATCTTCCTTCAAGCCACAAAGTATTAACATTCCTCTAAGATTCTTAGCTCTCTCTCCTTTTCTCACTTGATACTTTTTCTCTATGTGATGTCATCCATGCTCACAGATTCAATTATCATCTAGTCACAACTGATTCATACAATTATATCTTCAGGCCATAATATTCCTATGAGTTCCAAATTTGTATAACCAACTGCCTATTTTACATTTCCTCCTGGGTATTTCAAGGACATCTCAAATTCAACATGGCCAAAACTGAATGCATAATTTTCTTTTCCTCACTCTCTCAAGTCTGCACTGTCTTTTGCTCCCAATCTTAGTAAATATCACCAAGAGATTTCCAGGAGCACAAACCAGATCATTAAAGCCATCCATGGCACCTTCATTTTCCAACATAGAAAATTTAAATTACTAGTGAAAAACCTTCAGTGGCTGCCTATTTCTTTTAGGGTTAGCCAATTTTTTTAAAATTTTGTTTTCTTTATTGATTTTAGAAAGAGAGGAAGGAAGAGGGGGAGAGAGAGATAGAAACATTAATGAGAGAGAACATTGACTGGCCGCCTCCAGCATGCCCCCCACTGGGGATTTGGCCCACAACCTTGGCATGTCCCCTGACTGGGAATTGAACCGGAGACCTCTTGGTGCATGGGTCAATGCTCAATCACTGAGCCACATTGGCTGGGCTAGCCAACTTTTTTTTTATCCTCACCCTAGGATAAATTTATTGATATTAGAGAGAAAGGAAGGGGGGGGGAGAGAGAGAAAGAAACATCGATCTCAGAGAGAAACATTGATTGGTTGCAACCTGTATGCACCCCAACCAGGGATTGAACCTCCAATCTAGGTATGTGCCCTGACCAGGAATTGAATTGACAACATTTTGGTGTATGGGACAATGCTCCAACCAACTAAGCCACCTGGCCAGGGCAGGGTTAATGAACTTCTTAATATGCTGTACATGATCCTATATGATTCAAACTCTACTTACTTTGTCAACTCAAAGAATTTCCTTCACTCTTTGCACCCTGGTTACACCATTGCACTGTTCTCTAGTCTATTGTTTGCCATATCCCTCCCATCACAGAATCTTTGCACATGCACCCCCTCCCCAGCATCCCCATCTGAAACATGCTTTTTTTCCTGATTTGCCTGATTACTGTCTGGTCATGCTTCGGATCTCACCTTAAGTGTTATTTTCTCACAGAAGCCTTCCCTGATCTCCTTGACAACGTCAAATAACTCTATTATATGTTCACACAGTATGGCTATCTTTCTACTATTGCATTTGTCACAGATACATCTGTGTGTTTGTGTGTGTGTGTGTGTGTGTGTGTGTGTGTGTGTGTCCCCCTCCACCCTACTAGTCTGGAAACTCTATAATGGAGGGACTTTGACTATTTTTGCTTACAATTTATTATATCTATAGTAACTGGCATTAGTGTTTGGCACATGGTAGATACTCAATACATATTTGTTATATAAAGGAAGGAATGAGTGAGTGAATTTCTTTGCTGTTCTGCTCAGAAGACAGAGTTTCAAATACTGTGTTTGAAACTGGACACAAATCAATAAAGTAACTATATATATATATATCTTTAGTAATTTGATAAATAACTAAAAATATAATTTTTTAAGAGTTTGAAAAAGTATCAGTGAGAAAAATAAGAGAAAAACTGCCAATATTCACTTGAGAAAATGACAGTTAAGAAATATAAAAGGTTACAGATTCCTTAAGGGCTTATGTCGGGGGGGGGAAAAAATAATTGGTTTGTAGAATCATGCTTGTCAGTATAGCCCAGAAAAATTAACTGAAATTTTAAAAAAAATTAGAGAAACTGGCTCGTGGTAAAGCATATGCATCTATAACAGAGAAGCAATAAAAGACTAACTAGAGTTTATAGCCATTTATAGTAGAAAAAATAATCAGAACCAAAAACCTGTGTTCTGATTCTAGCTCTATTATTACCTCACGGCTTGGCTGGGTCAGTCATTTAAATATGCTGATCATGCCTTCGTCAGTATGTTGTCTGACTAGTTCTAAAATTCTGATCCTGTTATTGCAGAAGAGTTTTACATGAAATAAGACTGAGTTACTCAAAGGAAGAAGCCACATTTATTCACTGAGGCACTCCCCAGGGTCTAGCACACAGCATCGTTCCTAGTAGACTGTATTGTTAACCTTGTTGAATCATTTATCTTATAGCAAACCTTAAGAATATCTCAAATCAATAAGTCTCTTATAAAAGCATCTGCAAAATTTTATGTGTAGGTTGTATTTGTGTTTTGGGGGGAGGGGGCAAGGGAAAAGCAATAGCTTTTATAGTATAGTCAAATAAAAAAAAACATACCCCAAATGTGGAGTTCTTGAATATTTAGGTTACCTCCATAACTCCTGTTGTTCTCATTGTACATAACTCAGTTGGGGATACCTTGATTTATCATCACCTAACACACATTGTATAGTAAATAGTCAGTTAATAAATGATTCTTGTGGATCTACCAGTAGTGTACTAGGTGCTGGGGATACTGCAATGATAAACAGATTTAGAAATAGTAGTAAACAAGAAATGTTGTCCTTAAGAGACTTAGTTTCTAGTGGAGACAAACTAAATAAACACACAAATGTGAAAATCAATCATAATGACATGAATACAAAAAAAGTCATGAGAAAGAAGATAAAGGGTAATGTAATAATCAATCACTGGGATGGGGGGAATTGGTAGGATGGTCAGGAAAGGCCTGGGCATTCAGGTTCAGAGTGAAAAAGGCACTGGAAGAGAAGTCATAAGACACTAACTCCAGATAATAGCTCAGAGGAGCTGTGCAACCTTGGGTAAGTCAGGCATCCTCTCTGAATTGCCATTTTCTTGTCTTTTCAAAGATATCCTGTATTTACTTTGCATACTTCAAAAAACTATTAAACTTCTAAGTTTTAGTACTTAAGCAGTTCACCTTCTTTGAAATTCAATCGCGTTTTTGTTCTGTAATCACTAGCACCAAACTATCACCTTCTTGTGATACAATAATGCTTGTGTAGTCATTCTCTCCCTCCCAGTCTCTTCCGTCAGAGTGGAGGGGCACAGAGGAAGGGGTTTGGAAGAAATCCCCAGTGTTCAACCCCACCCACCAAATATCTATGTGAACTCACTCCCTACTTTCTGTGAATCCCCAAATTTATGAGACAAAAACTACATTATTTTTAGCCCAAGGCATATAGAAGAAACTATGGGTGCATCTAAAGATAGCTGAAGATGTAACTATGCTCATCTTCCGAAGTAGGTATAGCCATTTCCATGATGCTGACACCACGTCAAACCCCAGTCCTGGAAATGTATAAATCCTATTAGCTCCTTTTTTTCTGTCCCTGGAGAGCTGTCACCTGGTCACCACTGCATTTCGAGCTCACTGAACCTGATATTAAACATTCAGGGTCCATGCGAGAAAAGTGTTACTGGTTCTTGAATCAAAATAAGAGTGAATAGCTTAATATTTATGATTTATGACCCACGGCTTTACTTCTAGATTCACTCATCTAGGAAATAAGACAACGAGACTATAAAATCAAATATATACTTTTAATTAGTATAAAGAAAATACACACAAGCGGATAAAACATAAAATAGGACCCATCATACAGAGTGATGTAAAACAAGATGGTTTTATCTTTACCAATCTGTGTAGCAGATCTTTAAGAATTAAGAAGCAATCCTAAAGCTTTCTCTGAAGTCTCTGCAAGTAATCACTTCTTTTTATTTATTTTTCTAATATTTTTTAATTGACTTTTTAGAGAAAGAGGAAGAGAGAGATGGAAACATCGATGTGAGAGAGACACATTGATAGGCTGCCTCCTGCATGCCCCCCACTGGGGATCAAGCCTGCACAACCCATCATGTGCCCTGACCAGGAATTGAACTGGGACCTCTCAGTCCATAGAACAATGCTCAATCCACTGAGACACACTGGCCAGGCAGTAATCACTTATTTTTAACTTTCCTAGTACTTGACTAAGTTCAGTGACTAAGAATACCAAAATCTTTTTATGAATGAAGTAAATCTTTCATCAAATATCCTCCTCAAACTTTATAATTTGATCTTTCAGCCTCTCTTAATCCTAATCGCACAATAAGATTTTTATTAACTCTAATTGCTCTTTGAACAGACATTTGATTATTTACCCGGAGGTTAGATTGTAGATTCTAAATTGTTCTACACAGTTGTAATTACCATATGTTTTCATTAATCTAATTCTGTGAGCTGGCTGTTTACTGTGTGGTCTTAGTGTCAATCAATTATCCTGTTAGCCCATGCATCAAAACAATTAGAATGGAGTTTAGTTCTCAAGGTGCAGTCATTAGGTTATTTTATTACACACTTCCAACCTATTAGAGGGCAACCAGAAAAAGACAAATAGGAGATTTTCAAATGTAGGTTTATCACTAATACCAAGTACAGATCTACTGGGGAATCATCTATGTGGCTAACATTATGATCCAAGAATATAGGCCTTTGAAAACACTATTAAACACTTAAAAAGTGAAGTTATGTAGATCTAAGTAAATTTAAAAAAATCAATGCAAACTGACATTTTCTTTCAAATGCCCAGAAACCAGGCTTCTCTAGTTAACACAGAAATTGTCCTTCTCCAGACCAATATATTTGATATGGTCTGCTAGTAATATTTTTTTAAAGAAATACTACTGTTTAAAAAAATCAAAACAATTTTATTTCTCAAAAATTTATTATATATTTGTTAGAAATTCCTACAGAGTTTGAGTAATTCTATATGCATTGTTCTGCACACATTATTTTGCTTCTCTTTCCATTTCTTTCATCAAACAGTCCCTGGGTCCATGCCTCATGCTGCTAAAGACATTGCACACAAAACAAAATACAACACAGCTCCTGAGCTCAGAGTCTTGTGGCAAAGGAGTAAAACAATGAGTCTATGCCACTAAGGGGACAAATGTCACAAAGCACAGCAAGCATATTAGACTAATCAGAACTACCAAGTCTTACAGGGGTACTTGGCATTTTATTTTATTTTCCCACAATAATAATAATTAACATTTGTTGAGCACTTTCAATATACCAGAGACTGTTCTAAAGACTAAAAATGCATTGAGACATACAGACGTTACAAGAATTCTATGAGTTGGTTGTTATTATGTCTTTATATTGCAGATGAAGAAAATGAGGCACGAGAGGCTGAATAATTTGCAAAAAGCACTCAATAAGTGATACTGCTATGCTTTTAAACCACTCTACTCTGCAAGGCGGGTCCTCAAACTCTATAGTGTGCATGAGAATTGCCAGGTAGGCTTGTTAAAACACAGCTTGTTGGGCTCCATTCCTAGAGTTTCTGATTCAGTAGGTCTGGCTGGAGCCTGACAATTTGCATTTTTAACAAGTTCCCAGGGGATGTTGACATTCTCAGTCCAGAGATCACTTTTTGAGAATCATTGCTTTACTATGTTCCAAGCCTCTAAGATTCTCTCTGGTCTTCTGATCAACTCACTACCTCATCACTACCTCAACTTGAAGCAAGAAAGCTCATCATGTCCCAGAGGCAATAGGACACAGCAAGTCACATTTCTCCCAACTAATTTCTGTTCTCTCATACCTCCTTCCTCCAACTAAATCTTATCATCTTCTCTTTCACATATGTAAACGTTTGCTATTCAAGGCCAGTTTCCCTAAATATGGACTCCATCACTCACACTCTCTTGAAACCTTATTTAACATCAAGGACCAGTATGCCCGGGTAGCATGAGGTGTATATTATTAAAATACAATGTTATTTTTGTGTTCTCTTGTCCCTTTACATTTATTACAGTCCAGGACTTTTCTGGTCATTTGTAGGTAATTGATTGCTAATCACTTTAACTCACAAATAAAGTCTCTACTAAATAATAACCCAGTCCCCAATAATAATTACAACTTCTGAACTTTAATCTAAGCTGAAGCTTCTTCTACTGCAGGCAGGCCTCCTGTCGGCAACGAAAAGGATGTGGTAGTCTGTGTTATTTACTCTCTCCTCTGCTGCTAAGAAAGGGAAGATAGAACATTTTTATTTGACCAATGCTATTGTAAAATGCTATATGCTCTCTGGTCTTTTGTTCATGGAGATGTTTGTGGGTTCTTGAGAAGTTCCTCAGCTGAGCACTTTTCACTGTAGCTGTCATGATTGGCCAGTGAATCCCCCCGCCCCAACATTGGCTCGTGGTTTCCTGGAAGTCCACTCCTCAGAGATCTCTCTACTTCATTATCACCCTGGGCAGCCCACTTGGGCAAGAGTCAGAATGACTATATGCCAGTTCTTGGTTGTAATCTAAATATGGTTAAGAAGGAGACTCACAGATCCTTGGCCCTGGCAAATTCTTGGAAGGCACTTTCTTTTTAGCTGTGCACAAAGAGATCTTAACTTTCTTGGTGTGAGCTGGGCAGTAGTCCTCTGTGCCCTGTGATCGAAGGGAACTCATATCATGGCCCCAGGAAAGCCCAAGAAACCTCAATTTACATCTCCACAAAGGGGTTGTTGTCTCACTTTGTAATTTCGTATTTACTGTTTCACAGTGCTTTGGGGAAAATTTTCAAATAAAATTTATGTTACAAAAATTTTCACCACGTTTTGTGTACTTACCCTCCTCAATCAGCTTCCAATACTATTTAAATTTGATTTTAGCCCCTTTCGCTCCCTGAAAGTTGCCAGTGAATTCCTAGTGGCTCTTTTCTATGGATATTTTTTAGCCCTTATCAAAGTTGACTTCTTGTGGGCAATCCATAGTCTAAACAATTCACCTCCTGGGATCTTTCTTTCTTTGACTTTGTGATACCACTTTCCCCATTCCCCTTTATAGTTCCATCTCTCTCATTTAGAGTTTTCATTTTTTCCAGACCATTCCTCATATATTAGAGAGTATACCCAGGTTTTCACCTTTAACATCTTGTCTATATCTTCTTTCTAGACAATTTCACCATTCAACACACCATTGCCAATTACAAACTGATTTTCACTAGATCTCCATTTTCCATCTCAAATTTAACAAGTCTGAAACACCAGACTCCAAAACCTTCCTTTTCATATTTCCAGCCAGTTCTCCAGGAGCACTCGATTCCTCCATCCCCTCTAGTATTCAGTCTTCAATTCCACTTTTCAGGAAGTAGTAGCAGCCAGCATCAGAAACAACCACAGAGCAACTATGTACTAGGTAGGTATTTATAGATAAGGATACTTAAGTTTAGAGATTAAATAACTTGCCCACGTCCTAGAACTCTTAGTTGGCAAGGCCAGGATTTAAACCCATATCTGGGAGGGTCCTTTTAGTCACTATGCTACACTGTGTTCTTCGAATAGCTATGGAATGTACCCTTTCTATAAATCCCCAAGCTTTAATTCACGACTTATAACATTACATAAAATCCAACGTTCTTTTCCCTGCAAGCAAAGCCCTTCATTATCTGGCTCCTGTATCCTTTCCTACTTAATCTCTTCCTACCTACCCATGAAACATCTGGACTGCAGCCACACTCAACTTGTTGCATTCGGATTCAACTCTCATTAAAATGCCATTCTTAATGGCCTTCTGGGCTCAGGCTGGTGAGGTGCCTTTCCTGCTTTCACCAAGCACCCTGGACATCTTCTCTCACAGTTCTTACCACAGAATACCACATGTCTTTACTTACATTTACTTATCCTCCACTGAACATAACTATTCTGTTGGTCTTTAGAAAAAAGGATTATGCTTACCTTACTGTACTCAATAGACTACAGTATGTTTTTACTGATCTGTATTAAAAGATATCAATCTTAATTACTCCTATTGCTTTAAGCATGAAAATTGATGAAAAGAGTTGAAAAAGAAACTACTGTTAGATGCAACACATAGTATGGATCTAATTATTGCATTAAAATAAATGTATATAGTTCACTTAAAATATTATGGTGACGCAATAAAAATAGGCCATTAAACAGTTTTATATTGTAGTTAAATTTTTTTAAGAACAAATACCCTCTCCATTCTTTGTGAAACAGAACTCTACGATTTCAAATAAATTATTGAGCAATTACATAGAGGGTGTCAAATTCATTTTTGGTAACATTTTCAATTCTATCTATAGGCACCCCTTGGTGCAAAAGCGGTGAGAACACAAACCAAGTTAATAAATTTTCATAACAAATGTTAGTTCTTAACAGATTTATATCATGTTTAAAGAACATGATTGCTATTGAATCAACTGCACAGAATATTGGCACTTGAGAAACTCATCACAGAGTCCAGCCCTGAATTGACTACTGTTTAATCCTTAAAAAGCTCACTTAAATCAAGGACATTTGAATCAGGCTGCTCGAAGGACAAGCTAACCTTTGCTCTAGTTTTCTATGTTGTCCATGTATTAATTCAGAATTCAAATGATCTAAATTTCTGATAATCTCCAATATATTGACTAATGATATTTCTTTCTTGGTTTTTATAAATGTGTGATATAAGAATATACGAAGAAAATTTTCTCTTCTTTTGCAAAATACATGGTCCTTATCTAACTTTAAAACCATTTTTAAAATGTCATATAAAATTCAGTTCAGGAAATAGTGTGTCTCTCTAGATGAACTGGTATGTACTCCTTTATCAAATAATTAAAATCATATCACGTGGCAAATTGACCCTGTGGCTTTGACTTCAGGGAAACCAAAACTTCTTATAATTTATTCCTTGTTCCCTTTGGTCACATTTTGATGTTGAAATTATTCTCTAATCTTTCTTGTTTAGACAATAAGGAGAATATAAAAATAAATAAAATGACAAATATATATCAACATGTTGACAATAACAAGCAGATTTTCTTTTTAAATCTCTTTGCATATTCTTATATTATCCAATCTGGTCATGTTAAAGATATTTTTCAGAAATTTTAGAGTAGTAGATAAAGTAAACACATTAAAGTTCATCCTCTAATAACTTCCAAGAAGACTAGGATTCAATAACGCACTTATTGTGTATCTTCTGCCTATATAGCATTTTTGTTCTGGTTAACACATTGCAAACCTCGGGCAGTATTGTGTCAAAGAAACAAAAATTATCATTGACCCATTTTTCAGCATTAGTGAAATTGTCTAAAGGGTTACAGTTGTTTCATATGTATATATGGATGTACATATATAGATATATACATATCCCTTAATCAATTGTTAAAATGTTAGATTTAATTATATTTGAAAAGCAAAAGTCAAGTAATCATATAGCTGTGTGACATGTAAAATAGCAATTCAAAATTTAGTCATTATTTGAAAGATTCATTTTCTATAGGAGGAAAAGATAATCCTGATAATAACTAAACCAGATCAGATATTGTGAACTTGAGCAATGCATGCTGTAAGTTATATGACCTATTCTAAATTATACCATTGAAAGACCAAGATGGTTTTAAGGACTGTGACATTTTCAAAATGTAATTATATACTTTATTATAAGTTAGAGAAAAACAAACACAATATGAAGCACTCAGTTTCTAAGGGACCAAGGTAAGTTTGAAAACCCTGGCAAGTTTCATATTGTGACATTTGAGATGTCTATTACTGGGGCACATGTCACCTACCATCAAAGCTTTACAAGGCCCTGAGCCCAGGCTGCTTAAATGTAGAAACTTGAACCTGAATATGTTTCAACCAACTTTGTTAGTTTGATAAGACTTCATGCTGGGGCTTAGACTTTATGTCAAATTTCTAAGGAAGAAAAATGAAGTGTTTAAAGAAATGGCAACAGGCATGAAATAAGATGATGTGTATTTACTGAAACTCTTTATTTTTCTCAGCTCTTGTGAAAGTAAGGGTTCATGGAACTAACAAGTTCTTAGCTACGATAGGCAGAGGGAAATGGGATGTAATGCTTTAAAAAGGATTGAGAATAACAGTAGACCCCCAAAACAAGAAATACAGATTACACAGAGCATGCTGAAGGAAACAGAAAGTAAATAAACGTTGCTGAGAAACTGAATCGTGTAGTGATATGGAAACCTAAACAAAGGTTATGAGGGAAGTTTGGGGTAACTTAAGAGTGAAAAGAGACACCTGTGAGGATGCCAAACGATAGATTTTGACAAGAACTCTTTTTTTTTTTTTTAGTGGAAATATTAGTTGTGTTCACATCAACACAATAAAGACCTATTTATTTAACTATTTCAAAGAGAAAGCATGCCATTATACACCTGTATGGGGTCGCCTTACTACAGCTCAGGAAAGGGTCCTGGAGTTTGCACAGCACAGTTACTAGAAGGGAGCCACACACGTTCCGATTGCTGTGCACCAGCATGGCCTGCTTGCTGCTATCACGGTCCAGCGGTCGGGAGCTAGGCCACATTGCTTCAAGGCATTAGAGTTCTTCTTCTGCCCACTGCGCTGACAATCACTCCATTTCAGCTCGTCTATCAGCTGCTTCGACACCATGCTGTGATCCATCTCCCACACCTATCTGGCCCAGTAACTCTGAATTGTACTGAGCTCGACTTCCATGCTGATGTCCCAGGATCCTGCTGTTGTTGACCTTGTGTTGTCATTAGATGTTAAATATGACTTGTAGGCAAAGTTGATGAAACTGTCCCAGAAACTGCGTGGCTTTTTATTTTTGAATTTATTTTCAGATTTCAGTCTTCAATGCATCTACTGAAGAAATTTTGGCATTGTCATCATTTAGTCCTTGACTTTTCTCTTTGGATGAGCCTAAGTGCTCGGTCCATGTCATAGCTCCATGTGTTTACCTTGCAAAATGTATTCTAGTCCATTAAACCACTTTCAATTTGGAGGTTTACCAAGGTCTACTACCATGATTGCAATGCATGACAGATGCTATTTTAGGGATTATTTCATTTATTTTTGTATAGTGTTCTATTCAATTTTTGTCTTTTTAAATCTATAAAAGTTGATTCTGTAGAGCAAGCAAGTATCACAACTCACAAAGTCTGCTTATCACTAAGTCTGGTAATGCATGGCAAATGGAGTCAGCCTATGAATGCATATATACTTTCAGCAACCAGCTGGAGCATCTGAACATTCTCATATTGATATCTACAGATTTCCATAGTATTATTATTGTTATTATTATATTTAGAGAGAGAGGAAGGGATATGTGTATCTCTCTCTCTCTCTCTCTCTCTCTCTCTCAACATCGATTGGTTGCCTCCCAGACACGCCCCAACTGGCATCAGAACCGCAACCTGGGTATGTGCCCTGACCAGAAATGGAACCAGCCACCTTCTAGTGTTCAGGAGGATGCTCCAACCAACTGAGCCACACCAGCCAGGGCCATATTTCCACATTATTATATGTAATTAAAAAACTGGTTGGTATGAATAATGTACATAGTTTTTTAGTTTATTATTTTATTATCTTTATGTTCTTTGTTTGATGACACAATGTCTGTTTCTGATGCTAGCTTCTTGGCATCTTCAGATTAGCCACATGTCACATACTTTTTAGACTTAGGAAAATATGCTGTCACCTATAAGGGGAATGTACTGAAATGAGCTTTGAAAGGCAGAGCTGTGGACTTTTTACTGGGTCAGATATTAAGTATGGGAAGGAGGAATTCTAGGGAAGAGGTCATTGGCCCTATGGCTACAGAAAGGGACAAGAAACCAAATTGTGATGGAAGTAATATTTTCATTAAATATCAGTTGATGCTATCAAAAGTTAAACTCTTTCATTCTCATAAAGAAGACAAAGTAAACACTACTGAATTATAAAAAAAATTGAAGCATTCCAAGATAATGTACAAGCCTGGCTTAGATAGTTTTACTGATAATCCTCTCCTCACAAAATCTAATACATACATACACATACATAACAAAAAAATATGCACTATAGTTATATTTTTACATATTTTTTACAATTTTAGTATTTATGGCATTTTTATGTACTATTGCAAAATATGTCATGTTTTCTCTTTAGCTATTTAGCTTAGCAGTTCCTTTAGAGTAGAAAATGTATCTTTACTCAGGGGAAGACAGGCATTTGTGTTCAAAAGATGTTTTTAAAAGTTCACTCCTAAATGAAATGTCCTGAAGAAAAAGAAAAAAAAACTAACTCAAGAAAATTTTCTCCCAGCTGTGGAACATTTTTATCTTTTAGATGGTAATAGATGTTCCAGAAAACAGAACAAAACAAATACCTGCTTTGTGGTGAAACAAATTTGGGGAACATGGACTCAACAAAGCTGACAGGGCTTCTTTATTGTAAGACTGTTTAGACCTTTAACTCTGAGTTACACATTTTCACAGGGGCAGGGAAAGGCTATAGAAAAAGCATAGCACCATTAGCCACAGATCTATTTGTTCAAAGAATTCTTATGAATAACTCAAAAAACACAATTTGGCAAACAATGGTTGAAAATATAAACCAAGATACTAGCATACCACTCTTCACAGTTAACCTGTGTAGTTCTTTTATGATTGTGTATGTTATAAGTAAGAAAGGCCATGAAGATCTCATATCTAAGCAACTACCACAAAATCCAAAGTATCCTCTAAATTTGATCCATGTGACTGTCAATCCCATCCTCATGTACTACTTGAAAATGTTTACTATAACGCAAACGACATTCCTATTTTATAAGAACATTGTCATAAAAATCCAATGGTTATTTGGATTCAGGGGCAGACATGGATTTAAGGATATAAATGTCCATCATGAAAAACTATCATAAGAAAATCACACGGCCGTATTTTTACCACGCCATTTTTATCCATTTAAGAACCATTACTAAAAATAAAAGTTAGAATTACAGCTGATTCGCACAGCTTTTGTGAGTAGGGCAAGTTTAGAAAGCAAGAGGAATGTATTTCTAGCCTCTACCTGCATCCTGAATTCAATACTCAGGCTGCTGTGAATCAGTTCTTTGTCTTTCTAACAGCAAAAGCATAAGCTTGAGTCTTTGCTTCCTGGTATAGTGGAAAGAACATTGAATTGAGAGTCAGAAGTGAACTTGGTCTTGGCTTTGCCCCTCACTAGCTACGTGACCCTAAACAGGTCCCGTGCCCTCCCGAATGTGCTCCAAGGAACATGTCCAGCTTGCAGTAAAGAACCTTGGGGTCCTTTCTGTCGCTGACATTCTGACATTTCAGCATGGTAATGAGATGAACTGCAGGACATGTGTTGTCACTCACTATTCAGAAGTACATAAAACAACACCTGCCTAATGCTAAAGTTTAGGCTGCGACTAGCAAACGCTTGTGCAAATTAGAAAACAGCCATCACTTCTGGGAGGATGAATTATAAAATGTGTCCTTTCTGAGAAGACCAAAATGAAGAAAAAATAAAGTCCCATTTGGTGGGACAATTAACCAACTAACTAACTAAATAAATAAATAAATAAAAGCACCCTCTTCTCCAGCTGACATGGCTTAGCAAGCAAGGCTCAGGTTAGATTTCAACACCCGGTCTCCCCACTACTCAGAGCTGTCCACCGCCACCTAGGGTGGCTGTTTAGGACATCCTGTTGAGACTTAAGTGATGGACTTCC
Source organism: Tadarida brasiliensis (assembly GCA_030848825.1). Classification (NCBI taxonomy): domain Eukaryota; kingdom Metazoa; phylum Chordata; class Mammalia; order Chiroptera; family Molossidae; genus Tadarida; species Tadarida brasiliensis. The sequence goes on along the minus strand of CM061260.1, from coordinate 39,240,767 downwards.
TTCAAGACTTCTTTTTGGTGTCACTTATCTGTTCTATTTCTCTGCTCTATTTGTCAGTGTCTCCAGAGACAAATGTGTTTAAGTCTCCCTAATAAAGCTCTTATCTTGATTCCTAGCTACTGCGCTCTTACTTTTCTTCCCCGCATATCCCGGCTTCTATGCAGTTTCCATTCCCTTCCTCACCTAGCCGCCTGCAGTCCGCTCCTGAACACATAGAGCACTGAGTTCTCAAGCCTGCCCACCTCCCTCTCCTCACTTACTAACTAACGGGCAAACCCACTAGATACATTTAAAGCCTTTTACTTGATCCCAGAATCGAATATTTTTGGCTACTCTCTGTATCATAAAATCTCTATTCTATTGACTTTGGCAGTAACCCTGTGTGAATGAAGAATTCTCTTAATGGCTCTAATATTTACTGCTTGTTAAATACCAATGGTCCTCAAACCCTATATTTTGTCCTCTTTTCTTTTCAGCCAACGAGGCTCTTAATATCCTCAGGTAAGGATTAACAAACAAACAAATAAATAAAATAAAATATGTTCTCCATACCCGAAATTTCAACTTCTATTATAAACTGACGATTTTCAAGCTATAACCCAGACCCTTTTCCTAAATTCCAAACCCCTACATCTAACTATTAGGCAGTTCCTTCTAAAATCTTACAAGCATTGTTGAGTAAAACATAGGTGAAATAGAATAGGTAATTTTTGTTTTCTTCTGTGATTTTCTTTATCTCTCCACATTATCTAAGTTATACCTACATTACTAAGGCAATCTATAAACCTACAAAAATGTCACATAAGATTTTTAAAGTTCTTGAATAAACCCTGTTTTCTACCTGCCTCTTTTACCCCGCCACTCAATTCCCTGGCTCCTATCTCTGTCTTAGTTCAAACCATCCTTTTTTTCTACCTTCAGCTGCTTTAACTATAGAATTGAAATGATAACTCTCTCACACAGTTGTGGCATGAGTCAGATGAGATAAGGCATTTAAAAGGCCTGGAACACAGCACGAGTACAATAAATGGTAGAATATTATTACTGTTGAAATTATTATTTTTATTACTAGGTGGTAGGATTATGAGGTTCCATAAATTGCAACTCGACCATGACTACCACTAACTTTATTTGCTATAATAATAGTTTAGGGTTGAGCTTGATCTGCTTTACTAAATTAGAATTTTTTAAACCACATAGCATTGAAAGAAAAGATTATGGACTAACTCAACATAAGAGATCCCAGCTTAATTTAGAATTGCAGACAAATATGGTATACTGAGCATCAGTTTTCAAAATTTTAATTAGAAAACACCCTTAGGCTATTCTGTATCAGAGAAATAACTTTGTAGTTACTGAGTCAAATCCAAGAATGTGTTTGTTAGTTAATGAAACTATTTGATGCCTCCATATTAATGGAAAATTTCTGAGTTTATAAATAGTAAATTCTTTATCCTTTCAAAACTTTAATCTTTGGGACTAAATTTCTCATTGGAAGTAGGAAATGACTATTTACAAACCATCTGAGCCATTTGAGCATTTGTTTTAGAATTTCACATTACGTTCAAGTGTGTTTAGGTAAAAGGGAGACATAAACTGTCCATGCTGAAAGGTTCCACTAAAATGTGACCATCCCTGCTAGAGTTTTCATAAGCACAGATTTGGGGTGAGTAAGCTCAGACTGAACAGGATTTCTGACTTGATACATTGTGCTATAAATGAGAGGGTGACATTCTCTCTTCATGGGGCTTTCAATTTAAGATGGCACTTGACTAAGAAACTTCGTATTTAATCCCACGCTGCAATAACTTCCAAAATGCCTGCAAAGACATTGAAAATGAAACTCACCTACCATTCAAAGCCTAACCCACCATTTTTCTGACTATGGAAGGAAATCCTACCAGCTTTTGATTGAGGTAAATAGAAAAAGAAAAAACTATCTCTACCTCTACTTGCACCCCCACCTCCACCTCCATCTCCATCCCCACCTCCACCTGCCTCTTCATCTGCATCTCCATCTGCATCTCCATCTCCACCTCCACTTGCACCTCCACCTCCACCTGCATCTTCATCCCCATCTCCACCTCCACTTGCACCTCCACCTGCATCTTCATCTCCATCTCCATCTCCACCTGCACCTCCACCTGCATCTTCATCTCCATCTCCATCTCCACCTGCACCTCCACCTGCATCTTCATCTCCATCTCCATCTCCATCTCCACCTGCACCTCCACCTGCATCTTCATCTGCATCTCCATCTCCACCTCCACCTCCACCTGCATCTCCATCTCCACCTCCACCTGCACCTCCACCTGCATCTTCATCTCCACCTTCACTTCCACCTCCACCTGCATCATCATCTGCATCTCCACCCTCACTTCCACCTGCATCCCACCTACATCTCCACCTCCACCTGCATCTCCACCTCCACCTCCATCTCCATCCCCACCTCCACTTCCACCTCCATCCCCACCTCCACCTCCATCTCCATCCCCACCTCCACCTCTACCTGCATCTGCATCTTCATCTCCATCTCCATCATTTCTATATACCACAGACATTCTGATGTTCATCTTATTGTAAACCTAGTGTCTTGTGTTTAGTTTTCAAAGCCCAACTTCATTTTTTAAAAACTTTCTTCCCAGTAAAAACTGTTTATACACTGAGTACAAAAGTTCAAGGCTTGTAAGAGTGGTTTATGCTTTTCTGTCTCCCTATGCTCAGACCAGCAGGAGGTAGAAGCAGGAGGCATAAGAGACAGCTTGAGGAAGATTTCCATGGGTCACAGAGAGGCTGAAAGTCATTTTTGGGGATCAGGATAACTGAACACACAGTAGGGACAGCCTTTGTTAAAGGTAAGTGGTTGATGAAGCTTTTGTTTTGTTTTTTTAACTATGGGTAGTTTCTCAATTCCCCTCTCATACAAGAAGAATCATCAGAAGCCCAAATCATCAGACATTCCATTCGGAATGCAGTTCAACCTTCCCCATCTACATATGGGGCACCATCCCCATCACTGTTGTGCTCTGAGTCCTCTCTCTTGCCACATGGTTTTTCTTTAGGCTTACAAAAAATTGCACCCACCTTATACTTAACATCTATACATAACACCCTCTCTGTTCCCATCTTAAGTAGTATATAAATGTGATCTGTTTATATATGTATATATTATGGGTATTACAAATTAATTGTCTACTTTATAATCTTTTAAAAAATAGCCCTTATGCACAAACAATATTTTCATAGAACTACTAAATCGGCCCTGGAATGAAAGGGAAATCAAATTACAATATGCTGTAATAAGTAAAATTGGGAGTAGCTTAAAGGTATCCTCAAAGCCAAGGTCTGCTACGTATCTTTGGTGTATCTTTCAGGGACTGATTTTTTTTTTTAATCCTCACCTGAGGATATTTTTCCATTGATTTTCAGATAGAATGGGAGGGAGGGAGGGAAGAGGGAAAGAGAGAGAGAGAGAGAGAAACAACAATGTGAGAGAGATGCATCGATTGGTTGCCTCCCCCATGACCCCAACCAGGGCCCGGGGATTGAACTGCAACCAAGGTACGTACCCTTGACCAGAATTGAACCTATGACTCTTTGGTCCGTGGGCTGACGTTCTAACTGCTGAGCCAAACAGACTAGGACGGGGTACTGATTTTTTTAAGTCATCTTCAATTATTTCTCCCATATTATATTGATATCTTTATATAGAGCCCATGAGTCTCAGGGGGGAAAAAAGGAAGAAGAAATGGGTTAGGAGATTGGCTGGAAAGGTATAGGTAGATAGCTATAATGTATATTTCACTTCATATAGCTAAGAAATTTCAAGTGTATATAGAAAAACAAAAACAAAAAATCACAAAAGTAAAAAATAGGTTGTCAAATTATTTACAAAACTAAATCCAAATGCCTAAAGAATGTGCCATACCTAAAGAATGTGTCATAGGAAGATTACAAATAAAAAGACAGATAAGGATCAATATCCAAATTCAATGTATAGATAAGAAACACGTAGTATAAATTGAAGTGGTATTTCAGACATTGATATCACAACATTGATCATTTGTACAATACAAATTAAAGATATACCAGGAATGAACATTTACAAAATGAATTATATTGTATTTAAATATATAAAGAAAAAATGTATACCTTCAAAGGCAAATAGATAGAAATTTTAGAAAAGAGAGAAAAAATAACTTGCCTCGCTGTCTATTTTAACTTAAGTATGCAGGAGATAAGTATACCAAAGTTCTAAATCACGCATTTAATACTTATATGTAATATATTTCTCGTTATATAGTTTAAAATATCTTTTGTTTTAGAACTCTATGCAAAAATGAGGGTTATAATGAAATTACAACCCTTCTAAAAACCCCTTGAAATATGAAAGTAAAGGACTTCATAAAGTAACTGTTGGGGCAAAAGAGAGATAAAAATTCAATTTGGATATTAGTAAAAACAAATAAAATAAAAGGGACAGTGAGAATATTACATATCAAAATTTTGGGGCACAGTCAAAGGTTTAATCAGAAATTAAAATTTTATCAAAACAATAATGAAACCTACTGAATAGGAGAAGATATATGCAAATTATACATCTGAACAAGGGGTTAATATACAAAATATAAAAAGAACTAATGTAACTCAACAACAACAATAAAACCTATTACAAATGGGCAGATGAACTGAATAGACATTTTTCCAAAGAAATACAGATGGCCAACAGGCACATGAAGAAATGTTCAACCCCACTGAGTACTGGGAGAGTGCAAATAGAAACCATAATGAGCTATCACCTCACACATGTTAGAATGGTTATTATGAAAAAGACAAGAAACAGCAAGTGTTGGAGAGGATGTGGAGAAAAGGGAACCCTGGTACAGCGTCAGTGAGAAAGTAAATGGGTGCAGCCACTATGGAAAACAGTATGGATAGTCCTGAAAAAATGAAGAATGTAACTACCATATGATCCATTATTCCACTACTGGGTATGTATTCAAAGAATATAAAAATATTGATTACAAAAGATATATGTGCTCCTATGTTTGTTGTAGAATTATTTACAATAGCCAACATATGGGAACAACCTAAGTGTCCACGGATGGATGGATGAATAAGGAAGACGTGATACACACACACAATGAAATACTGCTCAGCCTTAAGAAGAATGAAATCTTGCCATTTGAGACAACATGGGTAGATCTTGAATGCTAGGTGGGAAAGTCGGAAGAAGAAAGACAAATACCATATCATTTCACTCCTATATAGAATCTAAAACCAAACAAATAAATACAACTACAACAAGCAGAAAAAGAGAACAGATTGGTGGTTACTAGAGGGGAAGAGGGTCCAGAGTGGGTGAAATGACTATGGGGTGAAGGATAGTGGCCAGACTTTTGGTGATGATCACTTTGTAGTATATATACATTTCTTATTATAATATTGTATACCTGAAACTTATATAATATTAAATACCAATTTTACCTCAATTAAAACAATTTTTCTGCAAATGCTTTATTAAGCAAAAATCTAAAGATAAATTAACTAATAAACAAGTTAATAAAAGAAAAAAACAGTAAATACATTAATGAATTGTCAAACAGAAAAAAACCAATGAACTTCATTTGACTAAAGCAATAAAATAGACAAATGTCTGCTTTATATAATATTGAAAATAAGAAAACAAAACAAAACAATGGGTACCATTTAAGAATGAGAAAGAAGATCCAACATCTGAAAAAATGTTTGAGAATGCAATAATACAAACATATCTAATCTCATATACAAATCGCAATGAAATGATGATTTCGGAGATATATGTATGTGCTCAACCTAAATTGACCGAGAGGAGAGAGAGAGAGAGAGAGAAAGAGAAAGCCTTGAAATATCAATAATTATAGAGGAAAATGGAAAAGATGGCAAAAATGTTAAGGGCTCAAGTGTCTCAAAAGCAACTTCTTTAAAGCTCTCAAGAAACCAGTATATTCTGCTGACATGTAAACAGTGCAGGAGCACAGAAATCATGAAAGATTTTGAAAATCACTGTGTGTATTGAGTACTACTCTGATATCAAAACATTAAGAAAAATTTACAGACTGATATCACTTTCTATATGCATGTGAATAATCTAAGTAAACTAATAGCAAACTGAATGCATTGCCAATTTGACCAAGTGGAGTTTCTTTCAAGAATGCCATTGAATGCCATTTGTCTTTTGAATATTAGGGTTCAATATTCATGTAATTCCTAGTATCATTAGGTGAATCAAAAAATTATTTGATCATCTTACTAGATAACAAAATTTACAAGTTAGGTTACAAAAGGGGAAAGTTTATTTCTGTCTCATGTAACAATGTAAGCATCATCAGTCCAGACTTGCACGATGGCTCCATGCTTGGGGATTCAGACTCCTTCTGTCACGTTACCCTGCCATTCCTGGGTGTTTCCTGCTTCTGACTGGACAAAGAGAGCTCACTACTACATCTACATTTAGGATCATGGGGCGGGGGTTGGGGGGACATCTCTTTATGTCTTAGTAGACAAAAACTATGCACATGCCTCATTTAAATGGGATTATTGATTGTCTAGGAACTTAAATAAAACAGCCATCATTCAGGAGTTCTCCAAGAAGATAAGAATGGATGTTCTTGGCATCAATATTTGCTTTAGATCACATATTTCTTTTATTTTTCAGTACTTGATTCTCACCCATGAAAACAGAAGAGTAATATTTCAAAAGTTCTCAATAGACTACAGTTATCTAAAAGATAATGAGCTTTGATATTTATACATGCAATGTGATCTACAGAGTTTGAACATCTGTTTCAGAGGAGAAAATTCTCATAATATTGCCTTTTATTGCCTTACTGTAGACAATGATTAATTAGTACCGGTTTAACCTGAACAACTTATCCATACAAGTAAATATCACATTTATTTCTCTCAGAAAGACATATACTTTTATGGTTAAGATATTTAAAGTTTGTCTTATATAGTATTTGGTTCTCATTAAATCACTTTACCCTCCAAACTGTTAATTTTTCTATAATTTTATAGCATGAATCATATTTCTGTAACTATATCTCTGTCATTTTTTATTGCTAGCCTTTCACACAGTTGCCTAAAATCTCTGTTTTATGATGTTCACCATATTATCACTTATTAAAAAAAAAAAATCCGGCTTTGTAGGAAACAGAGTTTTCTGAGGAAAAGAAAATTCTCCCTATGCTCAAATCAGTGGGGATAATGAATTTTCCAATTCCCATAGAATTCTGTAAGACATTTACTATCCAGGATTTTACTAATGTTCCTTAGGATTCATGGGCGACAGTATTATATTTTGTGTCATTAATGAGAAGTTTCAATCTTTAACAGTATCATCACACTTTGTTCTGAATAAAACAAATACAACTGAATACAACTCTTTAAGTGTGCTTAGTATATTCAGAAACATTCAAATATACAATCAGGGCCACCATGTAGGAATTAATAATTCATAAAATATAAGTTAAGTGAGAATACATAAAATATGTATTTTTTAAAATGACAATAATGACAAGTTATATTTAATTCTTTTAAATTACAAAATTAATAACTTATAACTAACTTATTAAAGAAAAGAGAGGAGGAGCAGGAAGTCAAGGGAGGAGGAGGAGGGGAGCAGGAGGAAAACGAAGAAGATGATGACCACAATGAAAGACTTTTTGGCCAAATTAAAATATTATTTTTTTTATTCAGTTTACTAGCAGGCTTCTCTTATTTCCCTTGATTGTGGACTATTACAGGACAGAAATCCAGATTCTTGTCTTAATTTGCTGTGTAACCTTAAATAAGTTTCTTTGCATCTCTCTGTTTAATGTCCTTGTTTCTAAAACAATGGGCTTGGACAGACATATGATGCAATGAAGCCTTTAAAATCTGCATCATCAAGTAACTGTTCCAATAAATTCTCATTGACCAAAACAGGCCATGGGCTGCATTTGGCCTACTATATAAGTACAGCACAGAGTTTGTTGACCCCTGTTCCTGATCTTAAGTAGAGTGACTGGTTGACAGATAATCATTTTATTAGGATGCTTCATAATTTTCAAGCATTATTATATATCAAAAAAGGTAATACATATTTTAAAATAAATTTAAAATATGCATTGGGACAATTTGTGAAATTTGAATAAGATCTGTAGGTTAGCTAATAGTACTGTAATGTTAAAAAAAAAAACTCTGCTCCATCAAATTTTGGTGTTTTTTATTTTAATGTCATTTAAGACCTTTACAAGCTCTAGGAAAGCTTCTTCCATGTAGTTTTTATATTAAAAATAATTCACTGCACTAGTAAAAATATTACATCAATTCTATTTGTTTGCTAATAACTGGCATCAGATTACAATTTACACTTTCATATGATAAACTATACTTATTCTTGAGTGTTCTGTATGGTATCTAACTGTATTAATAATACTGATATGTGTAATAAAAATGTTTTCAAAATGAACTATTTGACTAAACAATAACTTAAATATCAAATATTTCCAAGATTCTTTCTCTCATCACTAGATCATATCTGAAGAGTTATGGAAGAAAAAATTTTAGAATAATTTCTAATACATTATGTTAGTAATATTCTTTTTAAACTATTTTTACCTAAAGTTTAAGTCAAGCAATTACCAGTTTCCTGTTTATATTCCATAATCCTACCTATCAGTCAAACTGTGATTATGCCCAGACATGATGTCACACCTATCTATAGCATTATTTGATTGGCAAGAAAGCTGGTTATACATGAAACTGACATCATTTCTCTGCACAAGAAAGCATTCTTTTGACAGTGTATTTGTCATAAACTCTTTATGTAGAAACCAATTAGAAGTTATTTTTATAGAATTTTCCTAGTGCTATAATAATCTGTATTTTCTAAGAGAAGAAAAAATAAAGTAAAACCTCTTCTTAGACACATTACATGCACCCTGAAGCACATTTGTGAAAGTTCGTTGAATGCCACACACAATTCTTTACTTTCTTCCCTTCTTGATAGGGCACAGTATTAATGCTCTATGACAGAGGTCAGCAAACTATGGCTGACAGGCTAAATTCAGCCCGTTGCCTGTTCTTCTGTGGCCTACGAGTTAAGAATGGTTTTTGTATTTTAAAGAGTTAAAACAATTCAAAAAAGAATTTTATTTCATGACTTATGACAATTATATGAAAATCAAATCTCGATGTCCATAAATCAAGTTTTATCAGAACACAGCCACACTCGCTGTTAATGTTTTATCCACAATTGTTTTTCTGCTACAATGGCAAATTCAAATCATTGCAGCCAAGATCATGTAACCTCTAAAGCCTAAAACATTTACTATCTGTCCCTTCATAAAAAAACGTTTGCCAATCCCTTTTCTATGTTCTGTTGACATGTAAAGAAGTTTTCATAGATTCTGCAAATACTCAGTATTATTTCCAGATTCGACTGTTAATTGCCATATTTGTGAGCTAGCCCACTATTCCTGTATTGTGTGTATATGCATATGTAACTATATAAGGTAATATAAATAAAATAGTGAAAATATATTTAAAAGAAGAGTCTAGAAATAGAAGCCTTAATTTTAGTTTGTTCTCCATGTCTGCACCTTATTTTAGAATAACTTAATATGAATAATAAATTATGAATGAGTTCTATATAATCAGCTATTATTTCTCTAATTGCTTCAAAAGCAGACTTGTTTCTACTCAAAGAATATGCATGAAGAACATGGGACATAACAGAAGAAAAAAATTAAGAATTACATTTGGAATAGTTGGCAGACAGAATAAAAGGTTGATTCCACACTAACCTAAGAGTTTATTCATCTTGCAAAGCAAATTTCCCGTAAATTTTAAATGCAGGTTTCCCAATGACAATGGTTATACTTCTATGCACTTCAATGATAATAACAATAATAATATTTTATTTTTATCTCAAGATTTACAATTTAAAAAGACCTTCTTGGTGATGACTACTGATGAAGATGATTAGTGAAGAATGCTTCCTTTAGCAGAGTCCTGCTATAGAATGCACTGATGTAGATGAACCAGGTACTTTATCAGGGTCAGACTTGATTCTTGTTTCTTAACAATGGTTCCTGGAAGGTTAGTGAGTAGTGTAAAATTCAGCAATAAACATATTCTACACTTTTCAGTCTTCTTTGCAATAAATTACAGTAGTGTAATGGTGATAATATTTTAGATTTTATAAATTGTTTCCATTTATACCACTTGTAGTTATAAAATATCTCTCAGATACCTCATTTATTGTCAAAGGGCTACAAGTTCATCATCAAAACTTTTTTCCTTACTATTTGGTGTTAAGGTCTTTGATGGTCATAACGTTTTTCTCCACATTGGTATACTTTTGAGAGTTAAATGAGGGATCATTAATAATTACACCAAGAAACGAGATATAAATTAAAACAGACCCAGGCAATCTAAGACTGTCCACCATTAACTAGGCTATCACCCTACTTTCACACCCATTTGGATAACAATAAATTCTAAAAATTGACAGAATGCACTTCAGAAAATGATAGTGTCTTTTATTTTTTTATTATTATTTTTTTATTAATTTATTTTTGTTACAGATGTTTCTCCTTTTTTCCCCATTGACCCTCATGTTCATAGCAGCACTATTTACAATAGCTAAGATCTGGAAACAGCCCAAGTGTCCATCAGTGGATGAATGGATAAAAAAGCTGTGGTACATATACACAATGGAGTACTATGCAGCTGTAAGAAAGAAAGATCTCTTATCCTTTGAGACGACATGGAGGGACCTCGAGGTATTATCCTAAGCGAAACAAGCCAAGCAGAGAAAGACAAATATCACATGATCTCACTTATTTGTGGAATATAAAGATAGTGTCTTTTATATGAAACTCTTTCTGCGAGACAATCAATAAGTGGTAGTTTTTGCTTACACAAAAGTTTGTCTTTTGGTAAAACAACCTAAGTAATGATAATAATTGGGTAAGTATTAGGTAAGAAAACCTAGTACAGTAACTTGATTTATAAATGTCTATTGTTTTCTTTCACAGTCTATTATATAATTAAATGCAACTAATTGCCTTTTACTAATTTTTTTTTTAATCCTCACCTGAGGACATTTTTTGCGTTTATCTTCAGACAGAGAGAGAGGGAGAGAGAGGGGAAGAGAGAGAGACAGAAATATCGATGTGAGAGACACATCGACTGGTTGCCACCCACACAACCCCAACCAGGGCCGGGGACAAACTGCAACTGAGGTACGTACCCTTAGCGGGAACTGAACCCGGGTCTCTCTGGTCCGCGGGCCCATGCTCTAACCGCTGAGCCAAAACGGCCAGGGCTCCTTTTACTAATTTTTAAAATATAATTCTAAGCAACTCTGATTTCTAATAAATAGCACAGTCTATAATCACTCATTGAAAGAGAAGGAGGTTAAAAAGAAATTTTAAGTACTTTAAAAAATTAGTGTTAAAATAAAAAAATAAACGGAAGAAAAGCAATAAACACTTGTGGTTTATTTTGATGTAATAAACATATGTTTTCTCTGTAACAAAGCCCATGTGGTTATGGTTATAAATATAGACTTTGGTTTCTGAAGGGGATATTATTAAATATCCAATTCAGTCCCTTGCTTTGTAGATGAAATAATCACAGTACAGACTATGATACTATGATATCTATCAGTTATTACTATATCTACATCTATCCTTTTGCAGTTGCAAGTGATATAAATTTAACTCAAACAGGCTTAAGCAAAAATTAGGTCATTTTTTAGCTGATATAACTGAAAAATGCAAGATTCGGATTAAAATTGGACAGAATCGAGGAATAAGTGGGTGTCACACGGAGTCTTTCTTGAGTGTGCTGTCCTCTCATCGGCAAGAGGGCTGCCAGCAGCCCCAGGCTCACATTTCCCACCCCAGTGTCCCGGTGGAAAGGGTGGGACCAAAGTCAGAGACTTGAGGCTCACTGGCTCTGATTGGGGCATGTGCCCATCCTTAAACCTATCTCTGGCGGGTGGAATACACTGGTTGTCCAGGCCCGGGCCACATGCCTATCTGTGAGTCTGCAGGAAGGAAGTTGCTCTGCCTATGGTGTCTAGACTGATGAAGCAGGAAAGAAGTGTTTTTCCTAGAGCATCCCTACCAAAATGGTATCATTCCAAAAAGAAAAAGAAATAAGGTCAGGTACAATATCAGGTGTAATATTAGATGCTCACTATAGTTTGTATGCCTTTGATCGCCGAAATACATGCTTTTCACTGTGCTATGCATCAATTATCTTGTGAAAGAGTTATATGAAATGACTTAACATTAAATCATGGTGAAATCATGGGACTACATAAAGACATACATTAAAATTTACAAAAATGTTATGGTATAAGGCACAATACAAAGATAAGAATAATACTTGCTCTTAAAGAGGTTACATCTATTAGGAAGGGGAAGAGATAGGATTGATTATGTTGTAGCTTCAGTATTATATATATATATATATATATATATATATATATTATATATATATAATATATATATATATAAATCTATATGTACTGTTTAAAATGCAAAGAAAAATATTAGCCAAAATCTGATATTATCAGATAATGTATGCACTTGTTAGACTAATTTTAAGAACTGAAAAATTATCACTAATTTTCCAAAGAAAAATTTTTTAGTATTTATATTTTTCCAGTTAAAGACGTATGTCCTTGTAAAATTTAGCTATGTAAATGAAACCATCTTTATTTTTTATCATTTAAGACCTCTTAAAAATAAGTTTGAATATAAGTATATTTGTTTAAGCTCTCCTTTGCATATAAGCATACATATTTAGTAAGATTAAATTTACAGCATATATTTAAACATTCTAATTCCAGAACCTTGTGTAACTAGGAAAAAATATTTTATAATTTCTAGTCATCATACCTTTTGTCAGTGAATGCTTACCTAATATTTATAAATGAGACAAAAAAACTTGGCCAAATGAAAGTATTACCTTCACAGAGCCAAAATTTCAAGTATATCCCCAATTTTTTCTATTGATTCAACATAGTTTAAAAGTTAAGCATGAATTACTGTATTTCGTATTCTTCAGAACATTTTATAAATAAATAAAAACAATAATTTTACCAAATTCCCTTCATTTTCTTAGTTAAAAAAGGATACTATTCTCAATGTAAAGTGGTCATAGAGTCCCAGTGTTTGTCTGGGCCATAACCACATAACAACCATTTGTATCTTTCAATTGCCAACACTTAATAAGCAACTCGTTGAAGCAATTTCCAGGTCTGTAAATGGAAATCTTTCCAGAAACAGATGGCTAAACATCCATCAAAATCATAAGACAAAATTTATTAGAAGCCACAAAGGTAATTGATCCAGCAATGCAAGACATAATGATTTTCGCCTGACACCCTGAAGTCTAGCAACACTCTGGTAAATCTACCATAATAAATGCTTATAAATTCTAGTTTATTTAATTTTCATTTTAGGATTATTGCCATGTCAGGCTTCACTTTATGACATAATATTACACAGATATTTTTTAGAGTTTTTTAAGCTGAATGTTTATAGGATGCCTTCATTTTTTAGGACTTGGTTTTACCAACTGAAGAATATTTAACAATTCATCATATTTAGTGTGAAAGTAGTAAAGACAAGGTTTTGAAAGCACAATTCAGATGTCTTTTTTACCTCAGAGTCCATAAATTGAAATTTATAGCATTCGCTATTAGGGGAATATTTTTGAAAATATAAATAAGCAGAAGTAGAACTTACAAAATGCCCCAAGTCATATAAGAAGATAAATCTTTCTAATTATGTTTTATTTACAATTTGCTTTTCCCACCTTGTAAATTAAGAAGTCTTATATTTCTTAAATGTATCATTTCTGCTAGGAGAGAAGAATGACTAAAGGCTGTATCATACATATAGCTCCCTCTTTGGCAATTAATTATTGAAATAATTAAGAATATATTCAGAAAGGTGTATTTATTTACACCTTGAGGATTTGCAAGTAAAATAAAAGACATCTAAAAATATGCTCTCCTTATGTAAAGGGAATTGTATGTCTGGAGAGAATGTGCTAGGGGCTATTTTTCCAAATGCTAATTTATACTGATTACCTAATTGTTTCGCTGTTTCTCTTTATATGTATCATTTTTACATGGGTTGACTACAGTTATAAAACAGAGTAAAAAGAGGTGTCTACACATAGGGCAAACCTTTGCGGGAGTATAAAATCATGATTTTAAAAATTTAACAAATTATCTTCCATTTTTGAAAAATGTGTTTTAAAATGCATTAATTTTAAGTTTCCTCAAATTCCTTTCTTTTAGCTAGGGTCTTTCTGAATTGCCCTTAAATTTGAGTTTATTGCAATAAACTATAATTTCTAGACATAGAACCACTTTAAAATAAAACTTCAGGAAGAAGCAGGGTGGAAAGCATTAATTCATTATTAGGTCATTCCTAAGCTCAGGTACTGGAGTTCAGAGCAGTTTAAGGCAAATGTAAACATGCCTCTGGCTGCACCCATCCTCCCCTTCCCTGCTGTTGCTGTGGCACAGACATCTTTCTCCCTTTCTATGAAAGATTTTCTCTTACTGTGTCCTAGGCCCTATTCCAATACTCCTACTTTTTCAGTGACCATCTTTCTCCTGAAACTTTTTTTTTTTTAATTTTTTTCTTTATTGATTTTAGAGAGAGAGGAAGGGAGAGGGAGAGAGAGATAGAAACATTGATGAGAGAGAACATCGATTGGCCGCCTCCTGCATGCCCCCCACTGGGGATTTGGCCCACAACCTGGGAATGTGCCCTGACGGGGAATTGAACTGGCAACCTCTTGGTGCATGGGTTGACACTCAACCACAGAGCCACACTGGCTGGGCTCTCTTGAAACTTTTATATCTGTCCATTTGCTCACCTATGTATAAACAGATTGATTATTCAAACTCAGATCTTTCTTCTGAGTTTCAGGCAAACACACCTATTTGTCTTCTAGTCATCTTCTCATTTATGGTCTGCAGGCAGCTCAAAGTCAAACCTTGAGACATGAACAGAATACATGTTGCATGATCCAACATGTACAGAATCCATGCAGTAATTATAAAATCAGCAACTAACATTTAGTTATGTGCCTTGTATTCCTGGCCTTGTGCTACATGCTTGAAATATCCTCATTTTGTAAGAGAAGAAATTAGAACTTGGGAGACTTTAAGTAAAATGGTAGCGCCAATCAACTCTAAGTGGCAGACCTAAGGTTTGAAGATAGGTTTTTCTGACAACAAATTGTGTGCTTATAGCTAACCTTATGCTGTCCAGAGCTATGTGTAGGCTGATGTTAACTTTAAAACACAGTAGTCACTCATCTCTACTTGAAGCCAATTGTCAGACCATTGAGAAGCAAATGAACACAGTAAACTGTATGACTTTTCAGTGGCTTGATTTCTTGTAGTAGTAGATACTATAATTGAGTAAAATGAGGAAATCACTGTTTTGGTTTTTCTTACTATCCAGATAAGTTGCCTCCACCGTTCAAAGTCACTAGATATCTTCTTGATTCTACTTCATTTAATCTGTATATTCCAATTGCAGCAATGAGTATGAACATTGAATGTTGGCATTTGATATGTCAATAATAATTATATTACTAACCTATATTTTAAACATTCATTCTTTACATAATTTTATCTTGCATTAAGCTAAAAACAAATCTTATTTTATTTTTATTTTTTTAATTGATGAGTTTTAATTGTATAGAATGATCCATTTTGAAAAAAAATTATACAATAGTTTAACCATTACCACAATCAATATATAGTTTATTTCAATTCCCTTAAATTTTTTTCTCATAATCCTTCATAATTAATTCCATCCTCTCCCAACTCCTGGCAACCGTTGCTTTATTTTCTTTCCAGAATGCCATATAAGTGAAATCATACAGTATGTAGCCCTTTGTGTTAAAAACAAATTTTAAATTGCCATTCACAATATTTAACATCTGTGCTGGATATTTTAAAGCAATTTTATGTGAATGACTTGAAGATATTTTAATCAAATTACTTGTCATCCATAACATTAGACTATGTGTATGTAGCGCATACAGTGGAAAAAGCATGATAATTTAAAAAATAACAGGATATTAATTGAGGGTTTACTATGCAACAAACATTGTATTAAATGCTTTATATATAGCTTCATAATATAGTAAAATAATTAACATATATAAAATGCTAAGGATAGTGCCTGGCACATAGAATGTTAACAGTGTTCTTCATGTTCTTACTATTATTATATATTGGGAATATATTATATAATATATGATATGGGAATACATTAATCCTAACAACTAATCTGTAAGATAGTTACCACTGTCATCCACATTGTACAGATAAGTTAAGAAAATTGTCCCAGGTCACATGACTTGGATGAAACCTAGTACAGGACCATGCCATCTGACATTACAGACCACACTCTCAAACGTGACAGTAAGCTGCTACCTGAGCTGGGTTTTCATGCCTAAATGAAATGACCATTAAACATATGACAACCATTTAACCTCACCAATGTAAATTTTTTAAAAGATTCCATATTTCACATGTCTTACTGGCAATGGTTAAAGAGAATGAGAATCTCAGTGCGCGGAGCCAGCGCGAGGAACTCCTTCATTTTCCATCAGCGGAGGTATGAGAACAGTTCATCTTTCTGTAGGGCAATTTGTGATAAATATGAAAGATCCAAACTATACATAGCCTTTGATCCAGTGATTCCATGTCTAGGAATATGTGCTAAAAATATGATCCAGGAAGTATGCAGAAATAATGTATGCATATCACAGACTGAGAAATGAGCTAAATGTCCATTAATAGGGAGACAGATTAAGCAAATTATTGCATTGCCACATGAGAGGGTTACTAAAAATCATCTAAATGACACTTACTGCCATAGGACATGTTCATAAACTATTGCTAAATAAAAATGCACATGACAAAAATGTATGAAAATGCTTTTTTCTGTCAAGAAAACAATAAATATCTGTATGAAGATACACGCATAAACACACACATAAGCACACACAAACCCTTACATAATCCTTAAAAGGAATGTACCAAAATATTAAATTGGTTATCTGTATGGTGGATTAACAGGTTCTTTTGGTTTATTAAATATACTTTTATGAATGGCTTATGTTTCTTCTGATTGGATGCATATTACTTCTATTAGAAAAAAATGTTATTTTGTAAAATTTAACTTAACAAAGGAAAAACACTGAGTGGGCTTTTTCCTATTATGTGAAGGTGGGCCTGTGTGCAAGAAGCTGACATCTCTAAGGAAAGCGACAGGTGACACAGACATAAATATGTACTCAGCATTGGTTTATGGCACCAGGCAAAAATCACATTGCATTTGACTCAATGTTGTGGCGCCAAGACCCGCCCTGACAGCCTGGACGTGCTTCCCTTAAGCAGCGGTATACTTTCACAGGTTGACGGCAACACATCCTTGTCCTTTCCTTACAAATGCAACACGCAGAGTGGAAGATTGACAGCTTGTTGAAAGCTAATTAGGAAGAGTAGGAAAGAAGCAAGCCTGGTGCAACCAAGTAGGTCCATTTTCCTCCCTCAATTATGCTGAAAACTAAGCCTCTCATAAACGCAAGTGGGAAGAAGTACATTTATATACCGAATGCATCATGTTAATATGTGTTAAGAGTAGAAATCCTGGATTCAAAAAAGAATATATATGTAAAATAAACAACTTTCCATTGGCATTAAAAATATGTGCATATTTCTTACAGGGGAAAATGGCATTCCAGCTCATTAAATTATGTCAAGAATCATAGCTAACACTCAACACAGACTGTCACCTAGCATCACACAAATAATATGGCATGGGTTGGCAGCTGGATACTACAGACTGTGCAAATAATGACAAGGAAAGCTTTTATTCCCAAACCACTTAGTGCAGATTTCAGCTGGCTCTGTGAACTTCAGAGGCACTAACATTATGCACAGGGAAATTAGGTTTACACCCACATCAAAAAATGTATTTGTTAGGATAGAGGTGTAGGAGAAAACACGGATAGCTGTGCAGATGCAACTGACGTCACCAGAGAGCGATTTCTTGTTCCTGCTCCCACCACCCCCTCCAAAGGAGCAGAGGCATGATGGAAAATACCCATCTATTTCAGAATTTCCAAAAGACTCCTGAAATCAAGCAGATGAGGCATAGATTAGAGTCCTTCTATTGGATCATGTTATTGACTTTCAAATCAGGTCAAATGAAGCCCAGATTGGATGAAAGCAATCCAATCAAATTTCTATTTAAGTCCAGGTAAAGGGGCTTAAGGATCTAAATTATTCAAAAATTGGCCTCCATCTCAATTTCTTCTCACCATCAAAGTCTGTCAAATATAAAGTTACCCTGAAAACTCTCAGACAGAACAAATAGAAAGCTTTGTTTAAAGCTGTTCTCTTTATTTTATGTTCATTTATACAAATAATGATTACTGAATACCAACTCTGGACAACCAAATGAATTTGGCGTGGCCATGTCCTTCAACGAGCTAACAATCTAGGAGGGCAAAAAGAGATATAAAACAGATGGTTAAAACACGGTGCATCAAAATGTTGAGCTAGAAATCACTGGAAAGGAGCAAAGGTGTAGTCAAATAGCCTGGGAATGACAGAGCAAGGTGAAAGCAAGGGAGTTTCACAACTTTCCAGCTGAATTTAAGTTGATAATAGAAAAAGTAAAGGAGATTGGATTCAGGCACCCTCCTTTCTAACTCCTAGTCACATCCCCCTTCCCTCTCCGCCTTGCCAGTCAAACTTCACCCTGGACAGTGAACACCCTGTGTTTAGAGAGGGGTAAGTGACTGCTGACATTTCATCCCAGTCGACCTCTGCAGGACCAGAGAAGGCTGTCCTTCCAGTTCCTCTCTTCGTCCAGCACAGGGCATCAGGGTGATGCTACACGGAGGTTTTCCACCAACTTCATGGTGCCCATGTAAACAACTTTAGACAGAAGTTCAATTCTGTCCTTTTTTAATACAGTATTTTTCTTCCATATGATCATCCATGATTTTTTTCAATTTAGAATTAAAATAAAATAAAATATGAACCCACATTATCTTATTAGGACTAGAAAGAGGTACAATGCTTTCTTCCTGGGATATTTATTGTAATTGTCCTTGTGCATGGATCAAAACTTTTGGGTAATATGAACTGGATAGTGAAAATGGTTTTATTATAAGAGATGATGAAATGTTTTTGTTCCTTATTTTGCTTTGTCTAATATTAACAGGCACATTTATACATGTCTGTCAAATAGTTGCTCATTATCTGCGTTTCCTGCCACTTCTCTTGGAAAATATAAGCAATCATATTTATTACTAATGATGCTAAGCAGAGATTGATTTTCCTCTGTTTTACTATGAAGTGAATAATTCTTTTAGCAGCTGCAAAACATTAAATGTGAGGGAGAAATACAGCGTTGCTTCCCGAAGTGGTTGTAGAATAACAAAATGTCACCGCTCCCGCGTGGGAAGCCTGGTTGGGCTCCCTGAATGCCGTTCTCACTTCTATGGGCAATAATAGCGGGAGATGTAAACAATCAGATGGAGGGGAGGAAAGCTGCCTGCAAAACGCAAAAGCTCAAACCTCCCAAACTAAAGGAGTTGAATTCCTCTGAAAGCTTCCGTCACTAGTTCATTTCCAATTGTCAGAGTTCCCTGGCAAAGCAGATAACAAAACATCATGTTACCCAACTCAGGGAGGAGCAGATACTCCAAGTACCCAAGAAAGAAAAAAAGGGCTGGAATGTAACTGATTGGGAGGGACTCTCACCGACGTGAACTTCTAGTGTTAGGTGACCTCCTGAGCTGGGGTGTTTCCCTGGTGAGAGTTACGGGGGCTGCAGGAGAGCCTAAAGAACTGAAATCTGGTTCTGAAATTTCAAGAAAGAATGCATGGTCCACCAAGGATCACATTGGAAGTCCTCCCAAAACAAAGTTTGAGTATTTTATATCCTTTATTATGTTCAGGGCTTCCAACATGCTAAACTGTCAGTCCAAAAAGAGAACTGAGTAAGAAAACTGCAATCATCATTAAACTGTACGTGACAATTTAGTTTTAACACTAATACTATTTTTATGGAAGATTGAGTCAGTCATGCAAGGTAATATTTGAAGCTGTAATAAACTATTATATGAAAGGGAAACTAATGCAATTTTGTTCTTATAGGCACAACAGTTTAACATCTATTTGGATTCCATTTTGCTCTTATTGGATAAAAACTATTTTTTCTCTAAATTAAAAAAAAAAAAAAATTCACCTTGAGACTGAACCTTAAACTGTAAAACTCATGCCCCTGCCAGTAATTGTTCGTGCTATTCTGAGACCAGTATATGCTGAATATACAGTAAAATCCAAACCACACTACAGTCATCTGAGCCAACCTGAGGTGTCTCACCCTCAGCTTGTAATGGCTACTAGGCTAGTCGCAATTAAGTTCACACTTCAGGTTTACATTTTTTGATACTGCTTCCAACCAACACCATTAGAGTGAGTTTCTCTTTCTGGGATTACTTTTATGAGTTAATTAAGCAGCTGTGACTCTAAACCTGATTGACCATAACTCTTGGCCCTAGAACAGTAGAGCAGTCATTAGAAGCTGCCAAAAATACAGATAGTTAAATTTTAATGCATATTTAAATATATATTTCCTCTAATATTCTTAACGACAATGTTTCCCTGGAAAAATGTCCCAAACCCAAGAACCCACTTAGTAGTGATAAAGAAGAAACATCACAGTTGGGCAAGTGGAGGAGTGGACGGCTCTCTTTTCCAGTGTCAGTGGGACGGGAACAAAGAGCCAGTGTCCCAGAACATCCGTGGATATTTGTTGTTCAAAGTAGGATGCTTTTAAGATGGATAACACACACGCATGGAGGGTGCCGTGTCAATTAGAAGCTGACCATAGCATTTAATGGGTAGTGAAATGATCAAAATGGGAGAAGCAAAGTCTAAATAATTCATCAAATGCATAGTTAGCTCCTGAATAATCCAAAGGTTACTGCAGGAGGACAGTCAGTTCTAACTCCGTCCTGTTTTCCCTTGAACACAAACCGAAGAGAAACCCTTTGAGAGTCAAGGACACACAAGGTCATACAGGTGTGTGTGTGTGTGTGTGTGTGTGTGTTTTAATCTGTCTGCCTATCTCTATCCATCGATATATATTTTTAAAAGCCCTTAAAAGCCTTGGCTTTTATTTGTTGGAACATCCTGCATAATAGTACATTTTGATGTGCTTAATGTGTTGCATGAAGTGAAAGTCATACCCAGTCAACTTTTTAAGCCACTTGTTTTGTTTTAGGCTTCAAACCATGGGGGGTGGGGGGGTCCAATAGGATCACCCCAGCTGTCATTCTAAGACATTTTGAGATGCCTGATTCTAATTAAGCATATAAACTCTGATGCCTGATTTCAGAGAGACAAAGGGTGCTATCAATTTGATAAGACTGTTAAGCAGGGTTTAAAATTAATTCATAATTTCTTTTATGTTTGTCATGTGTTGTGAAAATGAACTGCCATTCAATTTTTCATAAGCCATGCTCAAGCAGAAGATTTAATTTCAAGCAGTGTTCTGGAAGGCCTGGGTAGTTTGGGGAGCAAATTATGATTCCATACTGTGATCTTTGTATAATTGGAGCAGAAAGCAAAACTATCTGGCGTGCAGATATTGACATTCACTCTCAAAGTCAATACACATTTTTACAATTAGAGAACTTCCCCGGTTTCTCCCCATAATTAACCACAGACGGCTCCTCAAAAGACCCTTTATCAAACTGCACCAAGTGTAACATTTAAAACTCCTAAAATTTTCTATAATTATGAAAAGTGGGATAGGAATTGTGAAGTTTCAGAATCAGTGAAAGTAAATGGTGACTGTTAAAGCAATGTATCGTCAGTATTCATATCTATATAGTATACATTGATATTTATGATTGTAAATGTAGAATTACAAGCAGCTGGTAGGTTTCAAGAATATCTAGTTGACAAATGCACACAGAGATACAATAATCTTAAACTGTTTATGAGAATTATGTCACTTTAAGTGTCATCTGGGGAGAAATTACAAGCCTACTTTATGAAATAAGAAAATAAGAGAATATGATTATTGGATGATCTCAAGGAATTTTAGATGAGGTATTCTATGTCCTTATGCACAAGTGTCATAGGGTCAGTCTCCTTCCTTCTTGTTGTTGAAAGTTGGAGTAAAAGCTTTATTTTGAAATTTAATTTGTTCAGATTGGCTTTTCAGAATGGAGCATATAAATCTATAGTTTTTTATAATTGCTAAAATATTCAGGACAAAACACAGGAAAGATAAATCATGCTGATCAAGTCAATGTGTTCCATTATTTCCTCCAAGGAGATCGTGGCATAAACTGTACTATAGACAGAACTACAAGATGCAGCTATTGGAGTGTGAAATGTTTAAAGGTGAGTTTTAATGTATTCATGGTTTTCTCTTCCTAGAACAATGCTTGAAAAGTACGTTTAATATATTTGAGGTGATTATACACAATGTGCTTTGTAGTTAAGACCAAATAATCTTTTTTTTTTTTTTTTTTAATGGAAGATGTGCTGAACCACTGTTAAGAACTCTAAGGTGAATACTATGCAACTTCTCTTAGGTGATAAAAATGGACTTGACTGGATGTTTTAGGCATTAGCAAGGCAAAAACAACCCAGCAATATTCTAAAGGTAACAAAAGGTATGCTTCATGATTATTTGGGTGAAAATACAAACAGGAATTGAATCTTCTGTTAAAAAATTTTGAATTAACAAAATTTTTAATAGCATTATAGTGAGACAAGAAAAGTGGAAATTAAAGCCAAATGTTAAAAACAACAACAACAACAAAAATCATTTTTCTGCCAGCTGGAAACCTTATGTTTTGACAAACTATCACACATCTACAGACTGTCACAAAGGGAAAACCTTTCAATTTCCTCTCAGGAAGATCATTATGAGCCTTTTCTATGGATTGCTTCCTGGGGTATGTATAATCCTTTTTGTGGTTTTGTGCTATCCAGGGAACCTGTTGTGTGTAAACAACCACAGGTGATTAGCGATCAATGAATGATTTTAACCCAAGAGATAAATGCAGTAGGACATGGACCTTTATGTTAAGGACTGTTTAGTTTTCATTCCCTACAGATTGAACTTGATTATTTCCAGCTGAAGGGAGAAGAACATGGAAAATCAATATTGCTGGTTGAATCCAACAGAGTTGAGCTCAGCTCACAAGAAATATTAGATGAACATTTCCAGCTGAAATTTTTTTTGTGTTAATCCTCACCCAAGGATAATTTTTCCATTGATTTTCAGAGAAAGAGAGTGGAAGGGAGGGAGAGGAGAAAGGAAGAGGGAGAGGGAAAGGAAATTGGAGAGGGAGAGGAAGAGGGAGAGAGAGAGAGAAAGAGAGATAAACATTGGGGTGAGAGACACACACTGATTGGTTGCGAGTATCAATCTGCAACCCAGGTACATGCCTTTGACCAGGAATTGAACCTGAGACCCTTCCATGCACAGGCTGATGCTCTAACCACTGAACAATACCAGCCAGGGCTCAGCTGAAATTTTAATCTGTATTGTGGACAGTCATTTTTCTAATATGTGCAAGTTTGGAATTTTGGAGTATGTTTTACAAAACAATTCATTTATATAAGCTCATTTTATATAACCCATACAACGTTTCTCCAAAGTAGAGAAAAGTGAAGTAGGGCACAGAGAAGATCCGTGGTCAAGTTCCTTAATAGTCAAGATTAAACAGATGGTAATTACATGAAAAACCAATGACAACATCAAAATTTTATAGTTTTTATGGAGATATCACAGAATCTAAAACTCATGTGCTGAAAGAAATCTTATAGATAACCTATTGCAGAAGTTTCCAATATGACTGACTACTGGAATTACCTGAAGAGCTTTCAAATATAAATATTGCTGGGGCTCTCTTCCAGATATACTAAATCAAAGCCTGTGTAGGCCTGGTAATATGGGTTTAAAAAGCTCCTCAGATAGAGATATATTAAGAAAAAGAAGCAACATGTAGTATAACTATCATAAATAAACCTATTTTAGCAAATACTAAAAGATTAAAAGTATATACTGTATATATATATATATATTTTTTTTTTTCCTTGCACTACACAAATACATGCATACATTAAATATTTCTGGAAGCATACAAAAACTATATTAGTCCTTTCTTGTAGTATTACAGTCTAAGTGAGGGGAAAGATTTATGCTTTTTATCTTATAACCATTCAGGATGGCTTGCATTTTCCTTGTGTGTAATACGGCTTAAAAAAATTGAACTTGTAAAATAGGTTCCTCAGATCATTGTGTTGACTAGCTTGGTTTGGGAAACATTGATTTATCTGTTTCACCCCCAAATTTTATCCCTGACCCAGCTGAGAGGTAGAAAATTGTGTGGGGTATAGATTGCCATCCCTAAACTTTGCTCTTACCACCAAGGACGTCTGTCACAAATAAATAAGCTGGAAGCATCCGAGGTAAAACAAACAAAAAACTTTTTTAAATCCTCACCTGAGGACATGTTTATTTGGAAGGAGAGAGAAAGAGAGAGAGAAAGAAGCATTGATCAGCTGCCTCCCACACACACCCCAAATGGGATCAAACCTGAAACCTAGGCATGTGCCCTGACCGGGAATCAAACCCGCGAACGTTTGGTGTATAGAATGATGCTCCAACTGACTGAGCCACCTGGTCAGGGCAGTGAGATTTTTTTCTCAGCACTTCTCTCTGTAGGAGTTGGTTGGATGATATGCACAGCAGAGGAGGAGGGCTAGGAGGCTCTCCCAATCTGGGAAGTGTTTGCTTCAGTCCTCCTGTCAAGTGATAGCACTGGAGAAACCAAGATAATGAGTAATTACTCATTTAATCCTGCTTATTACAAGCTGGAACCTGTCTGCTCAGAACTTCCTCCTTTGTGTCTCCTTAACATTTTATGCACAATAGCAGCATTGCAGGCTAAGTTACACTGCAGTGCAAAGAACTCTAAAGTCTCCACAGCTTAACACAACAAATAAGTATTTCTTGGTCACTGTGCATGTTCAACACGAATCACCAAAAGGGCTGCTCATTCTAGTACACGCTATAGTAGACTGCAGTGATAATGTCTATGGGTTGCTGTCTGCCATTGTAATCCTAGTCATCCACACAGATTCACAAGGGTTTCACCATGCTTAGTTGTAATTACCCTTGTAATGCCAGAATAAATGAAAGATAATTTTTATAGTGTTTCTTAGCCTGAAACTTCTAAACTCGTGGTGTAAGGACCTGAAATAATGTAAATTAAACACACGGTAATCAACATGAAATGCATGGTACTTATGAGGATACGTAGGAGGTAGACCCCTATATGGCCATGCTTAGGATGAAAAGTGGTGCCCTTAAGGAGGAAGCAGATACAAAGACTGGATTTACAAACAACAAAACAAGAATAAATATTTGAAACATATAAACACAATGCAAAATCCAACCACTCACTCCTACAATATTTTGTGACAGCTATTACATAGGATTCTAGGTCTAGTTTTTGCCTTAAAACATCAGAGAGCCCACCCAGTATTTGAATAGACACAGAGAAGGAGGATGAGTATCTTTGAAGCTTGATTCATTGTTACATTTTTACTTCACAGCAAACTTATGAGGTTGGTATAATTACCCCCATTCAATGCATAAGACATTAAATATTCTACACAGGATTTGAGTCAAAGCTCACATTTTATATATTATAACATATAGACTGAGGAAGAGCAACTTTTTTTCTTTAAAAATGAGATTCCTAGACTTTCATTTCAATAGATGCCTCTGTTTAGACAATTTACTCTCAAGAAAATATTTCTTGAGGCGGGGTAGTAAAGGGTAAAGGGGTCAAATAAATGGCGACGGAAGACTTGACTTTGGGTGGTGAGTACCCAATGCAATATAGAGATTGTGTATTATAGAACTGTACACTCGAAACCTACATAACTTTATTAACCATTATCACCCCCAATACATTTAATTTTTAAAGAGGAAATATTTCTCCTATTTAGGTCTTAAATCCTATTGATGGCTGAAGTTACCAACTTTACAGATAAAATAAATATGCTAGACTTTGAGAAACTCCCGATTAAAGTAAACCAAAGGAGGTTTCACACTGGGAAAAAAGGGAAGCAGATGCCTTCCACACTGGAAGTAGTTTGGGAAGACTTAAAAACCACTACCTTAGGTCAGGCTTTGGCAGGTTTTTACTCTCATGGTCCCGACACTAACTGTTTCCACAGGGTCTCCTTTCAATGCCTCAGCAGCAATAGTTAAATACAGGAGCAGGGCCGTGAGCCAACAAATGTTTATTTACGGACACTGAAATCAGAAAGGGGTGCAATATTTACATATCTTGAAATATTCTTCTCTTGATTTTTTTCACTATATAACAATATAAAAATCATTCTTAGCTTGTGGGCTGTACAAAACAGGAAGCATGCTGGATCTGACCTGTGGGCTGTAGTTTGTTGACCTCTGTCTTGGGTGATCCAGCTCTTAAAACATGTCTGTGATTGTTGCACGTGAAAATAATAAATGTTTTAAAAATGAAATTAATGTAAAAAAGCAAAACAATCATTTAAAAGGTTTATGTTAATGCGGAAATTCAGCCATCTTTATGAAGTAAATGATAATTTTGCACAACAGAATTCATGTTTATGAAAAGTTTTGCTAACTAGTTCAATATTTTCCATGAGGTATGGCCCTTGGAATCATGCTGAAGAATTTTTAGGTGGCTCAGAAGACCATTTGCTGAAGGCTTTATACTGTCCATGGGGACTGATATGTCTTTGGAGTCTAAAAACCTCTCCGTATCAGGTATTATCTTCCCTCATGGTATAATTCAATATTTTCTTTTATTTATAAATTCTAATACTTTTTATGTTCTGGTTACTAAAAAAACAAACAAACAAAAAACATTTCTTTCAATGCCAACAATTGGTTTAAAAGACTCAAAAACACACATACAAAAATAAAATCTCAGACAAGCTAGTTAGCCTATCAAAAATCTCATTCCTGGTTTGAATGGACTTTTGTTGTTCAAATCAATTTAATAGAAAATGTGTGTGTGGGGGTGGGGGAGGCTGGGGAGGGCATGCACATTCTATGTAGACTCCATATTCTCATAACAAATGGAACTGGTCACTTTAAACTTCAAAGGACTAGAAGTTGGCTAACTTTGTGGAGGAATGGCATTATTGGATGTTTTTTGTTTCTCCTGGATTCCAATAAAACTAGCATCTATTGACCTTCGGGACAGGTACAGAAATCTATATTTTCATGCTGGTCTGCATGAAAAAAAAAAGTTTGATTAGGCTTTTACTATCGATTCTTCTCCCAGATTTTAAATAAGAATTGTATCTCTCATTCACTAAATTGCAGCTTAATTTCATCTCTAATATTTTTTAATTGTATGCATTTAGGCCAAGTCTCTTAACTTGTATAAAGATCAGATGGCTTAACTGTAAATTAGCAGACATGGACAAGATCACGTAAGGCCTTGGATGCTGGAGAACTAGTTTGGATATGATGCAAAATGATGAGGCAGTGGGATTAAAAAGAAAGACTCCAGAACTCTCAGAAGGATGGAATTTAGCACAGAATTTAAGAGCAATGGCTCGTCTGAAAACCTAGCTTAGCTTGGGAATAAGACAGTGGTCCAGGACCACCTGGATATAAAAGACAAGGGGAAAATCATAGTTACTAGGAATAAAGATAAACTGCTAAGTGATCTTTATTGCAGAAATGGTCCAGGAAGCTAGCAGCCTAATGAGAAGTGGAGAGTCACTCAAGTAATTCTTACCCTTCATTAAATCTCCACTTGTGTTGTATCATAATATTAATCCAATTGTAGTTGGCATGTAATCAATGAAAATATTTGCTTATGATTCAAATGCAAATCTTTACTATTCATATTGCTATTCGGTTTTTTGTTGCCATCTCTTCATAAAACCACAAAGTGAGGTGAGCAACTTAGATATTCATTGTTGTATTTATCTGTCACAGAATGTAAATCATCACATTTTTTTTTTATGATTCTGGTAAATTCGTAGATGCTATTTTAAAATTGTTCAGTTGCATAGAGTTGCTTTACTTGTGCATGTGGTTTATCTCTAATGGTATTATAAAGTCTTAGAAAGTGATCCAGTACCTTTGGCACTTTGATACGGAAAATCAGAGTCATGCATCATTCAGGTGTAATACATTTCTCCTTTAATGAATGAAATCCTTGTTCATTATATTGTTTTGTAGTAAAACAACCTTAATTACAATATATATTTATAA
Organism: Tadarida brasiliensis; assembly: GCA_030848825.1. Classification (NCBI taxonomy): domain Eukaryota; kingdom Metazoa; phylum Chordata; class Mammalia; order Chiroptera; family Molossidae; genus Tadarida; species Tadarida brasiliensis. The sequence goes on along the minus strand of CM061260.1, from coordinate 39,212,340 downwards.
AAAGCACTGTGATATGACAAATATCTTAAGGGGAAAAAATCTATCATAACCAAATTGAGCCTTTGAGATTTGCCCAAATATATGGGATTAACATTTATGAAGTGCACTGAGAGTCTGCTTGATGTTATTAGCACACAGAAATAATCTAGTCACTGCTTAATGGGATTTGTGTCTCCATTAAGGAACAGTAAATAAAACATCACCCAGAAAGTTCAGTTGATTTATCTGATAGTCACTATCATTTCATCATATGTTTCTGAAAGAACAGAAAAGGAGAAGAGTGCTCAGGGCTCTCTCAAGCACCACTGGGTCTGAGTCACTTGTAATTTTGAGACTAGCTAAATAAACTGTCTCAAATGCCTGCTATCTTTAATTGTCACCCGAGATAGTCATTTCTAGCCCCTCCTATCACTTCCTTTTCAATGCACTCTCTCTAGAATCCCCATCTCTAGTCATCAAACTACCTTACTCCACGGTTCCTTTCAACTTCTGGCCTTCACCTGAAATGTGGTTTCTTGTAAAGTGTTCTGCCACTGAAGGCTCATTGTTATCTTACTTGTAAGTCCAGTGGTGGAATGCATGTCCCTTCTCTGCACAATGAGGCTTCCAAGCCATACTTTGCTATGTTCCTTTCTCCTGCCGTTCGCTGAACTTCTAGTCTCTCAATTTCAGCACGATTAGTTCCTAAAGAGTTTGCCATCTGATTTATGGTACTTTCTAATCCAAGTTCTATAATTTCCAGATGATTCCAGTGTCCCTTTGAATGTTTATTTACTTGTTTTCTCATCTCCTTGATCCTTGATTCCTACTTTTCCCATTTAATCATTCGGTGATTCCCAAAATATCATTTTTTGTTCATCACTAATATATCTCCTGCTTGTCCCTAAGATCTCCTGATGCCTGTTCTTCTCAGTGTTTTATTGTTTAGGACTTCCTGTGATTCTTTGAGCATACTTCAAATAAATCCCATCCTCATCTATCACTCCAGCCATCTTTATGTTTAAGTGAATCTCCCTTGATCTCAGGTGGCTTCTAACAAAAGAACCTTAGCAGATACTCCCACACTTACACAGGAGCTAAGCTATAACAAGCAGCTCCCTGAGGCAGCCACTGTCTGGGATGAGTCACATTTACCTCACTTGTCATGTAATACATGCACATCAGTCATTCCTTGGTCCTCAGCCAGTCACCCAGCCAGATAGCTTCAAGGATGCTAAACTCATTCATTCTCTCTAACCTATATAAAAGTTGATGACATCGTCACTCTAATCAAGATAACAAAGAACAACTGTTTCAATAATTCCATCAGCTTAACTGTTTTGTCCCCCAATCCCTGCCCCCACATTCCCAAAGGATGCGTTCACACACCCACACTTCAGTCACCACGTGTGATGTTATTGTATCTACAGTTCTCCTGAGCAATAACATTGGAGCTTTTTTCTTTTTCTGTCTACTCTTCTCCCAGATTTACTTTGTAGAAAATCCTATCACATCCTTTTTTTTATAATATATATTTTTCTTTTCTCTCACAGACAAATATCCTAGTGGAGGATGGGTTCATTTTTTTGACTGTATACAATTCATTGCTCTTCAGTATACTGGAAATGATTTTCCAGTATATGCATAATACTCATGCATTTTCCCTCTACCTCTATAGTTTAGTAATAAATAACAAAAATACAATGATACAGAACAAGGAGTTATAGCCCAATTTATCCTTTATGGACCAACTTACAAAAAGAAACTAAAGACTAACCTATTGCCAAAATGACAAAAATCAATTCAAAATAGTAACACTTCTACTTGACACTAGTTAGGAACAGGAAAACTGGAAATATAAATGGGTAACTTGTCTATTATTGAGCCCTGGTCCCCACTTGCTAACCCAGATACAGACACACTAAAATAACAAAACATATCTCTGCCTTCTGTTAACAAAGGCCCAATCCTTCCATTTTCCCAGACAAAAACCTTGGAGTTATCCTTACTACGTTTTTTTCTGTCACAGCTCTCATCCAAACTAGGAACAGATTATTTTGGCAGCACCTTAGAAGACATCTAGAATCTGGGCACTTCTCACTCCTCTCGGTGCTACTCCCCTGTGCAGACCTACCATCTCCTCTCCTTGATGTATTACAACAGTCTCTTATCTGGCGACCTAACTTCTCCACAGAGAAGCCATTATGATCTCATTAAAATATAGGCTGGAACACACATTGTCTCAAAACTCTAGTGATTGCTTTTCTTCTCCTCATGCACATAAAAGGTTAAATTGTTCAGTGATATAAAAGTCCTTATAATATCTGGCTTCCTGCTCTCTGACCCTGTTTCTACCTACTCTTTCCCTCACTCACACCTTTCTAATCCCTCAGGAGTTACTGGTGTTTCTTGAACACCAGGAACACACTTGTACCACAGGGCCTTTGCATTTGCTGTATTCTCTGCCTGGAATACTCTTCCCTAGTTAGTCGCAGAACTTGCTTTCTCACTTACTTCAAAGTATGTCTTCAAAATATGCCTCCACGTTGAAGGTTTCTATGATCAATCTATTTGAAAACACTGAATCTAGCCCCCACACCCCTGCCAGCCTCCATACTCCTTACCCCACGCCCATGCTTTGTTTTCCTCCAAAGTACTTCTCATCTAAAACTTAATTTTTATGTAATTTTTGTGTTTGCTTCTTGTTGATCTTCCTAAATAAAACACCATGCTACATTTTATTTATATTAGTTTTTTTAAAAATAGGTTTTTATTGATTTTTTTAAAGAGAGAGGGAGAGATAGAAACATTGATGTGAGAGGGAAACATTGATCAGCTGCCTCCTGAACGCCCCCTACTCAGGATCGAGCCTGCAACCCAGGCATGTGCCCTGACCGGGAATTGAACTGGGACCTCTCAGTCCATGGGATGATGCTCAATCCACTGAGCCACACCAGCCAGGCTATTTGTATTGTTTATTGATTTATATGGAGCCCCTAGAATGATGCTTGGAATATAACAAGTTCTCTTTTAATATGTATGAATCAAGTATCTGAATTATTTTATTAATTTATGTGTTAGAAGAGAACAGAGGCAATAAATTCAAAAATGCTAACATAACTAAGTAATCACAGTGATTGAAACTAAGCTCCACAAGTATTCTAAAATGAATATTAAGAAATTATAGCAATGGATAGTTAGTTTCATGTTGCTTTATCATTCATAAAACACTTTTGCATACACACACTCTCCTTAACACCATGTGAGTGAGGAGGTAATGTTATCATTTCACAGGTAGGAAACAGCATCAGAGATCTTAGTGACTTACCAGAGGCCACACAGATTTGGGGAAGCAGGCCACCTTGAGTGCTTGAACAATGCTATCTGCAGGAGATTACATTTTGTTACCTCTTGTGAGAGAACTCTCTAGACCTTTAAACCACCTTCCAAATTCATACAATGATAGGATGTTAAAAAGCACTGTGTTCTCTTTTATTGTGAAGATTGGGCATCAGAAGCACCAGGATAAATATGACAATTGAATTAACTCTCCAGTTTCTTAATTCATAGTTTAAGTTACAAAAGGCATGCTTTAAACTCTATCCTACTTGCTTAGATTATCTCATTCTATCCTGTTCCCTTAGCTGAGGTGGAAAAGCTTTTCACCTACGTGTATTGCATTACCTTAAGTACTTAAATTTTATTTTCATTGAAACCCTGTTTGATGAATATTTATGAGTATGTCCCTGCAGCGTTCACTCAACGTGTAGACTTTACTTCACAGCAGGCTAGAGTTTTACATTTTGCTTTTTATTGCTAAAATGTTAGCCACACAAATCGATGTCGCTTAGGAAATATGAAAATAACAGTTCCTCCTCTAACTGGAATGTCTCCACCAGAGTCACCTGGTGCAGCACTGATGCTGCTAAAAAATAATAAATAATAATAATTGGAATGATTGGTTCCAACCCACTGTAATATGTAATTTACATTTTTGATAGACGACATTAAAGTATAATTCCCCAGTAGATGAGGAGTTTTCTTGCTAAAACAATCATCATTTCTACAAGCATCAAGTTCAGATGCTAGGATAGATATTCCCTTCTCCCCATAAATAGCATCTATTAGTTCTTTTGCTATGAGTTGTCATCACGGGGGAGTTCTAGGGAGGAATTAAGTTGAGAGTGCTTATTGGATAGACATACACTTACAGAGATTTGCTTCTCCCAGAAAAGATCTGGGAAACTTTTAAGTTGCTCTTTTTTTCTTCCCTTTTTATAAATGACAGTGATCATCTATAAAATATTCCATAATAACTACAGAATGAAAAGTCACATTATTCCCAACTCAGCAAAAGTTAACTCCAATTAAAACTCTCATTGGGTGGTCTGACATCTGATACTGTGTAGGCAAATCTGACAGCCTGCCATATACTTTGAATTCCTTTAAGGTGAACATACAATTTACCTGGTAATTTGCAAGAAAAAAAGAATATGCAGGAATGCAAAATAAACGACACCAACCATATGGTGCTCAGATTGGAAACCCCAGATGACAAGAAGATAGCTGATCATACTGCAACTGCTACGTTTTTTCTCCATCTGAAGTCATTGCGAGCCATTGAATTATGCAAAGAGCACTTTGCTCCTTTCAAACCAAAAGTAAGAACATCTAATTTTTGTGCATGAGACAGAGGTTAAATAAAATGTATCTGATTTGCCAATTGATATAAAATCTCTGCATTGGGTATATAGAACCTGACATTCACGAGGTAATTTAGAAGTTCTTTAATATAGAATTCTATAAGAATGGGACTTATAGTAATATTGACTTTTTCTTTTAAAACTCTATTCCTCTCAAAAGTTAACCACACATTGTTTATTTGAGATTAGCTCTAATTGCCACTCCATTGATGGTAAAGAGAAAAATAATATGAAATTGAAAATTATGGCAAAAGCCTGATACTGTTGTAATTAGCTAGTTATTAATAACAGGAAAGAAGTAAAGGTAAGGCCAGATATTATAGGCATGTCATTTGGGCAGCTTCACCAGGAAGCTGCAACTTCACACTCCCCAGGGAACCACAGCCCATTCCCTGCAGATCACAGGGGGAAAGGGTCCAACAAAGGAGAGATAGATGCATGCACAATGAAGTTGGGGTGTTTAGGGAAGATACTGTCAGTGACACCTTGGAACAGAGAGCATTGGACAGAATGGGTGTGACCATTGCAAGCCCTGGAAAATTTGGGAATACATAATCCCCTAAACAAAGGAGCTCGCTCTCTTGGTTCCTGGCTCTTATTGCTCTTAGCTCATGGGGCTCTCTTGTTCCTGCTTCCTTACATTTGCTTGTGTTTCCTTCTTAGCCATGTGGCCCTGGGAACCCCACAAGCAATAGACTGATGGACTGCAGCAGGGAACACACGCTAAGCTAGCCTATGCTGTGTTGGACTGTGCAGACATGGAACCAAAACTCTGGACACTGACTGATTCTAGCCCTATTAAAGCCACAGCGGAACTTATTCCAGTCATAGAAGAAATGATGTCGGAAACTCAGGGATTTAATTTCAATGAAATTAAAATCACTTGTTCTCCCATGTGAGTCTCAGAAAATTCTTTTTCTTGGGATAGCACAGGAATTCCACTCCCACTAGCAACAGGTGGGAATGAGGACCTCTCCCCACTGGCTGCAAGTCTTCTTGTTATCTGTGAGATTTTGTTATCTGTGAGATTTAATTCGATTCAACCAATATTAACAGCCTCCTATGTGTCATGAACTATGTGACATAGTTCTTGCCCTCAGGTATTGTAGATCTTGATTATTCTAATAAGTCTGGAAATAAGTATTATGAAGATTATTTTATTTAAACAGATAAGATTACTGAGATTCAAAACATTGAAGCAGTTTGTTATGATCACAGAGAGTAAAGCAGTATGTTGGGGTACGTACGACTCTCCACAAGGCAAAACAGAAAATTATCAAAGTTTAATTGGCTTACTAAATGAGGCTATGTGGTGATCCCTAAGAACAGAGGATCAGAAGTCTGTCACAGTGTGTGACCTTGAGCAAATTAATTAACCTTTCTGAGTCCCAGTTTCCACATACAAGAGAATAAGAGCACTAACCAGCTCCTATGATTACCAATAGGTAACTCAAAACTCAGGATGTGAAGTCTGACGTTTTGTATTAAAGTTGTTTAGAATGACTTCTTCTTGGTCATGCTCAATAAAAATAATTAATGGAACTCTGTACTTGTATTCCATGAAATCTATGTGTGACCCCGAATGCTGGGGCATTTCAATGATTCAGGGAGAGTTATTCAGGTCCTATATACAAGGCACTATGCTGAATATGAGCAGGTCTTCAAAAAGTATGAGACTCTTGGGGCAAAGGCATAGGGACAGGGGACACAGGGGGTAGGGCCTCTTATCAGCTGCTCCCTGGCTCTGAGTGAAGAAAGGCTTTGCTGTTCTCTGTGGCACACCAGAATGACTACATGTGAACACACATGTCTCTGTGTATGTTTACTTGTGTTTACATGTGTCTATGTGGGTGTGTTCCCTGACTTCATTGAGCATGTAGCCACATATACACACAGATTATAAAGGAACATTACAAAACATGGCAAGTGATAGGCACTAATGATAGTACCAGTAATAAAAATGTCATGAGGTCAAAGACATGAAATCCACTGTGTACTAGTCTAGAGAATGAACTGTTTTTATGTGGGTAGAGCCTAGATGGGATCATAGAAAATGGCAGACATGTGAATATATAAAACAGGTAGGTTTGTTGGAAGCAGATTATTCTTAGAATTTAGTGGGAAATAAAGTTGGGATCAAACTATTGGTATCCTTACAAAGCAGATTCAGGTGAACTTGATTCTCTATGGGAAGCTATAAATTGTTATTGAGTTTTATGGTTAGAAGAGAAAACTGATTAAATGAAACAGTATTATCTAGGGAAAATAGAGTTGAGAGATATTGATTTTGTTTTTGAGGTTTTACAGTATACTCAAATTATAATTAGTAAAATAAAATTATCTTTTCCAGAATTCAAACAGGTAACTTTTGGAGTTAGAATAAAGTTATACTTTAAGAAATATCTTTAGACTTGAAGATTATAAGTATTTCATTGCATAGTCACTTAATTTTTTTTTTCTTTATTGATTTGAGAGAGAGAGGAAGGGAGAGGGAGAGAGAGACAGAAACATCGATGAGAGAGAACATCGATCAGCTGTCTCCTCCATGCCCCCCACTGGGGATGTGGCCCACAACCTGGGCGTGTGCCCTGATCAGGAATCGAACTGGCAATCTCTTTGTGCATGGGTCGATGCTCAACCACTGAGCCACATCGGCTGGGCAGTCACTTAAAATTTGTAAAAAATGGGATCACAGTAAGATCTTAGAGATTTTAGTACACTATGATTCTAATAAGATGACCACACTAAAGAATGAATGACAGCAAAATAAATTTTGAATGACACATAATTCTGGAAAATGTGCTCATCCTAATTGGAGTGGGAGAAATCAGAGCAATGACATACATGTTATTGTTAAAGAAAAACTTTTGAAAAGTATTGCCATGTTCTACTTCTTAATCTGGGTCTTGATTTATTATTATGTAAAATATGAATATATATTTTTCATAGTTTTGTATCTATGGTATATCTTAAAATAAAAATTATAAAATAGAAATATTTCAAATTAGACTTTTCAGAATATATGTACAAATATATATTAGTCAATAGATCCATTTTGGGGGGGATCCAAAGTTACCTTTCCCTGTTGTACAGATGGGCTGTGCTGTGGGAGCTGGCTCTCCCTGTCACATCCAGAAATGGGACTAATTCCTCCAGCCCCTGAGTTAACAGCAAGAAACACAGTGGTTCTTGAAGTTAGGCAGTCAAAGAAAACATTTAGTCAATAATAGTGGCGACCACTCTACTTTTTGGTCCAGGTAAATGTCTCTTCATTGTTCTGAATTGATAAAATAACAATCAGCTGTCCTGGAAATGTCTGTCCTCATTCCTGAATGCATTGGGCTGGTTTATCTGTTGTAAATATTGTTTCATTTCCAAAATAATCATGTGATCTTAAAACCAAATGATTCCTTAAAAGGTTTCACCAGTCAGTGGTTTTTAAAAGTATTTTTGCTTACATACCTTCTAAAGAAATATTTTCAAGACTATGTACTTCTATACATTGAACATAAAAAATGTTTCCTCATAAATTTAACATTTGAAAATATGTAGTTCCCAATATACCATAAATATTGGGAGATTAAAATAATTGTTCTATACTCTTTTATTTGTATTTAATTGATTCTAAATGTCACATCAGCTTAATGACCCCCATCATACCTTACAAAATAAAATGCATCAACAGGCTTTAAACAGTCGAAACATTTTGTGTAGTTTCTTTTTCTCTTTTTCTCCTTGAACTTTTATTTCACCTCTTCCACAACATTGTGTTTCAATGGAATACATTTTGCATTTGAAAGATCTCTATGGATCATCCTTTTATAATTTTCTGCTGCAAAAATATGTATATAAATAGAAACAAAGAAAAAATTCCTGTGCTCATGGTAATTTAAGTGTTAATATTTTTCTTCCAGATTTACCTTGTAGTATAATTATTATTAGTATATGCTTGAGCAAAACAAATAATATGTTTTAATAATTACTAAATATTAAAATAAAAAATGTTTGAAAATTAATTTCTTAATGAGATAGATGATCCTTGTATCCCCAATCTGTTCATATATTAATGGTTGAATATTTTTATTGTTATAATAAAATAGTATTCAACATACATTTTATGGTTAGTTTTTATTTTTATGTGTCAGTCCTGAGAAAAATAAGTCACATAAATAACAAAATGAGAATAGGAGTTTTGTTATGGAAATGTCATTCAAGTCTTTGAACTCCTTCCAAATTATGTGCCAGAAATCACACAGTAATATATAATATAAAATTACTGTTAATGATCTCTCAGCTGACAGCTCAATTAACACTGCCTTCAATTTCGTTGAAAAGAAAGAACTGGAAATTAACTGACTTGTAAAAGGATTTTTACTCAGCCATTCTCTTTCTCAATACAATCACCAATATTTTCTCTGTGTAGTGCTCTGAAGATTTTTTGCTTAAATTCATTCATCAGATGTATACTGAAGATTTAATGAGCTAGGAGAAGGAAACTGTATCATACATCACTCAGAGAACTTTAAAAATATTTCCTCAAGATTGCTTCATCTTGGAAGATGTTTAATCCACCCCTGAGATTTTCAAACCACAGGGATCAATAAACTTTAAGTGGGAGATGGATTCCATTCTTTATGAAATGCACGTGTAAAAGGAGAAGAAAGGGAGCACAATACAATACTCCCTACCAGGCACATTGCCAGGTGGGTCCACACCGGAGCGGAGTATGTATGACTGTTTGGGTTGCAGGTGGATGTTGCTTCCTTCAGAAGTACTGACTCTGAAAACTCTGGAAAATGTTGACGTTCCAGAGGTTTGGCAGTTTAATTGGAAGAACGCAGTTACCATCGTACAGGACCCTCTACCAAAGAGTGCAACCCCTGCTCTTGCTTTCTGCCCTCTCACACCCTAGCAACCATGGCTATGCATTGACTATTTCCCACCTTTCTGTTCATTTTTCCTACTCACTTCTAAGATCTGTGTGGTTAGATTTTAAAAATACAGTCATATGAACCTTGCAAACACTGGATTATAACATCTATCTCACCTTTTAGCTTTTTAGGTGAGACTCTGATTTAAAAAAATAACAAAGTGTATGTGGAAAAATAATAATGACAATGATGAAGATGGCGAAAATTTACGTAACACTGATTATATGCGAATCATTGTAATGAAACCTTTTCATAAAGTAACGTATTCAAAAACCAGAACAGCCATATGAAGTGGGCACCATTACTCCTTCCAACTCAGATGAGGAAACTGAGGAATGAAGAGGTTAAGAAACCTGCTCATGGCATCTAATGCCAAGCTGTCTGTTTGCTGGGATTATCCCATAAAAAGTCATTATATTAGTCAATGAAAATGCTTCCCAGAGAAGACAGATAGCATTAAAAAAAAAAAAAAAGCTAAGCAACTAGTATTCAATAAAAACCTTTCAGCTTACTTTTTCCAATTACTTTTACTCAAAATCTGCCATCTGCCTTATTCTGAGAAGAAAATACTTTGCAGTTCTTGAAGAAGTGTGTAAAATTAATTTAAATAAACTAGCTTGGAAAAATCCAGCCAATGCTTACTTGGGATACAATTTTAAATAATTCTGTGAAAGTATAATATGTTTCATAAAACATAATATTTAAAGTATTTATTTCCTAGAAATAACTTTTCAATTTCAGAAATATATTTAAATGCATGATGAGAAATGGCTCTTTTTAAAATAAAACTATATTTCTTAATAAAGTTAATATTATATATAATAATGTGTTGAGAATCAATTAGCCATTGTCATTAAATTGTGAGTTGATTGGTATTTGTAGAACATTCAATTTTCTTATTGTTTTAATTGGACTACATTTTTATTTTTAATATTCATGTGGGAATTATAACTGTTGATAGATACAAAAGGAAAGTATTGTAATTTCATATTTGTTAAATGGTCACAGAAATATACACAGCTCCCTAGAATTTATGCACCATTTAAAAAAATTATTTTTTCTTTATTGATTTTTGAGAGAGAGAAAGGGAGAGGGAGAGAGAGATAGAAACATCGATGAGAGAGGAGATCAATTGGCTGCCTCCTACATGCCCCCCACTGGGGATTTGGCCCACAACCTAGGCATGTGCCCTGACCAGGAATCGAACCGGTGACTTCAGTGCATGGGTTGACACACAACCACTGAGCCACACTGGCTGGGCTATGCACCATTTTAATTTTGAAGTTACTATTAAAAATATTTAGGGATTGCCCTGGCTGGTTTGGCTCAGCGGTTGGAGCATTGGCCTGAGGACCAGAGAGTCCCGGGTTCGGTTCCTGCTAGGGGCACATACCAAAAAAAAAAAAAAAATTTAGGGAATACAACGGCTTATGTAATTATATAACATCTTTTTAAATCTCTGTTAGCACTAACAAAAATTATTTTATCATAGTAATATTAGCTTTCATAGACCCAAATCTTGGTTTCTTTGAATTATCTTACACATCACATCGCTCTGAAAATCTATAAAATATGGTTTATAAAATGTTCATTGGTCAGAACTTTTTTCCTTGCTCATTTGCTTTTTCTTTTTCCCTATGTTGTTTTGGACTATTATCCACAAACAGGTGCAGCCACAATTTCAATAATTAGATAATAATCTATGCCATCATGATAAAATTTATTATGTGAAATTAGGTATACGTGAGCCCCTGTTAGAAAGCACAGGCTTTGAAATTCATGTTTTGTCAAAGTAAATCATATTGTATTTTCACGGAATCAAATCCATAGGTTATCTTAAAAAGAAAACAAGTGAAATCAAAGGGGAAATAACAGATTCACAAAATCAAATGTTAAACTATTAAAAAAAAATTAGAATAGTATAATGTATATTCACATCATTTAAAAAATCACTTTTTGCTAGTAACACACACACAAAAGGTCTTGCCGTGGCCAGGAAGGCAGCATAACTATGACGTGGACCAGGTACAGTGTGAGACATGGAGCTTTCACACTGTCTGGAAGAGGCAGCCACTACTCAGCCACAGGTAATTCTTGCCAGAGATTTCCATTGTTAAGGGAAGGCAGAAATGTGGATTTTCTTAAACTAAAATCTTCCAGTTTTTAGTACTAAACATTAACTGCATTTCTTTTTTAAAACAGTTGGCCCTAAGTAGGACTTGCAATCTCTGCTTCCTGGGTCTTGTTAAGAAGTACAGGCTGCTTCACTGCAAAGAGCATCCTCAAAGAGAAACACCAAGGCCTCTGACAGATGAGCGAAGAAGTCATTGTGGATGTTAAGGCCACACAAGTCCTCAGATGACTAGCACTGCAGGGGCCATCTGACTGAAAGCCCAAATGAGAACCATTCGGTTAAGTCCAGTCAACCACAGAACCATGAGACAGCCCCAAACTAAATTGTTTTTCAAGCCACTGCACTTTGGGTTGGTTTGCTATGCAGCAATCAATAGTCAGAGCAGGAACTGTGTTGTCTACACAAACGTGTGCCTGTGGGTCTCAAGTTTGTGGCCTCTGGTCCACTGGCCTGTGGCACAGATAGCCCATTGACTACCAGTGTTGACCGGCTATCTAGGAATTTTCATCAGAATAGCATTTATTTGGGTGTTTTAAATGATTTTATGATCTTGATCATAGTGTTAAAAGGAAGAGTTCAGACAATAGATTATTTTTCTCATATTGAGCTGTTTTATTATTTGAGCTTATAGTAGACAAAAATTAAAATAAGGATGGGAAGAGACATAACTTGGGGTGATGAACACACAATACAAATCTACAGGTGATGTATTATAGAATTGTGCATCTGAAATCTATATAATTTTATGAACCAATGTCACCCCGATAAATTCAATTAAAAATAAAATAATAAAATGTTTTAAATTAATCTAAAATATTGCTATAATTTGCTGGTCACTTGATATACAATTGATTAGCACATGCTGCAATTCAATGTTTTTTGTTTTTGTTTTTGTCTGAAGACAACAACTTGAATTGGAATAATTGCCTCATTACTGAGTCATTCCAGATACCTTTCACAAACATATGTCTAATGAGCCATCAAGTCCTCCCCTGAGTGCCCAATTCCCTCCCACCCTGACCAAAATCTAAAATTATTGCATTCTTCCATGACATGGTTCCTTTAGGGCATGTATTTTAAATCATTCATTTGAAGGTGCCATGCAAACAAATGATTAAATAATTCTCTTTGAATTTATTTTAGTAAACATGTAGCTCAAGGCATATTGCCTGAACTATATTTATATATTTTTCTTCACTCATGCTTGGCAAATAACCTATGTTTGCTTGGTCCTTTCCATTTGAAGTCCAAGGAAAGATTATTAATAAAAATTTATGAAAAATATACCAATGTAAACATTTTGTTCTTTATAGAACTTGGTTTTCATACCAAGTCAGAAAGAAAATCTATTTCTATATTCTCCTCTAAAGATGTCTAGTGGTAATAGCCTGGATCAATGAGGCTATTTCCTTAAAACCTTATTTTGTAAGTGATAATTTAGCAAATAATCAAGAAATACCACCCTAATACATTAGGTAGACTTAGGAAGTACGTAGCACAGCCCTGGTTGCTAAGGCCCTGAACTTGATGGTGCTGGATGATGCATTCAGAAAGGCATAGGGAAAAATGTTCTGCTTAGGACAGAAATATGTGGCAAGTAAGAATAGTCATGCCTGGCCAGTGTGGCTCCGTGGTTGAACGTCCACCTATGCACCAAGAGGTCGCTGGTTCGATTTCCAGTCAGGGCACATGCCCAGGTTGTGGGTCCAATCCCCAGTGGGGGACATGCAGGAGGTGGCCAATCAATGTTCTCTTTCATCAATGTTGATGTTTCTATCTCTCTCTCCCTCTCCTTTCCTCTCTCTCTCTAAAAAAAAAAAAAAAGAATAGTCATATCCTAAGGGTCGGTTTCAGTCAATCAAGTGATTTGAATAATCCCAACTACTATAATTAACAATGATGAACAACATTAATTATTCATGATGTAAACTTTTGATACATTAAATCCTGACAATATCTTCCATAAGTTTTGTGATTTTACTTGGTTTTTTTTAATTTATCTTTATTATTGAAAGTATTAGAGATGTCCCCCCTTTTTCCTCCATTGATCCCCTCCCCCAGCTCCCACCTTCCTCCTAGGCCCTCACTGTACTATTATCAGTGTCCATGGGTTGTGTCTATATGCATATAAATTCTTTGGTTAATCTCTTCCCGCCTCCCCTCCACCTTTCCCTATGAGATTCGTCAGTCTGTTCCATGCTTCCATGTCTCTGGATCTATTTTCTTAGTCAGTTTATTTTGTTCACTAGATTCCACATATAAGTGAGATCATGTGATACTTGTCTTTTTCTGACTGCCTTGAGGCAATGTGTAATGAATCCAATTTTCCCATAGGCTAATTGGTATAAATAAGAGTTAAGTTCCTACAGCATTTCATCAACATTGTAACAAAATGAAAATGAACAAAAGACGTCATTTGAGGAACTGCTGTGTTTGTATTGCCAAAGTTTTCATATAGAGAAGAAGGAACATCATGGTGAGAATACATACTAGATTTTAAGAGTCTTCAGTTTCCTTTCTCATTTTGACAATTATTTATGGTATGATTTGAAACAGGTCATAGAATTCACACATACTTTAATTGCTTCCTTCAATGGGAATTATACAATCCAGTTGGGAAAGTATCTTAATAATCTCTTAAGTCAAGTGAAAATTCATTAAATTCAAGTTGCTGTGAAATAATTATTTTTCTAGGGTGAAATAAATGAGATTTGGTTATACTCAAAACATAAAAAACAGTCATTAGACTGATGAAAGAAAACCGAACGTCTCCAAATGCATTCCACAGTGTCAACTGAACTTGAACACAGAAAAAATAAATCACTACAACCAAAACAACAGATTACCAAAGTCAATGGCATTATTTTCTACTCTATTGCATCAAGCATTAAATTTGAATGAAATCTGTTACTATGAGCTTTATGTGAACTCCAAGTTGTTTTGGAGGATTTTTTAGGTTTACCTCATTTAGATTCTCAAAACTGGAAGAATGCCTCTTAGTTGAAAAATAAGTCAACAATAGATCTTGAAATTGAAATACATACATAGGGTCCCAATCCCTTTTATATTATGTTACTTGAATTTATAATTCAATATGTGCAACTATAAGCTTCTAATTTTAAACCTGTTTATACACTTGTCAACCAGGTACAAGGTGCTAGAACAGTGATTTTCAAACATCTCTCACTCTCCATACCTCCCACCCCCTCAACAATCTCAGAACTGAAAAGCTCTGTAGGGAGGCCTGGAGCACTTAAGTCTCCCTTTCCTCAGTAATCCCTCCTCTTTCCTTTAGGTGGCTCCTAAATGACTTTGTGAAACACAGCTTAAAACCTATAGGTTAGGCTAGAGATTGGCAAATCTTTTTAAAAAGTGAGAAGAGCTAATGGTTCCCAATTTGAGTTTGGGAGGGCGTTACAACAAAGGAGATGGCACATACACCTTTTTACAAGTTTGCAGATGGCTGAGGATGAAAACGAATTAGTGGGTTGTTAGATGTTGTGGTAACTTTTTCAACCAGGAACAATGCACACTTGTGACATTGGGTAGACTTTCTGTTAGACTGTGCCTTCTATTTTTCTTGTATAATAAGATACAATATTCAGTCCAAATCTGAAGGAAAAAGGAGGTTAGAGTTTTCAACTCTAACATAGATTAATCATACTTTTCATTATAAGATGAGCACTCTCAATGGTGAAATAACATATTTCCACTATCTTCCTAACACACCTGCTTTAGTAATTAATGAATCATTTAATCCAAAGGGTCATTCATCTGATTTTTTTTGAAGTATCAGTAGACTAGGTTACTACATAGGTAGAGTAGAATACCTGAAAACCATAAGCAATAAATCATATTTTATTTTATCTCCATTTCATTTTAGCACCTTGAAGTATTTTTGTTTAGTCTTGTCAGACTGATAAAACAATATTAGAACTAATAGTTGAGATATTTCTCAATATCTCATCCTTACTCAAGGCAGTTTGCAATCTAGGGCCCCTGTACTAAAACTTAAATAATAAATAGCATCTCAACATGCTTGTTTAAATAAAGTTACAAAGCTCTTCAGCATTCAGATGAACATCTTTCATATTGACTGCATATCTTCTTAGATTTATGCACATCTTTAAAAAAGTATTAATTATCTGTTATGAAAAATATTAGCTATCTTTTTAGCAAAATTGTTCATATTTAATAGCTGCACATGTAATAGAACAAATTTCTGCTTGCATATTTTTTATTTTTACTTCAGTAGAAGATACACTTACCTATGTAAAGTAACATAGGAATCTTTAAAGATTTTATTTATATTTTAGGAATCCTTTTAAACCATTCTAGTTAAGACACAATGAGTTACAGACGGAGCCTGACATTGCTAAGAGTGTGAAACTTGGCCCTGGCCAGGTAGCTCAGTTTGATCAGAGCGTTGTCCCAGTAGCCAAGGTTGAGGATTCGATCCCCGGTCAGGGCACATACAAGAATCAACCAGTGAATGCATAAATAAGTGGAACAACAAATGGATGTTTCTCTCTCTTTCTCTTTCTCTCTTTTTCTCCTTCCCTCTTTCTCTCTAAAGTCAACAAAAAATTTTTATTTAGAATTTTTTTTTTAATCCTCACCCGAGGACACTTTTTCATTCTTTGTTCAGATAGAGTGGGAGGGAGAGAGAAGAAGAGAGAGAGAGAGAGATTGAGAGAGAGAGAGAGAGAGAGAGAGAGAGAGAGAGAGAGAGAGAGAGAAACATCGACGTGAAAGGGACACATCGAGTGGCTGCCACCCGCACGACCAACCAGGGCCGGGGACAAACTGCAACCCAAGTACATGCCCTTAGCGGGAACCGAACCCAGGTCTCTGGACCGCAGGCCGACGCTCTAACCGCTGAGCCAAACCGGCCAGGGCTAAAGTCAATAAAAAAATTTTTAAAAAGAGAGTGAAATTTGAAATTGTCTAGGCTTGTTCCAAATTATTGATTCTACCATTAGCTGGGTGATTTTGTACAGATTGACTTGAGGTCCTGTTTCTTCTTCTGTGAAACAGGGGACAGTAATCTACCTAATAAAGTAGGTGTGGCTTAGATAATTGTTTATGTATTTTGCACAGAATCTATTACATGGTAAAAACCCAATAAAACTTCTTCTGCTATATCCCCTTTGATCTTTACTCATAAAGTGAAATATGAACAACATTAAACTTGACTCTTTCCTTTAATATTCTCTATGGCCTCAAGGGGGAAAATAGCTTTTTGTTGAAATTTGCTGTAGTAGACAAAATAATGACTTCCCAAAGATGACCATGCCCTAATCTCCACAATCTTGAATATATAACCTTACAAGACAAAGGGAATCTGGCAAATGTGACTAAACTAAGGGTTTTGTGATGTGGAGATTGTCCTGGATTATGTGGGTGGACCCAGTAAATCATAGGAGCCCTCCTAAGGGAAAGAAGAAGGCTGGAAAGTGAGACAAGAGAAGGATATGTGATAATGGAAGCAAAGGTCAGAGAGAGATAATGAGATTTGAAGATGCTGGGTTGCTGGTTTGGAAGATGAACAAAAGGCCATGAGTCAAGGGATACAGGCATCCTCTAGAAGACAGAAAAGACAAGGAAGTGTATTTCCTACTGGAGCCTCCAAAAGGAATTGCAACCCTGCTGACAACAAGATTGATTTTAGGATTTTTGACCTTCAGAACTTTAAGATAATAAACTTTTGTTGTTTTAAGCCTCTACATTTGTGGTAATTTGTTACAGAAGCAATAGGAAACTAATACCATCAGTGAAGACAAGAAATGGATTAGAAGAGGCTACCATCCTATGCATTTTAAAATTCTAGTGTCCAACACCCTTTGGAGATCTGTAACAAGCTATAGAGAATTGTGATTATACTTGATAACATTTCATGTTGCAACACATCATAAAGCATGAATTAAGTACAGTTAAGATCCCATATAAAATATATTACAAAGATGATGAATCTCACATTTTGGAAGACATTAATAAGTAATAATTAATATATTATTTTTATTAATAAATAATTTAAAATTACTACAACTGACTGAATATTTACTTTGTGCCAATCAGATAAGCATTATATATACATATATTTTTAAAATTATTTTTATTAATTTATTTTTGTTACAGATGTTTCTCCTTTTTCCCCCATTGACACCCTTCTGCTGACCCCCCCCCTCCTGCCCCATCCCCAGCATTGTTGTCTATGTTCGTTGGTTATGCATACATGCATATAATTTCTGTGGTTTATCTCTTCCCTCCCTCCCCACCCCCTCTTCTGAGGTTTGTCAATCTGTACCCTACTTCTATGGATCTGGGTCTATTTTGTTCATCAGTTTGTTTTGTTCATTATATTCCACAAATAAGTGAGCATTTTATATATATATTATGTTATTTAGTTTTGGAAACAAACTTAGAGATGGGTGGTTAGACTGCAATTCTACAAATGAGAGGCTAAGTTTACATTTAACTTGCAAAATGACAAACAAAAAGGAAGTGAAAGGGGTTGAACCATCGTCTGTTGATTTAAAATCTCATGTTATTCACCAAAGATAAATTGAGATGAGCGACCAAAAAAAAAAAAAAAAAGCTAATAACAAGAGGCTACTCTGTGAGAAGAATTTCAGAATGCCTCCTTCCTAATTTCAGATGATGATATCTCATCTTGTCATAGATATAAGTCTTCTCAAACAGGGTGGAAGCCATCAGGTAACCCACAATTTCTGTCTTACTTTTATTGGTCTGAACACCTACCTTAATAGGGAGCTATTGATCTAGCCATCACTCAGGAATAGCTATTTTAGGTCAGGGATTTGAAAAAACTAGAGGTTAAAAACAAACAAAAAAAGATATATTTACCTTTCTGATTTTATAAAATCTGCTTTTGTATTCAACTGAGGTTCTAGGTGCTATTATTTTCTTAAGAGGTGAAGCACCAGTATCTATATAGAAAATTGAAGCAAATTTAAGTAATATTTGATGAATATTGATTTAGTGCCTGGTCTTATGTTAGCCACCATGACATCTCATACTTTATATGTATTAGTGTTCCCATTTTTACAAAAGAAGACCTAAACCCCTCAAACTCTGTCTAAATTTACAGTCAATTTAATTCCAGGTGTGACTGACTCCAACAGTTATTATAAAGTACAAATACAGAGAAATATAAAATAATCCAAAAGTTATTATCTCTTATGTTTCCATTATGATAAAGTTCATAAACTTTCTCCTCATACAGTAAAAAAATATCAGATTCTATAAACCAGGTCTTTTATCTCTAAATTTGGCCCTAGTTATCCATTATGTAGATTCTCAAATGTCCCTTAGATTGCACTTATTCAGATTTTCTCATTAGAAATACTTTTTAAGCCTTGAGTATCTCTGCCCCTAAGTCATTCTCACCCAGTTAAGTAGTTAATAAGCTGGAAATCAGCTCATTCTGCATTGAAGTCTGAAGTTGGGAACAAAACAAAACAAACACCCACTTTGACACAAAACAAGTCTGCATTCCTGCTCTCTGCTCCTTTGACAGTTTGGTCCAATCAGAGGAAACCATCCAGAACATTTCATTTCCCCTTATGTTCAAAAGCTATACTGATTAAAGCAGTTTAGATTTGTTCTCAGCATTCTCCAGGAGGCAGTGAACCTTCAAACTCACAATACTAGGATATCCTATTAATAAACTTGAACATTTATCTTATTTTCCAGTCTGGTCTAGTTCAAACACTTTTATGAGAAGATAGCCCCATATCTGTTTCCCATACATTTCACATTTCATGGAATCCTCACTAAAATATGCATCTCTTTAGTCTTTGCAATAATTAAAAATATCATTAAAGAAGCCATTCTGATGAAGTTGTTGTCTTAAAGGTCACCAGTGATTAACTGGTCACCATATCTAATGGTTTTCATGCAATCTTTTATTGTCACTATTATGACAACATTTACAAAGAACTTTTATATATATCCAATTATTTCATACTGAATATTATAATTAGAATGTATTATAATTATATGCCTTCTTATATATTATTTCCTTCACTGAGAACTTATTATTATCTTATTCTCAATGTCCCTCCAGTTATGGTGATCAATAAATGAATGAGTCAATAATTGAACAAAATATTTCTAGCATGACAAAGGGTGTTTTACCAGTTGTGTTTGGAGCTCCATAATACAATAGCTATAATATCTTCAATACAATATTAATATTTTCCAAAGTATGAGATTTACAGTCTTTTAATATATTTTACATGGAATCTTAGTGGTACTTATTTGATGCTTCATGCTGGGTTGCCACATGAAATGACCTAGTTATCAGGTATCATCACAGTTCTCTATAGCTTGCTCATTAACCTTAGAAATAGTGGGGTAGCTGAAAGGCAATTACACTCAGGCCTCTCAGTGTCTGATGATCACAATAAGCAATCATCATCACACTGACTTTTACTGTGTGCTACATGCTTACACTGTGCTAGTCTATTTAATGTGCTTATCTGATCTCATTTACACAAGAACCCTAAGATAGGGGGAATCAATACCTACACTTCACAGATATGAAAACAGGCTCAGAGGAGTTAAAATGTGCTCATGACATCCAGGTTCTCACTGCTGCCTTTCTCACACAATCTGGATTCAGCCTAAAATAATAGTGTAATTCAAAACATAAATCAGAAAAGAATAAGAAAGACGAGGATAGGTTCTGAATATAAGCGTCAATCGGGAAAAAGAAAATGCTACATGAGCATTGGAAATAGAACAAGACAAAAACATACCATTATGGTTCTTGAAAAAAAAAAATTAAAAGGCTAGTCAAGGCCTGAGTAGAGGAGCAACAGATGACAAGTTACATGACTTGGGCCTCTGACTGTAGTTCCCCATTACCATTTCTGACACATTTATTAGAATGGCTTTATTATTTTAATAGATTGTATTATTAATGGTGAAAGTAATTCAAGAAGTTTCCTGGTTAGTTGTAAGGTAAAGAATCATTAGCAGGAGAGTATAATTTTTTTGTTACTGTTGAAAGGTTTGGAAAATGTTGAAAAGCTGACTTGGATATTATTCAAGAGCCATAAATTTCCTGTCCGCAGATATAGACTTCAGTCTACTGATCTGACAAGTATAAACAATGTTGTAATGTAAATTTGTTTAATCCTGGCATCCATGCAGACAGCTATGCTTGAAAATGAATGAATTAATTATGTCTGCCATATGCAAAGATGCTAGTTACTCATGAGATGTAGGTCATAAAATTTGAGTCTTTTGCAATAGGAAATCGATTTCCATCGATTTGCTCACATGCTCTTACAAAATACCCCTTGAGACTAGAAGAATGCATTTAAAACTGGCAGGCTGGGGTTAGAGGTATAATCTATAATTATGGAATGGAGTCAGGTTAGCCAGCCTCCAAGAAATGCATGCCTGTGTTTTTGGCCCTGTTAGTATGCTATCCAAACTAGCTCCTCTAAAGGGCCAAAGTCAAACTGAAGGTGTAAATCATTTTTAAAAAGTCACAAATAATGTCAATAATTTTATCTATTGCTTTAAAATGCACAATCAAAAATTATGTCATTCAAAATACAATATAATTCCACATTCAAATACAGGTATATCTAATAAACATATCTACAAAGTATGACTCTTTCAGCTGAAATTAAAGTCAAAACAATACACTTGAAATCGTTAAATTGATTTGTGAAGCTGACCTAATTTTGGTATGAAGGGAACTCAAATTCTTACTCCACTTAACCTGATAATTTTGTCATATTGATTCATGTTTGCTTTAGTCTCTCCCTGTCTCAATGTCTGTACTCCTCTGCTTTCACTTTTGCATATCAACAACACAAACAACACACACACACACACACACACACACACACACACACACACTCCTCTACTATGTGGTTTGTCCTGCACCATGAAGATATGTATCTTAATAGTATAAATATTTTTTCTTTCCCTGTATTTTCTTATTTCCTTTTCCATAGTCAAGTAGCCTCTATGCTTCTTCATTGACTTGGGAGATATATAAGTATGACCACAAATCAGGCAGAGCCTGTAACTCTTGTTGGCTTTTGTCTTACAAAAACCTACACCTTCGGAAGAGGCCAAGGGAATGAAAGGGAAAGGAAGGTTAAAGAGGAGCAGATATTGCCCTCTGATTCAAATATAATTTTCCCAGGTATATGGGGGAGGGGAGATATCTACAGCTAATAAATCAAAGGGAACTTAGCCACATGCCAGAGAGTGATGAGATCTCAAAGAGATATGGCTCTGGGAGTGATTAGAGAGGGAGAAGCACAGCCCAAAGATATGACCCATGCATCAGAAGGCAGGACTAGGCCACCAAATTTCAAGAGATCCCATTTGCTTGTCAATGAGACTGCCAATGGCATCCATACTTGATTGGAGTTTAATACCCTTCCCTTGTTTTGAGTATACTATATAATTCTACTGTGCGATTCTGGTCGAGGGAGGGGACCCTAATGATGAATGAGATAGAACTTTCATTAAAACTAGTGGGATGGAGTTTCAGACTATATATTTAATCTTTTCCACTATATATTCTCTTTTAAAACAGCAACCACATAATTTAAGAGACTCCTCAGGTAAATTAAGTATTACCTCCTGGTTAAAAGCAGAGCAGTCTACCCTAAATACTCCATCAAAAATCTACTAGAGCTAATAAATGAAATTGGCAAAGTAGCAGGATACAAAATTAACATCAAGAAATTGATGGCATTCTTATACAACAATAATGAACTCACAGAAAGAGAAACTAAATAACAATCACAATTACCATTGCAGCAAAAAACTAAGATACCTAGGCATATACTTAACCAAAGAATTAAAGGGCCTGTTCTCAGAGAACTATAGGACATTGAAAAAAGAAATAGAGGAAGATATAAAAAAGTGGAAGAATATACCTTGTTCATGGATTGGAAGAATTAACATCATTAAAATGTCCATACTACTCCAAAGCAATCTATAAATTCAATGCAATCCCCATCAAAATACCAACGACATATTTCATGGAACTAGAACAAATACTCCAAAAGTTTATATGGAACCAAAAAAGACCCTGAATAGCCACAGCAATCTTGAAAAAGAAGAACCAAATAGGAGGGATCAAAATAATGGATATCAGGTTATACTACAAAGCCATTTTAATCAAAACAGCCTGGTACTGGCACAAGAACAGGCATATAGATCAATGGAACAGGACAGAGAACCCAGAAATTGACCCAAGGCATTATGCTCAATTAATATTTGACAAAGGTGGCAAGAACATACAATGAAGTAAAGACAGCTTCTTTAATAAATGGTGTTGGGAAAATTGGACAGCTACATGCACACACACACACAAAATATATATATATATGAAGGTAGACCACCAACTTACACCATATACAAGAATAGACTCAAAATGAATAAAAGACTTAAATGTGACTCGTGAATCCATAAAAATCCTAGAAGAAAATGTAGGCAACAAAATTTCGGACATCACAAGCAGCAGAATTTTCACTGATACAATGCCTAAGTCAAGAGAAACAAAGGAAAAAAATGAATAAATGGGACTACATCAAACTAAAAAGCTTCTGCACAGTGAAAGAAACTAGCATCAAAATGGAAAGGGAATCCACTGTGTGGGAGAGCATAATTGCCAATGATACATCAGATAAGGGGTTAATTTCCAAAATATATAGAGTACTCATACAATTCAACAAAAGGAAGACAAAGAATCCAATTAAAAAATAGGCAGAGGACCTAAACAGACTTCTCTCCAAACAGGATGTACAAATGGCCAAGAGACATATGAAGAAATGCTCAACGTCACTAATCACCAGAGAAATGCAAATTAAAACAACTATGAGGTATCACCTCACAACTGCCAGAATGGCTGCCATCAACAAATCATCAAACAACAAGTGCTGACAAGGATGTAGAGAAAAGGGGACTCTAGTACACTATTGGTGGGAATGCAGATTGGTGCAACCACTATGGAAAACAATATAATGTTTCCTCAAAAAATTAAAAATTGAACTGCCATTTGACCCAGTGATCCCACTTCTAGGAATATATCCTAAGAAGCCTGAAACACCAATCAGAAAGAATACATGTACCCCTATGTTCATAGCAGCACTATTTACAATAGTTAAGATCTGGAAACAGCCCAAGTGTCCATCAATAGATAAATGGATAAAAAAGCTGTGGTACATATACACAATGGAATACTATGCAGCTCTAAGAAAGAAAGATCTCTTATCCTTTGAGACGACATGGAGGGACCCGGAGAGTATTATGCTAAGCAAAATAAGCCAATCAGAGAAAGACAAATATCATGTGATCTCACTTATTTGTGGAATATAATGAACAAAATAAGCTGATGAACAAAACAGACCCAGAGACATAGTAGTAAGGTACAGACTGACAAACCTCAGAAGAGGGTGATGGGGGAGGAGGGAAGAGATAAACCAAAGAATTTATTTGCATATATGCATAACCAATGGACATAGACAACAATCCTGGGGGTGGGGATCAGGAGAATGGTGTCAATGGGGAAAAGGGGAGAAACATCTCAACAAAAATAAATTTATTTTAAAAAGAAGCAGAGCAGTCTAGGTAAGAATACTGTACAAAAACATCAAGTACTTTTTTTTTTTTTGGCAATTCCTGAGTTCTTCTGCCTGACATACTTTTTGCATGAAGTAAAATGTGGCCCGTCCTTGCCAGAGCAGATAATGGTACCTGGACACCAGCCAGTGTAGTTAGAATGTTGAGAGCGGAGAGCATGTCAGCATTCACTGCGAGACTTACCAGCTGCCTCTGTCAATGCCTTCTTATCTGTCTCCCTCACTCCTTCCTGGGCTGTCAGCCCTGAACCTGGCACTCAGTGAACCGCTCCACTGCCACTTACAAAAACTCCACTAGAAAATCACTTACTTGTCTCTTAGTTCCTGTGAACATTAATTTGAGGTTATAATGAACTTTTAGCACCATGGAAAGCACTAGAACGTGGACTTCCCGCCACTCCTCCCAGGTGCCTGTGTATCTAAGGTCTAAATGCTAAATTGGGAAGAAAATGCACTCCAAAGGCAAACCACACCTTTTAATCAACCTTGCAAATTGCTTTCACTCTTTCTCTTCTCCTCCGCTTACTCTGTCTCCTTGGTGCATAACTGAAATCCTTTCACACTTGGATTCTTTCTTGTAAATTCTTTTCTGGTTCTCACTTAAAGTAGCACTGCTCTGGAGACATAAGGGAAATGTTCAAAAGTGTTAACAGAACCACATTTTGTGCCTGTCATGGTGAATGGGTATTCTTAAATGAAGAAGAAAGGGGGGTTTAAGTCTGCATTGTAGTTGCAGTAGCCCACTGAAGATGCTCACTCCACTCCAACCCGCCATATTCCTGTTTCCTTTATCTTTTTCAATGGAAAAGATAATAAATTGCCTTAAAGTAAGTATTCTACATTAATACAGTAATCACTTATTACCATATTACCTGTACTATTTTCATGTGGCAACTTACCTTCTTCCTATACGAATACTATGTTCTATAATGATAGTGTATTATGAAGCCCATAATACTACTTCTGTTATTTGTAATTCTATTATTTTTATATTATATCATAAATGTTCCTCCAAAGTCATATTTAACAGAAATAAGTATTTTAAATGATTACATGATATTTAGTTCTGTTACTACATTTAATTTAGTAATATAGAATTTACTAACTCATATTTCTAAACTGAGGCATATGGATTGTTTCCAAGATTTTGCTTTACAGATGCTGTTGCACTGAGAAGTAGTGCATACTGGGAGCTCCACAGATACACAGGGCGTGGACCAGACACTTACAAGTGATTTATGAGGCTCCCAATCATTTATGAGGGTGGATACTCTCAAGTCTGTTTTACAAATGAGGGAACTTGAGGCTCATGGAGGAGAAATACTTCCCCAAATGCACTTCGTGAACAAAGCGGCAGAACCTGGATTTGAAATTCATATCTATCCGACTCCCAATCTCATTCTTTCCCTCCTATGTCATAGAACTCTTTTTCTTTTTTTAGTGGAATTCCTCCAAGACAAAATCCCAAGAGTGGAATTGTTGAATCAAAGAGTGTGATTATTTCTACAGTTCTTGTCCCTTACCCATCAATGAAAATAACAGTAAAAAGGAGACCAGAAAAATGGTGTGCAAACCTCTCGTCGACTTTCCCTAAAGATCTCAGGTTCTTTCAGATCAGAGGAGAGCACAGTCAGCCTCCATTTTTAATATTTGGAAAAAAAATAATATGCAGAGAAATTTAGTTATTAGCTCCTATTTCATGCAACTAGATTCTTTGTGGTTTTGTGAAAGGTAGAAGAAAATGCTGTTCAAAATTTAGCACCTTAAAAATAAAATATTATCATCATAAATTTAAATACTTGTGTGCAACTCTGTTGGCACAGGCGGAACTCTTAGTAAACAAAGAAACACATATTTAATCTGTGAATAAATAAGGGGCCTTTGTGCAGCAAAAATTAGAGGGGTCCCTTTAGCCAGAATAAAAATAAATGTCAAGGAGACAAAGGAAGGCTTTCACAGTTTGAGATACACTATTATTATTATGCCTTTTCAACAAGTATCAATGCTCTCTCTTCCCTTTCACTGGGAACAGTGGAACCTTTGCTGAACTGACAGTCGGTTAGAGCCAGTCAACAGAAACTGCCTCGGGTCACATGGCACCAAGGACTGTCGTTGCCATCGCGACCGCACTATGATAAATTAGCCTGTCTCCACTGAGTGTTTGGTTTGCCTACATGCCATAGAGGTGCCGTTTTGATATTCTCCTGGACAGTTTTGAGCTAATCTCTGACTCAACCTTTTTAGCAGGCTTGGTAACATTTACATATATTGGGAGAGAGCAAAAGGAAATTCATATTTTTCACTTAGTACCTCTATATATCGGTGTTACTGAACGACAATCATATTTAAGGAGTATTTTTGCATTCTCGTGAAGTTTGATCATTGTTTTACAAGCCATTCTATGCAAGTTTAATATGGATTGATTTCATCTCTTACATACTTACATATTAGTGTCACTTAATAATTGAGATAAACTACCAGATTTAGCAAAGCTAGAGGAAAAATATATTAGCTATAAAAGCACTAGAGTTTGTACTAGCTTAAATAATGATTTGTCAAAAATTAGCACATTTTTATTGTTTGGGAGATTATTTTCTTAATAAATTCTGTGTAGATTTATAACAAACTGTTTTCTCTCTAGAGGTAGAGCGAGTTCAGGAGGTTCTTTTTCTTTTTAAAAATTTACTCTGTCTCCTGTATTTTAATGAAGTTCATGGATAGTGGCCAGTGAAATACAATAAAACATACGGTGACTTCAGATAAGTTATATGAAAACTTAATGAATAATTGCTATTTAGCAACTATGTAAAATACTTCCAGTTTGCAAGGAGTTTCACAAAATTTCCTCTTTTAATCTTCAACCCTTCATACCCATTTTACAGATGATAAAGAACTAGAGAACAGTAAGAAAAATCCCAAAGTTACAGTAAAATTAAAGCAGGCCACACTTAAAATTAAGTATCTGACTCTGAGCATAAACTCTTAATGCTACAGCACTACCAGAATAATCGTTTCTCTTTTCCCCAAGGAAGCACTTAAGTGTTTATTTACATAGTATACACATTAGATGACAGCATGGTATTCCTACTCTTTTTTCCTAAGTGAAATAAGAAAAGAAGAAAGAAAAAGAGAATATCTATACAGCAGAATAAATTGGTAGGAAATTTCAAATTTTAGAGTAAAAAAAATAACTTGAAGAAGAATGAAGGCTGGTATTCAGGTTGCTGTAGGAAAAGATTGTTTTTTTCCCCTCCTCTGTCCTTTAGGGTTTGGCTCATTCTCTGGCCCCAGGTACAAAGTACAGCCCATGGATAAGCAACACAGCCTGCACCCCTGAGGGCCTGTTAGAGCTGCAGAATCAGAAGTGCTACCCGGTGTTACTGAACCAGATCAGCGGTTTAGCAGGACCTGGGCGATTCATGAGCATACAGATAATTTGAGAAGCATTACATCCGCTGGAACTAATAACAATCGGGAAGAAGAAGAAAGAAACTGAACCTCAACCCCAGTGGCCTCAAGTGGCCATGACTTCAATGAGGCCATGAATGGGGGGGGGGGTTTAACTAGGAGGTCCATGGGTTAATAAATCGCTCACCCAGTGACCTAACATGTCTTCACTATGAGAGATTTTTTTTTATAGTGGATGGGTGCCTGGAAGGTTTATCTTGAGGAATCCAGGTTTAGATATAAATACCAGCAAGTGCGGAGACTGAACAAGTGAGTCTTGAAATGAGGATTTTAAGGTCCAGGATGCCAGGGACTACACCTGGCACAGAATGCTCACACACAGGCGCACGCGCACACACACACACACACACACACACACACACACTTTTTGAATTAAACTTTGTTCTGGAAAAGACACAAAGCTTGCAGTGCTTCTGCTTCTGTTTGGGAAAGTCCTATGATAAAGGGTCATCTGAAATGCAGCCCCCAGGGAACAATTTATCAACAAGTGTATTCGACAGGGAAAGAAGACCAACAGCCTGCTAGCCTTGTTGACTAGTGAAGCCCAGGGCTAAGTCAAAGCTTTTGTTGCTTTTCCTTTCCAGATGCCAAATGCTAGGTGGTGCTTTTCCCTATCTTAACCGAGCCTTCCCACTTCCCTCCATCAAATCTTTCTTGCCTTAAATAATTCCATAAGGACTTCCTGACTTAGTGACTAGCTAATATAATGTAATAAAATGCATATGTTAGTCATTTCCTTAAAATGAATAATATTACCCTGGCCGGTTTTGCTCAGTGCTTAGAGCATCAGCCCTTGGACCAAAGAATGTCAGGATCGATATCCAGTCAAGGGCATGTACCTGGGCTGCAGGTTTGATCCCTGGCCCCCATCGGGGTCATGCAGGAGGCAACCAATTGCTGTGTCTGTAACACTGATGTTTCTCTCTCTCTCTCTCTCTCTCTCTCTCTCCCACTCTATCTAAAAATCAATGGAAAAAAACATCCTCAGGTGATGATTTAAAAAATAATAATAATATTAATGTTGGGAGAAAATGTCCTAATCCACATCTGGCTGGTGTGGCTCAGTGGTTGAACACCAGGATGTCGCCGGTTCGATTTCCAGTCAGAGCACATGCCCAGGTTGTGGGCCAGGTCCCCAGTGGGGGCATGCTGGAGACGGCCAATCGATGTTCTCTCTCATCAATGTTTCTATCTCTCCCTCTCCCTTCCTCTCTCTCTAGAATCAATACATTAAAAAAAAATTTAAAAAGAAAATGCCCTAATCCAAATGTGTGCCAGTAATGGAAGAGTGATCTAGTTTCCTGTCCCACTGGTAAGAAAAGATGCTTTGTGAAAGTTGAGACATCTGGTGACTTAAGGCACCACGTGTAAGCTCCTTGAGTCTGGCCAGTTGAAGTTATTACATTTTAATCTTTCGATAAATTAAGAATGTTAAAAATATCTTTAGCTTCCCAATATTTCCCATTAAAATGTTTGTACAGATGTTAGAATTATATTAACAGAATTCAAAATGAAAGAATAATCATTATTGTACAATTCTGCTATTTCAATCAGCCAAATCATTTTCATTTTTCTCCATTTCTTCCTGGTCATTTACAAGCAGTGTCCATTCTTTTAACAATGTAATTTCAGTAATGACATCAATATCAATTGCCCCCGACACTGCCAGTCTTACTGGAGTCCACAGGTATCTGCCCCAGTAGGCTGCCCTCTGCCCGGTGCCAGAGCCTCGTCCGCGAAGACAGGCCACCAACTCAGCACAGGCAGGTGGTGTCATATTGTTGGGTGTGCGGTGATAAGACGTTAATATTGTCCATTCAATATTGGGCTATTTAAAATGTATGTATATAGTAAATAACTCTGAACACTTCTCATGCAGCTTTTTTTCTTATTTTGAATGATTTCTTTAGGGTAATTTATCACAAGTGAGATTAAAAGTCTTGGAAATGTAAACATTTTTTTTGTAGCTCTTTAAATATTATGAAAATTACTTCCAAAAGCACATGTAGGGTTGACATTAGTAAGTTGCAAGAGGTCCCCACGGGGTTCTAATGCACAGCCCCGAGTCGAGAACCACGAGATGAGTGTGATGTTTTACTGCAGTCAAACCAGCCTCAGTATTTTTATTTAAATACTTTTTTTCTAATTTAGTAGACATAAATAATTCCTTATTCCCTTATATTTATAGCTTAAACTGACATATATTTATCAATATTTCTACAGCACGTGACCTGTTTTCTCCTGTTAGCTGTACAGTAGGTTGAAAGATGAAATATAATTGCAGTAACTATAAATTACACCTTCTCTAGGTTAGTCTTTTCTTTCAGAGTCATCTCAACTCGCTTTATGGGAAAAAAAGAGAGAAAATGACTCAACTCGAGGACAGAAAGGTAGGGACATGGGGAAGAAGAATGTTTGTCCTTGACTCTAAAGAAATCCTCTGTGGAATTTTGAACTCTGGAAATTCAATGAATGGGCTGTTCTCCACCAACGAAAAGGGACGATAAGTATTTTCAACAGTGCCTCAGTCACAGGGTATCACCTGATATAATATTTTAATCGGAATAACAAGAACTTGTGTGTGGGGGGCTCTTACACTTAAATATTCTTTCAGAAAGGACTATGAGAAATGCAGGTGATGGCATTTTTAAAATAATGAAGCAGAGCTGGAGGCCTGCCTGCCGAGTCTGACTGGTTATCAGTAGGTATTTCACGCCACCAACTCTACTTCTTTAGGTTTTAATGATGACCGGGCCCCGATGATGCAAAAGACCTTCAACTGTTCCTAGGGGAGAAAAATGCCAAAAGCTATAGGAGAACATAGTTTACAATTTGCTTAGCATTTGAGGTTTTCAAAGACCTTTTCAAGCAGTTATTAATTAATCAAAGACAGACTTAGTAAGGTAGGCATTCTTAATATTTCATAAAGAGAAAGAGAAAAAGGAAGAGAAATGGGTTGCAGAGGAAACAGGTTTGAAGTAGCCCAGAAGATCAGCCACTGTTTTCGCTCTGTGATGCGAATGATGTAAAATGTTGCTATCATTTTATCATAAATTTCTTCACAAAAAGCGACAGGTTGTCTAGGTAGATGGCAGTACAGCGATACACTGCAATTTGTCCGGGCAGGAGTGGTACCACTTTTCTAAGCCTGGAGACAAGCACAAAGCAGGCATAGGGTAGGTGTTAGAGGCATTGAGTCTTATCAACTATTAACTCGCCCTAAATGTGCTTATCAGATGCTCACTAAGTGGAAAGCTGCAGAGATAAGACTTCAGCAGACTAATATACAGAGTAAGTGCACTGGCAAGGAGAAGAATAGATGTAGGAATGGTCATAAACGGAAAGCAAGATGATCTCGTGTAAAAAGCATATAGGTTTAGTGGCTAGGCAAGTTGGATTCAAATTCTGACTGTGCTACTAACTAACTACCTGTGCGATCTTAAACATGTTAGTTCCTTAAACTCTCTGCTCTCAAGTACCCTAACCTGTAGCACACTTGGTAGTAACTAGTGAATAAATCCTAGTTTTCTTTCTCCTCAAAGTTGGAGATCCAATGGTTAAGGTGCCTGAGTTTCCTCAACTGGAAACAGATAGTAGTGGAATCACGATCCTAATGTCCCTTCTTACTCCAAGAGCTATTAAATTCCACAATCTATTTACATAACAAAGTTCAATTTCCTTAGTATTTCACAGGGATACAGTCCCTGTGATTAAATTTCAGGGACCACCCACAAATTCACGGGTGAGGTTTTTATTTCTATCAGGATGAGAGTTTTCAGAACTTCACAAATTCCACCAGGTTAGGACATCCCTTTTGCCTCAAGGAAAGATTATGCGCTGAGAGTTCCCTGCAATCACAGAGGCAAATCTGCTAGAGAAAGTGCTGTTGGATCCATGTTCTCTGTTATGTCTACCAAACATTTCTGTGCTTGCTTGAAATGCCCCAGTGATGTATGTCTTATCACATCCATCATCACTGGCAGACCTTGGAACATAATTCACAGCCAGCATCCAACTGGCCTATGTATGCCCCGGGGAGAGCCACCCAAGAGGCCCATTTTCTTCTCTCTTAAAAGATTTAGGATTTTGCTAGACCAGGAATGAGAAATGTGGGGAATGCATGCTATTATTCTCTTCCCTGGTCTATGGGATACATCCCTGATGTTCTAGGGTTGTCTCTCACTGAACCAGTGCACAGCCTTGGACTCCTCCTTAACATATTGCTCTAGGCAGGCAGTACAAATTAGGGCTGGAGGTGAATATAAAATCTTCGGCTCTCCTCACTCTACAGTCATTGTAACAATGGAGCTGATGTTGCAAATTCAAACTGAGTAAAACAAGAATAAAGAAAAATACGAAGAAATGTGCAGCGTCATTCATCTGCAGAAAATTAATAGAATATCGAACCTGTAAGAATAGGCGTCAGGAGGCTGGAGCCTCATCCTGCTACGGAGAGGTCCACTGGGAAAGAGCTTGGGCAAGTGCAGAGGGAGAGACTGGAATCGTTACCAATTACTTGCATCAGGCAGGCAGCCGGAACGTGCCTTCATTGTCAGAAGGAGCCAAGGGGGTTCAAAACTCAGAGACTAAAAAATGTTACTTTTCCAAAGTTCTTAGAGAATCTCATCTCAAGAAGACGCTGAAGCAGCAGTAGCGGGGTCTTTACGGGGCCCGGACAGCCAGGGCAGCGTGGCCTCCCAGGGGGCGCCCTGCCAAGTCCCCAGCTTTGTGCACCAGTGTTGCGGAGCTCACTCTGGTTCTGCGTCTGTTTGCATTTTTCTGTCAAATCTCATCACCGTCACTTTGATGGCTGTCAAGCAGAGCCACCGATGCAAACATGCCTTCTGCGGTCAGATCTGGTCCAAGGCATGCCCTCCCGGAGGCAGAAGGGATCCGGGAGAAGACATGGAAAGGTGCGCCACCCACATCTTCCTCCAGCTGCGCAGTGAGGGTGGAACACGCATCGGCCTACACAGCAGGGAGTCGTGCTTGCCTACTCGCGATCTAAATGAAAGAAATAAATGCAATACACTCACCTATGTACAAAAGTATAACCCATTTATGAGGGGGAAAAAAAGAAGAAAAAATTAAGCAAGATACCAAAAAAAAAAAAAAAAAAAAAAGGTGAAGGTTATAGAGAGAAGCAGGTGAGAAAGAATTCTGAGCATGTGCCAGTAGGGATAGCCTCTTGCTCCTTTTGTGATTCCAGGGCTAGCACAATGCTTTACCTGTATTATCCCAAGAATAAATATTTGTTGGACTAAAAAAAAAAAAAAAATGCAGAAAAGAGATAAATAAAAAAGGGAGAAATAGAAAAAGAAACAAACAAAAATGAGTGAGATTTTTACATGGTATCTTTTATTTAAAAACAAAGGTCATGTAGTAATGAAATAGCACATGGCATTGAAAGGAGCCCATAAGATTTTGTGTGTGAACTAAAAACCTGCAGTTCATTTGTTCAAAAAATAGAATAAAACTGACCACCTAACTCAAGTCACCTAAGTTGAATGTATTACGAAGTTCTTAAAGTTCCAGTTGTACTGTCATATACAAGACTTTCAAAATTTCTTGGAAAAGTGAATCTCTACTTCAAAAGTAAACTTTGTAACTCCTTGAAAATGGGAAGAAGAAAAAAAGAGCGTTCTGTGCCTGTACTGGAGAAAAAGACTACAAAGACTACAAGTATTTTAAAACCAACTTCTGGAGGGCACATCAGGATTTGAAAGGATGTAATAAAAGATCCCCTTACAGCTCCCTGAAATATATGACAGTATTTCAAGGAATTTGGCTGAGACTGACACCAACTCTCATTTGAGACTTTAAAATAGAAGACAAACTGTCCCAGCTTTCAGCAACCACTTAATTGTTTCAGAAGGTATAGTTCCCCTCAGGTATAGTTCCTACCTTCTCTTCTTGATCCTGTACCTGAAACACAGCTGCCTTGAGGATGTAGGCCTGGTCTCACCAATACACAATTCTCACTTTGTAATCACCTCTTCCCAATCTGCAGCTGCCATCTGTCCCTCCTCGTAAGGAAATATGAAAATACGGTAGTGGAGAGCTTTACTTGTTAAAGAATTTAAAGAAATATGTTTATATTTTATATAATATTTTATCTATTTTTATAAACAATCAAAACACAAAGATAAAATCATCTTTATCATGCAGAAGTGTTTTGCTTTTGTTTTTATTTTTTAAACATCAGCACAGATCTGTCCTAAATAAAACTTCATCATCTCTTAAGGCCACGATTAACCTTGATTACTCCATTTCTCACTCTCATTCAGTCAGTAGCCACGTGTGGTCCAGTCTGTTCTCTCTCCAAACCATCCTCTTCTCCCCATTCAAATCTCTTTTCTTTGGATCTAATCACTGGTCTCTCGCTGGTTTGTTGCAGATCTGATACGATAAGGACATGGCCCGTCAGTGGTGTCCCTTTGTCCCCAGGGTACGCTTTTCTATAGAACATGCACTGTCCTTTCTGACCTGGCCACTGCGTACTTCACAAGTCTCTTCTCTGTGCTAAGGTTTGTGCTGAACTTTTCGAGACCTTTACAGTGTCATTCACGCTGCAAAGAAAGCCCTGATTCACTATAGCTAATTTAGGTACAAACCCAGGAATTTTTATAGCATTTTTATTTTAACACTAATCACATGGGACTTTATTTGTGTTTATCTATCTTACCCTATGAAAGCCCTTTAATACAAGTACTGAGGCTCACTTCTGTTTTGTTTCCAATACCTGTACAGTGTCTGGCATAGAGTAGTCACAAAATACATATTTGCTAAATGGATGCTCCTGGTATCATCTTTAAACTTGATGTTGTGAGTTCATAAAATAGTTATGGACTAATACAGTTGTAATCATGTCCTCAGGTGGTCCAGAAACAAGCCAAAATGCACTGTTCCTTGTCTACTCTATGCTTCTATGAATTAAAAAAAAAAAAGCAAGGGTAGCTAGTTTGTTCAAAGAACCGATAATCCAATATTAAAATATAGTTGCCAGAGGCTTCCCAGCTAAAAAATGGGATTGAGTAGCCACTGGCCCCTCCAAGGTCATTGTAAGAATAAATACAATATTGTGAAAAGCAAGTCTATCTAAGAATAATTAGTAGAAAACATTGATATATAAAATTAAGTTGACCTGTAAATTTGGGGATATCACATCTTTCTTTATCCTCACACAAACTCTCTTAAAGATCACATTCTTAGTGCCAAGAGCTAGATATTCCTATGCCAATCTTGAAACCCTCACCAGTCAAGAAGAGAGGTGAAGACAGGTGCCAGTCCTGCACCCATCCCGTGGACAGGCCAGCACCACAGACAGAAGCTGAGATTCCTAAGTGGACTATTTCATGAGTCCTCTCTATGAGGAAAAGGGAAACTGTGGGATTTGGAAAAGTTACAGAAAAAGCATCCAAGCTATGGGATATGGCAAAGTGAGGAAAACCAGAAGGTTTCTTGAAAGACTATGAACATTGATTATTATAATCAAATAACATTTGGTCAAGGGCTATCTGGACAAGGAACCAAACTTTGGATGTCAAGGAAAGAGCAAACCTGTCATAACAAAAATCTGCACCAGAAGATCTGACCATTAGCTCTTGCACTAGCATGCCATTAAAATGACTTCAATAGAAAAGTTTAGGCAAGTGAAATGTATCTGAAGTTACAATATA
Source organism: Tadarida brasiliensis (assembly GCA_030848825.1). NCBI lineage: Eukaryota > Metazoa > Chordata > Mammalia > Chiroptera > Molossidae > Tadarida > Tadarida brasiliensis. Next base: position 39,176,802 of record CM061260.1, on the reverse strand, counting down.
TACTGTGTAATGTTGCGAGACAAATGGTTCCATCTCTGACACAGCAACCGCAATACGTCCTTTCAGTTCAGCTCAGATATCCTGAAGGGCAGTGCAGCGATTCACAAAGTAAATCAATAAAATTCCATGGCGTTTTAGGGCCTCTTCTTAAAAACGAAATTAAGCCCCTTGTGTAAATTCAGGTCATTTCCCAGTACAGTTTCCAAAATGAAATGATCAAATCAAAATATCTTGAGTGCCATGAAGAGAGATACCACTATTTAGTACTTCAGGTTTGCAAAATAGAATCCTTGCTCACTTTGTAGGGAATCTTATAAATGAGGATCTCATTTACCTAAGTTTTATATACCGAATATGCAAATCTTGAACAAGTCAACTAAGAAATATTCTTTAGGGGCCGACTAACAAATGGAATAAACTCCAAATGAGACTGCAAACCAATTTAAGTGCAATTTTACATTATGCAAGTCTAACATGCAATAGAGAAAAATGTCAAGCTGCTGAAAGAAAACGAACACCAGCAAAAAATCATACTGGCTTCCAAATATTCTGTTTCCATTTCTCTATTTTAGTTACTGGTTTCAAAAGCAAGTCTATATATTAATTGTGTGTCTTCCTCCCCCTCCCCCCACCCCCATGGTGGGCCCCACATAATGCACACACATCTATTTTTTTTTTTAATCCTCACCCGAGGACATTTTTGCATTTATCTTCAGATAGAGTGGGAGGGACAGAGGGAGGAAGAGAGAGAGAGAAACATCGATGTGAGAGAGACACATTGAGTTGTCGCCACCCACATGACCCCAACCGGGGCCGGGCACAAAGCACAACCGAGGTACGTGCCCTTAGCAGGAACCGAACCTGGGACTCTGGTCCACAGGCCGACACTCTAACCCCTGAGCCAAACCGGCCAGGGCGTGCACACACATCTTAAGGAGAGTATGCAAGTGCGAATGCCTAATGCAGTCTCAGTCACAACTCCATGTTAACACTGGAAACGGTTTTCCTAGAAGGTGAAGGAAAATAAATTTATATGCTAAATTTTGATTACCCAAATGATGTTCACTGAACATTTTTTTAAATTAGATGATCCTAAAAGTCCTAACAGAGCTTTTTAAGTTGTTTTTCTTGAACTCTATGCTGTTTTCCTTGAAGAGCAGTTGCAAGAGATAGGAGTTTGAAGGCAGAAGACTTAACCTCAAAATGGGGCTGTATCAGTTATTGCTTTTGTGACCTTGAAATAGGCATTTCACAATTATCTAATTTTCTCTGCTATAATATGGGGAATACATCACATGCTCTACTATCAGGATAAAATGCTCAGCAAGTGATAATTAAGCCAGAATTGTTTTATTGATATACCAGGATTACTTGATTGGTTTAAACGAATGTTGTCCTGTCTCAGTGTCATTTCAATCTCTGAATCTTTGTACTTTGCATATCTGCCTTTATCTGAAACTCTGAAGACCTCAGGATAGTTTGGGATTTGTCTAGATAATCCAAAGTAAATCTTGCCTCTTAAAAATGAGAAGTAAGGTTCTGTCTACTCCTCCCACCATGGTTATGAAAACCTACACAGGACAGGGAAGGAGACAGAGTTATTCAAAACCATAGTTTTTATTTATTTTTTTTATTTATTTTTATTTATTTATTTATTTTATTTTTACACATTATTTGTATTTCAAGGGCCACTGAACTCCCAGAGAAAGATTTTCAAAAGTGGTATAAAAAAATGTTTTGGAGTGGAGAAGGGTTTAAAGTATTGTCCTATAGAGTTTGGTTAATTCTTCCCTGGAATTATAATTCAACTACACAGTTCTGTATGAAACATTTCACAATATTCTACCTATACAAAATGTTTAAAATAACATTCAAAACTGGACTTTTATTTTTAAAAATCATACCAAGTAGTAATATGTCACACTGTTTTTATCAGTTCTTTATTTAGGTAACAGGTTGATTATGTTCACTGCATTGTATGAAACACACAATATCATACTGGAAAGGTACTAGCAGTACAGGACTGGATCAGAGTGGACAGTTGAACAATAAACCATTTTGCATTCTTCATTCCCTATCTTTTAACAACCCCCAAACCCAGGAAAGGGACAAATAGCTTTTAACATCATCATGTAAACCACTTTAACTTACAAGGCTAAAATCTAAAGAATAAATAAAATATATTGTGGCAATAAAAACCATAGTTAGTAACACGTGGAAAGTAATTCAAAGGGATTCATGGGGAGAAATCTACAATTTTACAAAATCTATTTGTGTCTATATCTGCCCAGCCTTATTCTAGAATACTTATTTTCCTCTGGTTGGTTACCTGCTTTGCATATAAGCAGGACAAACGACATGGGGATGTAATCAAATCTACAACGTAATATTTACAGCCAAGGCTGTGGTCATACTCTGAGAAGGTACAGGTTATTCCAATTACTAGAGGCTCTTTGTATTAAAAACTTGAAGTAGTGCTAATAACAGTTTATAAAACTTGGGCACATTTTAAAAGTATATGTTTGACCAATTAATGCTTTTAGCATTCAGTGAAATAAAATACAGTATAATTAAGAGATCTCCTACTTTTTGTCTTAGGCACTGTCTTTACTGACTTCTTCCTAACACTCTCACACAGCTCTGCCCTTTCAGCTTCTGCGTTTTGATGAGGAGGGAACATGAGGAGGAGAAGACCCACCAGCTGCTCAAGAGCTTTCGGCTGGAGATGATTGACAGGAAAGGGAACATCTAAACACATAATCTGTTGTGAACTCAGTTGATTGCATATGCATTATTTTATTGTTTACATGTTTCATAATTAACTTATGTAGCTTTGATGTCCTTAAAAATGTTGATGCTGTTAATTTAATTCAAATCAAAGGGGTGGAATAAAAACGTCAAATAAAAAAAGAGAAAAGTCCATGCTTAAGCAATTTCTTTTCTGTAAAGAAACATACAGTCAAATGTTTGGCTTTGCCTGCCATATAATCTCTGTTGCAACTACTCCAATCTGTCATTATGGCCTGAAAGCATCCATAAGAACATATAAAAGAATGGACATGACTGTGTTCCAATAAAAGGTTATTTATGGAAACTTGAATTTTCTTATTATTTTCACATTAAAAATATTCTTCCTTTGGTTTTTCTCAAGCATTTAAAAATGTAAAATGTATCCTTAGCTCAAGGGCTGTATAAATCAGGTGCTGGGCCACTTTTGGCCTAGTTGACCAGCCACAGTTGGTCAAGCCCTGGTGTAAGCCAGCTAGTCTCCTTTAACTAGGAGTGGTAAAGCAGTGGCCAAAGTTTACTTATGTTCTCAATTGAAGAGTTTCGTAGAAGTGACCTCTTTTAGCCTTCTCCAAAATATTTTTGAAAAAAAACAAACATTAAATCAATATAGTCTGCTAATACAGGTCAAACTAATTTTTTTTACCAGTTAGTTTCAAAAATCATCAATGTGCCCATTTCAATCGCAAAACTCATTAATACAGACTCTATTCTGACTCTGTATCAAGTTCAGGAAAATGTTGCTCTCTGAAGCCATCTTTAGGTTATTTAATTTTATGTGTCCTAAAACTTCTAAAGCTTTTTTTAAATCCTCACCTGAGGATATGTCCATTGATTTTATTTATTTTTTTAATAGAGAGGAAGGGGGAGAGAGAGACAGAGAGAGAGAGAGAACAACCAGTCCACTTGGCTCCCCATCTCACAGCTAACCATATTGTTCTAGAAGATGTATATATGCTAATATCAAGGGTATGACTGTTAATGCTTAAACCAGCTCTCTGGGGGAGAAAAGCCCTGATTTGTAGCGTTTGCTGATATCCATGGTGAGAGAGAGAGAAACTTTGATGTGAGAGAGAAACATCGATCGATTGCCTTCTGCACGCATCGGGGATTGAACCTGCAACCTAGGCATGTGCCCTGACCTGAATGGAACCCATGACCTTTTGGTGTATGTGAAGATACCGCAACCAACTGAACCACATGGGCCAGGGCAACCTCTAAAGCTTTTGCCTCTGCTAAACTAATCACAGTTTGATGGAGATGGAAATGAGGGCACTGGAGGATAAACAGAAGGAATAGAATTGGCTTCCTGTCTGTATTATTTTGGTAGAAGATTCAGACAAGTATATTCTTTATCACCCTCTCTCTAAACTGAATTATTTACACTTAATATTTTCAAATAATTTTATTTTTTTTGGAAACAACTAACTCCTTACCCCACTGATCAAACCTGATTTTTATTGCTACTACAATTTTCAATGTTCTCTGCAAGCTCCGAATGGCCCACAGGACAATTTCAGTTTTCCTTTAAAGTTCAGTTTACTTAAAGGCCTTGGATCTCTAGAACAGTGTGTTGATTCTGTGGCTGATAGTTCATTTATTACAGTGACTGTTTGGGGTTGATGCACAACTCTATTAAAAAAAAAATCACAGTTCATAGTGACAGTTTTATTGCAGAAAAGGTTAAGTCCCTGGTTAACTATTTAAAAAACAAAACAAAACAAAACAAACAAACAAACAAACAAAAAAAAACCACTAAGACAAAAATAACCATGCACACAATAACAACAACAACAGAACAACCAGTCCACTTGGCTCCCCATCTCACAGCTAACCATATTGTTCTAGAAGATGTATATATGCTAATATCAAGGGTATGACTGTTAATGCTTAAACCAGCTCTCTGGGGGAGAAAAGCCCTGATTTGTAGCATTTGCTGATATCCACGGTGAGAATATTCCCACTGTGGCCCATTTTAAGCTACCAATGTGACATCTCTGAATGCAGAATTGGGAAGAGATGGATGCCATTGGCTGTGAAAGCCAGTGTGAGCTGGCTTCAGTACATCACTGCCCGGTATTGTACTGAGAAATTGCAGTCATTTTTCTCCCTACCACTAAAAGAAGAAAAGAAAAGTAAGACTCCTCCCTATGTTTACTTAAGCAAAATGTAAAGTAAAAATGCACAATGAAATATAATAATATGAAATGTACAATAAAAATGAAATCCTCTCGATGAAAAGACGGCAAAATGTTGAACTTAAAACACATCTTCAGGAAAACTTACACATAAAGGCCTTGACACTTTACATCTCTTACTAAGGTTTAAAACTGGTACACATACTAAAGGAGAGATCTAGCAGGAAAAAAAAGATCATTTATAAATGTCAGTTGAAGCTAATTTTTAAGACATAACCTTTTATTAGATTTTTTTTTCCTCTCTCAAATCATAGCAATTCAAACAACCTCAAAATGCATTTCTTTTATATGTGGATTTTAAAGTGTTTTTCTCTCCTCACTATTAACTTTTTACTGTACACCCTGGCTTTTATAGATGCAAATCTGATTGATTGCAATGACTCATGGGGGCAAGAACACCATGCTAGTCTATTATTATTGATTTGTAACATGAGAGGTAGATGTTCATGGCACAGAGAGAAGAAATCTATGGCTTCTTGTATATTGAGTCCCTAAAGCTGATCCAGTTCAGTGAACAAGACTTTTCTCTCATAAGATATCTATTGTTTAGCTTGCCTTCACTAGTTAGAACAAGAATGTTTTACTTGTTTTACATTCAAATACCTAACCTAGACACGATGAGACCAAAATGTAAACTGTCCCTGGATTTCAGGTGCACACTCAAAGTAAAATCTCCTATATCCGGATGAGCCATGTCTGTTGGTGATCGAGACTATAGTAGCTCAACGACTTATCCAATCTTAGCTGTCTATATTTGGATCCAAATGTCTAGGTTCTAAAAAGCTGCGGTGGGCATCAGTCAGTGTGTTTGTTTATCGGTGGATTTGTAGGAACTCAAGAGAGCGTAATGGAATACATTTAGTAGTAGGTTTGGGAATCAGAGCAGTCGGAGAGTACCAACTAACAGCCTGGTTCAAGGAAGGGGGGAAAAGTGTGACAAGGAAGGGACTCTTTGCGTAAAGTGAGAATCAGGAGTCAAGATTCTTGGCCAAGGGAGAAGATGATCGGTGAGAAGAGCGGGTAAGAGTGATGTTGGTTGAGAAGGCTCGATTGAGAGAGCTGGAGACTTGGCTAGACAGAACACTATAATCCAGCAGGCCAACGTCCACTGGGTGAATGGGAACTGTAATGAGAGTTTGGAACGGAAAGGAGAATAAAAAAGCAAAGGTAATGATACCATTGTAATTAACCTAGTTATTAATAACAGGAAAGGATCAAAGGGAAGGCCAAATATTATAGGCATGTTATTTGAGCAGTTTTGCCAGAAAGCTGCAGCATTATACTCTCCAGGGGTCCAAGGGAGGGGAGATACATGCATGCCCAGTGAAGGTGGGGGGACTCGAGAAGGTGCTTGCTGTCAGTCACACCTGAACAACAGGTCCTTGGTCAGAATAGGCATGGCCACTGCCAGGGCATGAAATCTGGGATATAAAGGAGTTCACTCTCTTGGTTTGCTCTTGGGCTCTTGATGGACTCCTGGCTTGTAGAGCTTTCATATTCCTGCTCCTCTGCATTTTCCCACATGGCCCAAGGCCATGTGAATCCCCCAAAACAATGCATTAATGGACTGCAACTAGCCTGATGCTGAACTGAACCTGGCTGCAACATGGACCAGAAATTGCATTGGCTTTGCTTTGAGCTCTACTGAATCCTCAGCGGCACTTCTTCCAGGACTGGATCAAGGGAAATGGGACTTTGGAAACCCAGGGATGCAATTCCATGCAAATGAAAATCACTCACCCTCCAGTGCAAGTCTCAGAAAATTCTTTCTTGAGACATTATAAGGACCCTAACCCCCGTGATATCTCAATTCCTCCGGTAACAGTAATGTCAGAGAATTCCTAGGAAAGCACATGCTAACTTGGCTCCAGACGCCTATATTTTGTAAATCAAACTAACACATGCCAAATAAGGTCCTAAATGCTAGGGAGCTAAAATGCTTTCCCAGTGCATGGGAAACTCACCCACACCATCCCGAGTCCTTGCTATGCTAAAGATGTTAGTCTATTTCTAGTTCTTTCAGATACTTCACAACAGGGTATTCTGAAGACACAATTCAAAGGAGACACCATATTCCCCAGAACCAAGGAGACTTTTATTCTACATATCATTAACCTTCTAGCTCTCAGAAGGACCACCCTGGCAGTAATTATTGGTTCTAATGTGTGGTAGGCAGAACAATTCTCCCCAAAGATGACCAGGCCCTAATTCCAAGAACCTGTGAATATGTTCCCTTCCATGGCAAAAGGCAATTTGCAGATGTGATATCCAGATGGGTTTAACCTGATCACATTAGTTTTTAAAATACAAGATGAAAGCATAGGCAGGGGTGACTCATGGTAAATTTGGGAGGCCTCGAGAAGCTGAGAATGGCCCTCAGATGACAGCTTACTGGGTAACTGGGCCCAAGTCCTTCAACTGCCAGAAACAATTGTCAACAATCAGAAAAAAGCAAGGTAATAGATGTACCCAAATTGTCATTATTTGCAGATGACATGATATTATACATAGAAAACCCTAAAGACTCCATCAAAAACCTACTAGAGCTAATAAATGAAATTGGCAAAGTAGCAGGATACAAAATTAACATCAAGAAATCGACGGCATTCTTATACAACAATAATGAACTCACAGAAAGAGGAACTAAAAAAACAATACCATTTACCATTGTGGAAAAAAACCTAAGATATGCAGGAATAAACTTAACCAAAGAAGTAAGGGACCTATTTGCAGAAAACTACAGGACATTGAAAAAAGAAATAGAGGAAGATATAAAAAAAGTGGAAGCGTATACCTTGTTCATGGATTGGAAGAATCAACATCATTAACATGTTCAGTCTACCCAAAGCAATCTAAAGATTCAATGCAATCCCTATTAAAATACCAACATCATATTTCATAGAACTAGTCCAAGTACTCTAAAAGTTTATATGGAACCAAAAAAAGACCCCAAATAGCCACAGCAATCTTGGAAAAGAAGAACCAAGCAGGAGGGATCACAATACCGAATACCAGGTTATACTACAAAGCCATAGTAATCAAAACAGCCTGGTACTGGCACAAGAACAGGCATATAGATTAGTGGAACAGGACAGAGAACACAGAAATTGACCCAAGACATTATGCTCAATTAATATTTGACAAAGGTGGCAAGAGCATACAGTGGAGAAACAACAGCCTCTTTAATAAATGGTGTTGGGAAAATTGGACAGCTACATGCAAAAAAAATTAAGGCAGACCACCAACTTACACCATATACAAGAATAAACTCAAAATGGATAAAATACTTAAATGTGACTCATGAATCCATAAAAATCCTAGAAGAAAATGTAGGCAACAAAATTTCAGAAATCACACGTAGCAGAATTTTTACTAATACGATGCCTAAGGCAAGAGAAAAAAAGGAAAAAATGAACACAAGGGACTACATCAAATTAAAAAGCTTCTGCACAGCAAAAGAAACAAACATCAAAATGGAAAGGGAACCCGCTATATGGGAGAGCATAATTGCAATGATACATCAGATAAGGGGTTAATCTCCAAAATATATAGAAAACTCATACAACTCCACAAAAGGAAAACAAAGAATCCAATTAAAAAATGGGCAGAGGACCTAAACAGACTTCTCTCCAAACAGGACGTACGAATGGCCAAGAGACATATGAAGAAATGCTCAACGTCACTAATCATCAGAGAGATGCAAATTAAAATGACTATGAGGTATCATCTCACACCTGCCAGAATGACTGCCATCAACAAATCATCAAACAACAAGTGTTGGCGAGGGTGTGGAGAAAAGGGGACTCTAATACACTGTTGGTGGGAATGCAGACTGGTGCAGCCACTATGGAAAACAATATGGTGTTTCTTCAAAAAATTAAAAATTGAACTGCCATTTGATCCAGTGATCCCACTCCTAGGAATATATCCTAAGAAGCCTGAAATACCAATCAGAAAGAATATATGTACCCCTATGTTCATAGCAGCACTATTTACAATTGCTAAGATCTGGAAATAGCCCAATTGCCCCTCAATAAATGAGTGCATAAAAAAGCTATGGTACATATACACAATGGAATACTATGCAGCTATAAGAAAGAAAGATCTTTTATCATTTGAGATGACTTGGAGGGACCTGGAGAGTATTATGCTAAGCAAAATAAGCCAATCAGAGAAAGACAGATATCATATGACCTCACTTGTTTGTGGAATGTAATGAACAAAATAAACTGATGAACACAATGGACCCAGAGACATAGATGTGGGGTAGAGACTGACAAACCTCAGAAGAGGGGGTTGGGGGGAGAGAAGAATTAGACCACAGAACTTATATGCATGTATGAGTAATCAATGGACATAGTCGACTATGCTGGGGGGGATGGGGATTGGGAGGAGGGTGTCAATGAGAGAAAAAGGAGAACCATCTGTAACAAAAATAAATTGATTAATAAAACCATATTAATTTGGAAAAAAAGAAATGCAATCCTGCTGAAACCTGATTTCACCCAGTGACACCTTATCCGACTTTCTAATGTCTTAACTGTAATATAATAAATGTGTGTTATTTTAAGCCACTAAGTTTTTAGTAATTTGTATGGCTGCAGTAAAAAAACTAATATAGTACATCTCTCTGAAGTATCTATGAGAATGTATCTTTAATGAACTTCGAAAAATAATGAGTCAATTTATATAATCTTCCAAGAGAATGAATGACTTGGAGACTCCTTTCCCCCACTGCAGGTGGTTAGAAAACTTGCCAGCTACCAAGGACTATTCCATTCCTATAAACTTGAGTCTCTGGGGATGATCTATTTTGACAACCAGCTTGTATGCCTTCCTTGTGCCTCTTGGTAAGCTTCAATTCTCCACTGGTTCCCCAGGGCTTCCGCTCAGGTTTCTGCTAGGTGGTGTGCTTGATCTTGGCATCCAGTAGGACTAGACTAGCTATGCAATCATTATCACCATCATCATGATTATTCTTATTGCAATCCCCTGTGATGGTGTTGTAATGGAAGTCTATACCAAAAGCAGCATATCATAAAGGAGAAAGCATCCAACTTACTCCGAGGGATTGGAAAAGGTAGGAAAGAAGAGACAGAGGTGCTTCTTGGGATTTTAAACAATTTATAGGAAATAGTTTACAGTTTGAAAGTTGGATAAATTGGCAGGACATCTCAAGCAGAAGTAAAGGCACAAGTAAAGGCATGAAGAGGTGAAGTGACCTTGGCTTCTTCTCATTCACATCCTGCATGGATGAGAATAAAGGCTGTGAGTGACAGAGGCCAAGGATGTGGTTAGATAAATCATCAGGGTCCATATCATGTAAGACTTGCCATAATATGAAAAAGAGTTTGGGATTTATCAACAATAGTTGAACTACGCTAGCCTTTTAAGCAGAGGAAAACAGAATTGTATTGATGCTTCTGGAGCAGCATGAAGGACAAATAGAGGTGAGTGAAGCAAGAACTACAGAAACAGGTTTGGAGCCTCTCCAGTCATGATTATACAAAATTAATTAGGGCCTACGGCAAAGTGATAGACATAAGGTAAAGATCTGGAAGTACTTAGAACATGCAGATTGGTGACCTTTCTTGAAGGATGATTGAGGAAAAAGTCAAGGATCATCATTAATCATCATGGTCATCACCTTGGTTAATCTTTGCTGGGTATTAATAAATGCTTGTCACTATGTTAAGCATTTGACTTGATTGTATCATGGGATCTGCATAATGATACTAAGAGAAAGATATGATTATCACATCCATTTTATTGATGGAAAAACTGAGACTTAAATAAGCAAAGTAAGTAACCTTTTCAAAGTCATACTGTCTGTATCAGTGCCAATTTCCAAATCTGGGAAATTGGTCTCAGAACCCACTTCTACAAAAGCTGTGTTCTTAACTACTAGGACATTGCCTCCACCAGGCTTACACCCAGGTCACCTGCTTGAGTGAGACTGGGTGGATGAGGTTCTTCTTTAATTAAAGAGAGAGAGAGAAAGAGAATAGTTTGACTTTGGTAATATATTATTCACTTTAGGACATGGGTTTGAGACGCTAGGAGACATATGGGTGAAGAGCCAAAGGGCTTTTGGATTTATGGGTCTGATTTTTCAGGGAGGTGTGGACAAGAGATATCTATTTCCTGTCTGATTCTCATGCTGGGTCAAAATGTAATGTAACTATCAGGTATGCAAGAGACAAGGACCCAGGAATTACATAACTATAGCACAGATTAACTTCAAAGATTAAAAAAGGAAAAAAAAAAAAAATGCTTCCCCAAATTTTCAAGCTAGTACAATATCGCCACCTACTGCAGTGGTTGTTAAGGACAATCAATCCTCTGAGTCAGCTCAAGCCATAACTGCTAGGTCATGGCAGCACCTTACTTCCTCCTCCCTTCTACCTGCTGGAGTCACCTTCCTGTTTCTCATACTTTCGTGCCAGTGGCTCCTGAACCGTAACTAGGATACAGAGCTGGGAAGGAACCCCACCAGCGTCTAGCAATTGAAAATCATAGCAAGTGTTCCAATCTACAAATGTTACAATGTAATCTCTTCTTTCTCACTTCTCAACTGTCATTTTCTTTGCTTGCTTGGTCTTTTCCTGGTGCTAGCACTTTTCAGTCAGTGGGAATTTTTATATATTTTCATAATCAGTTTTCTCATCTGTAAACTGGGGCTACTACTATTTACCTAACAGTGTTGCTCTAAAGGTTAAAAGAAAAGTGATGTATAACAAGCAAGTATAGGAAAATCGCATCCTTCATCTTATCAACCTCCACTTAGAAAGGATCCAACAAATCAGCAAAAATCAGCAGCATAAAATGAAAACAGAGAACAGAGATGGTAGGAACTATTGACATAGAGAACAAACATGAAAATACATAAAAATAAGGAAATTGCAAGAAAAATGCTTTTAAATATGTGCAACAAACTCTTATTGCCTTAATGATGCAAAATAGACTTAGATAAATATAGATGCACTCCCTCAAGTATCAAGCTTCCATTATAAACACAACCATTTCATTTATGTACTTGAGTAGAACAGTGATTCAGGTGACTGTACTTCTCCCATGAAGCCTGCTTCCAAAAATGTAATTGTTCTGACCTTGGCTGTAGAATATGCATTCTGCCATTTAGTGCACTTTCCTGCATATTCACTCATCAAGTATTTATTACTCACTGCAAGGTGTGAGGCAGCGTGCTAGAAGCAATTTTGTCTTTTCTGCATGATGGGCATTATTGTGACTTGATTAGGACAGAGCTGAAGGGTTTATTTAGGGATAGTATAATTAGATTTCATCTGAGCACTGGTTATTTGAAAGGGCCAGCCTTCCTAAATTTGAATGTGTTGAGAAGAACCTCTAGGACCCCTCAGGGGGGCCACGCACATCCACTGTCCTGGCAAGTTTGGGGATTGTGCTGGGAAGGTTGGCAAATGGCCCTGGACATTGGCCATAAGCAAACCATCCCCACTGTTCAAGGTCTGTGGATGTTTCAGCTAGGAAATGTTGGATTTGGGAAATTTAGAGGGAAGAATAAAGGTCGAACTATGTATACAGGGGAAGAGAGATGGACTGGGCAAAGACCATAACACACATGAAAAAGAAAAACTATTTTCAAGTTGTGCTTTGACCGAATGGAATACTCTGAAGGGATCTGAAAATCTTTGCTATATAAATATCTTAAATGATTTTCTGATTATTCAAATAACTTGGAAATTCAACAAAATACTACATCAAGTTAAAGAGAATCTGGGGAGATATTACTAGCCCTCAACGCTCCCAGCTGGGAACTGAGACATGGGGACATGTATTACTGTTTTCTATTATTTAGGCCATTGCACCTGATCAATAATTCAAAGAACGGACAGTGTGCACTATTGCTAATGTGCCAGAGAGTTCATCACGCTTTGCTGGTGTTACCTGCCAACCTTTCTGACATCTCTGCGTTGTGTAGAACAAAAGTGGTCTTGTATCATCCTGCTTCATCACAGAACTAAACATGAAGGGAGACATGCTGAGAGTGAAACAGCTACTTATCACTAAAGAATAAACAGAGGCCCGGCCGGTGTGGCCCAGTGGTTGAGCGTCGACCCATGCACCAAGAGGTTGCCGGTTCGATTCCCAGTCAGGGCACATGCCCAGGTTGTGGGCCTGATCCCCAGTGGGGGACATGCAGGAGAGAGCCAATCGATGTTCTCTCTGATCGACGTTTCTATCTCTCTCCCCTTATCCCTTCCTCTCTCTCTCTCTCTAATATCAATAAAGAAAAAAAAAATTATTAAAAAAAATAAACAGAGGAGAGGCCATATCTGCTGATCTCCACTCTTCTCTGGTCCATAGATCACACCTTCAAGATAAATACTCAATAAGGAAGGATTCGATATTTAATATCTTTCTCATTTTTCCCAAGATCATTTAATTGGACTCTCATTACAGGTGCAACCAATTCCTTTTCAATTTGTAGCTGAAATTGCCGTAGCACACAGATTCTGACCGTATTTTAATGAAGTCTTTTTTTAGCACAGTGGCTCCTATTGCCATGTGTGAGGGAGCTCTCAGATTTTCCATTAGAGGCTGAACTTTGGATGGGGTTATAACTTGCAAGTAAACCTTTTGGTCAGGTTGAAGTAGGGCAAAAAAGGTTCCAGCCTTAAGAGTACTTTGTTATTTCATAATAATAAATCAATTTTCCTTTGAGATCAGAGTGCAATAACAATTTTCTTCCAATGCTACCTCCTTGTATTTCCCCGTGCTTACGTAAATGACCAACTATCACACATTTCTAAATCCAAAGGCGTTCATTTGGGGTCAGGGAAGGGGATTCAAGAGTACAGTTTGGGTACGATGCTAATGCAGTATCCATAAAGGCCACTTAGTTGTTGCACTAAGGAGAGTCTCGGTACCAAAGGCACCGGCTGCATCTCCAAAGCAGGCAACTTTTTTTTATAAACTCACTCTGTTGATCACCCAGGAATTAGACAAGCAGGTGTGGGTGGCTCTGAACTCACCTGTCACCATTGTCTGAAGAACAACTGAGGGGAGAGAGAGGTCCCAGGAATAAGGGTCATTATGATAGTGTGATCACATGAAAGATGGTTCCCTGTGTAAGTGGTAATACTATCACTCTTATAAAGGAATTTCCATCCATCGTCCAGGTGAATACATATAGAATCTTAAAGAAAATGGCTTTGATTGCAGATTCCCACTCTGTATTCTTTACAGCTGGGGGTGGGGGGTGACTGAAAATGATCTTTGGGTCACTAGAAAATGCTACAGAGCCCAAACGAACTCATGTAATTTTACCTAATCAAACACACACGTCTCATATACATGCACATTCATACACACGCAGAAACAGTAAGCCCTTTATTTTTGGCAAAATACTGTACCAATTTCCACAATTTGACACATTCTTTCCTATGCCTATGAGCTTGAGGAATTTCAATAAGCATTTTGAGTCATTCACACATGAAGTTAGTGATGGTGCTACTCAAAATATAAATTTGTACACCGTATCTCTTTTGAAGGATGTGTATTTTATTGGATGTATCTGAATTAAACAGCTTTCTCAAACAGCACAACTAGTCCTTATTACTGCTGCTGGCAACCAAACAACTATCATGGCTGCTGCCAGACCTTATGTTTGCTGTGTTCTTTTACTCCTTTCCATGTATCACTGCCTTTCACTCCCCACCATCCCAGCCACCGTCTTTAACATAAATTGGACAGAATTTTAAAACATCATTTAACAGCAACAAAAAACCTTTTTACTTCTTGACAACCCAGAGAAATGGATTCTTCTAAAAGGAAACAAATTGCTTTAAAAACGACGTGTCACAACTAAATGGTTATGCCACTGAGCTTTGCAATAAAAGGCATTAATCCCTTGGGATTCCTACACTGACCTCTATTTTGCTCTTTGTCACAGTCTCCAGTAAAGCAATGGCAGGTAGCTGGCTAGAGGCTACTGTTATGCAGAAAGAGGCAAAATGGCTGCAAAGATGGGTAATCCACCTGTCAGCAACTCACGATCCTCTCCCGCCACTAACCAACTGTCTTGTCATGCTGCTTACATGCAAATCTCATCTTGCTTATATGCAGCTCCGAAAATTATGCTTATTATTGCTATGATCTCAAAAAGGCAAATTATTATTATTATTCATTCCCATGGCCTACTTTCACACTGAACAATTATGACTTCAGATGAGAATTAACAGCTTCATATCAAAAATGCTCATACATTTATGGAACTACATAGCTGTCATTTTGCATAAAATTAGAAACCTTCCATTTCAGTTTCAAAATCATTCTCCATGCAAATAGTGAATACAAACAAAAATTTTCTACAGCTAGTTGGAAATGTAGTATTCTACCCCAACAACAGAAAGCTTCCTGCCAAAGCAGTTAATTGCCAACGAAATCATGAGAACCCCGTCATTGTGCATGTCTTATACGTGGTGGGCTGTCAGCAGTCCATCTGTAAATGACAAAAAGGGTAACAAAATGAAGACCTTTCAGCTTTGGTTCTAATTGGGACACTGAGGAGCTGAAATGCTCCTAAAATTCTTTTTTTTTTTTTTTTTTTAATCCTCACCTGAGGACATTTTTGCATTTATCTTCAGATAGAGCGGGAGGGAGAGAGAGAGAAAACATCGATGTGAGAGAGACACATCGAGTGGTTGCCACCCACACAGGGACAGGGACGAACTGCAACCAAGGTACGTGCCCTTAGCGGGAACCCAACCTGGGTCTCTCTGGTCCGCAGGCTGATGCTCTAACCGCTGAGCCAAACCAGCCAGGGCGCTCCTAAAATTCTTAATACCCTCTCAACAACAAGAAAAAGAAAAAAGCATGCAAGCACATAATGTAGGAAGAAAACATACTTCACAATAAACTTTTCTCAGACCTATTATTTTAGATCGATGTTCTGGGGAATCAAACATTCATATAAATAAAATTTCATAATATAGGATATGTTCATTATATATTTAAAAACTAGAATATATGAAATGTAACACAAAATAAGTTCAGTGTGCTTTAGTTTATCTGTGATGTTTAAAAATACTCCAATAACTTATTTTGCTTTAGGATATATATTACTAAATCAGTTATTGTTGGGGTAGAAGGTTCAGATATGCTTAAAATTAAGGGTTACAGGAATAGAACAAAGAGGGTATTGTGATTCACAAAGATTTTATTCCCTGACTCATAGATATGGATGACATGCAATATACGAACATATTCACTGCCAATTGCAATAAGCATTTCCAATTGTTGCCAAATATCAGCATTATTTTAAGGAATGGGATAGAGTTAGAATAACAGTTAAAAGTCACTTAGAAAGTTTTAATTAAAGTTCACAAATAATTTCCTTGAAAAGAACTCATATTTTACTGATGGTGGTAGTGGTGAGAGTGTTTTTGAAATGCTGCTTTTGTTGTTTCAAATCTTCTGTGCGAAATTTTTACAAATACAGATTGGAATTTTAAAACCAGTTATTAAAAATGATGATAAAGCTTGAAAAGATCCCTTTCACAGCTGCTTATTTTTAGAAAGCAAAAAATATATATATTTCACTAGTATATTTAGAAAAATTATTGTGTTTTAAAACTAGCCATGGAAAGTCTGAATTAAAATTATCCTAAGTAGCAAGGGCACTGAACAGAGTTCAGAGACCTGGATTTTCTGTCAGAACTTTGCTTCTGATTAGCTGTTGCCCTTCAGCAAGCCATGTAAAGTTTTCAAAAGGAACACTGTTTAAAGATGATAAAGAAATGCACTTTATCTCAGATGAGATAAATAAGCTATGTCTTAAAAATAATGGTGGCCAAGGTTTCGTTCTATCTCCGGTCGGGCACATCCAAGAATCAAGTGATGAATACATAAATAAGAGGAACAACAAATCAATATCTCTCCCTCCCTCTCTCTCCTTTCCTCCGTCTCTCTAAAATCAATACATAACATTTAAAAAAAATGGCAATGATGAATTTTGACTTTAATTTTCGATTTACATGCTGGAAGCTCAACATCTCAAGACTGATTTTGGCGACGGAACTCTCCTACAGTTAGCCTATTGTATGGTAAGAGGGGAATCGTGGTGTGTTGTGATTGCAAAGACATGTGGGAGTTGGTGGTTATTTCTACTGTTTTCAGTGGTGTTTGGTTGTGAACACAGTCTACTGCCAGTGGAGCTATAATTCCTTTTTCCAGGAATTTCCTATGTTGAAACACCAGGGTGGTATTTATGTAACTGAATAATTTCATCAGTCATTTTGATTTTTACACTCTTCATATTTTAGATTTTATTGGTAAAATGCATTATTAAACTTATTTTTGCTTTAAAAATATTTTGCCTAATATATAGTATAAGGGCTCAGTTTATTATTTACAAGCTATAGAAATTCTGAGAACCAGACATATGCTTGGATTTTCCCCCTGTTGAATGCTCTTCATCTCCATAAAAAATAATAATAAAGTAGTAATTGGTAAAATAGACAAAACAATTAAAAATGTAGAATACTCATTACAGCGTTTCTAGTCTTAAAGATGTAATTTTGTTCATGTTTTTATTTTTAACCTTAACATTTATATTTGCATTTAAAAACTAGTATTTGTCTAATAGCAAATTTGACGAATAGACAAAGGAGGACAAAATTACTCATGGTCTCTCTTTCATAATGTATATAATCGTACAATTTTTAAGTATTTACTTTCATATTCTTTTCATAAGTGTCCTTCTTTTACAAAACTATGATCATACTGTTTTTACCATTTTATATATGCTGATAGTTCATTTAGCTGTATACAATAAACATGATGCCATGACTTTATAGGGTCCAAGTAACCATTATTTATAATGGCTGCATAAGAGTCTTGTGGATGAACCATAATTTACAATAATTTGCCCAAACATTTCTTTATTGATGGGCTTTTAGGTGGTATAGAATACTTCTGTGGAATAACATTAAAACAAGCATCCCTATAATGTAATTTTCCTCATATTTGTATTATTTCCTATCAATACATTCTTTGTAAAGAAAATAACACTAACAACAAATAATATTAGCATGCATATGGTTCCTGATACAAAATTCCAATTATTTTCAAAAAATTTTTGCCAATCAAAATACAACTGATAGTATAAAGGGTGTTATTTTATTTAATAATTGTTAATTTGGGGATTGAAAAATAGATATTAAAGGTCATTTCAACTTACATTTCATTAAATACTAGCAGGGTTAAATATTTTTATATATTTATTATATTTTTTTACAATAATCACTTCTTGTCTTTGGCCATTTATATTCTGAGTTTTAATATAGTTTTGGTATTTATGAATGCTTTAGGTAATAAAGATTTGCATTGTTTTTAATATTTGCTGAAAATAATGTCTCAATTTAAAATTTTTTATTCCCTGCAGTTTATTATTTCTTTCTGTGTTTTCTTTGTTTTCTGACTTTTGATGTTTAGTAGTTTAAAAATATTCAAGTGTTTAACTGAATATTTACTGAATTCATAATGTTGGCATTATAAATTTTGGCCCTTTAGATATATAGTCCTTAACCATTTATCGAATGACCTTCCCTTCTATTAATGATTTATGATGCTTATTTATCATATATTTATATAGTACATATATCAAACTCTTATATGTAACAGTGTCTATTTCTAGGCTAAGTATATAGCACTTTCTATACTTAGGCATTTTAATTTTACAATAGTATGTAGTAAAGTGTTTCCCTTGCTTTTAAGCTTTAATAGGATAGTGACAATAAGTGACTTAGCCATTCCTTTCACTTCTCAGTCATCTACTATATCTAGCACAAACACTTTAAATTTCATTTATTTCAAGTGCTTCAAATGAAACAGATATAATGTATTTATGAAAAATAACAGAATACAGTATATGAGTATAGTTCTAAATTGTATGGGAAGTTGTTTACAGGAACAACATTAAATAATAATATTGAGGGCAGGGGATAATGTGTAGTGGAATTTCACAGTAGAACATTAATATTTGGTAGATTCTTCAGGTACAATCTTCAGAATCCATGAACATTGTGACAGATTAGCTGAATTATACTGATTGGTAGATTATATACGTGTTCATCTGATTTTAATTCATTTGAGATAAAAATAAGTATATAGATAGAGTCTAGGTTTCTATGTATGTACATATGTAGGAGACTTCCTTTTAGTTTTCTCTCTGTACTATGGCTATATGTGGGTGTAAAATTTTTTGACTCATTCCAAAGTATGTTATGTCCTTAATAAGTAACCTAAATCAGTACTTCCCATCACTCACTGTTAACAATGTATTAGCAGATAGTACAGAAAGTGTTATATTTATTCTTCTTACTTGAAGATCACTGTGAACAGATGTAGGGCAAGCCATACATCTGAAACCATCTTTATTCTACTGTGCCTCATTAAAATAGCACATAAGGATAAAACTTAAGACTAAGACAGGTGGTTTGAGCATGTCCAGAAATAGAAATTGGACTCTAAGAAACAAAGTTGTAAATTGCAGGTGATCCCTTGTTTTTTTTTGTTTTGTTTTTTTTTGTTTTGTTTTTTTTTGCCTTATTTTTCATTTTTTCAAGTATCTATTTATAGTTAGTTCTCTCTCCTCCTGAGAATGCTTGACAATTACATAGCATAGAACTCCTTGCAAAGGCAATGTAAATTTATTATTTTTTAAAATGTTGATCTAATTTCAGGAGAAAGGAAACCACTTTGGATTATAGAACACATTCTTAGGTTTTAAAATGAGAAAGAAAAAGTATATCTATGTATAAGATATAGTCACAAAGTAATGATTTTTAAACAAATTCCAAAGAATTTGTATGTACAGTAATGCTTGTCTGCAAAATATACTCTGACACTCAAAGCATTTTAAAATGCACTTGAGAAATGTTTTCAATAATCAGTTTACAAATGAATTATGTCTCTGGTCATGGCCAAGTGGCTCCTATTTGAACAACAGTTCCAAATATGACAACTATAAATTCTGGAAAACACAATACTATCTAAAGACACTGGACACAAATAGTCAGATTCTAGAGGGAGATAGGTACACCTTTGGAAGAATATAACAGAATCCAGAGTCTCTACACTATTGTTCATGATGTTCATTATATAATCCAAATAACATTAAAAAATGGGAAAATATGATCTATATTCAATAAAAACACAACTAATGGAGACTGATTCTAAAATCACCCAGGTGTTGGATTGAGTAGACAAGGATTTTAAAAAGCTATTATAACTATTTTCAAGGATGTACAGAAACTATGCTCAGGCTTACTGCAATAATAAGACATGTCAGCTGAAAAATAGAAAATAAAAAAAAAAAAACACCTTTAAAACTGAAAAACACAATATCTGAAATAAAAATTTACTAGATAAGGTTAATATTAGATTGGAGTGAGCAGAACATTCATTGAATGTAAAGATAGATCAATAGAAATGATCCAATCTAAAGAACACAGAGAGAAAAAACTTTAAAAGCCCATTAACCAGGACTGTCTCAAATATTTCTGATGGCCTTGTAAATTGCCACAAATCCTTTAGGCAACAATGTAGCCAGTTGATCAAAACATATAAACATGCATATAATTACTGACTCAGCAATTTTACTTCCAGGAATTAATACTAAAGAATATGAGATCTTTAAGGGTGGAGGATAACTTGTTTTGTTGTCTGCTGTATCCCTAGCACCTTGAACAGTATCTGGCACCTAGTAGATAAAAATAAATACATTTGAATGAATAAATAAATGAGAAAAATGATGGATGAATGCTTAAGTGTATAAATGAAGAAAATGATACAAAATGTACATACAAATGTCTTCATAAAGGAATTGTTTCTAAAAAAGTAAAACCAAATATCTAAACACAGGTACTTGATTATATGAAGTTTAATATAGTCATAGAATTAAATATGAAAAGTGATGCAGATGAGTAATTATAGCTAAGGAAAAATATTCATGATATAAAGTTTAATAATCAAAACTGTATACACAAGTCATGTATTTTAATAGAGTAAGATGATTAAAACCTTTTCTTTGAAATTTAAAAATAAAATCCATCATCAGACAAAGGACTACTGGAGTCATTACTATATGACCACACTTTATTTCTTTCCTCACACCTTATTTTGTATTTCAAACTACCTAGCTTACCTGGCCCTAAATACATTTTCAAGACCAAGCACATTCTCAAAGGTCAAACATTTGCTAACATTCAGGATGTTCAAAAAGATGTGCTACAAACTCTGAAATAAATCCCCAAGGTGTTTAAAGCAAAGGTAACATCGTTATGGGAACTATATATCTCATAGGTAAGTTACTTACCTTGGAGACCATGACACAGTGCATATTTTAGAGTGAAAATTCTGGGTTAAAGTCCTACCTTCACCATTAGCAAGAAGTGTGACCTCAGGAAAAAATCTATCCTCTCTTTGCTTCAGTTTTCTCATCTTTAATATGGTAATGCTATAGCAGCTGTGTAATGTAAACATTATATGAGTTAACATATAGAACGTATTTAAAACAGTGCCTAGCACATGTTATATAGGGTAAATGATTACCCTAATATATATGTAAGTTTTATTATAATAGCTTTTTATTATTTATTTATTTTTTTCTATTTATTTTCAGATTGAGTGGGAGTGAGGGAGAAAGAGAGGAAGAGAGAAGGAGAAACATCGACACAAGAGGGACACATCAACTGGTTGTCTCCCGCATGACCCCAACCAAGGCCGGGACAAACCGCAACCAAGGTTCGTGCCTTTGACCAGAATCGAACCTGAGACTCATTGGTCCGAGGGCTGACACTCTAACCACTGAGCCAAATCAGCCAAGGCTATTATAATAGCTTTTTTAAAAACTTTTTACATTGAGGTGCAGCCACTATGGAAAACACTATGGTGTTACCTCAAAAAGTTAAAAATTGAACTGCCATTTGACCCAGTGATCCTACTTCTAGGAATATACCCTAAGAAACCTGAAACACCAATCAGAAAGAATATATGTACCCCTATATTCATAGCAGCACTATTTACAATAGCTAAGATCTGGAAACAACCCAAGTGTCCATCAGTGGATGAGTGGATAAAAAAGCTGTGGTACATTTACACAATGGAATACTATGCAGCTGTAAGAAAGAAAGATCTCTTATCCTTTGAGATGACATGGAAGGACCTGGAGAGTATTATGCTAAGTGAAACAAGCCAAGCAGAGAAAGACAAATATCACATGATCTCACTTATTTGTGGAATATAATGAACTAAACAAACATGAACAAAACTGACCCAGAGACATAGAGGTGGGGTACAGACTGACAAGCCTCAGAGGAGGGGGCATTGTGGGGAAGAGATAAACCACAGAACTTATATGCATGTATGCATGACCAATGGACATAGACAACAAAGCTGGGGATGGGGTGGGGGGGATGGGGAGGAGGGTGTCAATGGGGGAAAAAGGAGAAACATCTGAACAAAAACAAATTAATAATAATAAAAAAAGAACAAGGAGTAAAAATAATTTAAAAAAACTTTTTACATTGAGATAATTTTAGACTTAATAGAAGAGTTGCAAGAATAATACAGTTCCCGCATAAACTTCACTCAGGTTCTGCATACGCTAACATCTCACATAACCATGGACCATTTATCAAAATGAAGAAATCAACCTCAGTGCCATACTATTATCTAAAGTACAAAAGTTCTCGTTTCAAGTGTTTTTCACTGACATTTTTTTTTCTGTCCCAATATCCAATCCAGAACCCTGCACTGAATTTAGTTGTTATATCTCTCTGGTCTCCTACAATCTCTGCCTGACTGTTGCTGTTTCTTTCTCCTAATCTTTCATGACTTGACACTTTTGAAAAGGAATGCTTTATTGCATATACTACCCAATGGTTTGGGTCTGTGTAATGTTTTCCCATGATAGATGGAGTTTATATATTATTGGGGAAGATACCAGAGAGGTGATATGCCTGCCCTTCTCTGTGCGTCACACTGAGGTCCATCATATGGGCATGTATGACCGGTGACGTTAACCTTGATCACTTAGTTAATGTAGTCTCCATCAGGACTGTCCATGGCAATGTTATTATTTTTCTTTTTGTAATTACACATTTGGGGAGGTGGATAGTGTGGGACCATGCAAATATCCAGTTTCTGTTTCTGCTTTTACTCACCAGTTTTAGTATCTACCAGTGGATGACTAAAGCAATTCCTACTTTCGTGTTCCAGTGGTGGTGATGCTTATCTCCCTCATTCTTTCCCCATTTATTCACTAGAATTCTTCTGTAAGAACAGTGGTCACTTCAACCCCCATTCATGTATTTATCCACTTATGTATCCGTGTCAGTGTAGATTCCTAAATATTTAAGTTTTGGGTATAATCCAAAAATGTATTTATTTTATGCCTTTATTTATGCTATTTATTTTGTTGCTTAAGTTTTTGTAACTGTGGTGATTGGGGGCTCTTTCAGGTTAACTACTGTGCTTCCTGGATACGATCAATTATTTTTATTTTATTTATTTTCTTAGCACTTTTCTTTTCTCACAACACAACATGCCCCGGGCTTATCTTATGTTTTCCTGCCCCAGCTCTGGAATCATCCATTAGCTTTTAAAACCACACTATTTTTAGCAAGGCTCCATATTTCCTTCACAGCAAGGTCAACCAACACTATCCCTCTGACACATCTCCAATTGTTGTTTAATGTTAGCCTCCTCATTAATTATTCAAAATTGGAAGGTGTTGCTTCCATTTGATGCCTACAAACAAACAAACAAACCCCTGAACATTATTTTAATTAATTAGAACCAATTAATTCTTGCTCAGTTTTAAAAACAACATGAAACTCCCCAAATGTCTTAAACTCCGGGCTATAAATATTCGATGGCTGAGATATGAAGAGGAAAAGTGTTTTTGAAATAGCGATTTAAGCTGTTCTGACGCACAACCGTCACAAGTGCGCTGTCCAAATTACCCACTTCCACAGTCGCGTA
Source organism: Tadarida brasiliensis (assembly GCA_030848825.1). NCBI lineage: Eukaryota > Metazoa > Chordata > Mammalia > Chiroptera > Molossidae > Tadarida > Tadarida brasiliensis. The sequence goes on along the minus strand of CM061260.1, from coordinate 39,152,788 downwards.
ACCCACTGTTCAAAAATTATGCAACTTGTTTCCTCTAAGAACCCCTACCAACTTGACATTTCTTAATATGTTACTACCTTCCAGGGGAATCAATTTGATTTTTCAGCTCTTTATCACTGTTATTATACTTAGAATGTTATCACGTAGATCAATCACTAGCTTCAGTTTTAAATTTTTTCTCAGGAATTTTTCGAGGGTTTTTAAGGCATGTGTGAGCTTTAAAAACGCTTATCTACCATGGCCTGGCCTGCACTAAACTCTTTGTAAGCAGCTCCTAAATTCTTACTGGATAGTTAGATTTTATTTACAAAGTCATATCTGTGGTTCTGCTAATCATAGGAAAATAAAAATCTGTCATTAGAAGAGATAAGATGTTCAATTGAAATGCTAGAATTTTTATATAATTTCAGAGAGTCAGAAGTTTTCTTACAGCTAAGGACTCAACTTTATTTAATATTATAAAACATATTGAAAGCATAATTTCATAACAATGTAGGTCCTTATTAGGAATATTCTTGGACTGGAGGTTTAAAATAAAAATGCTTTCTCATTTAAAAAATATTGGTGCCTTTTTGTTTAAAACTGCTTTGAATAAACAAAAAGTCTTGCCACATTAATTTTCATTTGCTTGTACAACGTTCAGTATGTTTATTTTTAATACCATAGTATTATCTATATTTGCATTGCATTTTACAACTTCCAATAAATGGCTTTTGCACGTATTATTACATCCGATGCTTCAAACAAATCTTTTTAGAAGGCAGAACAGGTATTTTTTTGTTACACACATTTTATAAATGAATAGAGTAAGAATGAAAGAAATTCAGTGCACAGTCCAGAGTCAGAACTTGAGTACAGATCTTATGAATTAAGGATCCAGACACAGAGTCAGCCTGCCAAGCTTGGATGGAAGTGGAAGCTGAAAGTCTCTGTCACGTACACAACTAACAATTGCCCTGGGTTTGTGAATTTTTACATTTCCTGTCTTAGTCTGTTTGGGCTGCTATAACATAATACTATAAACTGGGTAGCTTATAAAATCGCTGAAATTTATTCCTTACATTCTGGAGGCTGGACGTTTGAGATAAGTATGCCAGCATGGCCAGGTGACGCTCCTCCAGGTCAGAGACTTTGTGTATCCTCACATGGGAGGTGGTTAGTGACTGCTATGGGGTTTCTTTTATAAAAGCACTAATCCCACTCATCAGGGCCTCAGCTCACCTAAAAACTTCTCAAAGGCCCCACCTACCCATAACATCAGCTTTGGGAATTAGGATGCTGTGTTATTCCTTGCACAGGTCATGTGCTAGATGGGCATCTGGCAGGAAGTGAGGGAGCTTGTGGAGTCACCAAGGGGACATGGTTTATAGCCCCAATACTACGTTGCCTTTAAAAAACAAAAGCCAAATGACCTGTTTAAGTTACTAAACATGACTAGTCGCATTGCCTCAGTGCACATACCCTCTAAACACTTCAAAATCCATTAATTAAAAAGGCCAACTGTCTTAGGCCTTGGGCTAGGTTTTTCTCCAGCAGTAATCAGATTGTCTCTCCTTTCCCTTATCTTTCAAAAACACACTGCTACTCACAAAAAGGATGAGCACAAGATGGGACAGATCTGTGCAAATTTATTACTCAAAATGTACATCCTATTCGATAGCCCCAAACCTTTACTTTTTTATACAGTGAAGATGTTATTGTTGTTGCTCTATGATAGGGGTTCACAACTTCAATCTGTGAACTTGGAGGAGGAGAAATCTTACACATCTATCATCACCAATGAGGAACATTTTGCATTGTGTTCCATTTTGAATGCAGACAATAAACCACAGTAGTGTTAGCAGTACTGTGACTTTGTCATCAATAGAAAGCACAGATACTTTCATATCACACTCTCATTGTTACACATATGCCAAAATGTTGTCTATGCTCATCACTACTTGGAAACGATGGTTGCTATCAGAGTCCTTTGCTATTGTTATTCACTAATGTTCATATAATCTTAAACCTTACACTTAAAAATTATTTTGATATTTTGTATTTCCATATAATTAGTTTCCTTTACAACTTTACCTCTTGTATTTTATGCATTTAAAACCTTATTCTGAGAAGGGAACCACAGGATTCATCAGATTACCAAAGGGTACAATGGTACAAACAGCTAACAGTCTAGGTCATCCTCCAGGGGTGAGAGTAGGAAATCTCTGGACTGCCCCATATCATAGGATAGTTGCTGTCCAAAGTCTGCAACCCACGAGACCAGACATGTAGCTGAAGGAAGAAAATATTACCTCGGAAACCAGAATATAACAATTGTAAAAGGTTAATCTTCTGCAGATAACTAGGCCATTCTAACTTGCATGAAAGACTACTCCAAAACATTCACAAAACTTAGTAAAAGTAAAACTTTAGTAAAAGTACCTGAAAGGTTCAAGTCAGTGGTGTGTGGGCAGGCTAAACAGCAATCCCAGATGGTGAATAAAGGAAAATTGGATTTATTTAAGGAAAAGGGGATGGAGGATGGGGATTTCCAAAGAGAAGGGCTATACAACACTGAACTTGGGGTATTGGGTCAATAATGGCAGAACCCAGGAGCTGGAGTTTCGTCCTTATATGTGTCCACTTGTGGGAAGCTCTTGTCATCAGTGGGTTTTGGGGGCTTGGTTGGTGGGTTTGGGAAGGGTGTTGGGTCTACAGGAATATGGATGTGCGTTTGGGTGTTTCTTTGGCAGATTTAGTTCCTTTTATGGTTTGATTCCTAGTGTCCAGCATTTCCTGTCTGGCAAGTCCTCCTGGTCTTTGTTCTCCTGCAGCAGAGAAGCTTACAAATAGCTGTTAAGATTATATTGCCTTGTACATCCTAACAGTACCTTTTACTAAAAAAAATTCCACAGTGAAATGAGACAGAATTTTAAATAATTTCTTCTTCTGTATAAATATGGAGTAAAACATCTAGAATCACAAATGGCTCCTTTTTAAATTAGTTTATACTTAAAACTTTGAGTAATTATGTCTATTTTCATTATATTGATAGAAATATTTTAAAGCATCTTCTTAGTTTACAAGGACAATATTTTAAAATGTGTAATACATACATTCTCACGTTTAACAAGTAATCATTGAGTTGCTTCATATGCCAGGTGAAAGGGTTAATAACATTTTAAAGGGTAAAGGTAAAAGCTTGCAAAAGACAGAAACTGTGAAAAATGCATCGCTTGCATGACCTTTGCTCAGTTTTCTGTTGAGTAAGGACTATTGGATTATCTGCAAGACAATGACTCACCCAGCAGATGCAGGATGTGATACCAGACCAGTCCAACTGCAAAGTGGACAATGGGCCAGGCAGAGTACATCAGCAGGATCTGCAGGAAGCCAGGAGTAGAGTATATAACCTACACCCTAACTGTTATTCGAGGCTGACCCCTTTTTCGGGTTCAGCCCACCTGCTCCCAGGCACACGCAATGAAATCATTTTGCTCTCCATTGACTTTGCGTTGTGGGTGTGATCTCCCGCCGGCTCAGATCTTTTACCAGGCACTGTTGACTTGGGGTTTTGAGAACATTTCACAGTAACATGATATGGGTGACATCATGTCATCAAACTCTAAGTTCTGGCTTACTTCCTCTTTCACCTACTTTTCCTATAGTCTCTGTCTCCTTGTGTAATAAAGAACAAAAGACAAAGCTGCTGAAGAATAAGAGACATTATTCAAATAAAAGCCCTCTGTCAGAGAAATAAACTACAGATACTTAGTGAGGTAAGCTTTAAAACCCATATCAAACCTGGAATCTGATAACCAAAAATAACAGACACATATTACAGAACCAGAGGCTTGGAAACATGGGACAGGCTGAGGAATCTCAGAGGGAAGGGGGTCAGGAGGACAGGAAAAAATTAATCAAAGAACTTATATGCGTATATGCATTGCCCATGGACACAGACAATAGTGTGGCAAAGGCCTGGGGAGGGGTGGAAACTTGGTGGAGGGGAGCAATGGGGGGGGGGGAAGGGGCCATCTGTAATACTCAAACAATAAAGATTTTTTAAAAATTTTTACATTTAGAGAAGCCAAATAGAAAGCAAACACTAAAATCCTTGAAGCAAGCTGCAGGACCTCAGTGGGAAAGAAAAGCACTCATTCTGATAGCCCTGAAGCCACTTGGGCTCACCTCAAACATTAATAACTCCTATGCAGTGGGGCCTCTGCTTAGCCTCAGGGCACTAAGGAGATTCAGGGGGCACACACACACACACACACACACACACCCAGGTGGAAAGACCTTTCTACAGTAAAAGTAGCAGAAAAAATAATATTCTCAAAAACAAAACAAAACAAAACAAAAAAATCCTTTGTTTTGTCAAGACATCACTGGACACATCCAGTGGTCATTTAGGAATTTCCCAGGGGCCCTATTTGCCCAGAGAAATAAAGGGAAGATGGCAGAGATATTACAGAAGCCATTTGTAAGTCTAGATTCTTTTGCTTTGTTTCAGTTCAGACTACACTGCAGTCTAAATCACATTCACTGGGTCCCTACCACAAGCCCACTCTAGCGACATGTTAAAGATTCTTCCATTGCCCACATGCTCAGTTTAGACTAAACAGCTAGTCGGCCAAACAAAATTGTGTAGACCAGGGGCCTCTCTTGGCTACCCAGCCTCTCTCAGTCCGTGAGGGGCAGGCAACATCCAATGCCCTAGCCCACGTGATCACACTCTCCAGCCTCATTACCCAGCGACCCTCACAGCAGAAGGTACTGCCTTACTTCCTCATGGTGGATCACCCAACCAGTTCACATTTGTTTACGTTGTAAACCAAAGAAGCCACATTAGTTTCTCATGAGTTCCAGTTAACTGCCATGAGTGTTTGAAAAGGGAAGGTCATAGGAATAATAAATATTTCCTATTTTATTTGAATGTCATCCAAGTTTTAAAATGTTTCTATCCTAAGCAATGCCCTAAAGTTCCTGGCTGAATCACGTATCACTCATTACCTAAGCAGCAAGGCGTGTATGTCCCTAGGGCCTCTGTCTAGACCATTCTTCTATCAGGTGAAAAGGAACACAAGCAGTAACACACAGGCTTGACCCACTGGGGAGCTTGTTCTGATACACTATCAATACTGTAGTCCACATGGCCCTATTGTACTATTTCTGAATTTCATATGTCATATATGTAACTAAAAATTGGGTTATACAATCTTTTGAAGAAATAAAACCATTGATCTAGCTCTAACTTTCTAATTGAGATCGAGCTATTTCAATTCAAGCAACATTTCCTGAGATCCTCCGATGTGCCACACATTTCACTAAATCTTAGAGAAACAAAGTTCCAGATCTTTCTGTCCCTGGTGGTTCCTCAATGTAAAATCCTCATTCAGTAAACATGTAATTTCACTCCCTCACTTTTAATTAAAGGCATAGATCAGAAACATAAAGATTGTATCTGTCCCTTACAAAAAAACTACATATATTATTAACTACATTCCAGCTTTCTACATTTTAAGATTCAGAACCAGGTAAATCTCTCATCCTAGGCACTCCTTTTATTGGATAATCAGAACAAAACAAAACCAGGTCTTCTTTTCTAGTTGGAACTATCAGAAAACTCTGAGCTAAGATATAGCAGGACAAACACCTATGATCTCACTTATATGTGGAATCTAAAAACAAACAAACCAAAAAAATTCAAGCTCATAGATACAGCAAAGTGATGGGTGGCTGCCAGAGGCAGGAAGTTGGTGGTGGGCCCGCAGTGTGAACCGAGTCAAAAGGTTCAAACTTCTAGTGAACCACACATTAGAGCTGCAGTACACACAAGTATTGAACATAATGTCATACACCTGAAATGAATGCACCTCAACAAAAAACATAAACTTATAAAACGTCGATCATACCTCAATAAAAAATGTAGACTTAAAAAAAAAGAAAATGTTGAGCTAAATTAAGCACTAAATTTAATCCCAAACCAGCTTCCAGATCTTATTTGTTTTTCTAGTTCTTTTTGAATTACCAAACTGCCTCAAAATAAGTAAGTCTTCATTCCTTCAACAAATAGTCACTAACTAGGTGAGATGTACTTTATTAGGTTTTTGTAAAGATGTGATTCCTAGTTTTATGCAATTTATAGTTTTTGGTTTTGAAATCAGGAGCCGAAGTGCATTATGTGAATTTATCTAAAAACTTGGATTTTAAAAAAGATAAAAACAATGACAAAACATAATTATGCAACTTAATAACAGGCCTCAAGAGGCCCATGGTAATGTGTATATTAATGACTACAGTGATTTGACACAAAAGTAAGGATGTCTGCTAAGGCCTAGGAGGACTTGCTCTAAACAGACTTTCTGATCATCGTCATGCGTCACACCCTGAAATGCATTTGTACTGGTCAGCACTTCCTTTCTCCAGCCTCTGGATCTATTGCTGAACATCACAGCTAGCAGTGAAGTCAGCCGTGTCTAGAAAAAAAAGACTTTCTTTCAAATGTGTGCTCAATTTATCTGAATCAGATGCCTCTGCCTGCTGGAATTCTTGATACAGACAAATTGTAATTTGTTCTCTGTCGAGCATCTGATGCAAAGAGCAACAAAAATACCAAAGAGACAATGAATTAGAGCCTCGTTTGCATTATATACATAATTTCATGAGGCCAGTAAAAAATGGGACCTGGGGTGGGGGTGGAGGGAGGAGAAATACAAACAAATGCTCTTTCATGCTGATTTGAGGGCTCCTTTCCCACCCCCAGAGCCTGTTTCCATTATGGTCAGGGTAGGTGGCTGACCACCAGCAAAGGTGGCTTCCTACAGATATTTTCATCCATTTCCTATTTAAAAAATAAAAAGAGTGTCCTCTTAAGTGTAGATTCTGGATATGGATTTAAAGAGAACCTTCATTTTTCTTTACAATAGAAGATGACAGGTTTCTGGTACCCAGGGCATGAAACCAAACAACTTTTCTTATAGGCCATTAGTCTACATATGCAATTCTAAATATGATCATCTCGTGAAGTGAAAGATTATTTGTCATGTTCATTAAATGTGCAGCTTTTCTTTAGCAGCATTTTTATTTTTTATTTTTATTTTTTATCCTCACCCGAGGACATTTTTGCATTTATCTTCAGATAGAGTGGGAGAGAGGGAGGGAGAGAGAGAGAGAAACATTGATGTGAGAGAGATACATCGAGTGATCGCCACCCAAACGACCCCAACTGGGGCCAGGGACAAACTGCAACCGAGGTACATGCCCCTAGCGGAACCGAACCTGGTACTCTCTGGTCCGCAGGCCGACTCACTAACCGCTGAGCCAAACTGGCCAGGGCATTTAGCAGCATTTTTATATGAAGAACTAGTTTTAAAGGCACATATTCATTTCTATGTTGAGAAAATAGCACATTTTTATCACATATGAGCAATTACTAATTGAAAGAAATTATGTATCTTTCTAAATCTGATAGCAATTTCAATAGCAGTGCACGGTTCTGCTATTGAAACTACAAAGTTTGAATTTAGTGCTATTCATCATTCATCAGCACTTAAAAAAGTAAAATAATGGTGTAGCCAAATGATGTCCTCTGCAGTTGGAATTCACTTTTTCTGCTCTATTGCTATGTTCCTTAAAAGTCTGAAATATCAGTCAGTAAAAATACACTCAAGAATACAAAAAATGATATTTAAATCAAGAAGAGACAGTATCTTGGAATCTTTGAGAATCTACTGATAACTTCCGCCTTTCAGTCCAAATAGAGTGTTTCCAAGGATTTTTTTTCTTTTCCTTTCCTTTTTTGCTTTCTTCATATTACCTCTCTCTTTTCCCCCCCTCTCTCTCCTCTATCCTCAGTGTTCTCCCTCCCTTCATTACTCTCTCTCCTCCCATTTTCCAAATACCTTATTCAAACAACATGGATTTAAGCCCAACCTGGGACTAGAGTACCTCAAAATATGGTCAATGAAACACCTGCCTTAGATCGCCTGCACTTGTTAAAATGCAGGTTTTGTGTCCTGCCTGAACTAGTGACTGTTTCTTTGGCCCTGGGGCTCTGGTAGGCTTATGTTTTCACTAATGTTGGAGATGCTGGGAGAAGCCTGAGGGCCAGTGCTCTAGACTTTCTTCATGTAAAACTTCTAAGCAGTCAGATCCTGCTCACGTTCTAGTTGAACCCTCTCTCATCATAACTGCAACCATTTTACTCTCTCTAGAAGATGTAGATGTCAGAACCACAAGAGATACAAGATGTTCAAGTGCGTTTTTATGCACCAATGACTAAATAGTGGTCAGGGTAACTTTACTTGGTAATTTACTGTACTCTAATTATTTGAAAACAATAACCCAAGTAAACTCTATGATGCCCTATATACCAGAATTTCTGGGTAGCTAAAACATGGTATTTTTCAGCCTTTGAATAATGTCAATATAGACAGAGTTGTTGATTAAACATATACAGATAAAACAATTAAAATATTACTGCCTTCAATATCTTCCCTTGACCTCTTGGGTATCTAATTCCCATGGTCTCATATTCACCTGCTCTGCTGCCCATGCTCACCACTCCATTGCCCCCTCCACTCAGTCATCGGACCAATAGGATCTGTAACTGCTGAAAAGTTCAGGACTCTTCCAATGTTGCATTTTACTAACCATTTGCCAGCCATTGTTGTGAATAGAAAGCCATAGGTATGCATTGGATGGCATTTCCAAATGTAACTGAGCAATATTAGAAAGTGATAGTTTGATAATCCACATTAAAACGCTAAGGTATGTAGAAGATCTGGACTATTGTCCGTGTGGAGTACTGAGGCTTTTGAACAGCAAGTAACTTTGTTTGTTTGTTTGTTGTTGTTTCTAACGGCAATAAGTCACGTGAGGACATTCCGCTGGGCTATGGTTGGCATGGCTGAAGAAGGTCCATCCAACTCCAAGTTCAAACAAATGAATCCGTGGCCCACCTCACACTGAAAATATATACAGTATATACATCCATGTCTTCTTAGTAACTGAGTTTGAAACCTAACCATGGCATGGCCCCATTGCCCTGCCTCTTCAGATGACTTTCGTAAGAGTCCAATGTGCCTTCATTAGTACCATTGAAAGAGTAATTAAATTATCCTCCCAACTAACATCTCATAATAATGATAAACCACCTTTGTTCACAATGTTCATTATCAGTAGTTGCCTGATAATTAATATCAACTAATATTTTAATTCATTAACAAGTCATGAGGTAAAAAAAACATACCTGGATTGCATGTTTCTTTAAAAGCTATTATATTTTGTTTAACTTCTGGAAAGCAGATTTAAAATATTGACACTTGAAAAATAATTATTCATAAAGTAAATTACCATAAAAATTGATTTATCTACCAAAGATGGACCAAATCCAAAATATCCTATAAATGCCACAAACTGATAATGTCAGCAATCTTGTGTAAGAATTCTAAATTAGAAAATACAGAAAAACACACGTTTCTTTCATCCAATATAGCCTGTTTACTAGATGTATGAGCTCAAGTGCTCAGACAAGATTGCCTTTACTTTCTGGTTCAATACAGGGAACACATTTGTTTCTAGATTGAAACGAACTTTAGGAGACACACCTAACTGATTGCTGTTTGGGGATCTGATATCATCTCCGCAGATTTGGGTCAGGAGAAAATTGTGTTTTAAATTTTATTTGACAGTTTCTACATAATTCAGTTTTAGGGGTACTTAATTGATCACAGAATTATTTTTAACGTGCTGTTCAGATCTTCCTACTAGTATAAACAGACCACACTGTTGGAAGATAGTACTGCCCTTAAAATGGCCATAAACATTCGAAACTTACAGTTGGAAACTTAGTTACGAGTAGTGTAATTTTCCAAGTTTTAACTGCTCTTCATTTTTATTCCTCTTTCCCCATAAAGATACTAAAAATGTTGCATACCTTCCTGGAGTAATTTAGGTCTTATTAGATGTAAGTACAAGAGAATGACCGGTCCCAAGTGTTACTATATGACTAACAGCACCACTATAGAAATCTCTACTGCCACCCCATTAATTCTTAGTCAGAAAACATGACTTTATCAAAAATGTGGTCTCGTCAGCGTCTATATGTTAACACAGGCACAACATCCTCCACGAGGTTTCTATCTAAAGCCAACAAATCATCCGGCTGGTATGGCTCAGTGGTTGAGCATCGACTCATGCACCAAGAGGTCACCGGTTCGATTCCCAGTCAGGACACATGCCCAGGTTGTGGGCCTGATCCCCAGTGGGGGCCATGCAGGAGGCGGCCAATTGATGTTCTCTCTCATGGATGTCTCTATCTCTCTCTCCCTCTCCCTTCCTCTCTCTCTAAAATCAATAAAGGAAAAAAAAATTTAAAGCCAACAAATCAATTAGATGCTGCTGAGGTTTCAAATTTGATATCGACTAAAACTTAGTTGAGAATATAAAATCAACTCTATGTAGATCAATTGTCAAAAATTCAATTTTTAAAATAGTTTCACTCATAACATATAATAGTAAACACAGACCAATTTCTCAGCAAAACATCATTATCCTCTCCCTCTCTCTAATTATCTAGTCATTCATTCATTTATTCATTCATTCATGCATTCATGTACAAAGAAACATACATTAGCTCCTGAGAGTAATAATGTAGACACAGAATTGCTACAGAATTATTGTCATTACTGTTTTCAAATGCCTGCCCCCTCCATTATAAATTTTCTTTTTTCATTGAATTCATTGTGGTGAGATTGGTTAATGAAATTATATAGGTTTCAGGTATACAATTCTATAGTATGAGCTGCCTTATTACTTGCTTGCACAGCATTCCACAAAACTATTCTGCAACCACATTCTGCCACACTACAAAATTACCCTGACGAAAGCACAGATATCAGGCCCAAGGGGAAGAAGCAGATGTGGTCATAGGTGTCTGTTTCCTTTAGGGGTCTCTCTCAACTGTGCAAACCTAACGCTGTCGAACTAGTCAGATGAAGAGGAAGCCTTACTTCTCAGATTTCGGACCCACATGGCTAATGGCACAGGACAGCTCTCACATATTTTTCTAATCAAAATTGTGAAGTAAGCATCTCGTGTTTCTAAAATTCTAGCATCTCAGCTCTCTCCTCCCCAAAGAGCCATCTCTCTTCCAATGTCAAATGTATGCCCATCAGCCTTCTTTCATGTCATTCATTTTGAAGACTAAATACTATCTAATGAACAAGAAGCACCTGCATTTCAAAATCTCAGAGTGTCATGTTTAAGAGTCAGGGCAAAGTCTCTGGAGTCAAACTACCTGAATTTAAACCTCACCCTTCCACTTCCTGGCTGCGTTACCTTGACCAAGTTTCTTCCTCTTTCTGTGCCTCAGATTTTACCTATAAGTTTGCAAATACAACAGGACCTCTCTCATAGAGATGCACTCAGGTATAGATGACTTAGTATGTGTAAAGCTTTGGCTTCTGGCACATAATATGTCCAATAAATGTTGGCTATTATGATGTAGCACGAGAATGAAAGTCATTTAGATGAAATTGTTTGTAGGTAAGGAACTGTTTTTTCCTAAAGACGTTGAAACAACAGTATTTATGTGATCATATAATCACCTTGATTTTAAGACCTTAGGAGATTAAAGGTGTAAAGGTGAGTTCAAAATTGAGAAAGTAAAAAATTAACACAACTGAGGGTATATTCATACTAACTCTCTAAAATAAAGCTAAAGATGTCATTTAAAATAGAGTGGCATTTACTTTTAACAAATACACTAAATTCAAAATCTTACTCTGGAGTTAGTAGCAGCTAATTATACTATTAAATTGACAGTCTAATGATTTACACAAAGTTTTATTAGTAAGCATCCTCTATATACTTTCTGTGATACTCCCAACAGAAGCTGATGGAAAGGTATCAGATATCCAGTCAAAACCACATGATTTTCTCCCCAAAAGGCAGTTCAGATGCTATTATTCTATTTATTTCCATCTTCCTCTTCCACAATCCACATTTCCAGAGTTCTACAAATAACCCCTTCTTACCAGTAGAACTGTTACCTTAACAGCCCTGTATAGGTTGTATGTGCCAGGGTTAAAACCACCGAAGGATCCCTGCCTTGAGAGCTGACCAGAAATATTTAACTACTTATTTCACTGAAGTTGCAGATATATGTTGTCAACTCAAATATTTCATGGTGCAGTTACAAAATTAATGGTAAAACAATTGCATATTTAAGGCAAATAGAAAAAAATATGAATGCTTTGGGGAAGGCAAATGTGCAAATATTAGTCAGTAAAAAGAAAATATTTTCATTATTTTGTTCAAGATGCCAAGTAGTCTGAAAATTAAAAAAAAAAGAAAAGATTCCTAGTATGGTTTCCTCTTTCATGCAATAGTTTTGGTAAAATTGCCTTAAGATGCATAAAGACTTGGCTTAAGGGAAATAAATTTGTTATCCATGATGTAAATAGATTAAAGACAAAGGACTACCACATTCTAATTAAAAATGTGACAGTAAATGATAATCTACTAAGCAAATTGCCAATATGGACATCTATTAGCTGTCACATCCACAAACTAGGACAAATTTATAATATGTGACTTATATCTCATTTCTACAATGGAGTCAAGAGGTTATTTTTCCTATCATATTATGCTTGTGAAAATAGGAAGTAGAATGTCATATTTCATGAACACTATACTACATCCTTGCATTTATTCAAGCTAATCAACAGTCTATTACTGGATTGACAACTTTATTTATGCCAAGACAAAACAGTTAAATTTTTCCTTTCTGATCATAAGTTTTTCGTTTGAGACAGATCATTACTCTTCTAATTTCCCTCCCAACCTCCATCATCCAAAAATGAGAAGCAGCTGTGTCAGGTTGTACTTTGGATTTGAAGGGGGAATTAACTCTGCCTGTTGCAATGGACTGATCACTTTCCCTTCATTAATATAAAAATAAATTCTCAGTGACAGCTGACTAAGTTCTCTTCTGCCTGAGCACTTCCCGACCTCATCATCACGTCCCTGCTGATGGTCACCATCATTCTGTGGAGGGCCACCCTTGCCAGTAACACAACTGATTTATATGAACCAAAGGTCGAGAAGGGCAATACCTCCAGCATCTTGAATTTTATTTTTCTTGCAGCTTTAGCCCAAACCCTGAAGGGAAATGGAAACTCATCGGAAGTTATAGCCATAAAATTAGCCATGTGCATATCCTTCCTTTTCCTCATGTTGGTCATGACCGAAGAGCATTGTCTATTGAAGATATTCAGAATGCCTTCATTGACAGCCTCCTAGCACATTCACAATGAAACTAATTGAGGAAGGAAATGTCATTATAGACTCTTGTACTCAACATCATTTTATTGATGATAGGACCTACATTAAAAGCATCACTCCGCTTAATAGAATTCTAAAACCTAAAAGTAAGCAAAGATTTCTGCTACTGGTTTGCTGATATGAAGGATGATAATAAAGAATCTTTAGAAAATATATTATTCATTTTGGAGAAATCTAGGTTAAACATAAACCACCAAAAAAGGTAGGTATATGCCACTGAAAAAATATAAAGACACAAATAAAAATATTCTGTTTTTAATCTTGAAACAAAATAATCTGAAGCTAACTGTTAAATAGGTTTTTTTAAAATTTAATAACAGGATGTAAGTATGAACAGATCATTTAAAAACTACAGATAGGAAAATAATAGAAAAAATAAAGGTTTCCATCAGCTATCAATCACATTGCTAAGTAACTTTTAATTTTAATTACCAAAAGCTATTAATTCTTATTGGATTATATAGATTGTTTTATAAAACAAGAACTATCACCTATTTTGTATGTACCATATGTCACATATTACAGTAAGTGCTCTGCTTACATTTAGTAATTCATCCCAGAAATGTTTAAAGCATTTTATTATGGGTTTAGGGATCAACAAGGGGAGAGTGGTGGGTAGGGCACAGAGTATCCTCATACCACAGAGTTGCAAACCTGAACACTGGAGGCTCAGAGTAAACTAGTTAAGTTATCCATTTTGCCAACTAAACTATCTAGGATCTCAATTTTTTTCTATTAAAATTTTTATTGTGTAATCAATGTATTGTACTAGTGATAAAGGTATATAAACAATAAAATGAAATACAAAATAAACACAGCCTCAATAAGTAGTCACTGTTATTAATTTGGTGTGTTTCTTTTTTCTGGATATTTTCTGTGTATAGATTAATACATACATATATGCACCCTTACCATTTTTAAATACTCAGAATATATAATACATACAATTATACATATTGTTTTTATTTCACTTGATATGAGAAGTTTTATTTCCATATCAATATATACAGATGTAGATAATTATCTTAATGGGTTTTTTTTTGCCTGAATATAGAATATTAAATAAATTATTATAATTCATGCCCATGATTAAATATTTTTAACCATATAGAGGGGTATAAAATTAAAAGTTCAGAAACACACACACATACATACCACAGTACCTCATCTGCACTATTAAAAAGTTTTTAATTGGTCTGTTGGCAATCCTTTCATTTTTATTACTAATAGCTAAATATTGTTAAACTATTATAGTTGTGTATGTACATCTACATACACACATACATGCCAATTACTAAAATTGACAACTTCTAACAATATCTATTAAATTACTAGTACACAGAACAAGAAATTTAGGAGACTCAACACACTGTCTCCTCTCCTCACATTTCCCAAGTCTGTTCTAAATTCTGTTATTTCTTTTATTTTATCACTTTTAAAAAGTTTCTAGTGGTTGCAAAAAGGACTTTAAGACCTTTATCCAATTTTCTTGATTTTCCATCATTAATTGACTTTACAGTATGAAAGATAAGAGGGAAATAATTTTCCTTTAAACTCTCATACTTTTCCACCATGCAATTTATGCTACTTTATAATATTATTACTTTTATCATCAAGGTTTATAGCATTTAAATTATGAGATATGATGAAGTTTTCTTTGACTTTACAAAAAGCTAATTAAAAAAAACTAAAAGCAGATAAATGACATTAAGAGTATTAATCATGTACTGTGACTGAACCATAGAAAAGGAAATATAAACCTATATTATGAAAACCTTCCCCACTCAAAAGAGATGTCTAATACTTTGGCTACCTGTTTATGTTTGCATTGACTAGTACAGGCGACTGGCATGGGTTTGACGGGCATATGAGCCTATAGCTCGTGAATGTGTCCCCTTTCTGAGGTATGTGCACATTCAGATCATGTCAACAGGTAACCTGTCCTTAATGATTTGATACAGAATCTTCTTGTGGAAGATTCTTCTTTAAGCACAGGGTTATAATAAATTTAACTTATATACATTTCATCTCTCTGAAGAGTAGAGAATGGATGCAAATATTCCTGAGCAGGTTCTTTGCTCTTTTTAATGTATTTTCACTAATCTACTGATGACACTCATTTTTCCTTGTGCTAAAATTTTTATTTCTATCTCTTAATTTATTCATTTTAAAAGTATTTTTGATGCTTTAGAATAAAATAATCTTTATACAATTAAAGTGGGCATTAAAAAGAAATGTGAACAAATTTAAAATAATTAGTAGCCTACCATCTGCAATCACAAAAAATTAAAATAATTAGAAATGTAAAAGTAGTCAAAAATTCACAGAAATTCAGAAACTCAAAAAACACACATTTAAATAATTCATGGGTCAAAGAAGATACCATAATAGAGATTTCCAATTATCTAAGGTGAACAACAATAAATATTACCAATAAAAATATTTGGGATACATTTAAATGTGAATGTTAAATAATTAATAAAATATTTATTAATGTTAAATTCTTAATAAAATGTAAAACTGAAACTAATGAGTTAAGGATTCTAAGGAAAATTACAAAACATAGCAAAGTAAACCTCAAACAACACCAAGAAAGAAAAAATAAGCATAAAATATAACTAATAATAAAGAAAGCAAAGAAACAGAGTGTGGATTAATAATACCAAACATTGACTCTTTGAAAGGCTTATCAAATAAACAAACCTCTGGAAAGATTGATTAAGAAAATCAGAAAGATGCACACTTTTTAAAAATTTTAGAAACAAAAAGGGATAGGAGTGGCACAGCTACTGATGCAATTGAGATTTAGAAATAGCCTTGGTCGGTTTTGCTCAGTGGTTAGAGCGTCGGCCTGCGGACCAGAGAGACCTGGGTTCAGGTCCCACTAAGGGCACGTACCTCGGTTGCAGTTTGTCCCCACTATGGTTGGTGGGTGGCAGCCAGTGGATGTGACTTTCTCACATTGATGTTTCTCTCTCTCTTCTCCCCTCTCTCCTTCCCGCTCTATCTAAAGATAAATGCAAAAATGTCCTTGGGTGAGGATAAAAGAAATTAAAAAAAAATAGAAATATCAGGAGACTACTGTGAACAACTTCATGCTCAGAGTTTTTTTTACATTTGGACCAGTGGGCAATGTTTAGTGTGTGTGCTCTATATAACATCTCGAACAAGAATTTCAGATATGTAAAATAACAGAGCGTATCTATACATTATTCATTTCCAGTCCCTAAGGTCGGGAGAAGAAAATTCAGCTTTACAATGGGGGGGAAAAGCTGTTTTAATGAATTGATTTTATTTACTGTATCAATGGATTCAAATAGTATTATCAAATGCCTCTTTTCCTGTTGTCGCCCTCCTTCATATCTCAGGACTGCAGAGCATCCTAACGAGTAAAATAAGGACCCTTTCCAAGACTCCTGCATGGAGGTCTCTCTCAATACACTGGGCGTGGCTTGCTATTGGTACAAAGAAATACAATAACAAACTTTGCTCGGTCACAGTTATAGAGAGGCAGAAAAAAAATAAAAGAGACAAACTTTGTAGAATACAAACTATAATTTTTTAAAGTACAACTATACAAGTTTTAAGAGCATTGAAATTTTCACAGTGTTAGTTGTCGGGAAAATGCTCAAAATACATTATTATTTTACTGTCAAGCTAGATAAAATACCAAATCCCTTGAATTGGGAAATTTCCTTTCTTTTTACAAGATTAATGTCTGTGCAAAGCAAGGCAACAACAACAACAAAGTGAAATTAAACCATACTGAAAATGAATATTAAATATGTACTTTTTAATAAAGAGAGAAACACCCTTAATTTATATTATGATTTTCTCCAATCCAAAAGCTTAGAAAGTATTATTGTAGACAAAAGACATCCTCAAAATAAGACATAACCCATGATTTCAATTAACCACTGACATTTCTAGTTGGTTTCTATGGTTGTGAATATATGAATAAATGATTTGAAGATCATTTTCAGACCATTCCAGGAATATTTGCAGAGATGTTGTAGTAATGAAAAATCCAGAGCTGTATGAACTATACATGCAATTTAGTCCTAATGATGAATAAGAAGCCTCATAAAAAATTTTTATTTGAGCTCAGTACTTAAAGGTTTAAAACTGACATTCCAAACAAAATCAATAATGTATGAGTTAGGAATTATTGTGGGAACCATCGTGTTGATTCTTTTTGATATTAAAGTTGTGTGTTTACAATGGGATAACCAATGATAAAAATCATGACCCATTTTAATCAACAACTGTGATGAATAAGAGAATTCATAAATTGAAAACCTATCCAAATGGCAATGCTCCTTGAAATAATTCTAACCATAGCATTTTACTCAGGCCTTACGTATGCTTGATTACTTGATTATAATTTTACAACAAAAGGTAATTATTTTTCCAGACTTTGAAAAGGTGTCTGAAATTAAACATACCAGAACAGAACATGACAAATCATTCTTTCCTTTTGTTTCGTCTGGTGTATGGCCATAGGGAAAATGTATGACTCAGTCCAAAGCAGAGAAATCTGACAGAGCTCATTTTTCTTCACCCATGCATCTTTTAAAATCCAGCACAATACTGTCCTCTGAGAATTCAAAATGGAAGAGAAGAGGCTGGAAATCCCTTTTTAGGCTCACTGCGCGTGTGAAGATGATAAGAAAAAGATAATTGCAAAATGAGGTCGGTGATCTAACAAAGTAAGAAAAATATATACATTTTGTTTTTTACAAAGGGAAATGTTTTCACACACAGGGCAATACTAAGATTTAAACGTTTCTTTTTTAAAATACAATATTATTTCTATTATTAGCTCTTGGACATTTTCAATTTAAATTTTGTTAATGTACTTGACATAAGGAATAAAGAGATACTGGGATTTGGATAGTAAAATAAGAAAATAGTAACATCCTGAAGATGCTCAATATAGTCCAACAAATGGAGGCCATGGCTTTTAATTAAGTATTTTACCTTTTTTTTTACTTCCAAAGTGCCAACATGATTTTCCATTATTATTATTATTATTATTATTATTATTATTATTTTGTAGTTGTGGGTTGATTTTCAAAGCTAGTTCAACATTATCATTGCCAATTCCAAAGGTATTTATTTTGTATCACTTTGTAAGATGGGGAGGTGGGAGAGGCAGAAAATCAATCAGGTTATCAGGATCAAAATTGTAAACTGACTTGGATTTTCAAAAAGAGAGTCTAGGCCTTGGCTGGGTTGCTCAGTTGGTGAGAACATCATCCTGGTACGCCAGGGTTTCAGGTTCGATGCTTGGTCAGGGCACATACAAGGATCAACCAATGAATGCTTAAGTAAGTGGAACAACAAATCAATGTTCTCTCTCTCCTTTCCTCTTTCCCTAGCGAGCAGGCAGACAGCTCCTGGGGGGCAGGGTTGAGGGGTGAAGGGATTGAGCAAAAAAGAAAAAAAGAGAGAACGAGAACTCATGGACATGGACAACAGTGTGGTGACCGCAGGGGTGGAGGAAGTTGGGTGGTGGTTGAAGAGGGCATAGAGGGGAAAAAGAAATAAAATTAATGGATTAATTAATTTTAAAAAAAAGAAAAATAGATTCCAAAATTTCAAAGACTGCCATGAAAGGGAGTTTCAGGTGAAGTCCGTGTACAAATCATAAAACTTCAGATGTTTAGAGCAAACATGAGACA
Organism: Tadarida brasiliensis; assembly: GCA_030848825.1. Classification (NCBI taxonomy): domain Eukaryota; kingdom Metazoa; phylum Chordata; class Mammalia; order Chiroptera; family Molossidae; genus Tadarida; species Tadarida brasiliensis. Next base: position 39,133,772 of record CM061260.1, on the reverse strand, counting down.
TCTAGTCTTTTAGGATTTTGACCACAAAGAGCGCGGGAGCGCCAACATGCCAGGCATCGGCAGTCAGTGAATTCAAAATGGATCAACAGCAAAATGTGTTCCCCAATTACCACGGCTTTCAGCTTTCAGCTTCTCGACTTAAGGATCCCCACCCAAGGCCCACCCCTTCAAAGCTGTTGGCAGTTATTCTCATATGTTTCTAGAATGTTTGCCAGTAATGCCCACATGAAGTTCCTCTTACCCTGAAAAGTAAGTTCTACATGAGAGCGTGAGCCACCTGAGAATCTTATTTCTCCAGTTTTTGTTGTTGTTGTTGTTCTGTTTTTGTTTCTGAAAATGCCAAAAAACCTTTCTAGGTTCCCAGGTCCCCCATGTCCCAGGAGCCAGGGCACTGTTGGGTTCTGTGTAGAAGAATGGTGACTCCACCCCTCTAATCGGTTCTTCCCTGTGGCCCTGGGCCCTAAAGTTCATCCTATCCTGAGTCTCACAAAGCCCATCATGAAATTGCATCTGTCAGCTTCTGGCTTTCAGGCGATATTTTGGATCTCGTGGTATTCACTCTACCTTCTGTTGTTCTATTATTCCTTGGACCTCCATGTACAAAACAACTCTGGTTTTCTTCAGACTTCTCATGAAACAGTCTCCATGTACATAAATTTATGCAAGTAGATTTCAGGAAGGATCACCAACCACTCTGTTTTTTGCAGAGCTGATTTTGAATCCTAGCCTGGATCAAGCTGTCATGTCTGCAGTATATAATATCCCTTTGGCTTTCGCTGGACAATAGCTGTAGGAGGAAAGTTCTTAGTGGCGAACACAGTTACTATATATCAACTTTCTGATTTGTATGTAGTCAGGTAGTTTTTACCTGAGAGAGAGCTGCTTTATCTTCTTATTTTGACTACATGATTTGCAGAAAGTTTAAAAATCTCTTTAAAGTTCAGTTATGCTCAGCTGCAAAATAGAAATAACACCACCTGTGTTACAGATTGCTTTAAGGACTAAATGAAATAGCCTCAGCAAAGTTGCACAGCACAATAGATAATGGGTAGTAAAAGAGATTTAAAAATGCTACTAATTCCTTATTAGTGATGTATCTATTACTACTATTACAACAGCCTGAACGTGTTGCAACAGCACTCCATGGAGAGGAAGAAGTCTCTGTAACATTCAGTGAGTAGCTTTTGCATTCTATATTCACCAAAAGAAGAGGTGTACACTTGACATAGTACCCCAACAAGAATGCCTCAAGATCCTGATACTGGATACAACTAAGGAAAATAACAGAAATAACATCTTTGCTTTTTGCTCTTGGTGGGAAAATAAGACCTGATAAACATTCAGGGAGAGGTAAGATTCTGAACACTATCATTCTTTCATCACAAAGTAACTAATGTGATGGGAAAATCTGAAATTAAGTGATTTTTTAAAAAGATGATAGTGATATGGCAGTGTACGGTCCCCAACCTACAGCCTGGCTACTGTAATGACATAAATTATTAAAGATTTGGCATATTTATTTATAGAAATTAATTGGGATGTTGCATTGACTCTATGGGGGCGATTGGCAATACTCAGAATTATTTAGAATTTCATGTTAAAATTGATTATAGTATTGCTTGACTTTCAAATCATGTGTGTTGAATAACAGAAGTTTGTTAAAAGTGTTAATATCAGCGATTTTCTTGGAATATAGTCATGGTGATCCTTCACTTTGTTTATGATGTGTCTCTTGGTTTGGGACTCGTAGGAAAGATTCCAGAATGTGGCACATTTTGGAAGACTACAAGAAAACGTGGTGCTTCCACAGAGGCAATCCAACTGGAATGGGTGTCCCTAACTTATTTTTTGTATTAAATTCATATAGAGTAAAAAATTACATATCACCAAAGGTGGAAAAAAACATGAAGGAAGTACTAGAAGAAGCTAAATATAAACATGTTTCGAATCATATGGTGAGGAAGATCTAAGCATAGCCCAGAAATCACACTGTGATGGACTCTTAAGAAGGGAGAGAACTTCCACCAAGGATCCATCAGAATCATCTCACCTCAGGTAGTTAATGTGCTCTTGTATGGCATCTATAGTAAGTATAGTCATTACCGTGGAAAGGTTATATTGTCAAATGGAACAAAAGTGTGTGTGTACACACACACACACACACACACACACACACACACACATCCATACCTAGATATAAATACATATACTCACACATATGTATAAAATGCAGTTCATATAAAATTTCATATCACCTTGGTATGTATGAATGCAATGATCACTATGTGAAAAGATGCGCACCGAACTATTTTTAGTGGCTGCCTATGAGTGATGAGACTTCAGGGCTTTTTACATTTTTATTCATTATATTTTTTCGGTATTATTTGAGTTTTTTATAGCAAGTATTGCACTTATATAAAGAAGCATGTATATATGCAACTAATGCAGATACTAATATAGGGAAAACACTATGTTCAGATAAATATATTTTATCTTAGTGTATATGACTTACGTTTGAACTCAAATACACTTGGTGATATCAATAAACTATGAGTCACTTATACTTATGAAAGAACACATCTATTTATTAAATGGAGATATTTCATAGTCACCAGATCTAAGAAGTGTATCACAATAGAGGAAAATAACAACCAATCACAATTTTATGTATGAAGAGTCTCAGGCGATTGATATGAGTTACCTAAATCCACACTAGAGGTTAAAGCCACAATGGGAATCATTTCCAAACCAGTGTCCTTCACTACATCACACTGTTTTCGTTCCATGTTCCCGCCACTGCCCCATAGTACCTGACTAAGGACAAGTAATTAGCATTGGTTTGAGCCAGTATATTAAGACAGCATAGAACTCAAATCTAAATGATGCTGAACTACTAATCCGAAAAACTACTTAACATTTACATGCCACAGATTTTGTGTTAGTAAACTAGTATGAATTTTCAAACAAGCTTCTAGTAACATGTGAAACCTACTAATGTTTGTAGGTTGCTCGAATTTATTCAGATGAAGGAACCAATGTTACTCTGCAGTCTCCTGCTTTGCCTACTTTGTCCAATGATCTTTCAGCTGACTGAGGGGCACACACAGAGGCCTGGTTTTCTGATAAGTCAACTAGGAATTGAAATGTCAAATATTTTATCCCTTAGTGTCTACAAAGTTTAGTAGAGACTTAGAAAAATGTCTAAAAAGTATGAATTAAAATGAAGTGCATATCTATCTGGTAACAGATAGAGAGTAATTCAAACAAAAAAAATCTTTCAAGTTGTAGGAAAAAATATAATGTTTCCCCATATACAAAAACAATTCTCTCTTTAGTATATGGTAGTTATAAAGTTGTTTAGATATATCCTACATCTCGGATGCATTTTAGAAGGTTATTTACTAGTTAAATGGTTTCTTAACTCGGATGCAACTCTACTGCCCTTGATCCCACACACACCTGATGCTCAGAAAATGGTTTTTTAATTCTTCATGAATTTTGCTTAAAAAGAAATATATTGCAGCTAATTATAACTATTTTTAATGTTAATAGATAATATTTAATTTTATAACAGCTAGAAAATGAAATAGTTCATATCTCATTAAAATGCAAAGGGAGTAAAACCATTTACATAAAGGTTAAATTAAATATTTATTAAAAATAGAAAAAAAATTGGTTGAGAAAAATAAAAAAGCCTTCCAAATTGGAAGGTCTATACTTCAATAAATACAGGCCAATATTCTAGAAAGCCTATTGTTTATTTCAAATCTTCCCTTGCTGATCAGTTCAGCGGAAAATGGCATTATATTGCTGCTAAAAGCAATGTAAGAGTAAGACAGTTTAGCATCAAAGATGCCATTTGCAGTTGAAAAAAATCAATCTAGCTTTATGTTATTACTACCTTGTAAGATAAAGGGCTTGAAGATTTCTAAATGTTAAAATTAATTTGAAAATCAGTATAAAGACCAGTGGAAGTGGGAGTCTGGTGACCTGATGCTGGGACGGCATCACGCCTCTGCCCTATCTAGGTTACAACCTTGGGAAAGTGACCTGGCTTCTCTAAGATTCTGTGTCTGTCAGAGATTATGATACATACCTCATAGCTGCGGAATGAGGACTTGAGTTATTAATAGCCAATACTGATCTCATGCTTACTTGTGCCAAATACTCTTCTAGAATCTCTATCCTTATTTATCAACTTATTAAATTATCATAACCACATTAGGTACCACAATTATTTTACAGAAAAGGATAGAGGGGTTAAATAACATGCTCAAGGTCTTCCAGCTAGTAACTGGAGTATCCATAATCTAAATCCAGGTAATATGGCTGGAGAAGTCACGCCCTGCTGCTGGTGAGGTGGCAGAGAAAGAACAAATGTTCAGAGGAGGGGACACAAGCCTGTTTGTTAGTTAACTCCCTTCATCAGACTTCTTACTTGAATTATACAAGTAAATACCAGTAACTGTAAGTTTTTCTATTGATTTATTGGTTGAATGAAAATAACAATTATTCTTAATGGGAGTAATTGATGGTTAACTTTATTGTTATTTTTTTAAATGTGTCCACGTGACCAAGGCTGACTTAGAGAAATATAGGTAGAAAAAGGTGAATGTGAGTAAATTTCAAACATAATAAAGTTTTCTCTTTTTCTCTACATACCTATAACATAATTTTATAATAAATATACTTTTTATGAGTACCTAAAATAATACAATAATACAATTTTTAAAAAACGTCTCATTGCTATAAACCACTGTCTTTAAAGCTAACATTTCTGATATAACCAGTAGCAGTCATTGTGAGAAACATTTATTTGAAAAATTGAGGACTTGATCAAAATGCCTATTTTCCCTTTGTGTTTAATTTGCATTTGGTAAGTAATATAAAAACCCTGCTATCTTTAAGATGTGAGAAAATGCATTTAGAGATCTAAGTAATGTATAAACAGTCTTTCTGGCCAAAAAAGAGAGCAAAACAAAGCTATTCATCACTTGCCATCTCAGAAGGCAACCCCAAGATATCTTTTAAACCTTCACATAATATTATTTTTTAAACCAAGAAAGATTTTAACATCATTTGCAAGTTCATCATATGAAACAGTTGTTCTTTAAACATTTAATCAGATAAAGATATGTAAGTTAGACACATTTAATATACTTTTTAAGACAACTACTTTGCAATATTATTAAGCATAATGGGCAATTCAACATTTTACTTTCTTATGCACTCATGGAAGAGTAGAAAGAAAAAAAATGCTAAGTAAGGAAGGCTTTAATTTTTTTTTTAACTATTGATACTTCACGGAGATATTTACTAGAATGGTTCCTTGATTCATTTAGACATAAGAAAAATGTTCAATATTCACATGGCTATTAAAGGAAAAGCTTCCGTTTAATTTAGTAACTCATAGACAGCAGAGAATAATAACAAATCGAAGTGTGTTCAGTGATATTAATATGTGGAAGGCAGTGTGTGTCTGATTGGTGTAGTCCTGTGAGCACACAGTTCATTTTACTCTTGAACAAATGATTTCATCTTCTCATTTCCAATTTCCTCATCAGTAAACTAAAATATCATCTCAGGATGCTTTATGGTTCAATTCAAGACTTTTATGGGAATGGGAGGGGATGGCACACAGTGAAATCAGGTTCTCCATCTCTCCAGGTCAGAGTCCTGGTTGTAGCACTGAGGGAATTTAAAACCGTGCAGTTTGGGTGGGATCTTAATGAGTATTCCTAGGTTTGGGTCCATCCTATATTCCTTCCATCTTCCCTGATCCCAGGCACTCCAGGTAATCTTCACATCTATTTTTAACTTCCATTCTAAATACTCTGGAATGTGCCCCCTCAGGAATGTCCCTGAAATACCAGGACCAATTTACCTTACACAAAAGCACTGAGCCCTGGGTGACCCGCTGTCTGCTGAGAGAGCACCCTGCTGGTCAGAGATATCTGACTGGGGGGCGGGGTCAGTTCAGTGAGGCTTCATTTGGCAACAGTGAATGGGGCTTGAAGTGAAGAATTTAGAAAAGATGGCTCATTCATACTGCTTTTTTCAAACTATCTGTTATGTCTAGGAGTTCTACTGGGGACACAAATAAGCAAAACAGTCCACCAAGAAAATTACTATCCCATAAGTGAGTGATAAATAGATGACCAAGGTGGTTATAGGACAAGGTGTTGAGTACTGTGACATCAAGAATCATTACATTAAAAATTAAAACATAAAACTACCTTTTTAAAATTAAGAACTAAATATTGATGAAAAATAGGAGAGCAAAGAGAACTGGATTCCAGTCCTATTTCTTCCTCTCAGTTATTCCTCACCTCACCTCAATTTTTCACCTTTAAAGAAGGATCTGGACTAGCTAATTTCTATTTAAATCCTTACCAACTCTAAGAGTCTATGTTTCCTATTATGTTGCTGCTGCACTAATTTATTATTCTATGTGTTATTTATCTATTAACCTTTTTTCAACGTTTTTCTTCTCATGGCACATAAACTAATAAAATTCTGTGGCACATCAAAAATTATATCATCTTTTTTTCTGACTTGACCAAAAAAAAAAAAAAAAAGTGTGATTTTGATTAGTTCATATCAGATGGCTATTTTTGTGTTGGCTGTTGTCATTTTTATATTTGACAATCAAAGGGATTATTTAGGCCCTGACTAAATAATCAGGTATTGCATGTTTTAAAATTCTTGCAGCACATCAATTGAAAATTGCCTATCTATCTGTAATCTATCTATCTATCTATCTATCTATCTATCTATCTATCTATCTATCTATCATCTATATCTATCTATCTATCTATCTATCTATCTATCTATCTATCTATCTATCTATCTATCTATCTATCGTAACTATTACTGAATCCTAAAACAATTAGAAAAGATTAATATAGTCTATATAATAATAGTGACTTCTCAGTATAAAGATATTCCAGGTGTTTTTTTATTATTATTTAATAGAGGATCATTAATCTAGATACCTTATAGTAAAAAAAAAAAAAAAATAGATGGAATTTGCCCTTATGCCCTTATGCCTCACAGTACCCAGCATACTTGAAGGTGCAATCAAGCACACCATATATGTATTGATGCTGTAATAAAGCAAGGTTTGGATCATTGAGGCCCAGATTCATTTCACACATTATGAGATGACCTCAAAAATGTATTTGTTTCAACATAACCAGCCATATATCTCTGCTACTATATTAGAGTTTGTTCTACTAATATCAGCAAGACTGGTGGGAACATGGGACCAATCAAATGAAGAGCAAGATATTATTTTATAGAAACCACTATTTTTCTTACAATCACTGAGAAACTCCTTTTCACACAATCCAAACCCTTTTCCTCCCTCGAGATACCATCTTAAATGCATGGTTTGCCAGCACAAAGAATTTCCACAGATTATAAGATAATGTCTTCATCGCTATCTCAGAATCTTCTCTGCTTGTAACCGTTGGTCATTTTAAACTACTAGACTGTGAACTCCTTCATTCAGCAATTGTGTGTAGTTTTTTTTTTTTTTTTAAGTGGGTCAATCATAATAGAGGCTCAATAAAATTTGTCAAGTGAATGAGAATACTGATGAGTAATCATGTAAAATAACTCTAGAACTATGCTTGCTCTGCTAAAGAAGTGTCTGTAATGAAACAATAAAAAACATTATTATTCATTGTTCCTCCTTCCAATACTTACAGCCTAAATCAAGAAATCTAAGTGTAAAAGCAGAATTTTTTCAAGCAAATTGAAAATTGTACATACTCTTGCTGTATTCTAAACCCAGGTCTGGGGACCTCAGTCTCTCGCGTTTCAGGACCTCATTACATCACTTATGAATTCCCTTATCAAGTCCTCATTCTTCACTGTTTCAGTTTTTATATTTTTAATTTCCCTTAAAAGTATGCAGGATCATCCTCCAAATATATGCACCCCCATATGCAAACACATCCACCCACACAGTCCATTGTATATAAAAACAGAATCCATACAGCTCTTTGCCTCCGCTCTGCCATTTCCTCACCTGTCTTCCTCCCCTTCACTGCCAAACTTCTTGATAGAACAATCTATGGGGGCTGCCTTTTTCCCCCATTAATTGTTTACCATTTGAATTCTGCTTTTATAATTCTATAATAACTATGTTCCCAAATGTCACCCATGATCTCCAAAGTCACCAACATTTTTCCATTGCCTCCTTGGAGGACTGACGACTCCTTTCTATCGTATTTCATCCTCTGTCTCTCTTCATTTCTGTGTTTCTTCTTATTTATGCCCAGCCACCTTCTTTGCTGTGGTATTTTTTCTACACTTACAGGCTTTTCCAAAGTTTCTAACTTCAATACATTTTGCTCTCTAATATTTCTCCTTTAATAATTTTATTTACACCCATGACTGCAGCTATGCCCTCTAAAGATATCATCTGAATGTACCTCTCCAACGAACAGTGCTCTCCTGAACCACAGATCATTACTTGTGGTTGCTCACTGGGCATGTGCACCTCACTATCTCATAAACACAAACCAGCAAACAGGTAAATGACTGAACTCATGCTCTAACACCCCTGAACAACCTCCTCTTATCCCATATAATTTGTGAATGCCAAGACAATCTTCCCAATTTCATCTATTTCAGGTGCTAGATTTAAAACTTTCTAAAGCTGCCTTATGGACAAATACATTCCCACTCAAGTGGAAGAACAAAGTCATACTAGAGGATGTGTATAGTATCACAACAGCAATTTCATGGACTACCATGAAATTGTCACATTTGACTGGTATGTGATTTGGGATATATAGATGTAGATATAAATATAGGTATAGATGTAAATATAGATATAAAGATAATTAATTGATAGAGTTTTCAAATATTTCCAAAAGCTTTAGAATTGCTTTGCTGGTAAAAAAAAAAAAAAAAGTGGGGAATTATCATTATAAATAAAGCTAGTAGCTTCTATGCTCACAGTGTAAATCATCTATATGTTTATTGTTCTTTGAATGGGGTGACATCTACATTTTCACAGGGCTGCTAAAAGAAATGAGTTGTACAGGTAAATTGAAGTCAAGTTGTGCAAATATTAAAACCTGGGTGGAGTATATCAAAAACATGGTTTCGTCTTTGACTCCTCCAACCTTCATCCATTCCTGAGGCGTCCTGTAACAGCTCTCACAAACAACAACCGTCCCCTGCTTTTCATGCTCACATTCTGAGTGCAACCCTCCTTCCTTCCTGTGCAAGTAATGTGTATCGTATCCTCTTTATAGTCTCCCACCAATAGGTAACTAGTTATTTTTCTGCCATAAGTTCTTAATCACAGTCCAGGCATGCCTTTTTGCCTCAAAAACTGTCACTAGATTTCTGATCTTAATTTGTCTATCAAATTAAATATAAGATAGACCCTAACCCAGGTTTTAATTTGTAAATCAACACAGTAGTTAGGCTGGAATCTCTGCCTAGAGTTGTCTCTGGGTTCAAGTGTCTACATCTACCACTTACTAGCAGTGTGATATTCCAAGTTACTTATATTTTTTCTGTGCCTCAGTTGCTTTTCCAGTTAAGGGGGGGGGAATAATAGCAGGACTATTAGCTATAGCCATAATGATACACTTACTGACGCGATGCAGTGATTTTACTCAGCCCTCATGAACTTTCTCCTCCCTGATTGTTGCTAATTTGGGGGTGAGATAAGCATTATCCACACAACTTTAAACATTTGCTAAGAGGGTAGATCTCATGTAAAACATTTTTACTACAAAAAAGAAGTGCACACTGATTTTTAAAGCCCCTCAGAGGGTCTTTAGGTTCTCATCAAGCTAATAATTTGACCTAGATCATCACTGCTGAAAACTCATTGTTTAAGAACATGACAAATTTATATACATGTAAACATTCTAAATTAACTTGAAACTAAAAAAAAAAAAAAAAAAAAAAAAGTAACAAAATGACAGATAGGGCAACAACTATTGACTTATATGATTTAAGTATAATGCACTAAGAAAATACCTTTGGATATTTTTTTTCTATTCACGTTAACCAAAGATGACATACTTACTGGCTTGTATCTTAATCTCTATAAAAATAATCATTCAATTCAAGGAGTTCAAGAAAGAATCTGTGATGTTTCTATTTTTCTCTTCAATGCTTAGCTTAATATAAAATTAAACTAATAAAAATAGTTTGCTTAATAAAAAATAATTCATACACTAACATCTTGAACTGGATGAATTTATGCAGAAGAAAAAAATAGAGTTCAATAGCAGTAAGACTTTTCATGTGCAGCATCAAATTGGACTGCTTGCACATCATATTTTTATTCACACACTCTCAGGATTCCAAACTTAGAGACAATTTCACTCTATGAGTATAGAAGCCATTGCCTCAGCAGTCATAAGTTCCATTTTCTCTCTCTCTCTGAGCAATTCAGAAGTTCTTGGAAATATTCCGAAACTCTATCAACATCATTATCCACGTTTTTTTTTTTTTTAAAAGTTTATAGAAAAGCAGCAGTGAGTCATTCATTCATTCAACAAATATTTCTTGAAAGGCTCTGTATGACAGGCAGGAAATTGGGGCCAGGAATCTAGCGTTAAATCAGGCAAACAAAGCCCAGCTCATATTAAACATTCATCGCAGTGGAATTGACTTTAAGACTAGGGTTAGTAAAAGTGATTTCTTGTACTCAACACAGAATTTAAATTTTCAAGGGTATGCAACATTACTAAGCAAACTTTCACTTGATAAATATAATAACTCAAATCACTAGGTGAACAAATCACTACATAAAGGCTAAAAGTAATCTTTCAAGATAAACTATTCCATGAATTTGCTGTTGGTCAAACAAAATAAGATAAATGTAAATGATCCAAAATATGATAAATATAAACTACCCAAAATTTCTTGGGTCGTACATCTTTTACAAGGCCGTACCCTTAGCCATATCTGATGTTTAAAATAGATAAAAATATAATTGTTTTATATAGTTGATTATCAAAATATGTCTTTCAGTTTTCCCTGGTTCAAAATACAAAGCTGACCAAGTGGTATGCGATTTCACCTGTCTACAGTAAGTGAAAGGCTCGGGTTAACTAGGAACTGTGTGAAGGAACAAGCCTTGACTTGGGAATCAGACCTGGCTCTAGACTTAGTCCTGCCATTGCTCACTGTCACTTATCTGAGTAGCACTGTTTCCCATCCTGCAGATCAAAATCAGGCTAATTAAGTTCTCCAGCTGTAAGTGTGCCATTTGTAAAATTGCAAATATATGAGTTTTTGTTAAAGCATTATTCATGATAGCCAAGTTATGGAAACAACTTAAATAGCTATCAACAGACAAATGGATACAGAAAACACATATCATGGAATACATATGAATAAATACATATAGCAGAATATTGTTCAGCCTTAAAATAAAAGAAAATCCTACCGTTTGTGACAACATGGATGAAGTCAGAGGACATTATGCTCAGTGAAATAAGACACGCACAGAAAAACAAATACTATATGATTCTACTTATATGAGATGCCTAAAATGGTCAAATTCACAGAAGCAGGGAATAGAATGGTGGTTACCAGAGGCTAGTGGAAGAGAAGAATGGGCAGTTAGTTTTCAACTGCTATAAAGTTTCAGTTATGTAGGATGAATTAATTCTAAATATTTGTGGTACAACACATTGCCTAACGTCAATGATGCCGTTATTATGTATTTAAACATTTGTTAAGAAGTTAGATCTCATATTAAATGTTCTTCCCACAAAAAAAGAAAAGAAAACAATAAAACAAAGGTACACAAAGAGACTTTTGGAGGTGATGAATATGTCTATTAAATTGATTGTGGTGATAGTTTCATGGGTATATGTATATTTTCTAACTCATTAAATACGTGTACATTTTAGTATATCAATTATATCTCAATAAAGATATTTTAAAAATACAAGTTGACTTAACAAAATTTTAAAGTTACATAAAAATTTCAGATCCGGAGCACCTATGTATTGGCTAGAACAGGATATAGTCTTCTGCCCCTTTCCCACCTCCCTCCTCTGTACAGAAACTCACCACAGTCACAGTTTTGATTAGTTATTCTCCCATGTTTTTCTGATTTGCCACAGTAAAAAAAAAAAAAAAAAAAATTAACTTAAATATATGCTAAAGTACACTGGGAAAAGGCTCTGCAGTAGAAAAATTAATTAGCACGTTAACATATGGATACAAATGTAGAACATCATATACAGTGAAATTTGAATTTAAATGTACAAGAAGTCACTGAGTTTCTTTTTCCATGCCAAGACTCGGAGACCCTGACAGTCTGCCTCAGGTGACAGCCATTTATTTTACTCAACATTCAGATTGCCCCACGCAGAATAGAGACTTGCCTATGTTTACTGTTCTAAAGTAGATTTTCCTTTATTCTCTTATTTCTATGATGAGTAGATTTAGGCATAAATACTTCTTAAATTAATAGAAATATTACTCTAAGGTATATGTATAGTTTTACTTAATTTTATATTCATTTAGAACTTAAAAAACCCTCTCTTTTGTCTTTAAAAAATATGGTAGCTATGGTATGAGCAAGCAAGAAAGTAAATTAAGAATGAAAATGGAGTGCTCTTAGTTTCCTCCTTCTTATTTTTATGTATAGTTTGGGGGGAAAAGAAGAAAGTTATTTCCTTAATATGCAATTTTAAAATTATTTAGTGCATTATGTAAATACATGGAAAAGATTCAAAAGTTCCAAAGGAGATATTAACATCTATTATGTAAATGTATTTTTGATGATTTTCATAGCACACATTACAATGTTTTTTCAAAAATAAATATCACGCTGCCCCATAGATCAATACGGGGTCTGTAGATCAATGTAGTAAGTAATTATATATTCAGGATCCCTTTCCACATGTGAGTATTATCAATTTGTTGACAGCTTTGAAAAAATTCCAAATCAGAAATACTCATTTTAACTTGAAGTGATATATTATACTGTTCGAATTTTTGATGACACCAATGAGATTGTACCACACTGTCTGAATATAGAAAATTTATGATGCAGGGATAGTGATAGGAGTTTGAAAACTTTTCTTTCTCAGTAATGGAGGAGATGAAAGTTGAGTCTCAAAAGTCTAGGAAGTTCTTTCATAAATCAAAAAACCACATTAAAGTGTAAAATTTACAAGGTTAATCAGATTTAAATTGCCTGGAAGAAGTTGCTAAAAAAATTCCATAAACGATAATATGTTACTAAATTTATATGTTTTATTTCTAAGAATACAGTGTCAGGACTTTATACATTTTCTTTAAAGTTAAATTTATAAAATCCTCCAACTTGAGTATTTGTAGAGTGAGGGCTATAATTCAATAAACCATTATTATTACTGTCATCATTAGCATTATGATTTTTACTAACATACTATTTGTTAGTTGTAGTAATAATAGAAACAGAAATACTAATGCGCTAACCACAAAAAAATAATCAACTTCACAGTATGAATGACACTTTAAAATGCCAATATATGTCCTACTTGTAATAATAAGACTCTTAAGTCATCACAAAAATGCAATGGTTGAGAATTAATATATCAGGCATCATAAAGTTAGGGTTAGACTACAAATCATTGTAGTGTCCTCAATATCTCCTAACATTATAATGGCATAGATTTGTGTTAGCATAGGTTTTTCTTAACCATTATTTTTTATTGTTAACACTATTACAGATGTCACCATTTCCATCTTCCACCTTTGCCCACCACCACCCAGCCCCTGCCTCCCTCTCCCTCAGGCCCTCACCACACTGTTGTATCTATGGTCTAGGTATATATGTTGTTTGGCTAATCTCTTCACCTTCTTTCATCCACTCCCCCCTATCCCTCTCCCCTCCAACCGCTGTCAGTCTGTTCCATGCATTCATGCCTCTAGTTCTATTTTGTTCATTTTCAAGTTACATTTTTATCCTGAGTGAGGATACCTGGTTGCAAGGCAGCTCTGGCACACAACCTCTGGCAGTGGAGTCATCCTTGCTAACATCGAGTCTGACTCACATGCAAAAGAGAATTACTGTCTACCTGGCCAACTTCACAGAGATGCTTTGAGGATCAAATGAGATAAGAACTGTTAAAATAATTCATAAATGCCAAAGTGATATGCAAATATAGTATTTTTCTTACTTGCTTTAATCTATTGAGCTATATTTGTTCTCCTGTTTCTCATTTTCAAGATTCAACAGATGACCAATTTTCCTTTCCCTCCCAGAAGGAAACAACTAGTATTCTTAGATTGTGATTCATGACTTTAATAGAATATTTAAAATGTTGAGTTTTATGTATCTGTTGCATCCAAATGTAACTTTAAATTTTCTTGGAGATGGATAAGGGCATAGATAAAAGAATGTGTATGTGTGTATAAAACATTGAACCTACTATTATCTGCATATTACATACAATAATAACACATGCATCTATTTAAATGAATAATCCATTGACATAAATTTTTGACAATGAAATGTGTTCTAAAAGAAAATATTTGGGCCCTAAATTCTGTTGCAAATTTAAATTATCACTCCAGGAGAATTTTAGCAAAGAAAAGTTTATTGACTATCAATTGCAAATTAAATAACTCTTTTATTGAGAAGCTTCTCCTTTTTCAGTTTGTCTATGCACTATCAATACTTATGATTTTTTTGTATGATATAATAATGAAACAATAACCACATATAAAAATACAGAAAACATTTTAAAATGGTGTTTCTCTGATAAAATATGTATAATATTTAGAGTTAACTGTAAACATCACTACATGCAAGGAGGCGGCTAATCGATGTTCTCTCTCATCGATGTTTCTCTCTTCCTCTCTCTCTAAAAAATAAATTAAATAAATAAAGATAAACATAGTTTAGCAAGGTAAGAGAGAGTATGAGTGCTAAATTCATGTGGATCTGGGTTTCATAATCATTACTGCCTCCAAATAACTGTGAACATATGTAAGTTACTTAACTTCTCTGATGCTCAATTTCCTCACTTATGTAATTCCACGGTGCAAGAATTGAATGCGATAATATGTGTAAAGCTTGTAGCACAGTGTTTGGAAAAGACAGTGTTCCTTAAATGGTAATTGTTGTTATTATTATTATTATCATTATTATTACTATTATTATTATTATAGGATTTAGAAGTTTTAGATCATTTCTGAATATAAGAACTAAACAAATAAGCTGTACTTGAATAAATGGAAAACTACATGTTTTCTAGAGACTAACTCAACACTGTGAAACATGTTCTTTCTTAAGTAATATTTAATAAAATTTCAATAAAAATATAATGAAACTTTATAACTAAATGAGCTGATTCAAAAATGCATGGAAAAAAAAATAATACATGGTGAAGGTCAAAATCTAAAAATAGAGAGTGATAAGGGGCAGAAACTAGTCATGCCCAACTACAAATGTATTATAAAGCTACATTAAAAATAAGTTGGTTATGGGCATATGACTACTTACAGCTAACCTAAAAGACAGATCAGAAAGTCCAGAATATGAATGTGCATGTAAGTAAGTACAACACAAATTTGGAATACAAAAAGTTAGCATTTTAAATTGATGGAAAAATATATATTAATAAAAAATGAGATTGGGTCCACCATTTAAAGAAAACACAGTCTTGAGGAGAAAAGTTTGATCATTATTTTTCATATACAAAAGCAAAATTTTTCCTCCATACCAAAATAAATCCTAGAGCAATTATAAGCTTAATTGAAAAATAAGCCATAAAAGTAATGAGATTCTTAAAAAAAAAATTTAGATTGGTTTGAAAAGACCATATAATCTTGGTTTATGAAGCAATATAGAAAACTAAAGCCATGAAAGAAAAAAAAATGTAAATTTGACTGTAAAAATACATAAACTTGACTATATAAAAATCTTTGAAGTCTTATGAGATTTTAAAGACTATGAGAGTTATGAATCTGGGATAAAAGGGAACACTTTGCTTTCTCTTCTCTAATCCTTGTTTATGTATTTACTTTACCATGCACATGTATTACTTTTAAGGTACAAACTAGTTATAATAATATGCTTTTAGTATGGTCTAGAAGTGAATTTTTTTATACTTTCCTAAATGAACAGAATTTAATAACTCAAGAAAATATTAGCTTTGATAGCTAACAGTAGTCTTTTATATATTAATAATCTGTCTGTTCTTCAAAGCGAGGTATTTTATACATCTTTGTTTTAATGTTTATATAAACTTTTATAGCGAACTGAGAGATTTCTTTTTGCAGGGATAAAAATACAAGACTTGGCATAACTAAAGAATAGCATATAATAAAAAATAATAACCCTATTATGTGGTAGAAAATTGAGGAGTAATCATGTAGTGAAGTGTGAAAGAAACAAACTAAATAGGCAATATATGAAGAGCTTTCCAATGTTAATAGAACGTTGTCTATGTGTTGGAAAAAACAAGAACTTTAAAGATTCAGTGGTCAGGAGAAATCACTTTTTTTAAAGAATGAAGTAAAATATAGAACAAGCTATCTAAAAAATATTAATAATTAATGATGGGTTGGCCATTCGACTTCTATGGTAAATGAGAAAAACAACAAGGGGAAAAAGGGATCCAAATAATTCTGTCTAGATTATGTATGTATCACCTTTGAATTTCAATAAATAATGTATGGCTGTGACATCCAGCAAATACCCTCCCATGAGTGCTGAAAAATTCTAGATTAAACTAAAAGTTCTCAATTAAAAGGTTTAACAAGTTTGCAGGTATATTTTTAACTGATATAAAATGCTACTCATCATAGCAACAACATTAATAGCCAATACCTGTACATGACAATTAATTCATCATCAGTATTTTATCAGTCTATGATGTAAATAACATATGAGTAATACTGCCCATAGATTGTTTTGTATCCTAGAAAATTATATTTTTTTCTAAATTACAAAAAGCTAAATATCACAACAGAGATTTAAGAAAAATAGTTATGTGTTCCATTTGTTGCATGGATTGGATTTCTTCAATATTGGTAGCTATGTGATGTCATCATATTTTTAAAAATAATAAAGCAACCGTGTGTTCTAAATAGACAGATAATCACTATTTTGTTGGAAAGGACTTAGAAATGAGATTCATATTATAAGAGCTATATATTTTCAAGAGGCTCATTTCATAAATAACTTGCCTGTTGTGCATTGCAATTGACACTGTAGGCATATCAAGCACTAACCTGTTGTTTATTATAAACTCATTTTGTTATTTTGATGATACAGATTCAAGTATAGCAATCTTCTTTCCTTTCTCTGCTTCAGTGGCTACGTGACTTCCCTTGGCTAAAATCATACCGAAACATACACTCGAATGTCGTAAGTTATTATAGTTTGGGAGCGGAATGGAATCCTATTAACTGACCTATGAAATTGAAGAACTAGAATATTAGGGAGTTAGTATGGGTTGGGTTGTATGCATAGATTACTATATTAAATAGGTATCTTCTTAACATGTCCATAAGTACAAATAAACAATTGAAAGACTTGGAAATACTGATGAATTGATTAAATATACTTTTTAAAAGCATATTTATATGTGGGCAAAAGTAAGCTTTCAGTTGTGAGTACAGGAAACACAGCTTTTTCTTGTATTATTATTTATTAATTATTGTATTATTTCCCATATGAACAACTCTAAACACCACCCCTGTATACTCCAACTCTGGTAATTCTGTAACTTGCTAAAATTCATCTACTCTGTGAGGCATCTTGGGATCAATTAACTGTTTCCTGTAGATAAGATTAAAACATCACAGATGATTTTTAAAACCATTAGATATATGACTATGCTTAAGGCCAAGTATTAAAAACATGGCTGAATACTGACTGTTAGAATACAAGAGGAAAAAGAATAAATGGAAATCTGAATGAAAGGGGTTTGAGAAAACAAATCAAGTAATCCTAACACTGAAAGTCAAAATTACTTGGATTGTAGAAACCCAATAGTTTTACAAAATTTTCTCTGTAGTCTGGACCTCTTCCTTGAACTCCAGTCATGCATATCCAAATGACCGAGTAGAACCCTCCACTTTGATACCCAATAGGCATGTCAAACTCAATATGCCAAACTACCACAAAGTTGTTCGTTCTGCCACCTTCTTCTTCTCAGAATACGGAAGTCCCCTCTTGGAGTGGCTAAGGACAAAACCTTGGAACCACTCTTGACTCTTCCAATCCATTCCTCCAGTCCCATCAGCTCTACCTTCAAAACGCAGAATCCAGCAACTTCTCACCATCTCTATACTCACCACCCTGGTCTAAGCCATCATCGTATTTTACCTGGATTATTGAAATTGTCTCCCAGATGGTCTCCCTGCTTACACTTTGGCTCCCCTCCATTCCATTCTCATCACAGGTGCCAAAGGGCGACAGTTAAAAAGTAATTCAGGCCCTAGACTGTTTGGCTCAGCGGTTAGAGCATTGGCCCTCGGACCAGAGAGTTGTGGGTTCGATTCTGGCCAAGGGCACGTACCTTGGTTACGGTTGGTCTCTGGCCCTGGTCAGGGTCGTGTGATGTGTCTCTCTCACAGAGATGTTTCTCTCTCTCTCTCTCTCTCTCTCTCTCTCTCATCCTTCCTCCCTCCCTCCCTCTCTATCTGAAGATAAATGGAAATATATCCTCGGGTGAGGATTAAAAAAAAAAAAAGTAATTCAGGTCATTGTATTATTGTTCAAAATCTTCAATGCCTTTCCATGTTATGCAGAAAGAAAAAAAATAAGAAGAAAGAAAGAAAAAAAAGTCCTTCCAATGGCAGCACCGCTGACTCTATCTCACTCTCCAGGACATATCTGACTCATCTACAGGCCAAGTTGCTGTTTCTTGAACACATGAGTCCCTCTCTCAGCTCAATTCCTTTGCTTTTGCTTTTCCCTCTGCCTAGAACACCATTCTCCCTGCTTTGCATTAGTGTGGTCTCAATCAGGGGTTTATTCAAAGCCTTCTCTGGCCACCCTATCAAAATTCACTACTTTTTCAAATGTCCCATCTACTTCCTAATGATGTATTTTTCTAGTCAGTGTCTATGGCTATTTAACATATTCTATATTTTATTTATTTATTGTTTTTTCTCTTCTCATTAGAATATGAGGAAAAACAGGTAAGAGACTTTCACCTCTTTTGTTTGCTGCTGTGTCCCCAGTACCTAAAACAGTATCTAGCATGGATTTCTGTGAATATCAGTTGGATGAATGTTGAAGGATTCACTCCCCTGCAAAAGGGGATTTCCCCCCCATCCCTGTTTCTGGACATATACTCTCAGCATAGTTTTTATTTTCTTTAAAATATGCTTGTATTGATTTTTTTTTTTTTTTTTTTAGAGAGAAAGGAAGGGAGAGAGAGCTAGAAACATCGATGTGAGAGAGAAACATCGATCGGCTGACTCCTGCACGCCCTCTCCTGGGGATCAAGCCAACAACCCAGGCATGTGCCCTGACTGGGAATCGAACCAAGACCTCTCAGTCCATGGGACGATGCTCAAACCACTGAACCACAGCAGCTGGGCATATCAGTGTAGTTTTTAAACTTCATAATCTCTTAAAGGGCCTACGAAACTCTTTAACTCCTAAATAAAACAACAGGATTCACATTCCAAAAAAGTAATCTGCAATGTCAAAATTAATAAATGTTTAAATAGAGTCTATGTGAAATGACAGTAACTCAAAGATCAGAGCTTTGTATATACAATTAATTAAGTTTCCATCAGAAGATTAAAATAATTTTAGCCAACTCAAGATTATGAAAATTATGAAAATATCTTTTAATTCTTTTAGGGAAGCCAGATATTAATGAGGGAATTGGTAAAATAGTGTTTGCATATTTCTGTGAGGCTCCTAAAAATAAGATGGGGGAGTTTTAAGGTGCTGTCTCTTTGCTGTTTATACCTCCAAATTCTTGGCACAGTGAGATACTACTTTACTATTCCCTTCCTCACATTTTCAGCTATAATAATAAAGCACAGCTTAATGTTCCCTGCACGCACTGACCCTCGACCCTGCTTGGCCAGCTGACTCATATTCATTCTTTAAAATGCAGCTCAGGCATCCTCTCTCCCAAGTTGTTTTTCTCACTGACTCTCTGCCCTGTTCCAAGATAATAGAGCCAATTTGGTGCCCATAAATAGCATATGCTCATTTACATCACTTCACTAGAATTCTTACCTCAGCCTATAGACCCTACATAACCTGGATTTTGCCTCGATCCCCAAATTCATCCCCAATCACTCTCTTGATATGGTGTGCTCCAGTGACCCTGGTCTGCCTTTCGTAGTCCAACTAATTATAATTTCAGAAACTTGGTTCTTTCTGGTCTTTTCCCCCTAGGATGCTGTGTCACTGGACCTTAGAATGGCTGATTCCTCAGGTCACAACATGAATGGCCCCATCTTATAACACTTTTTCTGATCCCCTAACCTGAAGTGGCTTTTCCACTTCATCACTGAGCATCATAATATTTTGTGTTTCCCAAAGTACTTACTACTCTGTGGTGTGACTTTGTCTTGGTTTGCTTATTTCCTATACACTGTTTCCTACTTTCATCTAGAATATAATCACTATTAACCTGAAACTTTGTCTGATCCCTATTATAGGACCTGGTACCTAATAGCTAATGAATAAATATTGTTGAATAAATGAGATAGTTGATATACCAGTATAATTTATGTTTAAATATCTCTTTCAGAAATCAGTCAGCTTCTGGAGAAGAGAAAGACTATGTCTTACTCCTCTTTGTATCCCCAATATCTAGTCTAGGATAGAGTAACTGTTTGGTCATTGTCTTTCAAATGAATGAATCATCATTAACACTCTCTCCAGAAGCTCTTATTTTCAAAACACTACAACTAAAAATTTCAAGAAAAAAAAATTAGATGGAACCTCAGAATTAATATCTGAGAAATCAGACCCAGGAAGTTTAAGCGTTGTCTTAAATGGCTAAGGCGGCATGACTGAGCAGTAATGACCATAACAGATTCTGTGCTGCCCGATATTTACCTGCCCTCATGCACTTCGGTGGAGCCATGTCACTTGTTCTGGCCAATGCCACCAGTCCCTTGGAGCTGAAGCGATGAAAAGGCTGTGTGCAATTCTGTGCTCTTGCTGTGTCTCGGGACTACTCATTTTAAGTAATGCTATTACCATCAGAGCCTTAGCTCAACTGCACTGTATTTTGGTCTACTGTAAGACCTATTTAAAAACCAAAATCTCAGTTTAGATTAGGCTCCCTTAGCTATTAGACAGAGCATAGCATAGAAGATACATAATCTTTCATCTGGGAAACCTCAAGCATTTTAGAATCCGAAGCTTTTATAAAAGCTCAAAATGAGGGGTGTGGTGATTTCAATTTCATCATTCTTTAGATCTAATGTTCTTAGTTCTACTTTTCATTAGTGGAAAAGAGCATATCAAGCAACATGTAAATAAAGATCAGGTTAAGTAGAGATGAGCATCCAGCTAATTTGACTGGGAAGTTCTTGAGCTTTGAAGAGCAGGGCATTAACATCAATTATTATTTACTTATAAAAGGCCTTATATTTTGGGGGGAAATAGAATACATAGAAAAAATTGTAAATAACAGAGTACATTTAACTGATATTAGCCACTAGCCATAACAAGGCTGAGCAAAGGATATAAAAATTGCAATCAAGTTGAAATAGAAAAAAAAAAAAAGACATATGATGTTCTTTTTCACATCATAAAATATGGGGAAAAAAATCTTTTCAATTGGTCATTATCATCATGGCATTTACAAGTACATGGTTAGACTTCCAATTTATATTTTTAAATAAATAAAAATTAAGCATACTATCAGCATTCTAAAACATCCCTTAAAATGCTTTTGCTAAAAAACTTTCTCAATCCCTTTCAATAGAGTACATTAGTTTGGAATTTAATAAAATATAATTTGAATTCTTGTGGAATGAATGAAGATGAGGGATATGGAGATTTCTATTCCTCTCCTTGTGCACTGGCTGTTTGGCTGGCACAGTTTCCGTGCTCTTCTCTTGGGCACAGTTTGAGGAGGTCTACGCAGTGATTTGGCCCACTTTAAAGCTGCCAGGTTGTTGGACGGAGTTTTATATACTCACAAAGCCGAAAGAACCATATAAAGTTTCTAGTCTACTTTAAGAATATCATGGTGTTCAGTGTTAGTTAATGAAAGCTATTTCTAGTTCCTGATATTAGATATACCAAAACTGCTACCAATGGTCAATAAGTAAAAAATCCTCAACCATAACGATAGGATATAATGTCAGCAAATCATACTCTTGATGATAAGAAACAGTTTAATTTAGATCAGTAGTCTTCATAATAGCAAGTACTCACCCAAGGAAATCACCATATGAGCCAAAGGAGTGTGGGAAGAAAATAGCAAAACATATATTTATCTTTTATAAAAGAAAAAAGAAATCTAAATTTTGTAACATACAGAATGACATTGAAGCCCTCCCTGGGTATGTAAGTCAATCATGCCATTTAAATACATATGTCCTATGCAGTGCAGGAGGACTCCTGAGGGCAGGGAAGACGTTGCCTAGCAGCCGGCGATGCCCTTGTTAACCTCATTGTTTTAAGGCACACTGCAGATTATATGATCCCGGTTAGTGGATTTATCGTTTATGTCATCTAATTTTAATAAAACTGACACTCACACTGGGCAAGTGGTTTCAAAGGATTCCTGCAAGTAAATCACAGATTGAAGATGTTACAAGTACCAATAAGCCACAGAAATGGCAAAGCTGACACTTTATATTGCTGTTAAAAGCCAACTACATTCCAAGAAACCACGACAATTTAATAGTATCTGACAAAAATTCAGCCATCAGAATTGTCAAAAAGAGTAGTATATGAATTTAAATATACCATGATTAAGAATGTGTACTTTCAATGTGTACTTTGGTGTCTTGGAGAAACATCTTTTTCATCTCTAATAGCCACTAAAACTAAACATTAAACTGATCTTAGAAACAGTCGTCTAAATCTCTGGATGACAAAATGGAAAACTAATATCTTAAAAATAATGAAGCTCCTTTAAACACATAGCTTTAAGGAAAAGAGATGTGTTTTTAAAAATTAGTAAGATAAAATAATAAAATTTTAAATGGGTAATTCATCTTCAAAATGTGGCTTCTATATGGTATAATATATATTAGTACCATGGTATATGTATATAATTTACAAATACATCCATGAGTTGAAGGTTCTTGCTTCAAAATTTTCTCCTAACAAATGAGTGTAATTTTAAAAAGTTAAGTAACAAGAGTTTAGAGCTTCACTGCCCAGTATGGCAGCCCCAATCCACATGTGAGTACTGAGCACTTAGAATGCGGCACTGTTATGTTTTTTTTGTGTGTTTTTTTTTTTATCCTCACCCGAGGACATTTTTTCATTTTTTGTTCAGATAGAGTGGGAGGGAGAGAGAGGAAGAGAGAGAGAGAGAAACATCGACGTGAAAGGGACACATCGAGTGGCTGCCACCGCCACGACAAACCAGGGCCAGGGACAAACTGCAACCGAGGTACATGCCCTTAGCGGCAACCGAACCCGGGTCTCTCTGGACCGCAGGCCGACGCTCTAACCGCTGAGCCAAACCGGCCAGGGCTATGTTTTAAGCACTTAAAACTTGTTACAGAATGACTACATTTTTATTTTATATAACTTTAGTTAACAAATTTAAAAAATGCAGCAGTGTCAAATACTGTTTCTGTTAAACACAACTGCATTTTTTTGGAGTAAGGCTATATTTTACTTTAGCTGTTGAAAATATAGCATCTGAATTGAGATGTTCTGTAAGTATAAAATATAACACCATATTTCAGTGTATAAAAGATTCAAGATGTCCCAATAATAAGTCATGTTGATTTAGT
Organism: Tadarida brasiliensis; assembly: GCA_030848825.1. NCBI lineage: Eukaryota > Metazoa > Chordata > Mammalia > Chiroptera > Molossidae > Tadarida > Tadarida brasiliensis. The sequence goes on along the minus strand of CM061260.1, from coordinate 39,109,865 downwards.
CTAGAAATGAAATATTTTGGTTAAATAAAATATTAGGTTGAATAAAATAAAAACATTTAAATTAATTTTGCCCATTTCTTTTTACTTTTCTTTAATGTGGCTACTATAAAATTTAAAATTACACAAGTGGCTTGTATTATATTTCTATTGGACATCTGGTCCAGAAGCACTAAGTGTTAGGGATATCTCTAAAAGGAACACTTAAGAGAATAGGTCTGAAATTTTTTCCAGATTTAAGATTAGAATAATAGATCAAGTTTTCTAACATATAAAATGTGTATTTATGCATATAATTTTGAAATAAGATGAATGTATTTTTAATTGAGATTTACTGAGCTTAATACACCTAGGAATTTCCATTAACATCTGCTGTATATCATGAGTTATATAGAAAAGTCATATAAATTGAAATTATACAAGTTTAATTCCATTTCAGAAAAATATTTATTTATTTATTTATTTATTTATTTATTTATTTATTTATTTATTTATTTATTTCTTCCTTCTTTGTAAAGACTGAACCAGAAGCAAAGGACAGGAAAATAAAAGAGGATAATATCAAGTTGATCTTTTTAAGAGAATAATGCAAAACCACAAATTTGGATTCTTTATTATATGATACTATTGTTAAAAAGAAAACTTAAGTAAATTATCCCTTCTCTTAAGGACAGCAGACAGACAGCCACAGGGACTCTCTTTTTTATTCAAACCCGCTAACTCAGTCTACCTGTACTAGTGGGTCAGCAAAGTAAAATAATTAGTACTTTTCTGATACAAAACAAATATCCAATTAGAAAATGTATCTATAGAATACACACATCGTATAAAAATCTCTCTCTCTCCATTGATTTATGTTCAATCTCCCCTGCCCCCACCCCCTCTGTCTGGAAGATCCCATTTACCGGACTCCAGTAACAGGTAGGGAAAAGGTAAGCCACGGGGTAGATGACTGCAGGTAAATAGGTCACACTGAAGTATTGCACATGAACACGTTTGAAAAACAGGGTTTGGCCTGTTTCTTTTTTAAGCCTTTCAACATAGATTACTATTTTTATAACTGTCTCCTGAACAGGAAATCCCACATGAGAAACTTCTTTTGAAAAAATTCGTGCCTAGAATACCCTTGATTTCTCTGAAGAATTGGCATGTTTCACAGCCCTTTTGATAGAAAAAAATAAAAAAATAAAAACTTGGTAGAGTTTCCAGCTCAGAGCCCAAGTCAGATACTCCGGAAATATTTTAAAACTATGGTGTGTGTGTGTGTGTGTGTGTGTGTGTGTGTGTGTGTGTGTTTGCCTTTCCAGGTCTTCTATTTTCTCTAGACCTCTTTATTTATATGTTAACATAATTTTATTGGATATATTCACATAAGCTGTCACAAATACTTTCTAGAAAATGGAAGGGTAAAAATATGTAAGTTTTTAACAAATGTAGTTAATTAGCTTTCTAAGTATAAAGATTATATGAATTATGATGAAATATGACTAAAAGAATATGTAGATGGTACTCATTTGCATACAGAGTGAGCTAGCATTAGGGAAACGTTACATATGCCTGATGTGGTCCCTCTCAAACACGTTCTCCTAGAAAATAAAACAAAATATTAACTACAGATATAAACTGTCTGCTTTGTATAGGTTACAGAGCGGCTCTAAAACAAGATGTCAAATGTGCCCTCTGAAAAACACATTTCTTGTTGACTTTAAACAGGTAAAATTGTGGTGTATTTCAAAGAAAACCACCATCTAGTAAAGTGATCTTTTTACTTATGTCATAAAGGAAGAATGCATATTTCCTAAGGCTTACTTTCTTACAAAGTCAAGAAAACTTAATCAAATGACATTAAAATCATTATATATTCTTTTTTTTTCCAGGCAATTCTAATGATGTTACCTCAAGAATCCTTTTTAATAATTTATTTCTGTTTGAGTATGTTACAAGTCTCTAAGAGAACTGACTTTTCTAGAAAAGGTGCTGTTTTTCAATGCTCAAATGCAAGGAAAGAATGAGCAAATACCAGAACAGAAATTAATATTTCTCTTGGCTATGTCACATCTCAGGGATATGCCTCAGTTCTCTAGAAAGGTTTCTAAATGGTGACTTTATCGGTATATAAATCAGTGAGAAATACTTGTCTCATATTTGGAAAATATTTCTAAGAATAATAGTTAAACCTATGGTTCTATCTGCACTGTTAGAGAAAATAGGTAGGCATGTTCGTAATCAGGGGTCACTAAGATCTCTCACCCCAACCTGTCTGTTTGCGGCAATAGATATGTACCTGTAATTCAATCCAAAACAGATGAAGCATAAAAAGGCAAAGTTAAAGAAATTACAACTATTTTTCCTTCTTGTCTTAAAAAAAAAAAAAAAACCAACAACAACAACCTTAAGCTGAGTTAAAAAAAAACATACAGAATTCACAGACTGTTACATATATAAAGTCAGTGGTTATCCTTTCTGTAATATTGTGTATATTTCAATTCCAAGAGTGGTGTTTCAACAATATTTTCATGTTTACCTTATGGTCATGAGCACCAATCTTTTCCCTTACCACATGCCAAGCAGGAAACAGAATAAAGCAAATATTAAATGCATGATAAACGCTGTAATCACTAATGAGTTTAAAATAAATTACAGCTTTCATGCATGAAAGTTCCAGTACAGGGGGCAATTCTCCAGAGGATCCAGGGGCTTTTCTTGACTGCTATTGGCGACAAAGTATTATTGTCATCAATAAAACCTCACATCATTTTTGTGGGACTACATATGATGTGCGGCATGCACATGGGTAATACTCTTCAATACATACCCCCTTCACTACCAGCCGCTCTTTCTACCTGCTATGTATCCTAAGATATTTATATCATATCCTGAGAAGAGGACAAATAGAAATTTGCATGCTTATTGATGACTTTTGAATTTTGTATGTAGAGTACTCTGCCATTCTTGAGAAAATTGAAAAACCAGATAAGACACAGTGTTTATTTTCCGGGTTGAGTAGCAAGGCATCAGCTATATTACACAGTTAATTTATGCAACAATAACAAATGGAGTTGGCTTTATACATGCCAGAGTGAAGACTAGGTTGCCTAAGCCATGGAAGCCTAGGGAAGAGATAAATCAAACTGATGGCGAGGTAATTATGTAGACAAGTCAAGTGACAGGTGGGTTATGTAGACTGGGCAAGATAGGTATACGTGGGAAGTAAGCAGTTGGAAATGGCCCTGCTAGGCAGTGAGGAGGTTAGCCTAGCTTGAGTAGAAGGGGCTTTCCAAAAACGAACAGAAGACACAGTTTGCTAAGAAGAGAAGCAACTTACTTTAGCAGACCAGGAACTGCAGGAAGCATGTGGAATAGATCCCAGAGTTGCTGAAAAACATTTAGGGATGTAGAGCAGAAGAAAACCAAAGAAACTGGTATTCTGTTGTATTTTTAAGGTATGTTTAAGGTAATCTAGGATATAAATTTGGGTCTGGAGATTCAGGGGTCAGAAGATCTGGCACCCCCAGGGGAGTAGGTAGGAGCAATGGGAATAGAAATAAGGAGGCAAATATAAGGTGTTTTTTTTTTTAAGTTGCCTAAAACACCAATCAGAAAGAATATATGCACCCCATGTTCATAGCAGCACTATTTACAATTGCTAAGATCTGGAAGCAGCTCAAGTGCCCATCAGTAGATGAGTGGATAAAAAAGCTGTGGTACATATACACAATGGAATACTATGCAGCTCTAAGAAAGAGAGATCTCTTACCCTTTGAGATGACTTGGAGGGACCTGGAGAGTGTTATGCTAAGAGAAATAAGCCAGTCAGAGAAAGACAAGTACCACATGATCTCACTTATCTGTGGAACATAATGAACAAAATAAGCTGTGGACCAAAATAGATCCAGAGACATGGAAGTAGGGAACAGACTGACAAACAAACCTCAGAGAGATGGAGGGGGGGGGTGGGAGGGATGGGAAGAGATAAACTAAAGAACTTATATGCATATATGCACAGCCAGTTGACAGGGACACTAAGCTGGGGAAGGCAGGAAGGGGGTGGGAGCAGGAAGGAGGGAGTCAATGGGGAAAAACAAGGGACATCTGTAAAACTTTCTACAATAAAAAAGAAAAATAAATAAATAAATAAAATTTAAAAAGTTGAACTCTGCCAATTACAAATAGAAAGGCAAAGGGAAAAGAGCAATATCCAAATGTTTATGGAGTAAGTAGTTCAAGGAAGGACTTTTGAAAGAGAAAGATATTACAAGGTGTCCTGGCAGGAAAATTGCAATATATTTTTAAGGTGAAGTATTGAGAGTGGGTGGAATATCAAGGATCATGGCATGAGGTTCAAGGGAGGTGTGGGAGTACTGCCTTATTTTCTTATTGAGGAGTCATCGGGGGAGGAAAGGATCACTGAAAGTAAACCAAACTTAAAAAAAATCCAAGCCCTCACGATGTGTTTGGAACAAAAAGGAAAACTGACTTGCAGTGAAAAGAGACCCATATATCCATTAAAAATAAAAATCAGAAACGTGGCTACCTTACTACATAGCGTGGCTTTTCTCAGAGGTACAGGGCAGGTGAGGGATAAAACTTTCAACTGTCCCTGAAAAGTCCTAAGGTTATATATTCTCATCCTATAGGTCACATAGCCAAAGGCCAGGCACTCCCTCGGATCCATTCCCTGTGTATTTGTATTTCATAAACCAATTCTGCTCATTTTAATTCAAATAGAGAACACTGCCTGGTTGTTTGTGGGTGGTCTGTTTGTTTAGATTTTTGCATTTTTACCACAGCTGCTTGTTTAAATGACTTATTTTGCTTCTAATTATCTGACATACTTTACAATTATTTCAAAATATTTTAACTATCATTCAACTTTGTAAATGTATGAAAAACAAACACAAAAGCCCCAAACCACGGCTCTGTTAGCATGATAGGTACAAGAAGGCCTGTCCTGAAAATCTCGGTTTACATTCTACCTCCACAGAAACTCTTTTTCTAAAGACCCCATTCCTTTGTTTTTTGGAAGCACACTTAGCAAAATTTTTGTTAACAGTTTTGTTTCTTTGTTTAACATCAACCTTCCTTACTCACTGTGAGGTCCACAGAGGAAGGACTGAGTTTGATTTTTTGCAACACTGTGAACACAGACCCCCAACTACCAGGAGCCTCTAGGGGGCACTTAGCAAATGTTTGTGAAATGAATGAATGAATCAATGAATGCCTAAGGTAAGATGGCGACTTCTGCTCTGAAAACAAAAGTAAATATCTTGTTATGATTCGTTTAGTTGAAGTTCTTTGAGTACCTGGAAAAAGTTGTTCAGTTCTGGACCCAGAAGACTTTGACTAGCAATAATTCTGAGGTCTTATTCCAAATCACTTATCTTAAAGTCTCAAGAAAATAAACCAATAAACCTATCCAATATAATAATATCTCCTTTTTAGAAAAACTAAGAGGTTAAGTGAGGTCATATTAACAACATAGAAAGACAAGGTGGCATCATAGTACAGTAATTTATTACAATTCTCTTATATTGGCCAAATTCTTGAGTAATATTGATCATATTGATTTACACTCCTTCAAAGTAGAAATTAAAAAGAGCTCGCCATAATTCTAGTTTGATTCCTTTCATTATTTAAAAAAAAAAAAAAAAAAGGCAAAATGGCAAAATCTCTGGTGCTCTTTGTATAAAAGGCAGAGCCTCAAATTCACCTGAGTCAGCCAAGGCTTAGCTGGTCCTCCAGTACTCGTTGAGCAAAATGTCAGTCTTAGTCACTAAGTTACCAACTATTTCACTTTAATGGGGTACAAGCTATGTTTTTGTTGTTATTGTTTATTCATAGCAGAATGTCAACTTTTTTTTATTAAAACTCTTTTTAATGTTGACATTATTGCAGGAGTCCCCATGTCCCACCCCATCACCCAGGGTCTAGGCCTACTCATCATATCTTTCAAAATGCAAATTTAATCATGTCACTTATCTGCTTAATGTCCTATCATTGTTTCTCACTGTTCTTAGAAGTCCTAAATCATTAACAAGATGCTGCCTGGCCTGCTGCTTGTTTTTATCTTTATTTGACACTGCTCCCTCTTATTCAAAGTGTCCAGCTGGGTTTGCCCAGTTCCTTTAACTGTTTAACATGTCAAGCTTGGCTCTTCATCTGGCTTTCACCAGACGTTCAAACTCAGCCTTGCTTTCTGCCCCATGACCACATCAGATCAGTATCTACTGACTCTTCACTTCCACTTCAAATTCATTCAACACATATTTTTTAAGCAAATACCATGTCCAGGCTCTGTTGTAAGCTCTGGAGATCTAGACAATGATAAAACAAATAAACCAAATAGGAACAGGAAATATTCAGGTATGATCAATGTAATGCAAATACTTTTTAAAAGTAGATGACTTGTGACATGGTGGCTCTTTTTAGATTCGATGAACATGAATGGGCTCTCTGATAAGAAGACATTTAAACGAAGATCAGAAGAATAGGAACTAGCCCCACAAGGATTTGGGTTCGAGGTAACAGGAAATATAAAATCTCTGAAATAGGGACGAGTGTGGTATCCATGGAGAACAAAAGATGGCTGAAACAGGGAAGAGGAACATTTTGAGATGAACTAGGAGACACAGATACAAGAGGTACAGGCAAAGATTTATGCAGGGTTTTGTCAGACAGGGCAGGGAAGGAGTTTGAATTTTGTTCTAGGTGAATAGCGGGAAGTGCCTGGAGGGCATTAACAGAAAAGTGAGCTGGTATAATTTATGTTTTTTTAAAAAAATCTGATTTTGCTGTGTGGAGGATGGATTATGTACATGTAAGGAGCAAAAGGGAAAAGAATGCAAAAGGTTCGAGGAGACCTGGCTTAGTTTGGTAAAGGGGGAAGGAGAAAGGAGACAGAGCCAGGATATATGTTGGAACAATTCAGTAAGAGAAGCTGATGAGTTGGATGTTGAATATGAAGGAGAGACAAATCAGGGAGAATCTGTAGTTTTCAGTTGATCATCCAGAAGGATGGCAGTGCCAATGCCACGGATAGTGAAGAGAAGACTGCCTGGGTTAGAATCCTGGTTCTACCACACAGTGCTCTTTGGCCTGTGTAACGGGTATACGTTACTTGGCCTCTCTACTCATTATTTTTTCTGCATTTATGAAATCAGGAAACTAACAACCCTACCTCATAGGTTACTGTGGGAATTCAATAATGCAATTAATGTAAACTGCTTAAAACAGGTTTTGACATCTAAGTCCTCAATGAGCATGGCTATTACTATTGCTATTGTTGCAATTATTATAATAAATTAGATGTGGAAGATAATGATACATGCAGACCTGAAAAAATCTACATGTTAGCCATTAAGTTTGATATAGTCATTAGATACCCCCATGGAGATGTTGGTAGGGAAGCACATGAGTCTAGAGGTCTGAGGAAGTCAGTTCTGATGATACTGCTTTGGAAGTCACTTCCATAGAGCTGGTTCTAGAGCCATGCATGAAGCCCCCTAAGGAGACACTGCAGAGAAAGAAGGGAAGTAAAGCAAAAATTGTGATGATGTGCACTTCAGCATTGCGAGATCAGGGTAAAACAGGGAGCCAGCAAAGGAGGCTGAGAAAGAGCACACAGTGAGGTAAGAGAAAATCCTGGGGTGATGACAAGAAACAAACATTATAAGAGACTATATGTTACCTATGTCCTGTGTATGGAGAGATCATGTAAGATAAGAAAAGGGAAGTAACAATGGAATCTACAATCTGGAGGTCCTTGGGAATCTTGACGAGGGCTTTCTCAGTAGAGTATAAGAAATGGAAACTTGAAGGTCACTTCCTCTGGGAAACTTTTTCTGAGTGTCTAGAATAGATTAGCTCCTTTCTCATCACACCTGTCATTTCTCTAGCACTTATCATACAGATGATTATAGGAAAAGTCAACTTTGAACTAAATGGTTATCTATGTAATAGATCTCATTTGTGTAATTATTCATTTATTTTCTATTTCTAATTGCTAGTATTCTAATGAATAGTGGAGATCACACCTATCTTGTTTTTCACAGTATCTTCAATAACTAGCTGCATGCCTGATACATAGTATTGCTCAATTTGCATTGAATGAATGGCTGAATAAATAATAAATGACCCAATATAACTCTACCTAAAACACAGTTTTTAAAAAAACTGACTTCTTTTAACTAACACCCACATTAATTGACACGGTTACTTTCAGGTTATTTTTAAGTTTTTGGCGTAATTAAATAATTACTTTTATTGAAGGCCATCTGAAATCATTTTGGAAGAAGTAGGTAAAATAAAATTAGTAAACAGATACTCTAGTTGGTACTGTATCTATCTAAAGTTTATTTTTCAAAAGAATAAGTAATATCTGTACTCCAGGAGATAATTTTAACACTCAATATAAAATTGATTACCTTCCAGCCCTTATTAAAACCCATTAGATACAACTGATATTTGAAAAAAGAAATCTATGAATCAAGTTAACTGTCCATTGCTCTAAATTGTTTTTTAGCTTTATCCTATTATAACTGAAATGACCAAATATCTTATTTGAATTGCATTTTGGTAGTTCTTTGCTGAAATGGCACTATAGAAATAGTAGGCATCTATTATTATATCTTTGGGCTTTACAGAAGGTTAATATACATAATTTTATACTGGGAATATTTCTGAATCTTCTAATGACAGAGACAATCACACATTTCTTATATTGTTCACAGTTCCAATTAAAAACCACTTATATGATAAATTTCTTTGTATACAATACACTGTGAGAAAAAAATTTATTTGTGTATTTTTTTCTGATTAATGTATATTTTTCCTTTATCTGAGAATAACAATTATGAAATTCAATCCATTAACCTTTTGACCACACTTCTAGGAAACTGGGTTGTACATTTCTGTTTAATTCTGTAGATATTCATTGCCTAAATCTCTGTATCTTTTCTCTACAATATATGCATTCCTATTCAATATGATTTTAGCAACCTATATGTGTGCCTTTGTCACAAATAATCTCCATTTTTTTGAAGTACAGAGAGCATGAATAAATAAAAAGAAAAAGAATGTCGTTCTTTCTTGCCTTTTGTTAATGCCAAAGATAATCCACTCTTCTTGGTCTTGTTCAAATAAAACCACTTCTAGGGAGACATTTTCTACTTTTCACATATATATTGACTCCCTCTCACACATCCCAAGAACACAGTTGAATCATCTTATAAAATTTAATTATATATTACTCTCAAATATGAGGTAACATTGAGGGTTTTTTAAATGTGTTCATCTATTTGTTTTAAGATTTAGAGCCATACAGAAACAAAAACAATGCAAAAAAATTTAAAAAATCCACAAAAACAAAAATAATAATGACAAAACTTTGTTCCATTTCAGGAATTAATATACTTTTTTTTTTTTTTAAGTCATAAACACTCCCTAGACTTTACTTGAATCTCCTTACTGCTGGGCTGCTCAGATTCAAACAGGGATCAGAATCCCAAGTCTTTATTGATTCAGCTGACATTCTGTTCTTCCATTTTTATTGTTCTGATTTTTCTTTTTATATACCAAGTGACTATATAAACACAAATTAATCAACAAATTCATATTATAAAATGTGAAGTAGAATATCAATTATTACTATCTACTGAGTGTTTATTTCTCCCTCATTAGATTGAAAACTCTCTAATGATAAGAATTATATTTTTCTTACTTTTAATCCCTCATAGATAGGAGATATTGCTGGAAACAAATGTTATATGTACTATAACTGACCACACCAAGGTTACATTTATTTCTCTAATCTGTCTGATAACACTTGAAGCATTATTATTGCATAGATAACACCATTATAAGAATCAACAAATCTCATTAACCATTTCTAACAAAATAAAAATAAATTCAGGTATTCACTGAAATTGATAATGCAGTAAAGTTAACAAAGCTTGTTTTAAATGATTTAGTCCTACATGTTATTTTAAAGTAAGCTCAATATTATTCTTCAAATGCAAGTAGATGGGCTAGCACTTAAAATTATTTTTTCCATAGATGGATGTAATAGACAGACATTAGAATACTAAGTAAAACATTTCATTAGACTCCAAAACTTTGCCATATTTTCAAATAGTTATTTGGTAGTACTTCTGAAATCTTTAAAACATTTTTTTCCTAAAATTAATCACATAGAGTTGAATATGAACACATCATTGCCTCAAAATGTCTATATCAAGATAAAAGTAACACTAAATTTCCATCTAATAAAAACTATGTTTACCTAAATCAGATCCCAACAGTGGTATAGAATTGTCCCTTTTTCTCTAAAAGTAACTTATAAATTTATTCTAAATTAAGAGAAGGGCTTTAAATACATTTTAATACTAAATTACTTAATGTATTCTTTTCATTTTGGGGATTTGAAAATATATCATTTGGATTGTTTCTAGTTTCAAAAATGTTTATTGCACAATATCTCATCCTAAACTGAACAATTATTTTACATTCTCTCCCAATTCTTGTCTATAAATACACGTTTATCCTATTTACAATGCTAACATTTATTACTATTTTTCTCTTTTAAGAAAATGTAATCAAAACATTTCTCCCCAAGTTTCCAATATGATAATTTTCATTAATTATATATTAGAATAGTAAAAATAGCTATTAATAATTATTCTGAATATATTTTAAAGTACTATATAATGATGTATAAATAACAGAGGATGAAGAATTAATACTGGATGAGGACAAAGCATGTATGTAATCAAACGAAAAAGAAAGATTAAATATTCACTAGAAATATGAGATTGAGAGAAGGTTACAGAGAGAGTGCTAAGACAAATCTGAGACATTTTTTTCTTGTCACCACCAATAGCATTTGCCATGCAATAGTAGTAATAGTCTATGTTACCACTCCAAAGGAAACCCCACAAGGTTTTTGGTTAAGGAACTGACTCCAACCTGTTCCCAGCTTCTTCAGAGTAATGCCGTCATAGGAGCTATTTTTTAATCTTTTAAGCTATTTCTACCTTGTAAACAACAAAATATATTTCTTAACACAAAATGCTTTAAACTGGAAACTTGGCTGCTAAATAGCTGTATGAATTTTATGACTGAAGCATTATCACATTTATACTTATTGCTAACACAAACGAAAAAACTTGCAATATTTCTCCCCTTGGAAGACAAATTCAAATCAATACTAATTACACTGCCTGTTTCAAACATCTTGATTTTTCCTGTCAACCATCTGAGAGCAATAGTATCATAATTAGCCAATGTGTACAATGGACCCCAAAATTCATTTCCTTCCCACCACATCATCCAAATCAAAACACAGTTCAGAATTTCGTCTGATGTGGGAGCAACCCTTACTTTTCACTTGATTTCCAGCACTCTCCCAAGTGCAAACTAACAGCAACACTTTTGGGTCCTAGAAACCTTAGCTTACCTTGTTACTGTTAGACAAATTGTTAACAACAAAAACCCTTTATGTAGTTCTGTCAGATGAGCTGTTGATCTGGCTCTGTGGGTATACCACCCATGCAAATTGTGCTGAAATAAATGTTCTGATAATTTACTTTTCATAAATCAATTCATTTAGATACATTTTCCAAGGCCCAACACATATTTTAGGAAGAAAGTCACCAGAATATATGTATTCCAGAACAAATGTTCCAAGATGCACCTAGAAGTTCACTAAGAGTTTTGTACTTTTTCAGGTTGGGAGGAAGGAAGTCTATAAAGGACAGCTGATCCCTAGTGGTGATTATTAGGAGCCAACTAAAGTGAAACTCTAAACTGGAGTAGAACAAGAACAAATATTCAACACTGGGAAAGTTACCCATCAACACCAACGCTGCTTGCCATTTTACAGACCAAACAAGTGATTGAATTCTTCATTTTATAGCTGGTTAATCTGTTGTCCTGCAACACAATTATTTAGAGTGTGGCATTTAAAGACAGTATATGGATGGGCATGAATATAGGATTCAGATTCAATCAAAATCAGGTCCTCATCAGTTCTGAATACATAAAACATTGGCAAAGCTTATATTAACATAACAATATAGTTCATTTGATGGAAACTTACTTTATGTTATTATAACCAATATCATAGTAAGGCACCATAAAGTATGGCCAAAAAATTTTTTTAAACATCATTACACACGCACACACACGCACACACACACACACACACACACACACACACACACGTCGATATTCAAGTCTTTAAGAGCACTGTTACAACACTTTGAAATGTAATACCAAGTTTCCAATAAGCAAACTGATCACTGCATCAGGATTTAAAACTTGAGAAATTCCGAAAAATGAGAACAATAATAAAAACTACGAAGGTATAAATAGTACCATAATTAAAATTAAGTGCATTCAAGTTATTGAAGATCTTCATATTAAAATGTTATACAATAAACAAATGACAACACTAAAATATTTAAAAATGATTACAACCATTTCTATAAATCTTCTAATACACAGAGTTTTCACAGGTAGGAAGACATTTAACTCTGTGCACTGAAATTATAAGAACATCTGAAGCAATGCATGATTAGACGCTATGGAGGAAGTAATGTATGTTTGAAAAAAGCTACAGAAATATTTTATACCTACACTGATACTGTGTCTATTATATTATCCATGATATTCAAAATTTAAAATGGATAACTAGAAAAGAAGATCAAGATTTCAACTTTGCATTGCTAAAATATCTCGTTCCTCAAAACATACAAATAATTGACAAAAATTATCTTTTTATATTTTGAGATTAGCATAAATATAGAATTATAATTCCATAGGAGTTAGACTAGTAATAACTAACACTCAAAAGAAAAACAATTGATTTCTCAATTGTTAAATATATAATATTAACAAATATTATAGAAGAGAATATAATTGAAATTCCTTTTTCAAAATATTTTAGAATACAGAATGAAAAAAGAAGGTGCCTCTTTGTACCCAAATAACATTATAAATTATACCTATCTGAGTGTCAGTATGGGATAAGACTTTGAGAACAAAGATTTAAAAAATAAAATATTTTTTGGTGACTTATACTTTTTCAGCAAATACTGACTAAAATACTACAGACAAAGGTGTTTTATTAAATTATATAGTAATTTTACTCCTTAAATTGTGGCAATACTAAAAAAAATTAAAATTATACATGTAGAATAGCAAGTTTATCTTTTGTAAATTGGATGTTACATAAAACAACATGCTTGTTTCACAGTACTTAATACGTTATTTTGCAAATAGTATTTCTCTACAGATATCTTCAAACCAAGAATCTCAATTTTGCTTTTGCTCTTTGTATACACAATTATTGAACACTCTGTCACTTTAGAAAATTAATTCATGTTTTCCAAATCAAATAATTTAATCAAAATACATTTAGACAAAATATTTCTGATTATTATATGACAAATTTTAAAAAACACACTACATTGGCAAATAATTATGTCACAAAGCCAGTCCACACATATATTCTTGAAGAGGATATAAACGTGTTTCCAAACTCACAGCAAACTTTGGGGAATTTTATAGCATCGTAAAAAAGAAAAGTAAAGGAAAGAAAAATTTGTCCAGGGACTAATTCTTCTTCAGAAAGGCCCTACCATTGTAACCTTACACAGTTCTCCAAAGCCAAAGCTAAACCAAGAACACTCTTCAACAAGGTGAAGAATTTCATTACTTTTTACTTTTACATCTTAAAATCAACCTCAGCTGTCTTTCATCTAGCAATTTATGAAAACTTATAGAATGTATTAAAAATATCAGAAATTTTGCTTCAAACAAGTCAACAAGCATAGAACAATGACTGAAACAAAGCCAAGCAAAACAAAAGTCAAAACAAAACTGTCACATACTTCATGGATTAATGGTGTAAAAAATAAGAGACTTCTTACCAAGTACCCCAAGTCGATAGTTGACCGTGATGACGATCACATTGCCATAACTTGCCAAGACACTCCCATCATATAAATTTCCAGTACCTTCCATATATGAGCCACCATGGATATACACCATCACTGGTTTGGGACCCCCACTGTCCCGAATATCTGAAAAAAACAAATGGTTGGCAATTGTTCTTATCCTCAAAAACAAACATGATGAAGCAGAGAATATATTTTCCATTTCAGGGACAAGAGGGCATGATTTTTATTTAGTTCTTTAACTTGCTGTTTTTGTTAAAGTGTTTCTTAAGCAACACGTATTAAGAGCTTTTGCAGAAAAGAGCAATATCCATTTCTTCCTATCTAAAATTTTGTTTAAAGTTATAAAATGAATTATAAAACTTGAAAAAATTAAAAGTAGTTGTGAATTTTAGTGCCTTTGATTAATTTCCAAAAAAAAAAAAGGAGAATTCTTAGAACTACTTTTTTTAAATGATATAGACCTCATGTGAAATTTATGAACCATAAACTAAGGCCAAAGGTATCACTGCTATTGTGAATAAAACAGTTTCCATTTCTTAATAACTGTAAATATTTGTATTGAATGCATCATAATTACACTGAATAATTTATGCTCCAATTTGTGAACATAATTACAACACTGTATTATACATTGTAAAAGGTTCCATTTCGCTAGTCAAGTACTAACTTTCAGATGAATGTTTAGGGAGTCAAGTCATACACATCTGTACTTATGTTGTTGTACATTTAGCAGACTGTCATTTAAATAATATTTTTAAGTTCAGTCCAGGTTATCTGCTCATTATATCTACCCTTGCCCTATGGAAAAAGAAAACAGGCTAAATTGTATTTTTCACCTCTTTAACTGTTATACTCTTCTTAGCCCCACTTTGGCTCTGTGATTCTATCATGTAGACAGCTAAGCCTAAGTGTGTGTAAAGTGCCAATATTTAGGGTGATGTCAAAGTAAATTCTGCAGCTCTGAACTTTAATTGAATGTATTTTCTTTTCTAAGATACTTTCCCTTGATTATGTACTTTTCAACAGGATCTAGAAATAATATACAGGGTGGGGCAACTACCTGAAACACAGAGTTTATTTTTATATTATTTATTAATTATTGGAATATTTTCCATACAAACAACAGTAAACCTACTTTTGCCACACACTATATAAGAAAAAGCTAAGAAAATGTAATTGGTATGAAAAACAGACCAGTTGCTACAGAAAAAAATTGCTAACTATATATTGGCCAACACGGTTGTAACTATTATATAGATTGAAATATTCTATATGTATATATGATTATGAATATATACATACATAAAATATTACTATTACATAGTAGCCCATGGTCTCTCTACCCACAAGAAACAAAATTACATAAAATGTCCTATTTTTTTTAATTCAAATATTAAAAGTAACATTTAAAAGTATAGTTTTGGTCTTTTGTTTTTGATGTTTTTTATCAAACTTAAAATTCCTACGTATTTATGATTGAGGATTCAGCTTTCAGAAGGACTAATATGATACAAGCTCATTGAAAAACTGATGATTATTTAGAAGCTGCTTTACATCTCCTGTAAAAAATATTTAATAATATAAATGCCTTGATTTTTCTATTGTGATAACAAAGTAATTTTTTAAAGTGAAAAATCATCCTAGGATGAGGAATCACAGTTCAACTTGTTTGTCCAGAACTTCAAGTTGGGAAACTAGCTCACTGCAGAATTTGGAGACTTTTTAAAAGGACTATTTTCATTTTGACTGAATACCACTGTATAAACTTGCACCAAGGGTGTACTTGAGAAGAATGTCTGACTTTTAAGTGGTGAGAGGAGGATACTTTGACTTAGAATCCATCCACTAGACACAGTTACATTTAGGAGGAAAACCTACTACTTAATTTTTTTCTTAAGTCTTTGGGAGGGAAATTGATATTCACTCATTTATAAAGATGTGGGAGCTTATGGAGATGTTAGTTTTACACAGAGAAAATAATCCTTTTGAAAATTTTAAACTATCCTCCTTAAATGACTATTTGCAGCATACAGTTTTAGCTTATTTTCCTACTATGGCTGGCACTGAAGAAGTAACAGTAAATTATTAAACTGAAATCATTAACTGACTCTTCACAGCAGACACTGTACTCTGCTAATTGTGTGCTTGGAGGTGGCACAGAGGGTGGCTGCTTCAGAATTCTTCTTTAATTAAAATTACATAGACTACAAAACACCAACTGTGCGCGGTAATGAAACCTTGGTAGACCCATTCTGTTCACCTGGAAAACAATACAGGCACCCAGTGAAATACCTACCACATTTCACACCTAATAGCAGAATGAAGTGGACACTGCCAAGAAAGAGTGAAAGTATGACAATAGATTCCAGGAGCTATTTTGAGTGGTATCTCCTTTTTTCTTTTTTTAATTAAACTTGAAAATAATTACTGAAAGTTTGCACTGGTTCTAATTTCCAATTTGTCTTTTCAAATTTCTCAAATATTTCAGCCTTGCCTAAGAACTTAACATACTGAACAATTCTTTTCCAGTAGGTTCTATAAACTTCTAATGCTGTGTTCTGAACAATATTTCTTTTTGCTTAAAGTAACCCTGAAATCAATGCTGTATAGGGTATAATAACAAAAGTAGGTAAAATTCTTGTGCATAAAAACCATTAATATTACTGTATTCCTAGTAATGGACAATTAGAATTATGTGATAGTATTTTATCAGAGTGGTTTATCTTAGATTTATATTGATAGCATTTTATCACAGAGGTCTATCTTAGATGTTACGTTTCTCTATAGATTACGAGTGTTTTTGATTGTAAAAATAAATATAAATAGTTTAAATTATATCTATATTTAACTTTGAAAAGAACCAGACCTTTATAAATGAAACTGATAGATAGCCTATTACTGAATACTATCTGCTAATGCTATCATTTTAATAATAAAATTTTGGGGAGTCACTATGTGTTGGCAAATATACTAGATATACTCTAGTAATTTATAATTTATTATAAGTTATAATAAATTAGTCAGCATACAGTTTTAGCTTATTTTCCTACTATGGCTGGCACTGAAGTCAACTTGTTCTTTCAAACCATGTCTCATATTTTCACTACAAATAAGATAGATTTCACCTAAGATTTCTGACTTTGCTTAAACAGCTGTAATTACTTTACTAAAATCCAATGAACACACTCACACATGCAAACACTAGCTCTGGTCCAGTAAAGTTACAAACGTTCTTAAAGCATGTTTACATTTAGTGCTGACCATTTTTTACAGCTTTGCTAAGCATCTAGGTCCCCAAAAATAGTTGGATGTTAAGAGGAAAATACTACACTGATTATTATTTTTCTTTCTAACTTTCTTTATGGTAAAAAAGTAATTTTTTCACATTAAAAAATTAATAAATTTGAAATTTCAGCAGCACCTTAAATTTAAATTTTAGTAACTATTTTATCTTTCTGATAAATCAAAATTTAAGGCAATGTAACAAGTTCTCAAATGTTCTAGAAGTTAATGGGAATTTATTTGTACCTGACAACCAGTGTTAGGAATCATAATTCCTTTTAATGATCCTAGTGAATGATTATTAGTCACACAACTTCTTAAATATGTTTACTGGTTGCTTTCTACTTGACGGATTCATGGAGTTTTTAATTGCCCATGTTTTAGAGTTTTTGGCATTTAACAGTTTTAAATTGTGGGGTGTTGGCTCAGTTAAACCATTCTCTGAGATATTTAGAGATATTTTAAGATATTTTTGTGTCCCCTACTCATTTTATGTACGTCAGTTATCATTTTGAACCAGCAAAATAATATAGAAATGTAGCAGAATGTGTGCTTCTTAAACTGTGCTTAACCAAAGATACATTTTTTAGTTTAAAAATACTCAAAAATAAACAATAGCATTTTTAAAAAGCTCTATGTAGGACATAAAATTGTCTTTGCATATTTAAATATGAAGGTAGTAGCACAATTAAAAAAAAATTAAATACTCTTAAATTCCAAAAACAAATTGATTGAAATATAGACAGTTGCTTTGACCCATATCTATCACTTCAGATTTGTCTTATAGAAACTGTGGAAATAGCCTATAAAATATGCAGTTCTTCCAGTTATTACAAAACACATATGAAAAGTGATACAACTGTGTTTGGCCTAGCGATGGCAAAACCACAATGGCAAGTTAAGCGAAGGAGAATTAGAAGGGAAGAACATGCTTCACTGAGGCCAGCTCAGTTTCAGTGAAGGAGGAACAGGCCCCCTTAGCCTTGTAGGGAGCCTCTGAATGCAGTGGCTGAGACAGGGACCTGGGAATCGGGGAAAGGAATCAACTTATCAGGACATAATTGAGAATTCTGTATAAATGACCAGATAAATAGACCTCCGACTAAAGTAAAAGAAGTAGTTTATTAAATAATTTATATTTGTTGCTTTATGTCCAATGATGTTGATTCAAAATTTGGAACAAATAATGGTGAAAAATTGGCCTTGGTGTTTGTTAACACGTTTACAAAATAATTGTAAAAGAAATTGAATAGAAGATGCTCTGACTTTTCTACAAAGGTCTTTATCTAGGAGGACATTTGAATTTACCTTTCTTGTCTTTTAAATAATTATCCAAAATGACAACAACAGAGGAACAGCCTGAACTTGAATTGACTGCTTTGACATTCTCTACTTCTGAGCATTGAAAATATTTACTGAGTTGATAACTCTTGTGACTGACTGGTTTAGTGCTGACCATGAATACTGCCAGCCAATTTAAATAGGGCTTAAGATATTGTAATAACTATTTTAAAATGTTAAATGTGCTTCAAAATAAGTCTATAAAATAGACTCACATATAGAGGGTTTAGCTCAATTATGGTCGCTCAGAGGTATCTTTTGTCAACATGGAAATGTCCTACTCGATGCTGTTTTTTCACCAAAAGAAAACAAAAGTACATTAAATCAGCAGTCAAAATATATTTTTTAAATAGGAACATAACGTATACTAACCTTGTGAGTAAGGAAAATTTGGAATTTACAAAGCTACACATTAAGAAGTCTCTTATACTGAAGTATTATTTAGATAACAAATGTCCAGGAGTTAAGGATTTTTAGAGGGTTCAACGAGTTGCAAAGCCCCAACTGAAAGCATTCGTCTTTAGAGCACTGGGAACAGTAATACATTTCCTGAAAAATCCGTAAGTTTCCTGAATGTTTGAATACTTGTAATTTTCAACAACAGTTTTTAAAAAATCACAATTTGAATTTTGATGTTTATTTTTAGCTATTTAGCATTCAAAATGATAACTCTTGGTCAGCCATAATGATTTATTTTAAATATTAATGTCTACTATGAGTTTAATCTTTAATTCACTGTTGGGGTTCGTATTAAATAAATTTTTAATAAAATGGCATGTATTTCATGACAAAATAATTTCTAAATATATAAAAGTATGAACACCCAATTTAATTTTTATGCTTCCAGTACTCCACCTCTATAATTTAATTTTCTACTGTGAGTAGCTTATTAAATATATATCTCAATGAAAACAATTCAAATTGTTTCGTAAGGATTCATTTAATCATAGTTGTAATTCATGGAACTAGCACTCTGAGGGCCTCTTCTGGATAGTTTTCTTTGGAACAACTGTCTTACCATATTATTAACATCTCTATGAGATTTAATTTCTAGGATTCTGGGAATTACTTTAAATCCTAGGATTACGTTAGTCATCTCCATAAGAATCACAGCTACGGTAGCATTAAAAATAAAACCAAAAAATCATAAGCCCTCATTGGAGCCACGATGAACTGAAAGAATCAACGGGTCCTTCTAGACCCTCCACTTAACACCAGGTAAAAGTCCACAATGGAATGGGAAATGTCAAGTCAAGTTAGTATGTACTTAGATTTACACAGTAAATCAGAATTCTATGTCATAAGAAAGTTGGAAAGAGAAAAAAGTTGATATTAAGAGAGTAAGAAATATTTTATTGTTTATAGGTGGCAATATTTTGAAAATCAGATTATTTTCTTTCTCCAATCTAGAAATCATTTTGCCTTTGAAATTAAAGAATATCCATATATCTTGTTTAAAAACACTATAAATTCTACTAAAAATACTCATTATTATGAGCCCAGAGTACTTAAGTTATTGTACAATGTTTACTACAGTTATCTAAATAGGTGTAAATTCCTTTCTTATCTATAAAATTTCACTTATTTATGTGATAGTTAAACAGAAAACAGTATTTTAAAAATCTAAACTTTATTGCTCAAGAAACACTTTACATCAGCTTTTAGATTTGTCCTTCCTTTTATTGGATGTGGGGTTCTTTTTAAACAAATATCAAATGTAAAAATAAAACACATTTTGATATTGGGTAAGATATTTACATATATTAGAAAACATGCAAAATGGGTACAGAGAAGACTACAGGGGGAGAGATTGTTAGTTCAAAGAATATGGACAAATTTCAGTCAAAACGTGGGATGAAACATATCAAAAGTCAGTTCAAGAAAACAAAAAAAAAAAATGCCTCTCTTTTTAAAACATTTTAATGGTTGGCATCAAAATGTAAAACAACATTCATTTTTTTAAAAAAATTAAAACTGTATATTTATATGTAACAACAGGCAAGAAGACAAAACACATCAAAAACGAGAATTAAAAACAACTCTTCAAAAAACGACAAGAAGTAAAAAAATAGAAAGGGGTGGAAAAAGTGATCGAGGCCCTTGTCATGCAAGTAGATTTTGGTGGAAAAAAATACCTTCATCTTCAGCACCGTCATTATCACCTAAATCATCTGTCTGTTTCTTTGTAAGGGGACCTAGGATTGAGAATGGAGAAATGGAAGGAAAAAAAAGACAATTCAAGAATAAACAAGACTGAGGGGAAAAAATAAATGTAAATGCTAAAATTCTCAAGGATATTTCCAAAAAGAGTGGGGGAAGTGGTTACATTAAAGTTGATTATTATGTTTAAGAAAGAAAAAAAAAATCCCTTTCCCCAAAATATCTCATAGAAGATTTGATTTGTGAATATATCCAGCATTAAAAAAATACATTATGGTTTGAAACTCAAGTCATAAGCAAAGAAAATGATTTTTTAATACCCATTGCATACAAAAAAGTAAACAGTTTTGTTAGCTGAAAGAACTTGATTTATTCAGTGTCTTTTCTAATTAAAATTGGTGACAACAATGAAAATAAGTAGGCTAAACTCATTCTTTAATTTGGGACAATATAATAACATTAGGGAAAACAGATATGAATATTATTATTGTGTTTTTTCCTTTTTCTTCTTTTTTTGGTAAGAGAATTAACACTTGGGTTTTACACATTTTTATATCATACATTATTCAAAACTGTGACTTTTTAAAATTACTTGTCATTAAACAAATATTTCCCCATGTGTCTTGATTAAATATTAGCTGTGGATTTAAGACATTTGCGAATTGCACAAATGTATGAACAGATAATCTCGTCACTCAGTAGGGCAAAGGTACCATCAATGGAAGTCAGTGTTTAGTCATTAAGGTAAGTTACGGAGTCAGGACTTACATTTCATAATCAATTTAGGAATATAATGAAATTATGCCCTAGTGCAATTTCATGCCCAGTGTAGTTATTTATAATGAGATCATGTCTTAGGATAATAATTACATTAAAACACTGTGAATGTTTAATAAATGTTTTATTGTACTTAACAATACTAATTTGCTAGAATGAAGGAGCACACCAAAGGGGAAGCCGAAGGCCATATGAAAGTAATTTTAATTGTCACGTAATTGACATATTCAGCACAAAAAAAGCAAGTGAAGCCCCACATTTCTTTTTGTTTCCGCAACCATTTAATTTGTATGACATTTCATAATCCTCATGCAAAAAGCAATCATTACAAACACAGGACAGTCAAGTTAAGAGACAGCCAACAACACAGCAGTAAGCATGAGAATTTTGTCATGCATGAAATAAGTCACAGAAAAAGAAGGGAAAACAAGACTGAAAGGCATATGTTGATTTCAATTGTATAAACAGTCAAGAAGCAGGCATTAATTCTAAGCACACTTCACAGGGAAGGATTGTTACACATTTTCTAGAAAGATTTCTAAGTCTACTCAGCGATTACTGTGCATTATGTTTATAATTCAAAACTATAACTAATATCACAATCTTCAAAGAATAAAATACACCATCACAAAAAAAAAAGAAGGAAAAAATGAGATATAATACAGTTACGTTTCATCAGCTCTGAGAGACAGCCTTGACAAATATTAATAATTGACAAAGATCAAAAGATTGGAAATAGAGAAATTGATGATGTCATTGAAATGACCTGTTGACTACTCAGTTGTAAGGTTTCAAGGTCATTCCAAATACAGAGTAGCTGTACACAGTAATTTAAGTGATATACTTTTATAGTCACTCCTGCAAGCAATTTTTCCATTGAGAGAAAACCGAGATGAAAGCAACAGTTTATGTTAACTGACAGTTGCAAGTCCACAGAAATCTACATTTCTTTAATATGATCTTGTTAAAATGCAGAAAGAGCCCTCAGTACTATTTGATGTTCATGTAACAGTTGTTACATTTCTGAAAAATATAAATATTTTAAATCTAAATAGCTGTTATCAGATCTATATTTTAAATATTTCCAATATTAAAACATGCAAATATCAGACTTAAAAAACTGTATGTTCAAGTTTTTAATTTTTCTATAATTACATAAAGCAATAAATGAACAGACTTCAACAAATATGCTGTTGTGCATTTAAATTTTCATGGATTCTGTCTAGAAGTTATGGTTTTATTCATTATTTAATAAAACAAATAGTAGTAATTATTTATTGCTATAAAAACCACTATCTAGCCCGGCCAGTGTGGGTCAGTGGTTGAGCATCGACCCATGCACCAAGAGGTCGCTGGTTTGATTCTGGGTCAGGGCACATGCCCAGGTTGTGGGCCCAATCCCCAGTAGGGGGCATGCAGGAGGCAACCAACTGATGTTCTCTCTCATCAGTGTTTTTATCTCTCTTTCCCTTCCTCTCTCTCTAAAGTCAATAAATAAATAAATTAAAAAAAAAAAACACCACTGTTTATTTTTAAATTTCAGTTAATTCTTGACTATATTAAACCACTAATGGAAGGTCAATTTTTTTTTCTGAATTACATGTAAAACCTATCACAATTAAATTAAGTCATTCTCTTCATTTTGTGTAGGGCTTTATAAGATATCTCTCTTGGACAATTCGGAAGGAAGTATCTTTCTTTCCCCTTCTAGGGTACCCAAGGCAATTTATAAGACTTCTTTGGGAAATCCTTTAGGTTGTACAGCCATGAGCCAGTAACATACTTTGCACACATACAGAATTGCTAGCTCTTGGTCTACATAAGATATGATAGCAAGATAACTTTTATTAAGACATGATCTCCCACTTGTCTGAATATGGGACACAGTTCTCAGTTGCTATTTGACTCTCAGTCTGCATAAGCAGAGAAGCCATGGAAATGATACTGTGTATATACAAAGCAAATGTTTCCATGGATGGAATGGTTGACCCAGCTTTGTGTTACATATTTATCATCTTATCATCACCTTCCCTTCTCAGGAAGCTGCGTGCCTCAGCTGTTGTGGGACAATGATCACACAGGTAAGCTACATGGGCATCTTTCACTGTAGTCAATCCGAAGTTAGAAACAGTATTGCTTCAGTATTGTTAATAGATGGGACATCATTATCCTAGAGAACAATTAAGTCAAGTTCTCCCAACTAAAGAATTTCATTTACTGAATATTAAATAAAACCTTATTATTAGATGATATTAAATTGTTCCCACAGTATGGGTTCCAGCAATATTTATGATTTCAGTGTAACTTTGTTTTCTTAATATCAATACGTTTTCACACCCTGATTTTGGAAGGTTCCCTGGGAAAATCAGGGCTGATTACAGTTGTTGTTTTTTTTATCCTCACCTGAGGACATTTTCCCACTTTTTGTTCAGATAGAGTGGGAGGGAGAGAGAGGAATATATATATAGAGAGAGAAACATCAACGTGAAAGGGACACACCGAATGGCTGCCTCCCACACGACCCAACCAGGGCCGGGGACAAACTGCAACCGAGGTACGTGCCCTTAGCGGGAACCGAACCTGGGTCTCTCTGGACTGCAGGCCGACGCTCTAACCGCTGAGCCAAACTGGCCAGGGCAGGGCTGATTACAGTTTTTGGTAAAGCTCATTATACAAAAAGAACGAAAGATTTCTTTTATCTCCTATGCCTAAAGGCACTGACAATCAGTATCTTAGAGGGTCCATGGTTGCAAGTGGAGAAACACAATTCTGTATAGGTTTCTCGGAGGAAGCCTCAATAGAGTCAACAGATGCCAGTGACTTAAAGGAAATGATGCCGACATGATTTTAAGATTCCTTATTCCCAGGCTGGAAAGAAAATAGGCCATTGCCTTGAGCTCCCGTCTGTCTAGGATATCAGCAACGCTGGCTCCTTTTTCCTTTACTCTACACTGTTACAACTGATGTCATTACTGATGTTAAAAATTTTTAAATAGAAAGAAAATATTGCAAGAGGTCATTGTCATTCATTTTCTTAAGGAGAATAGGCAACCACGTTTTAGAGACCACTCATTCCTGCAAGTTGATGAGCGTGATTTTCCTGAAGGGTGAAGCATTTATCCTTCAACAGAAATAACAATCGTTAACAACAGTCCAACACCCACTTATGTCTCTTTTAAACTACAAATAGTGCATTTCCAATACCAGCAGTTTAAATGAGTAACTTAGAGCACCGACTTATAAAGCAAGCGAGTCCTCGAAAACCTGAGTGCAGAAGTGATTTATTCTACCTTAAAACGCGGAGAGGGTCTATGCTCCTTGAGGAATGCACACATAACTCTCATTAAAGTTAATGGGAAAGTAGACCTCATGCCATTTTGAAAGGGAGTGAGAGTAATTACTATATTTTATATCTCCTACAGGCAATAAATAGAATCAGTGGTGAAAAAACAAGACCAAGGAAGGTAAAGGGAACTCTTAACTGTGAACTTTGAACTAATTTAAACCCAAACTAGTTATTTTGCCATTAACATAATCACGATTCAAAGTATTGGCCTTTATAAAGGACATTCTTACATTTCAGAATCTGACCATGTGCCTTTTATTTAAGAAAAAAAAAAAAAAAGAATAAAAATATCAGCATTTCTCTGTAGTTAACTAGAAAATAATTATGAGCTCCGAAATAATTACTATCCACCCATATTAATGCTGCTTTTTATCATTCCCTTTGATGAAGGGCTAATATACTTTAGATCTCAAATACATTAGAACTGATTATAAATTCCTTCATTATGGGTTCAATTCCACAGAAATCATTTGTACTTTGTATCACACATACCTTCAAGAGGCAAGTAGGTTGAGGATATTATTAGCTCCTGACTTAGAAAGCTGGCCAAGAGAAATGTGTCCTTCTTAAGAGAACAAGCCTTTGAAATTTTTAGAATTATTTAGAACTCCAGACTCCAGTGAGTCCTATCTTGATAGATGGAGAGCCCTAGTTAATGACCTTGCTGTCCTCTTTCCTCACCCTCTTTCCCCAGCAGCCTTTGAGATAAACTGACTCTAAAGAATTCCTAAGGCCTTTTCCACAGAATGGGAGAATTTAAGGATGTTGCCATTGTTATTCTGGAACAAATGAAAGGAGGCTAAATCTTTTCATGGTTGTTCTTAGGACAAGATTTAGTTTATAAAATTAGGGTCCAGGATATAAAATAACCTAACTGTGTCTGCTCCATATGTGGACAATGCCAACATTCAATACATTTTAAATTAAAATGGCAGTGTATTACCATAGTTGATTTTTTTCAAATTGACAAATTTAAAATACAATGACTTTAAGAAATTAGGTATCACAGCAGTTGGTGTCCTTGCGAAACTATTGAATTTTACCCATTGACATTTAGTCAACTTTATCTAACTGCAATACACACCTCTTGAAAATACAGAAATAAGTGAAGGTTACTGATTTGGAATAATACTCATTATTTTTATATTACTGTATTAATTTAACTAAAAGTAATCACAATTCTTACACTATGAATTATATGAACAGATATAAAGGAATCAAAGCTGAATATCATTTTATTTTTAAAATGTTTTCAGTGACAAAGATGACATTTTTGAGTAATGTAAATCTGCACTATGATAGAATAAAGATATAGTGCAAACCGCTGCAATGAGATATTGAAAGTAAATTTTGGAACAGTTGATAGTTTTCACCATATCCGTGTGGTGTTTGCTGGCATTACTGTGTCATACGTGAAGCTGGGTGTCTTTTGGTGAGCTGCATGTGCAGGCTCGTGCTTCGTATGTATGCATGTTGTGGAAGAGACCAGGTTCCAAGAGCATGGATGCAGTGGACACGGTCTGTGTTTATTTTGTGTTGGAAGAAACCACCTGCATGATCACAAAACATGTTCCCTCTGACAAGTCTTCAGAAGCAGAGCACAGCTTAATACATGACTTCTGAGAAAAAGAGAATCTGACGTTAAAAGAGAGAAAGATAGAACAAGAAATCTTTTTGGGTGAACTACTTGGAGAAGAGTTCATTTATACTTATAAGAAAGACAAGTTTTTTCTTCATTAAATTACCTTGATTAACAAAACTTTGAATTCAAAAGCAATCCTACTAGAATAAAAGCAATAGCATAGATACACTTTTTTCTGGAGAAAAAAGTTTAGGTAGATAAAAAATAAGTAAAAAGGCTAATCCCTAGTCTAAACATCACCAAATTTGCACAAGCTTATTACTTTTTTAACGCTATATTTGTTTGTTTGTTTTTAAATGCAGATGCATTTAATGCTGATGCAGTATTTTCACAGCATGAAGAATGTCAGAATAATGTCCCCTTTTCATTTGGAGCAACAGTGCTGTGTGTTGTACAAACCCTTCAGTACTTTGTGAAGACATAGTCTCCACTGCTCTCCACACATTACCCGGAGATGCATCGGGTAAAGTGTGGAGAGCACACAAGTGCACCTGATGCTCAGAGAGAGCTCAGCAATACTTCAGGCTGAGAGAGCATCAGTAGTCCAACCTCCTTGGCATGGCTGCAGTCTTCAGTCACCCAGCCATTGAAAAACTATTTATATTATGTACGCAAGGTGCCCAGGACACATGATGAGTAAAACAGGCAAGGCCCTTGTCCTTATGCAAATTAATTTAATCAGAGAAAGAGACAGTAAACAACTAATCATACACATAAACATAGACTTGCAAATTGCGTTAAGGAAAAACGAAGTCTTGATGTTATGAGCGGTTATACAAGGAGAGACCTAGCTGAGCTTAGGAAGTCTTCACTGAGTGAGTGTGATGTGGCTTGAAGACTGAAGAAGTCAGTACTAAGCATGCAAAATGGCTGAGGACAGGTAGGTAGAGTGAGAAGAAGACTCAATGCTGAAAAAAACAGCATGTGAAGAGGTTCTAAAATGAGAGCGATCCTGGAGGTGAGCATGCCTGGCATCCAGGGAGCAGAGGAGAGACTGGTGGGAAATGCGGATGGAGAGCTAGACAGGTATCAATCAGAGACTGCAGCTACTTTAGCCTGAAGATTTTGTCTTAATCCTAAAAGCAATCAGAAGCCGTTTAAAGGGTTTAAGCACACACTGGAAAACTCTGCCTTATCTGAATCTTAAATAGAAAGTCAGAAAGAGACAAAGTCATTCTAACAAATATAGCTGAGAATATTTTATACAGAGGCCTGTATTATGTTATCATCAGAGGAAGTTAGCCTTATTAGAAGAAATTAGATGATGGAATCTATAATGTCTTATTCTATTTCTGTTTGCAAATAAACTGAATATCACCACAAAGTAAAAATCTAAGACTTCAGTGCTTCAGAAGTTTTATAAATATTTTTAAAGTTTCCTATTAAATTTGTATTTAAAGTTAAATTTACTTTGCCTAAGAATTAACGCACTGAGAATTAACATATCCTAACTATTCATATATTCATACAAATCTAGATATTCTGCAAGCCATTTCTACTTGAATCTCTCCCCTCAGTTTTAGTACAACAAGGATGTTCACCGTGTCCACCTCAAAGCCAGTTTTACCTTCCAACACAGGCATTTCTCTCAGAGTATAACCCCTCCCTGTTTCCAAACTTTAAATCTGGAAATAATCTTTAACCATTCCCTCTTCCTCCCTCTGGTCTCAGCTAGATTTCATCAATTTATAAGAAAAGTTCTTGCTGTCACTCCTTCAAATCTTATTAGCTTCTTATTAGTCTAATCTGTGGCCATCAACACCACATCCCTGAGTTACTGCGGTAGCCTCATGGTTGCTTCCACTGTCATCCAAACTCTAGACCATCTCACAAGCCATTTTGTATACCATAGGTTTTTGAAGTTCTGGATAGTAATGGTGGCAAAACCAAAGAGAAAACGATTTAAAAGATCATCAGCTAAAAAGTTCACATATTCAATTCCATTTAAGACTAAAACTGCAAGCACCCCAAGGAAGTAGGAACTCGAAAGTAGGAACTGTGAGTTTTGAAATAGCTATAACAAGACAGATTAAAACTATAGCACTCATTTTGATGTTTTAGAAATTCATGAGAAAAGTAAGATTTTTCTTCAAAATGGAATCAATTCCTTTAAAATACTTTTTAATATTCAGTTCTGATTTCTCTTCATTAAACACCACTTTCACTGTTTCACTACTCTGTTTAAAAGCTCTTGGAATCTCCTTATTCCTTATTATTGCAGACTGCGTTCCCCAGACCAAACCATAGACCCCCCCTACTCTCTCCACATTTAGCTCTCCATTCTATTGTTTTCCAAAACACATATTTTTCCGAATTCTACCAAACATTTAAGAACTAATACCAACCCTTCTCAAACTCTGCCAAAAAAAATAAAAGAGGAGGAAATACTTCTCAACTTATTTCATCAGGCCAGCATTACCCTGATACCAAAGACAGACAAACACACTGCAAAAAAAAAAAAAAAAAGAAGATTACAGGCCAATATCCCTGATGAATAGAGATGTAAAAATCCTAAACAAAATATTAGAAAACAGAATTCAACCGTACATTAAAAGGATCATACACTATGATTAAATGGAATTTATTTCAGGGATACAAGGATGGTTCAACATCCACAAATCAATCAATATGATGCACCACATTAACACAATGAAGGATAAAAATCATGTGATTATCTCAATAGATGCAGAAAAAAGCATTTGACAGAATTCAACATCTTTTCGTGATAAAACTCTCAATAAAATGGATATAGAAAGAATAGAAAGGAAAACCCACAGTTAACATCATACTCAATGGTAAAATGCTGAAAGCTTTTCTTATAATGTCACAGATAACACAAGAATGTTCAGTATCACCACTTCTATTCAACATAGTACTAGATCTTATCCAAAAAAAAAAATAGGCAAGGAAAAAAAAAAAGTAAAATGCATCCAAATCAGAAAAGAAGAAGTAAAATTGCTTCTATTTGCAGATGAAGTAATATTATATATGAAATCTCAAAGACCACTAACAAACTGACAGAACCAATAAGTGGTTTCAGTAAATTTGCAAATTTCAAAATCAATAGACTAAAATCTGCTGTTTCTATATACCAACAGTGAAATATCAGATAGAGAAAATAAATAAAAAGGTAGTCCATGTTCATGGATTGGAAGAATTAATACTGTTAAAATGTCTTTATTATCCGAAGCAATCCATAGATTCAATGTAATCCCTATAAAAATTCCTATGTCATTTTTCACAGAAATAAAACAAGTAACCTTAAAGTTGGTATGGTACCACAAAAGACCCCCAAATAGTCCAAGCAATCCAAAGAAAGAAGAACAAAGCCAGAGGCATAACACTTCTTAATTTCAAACTATATTACAAAGCTATAGCAATCCAAACATGTTTCTAGTATAAAACTCAGACACAATGATCAAAGAAACAGACTAGAGACAAAGAATAGTCAATAAAGAAAGGCTAGTCTCTTCAATAAATGGTGTAAGGAAAACTGGACAGCCACACGCAAAAGAATCAAACTGGACCACGATCTTACAACATACACAAAAATCTACTCAAAGTGGATTAAAGACTTAAATCTAGGTCGTGAAACCATTAAAGTCCTTAGAAGAAAACATTTATGGTGAGCTCCTTGACATTGGTCTTGGCATTGGTCTTTTTGTTGCTATTGTTATTTGACATCAAAAGAAAAGGCGACAAAAGCAAAAATAAACAAGTGGGATTATATCAAATTGAGAAACTTCTGCACAGCCAAGGAAACCATCAGTAAAATGAAAAGGCAACCTACAGAACGGGAGCAAACCACATATGTGATGGAGGATTATAATCCAAAATATATAAGAAACAGAGTACTCAATAGCCAAAAACAAATAATGCAATTTTTAAAATGGGTAAGCAACATAAATAGACATTTTCCCAAAGACCTACAAGTGGCCAACGGGTACATGAAAAGGTGCTCAACATCACTAATCAGTAGAAAAATACTAATTAAAACAATATATCATTTCACATTTGTTAGGATACTGATGATCAAAAAGCAAGACATAAGAAATGTTGGTGAAGATATGGAGGAAAGGGAACCCCTGTGCTCTGCTGGAATCCATGCACACAGCCACAATGAAAACAGTATGGAGGGTCCTCAAGAAATTAAAAATTGAACAACCATATGATCCAGCAATTCCACTTCTGAGTACATATCCAAAGAGAACAAAATCATTATTTCAAAGAGATACCTTTACTTCAATTTCCACTGCAGCATTATTCACAATGGCCAAGAGAGGAGAACAGCATGTGTGTGTCAGAGGATGAACGGACAAAGAATATAAATATATGTATGAATAATATTCAGAAAGAAGGAAATCCTCACATCTGTGGTGACAAGGGTGAACCTGGAGGGCATGATGCTCAGTGAAATAAGCCAGATAGAGAAAGACAAAGACAGCATGGTACCTCTAATATGGAATCTTAAAAAAAAAAAAAGTCAAACTCAAAGGAACTTAATGGAGAAAAATGATGGCCAGGGCCTGGGGGATGGAAAAAATCGTGAGAGGTTGGTAAAGGATAAAAGTTTCAGCTGTAAGATGAATAAGAGGGCCTAATGTATAACATGGTGACTACAGTTGAACTTTTCTGTATTGTACTGTAAAACTGAAATTTTCTAAGAGAGTAGAACATAAATGTTCTTACCAAAACAAACAAAAATAGGTGAAGAAAAACCCTAATAAAGAACATACAACATTTTCCACGTGAGCCTTGTCACTGTTGCACAAAAAGTGACCTTACATTCACACCTTGTATATTTTATCCCATAGAGTTGATTACTTAAAGTTCTAATTATAATCAGCTCACTTTGGAGGGGAGGAAAGAAGGTGAATGAGCATAGGGAATCTCCTCTACAGTAATGTGTACATTTTCCTCACATTGAAAGAAGGGAGTTGCAATGTGTGTTTGGCTAAACAGCTCTCTTAAGAATAGGATTAGAGGTAGTTCTATATTGTACAGAAAAAAATCTGACAGTGAAAAATACCTTAATTATTAGCTATTACTACATTTTACCTCCATACGTGAGATAAATGAATTGAACCAATAATTAGTAAGATCTTATTTTCTGAGTTCATCTCACTGGGAAATAAGCCAGTGAAGGACAAGCCTTCCAATGCTAAGGTCCCAGGCGTGATAGACTAGCGTGTTCCGCTGAGATGACTTCTTGACGGGTTCCAGTCTCACATGTGCCCCTCCTTGCTAAGCATCTCTGGTCCTCAGTGAAACCCAGTTTCACTTCTCTTCCTACTGCAGGAGCTTCTCCACCTGGTCTGCCGGGGACACCATTCTGTGTTCTCTCTCACCTGATACAATGTTAAAATATACACTATATACTAAGGAAACATTTGTGAAATCAGTGCTTTTTTGACCTGATTCATAAGGAACTAGAGTTAAACGGGACCCCAAGGAGTGCCTATCAAACCCTGTCATTTCGTAGGTCCTCCAAACAAAGGTAGAGTGTTAACTCGTTGAGCCCAGGCCCCAAAGCTAGTTAAATGCAGACCTAGGCTAGAGCTCAGGTTTCTTATCACTCAGTTTGGTTAGTTCCCTTCTAAAAAGTCACGGGACAATAAAAGACAAGTAGAGAAGGGGAAAAAATTGCAATAAAACACAAACCAATAGATCTACCATAACTATATTACAGCTATAAAGCCATTGGTATTCTCCTAACCCATATTTTACTTAGATGTCATTGAGGTTAAAGTTTAAATAAAAAACAAATATTTATATAAATACATTAAAAAGGAAAAAAGAAACAATTTTACAAACAAGCCAACAGACCTGGGAGAACAAAGACCCTAGACTTTAAACCAAATAAGCAATACCACTTAAGAGAAACAATTTTTCAGTAGTGCATATCCTCAAACTGAGTAGTGTGTGAAATAATTAAAGTGTAGAAGAATTAAATAATCAACCTGACTTAAAAGAAGAACAAGAAGAGCTATTGCTAATGAATGGGCATATAAACCAATGAAAGAGTAAAATGTTCTGTACAGGTTAGTAAATAACCATTGCCCAGACCCCCTGGAACCCCTCTGCTCTAGCACTTAATAGGCTTTGGCCCTTCCCTGGGATGCCCTGAGCTGTGGCATGATTAAGAAACTAAAGGGTAATGATTGGCATAGTAGGGGACTTCCAACACCCAGCAACAGTACTATGGGCTAAAATTCTTTCTAACTAGACAATCTATGTTTTTAACAGTACCTTCTGGGTTAATCTCAAAGAAATTTCAAAACCTAGAAGTCGATGACCCTAAAATGTATTTTCAAAAATATATATTCATACTACTTAATATTGCAATTGTGTTGTAATGGGTTTGAAAATAGAAATATATAGGCTTGGATATTGACTCTTTCATGTGCTAGTTGTATAACCTTCGACACCTTTTTTTTTTTTTTTAACTCCATAGAATCGTAGGAGCACAGTGCCACTCCCCGAAAAGTAAATATTGCTATAATGATAATTAAAAGTGTCTAGCAAAGGACTTAACATACGGAAGCTGAGTTAATTTTTTGTTTATCTCTAACCACTCCTCTAAGCATTGTCTCCAATCAAATCCTTACTCTCCCACATACCTCCTAATACAATATGTACTAAAAGAAAAAGGACTTCAGAATTAGTTCGTCCCCACGCAGCCACCTAGTAGCTATGTGACCCTCTGAATTACTCAGTTGCTTTAAATGTACATTTGGACAATGCCCACATAACTATCATAAGGTTTCAAGATCATGGATGTAAATATCTACTACAGTGCCCATTATATAAAGAGAGTATAATAATAATAATGATAATTATCATTGAGTTATAAGTCTCTTAACATGTACTAATCTCTAACATATGTATTACAACTGTTTTCATTGATTTTATATATTTGACCTAGGCCCCATTGCTTAATTATTAGAATCATTTAATTAGAATCTGAGATGTCTGCATCCTTTTTTTTTTTCTTTATTGATTTTAGAGAGAGAGGGAGGGAGAGGGAGAGAGACATAGAAACATCAATGAGAGAGAACATTGATTGGCCACCTCCTGCATGCCCCTCACTGGGGATTTGGCCCACAACATGGGCATGTGCCCTGACCGGGAATCAAACCTGTGACCTCTTGGCGCATGGGTCGACGCTCAACCACTGAGCCACACCAGCCAGGCCATGTCCACATTCTTGTCAAATAATCTATCACCAGAATGCATTGGCAAAAGGTAATGATGGTATCTCGCACTCACTTTGAAAAGTCTTAAGGCAGATGTACCAGAGAATTCCTCAGAAGGAAAGAGTACACAAGGGTTATGACTTTTGCGAAGCACCAAGCAACCTAGAAGGCATGTAGCAGTGGTTGACTGTATAAACACTATTTTCCACCAATGACTTTCAGAAAGACTATGTTAAAATACTTCATCACCCAAGAAAAAATGTCCTGCTAACTCCACATAGCTCAACATTTTGACAATCTGGCAGAGAGCTTTTTAAAATGTGTCATCAATTGAGCATCTACTTTATGTGTTTAACACATAATAGATTTTCATGTATTTTTAATTGTCAGGCTAAGCCAAGCAATATGGCATAGTGATTAAAAGTATGGGTTCTAAAACTATGCTATTTCCTTTCAAATCCTGCCTCTGTTACTTAAAAGCTCTATGATTTTAATTTCTCTTTGCCTCCATTTTTTCGTTTGTAAAATAAGGATATTAATAATGCTACATACCTATAGAATTGTAAGAATTAGTCAATTTATCACATTGCACATTTGATACAATGTAAGTGGTCAAGCAAGCTACTGTTATGAAATAGGTTGTATTATCTTCATTTAATAGTTTGGGAAATAGATGTTAATAAACTTGTTACAAAAAAAACAAAAACACAACATGATGCTATGCTAACTACTCCACATGGATTACCTCACTGACACTTCACAACTATTCCAAATGTAAGGATCATTGCTATTCCATTTCTGGGTAAGTTGGGAGGGGAACCTGGGGCTTAGAAAACTGATGGACTTGTCCAATATTTTCTACCTAATAAGTAGGGCGGCCAGGAAGTGAACCCAGTGACCCAGTGCTGTATTATTCTGAAATTCACACCATCAAGACTATTCTGTGTTCCGACAGGATATCCAAAAAAGGTCACAAAATTGCTTTCATGAAGAGCAATAGCATCTCAGTTCAAAATCCAAGAGGGTCTCAATGGAAGATTTTATATATATATAAAATCTGTATATATATATATATATATAAAATATATATATATGGCTCCATAACTACTCAGAACAAATTCTACTGCTAATTTATTACATTGTCTTAGTTTCATTGAAATGATAAAGGAAAAAAAATAAATGTAATATTTACAAATGTGGGGAAGTGGAGACAAGATGTGCTGGTAGCCCTGGCCAGTATGGTTCACTGGTTAGATCGTTGGCCGGTGCATCTGGGGTCATGGGTTCGATTCCTGGTCAAGGGCACATGCCTGAGTTGCAGATTCGATCCTGACTCAGGTCGGGGCGTGTGTAGGAGGCAACCAATCAATATGTCGCTCTCACATTGATATCTCTCTCTTGGAGTACTGTGCTCTGTGAAAAGGAAGAGTTGCATAGATATCCTGTCTATTCAGAAATCCCGCACAAGCAGGGCAGAATTAGCTTCAAAGGGGTGAGGCGATCTGGAAGAAGGCAGAAAGCATGGTCTATTCCAGTGGCTCTCAACCTTCCTGATGCCGTGACCCTTTAATACAGTTCCTCATGTTGTGGTGACCCCCAACCATAAAATTATTTTCGTTGCTACTTCATAACTGTAATTTCGCTACTGTTATGTCTTAGGCGACCCCTGTGAAAGGGTGGTTCGACCCCCAAAGGGGTCACGACCCATAGGTTGAGAACCGCTGGATTCCAATGGAGACAGTCCGATCTGACCCTGAGTGTCACTTATCCCCAAGGCGGGGCCCAGCTGGTGAAGCTGTGCTGCAGTGGCTCCGACAAGAAGCCTCAGTGGCATGAGACGGCCCGTTTCCAAATGACAGCTCTGCGGTTCTCTGGTGAAAGAGACCAAAGTAGCAACAGAAGGCCTGGGTTCCAGTTTGAACGTTGCCATTTACCTAGGTGATAATCTGTACGGCATTGTTCAAGTCTTTTCCCTCCGAGTCTTCCTTTCTTTAGCTGTAAAAAGGAAGAGACAATGTCTTCTAGCTGCCTTGGGAGATTGTTGTGGAATCAAATAATCGAGTGTGAACACACCTCAGAAAGGCTTTTGGCATGTAATGTGAAAGCTTTACCTGACTGGCATTGAAAAGTGAGGTAGAAACAGTGAGCACTACTAGTCATGAAGGTCATGGCTGTGACATAAAGGCCTAGCTACATCACGTACTCAAAAGAAGGGTATTTGTATTATCTTAAAGAAAAAGTCCATATATATTTAATATTCTTTTAAAATTAAAATCCTCTTGCTTCCTCATGTGCCAATTAAGAACAGAGATTCTGGAATCAGACACCCTGATGTGTCACCCTGGGTCCACTATCCTACCTGCTGTCAGCTTTCTGTCAAGTTGCTTAACAATCCTGGCCCTCAATTTATCCATCTGTAAATTGGAGATAAAAATAACATCAAGCTCATAGCACTATTTACAAGATGAAAGGTGACAATGTGGTAATATATGTGGAGCTCTTAGAACAGTGTCTGGCATCGTTTAAGAACACAACACAGATCAAGTATCATGAAAATGTACACTTGAAACCTACATGATAAATTTAATAAAAAAGACAGAACACAATACATATTAAGTATTGCTAAAACAGTAAATAAAATATTTTTAAAAACCAGATTGTTTTATTATAACAATAAAATTATTAGACAAGTGCAGAAGAAAAATGGTATTTTGTAGCATCTTTTAAAAAGTGCAGGTTTGAAGGTATTCAATAAAACCTTTGCTCATTGAATATTTAGCCATTGTAGATTTGAAATTGATTACAAGCAAATGATAATAAAAATATCACTTTTTCTTCTTTGGCAAAATGTCAAGTCTGAGTTTCTTGCATTAGAAAAAAAGTGCAGAAAATTTAAAAGCAAAATGTCATAGCCATTCTTTACTTCCATCATAATCATACTCATTAAGGAGAGAGTTGACAGGTTTGGGACAAGCTACCATTCATTCCTAATACTTTATCCAGTTAAAATGCCAAATTTTTTTGTGGAAAGGTACAATGATATTCTGGATTAAAATCATACTTTAAAATTGTTTGAATATTAAAGTGTTTTTGCTAATTCTATAATCACCACCTTCAATGTTCTAGCTTTATCTTCATAATGTGTGGTGCTGTTTAAAAGGTGTCTGTGTTCACCAGCACTGCAAGAAGGGATTGCTTGAGGGTGACCCCACTCACAATGTGCTTTTCAGATGCTCAGTTTAAGAACATCTGCAACAGAAAACATGGCCACTGAAAGCTCACATTTTATCTTGTGCATGGAATGTGTTTTGGGAAACCCATGAGCAAAATTAAGGGATTTGATCTTCAAAATATAAACATGGCATCTTAAAGAGGCTTATCTCTCAAGTATTTAATGGTTGCTGGATTACAAGAATCAATATGGGATAAGAGGCCCCATGCTTTATTGATTTTCTCCTTCCCTGCATTTTCCTTCTTCCCTTTAAGCTATTAAAATGCCCTGAATCAAGCTACTTTTTGTAAGATAGCCCAGAATAATAATTTTTATCAAAGATAACATATTTAATACTAATATTTCGCTATTGGCTTTGAGGAAAAAATCTTTACCAATATAAACAGAAATGCTTTTACATTTAGTCCCCAGTATTTTTTACAAAAGCAGTTTGTTTTCAAAATATATGGTAATCACATTTGATTTTGTGAACTATTTCACATTCAGATAAACAGCCATGTCCTGAATACTACAGAATTTTTATTTCAATATAGCAAGCTAGTAACAGCAGTATTAAAATGTAAGGCAATAAAAAATATGCAATTGACTTTAGGCAAGATATGTGTATCAAACATTTGCTCATGAATCAATGTTTGTACATTTTAAATACACTAAGAGAGACTGCAATGTTGGCTCCCTATAATGAATTATTTGGATAAATTCCTTTTAAAAGAGAATAAAAACCCCAGTATATGTTTTCTAAGTTACTATTCCTACGTATCTTTCCTTTGAATATGGTGCATCAGTATTTATTTGGTATTAAAACTCACCACTTTTGATACATGTTAAGAAATGGTATCTAATGTTTTAATTGCATATAATTAGGGTGCTTTTATCTTCTGTGGTTCACCTAAAGATAACTTGCCACTGAGAATGAATAATTTTCAGTGTTATTCTATTAAAATGGAATAGAAATTTGTTTCTGCATTCGGCTTAATTATTCTAGACATTCCTTGTTAAGAAGGGCAGCAAGAAAACTAACAAGAGAACAGAAACATAAAGACTAAAATGGTTCAGCATTTAAAAAATAAAGCAAGAAAAATAAAACAATAGGGATATTCGGACAATTTCAATGTACAGAATTCATAGCTAGAATAATTTCCTGACATCTCCCTGCCTCTGCATTTGAACATATTTTTCAGAATTAATCCCTGTGAGAAAAAAAAATCAATAAAATTTAGTTCTCTAGACAGTGCTTCTCCAACAGGAGTGCGCATAAAAAATACCTAGAGAGCCTATTTAAAATGACAATTTCCACCTCCTTTTTCTCCTGAGATTACTCAAGGTCAGCCCAGAATTCAGTAATTTAATGATGAATGGGGTCTTTTGAGCACACTTGGAGGAAAACTTGGAATCTAGACTAATTTCCTATTCGGGGCTCTTGACTTTTCCTATTTTAACTCTCACTGGGAAGTAAAATGAAAAGTTGTACATAAATACATAAACTTGACCACACTGAGTACATGCGTGGCTATGACACACATCAGCTAGAAATGTTTGTGTGACTGCAAGTTCAGCTTGAATGGCTCCTTCTCACTGAAAGAGAAAAAACCAGCACACCCTATTCTCAAATAATGCTTTACTTTGTGAGAGTACTTTAAGTAGATGATAGGTAGACAGATAAAGTAGAGAGATAGATATATACATATATACACATATGTACAAACATATATATCATATATAAAACCCATGTACACACATATATAATACATACATATATGTGCCATTAAAAGTATTAAATAACTCTTTTCCTTTGCTTTCATATTT
Source organism: Tadarida brasiliensis (assembly GCA_030848825.1). NCBI lineage: Eukaryota > Metazoa > Chordata > Mammalia > Chiroptera > Molossidae > Tadarida > Tadarida brasiliensis. The sequence continues at coordinate 39,071,128 of CM061260.1, read as the reverse complement.
AGAAGTATAGTCAAGAAATTTCTATTTCAAAATACTTCACACCATATTGGTTTAATGTTTATGTAATACTGAAAATATTTTAGATTCTCTGAGGTTCGTACATTACCAAGAATATCTACCTTACCAGCGCATATATTATCATACCAGGCTTTAGTAAAACTAAGGCTGGCAGGAAGAAATCATTTTTAGACAAAGCAATGAACCCAACCTGAAGCATTTCAGACCATACTTCTAGGAAAATTAAGAAATATAATGTAGCCCTGGCCAGTTTTGCTCAGTGGTTAGAGCGTCGGCCTGCGGACCAGAGAGTCCCAGGTTCGGTTCCCGCTAAGGGCACGTACCTCGGTTGCAGTTTGTCACCGGCCCCGGTTGGGGACGTGTGGGTGGCACCCAGTCAATGTGTCTCTCTTGCATGGATGTTTCTCTCTCTCTTTTTCTCCTGCCCCTCCCTCCCGCTCTATCTGTAGATAAATGCAAAAAAAAAAAAAAAAAAAAAAGTCCTCAGGTGAGGATAAAAAAAAAAAAAAAGAAATATAATGTAAGAAAAATGCAACATTTATAAAAAAAAAATCCAAGGGGGATAAATGTCCAAAAGTGAGAGAAAAATTTTCCCTAGAACACAATGAAATAGAAGTATAAAAATACAATAAGAATGTAGCACATTGATCCAAGGGTAGTTGCACCATCTGTGGCCCATTCTTGGTCCCCTGCCTAGTGCAGGAGCCAGGAAAGCAAGGAAGCTTTGAACTTTTGGTAAGAACTGAAGTCATCTTCTTTTTGTCTTCAGGATATGGGATATCTATGTCCCTCTCCTTGTTTGTGTGTGTGGCTATCAAATCTCTCTTTGAGTGTGTATTTCTTTGTGTGTGAAGCTTTCTGTCTGGTTAAGTATATGTTTCATCCTTGTGCAGTAACATGTCATTCATTCCGTTTTGTGCGTAAATGGCTATGAATGTACAAGATTCTACCCAACTACGTCTTGAGGCTTGTTGCATACTTCTGCCTTGTGCATCTCTCTGACCAGGCACGTGCTTCCACTCCACCCCCATTTGTTGCATATATTTGTTTCTCCATTTATGAGTCTCTCTTTTATGCTTCTGAATATCTTTGACAGCTTGTGTCCCATTCTACCTGCATCTTTGTGCATTTCCCTCTGGGTGTCTCCCTGATCATCTCATGGTATCAGTCTTCACAATGGAGGTCTCTGGCTTTGTGTTTCTGATGGCATGTGCTTCTGTTTCAGCACATATCCCTGTGTGTATCTCCCTCATTCACTCTTTCGTTTTCTGCCTCTGGGTATGGCCTGTTTGTGTGTCGTTCTTGCTTGCTTGCTCCCATTCATATGGGCATCGCTAAGGCTATGTCTCAGTGTGTCTGCTGTTCCCTTTATGCCTCTCTGTTGAGCATGCCTATGGGAGAGTAGGCAGACAAAAGGAGCTCCCATGATATATACCCAGTATGTCAATGAAAAGACCCAGTATGTCAGTGAAAAGACTCAAGGAAATTATCTAGTCCTTCACTGCCTTCAGACAGAGCTACAGCTAACATATTCCAGAGAGAGACATTAATATCCATTTTCCGTACCTTTCCTAATACATTCTGTTGACACTCAAGTTTTATACTTAGAATATATATTTCATGATCTAAATGTCTCTAAATGAAAATGGGGATAACATCACCTTTTGTTGGATTGGTGAGGAAATTACAGATATAATGTTCTTAGCACATCTCCTAGTATATAGTTGGGGCTCCATAAATAACATTACTCCTATTAGGGCATATTTCTAGGCTTATAATTTTGTTGAAAAGTTAAATTCCTTGAAGGAAACCTGCTATATAAACAAACATTTTTTAAGATAGATTATTTCACACAATGTCCCTACCTTTAAAACACAATGCTAGAGGAACATCATAAAACAGACCTCCTCAAAGAAGTATTATGACAACTTCTTGGATGGAAAATATATTAGAACATATGTTCCCATGTTGTCAGTGGCCTGTGGAACAAATCCAATAGCTCTAGATGAAACACAATCTTAGATCAATTAAAATAGAGCTCAACATGGCATCTGGGGCATGATAACATCTACTGCAACCTCTTCATCCAGGAGTAAATAGTGCAACAACCACAGGTTAAATAACTATTCACTCCCTAATGAAGACACTGAGGCCCGGGAGGCTGCCAGTCTGGTGTCCTGTCCAAAGTTACAGGCTAGAGTGGCAAATATACAACAGAAACCCATGCTTCTCAGGCTTGTCATTTATGCTGTTTCCAATGCATTTGCTACCTCAGTTATGGATTTCAAAATGTTTTTTTTATTTATTTAATTATGTGTTTTGAATAGATCATTCATTCACAACGTTGAAAATCAAATCAATAAATAGCAAGATTCATTGAAAAGTCACGGTCCTGTCTCAATCACCCTTGGTTCCCCTGTTCCCACCTCTTCCCCCCAGTCCTATACCGGTAACCACTCTTTGGTTTTGTATGTGTCATTTTCATATTCTCTTATGTAAATTGAGGAAATTATTCATATAGGCACAATCAGTTATAAACTATGTGTATTTTTATTTCTTCCATTTTTCATATAAAATATAGCATTCTAAATTCACTGTTTTTCCCCTTGCTTTTTCTACCTAACCATATATATATCTGGAAGATCTTTCCATATAAGTATATGAGAATCTTCCTTGTCATTCTTTTATAGCTACATAGTAATATCAGATTTTTAAAAAAAGAAATAAATTAGTTGTGAATACTTAAAACAAAGGGTAGAAAACTGAAGCATAGTAACAAAATATAAGGTTATTTTTTTTAAATCCCCATATAATTTTAATGCATGGATGGTGAGGAACAGTGCAAAGAAAGGGGAGGAGCAAGTTTGAAACCCACAGCAGAGCTGCCTGGCCACACCTGCTCCCGCTCCAGTGCCCCAGGGGCGGCCAGAGGCACAGAACAAATAGATAAAATACCTACAGTTAAATTTCTCTTTATGCCCAGGAGCAAAAGTCCACAAAATTAAAATGTTCATAAAACCGGCGCTGTTGGGAGGTGAACTTTTTGAAAATATGCAGTGTTCAGATCCACCATTTTATAGTTTGCCAGCACACATGCGCATGCACACACACATATGCACACGTGCACACACATACGCACACGTGCACACACACATATGCACACGTGCACACACTCAGTTTTTTATTTCAATAAATCTGTTGTAGTTTTATCGTAAAACAAAGTATCATGCTGACAACTTTTTTTTTATCATAATTACCTTACCCATTGCCTTTACTACACTATAATTAATTTGCTTATCTCTATTATTCTAGGTAATTAACATTTGAGTGCCTATGAGCCTGTCAGGAATGTTGTTAGGTGCTGTATGTACTTGAACCTATTTTGTCTTTCAGCACTCTATCTTTCTTAATTGCCCACGATTAGATAAGATTAGATTCTGTGTCTGATTTGCCTTACTCCTCCCTATCCACTAGATACAGTGGACAAAGATCACTGAAAACTTCAGAAGCCTCTCTGACAGTAGAACTGCTTCTGTGGGGCTCCCAAAGCCAGTTGTAATAACAGTGACTAAAGGAGCAAGGAAGGCAGATTTATCTACTCTGTCTTGCTAGGTGCCCAGTGAGATCTCAAACTTCCCTTAAATCTCAGACCAAGTAAAATCTAATAAAATAAAATTACCACGTTCGTTTTCCATGTAACATTGCCCAGGTTTGAGCTAATAGTTTATGATTCTACCAAGAGCATAGGTGCTGAATCTACTTTACACTTAAAAAAATATTTCATCTTTTTCTAAACACTTCAACATATATTGCTTCACTGATGTTTCTGTTTCATAAATATAATCCATTTTGTATACATAATCACAGAAACATTGGAAGCTAACCCCTGCTGTCCAAAGGTACATGCATCACTAACTAGTGGTGGCAACTCTATTGCCAAGTTTGATCCAATCCTCTTCATGGGGAACGACATTACCTATCCTCAGACCCAGAAATGAACAAGTGGCCTTGATAACAATGTAGTCATTAAGTCAATCCCAAAAATGGGAATGATAAAAAAATAAAATGGCAGCTAAAATATCTATCAAAGCTTATCCCCATCCATAACAGTGAACCAATTTAGTCTTATGCATTTGTTAACATGAATTAGATAGACCCACATGCTCTGATATTAAAGTTATCTAATACTGTATATTTCTAAGGAAAAAGGCACATTTCAGAACAATGTAAAAAAACGTCATCCCATTTGTACAGAAAAAGGATTTAACATACATGTGTAAATATACATAGATGTTCCCTAAATGAATATCCAATAAACTATTTTGAATTGTTTTCCCTAGGGAGTGGGTATAGTATGTGGTACAGAGAAATAGGCTGACTTTTTACTTTTTCATTTACACTCTTCACAATGTTTTCATTTTTTAATTATGAACATTTTTTTATCACTTAAAATATCATACGGTCAGAAATTTTAACTTGCTGTTAAACCCGGGACAAATCAAGTAAATACTCTAGGCATACCTTCAGATGTCCGCTTCTCTTACATTACTTCTTGCTCTATCGTGCTTTGATTTTAGATGTGACAAAATCTCTATTGACACTTTGAATAAGTATTTGATTTTTCCAATTAATTATAATGCTAGTGGGGAGCTTAAACTGTACAGGGATAAATATATTAAACTTCTACCTCAATAAAATGGCCATTGAGAATGACATTCTGGTTGGATTAGCAAGACACGAGCTATTGTCTTGATTACCAGTGCACCTGACAGTGAAGATGCTGCTGCAGTTCCAAAGTGTGTATGTTTCATGAAATATTCTCTGAACCATTAAAGTCTTCCAGCTATTTGCATTTACTGTAGCAAATATTTTAGCTGGTAAACAATTGAATCTGTTGTTAAACTCATATTTTGGACATAAGTATAATATGTTAACCCATTTATGATCCCAATAAGCATATACATACATGTGTATGGATATGTTTATGTATCACACCAAGAGAAACATGTAAGACTCATCTTTGAATATATGAACCAAGTGACAGCAGTAGCAACTGTAGATTAACAGACTCTTTGACTCACATTATGATGTAGGGAAGTTAAAAGCATTATAGCATGAATTAAAGACAGTGTCAACTTTAAGTTTAAATATGGACTTTTCAAAGAACAAATGATATATTCCATGGACAGCTGTCTAGATAATGTGCAGCATTTTTATGCATGCAATTTTAATATTCTATTCATATATTTTAATATCTTGACTCATAGACCTTGTAGATAAATGGATAGCAAGTTTTGGCAAAAAAACAAAAAGCACTGACAGAAATGAAAAAAAATGGTTAAAGGATGTTACAAAATAGTCAGTTTATGAACATTGTATATAATCTTGCAAAAATAGTGGCAGACGAAGGAAAATTAGTAAAACATTTTATATTATTTACTCCACATTCTGCTACTTATCTTTAAGGGTTGTGGTCTATTGCATAGGAACTATACAGCTGTCAACTCTTCTCAAAATCTACTTAACAGAAATGTAATCAGCTTAATTTTATCATTTCTGTAATATGCAGATTTATCTTAAGCTCCATTACAGGTACTCCAAACCCCATTAATCATATCTGTCACACTGTTTTCTCTTGTCTTGATGCTCCTCTGTTTCCCCCACAGATCTGAGTATCCGAAGGAGAGAGACCACGCCAAATCCATCTTTATACCTGAATTTGCTGCCCAGGGCTTGGCACATTTCGGAACTCAGTAAAGGTTTGTTAAATAAATGAGGGTGGAGTAACAAACATTAAGATAACTTGAATCAAAAAATAACCTTTCACCTAAACTGGATGTCTTCTAAAGATTCACCTAAATCTCTTAAACAGGTCAGGTACCATGTATTAGTAATTCATATTCAAAATGTTGATCCTGAGGCTTTTTAGACACCAAATATAAGGTAAAAAAAAGGTAGCCTGTGTTCAATACAGTATACTCACTAAGACAGAAAAAGATCACGTTATATTTTCTCAAAGACTATAAAAATGTGTTAAAATGAATTTTTGAACTAATATCTATTTACCAGAAATCCCACACTCAAAATTTTCCAGCTTATCAAAATCCTGTTTCTACAATCCTACGATTTATATGCACAGAATATTGAGGTAGAATTGATCAAGTATGATTAACTCTTATTTAAGAAATATTCTTATTATTTAAAATATTTGACATCTTAATCAATGAATCATTAAATGTGATGCTAACCCATTTATCTTTATTGTTTATTATATTAAGTATGCAAATTAAACTGCATAACTTCATGTTTATTTTTACTCCTTAAGAATAATTTTACCATTGTAAATTATTAAATTATAAGTATATCACAATCTTTGATTACATCAATTAAGTACCCATATTATTCTTTGTAATGTATAATTCTAAATTCTACTTTTGTTTCTATATTTAAAGAACATGAAGTGATTTAAGGTGCTTATTGATGAAAACATGAAATGCCAGTTAAAATTGATTTTTGTCATTCATTTCTGGAACATTAACTTTATTGTTAAGAAAGACTGGGAAACAAAATTCACTCAATAGCAATGTATTATTTTTCTACTAGAAATATGAAGGTTAAATATTGTCTTTGTATAACAACCCTAAGGCAAATAAACAAAAGGAAAGACATATTAGTAAAGAATGATGGCAAAAATTTATTTGTAAGAGCAATATGCTATACTATTCACGTATTCTTATTCTTAGGGGAAAGATGACAAGTTTATTGGCTTCCTTCTTCCCTTATCTTCTGCCAGCAAGAGCCATCTATAATTGGATGGAAACATTGGCACACAAAATAACTCACTTCTGTTTCCTAAAACCTGCCTAATAAAGCCTGCTGCATATTTTCCAAGACTGCATCTTTTCCATTTTCTTATTTTTCAACAATAATAGGGATACAGATGTACTTTGGGTGGGGAGGATTTATAGTCTAATTTCAACTAAATAAGAGATTCCTAAAACCAGAAGAGACCAAGGGCCCACATGCTCAAAACATTCATAAACAGAAATTTACATATAAATGTATAATCACAGATCATACAAAAAAGTGATAAAAATGGACACATGTCATGCTATTTTTAAATATACTTTAACAACTCCAGCCTCTATAGCAAGAAGCGCCTTTCAGAAACCAAAGATGAACTTTAACACGTCAATTGAAAAGTGAATTTTATTAATACTTCATATGATTATACTCCTTAGGAATGATCTACCCACTGGTGCATTGGTTGTTTGTGAAATGATAATTCTCATTATCAATCACAAACGTGCTAGATTTGTTATGTATGAAATAGATACCTGGAATAGTTGCATGAACCATTCCAGACCAGCATAAAATTTGGAAAAGAGTAGTAAATGCTCTTCCAAAGCAGTCATTTCAGTGTTTAGGGATAGAGCCTACCAGTTATTTATGAAGATTCACTCACAGAATCCATAAGACCACTACTTCAGATATTCAAAGTCCTGTCTTCTGGTTGTAATGAAATCTGATAAAGTTAACCTTTATTAAATATTATATTCTGCGCACTGGGAAAACAACTTTGGATTAATGCACTCATTTATTATATCTAATAACTCTATGAGGTAGGTACTATTATTATCCCCATTTCATAGATGAGTAAACTGATACCTATAGAAAGATTAAGTAACTTGCTCAAGATAATGAGTGGAGAACCTGAATTTAAAAGAATGTTACAGAGCTTGTGGTATTAATTGTTTTGTTTTCCAAGTTATATAAATATTCTGTTTTGACTGAGTTTTATTTTTAAAAATTAAATTCATCAGAACCTATCTGTGTGGTCTACATAGTCTGCACAGTTTCCTGGCTTGGAAGGTAAGATTATGGCAGTAATGAAGTCAGGGCCACAGGTATGATTTGTGTTCAGCTGATGTTGTTCTATAAATGTATCTTCCATTGCTATCAACAGCCATCTATCCACCTTCCCTACAAGAATTATTTTTCAATGAATCATAAGAAAGAATCACAGAGATATCTGCATCTAACTTGGCAAAATCAGTCATTCTGGTTGGAGAATCACTCTAGAGTCACCCTTATTTTTTTTGCCCTTAGAGGAAAATTTACACATAACATTGGCTTCCATAGGAATGTGACTTGTTATCGGAAGTCATCAAATATGAGGAAATGCCTTTTAATCACTTAATTGGTGTCCATCTCTCACATTTAAAATACTGAAAATGTGATATTCAAAGTCAATTGATGAGGGACAGTCAACTAAATAGATTTCTTTACACATATTGCTGGAGTAATCACAACTGTATTAGGCTGTCAGTGCTAGAGCAGATTAAACATTATCATCAATTTCAATTGATTATATTTATTAACAGCAAGAAAACTAAATCTCTTCAAATAACTAATGTTAAATATTAAAAATAAGAGAGGAACAAAGATGCAATTATCATTTAAATAAACCATGATTCCTTTACTATATCTTACCACTCTTCATAAAATCCATGTTAATTAAATTCCATTTATTGTCATATTGTTTATATTTAGCTTAGGGGCTCCCTAAAACCAGTTGATATAGTTGACAAATCACAGGATGTACTAAATCATGACAATTTCTGAGCAACTATTCTTGTTTGATATCTAAATATTTGCAGGAAATTGCATTTATTTAGAATTGCACCCATTTGGGACTGATGGTCAAGGAAGAAATTTATTCAAGAAAAATACAAATACACATGGACATTTCTGTAAGGAAGTGAAGAAAGAACCTAGAAACAATACAGGTTGAATAGATAAGCTAATGCTGCTAGAAAGAAACTATAATGCACAGGAAGAAACTCCAGCAAAAAAAAAAAAAAATCTTAGGTAGACAGACAAGGGTCAATGTTTTCATATCTGTGTACTGTCCATAATGATTGGCCCCCTTTAGCCTCAGTGCTGTGTGGCCTCACTTCATGATTGCTCGCTCTCTCTCTCTCTCTCTCTCTCTCTCTCTCTGATTTTTCCCTTTATTCTGTAACTATGTCATGGTGGTGTATTTTCTGATGTTCTAAGTTAACAAAATGTGTCATTATAGTTCTGCTTTTCACACTTTGCATTTATAAATGCTTTATTGTTTGTATGGTGTTTCAGTGTGCACTCTCACAGTTAATTAATCCCCAAATTCTATGCTGTCAGAAATATTAAGATGCTTGTCTGATACTACACTATTAATAAGTGCTGACGCCAAAATGGAAACTCAACATGGAATCAGTAAGGAGAATAAGAGTAATGGGTGTTTACTGAGAAACAAGAACTGTGAAAGGAGCTTTAAATAGGTTACATTGCAAACTTACACAACTCCATGCAGGAGGCATGATCCCAACTACACGATAGAAAAAAGAAATATCAGAGAAATTAGTACTTTATCCAACGTCATGGAATAGCAGAGCTAGGATTCAAATCAAGATCTATTCAAATCCAAAGACCAAAGTCTTAAAGAATATCAGGACATCCCATTAATAGATTAAAAGCACATGAGAAAAAACATATGTATTTTAAAACTAATAATATTTGAGTAATGAAGAACATTTAGTCGTAAAATAATCTAAATTATTAATTTGAATATATAATGCTGAATTATATTTTAAAGATTTAGGTCCTTGCAATTTTACTTTTTAATTATTACAAATTCAATAAAAATACAGTAAACACAGTATTTCTTATAGTAGAAAATACAAGCATATTAGGTTATGTTAATTTGCATTTTGATGAAAAGAAATGGGAAAGTTAGAAAATAAAGAACCATTTTATTGACTTAAGAATGTCTACATTAATTTGATGCACTGATAAAAGTTTAAATATTTTCCTTACCTGAGGAAGACTCAACTATATGTTGAATATCTAACATTATCAAAAGTATTAAAAGTATGTTAAGCTATCATATCTGAAAAATATTCAAAACTAGTAGATAATACATTAAAAGAACAGCTAAAAGATTTTAATGGGTTTAAATATTGTAGCAATAAGGACAAGCACTCTATGTTAAAGTAATAAAGATAAGCCATTATCAGTGTGTGTGTGTGTGTGTGTGTGTGTGTGTGTGTGTGTGTGTGTATTGGGAGACTGTATCAGAGAAGTTCAATATCAAGAGTTGATTAGACAAAAACTAGAGTCTTTCACTCCCCACATATTTAGACATTCCAGTAAAAAATGTAAATAAGACTCCCAATGTACTCAGTAACATCAGAAAGCTGGAGAACAAATGAGATTGAATTGAACACAGAAACCGGTGTTCACAGAAAACTGTCACAAAAGGTGGCTTCAGGAGAGGACCAGAAGTAAAAGAGTGGAAAGAGGACCATGAGGAGTCCATGAGATAACTAGAATCAGAAGGGAGTCCAGAGAATCCGAGATATAGATATTTGGGGTATCACAGTTGGAGCAGTTGTGTAAACCTATACACATCCTCCTCCCTTCCTCTTGGGCCAGACCAGAAACAGGAATCACTAAGAAAATTCTGAATAACAAGCCTGTATTGAAAGATAGAATTATCAGGTGGTCACTTCCACTGATAGAGGAGCACAGGTGACGAGTCCCAGGAGAATGGATATGGAATTGATGGTAGGGATGTTGATCCGGGGTCAGTAGAAAAGAAAGTTTACCCAAGCAGACTTGTGCCAGAATAAGACAGCGTTTTCAAAAGGAGGCCGAAGTAATGCCCTTGGATGCAAAAGTGAGAATTATAACCTACTGGCTGCAGGAGGGGATGCTGCAGTTGGAGCAGTCAGGCAGCCCACAGAAGAATACACTTAGTGAGTGGGGAAGGAGGGCTGGAGTCACCAGGGAGGAGGTATGGAAAGAGAAGAAGGTCCTCCTCCCCCATTCTCTGGTTCAGCATTCTGACCTAAAGCAGTAGCAGTTGGGGCAGCAGAGAAGCTTAACGTTGAATAAATGTGGGCTTTTCATAATTACCATGGTTTAGGCATTTCTTCTCCTTTTTGTAACTAAGTGGGACCCGCCAGAGATTTCATCCAGGGAACGGGAAATACTGCACTAAATAGGTTAAAAGGTACAGACAGGAAAAAAAGAAGTTGTTTTATGACTGTGATGTGATGAGTCATTTTTTCCATCACTGATTCAACTCAAAGTAAAGTGAAATTTTAGGCCTCACTCCCCCAAAATACACACCCCTAAAAAAGAAAAATACAAGATGTATATACAGGAAAAGAAGAAACAATAATTTCAAAATCTGTAGGAAATAGGTGTATTTACATAGAGAATATAATAGAATCAATGTCAAACTATAAGAATGAGTTCAACAGGTATGATACACAAAAATCAAAAGCTTTCAACTAAAATAACTATGAGCAATTAGAAAATATTATAAGGAGAAGAGTTCTTTCACAATATTAACTAAAACTATAAGCTAAACTTAAAATATTTAAATGTATCAGAGATAAAGCTATTAGCTTACTGAAAGAGTAAAATTGACAAAAAAGGCAAAATAAAAGGGTGATGTGCATAAAATCTGTTTTAAAATACACATAAATGTTCTTGTGATGGTTATAAGCAGGCGTGTAATAATGTAATACATAGGAAATAATGGCAGATATATTGATCACACTAGTTGTCTGAGAATGGAAAGGAAATTGGATAAAGTTTAAGGGAGATTCTAACTTTATTTTTAGAATTAGAGTGTTTACAACCATGATATAATCATATTTTCTTTGAACTAAAAATTTGCAAAACTATAATAAAGGAAGGGAAAGAGATCATGCAGTTCTGAATGCATTGAATTGTTAAGAAAAAAATGAATTTAAATATATAAGAAAATTTGATTTTTTATAAATTTGAGAAGCACAATGATGATAATTTAGCTTTGTTCATTTTTCCATATTCTGTTTTTAATCTAAATGCCTTCTAAAATGTTATTACTCAATATGAGAAAATGTGAACAAATTCGATTTTTACTTCATTATGATAAAAAGTGTTCTTTCAAATTTAAAAAAAAAAGTCTCTACTATACACTGTTTAAGGTGAGAATATAAATTAGTCAAAACTTTAACATCTACAAAAGGGAAAATGGAAATGGGCCAATAATCTTTTAATCTCTTCACCTCTCCCTTTAAATAATTGAAACACACATTTACGTGACTATTAAAAGTGCACCGTGGACTTTGTTCCTTATCTGGTCAATAGTAATGATCAGTACATTCATCTAAGGTAATTATAGAATTTAAAAAATTTGAAAACAAACTTTGTGGTTTTTGTTTGTTAAATTCAAGACTAAAAAGACTGCAAGTTAATTATGACATATTAAGTTTAGAATGTTCAATGATTTGAAGATGTATATATATATATTTAGAATTATATTTTAATTTGTCCCAAAAGAATTTCATTCTTAGAGAGAGCATGTACAGAATAAGTTTATTTGATATGTATAAAAAATTATTTTAAAATTAAAATCAGGTGTAAACATTCTAACCAACAAGCTTAATATTGTTACCATATTTTTTTTATTATTAATTTATTTTTGTTACAGATGTTTCTCCTTTTCTCCCCATTGACACCCTCTTCCCCATCCCCCCATCCCGTCCCCAGCTTTGTTGTCCATGTCCATCAGTTATGCATACATGCACATAAGTTCTGTGGTTATCTCTTCCCTCCCCCCCCACCCCCTCTTCTGAGGGGTGTCAGTCTATACCCTACTTCCACATCTCTGGGTCTACCCTGTTCCTCAGACTGTTATGTTCATTATATTCCACAAATAAGTGAGATCATATGATATTTGTCTTTCTCTGCTTGGCTTGTTTCGGTTAGGATAATACTCTCCAGGTCCCTCCATGTCATCTCAAAGGATAAGAGATCTTTCTTTCTTACAGCTGCATAGTACTCCATTGTGTATATGTACCATAGCTTTTGCTCAACATCACTAATCATCAGAGAGATGCAAATTAAAACAACAATGAGGTATCACCTCACACCTGTCAGAATGGCCTCCATCAACAAATCATCAAACAACAAGTGTTGGCGAGGGTGTGGAGAAAAGGGGACTCTAGTACACTGCTGGTGGGAATGCAGACTGGTGCAGCTACTGTGGAAAACACTATGGTGTTACCTCAAAAAATTAAAAATTGAATTGCCATTTGACCCAGTGATCCCACTTCTAGGAATATACCCTAAGAAGTCCGAAACACCAACCAGAAAGAATACATGTACCCCCATGTTCACAGCAGCACTATTTACAAAATAGCTAAGATCTGGAAACAGCCCGTGTCCATCAGTGGATGAATGGTTACCATATTTTAATAATTTTGAGATATTGGTGGGTAAGGTCTTAATAATCTTCCAAGCCTCGAGTCCTGTTAAAGGCTCAATAAATATTTGAAAACAATGAATAGATGAATAAATGAAGCTCCAATTCTCTGTGTTTACTAGCTATTATTTTTAAAATACAGTGTCACATACAAACTTTGTATAATTCAAGTTCTTCATTTTCCCCTTGAATACTTACTGATTCAAGGAGTATTTCTTTAGCCCCATCAATTAAATATGAGTAAATTTATTCAAGAAAATTGCTTCCTCTACAGCTTTCTAGAATTATGATATTCCTCAGTGTGCTCAAATACCTTAATCACCACATCTGCTGATTTCAGTTTATAGATTTGATTTTAAATGATGGCATATGATTTCAAAATTAAGATGAGTCATAAAGATAATGAAGTTCCTCATTTTTCTATTCAGTTTAGTTCAACAGACTTTTTTAAAGAGCCTACTATGCACAAAAGTGTGCTAACCGTTCCCCATATGTTCATGGATCTCATCGTATTATGGGAAGACAGACAAGTAGACATTTTTAATGTCATGGAACAATAACAAAATGACATTTTAAAAATGTTTATTGAGTGCTTACTATCTGTTAGCTGCATCACATTCAGTATCTTATTTAATCCCCTCAAAATCCTTATGTGAGAGGAACTCTACCATGCCCATCTCACAGATGAGGCAACTGAGACTTAGAAAAGTTAGTTACTTTGTCTGAAGTTGTATATCTTGTAAGTGGTGGACTAGAGTTGTGATTCAAGTGTCTCTCACTCAAAATTCTATTTTCTTTATCATTATACCATGCTTTTTCTCAAAGGAATTATGAGTGCATGAGAAATAAACTGAACTAGAATTTTAGATATATTGTAGTAAATATTGATTTAATATTCTACCAACAAAAAGCAAAATACCAGAGGGTAACTGATATAATTAAAATATTCATATAGCATTCTATATTATAAAACTTTTAAACTATTAATTTTAGAAAGAGCAAAGAACAGGATTTAGCATAACTCATTTGTACCCTAAACTTAAGGTCAGCCACCAATTATCTGTGCATACAACTTCAAGCGAATCAACCTACCTCTCGGGCCCAAATTCCATTTCACTTGTGTAATTATCTTAGTAATGTCATTATTTCTCACTGGACTATTGACTCCCCACAGAAGAGCATGCTCACTCATTTTTGTCACAGCACCAGGCATTTTCCTGGCATGTTCAACCATGACAAGGATGAAGGATAAATAAGCAAGTATTTCTTCATCTGTAAAACAAAGGGTTGTTCTGGATTTCTTAAGGTTCCTACCAGCTTGAGAATTCTCTCATTTACGGCATCTATTTCCCAGTACTCTAGGAAGAGAGCATAACTTCCAACCTTTTCTGCATCTTTGGAACACAGTAAAAACTAGAGGACTCTATTATTGCCTTGACCTTTGAAAATTGTATTTTGTATGCAGAAAATATAAACAGCAAGGATACTGGATATTTTCCTGGTGTTCTGTAGGGGAAATGCCACCTTTCTCAATGGGGTGAGTGAGGTGAAGGAAGAGTGTAGGAGAAGACAGCTGATCCTGAACTGTTCTTTTATATAGCTCGAATCATAACCACTGAGGTCCTCCTGTTCATTTATTCATTGGTATATAAATAAAGTTAAGTAGATGAACTCTACTTTCTACACTTCTTTATCTTTCCAAACAGTGCCTCTCCTGCTATTCTAGAGCTCATCTCCAATCCTGCCCTCTATTATCTGTGGATGGCATTGGATGGATCTCCATAAATACAAGATTCTTTGGACAATAAACCACTGCTTAAAGTTAAGCACCTAGAAATCATACAGTTCCATGCATAGCATGTATTAATACACAGTACATATACATGCCAAGGTAGCACACATTGAAAAGTTCAAAAAAGGTTTCTGAGCCGAATGTTGGGTTATAAGAAGAAATTTAACTTGCAGGAAACACACATCACTAGTACGTGTGTTTGGGGAGAATGTTGGGAAGTGAAGTGTGCATTGGGAAGCCAAATAGTGCAAATTCACTGGAACATATACTAACGCTCAAGCAATGGTGGAAGATGAGGGATGGGCCAGGGTATGGCTGCTCTTATAAACCATGTTAGTTGGCTTGGTCTTTCTTCTGAAGAAATAGTGAACCACTGAAGGATTTTGGCAGAGAAGTTTCATGGTAAATATGATATTCTGGCCACTGTGGAGAAGATAGGTCAAAGGGAAGGAAAGCTCACTATTAATGCCTCCAAAATTATATCGCCTAATTTGAACTTTCTATACATAAAGAGTCTCAA
Source organism: Tadarida brasiliensis (assembly GCA_030848825.1). Lineage (NCBI taxonomy): Eukaryota > Metazoa > Chordata > Mammalia > Chiroptera > Molossidae > Tadarida > Tadarida brasiliensis. The sequence goes on along the minus strand of CM061260.1, from coordinate 39,055,495 downwards.
ATACAGTAATGGAGACCTACCTAGGTCAATTAAAATGTTGGTTTTGGCTTTGGGGTTGTTCTTTTTCTTTTGACTGGAATAATAATTTATTATTTTTGATTAACAATTATATGTGTTTGATAAGCAAAATGAGTGAAATCAATTAAAACATAAATGCCATTTGATGGAATGCATTTTTTAAAATACAAGGTCTTAGAGGGACGTAATTAAAATGTGACCTTGAGAAAATATTTGGCATATGTAATAGGTGTAAGCTGATGAATGATGATAATTCCGAGTTTGAGCATTTTCGAAAGGGGTATGCTTCAGATGAAAGTCTTTTCAAGATCCTAAGAAACAAATCTTCACAGGGTTATTTATTGGGATTGGGGGAGGGGGGTGCTCATTCACTAACAAACTAATTAGTGTATAAATTGTCTCAGCAATTTTTCTCTCTTCCTTGTAAATTACGTAAAGTAATTGACAACTGATGAGCAAATTCATTCCCAATCAGAGAAGAGCTTCACAGAGTGTCTCTGCTCCCACATAGCAGGAATTGAATCTTCTCTAAAAACTCAGTGAAGTACAGTTCTCAGAACAAGAACCCTATTTTTTTTTTTTTTTTTTAGCAAACTCAAGAAATGAAAATCAAAGTATTTTATGATATATATGGCTACCTAATTTCCAATTTCTAATGTGAACAAATTTTGTAAGTATTTCATGAATACATATGATTTTGAGATAGAATTTCAGGTAAGAAAAAAGAATAGAGTCAATGTCAGGAATTTGTTTCTGAGAATTAACTGTCCTTAGGTAATATGGAACTGAGAAATTTAAATAAATTAATTCTTAAATCTTTAAAGACACTTAAAAACTACAACTCAAGTTGCAAATATTTATTTATTTAAAGGCAAAAAGTAAAATGATTTTGAATGCAATTGCATCAAATAAGCTTTTTAATTGTTGGATTTTGACAAAGGACTAGATTTGTCTAGACAAGTTTCCAGATCTTGAAACTATCATTTATAATTTGAAAAAAAATAAAACTTTAAAACACATAAAATTAGAATATCAAGTAATGTATACCTTACTAAGACTCTTTCAAATTGAATGGACCACCATTGTTTATTCTCGGTCCATTCTTATTTAGTAAAAAATGAGTTATATGTATAAAACAAATTCCATGATTTAATGAATTAGCTGGATAATTTAAAGCAAAAAGTACATTTCTCATGGAGAGATCTTGGAGTCAATATCTCAAACTGTCTAAATAACTCTCTAGTACTATTATTTTTCTTTTAGGTGAAAATGCCTGTCTTTCTTGTAAATTTCTTTGGATCCTTCAAGATTTTGGCCATCATTCCCTAATACAAGGAAATGCTTCTTATGTTAAGTACAAGCCAACTATTAGTCTATGTTGCCCATCACTCATTCACCAATATATGTTGAATACCAATTATGTGCCAAGTATGCACTATATTCTCTTTATTGAAAGAAGCAATAAATATAATTTGGTCATCAAGTGTAAGAAATCCTTTTAGGTTGCTTAATGTTTTGCTTTAAGCACCAATTTCACATTTCTAGTTCAGTGTCTATTAAAAGACAAATATTCAATATTGAAGGAAAACATGCCAATCACCACTGTTGTTTTTCCAGATTATTAATTTACTCTCACATTATAATTACACATTAAACATTTACAGCCACTTATGCTTGAAGATTTAAAGTACTTTCTCAAGATAGACTGTAATTACTAATTATTTTATCATTTTTGATCTAGAGAATAGAGCACCAATGAAGGAAATAATTTTAGGAAGAGATGCAGCAGATAACTTCTAATAAAATGTAAAAATCATTGTCAAGGTAAAAATTTGGCAATAATCATTTTTCAATTAACTATACTATCTATATAAGATGATAGCAATAAACTCTTAGTTCATACCCTGGCTTGATTTATACACATATTTCTAAATTATACAAATGGGAAATGTTTATTATTATTTGTATATTGAAAATAAGTTTCTTTTGTTTCTTTCAATATCCACTGAGGCCAGTTCTCCCAACTTCACAAATTGTGAATTTTTAACTTTGATTCTACCCTGACTCCTAGAATAATTCAGTGCAGGGGTCCTAAGATATTCACTGTGTGACAAGCATTATTACTTCTCTTTGCAACCTGTACTATAAAGAATAACCTTGAAAGGCTATTTTTAGGATTACACATAATGTATGGAAGGTGACAAGCACACACCTAACATGTAGTCGTCATTCAATAAGAGAATATACCACTGTTGCTACTGCTACCAGTACAATATCTACTACTACTAATACTCATGAAAATAGGAGAAGAAAAATATGGTGAATGAGAAAAAGTATGACAAAAAGAGGAAGACAAGATAAAACATGATAACATTTTAAGTGTTTGTGCATGTATGTGTGAATATAATGTGATATGATATAAATATTATATGCAATACATAATATATGTTTAGTGATTCAGACAAGAGAAAATTTTCTCATCCACCATGCCACAAAAACTGCCAAAGAACATAAAAGATGGCACACAGAGATGATAGAAAAAAGCCTCTAATTAAATAAGTATACACTGGAATAAAATGTGTGGGGAGTAAATGGAAGTCATTCCATCTTTCTTTTCTCATTGAAGCAGATACTAAAAGTGTATGAAACAACTTCTCTTGGTATCCTTACTGCATAATATGAGTTTATGGCTCTGCATGGTATCAGTGGTCATTCTAAAACCCAAGGCATTAAAGGAAACTGTACAAAGCTATAGATATAGATTGGACCAGTGGAATGTATGGTTTGAAAACAGTATTCAAACTTCTCTAAAACAGGAAGCCATTCCTACCAAGGTACTCATCGACTCTTTTGGGTTCTACAAACAGGAGAGGGCTGTAGGAGGAAAGATTCCAATTTCACAACAGGAAGAAAAGAAATTTCAGTTCCTTTTTTTCCTCTGGTCTTACTGGAATTCCTCTTTGTTTCTCTGAGTGTCACTTTGCCAGCTCTCTAGAGGAGGCATTACTGGTCTCTTGCCATCTGCTCAGGCCACAAGGCAGGAACAGCTCTTGACTACCCGATCAGTTACCTTTTATTACCAAGCCAAGGGAACTTCTCCTTCACGTTGGTTTAGATTTCAACACACTGTTCTGTATATCTTTCTTCACTAAATTAAACTTTGTTTGCTGCCCCAGATTCCTTGATTTTTTTTTCTTTTTAATCCTCATAAACCAGAAGGAATTCTGTGAGCCAGAAGGAATTCTATCCCCAAATAAACAACGTCCCCCATACAAACATATGGGTACACACATTTACATGTGAGTGTCTGACACATATCTTCACTCCACTTATTCATTTTCACGCCCTAATGATTAACACAAAAGTATTTTTTTAAAGAATAGTTTATTGATTTTTTAGAGAGAGAGGAAGGGAGAGGAAGAGAAAGAGAGAGAAACATTGATGTGAAAGCTAACATCGACCAGCTGCCTCCTGCATGCCCCCTACTGGGGATTAATGGAGCAACCCGGGCATGTACCCTTGACTAGGGGAATCCAACCTGCAACCTTTTGGTGCATGGGACAATGCCCAACCAACTGAGTCACACTGGCCAGGACCACAAAAGTGTATTTTTAATGACTAAGGCAAAAATTATTCAACAAAAAATTAGTGATGGCATCATGTAGTGTTATAAAAATAATACAAATGAGTGATGGATTCACTGACATAGGTAACATAAATTATTTACTCCAGGAAAGCTGTACAAAGATATTTGTTAATAAAACATCTTTCTGTAGACTAAAGAGCTTTATATTTTTGTGTTCTAGTCCTATTCAGAAAATTGTGTTTTCAAGTACAAAGAGACATAGAAACCCTTTCATTCAACTACCCACCTTATGACTGAATCCTTTCAACAACATTCTTATCAAGTTATCTAGATTACACTAATTGTGACTAATGGTAATTTGGAGTAGCCCAATCTATTTCTAGCATCTGTAAGTATAATAATAAGCTCTGAAAAGTGAGCTGGAATATACCTCTTCTCTGCAGCCTTCTCACCTAACTCCTTCGGTCCACAGGAACAAACAACCTTCAGATAACTGGAGGCAGCTTGCTGTCCCTCTGGTTCTGCTCTCATCCTGCTTAGTCAGCAGACAAATCACACAGAAGGCAGTTAGTCTTCTGGTCAAACCCCCTGAACAGAGTAGTCTTTCCACAGCTCTCCGTGGTGAATGTAAAGCCTACGGTAGGTCTGATCAGGTAGAGTGTAATTATCACCTCCTTTCTGCACATTATGCTTTCATGATGCTGCTAAAGATTATATTCTTGATGACCACATGCCACCTTGAACACATTTTGAAGACCCTTCTCTACTGCAGTCTCAAGGGCTTTCCATCCTGAGTTCTTGCTCAACTCTCGCCAACCTCAACTGTAAAGGGTTATTGTTGCTTTTTGTTTGTGTTTGTTTTGTGCTGTTTGTTCAAAACGCACCTGTAAGAACACAAAATTTCACAGGCAACACAAAAGGTGACCATGCTCAATAAAAAAGGTTTAAAAATAATAATAGATGAATAGTGTTTTGTAATTTCTTAAATGTAAGCTCTCAGACATTTGTTAGATCATTGAACATGGTAAAGATTTTCTTGTAAATGTTTGGATATAAATGGTTCTTTACCTCACAGGAAAGAGTGAGATGCTGGGCTTGATGTGTAAAAGGATACATGAGTATGAGTTTGCTTTTATCTTTAACATGAGACTGCTTCCTCACTCCTGAACGCCTTTGTCTCCCTTTTACATACTCTTCTCTTTTCCATCTCACTTCCATTTTTTGTGTTCCCTATTGAATTTTTATCCTTCTCATATCTCTCCTTGTTCTTATATCTGAAGGATACAAGAGATGACAGTCACCAGGAAGAAGGTAGGGAAGAACAGAGTTGAAGGCATGGGGCTGGTCTAGTCTCCATCACCAATTTTACACACTGTTAGCTATATCATTTATGCAAATTAAGTGAGGAACTGCTAAGTATCAACAACAAAATATCACTGGTCCAGGAAAAATTCACACTGAATGAGGAATAGAATAAGGTAAACTAAAAACTTGTAAATGTCTTATCAGACTACCATTATATTTATAATATAAAAAATAAACCCAAACCATGAATTTCCCTTGTATTTTCCATTTTATTGAAAAGAACATGGCCCCTAGCCGGTTTGGCTCAGCAGTTGGAGCATCGGCCTGTGGACCAGAGTGTCCCGGGTTCGGTTCCCGCCAGGGGCATGTACCAAAAAAAAAAGAAAGAAAAGAACATGGGTAATTAACTTTTTTTCCCCTACCCTTTGCATATTATCTGGCACATAGTAGGTACATGAATAAATATTTGTTAAGTAAAGAAATACATTCCATCAGACAATGAAACAGGAATTCATACATGCTAGTGGAATGTGGAACAAAAAATGGGGGGAGCTTCCCCTACATCATGTGCTGGGATAACATGCCTTAAATAATCAATAGTTAATTATCTCTGTCTTTAGCATCATGGCAGGTATACAGACACATTTTCTGACTAAGTAAGATTAAGAGATTGGGGGAAGAGAAAGAAGGACGTTCCTCAAGCCTTGTCTATTTCTTTGATCATTTACTTTATTAGCAGTTGTAGCAGGGGAAAGGTGACAGTCTGGAAAACCCTGAAACCTCATGTCGGCATGCCTGTCAGAGATCAGTGTGCATGTGTGTGTGTGTCGGGGGATATGTATGCGCTATATCAGAGATACATTTCCTGTTGTTTGGACAATTCCAGGATAATTATTGAAATGGGTAACCTAGATACCCTAGAGTACCATAAAATGAGTATTCACACTTGGTTTCAATGAGTTTAACCCTTTCTCATCTTCTTTCTTTTGTTTCCTGACACGCTCCAACCCCGCCCCAAACGTCATCCTACTCTTGGCAGAATCAAAGTCAATGAACAAGCAGTCACTTTTCAATGTCTAAGTTACTCTTTTGTAGTGAGCTAAGCACTTAAAGAGATACATTAACTTTCAGGTCGCTTGGGTACTATTCAGAGTAATGGTTTATAACAGTTAATAATGTATAACATAACTAGAGAATGCCTTAGGCAGGCTCATTGTGTAGTAAACATAATAAAACAGTTTCTTTTTAGAATCAATTGGAAGTACATTATTTCCCCCACCATTAAGGCATAGTAAATGAAGAAAAAGATCACATGATTTGCATATTTTATATAGCTCTGGTATATTTTATCTCATTTAGGTTTTAATCACTCAAATACTTTCTCATTCACTTTTTTTTGTCTTATCATTTTTAAAAGGTACAAATATTTTTTTGCATTATGATTTTTATGATGGATCCCATGTTTGGAGACCCACTGTTAGAATAAACCATTTTTATTTTTATTAAAAAACACAATAGTGCTTCATTTTCGGGGCTGGCAAGTTAGATCCAGCATGTGTGAAGTCAGAGAACGTGATTTTCTGGGGTCTACTTCAACACTGACCTGTTGCTTCCCTTCTTGCCTCTCTCCTCTGAGCTCAGAACCACCAAGCCATGCTTGGTTTATTTCCTGTCCTGGAGAAATAATAAAATAATCAGGATTGAACCAGAATAATTCTTCAATATAGTTGGCCCTCTCTACCCACAGGTTCCATATCCAGTAGTCAACCAACCTCGAATCAAAAATATTTTAAAAACATGTTATGCCCAGCCAGTGTGGCTCAGTGGATGAGCGTCAACCCATGCACCAAGAGGTCACTGGTTTGATTCCCAGTCAGGGCACATGCAAGGTTGGGGGCCCAGTCCCCAGTGGGGGGCATGCAGGAGGTGGCCAATCGATGTTATCACTTCATGTTTCTATCACTCTCTCCCTCTCCCTTCCTCTCTCTCTCAAATCAATAAAGAAAAAAATATTTTAAAAAATATGTTATGCTGTTGCTGGTGTGTACTATGTAGTTAGGCCTACCATGGGTGCATCTGTACTGAACACGTACAGACTTCTTTTTCTTGTCATTATTCCCTAAACAATACAGTATGACAACTTTTTACATAGCAGTTACATTGTATTAGGTATTATAAGCAATCTAAAGTAATTAGATATTATAAGTAATTTAAAGTATGTGAGGAGACATGTGTAGGTTATATACAAATACTATGCTGTTTTATACAAAGGACTTGATCACCTGCAGATTTTGGTATCTGGCGGTGGGTGGGTCTTGGAACCAATCCCTCACAGATACTGAGGGACGACCGCATTTCTAAATGGTACTCAACTTACCAGCTGACCATAAGACTCTTGCCCGTGCAACCTCTTCTTGCCCTTTATCTGTATTCTTAACGTGTGTCTTTGCTTTGGACTCTGAGAGCTAGATGTCTCTGCTGGTCTATTCCCAGAACTTAATTGAAGACTTGATATTAGACTGGTGATTCTTCACTCATTTTTATTAAGATGGCCTTCTGTCACTGATGTGTTCCTAGTAAAAAGTCTATATTTTCCATCTCAATTGAGAAGCTTAAATCAGAGACAATAAGTAACAGGGACAAAAAAAGCATCCGATGCATCCAAGGTGGCCAAGGCCTTGCTTGCTCATTTTGCTGATTTTGGAGCCACCAGGATAGAAGAAATATTTCTGTAGGAAGTGAAGGTCATAACAGAAGATGAAGTCTATTAAACATTAATGGAGGGCCCTTGATCTCAGATAAGTTATAATCCATTTAATAAGAAATTTCAGAAAAATCTGCCTACAATGAACTAAATAACCATATTTAAAAGGTGCCAATGTTCCACAAAACTTGCCAATCAACCTGTCTTGACACAACCCCTCAGCTTTGCCCGATGCTACTGCACTGTTGATTGACATTTGATTGTTGACATTGGCTCTCTGACATCTCACCCGACATTCCCTATCTATCTGTCAGGCCCACTAAGGGCACCTTATCTGACCAACTTTTCTTCCTTGTTTGGACTCTCTACCAATTTCTAGGGGACCAGCTTTTCTTTAGCTCTTTAACAGAAGAGAAAACAATGCATCCCTCCAGTGAGCCTTGGGCACCCAACCAGAACCAGCAAATTAGGTTGTTTTTTAACACAAAGATGGTTATTGCACACTGGCTTATATTCAGTTCCTATGCTGAATATAAAGAGAAAAAGACATTATGTTAAAAAGGGTAAGACTGAGTCAGCTTTCAGCATTTCTTAGTGAACTGTACAAACAGTTTCAGCTGGAACTGAAGCAGAATTGCCTATTTTATTTTACCCAGAGGCCACACAGACAGTCTCTCCACAATGGTTACAGGCCCCGAGTTAAAGCTGCGTGGTTTTCGGCAGCTCCAGGTGAATGTCTGCTAATTGCTCTATTCTGCTGACTTGAATATCATGATCCGTTTTATGCCAACACCTCAACGAGTTCAAAATCTTAATTGCTCTGATTTTTGTTTCTTATTGCATTAAAGCAAATTTGGTATCTCAAAAGCTATGATTAAGAAAAAAAGGGAATAAGCCACTTTTTATATGCTTTTCTCTGGTTTGGTTTGTGTGTGTGTGTGTGTGTGTGTGTGTGTGTGTGTTCCTACACAACATATTATTAAATTAGTGTTAACATACTGTTAATTATTAACTAATATTAATTAGCATAAAGCCCTATAGGTATAATGGGCTTATTGGCCAGCTTAGAATTCTATAGCAGGAGTTGGCAAACTATGATCCACTTTTTTTTGTTTTTGTTTTTAGTATTTTATTTTGAAATAATTGTAGATTGATAAGAAGTTGTAAAAGAAAAATGTACAGGGGGGATATTAAGCGCCTTTTGCAAAGCCTCTCCCAATATTAACATCTTGCATAACTATGCTAAAATAGCAAATTTAGGACATTGGTTTGGTTTATATTAACAAAGTTTCTTGAATCTTGCAGATCTAAGAACTCATCTGTGTCATCCATGGCTTCAATAAGTAGAAAAAAGTACTAACTAAAACTGAATTAAATGGTGACGCTTTATGAATGGCATTATAGGACAGTAAAGCATGCATGAAGGGGAGGTCCAGCGTTGTGTCCCAATGAATAAAACGCTGAGAGATGACACAAACGAAATGTCTTGGTTTAACTGTTCATGGTAGCAAGAAGTTCCAAAGTAAAATAAGAACAAAGACCTGCCTCTTCGTGACTGGGATAGCCATCACATTAGGTTTCTGAAAGTGTATGAAATTATTATGGTTTTTATAATTTGTGTTTAATCAATATTATAGTCATTCAATAACTATTTGAGAAGTGTCTAGATTTCTCAAAAAATTGTGTAGAGTGCAAAAATAAATGATATGGGGATTTCCCCTTCAAAGATCATGCAGTGAGATTGAGGAAAGATGTATATAAACAGGGAAACTTTGAGGTAAGAAGTGGTAATGGCCTTAAGTAAAAATGAAGTGGTAAGAGAATCGAGAGCAAGAAGACAGAGCTTCCCTCTAGTGGGAGAGAAGATTTTATATGAATGTAGAATGCTAAAGCCACTGGCAGAGAAGTACACACGCTCAGAAAGAGATCATAGTATATTGTGGTATATAATGGATCACTAAGGAGGTATTTCAATTCATTTAAAGAGGATGGTCTAATTTAGTAAATGGATGTTACAACTGACTATCCATTAGAAGAAAATACATTGGATCCCTGTCTCACCCAATTCTTGTTGATTAAAAATGTAATTATAAAACAATAAAAACCTTAGAAGACAATTTAGGAGATTATATATACAACCTAGATATTTGAGAGTTCATTAAAAGCATAATAGAAAGCCTAGAAGCTATGAAACAAAATAGGAGCATATTTACTACATAAACATTTATAATTTGTGTAGGGAAAACATATTTTAAGCAGTAGATAAAAAACAGATTGGGAAACAAATACTTGTAATACAGACACTAAAAAAGGGTTGTTGTATGTAATATAGCAAAAGCTTTTGAAACTGATAACAAAAAGCCTGATATCTCAGTAGAAAAAAATGAGCCAAAGAAGAATAGACACGTTAAAGAGCAAGTCAAAATGACCAATAGATGCAAGGAAGTGTGACCAACTACCCCACTGAGAAAGAGATGTGTAAATGAAAATAGTCCTGAGATGTGACTGTTTCCCCAGTAGAGGGCATAAGGTCAAAAGCATGATAATACCTAATATCCCCCCATGTAATAGGGTACTCTCATGTATTACTTAAGGAAACGTAAATTCTCACATACTTTTTGGAAAGCAATGGGAAACCATGTGTTGGAATAAAACAAACCAGTGATTCCACTCCTATAAAAGTAAAATCACTGCTATATACAAGAATATTCATTGATGTGCTGTGTTGGTGGCAAAATTAGAAAGAAAAATTAAATATTTATCCATAGGGAATGGTTGAATAAATTTATCTCTGCTGTGAAATATTATGAAGTTATTTTTTTAAATGAGTTAAATCTCTGCCCGACTGGTGTGGCTCAGTTGTTGAGCATTGACTCATGCACCAAGCGGTTGCTTGTTCAATTCCCGGTCAGGGCACATGCCCAGGTTGTGGGCCAAATCCCCAGTGGGGGGCATGCAGAAGGCGGTCAATCGATGTTCTCTCTCATCTATGCTTCTATCTCTCTCTCCCTCTCCCTTCCTCTCTCTCTAAAATCAATAAAGAAAAAAAAACACACACATTAAAAAAAAAAAAGAGTTAAATCTCCCTCAGCTGATATGGAGGGATTGCTGTAACAAGCTGTTAAAAAAAAAAAAAAAGGCAAGATACAGAGAGGTATATATAAAATATTCTTATTTTTCTTATTTTGTAAACCAAACAAAGACTTGTGTATGTGTTTATGTGTACAATTACATGAATTTAAAAAAATATGGAAGACTGCATAGGAGCAAATTAAAATTGGGATCCTAGGATGCATATGAAAACGGTAGAGAAGGGGAGGAAAATGTAGAAGGTTAAAGAAAAATAACTGTTAATATGTATGGGCTGAACAACCTGCAAGTACATAAGCGCAAAACTAAGAGGTATTGAAGGTAGGAGACATCCCTGCACCAATGGGTTCCCTGAACGAAAGCCATAGGAGAGGATCTATTGTTCTATCAGAAGTAACCCTATAGCCAGGCTGATTAAAGTTTATTACCAGTTCCCTAAGAAGGAAAAATTGAGGGCTGATATCAGAAACTACACAGCATTCATTTATTAGCTGCATATAACTGGATATAGTAACTGCTTAGTTATCTTTTTTTATTTTAATGTAGAAATTGAGCTGAACTTGAAGAATCATTGCAAGTATAAATGGAGAGATGATATTTTTGATGATATAAAGTTAGTTTCTTTTGGTTGAAGTATAAGAATATGTTACAGAGAGCAGAGAGAGACATTTCTGGAAAGATTCATTTAAAACATAATTATGGGGGGAAAAAACACACCAAAAAACATCAGGCTAAGAGCTTAGACTTTCTCTCCTAGGCTGCAAAGTACTGTAAATAATATATTAGTAGAAAAGCTACAAGGTTAGATAAATTAGGGTTAGGGAGCTGAGTAGCAAAATGAGAATTTTAATTTCAAATAACTTTATCTTTATTGACATGGGTCAAAACTTTCAGCAGCAGACTTTTTTTTTTTATTGTCAAAACACATAAAATTGGAGAGCTTAATACAATAAATTCTCATTTTTCCATTGTCTTAGTCTGCTTGGGCTGCCATAGCCAAATACCATCGGGTGGGCATCTAAAAAACAGGAATGTGTTTCTTGTAGTTCTGGGGCTGGTAATCTAAGATCGAGGCGCCAGATGAACTAGTTTCTGGTGAGGACTATTCCTGGCGTGCAGACAGCCGCCTTCTTGCTGTGTCCTTATCTGGCCTTTCCTTGGTGCCTGCCTGCATGTGGAGAATGAGGGAATCTATCTCTTCCTCTTTTTATAAGGCCACCAATCCTATCAGATTAGGATCCCACCCTTAGGAACTTGTTTAACCTTAATTACTCCCTAAAAGCCCTATTTCCAAATGTAATCTTACTGGGGGTTAGGGCTTCAGCATATGGCTTGAGGGAGACACAATTTAGTCCAGAGCATCCATCATCCAAGTTGATAAATATCAAGATTTTGCCAATCTTACATCATATATCCTACTTCTTTTGTTATAGAGTATTTTACAGCAAGTTTCAGCTATCATTTCATACCTATAAACTTCAGTACAGCATGTTTAAATACATGAGTGTTTATTTACATAAACATTTGGTTATTCCATACCTACTTCAGTTAATGATAATTCCTTGGTATAATCTAACAACCATACCATTTTTAAATTATGATGATTGTCTCCAAAATGCCAGTTTCCTGTTGCTTCCTTTGAATCAGGACATAAATGTTTACATATTGTCATTGGTTGTTATATATCTTAAATATATATTTTTTATCTTTTTAAAATAATTTTTCTTTATTGATTTTAGAGAGAGAGGGAGTGGGGGAGAGAGATAGAAACATCGATGAGAGAGAACATCGATTGGCCGCCTCCTGCACGCCCCCCACAGGGAATTGGGCCCACAACCTGGGCATGTGCCCTGACCGGGAATCGAACTGAGGACCTCTTGGTGCATGGGTTGATGCTCAACCACTGAGACACACCATCTGGGCTTAAATATATTTTAATATAACTGTCTTCTCTTACCTACTTTTTCTCATTAGCTTAATTAAGAAACTGAGTCAGATTTTTTTTAGTAGAATATCCTATATTCTAAATGTATGTTTTCTTATGATGCAATTTAATTTTTCTAAAGATGACCTCAAGATTTTTAACCTGAGCCAATGGAAGTTTGAAGTTTTTTTTCACTAAAATGGGGAAGACCATTAAGCAAGTATGGAAAGAACGGTTTGGACATGTTAAGTTTGAGATAAACACTGAATACCCAAATAGAGATAGAGACTAGGCAGTGAAATATTCAAATCTGAATTGAGAGAGAGTCCTGGAGCAGAAATTTAAATTTGAGCATATAAGCTTATAGATAATATTTAAAGGCAGGAGTCTAGATGACATAAATAAGGAAGTAAGTTTAACTCTGAAGACATTCAAGGAGTGAGTCCTGCAGGATGTACACATGCGGGTGGACATGATCTGATAGAGGAAAGTGGATGGCGCTACAAAGGGGGTTGGATGAGATCTCCTGGAACAATGCCCAGGGGCTGACAAAGGTGAAGGTATCCAGTGTACACGTTGAGGGTTTGGCCTTTCGTCGAGTATAAGGGTAGAGATGGGGGAGGCAGTCAATAAAAGGAGCAGAGTAGACATTCTTTCCTCATTGTTTTTATGTTTTCACTAAAATAGGAAGCAAGATAATCAGCTGAGAGTAAAGAGGAACAGTTAAAAATTTCAAGGGAGGAGAAATCCACTAGGGAAGGGGGAAGGACAGTGAACAGGGAACTGCAATATCTTTGCTGGGCCGTCTGAGAGCCACTTGATGTTGCCCGTGCATAGACTGGTGAGCCACTGAACGTGGTCGTGGGTTTTTTTCTTGTCATGCTTAGCAGAATGAGTGGAGAAGCAGGCAGTCAAGGTTTAGGAAGACAGAGGTGTAAGGGAATTCAGTATAGTGGTAGGTAAGAGATAACAAAGATAGACTGTACGCTGTCTAAAGAGAGAAGATATCAGTGGGGTGAGAAACAATGAAGAGGTGGTTGAATCGACTGCATTGCTGGGTAGTGTTGAAAAACGTGTAATCTTTGGCACATTGAGGGGAAGATGTAGTTATGGTTGGAGAGTGGAATGCTGGGAAGCCAGACTGTGAAAGAGACTTCTGCTTATGACAAGGTTGACAGTGTGTCTGTGAGAGTCTTTTGTTTGTAATAGGGTGGAGGGCAAGAAGGAAGGAGAAGCATTCAGAAGGTCAACAGTATACGTATTAAACACTGGGTAGTTCTTCATGTTAAAAGAAGTCAAGAATCCAAATCTAGCCTTGGCCAGGTGGCTCAGCTGGTTGGAGTGTCGTCCCATACAACAAAAGGTTGCAGGTTCCATCCCAGTTGGAGCATGAGCGGGTGGCAACCAATCATTGTTTCTCTCTTACATACATGTTTCTCTCTCTCTCTTTCTCTCTAAAAATCAATTTAAAAATAGGCAGTGAAATATTTAAATCTGAATATTCAAATATATCCTTGGGTGAGGATTTTTTTTTAAAGAATACAAATCTATATTTTTAAGACATCAGGAACATTTGTTATTTGCTCCTCAGAAGTCTGGCAAGAGGGGTATTTTGTATCACCATAATCCTGGAAATGATGTACATTCATGAATGAAATTTTGAGACTCAGAAAAATACAAATATAGTATGCATTATCCCCAAGGCCTTCACCAGCCTGGTAAAGAGATTGTGATTCTGCCACTTTTCCCTAAACCTTTTTCTCAGCTGTGCCAAACCACTCACATTAAAACACAGTGTGCTGACAGCACAGGACTTGGAGTCAGAACAAGATTCCCATCACAGCTCCATGATTTACTGGATGTGTCAGTTTGGTCAAGTTCTTTAACCCCTGAATCCTCAGCTTCCTATCTGTAAACTATGGAAAGTAAAATTGACTCATGGTTGTGAGACTCATGTTATATAATATATGTAAAGCTCTTAGCATAGAGCCTGGGACAGTGCTTAGTAACCTTTATATGTTATTCCCAAATTTCCTTCAACTCTTACACTACCATGACTTTCTTTCTGTTGCTCTCTTTTAGGGGCATGCTCTTCCTTTCCTGTATACAACAGCATTGCTGATTTGCTTATCTAGACTGTTGATGTGTTGGCTGAAAGCTTTGTCTTATCAGTGTCTAATTCTCAGTGCACCAGGCCCTCACTTAGTTAAAGCCTGTTGGACTGAGTCGGATATCTGGAAGCAACGTGGCTGGAACTGGGGAGAAGTGAAGGCTATGTAAGGCTCTTGCTTTTACAAAAACATAGAGCAAATAAAGATGGCTTAAATTAAAGTTACTTTGTTAAGAGCTAGAAAATAAGTGTTAGATTAAATCAACAAATTATGACCACCATGTCTTAAATTATGTATTGAATAAGGGGTAAACATACTAACTGCTTTCGTGACCCTCCTTGGCACGCAACACGTGGAAATGGAAGAATATTGAGGCCATTTGAAATTGGATCATGGGAGTTATTTCTTTTTCAAAAAGCAAATGGTCTATTCTTGCACAAAACATTATTATAGCTGGCGTAGTTCTATTACAGGTATGCCCTACTCTGCTCATTCTGGAATCATATTTTAAAATCCAGAGCTATACCTGCTATAGTTTATAACAAGAACTCACAGTTTCAGGAAACATGTTTGTCACATGGTTGGACACCTGGCCTTCTAATTGTTTCTGAAACATATTCTTCTGAAACCACGATGTTTAACATGATATTTGCTCCAACTGAAATGGTTAAAATACTTCTTCTAAAGTACTGTTTTTGTTCCCGGCAGCTGAGTTGTGATGAAATATTCTAGTGATCCCAGTGTCAAGTACATTACAAAGACACAGAACTTTTTTGTCTTTGAGTTTCCTTCCACACATCATAACTCTCTTAGAGATTAGACCTCAATGTAAATTGCAGGAAGACATGCATTTGCATAGAGGGATTATGCACAATCTAAAGAATTAACTACAGGGAAGTTGATTTATCTGCTCTTCTATCTAAAGAAACCTCTACTAACTGCTACTTCTGCAGTGTACAATAACTAGCGTGCATAATGATTCCTTTGACGCACAGAAGTGCATTCTGAATTCTCAGTAGATATAAAATTAATTCAGTACATACCCACTACTACGCGTACCAAACTATGTTCTCATGCTCAGAAAATTCACAAATCCCATTCAGTCTGTAAGCTAATGTTTTGTTAAGTTTTGTCAAGTACAAAAGATAATACTCTGACTATACCAAGGAAATGAGTTTTCTATCTTAGTTCAGTAACCTCCAATTTGCAGAGGCAATACAATCCAGTGACATACTCACCAGAAATCGCATTACCTGAATTTAAAACAAATACAGGAAGCACATGGGTATGGGCTAAAGTATGAAAAAATGTTGTCGTGGTAATAAAATATTAAACATGGAGCAGAATAAAGTCACCAAGCCTGGACAATATGAAATAGACTTGAGCAAACCGTCCAACATAATGAGCAGGGCTACGAGGGGTGAGGGAGGGAAGAGAGGTGCTTACGTGAAGGACAAGGGCAAGGAAGAATGTTTTGGTACAGGGCGAATTAGTCTCTGAGGGGATGACAGAAGCAACTCCAGGATTCCAGCTGGACAAATTTCTGACCAGAATGAAGAAAAAGCATAGGGCAGAGGACTGGGGACAAACTTCATTCAATGTACTCAGTTGGGGCACTGCTATTGGCAACTGAGCGTGAACAAACAAAAAGATACATTTACCAGAAACATGTCTTTGTAGATAAGTATACAGTTTATGAAAATCTTGTTACAAAGGGAGTTACTCCCAGAAAATCAGATAATGAAGGAACACTCATTCTGTTATTAGTTAATATGTAGTGGTCATCACAGCACAATGACAGTAATGTTTAATGGGTTATAATTTTTTTGGAAGAGAAACATTTGGAATGTGCATGTTACTATCAATTAATTTTTAGAGCAGCAGTCCTAGTCAAGGGAATGGTGTTTTCCATGAGGAATAAGGATTGCTGGTATTGTTTCAAACTGGAAAGCTGAGCTTTTATTTTGGAGACAGGGTCTTTCTAATTAATTAAATCAGAAGTTATGGTTTGATTGACATTCAAGTTTATGTCTACGTTAATTAAATTTGCCCACAACATGCCAAATTCTCAAGTCATGTAACTCAGTATAAAATGTACGTTACAATTAGAAGGGATCCTTAGAGATTACCAGCTAGGACAATCTTCCCGCTTTATACACGAGGAAGCTGAAGCCTAGAAGGATAAACTGACCCATCCAGAGCCAGTAAGGCTCCTAACACCTACCTGTTCAATAATATTTTAAATAAACTATTTGTTCATAAGGAAAACTTCCTCTGTAAATCTAGCAGGCCATAAGTCACCTTCTTATTTTGCACTATGATCTTATGCCATCTTTGTTTTCTAAATTATAGCGAAAAGATGCTTAGGTCAAGAAGAAGAAAAAAGGAGTGAGAGAAACATTTTTTTTTTTAAAGACGGTCAGCATATTTAAGTCAATTATAGGATTCTCTACCTTATATTTTCAGTTTTTAGTCATTGGCTAACTGGAGCAAATTAGGCATAAAATCAAAATAGTCTACCTAAGATATTTCTTTTTCTGGTAAAGCATTTTTAGTTCCTTAGAGAAAGAAAACAGAAAGAAAGAACATAATTTAAAGAAAAGAAGAAGAAAGAAAGAAAGCATACCCTACACAGCATGACCAGGAAAAGATGACCATACAACCAATCAGATGTCAAAACTGGGAACGCAGCCAGAGGAAATTAATCCATATACCAGAATTGTTTAGTGTGCCAGAGAGATAACCAAGTATTCTAATTGCCTGTATATGATGGCATCGAGCACAGAGATGCCACATATATGCAAACAAGACATATGCATGCATTTGAACAGATCTGCTTTTTTATTCATTCACAACAACCAATCATGCTATATGCATATCATGACTTCACATGTTTTGCAAACACATAAACAACCTAGATTCTCTATGCGCAGGGTTGGCAGCAAGAACTATCTCCCATATTATCTCAATGAGCCTCTCTTTGACGCTATCCAAACTCCTCCAAATAAACAAGCAATCTTACTCAACAGTAGCCTTGATCTACAAATGCAGCATTCAGAGATGAACACAAATCTGCCACTCTTCCAAATGCATTGCTACCAGAAGCCTCTCTTGTATAGAAACTTTGGAGTTTCTTCTCACCCTTTATAGGAGAACTATAGAGTTAGGTTGAATCACATCCATAAAGAGTAATATTTAGGAGAGAGGATCTAGACCTTTGGGATGATTTATAATAGGCTTTAATTTAGAGTCTACATGAGAACTCAGGCCCAATAAGCCATTGAGCAATTCATTTATCATAATAAAATGCAGACTGTTTTAAAAAAAACAGAATGATCACATATATATACTACAGAACTTGACCACACCTAAAGAGGGGTCTGATCTTTGTCCTGGCTCCTTTAAAACTTTGGAATTCCCTGAGTGACAGGGTCTCATGACCCACACCTGATAGTTTATGCAACATACCAAAAAGACCGACCTGATAGTTTTGAACCACATATCTCTAGGGAGAAGAGGGAAGCTGAAGATTGAGTTCAATATTTTTGGTGATAATGAAATCAATAATGCCCAGGTGATAAAGCCTCAATAAAAATCTGGACACAAAAGGCTCAAGTGAGCTTCCTGATTGGACATACTTTTTGAGTACTGTCATACATCAATGCAAGGAGGATAACTCATCTGCTAGAATGATGGAAGTTTCTCATTTGGAACTCGCCCAGACTTCACCCTATATATCTCTTTCTTTGGCTGGCATATGTGACATAGTATAGCAGAATGAGATACTATACTACTGTGGCCGCTGTGTTGGCTTCGCCCAACTCCCTCCATCAGGCCAATGAGCTCCTCTTACTTGCAGTGAGTGTCGGCTACTAATGACCACAGCTGTACCTTTCTTTGGAGGATTGTCTTCGGGCAAACAGGTGCCGCCTTACCCAGGAGATTCTATATCGCACCTCTGCATACCCCTGCCCCATGAAGAACATGTGGGACAAAAGGACAACCGCCCACACCTCAAGGTGGGACTAGCTCTTCGGGGTACATTGTGTCAGGGTTACCTGTGGGATCTGGTTGAAGTTCAGGCCCCACTAAGATACTTTGCTTATGAGCTTTATGTCCTCCCCAACCTGCTTCCCTGGTGGCATTGCTTGCATGAGCACTCCCTCCGTCCTCACCTGTGCAAGAATTTTCTACCTCAGGCTCTCCTTCTGGAAAACTTGAGAGACGATGGATAAGTTAGCCAATATATGAGGAATTGTATAAATATTTTATATATCTTCAAGTCTTATAATTCAGATCTTATATTGTGAAGAGATCCTTTGATTTGCTATTGCTATAAGAATGCAAGTTTCTTTCTTGCCTTAAAACAGAAGAAAAATGAATGACTTCATACACTTTAAGAACTGCGTGTGGGACAGACACTGTGCTGGGCACCACAGCACCATGTATGCATGTGCACATGTTCATTTCATCTCCATCACTCCATGAGACTAATTACCCTTATTGTATAGATGGGAGAAAAAGCTCCTTAAAATCACAGATAACGAGCGAGAAGCTAAAGATCAGAGGCAGGTCTGAGTCAAAAGTTTGTCATTGTCAGTGGCTATGCTATTCCCTCAGAAAAGGATATAAATGTACTATAATCTATAGCACTCTGTGAAAAATATTGAAGCATGTTCATAAGCTGAAATTCTGACACCTTTACAATGCCACTCCTGCTTTGCAAACATCTGTACTTACTTATTTATCTATCTCCTTATATATTTATACTGCACCTTGTTCCACAGACTTTTTTTTAGATAATTATAAATTGCCACATTTCTCTTCATCTATGTGAAAGGAGTATGTTTCAGTTAACTTAACTCTCCACGCCTAGACTCTCACATATAGTAACCTAGAAATAGGTAACCTCTATATACCCATATAAAATCCATTTTAAGAGTAATGGTTTCAACTTACAATTAATTAAAAGCTGAGCATTAAATGCTAATAAAATTATTTAAATTAAATATTGGAGGGAGGCAAACCAAAATATTATTAGCTACATAGAAAAACATTGGATTATCACTTCATCTGTAGCTTTCAAAGTATTTCCAAAGACTGGCAGACACTAATTGATGACAATAATGTGAATTCCTAGTGGGGACAGTATATGTTTATATAGTATATGCTATGTATATAACACATATGTAAACTGAATTACATATATGTATATAAAATGTGCCTTGAGTACTGAGAAGAATTGCATCAAATTAAATTGTATACACTAACTAAATATTTCTAAGGCATGTTCTAAAGCCTTTATTACTAGTACAGTATTTCCAACTGGACAGATACTAGTGAGAATACAGGGCAATATTAGCAACAGTAGAATTTGAATGCAAGTGTATCGCAAGAGTTTATACACTAAATTTCTGAAATGATCCTCTATCTGAATATATATTTAATGGGCATGACTTAAATATATTATACCCAGAGAATATGACTTCGCAACTGCAAAAGTTCCTACTTTAGTGTTTATTAATTTTTGTCACATCGATCAAGATAACACTCTGATAATATTTATTTTTACAACCTTCAGAGAATTATTGTGAGAATTCAGTGAGAAACATATTCAAAAACACTTTCAAAGATAACTCAAATACTGGACAGTATCGTTATTAGTAAATAGTAGAAATTTGCGTGGCCATGAGAAATTCATACAGAAATGTCTTGAAGACCTGCATTGAGCAGAATCCGGAGCCACCATCAGAATCACTTCTGAGACTCCGTGCCAGTATTCTGATGCTGTGTCACTATGCTTTAAACATGCTTTCTGGAGTTATGATCCTATGGCCGCATTGATAAATAGGTAGATGTTTACTTAGCTAACTGAATACTTCAGATGAAAAGTAAAAAGCATAAAGACCATGGTCAAGCAGTTTTCAGTTAATGGGTGATTTTATGGAAAAAGGTGAATTTTTTTTACGTTACTTCTGGGTGTGTTGCTAATTTATTGACACAGTGAGTCACCATGAGGCTAATTCCTCACATTCACCCTTTTCTCATTCTCCCTCCCTCATTTGGCTATGAGAAGGCAAACAGCCAAAGTTTATAAAGAGATGAAATATCCAACCCAGCTTCTTCTAACTCATAATAGAGGATAACTTTGGGGGAGACCCATCCACCATTGCATTTTCTCCCCAGAAACTGTCATCAAGAGTCAAGAATTGATCTGCACATATTAGGTAGACACTATTCCTCCATTAGAATTTCTGCTTTTCCTGTGTGACCACACAGAGCGCTCTGCCTGTGAAAACAGGGAAGTCAGCAGCAATGGCAAATCCAATGCATACACTGTTTTATTCTGTGCTTGAAATTTTCTATTACTTGCTCCCTTCTAGGTGGAATGTTTCCTGATTCTTACAACAACAACAAGCAAAAATGCAGTTATTTCCAGATCAGTAATATATCAACAAATAATACACTTTTAAGCTCTTAAATATATGTTTTCAAGAAAGATTTTGCTTTGTTTTATAGACTTTACATCATGCCCCAATATTTGCCCATGTCCTAAGAATATTCCTTACATGGCAAGACTGTGAATTGCTTGGGAACAAATGGTGTATTATTTGTTGTTTGGATACACAGCCTTTTTCAGCAGGTAGCAAGTAAATGTGTGTCACTGAATGAATAAGTGCATGAAGAAATGTCTCCAAAAGGATTTGGAAGGGATTATAAGAAAACATTCTTTTGAGATTAGAATGGGACTCTCCCTTGCCAATCAGGCAGAGCAAGGACAAGTCATTCCCAGAAAGATTCAGACATTTATTGACTAATTGTTGAGGGCCTACCATGTACTAGGTTCTTCTATGTGCTAGAGTGATATATTGAATAATAAGAAATGATCTCTGTTTAATGGAAATGACTTATCTTCTGGAGATGACAGATCTTGAGTAAATATTTATATAAATAAATATATTATTACATCAGTGACTATAAATAACCCATTAAAAGATTCTATAAAAGCATGTGATAAATCTGACTTCATGCAGAGTAGAGACAGTGAGGAACATTTTTCCTGAAGGGCATTTAGACTCGGACTAAAAATGAGTGAAAACCAGCTAGCGTAGAGACAACAGTGTGTGGGAGTCCTGATAGGAGCTAGAGAGAGAGTCAGAATCTCCAGGAAGGGAGCACTAGCTGCAGAAGGCTAGGTAGAATCTAGATTAAGGACTTTAATGTTGATCCTGAGAAAAATAAGAAAAAAATGAAAGGAATTTAACAGGATCCCTTGAGATCAGCTTGTAATGGGTGGATGGGTATAAACCCTCCATTCTTTCTGCTGGCTGGGAATTAGGAAAATAAGACGTCCATCATCAGAGAGAAAATCCTTATAATTATCTTCATAACCCACTGTCTAGTACAATGCTCTTAGAGGGGCACTCAGCAAATACCAGGTGAGTTTTGATTAAATCCAGTGCCCTGGATGCAGATCAGTTCCACACCCTTGGGTGACTGAAATGCTCTGAGTCTCAGTCTCCCCATCTATGAAGTGAATATGTCTGATTTATAATTGCTCTGTCAAAAGTTGCCTTTGTTAAAACTAAATGAAGAAACAGAAATCCAACCTGTTCTTTTTTTCTGGAGTAGCTGTTTCCTGGCACCAGGTAACAGGGCCACAAATAGCCATGTCGTATTGTATCCAAATACCTAGTCTGATGCTTGGAGATCTCTGTCTGTAAATGCCTGCCATGTGATCTACGGCAGGTAACATGCTCTGATCTATTAGACAGGAAGTGTAGACTTGATGATCTTCCAAATTCTTCTTAGTCTTCTGTTCTTAACACTGATGCAACGTAGGCAATTCTAAGTTTCTTTGAATTTATGTCTGTGTAAAATAAATAATTGAGTAACTCTTTCCAGTGAAAAAGCTTTAGACATACTTATGTGGAAAATAAGATCATCAATTTATTTAACTAAATTAGCCAATCACCGAATGCTAATTGAATTAGGCATACATTAGGTAGGATTTCAAAGGATCTACTACTTAAAGAATAACTTTTGGGAACATATTTGGATGAGTACAAGGAGACAAGAAAGGAAAAGAATGTTCTTTCAGTACGCAGAGAAAGCAGTCATCTGCTCCCACTGTCCCTTTTTTCTTCATTCAAACTGTAATAAGGACATTAGTCACGAGCAAAGCATCTCTGAGAGCAGAAAACATGGTAAGAGCTGAATTATCAAGTCGCTAACTTCTACAGACATTTCACGGTAGATGAAGAGAACAAGCGCCGTTGTGCGCGTTGCCACAGTCTGCCCGTACACAGGGCTCATCTGCCCTGGTTAGAGCGAGCCATTAAGAATGCACACGGCTGATCCAACTGTGCCTCCCAGTTTTAGTTGAGTGCAAGAAAAGACAGGTGGCCTGTTAACAATGCTGGGAACATCTGGAGTTGGTGATGTGGACAAAGAGTGATTGATGTGGCTCAGCGAAAGAATAGAGAGTTTTAATTGGTTGGATGGTATGTGCACTAGGGAATGCACATCTATCAACCTCATCCCAACAGAGCAGTGAAGAAGTCAAAGATGAATAACAACCTCCACAGCACCACTGCTGATCAGTGGCCTCCAGAAGTGACCAAAGGCAGGGCCACACAATGGGAAAGGTGGAAGGAAAGCCAAGGATGTGATGCAGAGCAACATTCAATTAGTTACAAATGTTTGGGTGGCTTTTACTTCTCTAGACAAATAATTAAAAGAGGCTCATGTTTTATAATGGTGATGATAGTGATGATGATGATGATGATGATTATGATTACAGCTCTTCACTCCCCACTTTGCCTAGTTAACTCCTACTTCTATTTCAGATCTTAGCTCAGTTGTCACCCTTTCACAGCAGTGTTCCCAGACCTTGGTGACAAGCTCAATCCTTCAAAATATGCTCTCACCTGTCTCTCGTTTCCACAGCACCTGTTACAGTGAGATTGTGCTTCTATTTGTATAACTGTGTCTTTGTTGTAGTTCTCTCTAGTCAGTTATAATGTCCCTGTGGGCAGATAGTACATTTATCTGCTTTTGCTTATCACCATCTCCTTAGACCTAAGCATAGTATTTGGGGGTTCAATAAATGTCTGGTTAAAGGAAGAAGAAAAAGGAAGGATAGGAAAAAAAACACTTTTGTGCCCCTTTTGTGTAGCATCCATTGTAGTGGGTGTTATATATTTCTCATGATGACCCTTCAAAGAGATTCCTATTATTTCCATGTCACCGAATCTCAGAGAATGAAGTAGATGGTCTTAGGTTCTAACACTAAGATGGGTAGAGCACATATATAAAGCTTGATCGGTCTGACCCCAAATCCATGCATTTTCCACTTCCCTTACTATATCATGCTGCATTTTTCTGTTATAGAAATTTGAACTCCTAACTAGCTTATTTAATTTTTTTAAATGGTGATGTTCCCATATTCAGCAATCTGACATAGTTGAGAACTGCTCCTCTGAAAGTTTTGCTATGTTAAATATTAAGCTTATGGCAAATGAAATCTGAGTGTCTATGTCTGAACATTGGATTCCACAGGCAAAGAAACTGTAAGAGCTGGAGTTAACCCTGAGGGACAGAGAACCTGCCCAGACAGTGAGTCAGTTCTTGCACAATTACCGTTACCTTTCCACCAAACTGCCCAGTGAGTGGCCAGCAGCTTTCTGCTTCTGTTATTTCATTCCTGTAGCCCCAGAAAGGATAAAACATTTCCCCCTAAGACAGAAAAGAGAATATTGGAAATACTGTTTCAAAGCTGAAAAATAAATGAAGAAACACGGAAGGAAAAAAAAAGTCCTGTTATTTTCAAATTCTATGTGAAGGAGACAAAGATGGGAATACCTGCTATGATATATTTGAGAGTACAAAGCACTGACATGAAGTAATATGAATAGTAAGTAGCAGCTGTTCAAAAAAGGAAATATAACATGATAGAGTAAATGGTGTATTAGTCCCTCGAGCTGATGAGTACTTAGTCACTACGAATTCATTCTCACAGAGAACATAATTTAGACTACACTCCAGGACACGCTAGTTAGGATTCTATAGATGTCACCACTCCTTGTTAGATATTTGCATGATTTTAAATATTAATGCCATTCTCAAATATTAATGATAAAAATAAATTAAATTTACACTGCAGAACTCCACTGTTCCCACATATTGCTGAAGTGTAAGTTTATTGTGAGTCTTTATGGGTCAACCCCAGATAATGTTCATCTAGAGAAATGTCATAATGATCCTTCTATATAAGTTTTGGTAAACATAGCATATTGATAAAACCAAAGGATGGCCTGTATTGATCTACTGTAGCAAAGTTGCTGTTATTAAAACATAGGTCTAGACAGGCAATGTCTTCATTGATGTTTTTTGGGAAAATGTTTTTAAATGCAAATATATACAAATAATTTTATTGGTATAATACAAACAACCTACCCCAAAATCTACAGTAGTAATTTATTCAAAATATCATTAAATGTATGTTCTGCTTTTTTAACATCAGGGAGGAGCAGTGGGAACAGTTTCCTAAAACCTCAACAAAAATGAGGAAACCAGAAGCCACTGTCAAGGGAACAAAATCACAACATTTTTCCTCTTGCAGAAGAATCTACCACAAATAAAAGTCAAGAAGCAATGTATGCCTGAACTCAGAAGGGGTTGGTTGCATCAATATGTCATATAAAAATGAAATCTTGATTTTCTCATATGGTCAATATGTTTTATAAAAGAAAATCCATGGGTTTAGTGCTATATCCATAACATACCTAGTTATGAGTCCTCAAAGACATCTCAATCTTTCTAACACTTAAGTTCTTCATCTGTAAAATAGGAATACACTAGCTACCTAAAAAATATCATTGTGAAGGTTAAATAACACATTGCAGGTACTACCTCACACCTGTTAGAATGCCTATTATCAATAAGATAAGTAATAACAAGTGTTGGAGAAGTTGGAGAAATGGTGGGAATGTAAACTGGTAGAGTCACTACTGAAAACAAAATTAAGATAGAACTATCATATGACCCAGAAACCCCTTTTCTGAGTATCTACCCGAAGAATTTGAAAACTTTTTATTCATAATAATGTATGAACCCCAATGTTCATTGCAGCATTATTCACAGTGACCAAGACATGAAAACGACCAAAGTGTCCTTTGATAGATGATTGGCTAAAGAAGATGTGGTACATATATACTGGAATACTGCTGAGCCGTAAGACCAGATGAAATGCTACCATTTGTGGCAACATGGATAAACCTTAGTATTGTGCTAAGCCCAATAATCAGAGGAAAAAGTCAAGAACCATATCACTTAATATATGGGATATAAAACTGACAGCAACAGCCCAGCCTGTGTGGCTCAGTGGACCGAGCATCATCCCATGGACTGAGAAGTCCCGGTTTAATTCCCAGTCAGGGCACATGCCCAGGTCGCAGGCTCGATCCCAGGTGGGGCCGTGCAGAAGGCGGCCAATCAATGTTTCTCTGTCAAAACACCGATGTTTCTATCTGTCTCTCCTTTCCTCTCTCTCTAAAAAAATCAATAAAAATATATTTTTTAAAAACTGACAGCAACAAATGAACAAATAAGACAAACAAACAAAAGCTCGTATACACTGGAGGGAAAAGAGGTGACATCTGTAATACTTTCAACAATAAAGATAAGTTTAAAAACCACACACAGAAACAAAAACAGAAAAAGAAAGAAAGAAAAGAAAAAACCTCACAGACAGACAACAGTATGGTGGTTACCAAAGGGAAAGGAGGGTGGGGGGCAGTCGTAAAGGGTAAGGGGTCAAATATATGGTGACAAAAGGAGATTTGACTTTGGGTGGTGAGCACACAATGTAATGTACAGATGACGTATAATAGAATTGTACATTCGAAATCTATATAATTGTATTAATCAATAACACCCCAATAAGTGCAATTAAAATAAAATAAAAGAAATGTATGTAATGTGCATGAGTACCTGTATAGCATGTGGTTGCAGCTTGAAAAATATTTCTCTTACTATTTTTCATGAAAGAAAACAAAGTATTTTGGAAAAGACATTACTTACACTTAATCAACTGGAACAATTTGAAAAATTCTACATGTATTACCTGGCACAGTGATATCAATCCTAATATTAAAAGAGAACCTCAGTTCTATCCCCTCCCTGTTCTTCCTCGGTGTCCTTGTCTGTGACTGCTGGAGTGTTTAGTTTCACTAAAACTGTCTGCATTCTTTAAGGGGAAAATAGACACACTGTGTGTCCCTAAGAACAGGCTATGCAGTTATTCTTGGAGAGAAGGAAGTGGACTGGGTTCTGGAAGAGCAGGGAGAAGTACAACATAGATATCACAGAAAGAATGAAGAGTACGACAGCTTGAATGAAGACATCACCGTGACTTGGTTGATATAAGAACTGAAGTGAGACCAGAGGGCTTAGGAGTGAGAAAGCCAGCTTCCCTGAGGGAGTGTGAGTGAGAGGGATGCAGTGTCCGGGCACATACTCAACTTTCGCAGGGACAGAAGCTTTCTTACTTTTCTCAGTCTTTGTCTCTTGGACTTTCCTAGCTAGATCATGACTATGTGTCCGTGAGTTGGAACTATTATAAAAGACCACAGTCAATAGAGTAGCTACTACTGAGCCCCTTTATGCTATTTCAAAGACTACCAACCCCTGGGAACATGAGGGTAGCCACGTAAGAAATCTTTTCTGGGTGAAGGCCAATAATATCATCTACTCTGTGAAGGCACTGGCTAGAACTTATTTATAAACTAACTTAAGAAGTAGTTACTGATCGTATGCTATGTGCCAGACAGTGTACCAGGAACAATACAATCGGTACCTCTTTATGAAACTCAAGCAGCAAGTTAATGAATTATTACTGCATTGATTCTTATGACATTTAAGATTGTAATACTTACATACTAATAACCATCTTAATTCGACTCTACTGATTTATAAAATATTGACTAGATCAAATTTCTGTGTATTTAGTCTTCCTTGTAACTAACTGCAGATCTATATGCCAGGAGTTTCCATACATCTGCTCGCTTGCTTTCAGATGCTAATAATACACTGTGTGTTTTGTAAAGTCAGCCTGTTTTTCTGTATGCCTTGGAAATGTCACAGCAGATAATGTGACTGCTTCTTGCTTTCACATTTCATCTACTTTCATTTAGTTCTTCTTCGTCGGTGCTGGACCTTGGCCCTCACCTCCTCCACCTTACGCACAGCTGCACTCGTTTCTGAGAACAATTTATTCTTTCCTTTTCTCCTTCAATTCTAAAATCTGTCATTATTCAAGAATTAAAAATATGGATACTCCGTCACCTATGAACCAGGATATAAGGAAAGACAAGCACGTTTTCATTTTAGACGTCACTGCCTATCACATAACTTTTGTTTTCCATCTTCTCAAGTTCATAAACTCCACTGTATTTTTTCCCTTACTTCTATCCTTGAGATTTTTCTTCCTTTTTGTCTATAGCCCATCTTCTCTTTCCAATCGGCACTTCTTGGAAATTAGGGAGAAGTTATAGACGGGAACAGCTAGGCAAGGATACTGGTTTTATATTGGCAGGTTCGGACTTTATCAACAAAAGCAAATTCACTTTTGTGCCACATGCAAAAGATAGTCCATTCCTTAACTGTTGAGCTCACCCAAGAAGGTGATGAGAGTGGGAAGCAGTGTAAAACAACAGAGAAGTCATAATTTGTCAATTACCTCTGCTGAATGATTGAACCAGTCTAATGCAGACTCACTGAACGTTTTCCAACTAGCAATTCGGCTGATGCCTAGCAATTCCAATTGTTTGGCTTCTGTGGCAGCCCCCAGGGGTAGTACTGTGTGTTAATTACCTACCTACATATTTATGTGTTTATCACAGTGAGTTGGACCCACCTAGACGAATGAACTGCTTTTTGTGTCACAAAAGTCTCTTACCAGACTACACAACCAAAAGCCAATCAAAGGTTTCCTTATTCCTTTCTTGTTTTTTCCTTACATTTATTGGGGTGACATTGGTTAATAAAATTACATAGGTTTTAAGCGTTCAGACAGCTACAATCATTTTATCCCCAGTGTATTTTAAACCGTCTGTTAGGAAACAGATCACTGTTGTATCACTCTGTTCAATTTTCTCCTGACCATCAATCCACAATGAAAGAAACACAACCAGAACTCAGGAATTTTCACCACCATTATCAGGACAAATAAGGCTGAAGAGGATTCACTACCTATGTTCTGTGAACAAATAATTTATTCACTGAGGCTGCTTGATTGGAAGTCCTAAGCTTCAAGTTAGAGAGTCAGCCTTTTTATAAGGTATAAAAATATTTTGACCAGACGGTCGTATTTTCCTATTTTCCAAGTAGAGTCATTTTTTTTTACTCTGCCCTTGTCATGATGTGACATTTAATTATGGATTCCCCAGAAGCCTATCCCTGAGGTCTTTTACATCAGAAGTACCTTTTCCGGGAGGACTCCAGGGGCGTTTTTCATCACGACAGCAGCTCCCCATGGCTTAGCTTGCTATTAAAATCCTGAATTAATATAAGCAAACTCCTTCCATTGACAAGATAAACAATGTTTCCCTTTGTTTTCCAGAAGATCTACTAGGCTGGTTGTCAGAGCCGGGGACCTTTAGTAGGTAACCTTTTGTGTGGGTTAAAATCTTCACAGACACACGGGCTTTCCATCTAACCAGATTTTACAACCTGGACTACAGCACATCCTCAATCAAAAGATTGCAGTGCTTCTGCATTGCCTACCAAGTAAAGGCTAAACCCCAAGAGGATGGCGTTCCTCATCAAATATAATTTAATTTTGGGAGAAGATTAGATAGATAGATAGATAGATAGATAGATAGATAGATAGATAGATAGATAGATAGGTAGATAGACAGACAGACAGAGATAGATAGATGATAGATAGATAGATAGATAGATAGATAGATAGATAGATAGATAGATAGATGATAGATAGATAGATAGATAGATAGATAGATAGATAGATAGATAGATAGAGGTAGGTGATAGGTACACCTAGATCCATAAATGTTTTTCATACCTCGCAATGGGGGCAGAGGCATGTTCTTTCTGGGACATGTAGCTTCAGACTCAAAATATAACCTCCTGTCTATAACCTGGTGGTTAGGATTGGCATGAATTCAGTGTTTTATGAATTTCTTTAACCATGCCACTAATGCACAGGTGTACTAAAAATACCAAATACTTTTAATCTCTATCTCCTCATTTTTGTTGCTGACGCCAAACATGCTGAATGTAAAGAAGGCGGGGGGGTGGGGGGTGTATAGGCTGTTTTCTCTGTCTTTCCACCTGGTTTTTATAAATGCTTTGCACTGTAAAAGTGAGGATACTCCTAAAAAAAATCAGCAAATTATATCTAGGAACATATAAAAAAGTATCATTCACCACAGCCAAGTAAGATTTATCTCAAGAATTTGAGGTTGATTTTATAGTCAATTAATAAACTATACCACATCAATAGAATAAAGGATAAAAATTGCACAATTACTTATATATATATATATATGTCTAATCTTCGTTTTACATTTCTTTATTGATTTTGAGAGCAAGAAGAAGGGAGAGGGAGAGAGAGATAGAAACATGGATGAGAGAGAACATCGATTGGCCACTTCTTATATGCCCCCTACTGGAAATTGGGCCCACAACCTGGGCATGTGCGCTGACCCAGAATTGAACCAACGACCTCTTGGTGCATGGGTCGACGCTCAACCACTGAAACACATAGGCCAGGTGATATATGTCTACTCCTGATACTTCTATCCAACACCGGACAGGGGATTTTTGCCACAGCAATTAGGCAATGTATTAACATAAAAGGTACCATATTAGGAAAGAAATATAACTACATACATTATTTCAGATGATATCATGTTATCTGAAATCCTAAGGAATACATTAAAAAACTGTTAGTACTAATAATAAGTTCTAAAATGTTGCAGTCTACAAAATCATATAAAAAATAAATTGTATTTCTGTATATTAACAGTGAATAATCAGAAAATGAATTAAGAAAATAATTCCTTGATAATAGCATCAAAATAATTATAAAATATTTAAAATACATTCAATAAAAGAAGTGTAAAATGTATACTCTGAAAACTACAAAATAGTATTGAAAGAAATTAAAGAAGACCAAAGGCCTCCCACATTCATGGGTTAAAATACTTAATAGTGTTGACAGTGATCTCCAAATTGATTTACATATGCAATACAATTCCTATCAAAATTTCAGCTGAACGTTTTGTATAAACTGACAAACTGGTCTCAAAACTCCTATGGAGAGTCAATGGGCCCAGAAGGGACAAAATAATCTTGACAAAGAACAAAGTTGGAGGACTCACAATTCCCAGTTTCAAACTTACTGCCAAGTAAGATTGTGTGGTGTTGGCATAAGAATAGAAATATAGTTCACTGGAATAGAAATTAGAGTCCAGAAAATGATCCTCACTTTTGCAATAACTAATTTTTGACAAGGCTTCCAAGTCGATCCAATAGGGTAGGCATAGCTTTTTTTAACACATGGTATTGTGTTAACTGGATATCCACGTGTAAAAGAATGAAGTGGGACACTTTCCTCACACCAAACACAAACACAAAATGGTTGACAGACCTACAAGTAAGAGCAAAACTTATTAAACTCTTACACAAAATCCTAAGAGTAAATCTTTGTCAACTTGGCTTAGGCAAAGCCTTTTTAGAAATGACACCAAAAGCACAAGTGACAAAAGACAAAATTGATAAATGGAATTTCATCATAATTAAAATTTTTTGTTATAAAGAATACCATAAAGAAAATTAAAAGACCATTCACAGAATGGAAGACTATATTTGCAAATCATATATCTTCTAAGAAACTTGTATCTAGAATATATATAAAGCTCTCGCACACTCAATAATAAAAATGCAAAAAGCCCAATTATAAATGGGCAAAGGATCTAAATACACTTTTATCCAAAGAATATATACAAATGGCCAAAGGTTGTTCAACATCATTAGTCATCAATGAAATACAAATCAAAACCACAATGAGATGACATTTCACATCCACTAAAATTACTATAATCAAAATGACAGATAATAAAAGTTGTGAGGATAAAGAGTAATTGCAATCCTCATATACTGCTGATGAGAATATAAAATGACGCATCCAGTTTTGAAAATAATCTGTCAGTATCTGAAAATGTTATAACACAGTTTTCATATGACTGAGCAACTTCACTCTTAGGGGTACACATAAGAGAAATGAAATCATGTAGTTCAAGCAAAATCTTGCACACAAATATTCAAAGCAGCATTATATATAATAGCCAAAAAGCAGGAAAACCCAAATGTCTATCAATGTACAGATAAATAAAATGGAGTATATCTACACAATGTAATACTATCTGGCAATAAAAAAATAATTAAGCAGCAATATATACTACAATATGGATGAATTCTGAAAAGATTATGCTAAATGAAAGCCAAATGATTGTATGTTGCTTCATCTCATTTATGTGAAATATCCAGAATAGGCAAATCTACGGACAAAAGGAGATCAGTGGTTGCCTAGGGCTGGGAAGACAGTGAAAAAATGGG
This sequence comes from Tadarida brasiliensis, assembly GCA_030848825.1. NCBI lineage: Eukaryota > Metazoa > Chordata > Mammalia > Chiroptera > Molossidae > Tadarida > Tadarida brasiliensis. The sequence continues at coordinate 39,023,114 of CM061260.1, read as the reverse complement.
CTGTGACTTCTCCTGGGTTGGATTTCTTTCTGGGGTAATAAAATTTTCTGAAGTTTGATAATGATGATAATATAACTCAATGAACATATTAAAAACCACTGAATCATACACTTCAAGTAGATAAATTGGGTGGTATGTGAATTCTATGTCTATCAATCTGTTACGTTTTTCAGCTAAAGCTGCTCTATGTCAGCAATCATGCTCAGGACAGGAAATAATGCTTCGTGGGCTAGTGTGTAAACCCAGTTCACGTGGGTCCACACATTCCTCCAAGCAAATGAAATCTGAATTGCAGATTCACAGTAAATTTGGCTTCTGTACTTATCATATAATCTACTAATACAAACAGTCTGGGTTTAGTAATATGGCTATGATTTTAAAGATTCTTTGTAAAAATTAACAGCCATTTTAGAATAGGTAAAATGAAATCATAAATAGGCCCTCTGATTTACTGCCAGACATCAAAATTTCAGATAAGCTTTGAAATGAACTGTCTGCACCAAAATTGCACATTATGCAACAAAAAGTATTATACAATGTTCATAGTGTTGATTTATCAATAATGAGCATTTCCAGCCAATACTAGGGTACATGTACATAGAAATACACAAGTGTATTTCTACTTTGAACTCACAATTTTATTGTAGATGAATTAGGTTGAGATTGTAAAGTTATTTTATAGTTTAATAAATAGTTTACTAGCCTCTTTAAATATTTTATAGGTGTGAGGATTTCCAAATGAAAACTCTATTTGGTAACTCTATTAGCTCCTTTCTCACACTGCAATCCTCCTCAAGCTCCCCAGCCTCCCTCCCAAAAAGAAGTCTCCATGAGACGTGACAAAGAAAACATTTTTATTAGAAAATAAAAACAAAAATGAGAAGGCTTAATTAATCACATCTTGTAATCATGTTCCGGCCCCTTCTGTGTTTACATTCCTCTCCATTCCTTTGATATTGGGTCTGAATACCTATATGTAAATCATGCCCCCTGGACATTACACTTTATATACAAAATGTGCAGAATGAATCTATATGTTTTGTCCAAGCTCAGTGATCTTGTTTGCAGAGAAGGAGGGTGAGATACAGGATACATTTCTTTCTTCAACCACAGATATCAATGAGCCAATTTCACTTGGATGAGAAGGTAGAAGAAAGAAGGAAGGATAAAAGAATTGAAGGGAGGGATTTCTGGTCAAGATGGCGGCGTAGGTAAAGGCGGTATCGCGTCCTCCCACAACCACATCAAAGTTACAACTAAACTATAGAACAAGCATCATTCAAAACCGCCTGAAATCAAGCTGAATGGAAGTCCTACAACTACGAAATTAAAGAAGAAGCCGCATGGAGACTGGTAGGAGGAGCGGAGGGGAGACGGGCTGGTCCCACACCCACGTGTGGCAGATAAAAATCAGGAGGACACCTTGGCTGGGAAGGTCCTCCCTGAGGACTCAGGGGTCCCCATCCCACACCAGGTGCCCAGCTCAGGGTTCCAGTGCCAGGAAGAGAATCCCCATCACTTCTGGCTGGAAAACCCAGCGGGAACTGAGGCTGAGGCGGCTGGAGCCCCCGGCAGCTCCTCTTAAAGGGCCCGTGCACGAACTTACTTGGACTCCCACCCTCCAGGCTCCAGCATGGGGGAGGCAGCTTGAAAGGCATCAGAGTCATATGGGGAAGAACTGAGCTGTTTGGCATTGGAGCGTGGGCTGGAGAGGCAGCTTTCTCCTGGACAGACGTGCTGTCAGAGGCTTTTGTTCCTTTAGTGAGCCCTCCCCTGGGCCGGCAGATCCTGCCATATCTGGGACTCCAGCAACCTGGCTCACACTGTTGGCCCCACCCTGGTGATTCCATGAGGTCCCGCCCCACCCAACTTTCAGGCCCACCCAAGCTGTTACCAGTTGCTTTATTATAGGATTGGCCTGTCTTGGATCCTGCTTCAGGTTTTCCTAAATTCTTTCAAACAAGCAGCATCTGGTCTCAGCTAGCCCCATACTTCTTGCTAAGTAATACATAGAAACAAACATAGGGAGGCAGCCAAAATGAGGAGACAAAGAAACAGGTCCCAAATGAAAGAACAGAACAAAATTCCAGGTAAAGAACTAAGTGAAATAGAGTTAAGCAACCTAACAGATCCTGAGTTCAAAACATTGCTTATAAGGATGCTCAATGGACTTAGTGAGAACCTCAGTGAACTTAGTGAGGGCCTCAAGAGCATAAAAAAGGACCAGTCAGAAATGAAGGATGCACAGTTAGAAATGAAGGAGGCACTAACTGAAATAAAGAATAGTTTACACAGATTCAATAGTAGAGTAGGTAAAGCCAAGAAGCAAACCATCGATTTGGAATATAAGGAAGCAAAAAACACCCAATCAGAACAGCAAAAAGAAAAAAGGATCTAAAAAAATGAGGATAGTGTAAGGAGCCTCTGAGACAACTTCAAGTGTGCCAACATTCACATCTTGGGGGTGCCAGAAGGAGAAGAGAGAGAACAAGAAATCGAAAACCTATCTGAAACAATAATGGCAGAAAACTTCCCTAACTTGGTGAAGGAAACAGACATACAAGTCCAAGAAGCACAGAGAGTCCCAAACAAGATGAACCCCAAGAGGCCCACACCAAGACACATCATCATCAAAATGCAAAAGATTCAAGACAAAGAGAGAATCTTAAAAGCAGCAAGAGAAAAGCAGTTAGTTACCTGCAAGGGAGTTCCCATAAGACTGTCAGCTGATTTCTCAAAAGAAACTTTGCAGGCCAGAAGGGAGTGACAAGAAATATTCAGAGTGATGAAAAGCAAGAACCTACAACCAAAATTACTCTGTCCTGCAAAGCTGTCATTTAGAATCGCTGGCCATATAAAGAGTTTCTCAGACAAGGAAAAGCTAAAGGAGTTCATCACTACCAAACTATTATTATATGAAATGTTGAAGGGTCTTCTTGAAGAAAAAGATAAAAAAATATGAACAAACAAAATGGCAATGAATACATATCTATCAACAATTGAATCTACAAACAAAATGAACAAACAGAACAGAAACATTCTCATAGATACAGAGAACATTTGTTGGTTACCAGATGGGTGGGGGCTGGGGGGATGGGTGAAAAAGGTGAAGGGATTAAGAAGTACAAATTGGTTGTTAGACTGACAAACCTCAAAGAGAAGGGGGGTTGGGGGGTGGGAAGAAATAAACCAAAGAACTTATATGTATATATGCATAACCAATGGACACAGACAACAGTGTGGGGAAAGGCAGGAGAAGGGGTGGGAATGGGGAGGAGGGGGGCAATGGGGGAAAATGAGGAACCTCTGTAATACATTCAACAATAAAGATAAGTTAAAAAAAAAAGTATTGAAGGTAGGTAGAAAGCGTTCTCATTTTCATATATTAAGTAGCCAATATAAAGCCTAAAAATGAATTAAGGGCCGAGCTTATTTTTCCTCTATTCCCACACTCCTGGTATCTCTATCCTAGGGCATCCACTTCCTTCAGTCTGTGCTCTCTCCCAAACATGAAATCTTCTAACTTTTCTATGCTACCATCTGCTTGGTGGGTTTGCCTGGGAAAGAAGTTTCTGAGAGTTACTCCAAAGACCAAAAATCACCCTAAGGGAGATATGAGTATAGAAAGATAAAATATATTTTTATAACATGCATGAATAACATACAATACAGGGAAAAAACTAAAATGCCACTTGTAATTGGAAAAATAATATTTATATGTAAAAAGTAATTTTTTTTTTTATCCTCACTGAAGGATTTTTTTTTTTTTTTGCATTTTTTTTTTTTTTTCAGATAGAGCAGGAGGGAGAGAGGGGGGAAGGGAGAGAGAGAAACATCGATGTTAGAGAGAGAGAGAGACACATTGAGTGGTTGCCACCCGCACGACCCCAACCAAGGCCGGGGATAAACTGCAACCAAGGTACATGCCCTTAGCAGGAACTGAACCCGGGACTCTCTGGTCTGCAGGCCGACGCTCTAACCGCTGAGCCAAACTGGCCAGGGCTAAAAAGTAATTTTTTAAATCACGGGGATGTCACCATGTGCAATATGAGTCAACTTTGGCCATGAGAGTGACAAGCCTAACTGAATTGTCAATCCTTAATGTTATTTCAAGACCCTAGAGCAGAAAATTATTTTACAGCCTCCTGTGTGAAAAGAACAACAAAAATAGCAAAAGCAAATTTCATCCCCAAAGGGAGTCTGCTCCTCTCAAAATGAGCTCTATGCAGATTGGAGACAAAAAGAGTTGGCCTGGTGTGCAAGGAATCAGCTAACTGACAAGCTTTCTATGCTGCTGAAGAATGAAAAATATATAGTTTATGAACTGGTAAAAAAACTGTAGTCCTTCTTATGAACTGGTATAAGTGGTCTTTTTCCTAATCCTTGGAGTTTGATTCGCTGCCACCTAGGGCATGAGACGGAATGGCTTCCTTCGCATTTTACCTCCCTTGTCTCTGGCTCTGCAATAACGTCAAGTGGCCCTTGATGAACTGGGAAATGAGAAATGTGTTTCACTAGTTCTCATGTACAAGATCCACAGGAAGAAGGGACAGGAAAATAAGCCCCAGGTATAAAAACAACAATAAAATATTCACTCCCTGGACTCAAGATTGTTAGGATGTTGACTTTCATTTATTTTATTTTCAATAGCAGTTGGAGTTTGAATGAATTATCTTTACATGTTGGATTTATGTTCACTTATAATCATAAAAACATGAAAACGGAAATAGTAACATGAGATGCACACCAGTCGAGCTCACATGGGCAAACTGAAGTTCATTCCCTTCATCAGAGACCTGCCAGACCCTTACCTGTCTAGCCTGATTTATAACTGACAAATATTGTATGAAGTTTACTTCTTAGAGGGCAAAGAAACACCTTTTCTGAAAATGTTGTGATGGATGCCATGTTATTCGTACGTAAGGATGTTTGTACATTATTTTATTGCTGATACCGTGTTCTGATCACTTTAAATCAGAGTTCAGGAGGAAACCATCACAATAATTGGTTGAAGATATTCACGCTGGCTGGAAAAATTCCTTCTGAGGAAAAATAGGAGTAAAGGGTTTTGGTTTTTTGTTTTTTTGTTTTTTTTTATGGAGGGAGGATAGAGGGTGGGGGTGATTATCTCAGATTGGTTACTAAAATGAATTAAGTATTCACATAAATTTATTATTAATATAACTCACAATGAATGGAGAAACAGCACATCTATTACTTTAGAAATATAAGGTAGTTATCATCCTAAACTAAAGCATCTGAAATCTGATGGTTCAAATAAATTAGATTCTAGGACCTTAAAATGATCAATATTACAAAACAAAATATTTTTTAATAAAAACAACCAATAACATTAACATTCTCTAATATTAAGAAATGCAATGTAGCCCGGCTAGTGTGGCTCAGTAGTTGAACATCGACCCATGCACCAAGAGGTCGCCAGTTCGATTCCCGGTCAGGGCACATGCCCAGGTTGTGGGCCCGATCCCCAGTAGGGGCATGCAGGAGGTGGTCAATTGATGTTCTCTCTCATCTATGTTTCTCTCTCTCTCTGTCTCCCTTCCTTTCTCTCTAAAATCAATAAAGAAAAAAAATTTTGAAAAGAAAAATTTAATGCAATGTAAACTGCTCTCTGATTGTTTCTGCAGAAAGATCAGATATCTAAAACTTATTTTGGATTTAATATTTAATATGTAAAATGTAATAGTAAAGTATACTTGATATGCGCATGGAAAGAAATAACACTAGGTAACCAGCTGTATAGGGATCTTTGTTATTTAGGTTCTGTGCTCATTCACTAATTAGTACATCTAAGTCAAAAATACGTAATCTATTCAAACCCAATGGTTTTTTATTTCTCATTGAATTTGGCTGAATGGGCAACTCTTTTCTGGGGAATTTAGTACATAAATGCCATCCCTCAGTGTGACAAGGGCCAGAGGACGTAACTCTGTTACCTTTCAGACCGCATGCATTCTGAGGACGAAAGAAAGTGAAGTCATGCCGAAGAGCTCTGCATGCTAACAACCACGGGCAAAGAGAGAGATCAGCCACAGGCGAGCGACCTTGAAAACTGGGGCATAAACAGACACCAGGATTTCAAGGTGAAGTTAGGAACCTTCTGGAATCTCTTCCAGGTGACGCATGTGCAGAAAGCATGCTTGAATCCCTGTAAGTGACTTCGAAACGATATATCACCATTCCCACCACCCAGGTCCTCTGGTTTGGAGAGAAGATTGCATCCGTCCTGCCTGACAGTACACCTGCTGAAAGCCACTGTGCACAGGAATCAATGATGAGAGAACAGGGGGAGGGAGGGAGAGAATGGAGAGGAGTTCAGACTATCAATCCCAGTGATCAGTCAAAGCCTTAATTAAGAGTTTCCCCTCTAAATTGTAATGACTCCTTCAAAATAAACAAAAACAACCGCAACCATTCCTGAAGATTTTGTGCAGTTTCCTTTTAATCTCTGTTCTAAATGCACTTAAAACTCAAGCACCACCTTCTGGTTCGGCGCTGGATCTTCCCACTCACTCCACGACAATTCCAATTTGATTTGCTTTCAAATCAGCCAAGAAGACAATTCAATATTTCACAGGCATAAGGCAGTCCACCTATTAATTTTTAAAATCAGACAACCTAAAATTGCGCTAAGATTTAAGACAAGCTTTTGAACAAACAACTTTTGGTGAAATATTAAAAATGTACTAGCATAGGAATTGAAAGAATACTTGTTCATGCAAATGATGTAACCTATACACATGGTGTTGAAATTTGTGCATAGTTCTGTTACTTTCATTAGTCACTAGGTTATACACATTGCCTTGCTAATTATTTTTATTGTAAAAATATTTTTTATGATAATATATGGACCTTTCACGATCTTAAAGCAAATAAACTGTGATTTGTTTTTACCACACAGACAAAATAAGACTCTAACAATAAAAGACACTATCAAATGAAGAAGCTTATAGAAATGACTCTTTCTGATTTAGCTGGTTACCTTTTCCAGTACTTCAAGAAACAAAATATTATATTCTTGGAGAATGTGTCTTAGAATTAGGTCACTGAATCAATTTTGCATTTGTTTTTAAAAACAGTAATTTTTAGCCTCTCTCACAGAAAAGTAAAGTAAAATAAGAATAACTGTTTTCAATATAACTACTCAAAAATACAGTTGGTTATTTCATTAATCAAAATACACCTCCCCAAAGTGTCTTTGTTAAATTTTTCTAATTTATTAAAAAGCAGCACTTCCAGGCATGGCCTCAAAGCCTGACTGGTAGCAGCATCTTAGGGCTACATTAACTGTGTATCCTAGGCAACCAAGTAATGGCTAAAGCACCACAGTGTTTGTTTAAAACGTGATGTGGGAAGCAATCAGAGGAGCTTCAATTCCGGGCAAATTCCTTTTCAATGTAAGCCTCACACTCTATTAAAGTGGTGCTATTGGCACCATTATAATTAAGATTGTGTCGCCATATTCATTATTTTCAAGGATTTGTAACTGAGCTGTAAAAAATTAGTCATAGTAATTAAAAGAAGGAAAACATCGAGTTATGCTAAGATGTCCTACTGGGGCGTTTAGGGTCTCAGGAAAGGGGTTTAAGCAATTTAAATGATAGAAAATATGTTATCTTAATTAGATTAAAATACTATCCTAACCACTGATAAATTGAAGTTGTCCATAAGAATAAATGTAAACAATAAATTAGTCTGTACTTCTTTTGATTAAAAATACACACCAGCTATTCTAAAACTATTATGATTTTTCATTATGATTTTTATTGAGTTAATTCCTCAGTGATTTTTTTTCTTTTGATTAGTCTTGGCAAAGAGCAGCATGTTCATTTAACAATTTTCTTTTTGACTGTTTGACTACTTCAAGTAATAAGCCATGAGGCAAAAATCTAAATACATGTTATTTTGTACTTTTCACTTAAATAGTTACACATCTACATAAATTATAGAAGCAAGATTTTGTTCCTGATGTATTTTTTAAACCAAGTTTTTTTCTTCTATTGTTTTCCTGAAGTAGGAAAAAAAAATTTTTCATCTGCTATTTTTTAGATTGAAGAAAGAACTTGAATTTTTTTTTTAACAGAGAAATAAGCCATATTTCGAGTAAGAGAGACAGGGTAGCTAGCTAATCTTTACTAAGAGCCTGATACAATGTTTACACAATGCTATATATGAGATATTTACTTCTTTTAATCCTCTCAACAGAAGAGGGGATATTATTGCTCCCATTTGACACTGAAAAATTCATAATCCCAATAGGACCCAGGATTCAAAGTCCATACATTTCTTTTATACCACTTTGTGTATCTTGGAAGTAAATATTTTTTTATTAAACATAGTCCATCCTATATTTAAATGATTTTACAACACATTACAAACAAAATTATAAAGTAACTTCATTTTTCCTTGGATTCTCCATAGTTCACTGCCAGCTTTCATTGTCATATTTAATTAACAAATGTATCAAACTCATCAGAACTGTAAACTTAGTCAAGAATAAAGTGAAACTAAGAATCAAAAAATACATATTTCTTCTTAGAGCTGTCTAGTAATAACACAATCTAAATTATGCATAAAATAGTACTGAATACTTCCAGAGAAAACGAGAAATCGTCATTGTCTTCTGAGAGTCCATGTGGTAGATACTGGAATGAGGCCAGTCACAGGATATATGGTAACGTTCTTCTGAGAGCTGCTCCAAAAGGGAGAGCTTGCTAGCCAAGGATCTCTCGAGGTATATCTCATGGCTTCTTAGAAGCATTTTCTAAATTTATACACGTTTGCTTTTTCTTTACATTTCTAAAGTTAGAAAATATTTGCTCAATTACTTTCAGAGAGAATACATTTGAGATTTTATTATCTACTCTTAATACTCAAATTTGATATTCTTGTAATGTAAAGCTCTGAACATTTTTACCTTTATATTTTTAAAAAGTCCTTTAAACAAATCCCATGTTTTGCTTTTATATTAAAATACTTGAGAAAACAATTAACTATAAATCTTTGCCCCTCGCCTTTTCCACTTGTAGAATGTGGACCAAAGAAAAAATAAGAAAGATATGAAAGCCAATGCCTCCATTTCAAAGGGAGAAGGCAAGGCAAAAAATCAAGGCATTAGGTAGACACCGCCTGGTACAGTGCCCACTAGCCGCATGAGGCTATTGGCTACATGATATGTGGTTAGTCCAAATTGAGATATACTGTATGTATAAAATACCCATTACATTTCAATGCTTATACTCAAATAAGGCCCTATTTTGAGGTTCTGGGTGGACATTCATTTGGGAGGGGCACTTTTCAATCCACTACACATATTAAACTAATTCTAAGGCTCATGTGGTTTTAAGCAAAATAAGAGAAAGGTGAAAAAATAATAAGAGTATAAAAGAGCAAGTCACCTCTTATATACCAGCTTCCTGTACAGAGTACCATGTGTAATTCAACCTGCAGTGCAGAAGTATTCTTTTTTCCTTTCCAAAACTGGACTTTAAGAGAGTTTCTACTAAAGATTTCTGTTTGTTTTTCTAAAGACTTCCATAGACCAGCGACATCTTATCCATCTGTTGCTTACCTCCTGTCCCTAAGTGTAGACATTTCTCTCTACAACACCTCTCTCACATCCAGTTTGCTTTCTTACTTCCAATTCGACCCAAACTTAACACCTCACACCAACACGGACATAAACACTGGCAAAGCAATACCTGACTCCAGATTTTTGAATCATGGGGAAAACCACTAGAGATTAATTTCCTCATTTTTTTCACATTTTCAGATAATCACTAAACCATCAGTGGCTCCCCATTTCTTTAGGGTAAAAATCGAGGCTCTGCAGACCAGCTGCAACACTTTTAGGATCTAACCTGACTTACTTCCCGAAGTATACTTTCTTTTACAATAAATGGAAAGCCTCGTCTCCAGGAAGCCTGGGCTTCTTGGGTCGGATGCCCTCCTTCACTGCGTGCTTGCAAGAGAATGTAATCACCCAAATCCCTTCTCAGCCACACCAAAATGTTCAAAAAAGTCTGCCTTCGTCTCCGAAGGACTTTTAACCAGTGTTCCGAGGTAGAAAGGATTTACACATGTACCAGAAGCCTTGTCTGCATGAAGCATGAAGACGTTGGATCCACATGTGTGCGGACTGGGCCCCACAGCACATGCAAGGTGCTGATGCTGTCAGGGACATGGAGACGGGAAGGTGCGTCAGGCAGGCGCTGGCATGAAAGGTTAGCTGTTAGCTTTTGCCAAAGTGAATCTCCACTGAAAGAACATTCACCTGAAGTATCCAGCAGATGGTAAAGGGAACGCCTGGACTGTGTCACATCATTTCTAGGAGATCAATTAAGATGCTAAAAGGGCACCATACTCTAGCACTGGACAGATCAGTCACGGGCATAATGGAAGACACTGGCAGCATTCATCATTTTTTTAAAAATTTGTTTCTCTTCATTGATTTTTGAGAGAGAGGAAGGGAGAGGGAGAGATAGAAACATCAATGAGAGAGAACATCGATTGGCTGCCTCCTGCATGCCCCCCACTGGGAATCGGGCCCACAACCTGGGCATGTGTCCTGGCCGGGAATCGAACTGGCGACCTCTTGGTGCATGGGTTGAAGCTCAACCACTGAGCCACATCAGCCGGACAGCATTCATCATTTTAATGAGTAGTATTAGATGTGTTTGATGAAAGTTTTTCTATTTTTTTAATATATATATTGGGAAAAAAGGTATTGGTCTGCAAAGAAAAATATGTCTGTCCTGGGAAGTCAGCTCTGGACAATGCATACGATTTCTGGAATGGGCATTTAAGCTTGCCGTTTGACGAGCTGACCTAGTCCCACGGTACACTTGCGGTACTCAGATTTTGCTATGTCCTAATCTGCTCTCCTGATGTTTTCACTGTTGCTTTCTCCTCTCACCTATGACGTGGGTCTCCTGAGAGTTAAGGAACTATAAAACTCAAACAGGCCTGGCCAGTGTGGCACAGTCGGTGGGAGCGTCCTCCTGTACCCCAAACGGTGGTGGGTTTGATTCCCAGTCAGGGCAGGGCAAGTGTAGGAGGCGACCAATCGATGCTAATCTCTCCCCTCTCTCTTTCTCTCTCTCTCTCTGTTTCTCTCTAAAAATCAATTTTTTAAAAAGCAAACAAATCCCCAATTCTTTTTTCAATATAGAGACACTGAGTAGAAAAGTTAAGCTTAGAGTGTCTTTATCTTTCTCTCCAGCTCTTTCTCACCCTCTTTTCCTCCCCTGATAAACCACCAGAAAGCTTCTGATCTTCTTCTTTTTTTTTCTTAATAAGGATATGGAAAGTGAGCTGCTTCTGAAGCAAGGAACATAACTTTTATTATCCCTATTCCCTGTTACTCACTGTTATTAATTTTAAACTTTTGTTGCATTTTTCAGGTAATAAAAAAAGCAATAAAGTAGTCCTTTAGTACAAACTGTGCAACACTTGTGTTTTGCTTTAAAAATCAAGCATACTTTGTAAAGGAAGGTAAAACCATCTACAGCTCCCCAGATAAACTAAAGTAGTTATGAACCAAAATGGAGAAAAACCTACTTTATTTATTCTACAAGTATCTGAGAGCTTGCTATGGATGAGGCTGAGAGCAAGGGGAAAGGCCACAGGCCACTGCTGTGTCCTCCCGAAAGCAGATGACAGCTCAGCACCGGAATGCAGCCATCGTCACAACGCAGACTGTCACCTTATAGTTTAATATACTGTCACCACCTGATAGCTCGAAATTCATCTTTACATAAATTACTTCATATCATATTCATGAGAGTCCTGTGAGAAAAGATGCTGGGAAGACACTGCCATCACCATTTTAAAGGTAGCAAAACTGAGCCTGGCCGGTGTGGCTCACTGGTTGAGGTCACCGGTTCGATTCCCGGTCAGGGCACTTGCCCAGGTTGTGGGCCAAATCCCCAGGGGGGGGGGGCCTGCAGGAGGCGGCTAATCGATGTTCTCTCTCATCAATGTTTCTATCTCTCTCCCTCTCTCTTTCCCTCTCTCAAAAATCAATAAAGACAAAATATTTTTTTTTTTGAAAAGTAGCAAAACTGAGTTCTGACAGATTTTTTTTTTTTTTAATACTCACCCGAGGACATTTTTTCATTTTTTGTTTAGATAGAGTGGGAGGGAGAGAGAGGAGAGAGAGAGAGAAACATTGACGTGAAAGGGACACATCGAGTGGCTGCCACCCGCACGACCAACCAGGGCCGGGAACAAACTGCAACCGAGGTACATGCCCTTAGCAGGAACCAAACCCGGGTCTCTCTGGACCGCAGGCCGACGCTCTAACCACTAAGCCAAGCCGGCCAGGGCTGAGTTCTGACAGATTAATTACCTGGTCATACTCACAGGATGAAAGTGAAAGTACTAAGAGTAGAGCTCATGTCTTTTTCCCTTAGTCTGTGCCCTCTTAATTATAATCAACAAGAAGAACACAAATTTCAATCTTTTCCCCCAGTTCCAGGCTGTGGGGAAAACCTGGATAAGAGGGGAAAACACAGGAGGACACACCTAAGAGGACCCCCTCCAATAAGTAAGATCCTCATATAATCCTCTCCCCTTGAGTGTAGGCATGACAAATTACTTGCTGCTGAGCAATAGAGTACAACAAAAGTGATTTTACTCCCTCATTTAAGTGACACCATGGTAAAGTAAAGATGGTGGGTTGTCATTCCCATGATTATGTTACATAAGATTCCATCTTAGCAGACTGGAGCGTAAAAGATTCTGCTGCTGTCCTTGAAGAAGTAAGAGGACACGCTCTAAACTGCCAGCAAGTAAGTGGGGACCTCAGTCTCACAGCTGAATGCTGCCCATGATCAGAGGAGCTTTGAGTTGGATCTCTCCCCAGTGGGACCTGCATTCCTGGCTAACACCTGGATTGTCACCTAATGGAATCCTGAAAAAGAGAATTTAGCAAAACTGTACCCAGGTTTCTGAGCCATTGAAATTGATGTAAGAAATATGCATTGTTTTAAGTTGCTAAATTTGAGGTGATTAGTTATGCACCGTGGAAAACTAACACGGTACTTATTTCTTTTTCTGTATATTATAGCTTGAGGCCTCTAACTCTTAAACTGATAAAATAAATTAAGGAATATTTGAGGGAGGGGACCTATTTTTAATAATAAAAACTAACATTGTTTTGAGGTAGTCACTGTTGAAGATCTTTGTACATGTTACAGTAATTAGACTTCTGAATGTTGAAGAACCCCAAGGCTCAGTCCTTGGAACTCTCTTTTCTATTCTCATGTCTACTCTAGGCCAGTATTTTTCAGTCTGAGGAATATGTACTAACTTTGGGTTTTTGAACCAAAAAGAAAAAAGAAAAGCAGAGACCAAAAAATCAGAACAAAATATATTACACATAGTTGGATAAAGTTACACGAAACAGTACATCCTTTCCAGAGTGTAGGTCGTGTATATTTGTGATGTAAAATATTGTTTTAAGTGTGGATAGTGGCCAAAAAAACATCGAGAAACACTGCCCTAGGTGATCCTATCTTGTTTCATAGTATTAAAAAGCATCTATACTAGGACAGAGCCATTTTATGTCAATTTTGTATGTCTAGACTACTGTTTCTCTGAACCACATATATATGGGCAAATAATTATTTACAAAGCAGACAAAAACACACAATGGAGAAAGGAAAGCCTCTTCAATAGATGGTGCTGGGAAAATTGGAAAGCCAATTGCAAAAGATTGAAACCAGAATATACTTAGTCCCCATGTACAAAACTTAACTCAAAATGCATCAAAAACCTAAATATAAGATCTGAAACAATAAATTGTATAGAAGAAAACATAGGTACTAAATTTATGGACCTTGGTCATAGAGAAAATTTTACGAATTTGACCCCCAAAGGCAAGGGAAGTAAAGGGGAAAATAAATGAATGGGAGGAGTGGGAAGAGATAAAGAACTTATATGCATATATGCACAACCAATGTACACAGACATTAGGTTGGGGAAAGCAGGGGGGAGGTGGGAGTGGGGTGGAAGGGGTCAATGAGGGAAGAAAGGAGGACATCTGCAATACTTTTAACAATAAAAAATAAATAAATAAAAATAAATAAATGAATGGGACTATAGCAAACTAAAAACAGCAAAAGAAACTGACAATAAAACAAAAAGGCAACCAACCGAATGGGAGATGATATTGCAAACAACAGCTCTGACAAGGGGTTAATATCCAAAATATGCAAAGAGCTCATACAACTCAACACCAAACAAACAAACAATCCAATTAAAAAATGGGTGGAAGATCTGAACAAACCACTTCTCCCAAGAAGATATACAAATGGCCAACAGATATATGAAAAGATGCTCAGCTTCACTAGCTATTAGGGAAATGCAAATCAAAACTGCAATGAAATACCACCTCACCCATGTTAGAATGACTATTATCAACAAGACGGGTAATAACAAGTGTTGGAGAGAAAAAAGGAACCCTCATTCATGGCTGGTGGGAATGTAAACGGGTAGAGCCACTCTGGAAAACTGTATGGTGGTTCAACAAATTAAGAACAGAATTACCATATGACCCAGCAATCCCTCTTCTGGGTATCTACCTGAATAATTCGAAAACATTTGTTTGCAAAGATATATGTACCCCTATGTTCATTGTAGCATTATTCATAGTGGCCAAGACCTGGAGACAATCAGTTTCCTTCGATAGAGGATTGGATAAAGAAGATGTAGTACATATATACGATGGAATACTACTCAGCCATAAGAAAAGATGAAGCAATGCTACTGGCAACAACATAGATGGACCTTGCGAACATTGTGCTAAGTGAAATAAGTCACTCAGAAAAAGCTGAGAACCATGATTTCACTCCTATATGGGACACAGACAGCAGTATGGTGGTTACTAGAGGGAAAGAGGCAGTAGTAAATGGTAAAAGGGTCCAAATACATGGTGAAGAAAGATGATTTGACTTTGGATGTTGGGCACACAATGCAATATATAGATGATATATTATAGAAATGTGCACTTTAAACCCATATGATCTTATTAACCAATGTCACCCCAATAAAAGTTTCAAGTACTTTTGTGAGCATATTTTGGTGATAATTAAAACATTTTATTTAAAATTTTTTACATCTTACCACTTATTTTCGAAACAATTTGCATTAGACAGAACCATAACTGAATGGACCACACAGGCAGACAATGTATCTACTATTCAAGACATTCATTGACTTAGATCTGACATGCAAGGATCATATCTACATGCAACTTCTAGTCAGAGTCATTGATTTTTACATTGAAGAAGAACTTTCAGAAATCTAAGTACACCTCCCTCCCTTCTAAGTTGTGTAACATGTGGTCTAGAGCAGTGTTTTACAAACTGAGACCCACTCATGGACTGTGAAAGTGATTTAGTGATTTATGACCAGCATTGATTTTTTCATGAAATAGCATAGAATGGAAAATTGAGTCCATTGTCTGTATGAAGAGTCTTATTCTCTGAAACATTTTATTTCAGTTTTTAACATGCATTGTGTATACTGTGTCACCATGTAAAATGTCATACCACGGACCTGAGTCTAAACACTCCGGAAGTCACTGGTCAAAAGCTGTTACAGCAAGCTGGGTCCAACGCGCCTGGTTTCCAAACTCTCATGCCCTGCCCACAGTATTCGGCTTTATATACCTTTTTTTGTAAAAATGGGAATGAGAAACTATTAAGTCGATGTCCTTTCTTTAAGAAACCAAACTATCTCAAAAAATAAAAACTATATTCTGTTTCATGAAATTTTCAATCATATTCAAGTCCAACTGAAGATAAAATAAACATTACCATTTCAGATCAGATTATATCAAATTCTATTAAAGAGCACTGCTCACTATGCAAGTCCACTAAATCTTAAAATTGCACCATCAAACTGAATTGTGTGGCTGAAATTTATTTTATTAGATGTTTCTTTAATGAACTTCTTATGAAAATGTAGTAAAAGGATGAGCTTAGAAGTGGTTAAAAGCCATCTACTAAAGCTGGAGTTACTTAAATGTAACTTGAAATGGTTGCTGGTGGCAAAATCAAATACTAGAAATGAATTCAGGTGCTGGGATCAAAGGCGCAGTTTCATTGATTAACGTGTCAGGATAGATGGTCTGAGTCAGTCCCACTTTCCGTGCATTCAATGCGTTGCTATGATATCTCCATAAAGATACATGAAAATCATTCACCTTGGACAGTAGGCAATAAATGAGTGTAGAAGAAGGGGAAAATTCTAATTAAAAGGGCAACTTTTCAAATAATAATCTAAGCTACATTGTGCTTCACCCTGATTGCAGTGCTCTCTCTTGGACTTAAGGATACATTTGGCTCCCAGCAACACTAAAGCTCATTATAATCATCATTAAAATAACACTTTCCTCAAGCCAGCAGCAGCTGGGTGTCTTGCTGAATCTGTGCATTGAGCCGCCCCAGACGGAGTATCAGGCAGTGAGTCAAGTGACCCCTTGGGATAAACCTGAATGGGCTCTGATGAGCTCCGAAGGGGTGTGATCCCAAGGTGTTCAGAAGGCAGACGCCGCTGCCTCCTGCTTCCTATAGATTGGCAGCACTGAGACTGCTGCAAGAGAGGAACTGAAGTTTTAATGTCATTTTCTCCCAGATTACATGCATGGTGCTTCACATTGAAATGCAGACATTATGTATATATGGTGTATATAACACATAAATGAAAAATCAACCTATTGACAAGCACTCATGTATTTAGGTAAAATGAATATATCTACAGTTTCTGTGACCAATCTTTGCAGAAAATGAAAAATGTTCTAGTTAAATTA
This sequence comes from Tadarida brasiliensis, assembly GCA_030848825.1. Taxonomy (NCBI): domain Eukaryota; kingdom Metazoa; phylum Chordata; class Mammalia; order Chiroptera; family Molossidae; genus Tadarida; species Tadarida brasiliensis. Next base: position 39,006,277 of record CM061260.1, on the reverse strand, counting down.
AAAAATTAGAAATGTCTATAAAGATTAATTTATTGAAATCCCTATTGTCTCGACCAGCTCTTGTATATAGCCAGTTTTGACAGGAAACCAATAAAGTTGTAGACTCGCTCAATTTTGTTTTGTGAAATAACTCAAAGCTTTTTATGTTAATGACAGAATTGTTTTATGAATATCTTTGGTTATTATAAATATGTTTATTAGACACTACTAAAATTCTTCAAATACTTCAGAAAAACAACTTTGTAGTCCGGCCAGTGTGGCTCAGTAGTTGAGCATTGACCCATATACCAAGAGGTCACCTGTTCGATTCCCGGTCAGGGCACATGCCCAGGTTGTGGGCCCGATCCCCAGTGGGGGGCATGCAGGAGGCGGCCAATCAATGTTCTCTCTCATTGATGTTTCTATCTCTCTCTCCCTCTCACTTCCTCTCTCTCTAAAATCAATAAAGGAAAAAATAAACAACTTCCTACTATTTTGTTTAACCGTTTCTTTTTGTTCAGCAAGAGTTGAAAATATTAATCAAATCTAAATAAAGGAATAAATCTAAAAAAAATAAGTCTGAAACACTGTTTTCCTAGTATTGTGAAATAAAAGTGTAAACAGAACAAGGATTTTTTTTTTTCATTTAAACTATCAACCAAAGCAGTGTATGGAATACTTTACATATTCTTAACTAATAAAGTTTCTATTTAAACAATTTAATTTGTCTCAGCACTGCAATATCAGGAAGCATAATTGAATTTCTCGATCTATTCAATGGGCAGAAAATGCAGAGAAAACTAAAGTCCAGTTTGTACTAAAAGGAGCAGAAAACCTTTCTCCTGACAGAGGAATAGCTCACCTGGTCCCCTGACTCTATAGTAGGGCAAAATATGACCCTTAAATGTTAAAATGTTTTAATAGGTGAGATGAATCACACCAAGAAAATTATTCATCATTTAAGAAACAAAGGAAAAAGGAGTGGCATGTTTATTTTGTTTATTCTCTTGGTTTGGGTCCATGGACTTAACAACAAATTTCAAGTAGAAATATTCTCTATGGTATCTATGGGACTGGATATGAACAATGCTTACGTCAAGGTCATCAAACACAAGTATTGTAAGTTCTTAATAGGCAAAAATACATCACAGTGTCCAGATTTATACTGAAGAAGTTAAAATTAGTATGAAATAATCATCTAAGCGAAGGTCTGTGTTCTAATTCGAAGAAGTGAGAAAATATCAAGTCCTCTTGATTCCCTCTGAATAGAATCCATCCACTTCTTTCTGGCCCTGCTGTCAGGCCCTTGGGGGCGGGGCACTGCTACTCCTAACTGGATTTTAGGAAGGGTCTCCAAAGTGGTTGCCTCTCCAGAAACTGCCTTCCTTTCATCTGTTCTCTCTGTTATACCAAAGGAAAGAAAAGAGTAATTCTTTTTAAAGCTCTAAGTCTCATTATATGAGTGTTCTAAGGAATCTCTGGCAGTCTAACCTCCCTAACACTCAAGACAAAACTCTTCTGGTCTTGCCCTGTCTCACTTTTCTCCTCATCTCCTACCAATTGCTCCCCTCCCGTCAGGCTATGCCCATGTTTTCCTCCAGCAATACTAGACAGACTACTTGAATTGTCTTAATAGAATTCTGGGCACATGCAGTTCCCTCAACTTTTGACACCCTTCCCCACTCTCTTCTCAGGTTCAATCTCATTCCTCAGGACCCAGTTCACAAATCACTTTCTCCAGAAAGACATCCTTGGTTCCCTGAAATGAAAGGGTTCCCATCACTCTGTCTAGCAGCCGACAGGTACTTCTATCTGCTGCAAAGCAGTTATCATACGGTACTGTAAGAGCCTATTTACTCTTTAGTCTCCTGCAAATGACTTGCCCTCTGCTTGAGACCAAGAACAGCATCTTTCTCATCGTCTCGCCTAGGCGAGGAAAGAATACAGTTTAAGAGTTATAATTATGACATGCAAACATGGTGTCGAGCACAGTTCTAAGCCCTTTACCTGCATTAGCCCAAATAATCTCATGACTATCTGATAGATACTATCATTGGTCTTTTTATTTTCAGATGAGAAAATCAAGAAACGAGACGTTATCTAGGCTTTGAGCTATCAGAGATGGAAAGAAATACATCTTGAACACTAAATCATTTGATCCCAGAGCCCATTTTCTTTTTTCTTAATTTTCTTTTTAAATTACAGTTTACATTTCATATTTTTTTGTTATTAGTTTCAGGTGTGCAGCATACAGAGCTCATTTCTTAAATGCCACTTTTCTAAAGTTCTTAACAAAGATTTTATAAATCAGTGAATGAAAGTTTATATAACTAAAGTTATCAACACTTGCATTTCCACTTCCAAGACATTCTCAGCTGCGCTGGCAATGTAACATGAAAAATACAAATGTTTTCAAAAGAGATTCTTATAACCAATCATTATAACCAATGTAATGCTGTGAGTTGAATCTTAACCAATTAATATCCTCAAAAGACATTATTATCTAATAATGTAGAATAGCAAATCTATTTCCATTATCTTTGCATTTAAACACGTATCCCTCCTTAGTTTAGCTGTTCCTTAATCTTTCTCCTTAAGCTTTGTATCCTTGACCATCTCTAACTTGGTAGAAAAGAGCGAACAATAAAAAGCATCACTCTAGCCTGGCCGGTGTGGTTCACTGGTTGAGCGTCGACCCAAAGGTCCAAAAGGTCACTGGTTCAATTCCTTGGTCAGGGCACATGCCGAGATCATGGGCTCAGTCCCCAGTGGGGGGCATGCAGGAGGTGGCCAATCAATGTTCTCTCTCATCGATGTGATGTTTCTTTCTCTCTCTCCCTCTCTCTCTAAAATCAATAAAGAAAAAATACTTTTTTAAAAAAGCATCACTCTGTAGGAATAAAGCCATATATAAATCAAAGTATCACTTAAGCATTTTTATAATATCTAACAGGAGCATATGTAACTTGTTTTATGGAAAGTAAGCTAAAGAATATAATCATGTACATAATAGCTACTGCTGGTAGTTAACATCTACTGTGTACAGTAGGTATAAGGCACTATTCTAAACATTTGAATATATTTTATCCCATTTAATTCCCACAAGAATCCTGTATTATCATGAATCCCAACTTAAAGATGAAAAGTAGAGACAGGTCAATAACTGTTCAAAGTCAGCCATATAGTAAGTGGTGAAGTCCAGATTCAACGCCAGAAAATCTGGTCCCAGTCTACGAGATTATTGGTGATTGCGGGGGTTAGGGGTGGAGAGCAATGGAGGGAGGTGGAAGAGGGTATCGGAGGAATAAATGGTGATGAAAATAAAATAAAATGAAGAAAAATAAATAAATAAAAAATGAAAATGAGTTACACATTTTTCAAAAAGAAAGGAGGGCAACTCCCAAATATGAAGCTACAAAGCTAACATCTGTGACGTCCTTCCCCTTTCCTTCACTGTTCGACTCTGCCACGCAACAACTCATTAGCACTTTGCTCCCCTTGGATAAAAAATAAAATAAAGTTGGCTTTAAAAACAAAAGAAAACTAAGTTATAAATCCAAGTATCTCTGTTCTTTGTAAACCCAAACAGAGGGAATATTTTACTGAGTAAAGATGACACTGATAAAGTATCTATTTTCTTATTTTTCCTTATTTGCGACCATGTCCTGTTCTCTGTTTAATCCCACGTTATCACAGAGTGCCCAACGACACTGGGACAGCTATTTTTTGGAAAGCTTTGTTTCATCCTCCATCTGAAGAAATACAAAGAAAGACATTTTGGTGCCTGCCTAGAATTATGAAAATGCAACCTTGTTTAAAGTAACAGCTCATTTGAAACCACAAACTAATTATGTTACCTGATGAACAGTCTCTTAGAATATCTATTTGCCTATTTGTCTTTAAGTTTATCATTGTCTCGAAGCTGGCTATTGCTGCATGGGTATTTTGTTGTCTCTTCTTCCAAGTCAGTGTGTCTCACAATTTTTTTCTTGCTATTTTATATTTCTTTCCCCCCTCGTCAGGCTGTTCTAAATTGTTCAAATTAATTATTTAACATATAGTATATTCCTCATCTTAACTTTAAAAATGTGAATTTCAATAGCTTAAGTTTAAAAAAAAATTCACTCATTTATTTAAAAGGCTATTGTTTCATCCTTTGTAGGATTGGCAGTATTCAATAATTAGTAATAATAATAATAACTAATGGCTGCTATTTATAAAGTACTCATTATGGGCTAAGCACTATTTGATGTAAGTACTTTCTGTGTATTAACGCATTTAATATTATACCCCTAGGAATTCAATTTTATCATTTTCATTTTACAGTGAGAAACCTAACATTCAAAAAAAAAAGTAACCTGTTTGAGGTCACACACGTGGTAGATGATGGAGCCAGGATGTAAGCCCGGGCAGCCTGGCCTGGAGTTCAAATCGTAACCAGTGTGCTAAACATCTAGACAAGCTGAGTGGTTAAGAATCTTAAGCACTGCTAACTTAACCATGACTAATAAAGAGTGGCTAGCTTAGGCTTTGACATTCAACAGATTCGGGTTTGAACAACTTTTTCCTACTTCCTGGCTATGTATTTCTAGGCAAGCCTCTCACTGTCTCCAAATTTCAGTTTCTTCATCCGGAAATCCAAGTATAATACCTATGTCACTGTAAGAAGTAAGTGAACTAACAAACAGGAATCACTCAACACAGTGGCCAGCGTGCCTGATCAATTATCATTAAGCACAATCATAGAAGTCTGCACTTCCTGGTCTGCATTCAGTGCACTTCTTAAAGCTTCCAAAAAGCAGGAACCAAATGACACACTGTGGTTCTGAACAAATATCAGATTCGAAAGTAGAGGGATCTGTGTTGCTCTGCGCCCTCCTGGTTTTCTAGCGCCGGCTCTCTGACCCATTTAAAGAAGAGCCTTGGTCTCGGTGCCACTCTAAGACTGTCCCTCCCCCAGGGAAATGTTAAGGGCTGCTGCTGTGTATGTGGGGTTGCATCCATACAGCCTTATTGCCGGTCAGGCGCTAGGCTCCAACCTTACTTCCTTGGTAGCCAGGCTCCATTTCAAGCACACCAATTCCTGTAACAAGCAGACGCACCCCCATACTTAGTGGCTACCCTAGAGCAGGTAAGAGTTAAGAAAGATGGAGAGAACTCCTCCTCCCCCTGCAGCAAAGGGACAAGTCCCTTCAGCCTCCCTTTGATTTTGAGCCCTTTGGTTGACCTGAACCTAGAAATATAAAAATAATGAGCTTCGCTTCCCTCCTGCATTAGCAAAGGACCCAGAGAGACATGCAGCAAGTGGTAGCCTTAGCGGTCTGTTTCACTGGGGCTTCTTTTCTTCCTGTGCCACGTGTTGACTTAGAAGACAGCTCTTTGCCTCCCTGACCTGAAAAGCAAGTTATACTCTGTTTTTCCTCCCTCTGTCACCAGAAACAAACTAACCAGCCTACTGTTGGCTCTTAGCCAGAAAATGTCTGAATTGTGATATCTGCGAAATGTTACCCTGAATCATTTAAATCCAAAAACAGCCATGGTGAGGTCAAGAAAACTAGATACCTATCGTAAAATCTGTATTATTATTATTATTATTATTATTATTATTATTATTATTTATTATTATTATTATTGGCTCTAGAGTCTCAAACTCATAACCAGATACTCAAATCTTGCCCATGAGAGTGTTTAATTTCCCTGGCACAGGACTTTAAAAGGAGTCCTAATTTGAAGGACTTTAAGTGATGTACGCAGTGAATTCCCAGGGCTCTGCAGGAACCACCAGTCCCTGTTTCCTTATGGAGCAAACGATTTACTCTCTCATGGCACTTGACTGGTTCTTGCTATGCTTTGAGTTTGCTAAGCCTGTGTTAGAAGACGATTTACTCTCTCATGGCGCTTGACTGGTTCTTGCTCTGCTTGAGTTTGCTAAGCCTGTGTTAGAAGATTCCAAGAGTCTGACTCCAAAGGATCTAAGGTAAAAAGAAACTTGATTGTTAAAATAGCCTCAGCTACTGAAAGGTTTACAGATGCTATTAAAAATGTAATTATTAAGGTTTCATTAATTTAACAAAAGCCCCGATTTCAGAAACACTGCATTCTTAGAATGCTGTGGGGCATTCTAAGTCATTGAGGGCATAGTTAGAGAATATTCGTAAACCAAGTTATAGAAAATGAAAGTATTTGTAAGCAATATGACTTACTTTATTATTTTTTTTAATTTTTTTTCTTTATTGATTTTTTTAGAGAGAGAGGAAGGGAGAGAGAGAGAGAGATAGAAACATAGATGAGAGAGAACATCAACTGGCCACCTCCTGCATGCTCCCCACTGGGGATCGGGCCCACTATCTGGGCATGTGCCCTGACCAGGAAATCGAACTGGTGACCTCTTGGTGCACGGGTCGATGCTCAACCACTGAGCCACACCGCCGGGCATGACTTACTTTTATTAGGAAAAATTATAAATCATTCAGAAACACCACATTTAAAATTTAGTTTAGATATTTAAATGCTGAAAAATTAGACTTCCTGACAGTCAAGTAAGAAGCAAAGGCACAAATCTTGGGAAATCTATGCAGCTGTTTTTTCTAATGTGAGTAGAAATACAGCTGACAATGGGGTATTAAATGAAATGTTAGAGATGGCTGCAGTGAGATTCCAGACTCTGCAGAGTTCCACAGACGTCCGGAGGGGAAAGCTGGGAAGCTTGTTGGTCCTTTTCTATTTTATGTCAGGCTCATATATTCTACTGTATCTTTTGGTAGGTTCACTTTAATTTTCTTGCAGTATCATTAATGAATATTCATTCATTAAATATTTGAGAAAACCCACAGTTGTATCTACTGAATTTCAAACTTAAAAGATTTGTCTGTCACCAGTTTGGCATGGCATGAAAGCAAAACTAATGTGAGATGGACAAATATTGTAAAATTGACATATAAGTATTGCATTAAGTATTGATATCTTGAAAGTCTATCGTGTGGCCTTAGTTTTAAAAATTTACAAAAGTACTGAAAACACACATACAATTTTAAAAATGTACACTCCACCGCCCAGGAAACCACTGTTAACAATTCGGTACGTGAGCTTCTGATGTTTCCTAGGATTTTCTACATGTGTATCGTATACAGGATTAGTGTTGGTCTTCTTAGACAAACACCTGGACTTGTACTGGTCATATACGCAGGGCTATGGTGTTGCCTATGCTTAAATTACTTGTATGCTTTGTAACTCTGACACATGAAAACTAGGTTTCTCAATTACCACATGCCCTATAAATATGTTAAAAAGAAACAATACCACAACACAACTGAACTCAGATTACTGAGAGCCTTACTTTTAAAACAAAATTAGTATACTAAATAATGCACTGGTTTAAATATAAAGTTTCATTTGTTCTTAAAGTGTATATAATTTAAAATCAGTGTATTAGACACTATTATCATGGAGGTATTTGTGCCTTCATCTAATCAACATCTCTGAAACATATTCAAGTGCTCATCCATGGTCACTAACAGCCCCAGACCCAGGTGAGCAGGGCCCCTGGGCCTGGACTTTACAAGGTCTCCCTATGGCTCGCTGCCATCCTGCACTCCACAGGGGTCAGGGAATCTGCAGGGCCAAATGGATGGGTCCTCTTGTGGTTTACACTAACTTTTCTAGACGATTCTCCAGGTACCTAAGACATTTCCTGCCCTATGGTCCTGAGCCTAGTCCCGGGCCTGTGCAGGCCACCTTCCTGGTCCATCCCCCTGAAAGAAGAGTACTGTGTGTCCCTAAACCTAGACCACATAGGTGGCAACGATATAGCCTTTTGCGGGTGGGAAATGGTATTGAGAGACTTAGAAGTCTGATTCCCCAAAAGCCTTCCTGCTGCAGCTCCAAGCGGGAGTGGGCAGGTAATGACCAGGCAACAGGCGAAGGGCTTGCTGCTCAGCCAAGCTGGTACAGCGAAGTCCAAGAGCTGAGGAGTTCTATAGTCAAACCTGGGTTTCTAGGCCATTATAAAAATATATGTCTCAAGGTAGAAGAGAAGAACATATTTAAGGGTTGACCTTATTTTATAATTTTTATACATTTGCCCACCCCCCACAAAACCTTAGGGGCAGGACTGTATATGATTACTATGCTTAACCTCAGGGTAAAACTGTGATGATCAAAATATAATTTCTTATGTAATTGTTCATATAAATGCAATCCGACTGTAAGGAGCTTCACCTGCCACTGTAAACTGGTACCGTGCTTTGTCACCTGTGCTGATGCCATTTTTACGGTAAAAGGTGTTAATTTTTGGACCGGTGGCTGTTTTATTTCTAAGGATACGTAGCAAAATCGCCCTAATATTTACCACGGTGAGGTGAGTTCCGAGGGCTACCACACCCCCGTCTCACAGTCCGCTGGGTTTAGTATTGGCAGCAAGCATGCTCTAGTTTTTCAGTTTCTTAGTTAGGTTTAGCCATTAATTTAACTATTCTGTCACACAGGAAAGAGAGTATAACCCTATGCATAAGGTGATTTTTCGTTCTGCTTTTACTGAACAATTTCTGACGGATGCATATGATCATAACATTTCCAGCTTTAATTCTGTTATCTCTTCATGTACGGAACATTCAAGCCATTGGGCACACAGCCGGAGAGGGGGACTCAGTCTTCTTATTTACTTTCTACTCACATAAAAATTCACATCTTCACTGTAATAACAATATCTATGTTTATAGAAAAAAAATGTAAAAAACACTTGTCAGACTATTATCTTGCTTATTCTTCATTACTGCTTTGTGAAGTGTATTGTTATTACCTTCATTTCACAGATGAATTAAGCTGAGGATCATAGACGATAAGGAACATCCCAAAGTCACACAGCAATTAAGTGGCAAATTCTCTGACTCTGAATCCCATGTTCTTTTCCAGAACACTATACTTCTCAAAAATCTTATCTTCTGTGGCAGACAATGGAAATTCAGAAGTACACAACACTGCTTATTACCTTCCCCAAATCAATAAATATTGCCAGATCATAAGGTGTCTGTGGAGGGTAAAAGATGAGTAAGACATAGTTCCCACAACCAAGGAGCTTACGCACTAATTCGGAAGCAGAGATATGCGTACGTCAAATGAAAGAGAATAGGATAAGTGTCCCAGAGGAGTGCAAGTCACCATGGATGTTGTAAGGAGGAAGATAAGAATTCCGACGGAAGCAATCAAAAACAACTATGGCTCAGTAGGGAGAGTGGAATATGAGCTCAGCTTCCCAAGATGAATCAAGGTAAATAGAGAGATATCAAAGTTTCCATATAGATGAAACAGCATATAAGCAAAGGCTTGTAGTCGGGGGCAGGGTGGGGAGCAGAGCAAGAGAAGTGTGTGTGTGTGTGTGTGTGTGTGTGTGTGTGTGTGTGTGTGTGTGTGGTGTGCCATCCATGTTTATAATTGTATCTGTACTTATATCAATAAGTACATCTGTATCTATAGTTATATGATCTATAACTATATATATATATATATATATATATATATATATATATGTAGATATCTGTATCTATAGGTTTGGTAATACCTGTTAAATCTGACAGCTGAAAAGAGGGCCAACCTAATAAGAACAAAGGGCAGCAAACTTAAAAACCAATCAGTTGTAGAAATGCAGACTGGTGTAGCCAGTACGGAAAACAGTATGCCGTTTCCTCAAAAATTTAAAAATGGAACGGCCATTTAACCCAGTGATCCCATGCTAGGAATATATCCTTAGACTCCTGAAACACCAATCAGAAAGAATGTATGCACCCCTATGTTCATAGCAGCACTATTTACAGTAGCTAAGATCTGGAAACAGCCCAAGTGCCCATCAATAGATGAGTGGATTAAAAAAGCTGTGGTGCATTTACACAATGGAATACTATGCAGCTGTAAAAAAAAAAAAAAGAAGGATCTCTTACCCTTTGAGATAACATGGAGGGACCTGGAGAGTACTATGCTAAGTGAAATAAGCCAGTCAGAGAAAGACAAGTATCACATGATCTAACTTATATGTGGAATCTAATGAACAAAAGAAACTGATGAACAAAATAGATCCAGAGACATGGAAGCAAGGAACAGACTGATGAACTTCAGAGGGAAGGGGGGTGGGAAGAGATAAATCAAACTTACATATATATATGCATAACCAATGGACACAGACAACTGTGTGGTAAAAGCAGTGGGGGGGTGGGAGTGGCAAGGAGGAGGTCAATGGGGGGAAAAAGGAAGAACATCTATAATACTTTCAACAATAAAGATATGGAATGTGGAAACCCAAATTTTCATACATTGATACAGTGTCAGCTGACTAAATACCTTTGAGCCAGGAAATCTAATGAGCAAGTATGCAAAGATATATGACAAAGAACATTTACTGTGATAGTGTTTCTAATAAAGAAAATTCGAAAACAGTCCAAATCTTAACCATATGGAATTATTTAAATAAATTAAAGTAGATATATTTCTGAAATGTGGTAGAACTATATGTATGAACAAATCCTCATTGTATTGCTACATGAAAAGAACAAATGATGGACAGTAGTACAGTGTGCCTGCCTCTAAGCAGATAAAATAACATTTGCATAAAAAGTACAGATGATAAATAAGTCATAAACCAAATCACAAACATAATGATAAATAATACTTACCTCTGAATATAGGATTCAAAAGAATTTGCAAGTTCTGTTTAACACTAAAATTGTTTGAATGTTTGCAAAGTATATGCAAATTATTTCTAGTTTATTATTTTAAATTTAATTATCATAAGTTATCATAACTTGTAACACACAATTCTGCTCAAACCCTATTGCATATAAGGGGTCAATTACTCAAATAATACCAACCTTATTTAGAATGTTTTCCTTGGCTATATTTGATCTTCTGGATACCATAATATAACACTACAACTGATTTTCATAAGGCCTACATACCTTGATCACAAAGGACATGTTTTTCTGGCCAAAATGTCCCAAACAGCATGAACATGTTTAAAGGATCATACTTTCGATGGAAAACACTCTCACATATAAAGGGGAAAGGACAGGTAGACTAGGTTTTCTCCATGACAGAATAATTATTCCATTCATTTTTATAACCATAAAAATGTCAGATTATTTCAAATAAAACTTTCTACCTTGCAAGGTTATTCTAGGATTTTCTACTTTCTTCATCTCTTTTCCATAAAAAGAAATACTCCCTCAAATAATCTTTCAACAATATTTTAATTATCCAATTTCTTATACAACTGGAAGCCGCTGGTAGGATTTAAGGAATCTCAGGTACGCTTCTGAGCGACCATACACACTTTTGCCTATGTGAAATCCATTACCCAGAATGGAATCTGCCAGGTAATATAAAGGCATTTTCCTGTTACTTCCTTTATCCAGGGAGAGAATTACATTTATTTTAGAAAATATACACATCTCAATACCACTGGTTGCTATGAAAACACTTTCACCACGACCTATTTCTTTATATCAAAAATGACAGGCCCACCCCACTCCCCACCAGCATAGTTCACTATGGATCCTGCAACTTCATACAAAATCTTTCAAATTTAGACCCAGGTTTGCCACTCGATTTAGGTCACAGATTCATCTATTATTTCAGAAAAAAAAAATGCTTTAAATAATATTATTTGGAAAATAATACTGATTTTTGCAAGCACACATCGAAGACTGGCCATGCTTTGGGGGGATGATAATTCCTGGCATCATAGATTTCAGTGAAGATGGCTTGTCAAGCGGAATGGGAAAAAGCCTAAGCAAAGTAAATTTCCATTAAAGATAATTATCAAGATTGTAAGTCCCCGGGCTGTTGTTGATTATGTATGGTAGCAGAAGTAGAGTTGCTTGAGCAAATGGTAACTGGCTAACAAGTTGAAGATACAGAGAAGTCGAACACCATTAAGTTCAAGTCAAATGCAACAGTATACATGCAGAGTTTTTACCTGATAGAAGAGTTTTGGAAAAAGGAATACCAACCCATCAACACTACTGAACAAATAATTCCAAGGTAACCTGCCCTTTATAGGGGCCTTCTAATATAGAAATAGCAATGATTTTCATCATCATTAAATTATTAACAATAGCCTAGCCGGTGTGGCTCAGTGGTTGAGCATCAACCCATGCACCAAGAGGTCACCGGTTCGATTCCCAGTGAGGGCAAACGCCCATGTTGTGGGCCTGATCCCCAGTGGGGGGCATGCAGGAGGCGGCCAATCAATGTTCTCTCTCACCGATGTTTCTATCTCTCTCCTTCTTCCTTCCTCTCTCTTTGAAATCAATAAAGAAAAAACATTTACAGTAATCTCATTGACTCCTCTGTCATGGAGAAGATAAGTAGGCAAAATGTCCAAAATAACTAAGCAAAATTTTCCACCATAACATGAACTTCTCTCAAAAACTATTAAAACTTGCAATATATTATATAATACTATCAGATCTCACCAGTGGAGTCTCTGACTCATCATATAAATTGAAGTCTCTCAGAAAGGAAATGATTGCTACAACTGTTATAAGCGCTTTTGAAAAATATCCCTATTAGTTACCTCACTGACAACGAATAATCTCCAACTGACTATAGGAAGCAAATAATTATTCTGGTTTAACAAATCCATATATACTAAAACACTACAGTTTGGCTGGTTCTGACCATCCTTTTAAACAATTAAGTCACTATGTCATTTTAGAGAATGAATAAAGATTTGTTCTTTCCTACACTTGAGAACATATTATTTTGGGGACAATGTCAGACATCAGGGCATACTACCATGTGCCCGACTCATTTAACATGTTTCTCTCCCTAGCTTATGACTCCCCAACCAAGTTTCTGCATTGGCTCACTCTCACTCTGTGTACTGTAAGTAACTGAAGCGTCTGCATCTGCTACTGCAGGTGAAAAATAAAAGGCAGACAACACAATATGTGTGTGATTTAAGGAACGGTTCCGCCACAGACTCTAATTGCTCTCAGGATCTGAATTGGCAAAACCATAAGACATTCAACAAAAGGTTCTATGCAGGTAAGCCTATAAAACCTAATTATTTCTCACAAAGCAGACCATTCCGTTTAAAATAAAAGAAAGCTATGAGCAATAAAGACCATGCCATTAACAGTTAGTCTTCTGCACACATGATTAGACACAGAGAGATAAAGAAGCCTCTAAATTTAATGACGAATCCCATATTTCTGGTGGGGTTCAATATTCTGTGCTAATTATGTTGAAAGACCTGTGCTTCTTAAAAGTACTTAGACTGCAAAGTACAACACTATCTCCGTGGATTCACTGTTAACACAACATTTAACTTTGACATTAAACTATACTTGAATGTATGAATGTAGGAGTAATTTTCTTCTTTTTTACTTTCTTAAAACAATTTTTAGAAATGGTTTTAAGCTTCTGAAAACTCTAATATTTACTGGTATGTATGTAATTCAGCATTTCATAAAACTTTTTAAAAAGTCCTTAGTGTGAGACAAAGAATCCTATTTGAAGGAGGAATTAAAATGAATTAAAAGGTCCAACAAGTAAAATAAATAAATAAATAAATAAATAAATAAATAAATAAATAAATAAAGCCACTGTTAAAAGGGAATTCACACCAGGGAGTCCTATCTTCTGTTTACCACAATTTTTTTTTTTTAAATATTCAAAGTAAATGATGCCAAAGGCAGCAGAATGGAACCACCAGAGTCCAGGAAACAAACACTAATGTAGCATTTCTCCATTAAATAGAATCACCATGCCTCTTCTAAGTAGAAAAGATTTGTTCTTTCATATAGCTTTGTACTAATTTGGTTCTATAAAGGGCACTTCCCTAGTAACATGCAAATGTAACTCCAGTTAATAAAAATGGAAGTTATCTACATACCACAGCTGTGCAAAAGACCAAAGTTGAAGTCACTGGTAGTGTTTAATGTATAAGCTATTAAAAAAACTTAAGTAACATAATGCCAAAAAAATTTTAGATTTATAAACCACACGGAGGAAACACTATCTTTGCCATTCGAATGGGATGGTTAGGCAAGATCTCATTTTATGTTGGACTGTATTTAATTTCTTTTATAGTCTTTGTGAAATAAAAGAGAATCCTATTGGCATTCAAATGATATTGCTTGAAAAGAAAACCATTTTAATTTTATTTCTAAATGTGTGGAATAGGAAAACAAGTTAAAACAGTTTAAAAGCCACAGGGAAGCGGAGGAGTCTTTTTCCCCCTAACTGCACAATAGTTAGTGTCTCCATAGAAACCGATGGCGTTGCAGTGAAGTGTCATCAACAGACCTGGGTTTCTAAAATATATACAAGCATATTTCCAATGACATTGAAAAACACATGTATACATCCTTGACAAAGGAAAGAGTGATCATTGCATTTTTGTGGAACAAGAAAAACAGCTTAAAATCATACGATGGTCTTTTGATAAAACTAAATTCTTTTTTGGTCATCTTATTCAAAGGCCACATAGATTAACAGGAAAAGTACTTGCATGTTGGAATTGAAAACTTCTTTGCAGAATCTTGCTCCTAGCAAGTTATTAATTAATTATAATTATATGTGTTTATGTTCGCTTTCCTAACTAGCAGATACTAAGATGGCTGGGGCCTTGGCTAATCAGTTCATGACTATTTGCCTGGTCTGGAACTTAGTAAGACATACAAATTCTTACTCTGAAGTGACCTCTCCTCAGCCTTATGCCCTCACCCCTACTTTTACCCCAACTCCTTATCACAACATTTGAAAATACTTCTTAAACTCTGATCTTCTGTAAGCAAATGTTTTCATACCGTGAAACAGAGCCAGGATGGGAGAAATGGCACATCAGTGGTCTAAGAGCTGTATGTGGCTCCATAGTGTCCTCTCTGTCACTAACTAGCTGTGCTACCTTGAGCAGCTCACTCATCTCCTCTGACTTTAGTTACTCTTACGCAATACACTTGTATCACTAGAGATATTCTACTTCTATTATTTGAAAAGGACAAAATGTCTCAGGGTTGTGTCTGAACTACTGTGCTCTCATTTAAAGCTCAGAATTCTGTATTCTAGTGCTAAAAGGACAGATTAACAGCTATGTATTCGTTTCCTATGAAGAAATTACCACAAATTTTAATGGCTTAAATTGCCAGAAACAAATTTCTGACAGTGCTGGAGGTCAGAGTCCGGAATCAGTTTCCCTGGGCCGAATTAAGGAGTCAGCAGGGCTGCCTTCTTTCTGGAGACTGTAGGAAAATAAGGTTTCCTTGTCCTCTCCAGCTCTGAGAGGCTGCCCTTGTTCCCTGGCTCAAGGCTGCGTCACAGCCTTCTGCTTCCTGGTCACATTTCCTCTGACTCTAACTCCCCTGTCCCCTTTCAGAGAACCCTTGCGATCACATAGATCACCAGATAACCCAGCACAATTTCCCCACCTCGAGACACTTACTTTAATCACATCTGCAAAGTCTCTTTTGCCGTAGAAAGTAACATATTCACAGATGTCTGGGGGACCATTATTCTGCCTATATGCTTCAGAAAAACGTTAATGGGATTTTCTGGCACCTTTGTGAGGTCTGGATTTTAAGATTTCTATTAGCCACTCCCAAGTACCAACGTTAGCACTCTGCTCTGGCTGCTCCGTAACTGGCTTGCCCTGCCATATGTCAGTTATTGCTTTTATAGAAAAATCTTTTGTATGCAAAAACTAAATGTGACAGAAATCTTTGGAGACTAGGTTACATGCAGGTAATAGCTAGACACCAAATACACAAATGGCAGGTTTCTGCCTATAGGTTATGCATCAGAGAAGACAAAATAGGCATTTCATTATATACAGATGCTACGCAAACTCCATGAAAACAGGACAGAAGTTGTGCATTCAACGCAAGACACTCATTCTGAAAACACACATTGACTACCGTTCCGCTTTCCTCATACAGTCTTAATGACGGTGGAATTTATTTGTTTCTACCTGTAGAGTACAAAGTAAATTACAGAAAGCAGAGGTTTGTGTGTATCTTTTCTCACCTTGAGAAAGTCACTAAGCAGGGTTCACATCTATAATAAGGCACTTTTCTGTAAGGTTTAATTAAAATGAACTAATCTGGCTCTTTTGATTGCTTTTAAAATTATCTTGGATTTTTCCAAGAAATGGGACATCATAAAAAGTAAGAAAATATGGCACTTCTGCAGTAGTGATTAACATGAGTACATTTACAAGAATTTTTGTAGATATACAATTAACAATAATATTTTAGTATATTTCCCAAGAGCCTGTGGTTTTGGGCATTGAGGGAATACATTCCATTTTGCTGATTTACTCCATTGCCCATATCTTACCCACTTATTTCCCAAAAGATGAATAACTAGATATGTAGAATTTTATTCTTCGGATGGGAAAAATGTAAATTTGTTCAGTTTGGTAGGTGAATTAGCTCTTTTTGCCACAAAGGTCCACTTAATAAATTATGCTTCAGTGCACTAAATAGTAGCTCTGTGACCCGCAAAATTCTTTTTTTCTTTTTCTTTTCGTATCATCTTCTAACCTGCCAATGGTGGGCAATTTTCTCCCCACTGCTGAAAGAGGAGAGCTCATTATTATTTGTGAGGTGCTTTACAGTGTCTCTATTAACCAGTCTTCAAAAAATTACCTGCTGCTACTCTGATACCTTCCTACATTACTCTTCTCCAAAAACCTTAGGACATAATATACTATCTATCATATTATGAATTCTCATTTTGCAGAATGAAAACCAAGAAGTCAAAGCCACAGAGGCTCCATGGTGACAGAGGACTGGAGACAAGGACTTGGCTCTGTGACTTTAAACCTCCCATTCCGTAGCTTAGCTCACTGAAATAAGAAGTTATATTTACATTCACTGCAAGAGCAACATATTTCAAATAATCCATGAGAAAGCAGAACAGTTTTTACTGCTACTCTGAAAAAATCAGGCCATCTGGCTGCCCCCATGACACATTTGAATAAGAATATCAGTTTAAAATTTTAGGTCAAAGCAAACCAAGAGAAAATAGCTTGACAAGAGTAAGCTAACATATTTAATGTCAGGTTGATTTTGGATTTGCCCTAAAATTTATGGATGTACATTTTTAAACGGAATTGGTGACATTTAGATTGGATTATTTTATCTTTTGTTCATGCTTGGTAAATCATCATGAAATTTGGGCTTTGAAATGGAAAAATAGGTAAGGTAGATAGAATGCAGAATAAAATTAAGATGGGGATACCTATTTTTTAAATTGCCCTTTTCTCTTAGAAACATTTTTTTTTATATTTAGAAAAATAAAAAACAAAGTATATTGCAAAAATTAATAATCAAGTTACTGTACATGCAAATACCTATACAGGTACAGCTATATCATACACAGATTACCATTACGTTTCAAATTACAGTTATACAGATGTCTGTGTTGAGGTAAGGCTTTGTAAGGTGCTTTTTAAACGAGATATTACATACTTTTACGATCATGTTCTGTTTGGGGGACAAAATGTATTTTGGTGTCCAAATCATTATAAGTTTGATTACAACTATAAATGCAAGTAAAAATTCTAGAAGAGTGCATATAAACCAAAAATCAAAACAGATATGTTACAGATTATTGTACTGGGGTCACAAGTGTTTTAAAAATCATCTAATATTGTTAACACAAATACAAGAAAATTTAGATTGATTTTAGATTAATCCCCTTCAATTGATTATAAGAACTACTGTGACAAGTGATACAATAGTTCATACTATTATTAAGTTAAGTATACATAGGACAGCTGCAGTAATTCTAAGTCAAACATATATTTGTCAGGCTCACTGTATAATTAATTCATCGAAAATTGTTATTTAGAACTATATTAAAGAGACATTCCCCTTAATTTTGTCATTTTTACACAATAGGACAATGAATAGATGACTGGCTATTGCAAGGATTTAATCGTGGTTTATGGGTATGGCTGAATACATTAGTAATCTATTCATTGTTTTTGTCATGATTAAAGGGTAAAGGGTCCTAATTTTTTGTTTTTAACAATTCATTGTTTTCAAATTGCACAATGTCCAACATTTCCCCTCATTTGATCACTGGCATTTTCCTAACTCCATAGAGGCAAATAATACCAAGAGAGAGAAAAGTGAAGTCTTTTTGAAACTAATCATTTATTTATTTGGGAAAGCTTGTTTTATGTATATGTGGACAATAGGATCAGAATTTCAGGGTTTTTTCCCCATAATACAGAAAAACATTAACTGGCATAAATCTTTTTTTTCTTTTTTCTTTTTTTTTTTTTTTGAGGACATATTTCTTATGCGTGCTCCACAGGGCATGACATAAAACAAGGTATATACTGAGACCTGAATAAATATGGTGGCCAATTGAATCTGAGAAGCAATTACCATTTTTGAGCATTTGCCATCAGTGGGTGAAACCTTATACATCAAAAGGGAATATGGTTGTTCTCTCATAAGAAAGTGCATGAATCCATTAGGTGAGCAATATCTATTTAATTGAATGGTTTGGGAGGTCTCTTATTTCTCATCAGTGGAAGATTAATAGTTTGAAACAACACCAGAGCCCTGATTTTGTTTTACTTGCGTAAAAGGAAAAAAAAAATCTTTCATTTGATAATTCAGTAATGCAGCGTGATGATTTTCTCTCCTGGATTTCCTTTTCTTGGAAAAAAACAAAAGATCATTATCATCAAGCAGCATTTACTGAGTGTCTAGTAGTTCAGAATAGACTACAAAGCTCCACAAATCAGCAATCTTCTGAAACAAAGCAATGTTTCTCCTAAGGACTTATGGACCTGATAAACTACAACATGAGAAAGTAGATAGTTTTTATCTTGAAAATGAAGCCTATTGAAAGAAATTTTTCTCACTTTGAATGCTTATCTTAATGCTTTAGACCACCGGTGACCATCCAGTGCACTGGAACACACATTTATGAAATGGCCCCAGTAATCTGAAAAAAAAAAAAAATGAATGTACCACTAAAAGGTGAGTAATTTCCTCTCTAATCACAGGGAGGATCCAACCTACAAAAGAGAATGGCCATGAAAATTTTACTGAAAATCTTTCTTCCTCTCCATTCTCTCTAACAAATAATATAGACATTTGCGTGTTGGTCTCTTAATCTTATTTTTAAAAATTATGAACTCAGACAGCTGAAGATAAAAATGGCCACTAATTCATTTGTAATTGTCTCTATCATTATTAGCCTATATCAAAACACTGTATTTTAAATGTTTTGCATGCATTATTTATTTAATTCTCATAAAAAAATCTTGTAAGATAAGCACTATTTATCACTCCGTGTCCTTTTTGAATAGATGAAGAAATTATGGCTTAGAAAAGTAAAATAACTTGCTTGAGGGCATACAGACCTGAAAAAATAGACACCCCCCCCCCCCACACACACACACACAAACACTTGAGCCCTGCTCTGGCCCACTCCCAAACCTGTGCTTCTAATGTAGTGCCATGTTAACTCTCATCAGGTTTTTCTAGATATCTATGAAATTTTATTATAATGAAAATACATATCTATACGTTAGCAAATAGGAGAAAGCCAAAAAGCTGGAGAGAAATATTTAACTTTCCCCAGGATCAAAACTAATATGATGATATTATTTTGTATTATATTTTGTGAAGTATATGAAAAGGGTAGCATTGGAAATTAGAGCCAGGTATGCATTTTGGCTAACTTGATGGCTCTAGCAGACTATCCGTTTTCAGGAGAAACTAATCTTTTTTCTTCACAAAATACTTATTCTTATCTGATCAAAACACTTCTATCAAACACACGACTCTGTTCAGGTGTTTACTCCATAATGCCTGCAGAACTATTGTAGGTGAATAAGGACTACAATGTAATCCTGGAAGTATGACTAGTTTACAGAAATTCATAATTTTTTGTATGTAGGGCAACATTTCTCTGTGGCTAAAAGTCATAACTAACAAGGACACAAGTCTATCTGGTGTTCTTTCCATTGTCACTGGGCCATGTTCTTCGTAGGTAAAAGAAAAGAAAGAGAAGGAAAGAAAAGAACTAACAAGTGGAATGAACAGGGGTTTTGCCCAGCCCTTTCTTCCATATTCCAGAAGCCTCAGGGTATTCCCTCTTATAGGTAGTTGTCATATGAATTTTCACCTGAATTCAGAATAACCCCTTTCTGGGATCACAAGTGACTGGTTCTGCAGAGTGAAACACCTGAATTGGCAGGGTCACTCAAAGTCCCTTCTTTAGCTTTAAAAAATGAAAGATGAAAAAGAAATTCTTGGGAGATGAAATATCCATTTTCTCACTATGCCATGGAAAAAGAATTCTCGGGTAGGTACTGAAGTCCAGAAGCAAAGCCAAGCAGAAACAAAAGATCGGGAGAGAATGTTGTCAGCATTTAAACCTTTGGCTGTGGCTATTTCTGAGGGCCGGGTGCTTCTTATCTCACACCACTGTTCTATCGTCCGATCGTTTCTTGCAACATCTAATCTAATAGATCTCTATTTTTGTATCAAGTGATCTGGAGCTAGCTTCTCCACTGGCAGCATAAAGGATCACAAATAAATGACTACTACATAGAGCATCTCACTACAGGCTGGGCACTGTGCCAAACCCTTCACAGACTTGCTTTCCAATAGTCACAGACACCCTGTGAGAAAGGCATTGCTCTCTGCATCGTACAGCAGAGAAACCGAGTGCGAGAGAGAGATTAAATTGCCCAAGATTGTACTCAGAAAGTGATGAAGACAAGGCTGGATTACGCTGCAGACACCCTTCCTGCAATACTGGCTTGGAAAATCTACCAACAGGTATCAGATTTAAAAAAAAAAAATCAAACCTTTTAGAGGTAGCATAGTAGTGGAAATGGCATTGGAAAATAATAGGATCCAAAGATTCAAATATGAGGCTCCCTTTTGCAACTAAAACTTTTATCGATAACTTAGAACGATAAATGGGTAGTGTTAAAATTCCAAGTAGGAATGTATCCCCATTGGTGGCACTATTTTTGAAGAGGATTTTGTGGGTCTGGGAAACTAACCACCATTTCCTATGTAAAAATGTATTTTGCCCTGGCCAATTTGGCTCAGCAGTCAGAGCGTCGGCCCTTGGACCGGTGAGTTGCGGGTTCGATTCCGGTCAAGGGCACGTAGCTCGGTTGTGGTTTGGTCCCTGGCCCTGGGCCGGGTCGTGCAGGAGGCAGCCAGTCGATGTATATCTCTCACGTCAATATTTCTCTCTCTCCCTCTCCCCCTCCCTCCCTCTTTCCCATTCTATCTGAAGATAAATGGAAAACTATCCTCAGGTAAGGATTAAAAAAAAAAATTTGTATTTTTTATTTCCAAGCTATTGACTAACAAGTGAATGTCAGAACACAACTCCTTTGAAACTTGGGGACTGACTGTATTAATAATGTTCAGCTTGATGGAATATTTAAAATGACAGAGCCACATTTTCAAAGTATTTCTAGGTACTAAAGGTAGATATTCTCTTTTTTCCTGAAAAAATAATTTTCCTTGAAATATATTTTTTGGCTACTTTATTCTATACAATGTATAACTTAAAAAAATTAACTAGTTAAAAATCAATTAGAAGTTTTTGATTATACAAAGGACTCTATAAACTAAAAGTCTCTGGAAAAGTCTCAAATAGAAAAGCCAAAAGTCTCAATACTATTACTAAAATAGCAAAGACAAATAAAGATAAATGTAGAATTTATTAGTACATTCTGAAAAATCTGGAAGTTTCAACAGCTCAATTGTCTGGCTATACTTCAGTGGAGGGCTGGCAGCGGAATATATTTCTATTCTCCAACTTTGGAATAATTTATGGTTAATATTCTTTGGAGCAGTTGCTGCATGTGAGTTGTGTCATAGCCAATAGAAGGCAACACACATTTCACGTGAGTAACCTTCTCATCAGGAGCACCGCATAGATACGTTGTGGGCCCTAGGTTAATAACCTTACTGTAAATTTACAACAAAGGCTGGAATCTATCAGGTAAAGAAGAGTGTCAATGGTGCCTCTGCAACAATGGTGGGTTTTGACTTCTCATTCCGAAACTATGCATGGAAGCATGTTTTATTTACCCAACCCATATGCTCTGACGGACAGATGGAATCTTGTGCAATTTTTTTATGCTTCTTTTTGTAGTATAAGACAATATTATAGCCAAATCTGTCCTGTTGAATGAATTCATACCTTGATTTGGTTGAATCCAAATCAAGGATCACACTAATGCACTCATCAGTGTGTCCCAGTGAACCCAACACACTTTAAATGGGACCTTGTCGTTTTGTTCACAAGCTTTCAGCACTCCACCTGGTCCTGAAGTGTCTAGACCATTTTCAGGATATATGGTTTTATTTTGTGGTTCATCTTGTCCTAGCCTATCCTACCCTGCCCACAATGAATCACTGATTTAAACATACGGAAGAATAAATATAATTGACAATTGATCTTATTTAATTCAGAGCACAAAGTAAATACCCACTGAGTTTCGCAGCAATGCCAATCAGCAGCAACCAAAGTGTGTCCCATGAAAATCGCCAATAAGGTGGGTCAATCTCACAGCACTCTCTGTTCATATTTTAGGATTCAGTTTCCTCGGGAATTTCCTCATGATTTCCAAGGAGAGTTTTCTTCCTATTATTTTCCCATGCCTTCCCATTATTGACAGTGTTGTCCTTAAAGTATGTTTTCTTATACTTTCTCTACAAATTTCATTCTGCATCATGGATTAAACTCAAGAAAACTCTTTTTAGATAAATTTACTTCATTCATTTTGTTCTTCTGAACCACATCTTCATGTTTTCTTTTTGTTCATTATTTTCTATGACATCTTCTTCCCCTGAATATTATCTGTGATTCTGTCCCATAGCCAGTACTAGCAAGAAAATAATTTTCTAATTCATGCTACTAAATTCAGGGGAGTAAAGATTGATATGAATGAAAGTTTTAATAAAACACAAACATAACCAGCTTGTCAAAGTGATGAAAATACGGGAGATTCTTTTCAATGAATATATAATTTAATTTATTAATACCACATCAATAGTTTAAGTAACTTTTTTATGTTTTGTTTGAAGTATTGGCAAAGTTTTAACTTATAGTTTAGAATCTCCACTAAATATTATTCTGTCATTGTTTTTTTTTTAATTTTTTTTCTATTAAAAGTTTTTAAAGTTGACACTATTGCAGATGCCCCCCATTTCCTCCCGCCTTTAACCCCCTCTACCCATCCCAGCCTCCCATCCCTAGGCCTTCACCACACTGCTGTCCATGTCCATGGGGTATGCATGTATGTTGTTTAGCTAATATCTTCACCTTCTTTATCCAGTCACCCTTACCCCCTCCCCTCTGGCACCTGCCAGTCCTTTCCATGTATCCGTGCTTCTGGTTCCATTTTGTTCCTCAGTTTATTTTTCATAAGACTCCATATATTAGTGAGATCATATGGTATTTATCTTTCTCTGACTAGCTTATTTAGCTTGACATAATACTCTCCAGGTGCATCCATGCTGTTGCAAAGGGTAAGAGTTCCTTCCTTTTTACAGCCGCATAGTATTCCATTGTATAAATGTACCACAACTGTTTTATCTACTCATCTGCTGATGGACACTGGGGCTGTCTCCAGATCTTAGCAATTGTAAATAACACTGCATATATTCTTTCTGATTGGTGTTTTGGGATTCTTAGGATATATTCCCAGAAGTGGGATCGCTGGGTCAAAAGGCAGTTCCATTTTTAATTTTTTGAGGAAACTCTATACTGTTTTCCACAGTGGCTGCACCAGTCTGAATTCCCACCAGCAGCGTGCTAGGGTTCCTTTTCTCCACACCCTCGCCAGCACTTGCTGTTTTCTGGTAAACCCTTTACATGTGTCAGAGGGCTCAATCTAACATTCTGCAGTCTGAAAATGGGCTGCAGATGTTTGTTTTGCTGGCCACATTGTAAAATGTAATTTGGATATGAAAACTTGTGGGTGGGTCTTTCTCTCTGCACTTTCCCATACACTCCATTGTTTTACTTGGTTTTCCACCCTGACAAGTTACGTATCTATGCTACCCACCTACCCATAAAGGGGTTTGCAACAATGGCACTCGTTCTCTAGCACCGGTAGGTGCATTTAGTTTCAGTTCCTCCTCGAATTTCCCAATTAAAACCTACTCCCAGTCCTGATAGGACTGACTTTACAGATGGCCCACTGGTCATCCAAATAACTGCCTCCCATGGTGCAACATCCGCAGCCTTTCATCTCATCCTGCTTCCAGATGTCGAAATCACTGGCTCCACTCATTTATTATAAAATTACCTTACACAGATTTCCTAGCCGGCTTCTCATAACTCTAGTTCTTACCCTCGCAGTGTATTTCGAGGAAATCATTTAACAAAACTCTCCAGGCCACAAATGTGTACCGCATGAAACAGCAAGTATTCTTAATTTGATTGCACCATCCCACTGGTGGGAAGACACTTCTGTAAGTGGCTCTTTCTGAAATCAGGCACGTACTATTGACTACACCGCAGCTGTTAACAGGGAAGTGACCCCTCCTTATTTCCATCAGCGTTATTTCTAGTGTATTTAACCCTGTTCACAGAGACCATCTTCACAGGTTAGAGGTAATGCAGCTAACGATTTCTGAGTTCTGGCAAAAAAAGCTAGCTTTTTAAGGATAAGGTGCTATCTTTTCAGTTCATATTAAATTCAAGCAGCTCACCTTTGCCTTCAGGGCACTATAGCTTTCTGTGCATTTCCAAGTCT
This sequence comes from Tadarida brasiliensis, assembly GCA_030848825.1. Classification (NCBI taxonomy): domain Eukaryota; kingdom Metazoa; phylum Chordata; class Mammalia; order Chiroptera; family Molossidae; genus Tadarida; species Tadarida brasiliensis. The sequence goes on along the minus strand of CM061260.1, from coordinate 38,981,541 downwards.
CAGCTATCGAGCACATTTCTAAAATATTCAATATAAACATTAAACTACTATGTTACCAAGGATTTTTGACACCCACTGCAGATATTTGAAAAGTCCAGTCTTACCATTGTACTGAAAATAAATGTGGCTAGAAAAAGTCTTATTTTGAATTTATACAGTATTTTATATTCTCAAAGACATACCTGATCACTTGTTTTATTATACAGCAGTCACACGGTATTTGGGGGGCTATATAGATATTTATCAGTTAATCCTTACATCACCAATGTGAGTATATCATTGCTTTGTAAAACAAACAATTTATGTAAAAATGGATTTATACTGTGCACAGAGAAGTGGTCACTGCTAAACAAGATTTATAGCTTAAGTAAATGATGTAATGATGTCTATCATGTTAATATCAAAACAATCTCTGTCTTTAAATACTAACGGTCTTAACAAAACACTGATTTCAAATGAAAATTTCCTATCTTCAGCAATTAAATATAAAGTAAATCCTAACGATGCCAGATTTTCACATAATAAGCAATACATTGAATTTTATTTACTGATTATTGCTACCAGAAAAATAAATGTTCTACTAATTTCTGATATAGTAAATCCACAGTTTGCAAGGTATTATATGTACCTAAAAGTAACAAAATTAATTTTGTATTCAGTTATGAGATGTTGCATTGCATTCGACAATCTTGGCTTTCACATGATTAAAGTCCATCCATTCCATGAATGGGAATTTAATTCATATTTCAGTTACCAGCCAGAAAACAATAACTCTTTCACAAATCTTCAATAGTGAAAATATTTTACCTACAGGAAATAATTGTTGTTGTTGGTTCATTTTGTTTTGATTTCGGGGACAGACCAGTATCATTCAGAACCACGTACAAGGAAGCGAGCATGTGATCAAGCTAAATGACACCACTGAGGGTCAAAATGCCATACAAATCATGGGTACTGATTTCATATTTTATTCCAACACAGGCTCGGGAGAGGACTCTAAGGTCTCTTCTAACCCTTGAACTTTATTTGTTTCTAGGTTGATACTTGGGTAATAGGTTCTCCCACTTCAAGTTAAGATATGAATTAAACACCCACAAACCTACATCAATGCTGGGTGGAGCATACAAGAACATAACACCCAGCCCCCGCTGTAGAGACCACATCTTCCGTAGGATGTACACAAGGACCTCTGGACTACTGAATAAGGCCATATAATAAGACAAATAATATTTTAAGGAGTCAGTTAGGAATTGAAAATGAAGAATTAAAAAGGATGCTAACTTTTTCGTGAAAGCAGTAAATGTAGAGGGTATAGAAAGAGAGGAAGAAGGAGAGAGAGAGGGACAGGGAGACAGAGACGCAGAGAGATCACAGACGACAATAATCAGAAAAGCTTCAGAGATGAAGGCACTTGAACTAATCCGTGAAGGAAAATGGGCTAAAAAGAGGTAGGAAGAAAGGAAAAGAAATCTTCCAGATGGGAAAACAGCATGAGCAAAGGACAGGAGTAGGAGTATTCCCTAAATGTTATTTCAAGTTCCCTTTCTCAGAGGCCAACAATGGCTCCCAATTATCCCTTGAATATAATTAAGACTTCTAAGCACAGGCTTCAAAGAGTCCACATCCCCATCCCCTAGATTCTCCAGCTAATACTTTAGTCAGGCATATCAACTGAACATACTCGACAGAGAACTTGTGTTCACCCTTCTACAACTTCTGCGATTTCTACAGCTTCTCCTGAGGCACTTCCCCTAAGCCATCAGATCTGTTCAGCCCATACTTCAAAATGGTTTAATCTCAAGCCTTCCTGCCTCCGGCTCTCTTCACTAACCCCACGTGGCTCTGATCGGCTTGTACACAAAATTGGTCCCATACCTAGAACTGCGCTTCGCTGTGCTTTTATTCTTGCATGCATTCAATGTTGCTGTAAACAGATGCAGAAATTATGTCCTTCATTAAGTAAATTAGATTATAGAGTCCTTGAGCCATTATGTACTAGGAATTACCATGGAATATGGGACCATGGGCCTTCATTACATATGCCGTGTATTCACTCACCGAACATTTACTGATAACTGTGAGCAAAGCCATACATTTACAGTATGTAGTATTCAGATGACAAAAAGGTTTCAGTTCAAGGGGAAACCAAACAATAATTCAGGCAATATGTGAAAAATGGCACAAAAAGTAGTATCAAGAGCTGAGAGCTTATTTCTAGATGTGGTCATCAGCATTGGATTTATGAATAAAGATGCATCTGAATTGGAAAAAAAGTATTATAAATCCTGGAAGTGAGAACAGATGAAATTTTAGGAATGACAAAAGCATCAAGGCGTGGCATATGTAAGTCACGATGGGGCTGGTCAGCAGCCTAGTTTAATTGGAGCAGAGGCCTTGTGAATATTTTATGACATAATATTTCATAAAAGCCAGGCTGACTTGGTTTTATGGCAGAACTGTCATTTCACTGTTTCAGTGTCGCCTGCAAAATGGGTTCACTCAGTGAGGATTCTGAGGCTCCGCCTCCGCTCCTGACTCTGACTGAATGATTACTTCTTGCAGTTTTCTACGTCTCAGTTTCTTCAAATATCAACAAAAAAAATAGAGCCACCCGATTACTTCAAACCTCACACTATTCTCGTCTTTAACATTCCATTTACTTATTTTGTAACACTAATTCCAACTTACTTTATCTGTATTTACTTATTTGGTGCCTTTCTCTGCAGATAGAATGAGAGTAGGGATCATGTCTGTCCTCTCCACCACTGTATTCCAAATGCCTGGTTTACTAGGATATATTTGTTAAACTATCAAAGTTCTTTTCTAGTGTGCATTTTTGGGAACGCTTTTTTGTGTGTGTTTTTTTATCCTCACCCGAGGACATTTTTGCATTTATCTTCTGATTGAGCGGGAGGGAGAGAAGGGGGAAGAGAGAGAGAAAAACATCGATGTGAGAGAGACACATCGACTAGTTGCCACCCACACGACCACAACCGGGGGCAAGGACAAACTGCAACCGAGGTACGTGCCCTTAGCGGGAACCGAACCTGGAACTCTCTGGTCCGCAGGCCGACGCTCTAACCGCTAAGCCAAACCGGCCAGGGCGAGAACACATTTTTTAATGTAAATCTCCTGAGGCACCTAATTGAATGGGGGCAAGCTAGAATGGGGAGATTAGGTAACGGAGGGACAGTAAAAAGGAAAAAAGAAAATAAAGATAATGTTAAGGTTTTGCTAATCAAACTAGGATTTTGCAGCACACTCCAGCCTTGCAAAGCAGGCCATTGTCTTGAGAAATAACTGTCAACATTATGTTGGCTCCTCCTTTAGGGTAACGAGGGTCAGACTTGGCAGGGCCAATGGGGTCAAATCCTGCTCTCTCTTTTCCGTCCCAGAAACTACTGGGAAGGTGGGACGGAAGTAGAAGAGTCATTCCAGCAGATGTGTGCCTCAACTTTCCCAGATCTATTCAAGAGACAGGAAAGGGTATCAGGTGAATGGGAGTAATGTTAAGAGCAGATTGGGGCTTTTACAACCACAAGCTCCACCATTACTCGAGTCTCTATAAGGAAGCCACCTCAAAGGCTATCCCATACTGTTTCAAAACACAGCTAAATCTCGTAACCTTGGAGACAGAGAGAGTCAGAGAGGCTTTCTTGGCTTTGCTTTTCCTGTGTTGCAAGCATAATTCCACACGGCCAAAACAGTGACATGAGAACCAGCAGGCCTGCTGTCTGCCCAACAAGGTAATACAGAGGAGTCCAAAATTGAAAGTGAATCTTGGGGCCAAATGGGGTCAAGGCCAACAATCAGAATAGGATATAAATTGTCTGAGCTACAGCTGTCAATCATGAATAATCGGTATACCCAAGCAGAAGGAGCAGGGAATAAATGAGACAATGGGATGCTGAAATGGACAAACTCAACTTTTGCCCATCTCATTCATAACACCTTCCCAAATACTCCCTCTGACATCATTTTAGGGAGAGAAGAGGCAGTAACAAGAGTTTATTTCAGAAATTAGCAATTTTTTCCATGAGATTTTGAAGACTAATTTTGAGTGCTGACAGTAAAGGTTGTCTAAAACCGATTGAATGCTTAAATTTTTTTTTTAATCCTCACCCGAGGACATTTTTCTATTCATCTTCAGATAGAGTGGGAGGGAGAGAGAAAGGGAGAGAGAGAAACACACATCGACGCGAGAGGGACACATCGATTGGTTGCCTCCCACACCGGGGATGAACCGCAACCGAGGTACGTGCCCTTGGCCGGAATCGAACCCAAGACCTGTTGGTCTGCAGGCTGATGCTCTACTGCTGAGCCGAACTGGCCAGGGCTGGATGTTCAATTTTTAACCAGTAGAGCAGTGGTTCTCAACCTTCCCAATGCCGCGACCCTTTAATACAGTTCCTCATGTTGTGGTGACCCCCAACCATACAATTATTTTCATTGCTACTTCATAACTGTAATTTTGCTATTGTTATGAATCACCATCAGAAATATGTGTTTTCCGATGATTTCAGGCGACCCCTGTGAAAGGGTCATTGGACCTCCAGGTTGAGAACCTCTGCAGTAGAGGAAGGCAATTAGTTTTCCTACACATCCAGTTAGAGTAAGAGTGGTTCCATGTCACTAGTCTACAATATCTTTAATAACACAGTGTCTGGCATATGTTTAGTGTTCAATAAATGACATTATTTTAATGACTGAAATAATTAAAGGCCTTTTAAATAGCTATGATTCTTTGATTCTAGTGTATTGTTAAGATGAAAAAGAAAATGTAAATGACCTTTAAGTCGATGTCTGCTGCCAGCCAGGCAGCACTCAGAGGAATACCAAGTCCCCAGAAAGCAGAATTGTTTTCAGAGGCCAAAATTCAAAGCCTAATGAATCATTAACTTTGTCTAAGCTTTCTTAAACTTACTACCCCACGAGAACAAATGAATTAAGAGGATTCCACTGCCTTCTCAGGAGCCATTAACAAATGCTTGTGTCAGTATTTAAGAAAATCTCCATAATCGAATTGCTAACATTTGTAGTTGCCGTGAACAGTTTACAAAGCATGTTCACACGTGCTATGTCATGCAGTGTCATTTAATATCTGAAGACAAGGGCTTTGACAAGGCAAGGCACATGGCCACCAGTGTCTCACTCAGACTTGTTCCAGGTCTACAACTTAAACAAATACTTACATGTCTGCACAGGAACTTCAGAACACCCACAATATGAGGCATTTTAGACACTAGTATGTCTTACTATTACTTTCTCTACCATTATGTTTGATTTTAGACCTTTCTTCCAGAACTAATTAATTTCCTGAAGTTTAATTGCCAAATGTTCTACATTCAGGAACAATCCTGTAGAGTGAAGAATTAGTTCACATCTCACACACCTTTCAAAATACCTTCTTGGACATATAAGTGGAAAAGTATGCATGGACAGTAAACTGAGCCATGACTTAACTCCTTTTTACATATTAATATTTAAATACTTTATTTTTGTTACAGTTTAATATAAATATGAATTGTCCCAAAATACAATAATTTTATAAATCCAGGGAAGTTGCATTTTATCTGTCAGAACATTATCAAGAGTCAGTTACCATTTAGGAAAATCAGGTGACTGACAGCAGAGCTGCCTGTGGTATTTGTGTCTCCAATACAGCACGACTGTACCTGCATTTTAGCCTTTCCATTTTAGCAATTCTAAGCATAGGCACAAGCATCTACCTACTTCACTACCTTCTAGTGAAGCCATATCTATGCATATGTGCCTAATAAGGTATGTGTCATTTTAAAATTAGTTTTAAAAATTACATGTGTAGGTAGGTAATATCATTTATTAGCTTCATTTCAGTATGATTAAAAGCACATTTCAAAAGGTTTTACACAAATGAGTTATTGGGTTTGGTCATACTGAGAACCACTGCTTTACGGGAGTCCATCATGGTTCTACAAACATATGGTTAAGTCCAAACTCCGAGGAAACAGCCTGATTGTGGATTCCTCTGGCATTGTTTGGCAACCACAGCAAAACCCAACATACATAGACTGTCACTGTCCCAGTGCTAAACTTTCCCACCCATAAGAACCACCCATCCTGGAGACAAGTCACAAAACAAAACACACCATCGAGATTTAATATGAGGTTCTTAAGTCGATGTCTTGATATTGAGGTGGGGTTATTGATCTTATATGGCTGGGAGAGGCTTGGGTAAGGGACAAAATACTTATGATTAGAAATTGACATAAATTTATATAGTGATGAAAACAATTAACCATCCTTAGGAAATCATCAAGGGGCATAATTTCTTTATTATATATATATGTATCTATATAGATATATAGATATATAGATATATAGATACTTGTTACTGTTGACAGTATTGCAGAGGTCCCCCATTCCCTTTCTTTAAAGCCCCCCTTCACCTTATCCCTCCCTCTCCCCAGGCCTTCACCCCATTATTGTTTGTGTCCATGGGCTATGCATATATGCATATGAATTATTTGGTTAATCTCTTCCAGTCCCCTCCATCCCCCTCTCCTCTAAGATCTGTCAGTCTGTTCCATGTATCCATGTCTCTGGACCTATTTTGTCCATCAGTTTATTTTGTTCATTAGATTCTAAATGTAAGTGAGATCATGTGATATTTGTCTTTCTCTGACTGGCTTATTTCACTTAGTAATATTCTCCAGTCCATCCATGCTGCCACAAAGAGTAAGAGATCCTTCTTTTTTATAGCTCCATAGTATTCCATTGTGTAAATGTACCAAAGCTTTTTTATCCACTCATCTGCTGATGGGTACTGGGGCTGTTTCCACATCTTAGCTATTGTAAATAATGCTGCTATGAACAGAGTGGTGTATATATTCTTTCTAATTGGTGTTTCCGTACAATTAGGATATATTCATAGAAGTGGTCAACAAAAGGAAAACAAACAATCCAATTAAAAAATAGGCAAAGGGCCTGAATTAGACACTTCTCCAAAGAGGACATACAGAAGGCCATCAGACATATGAAAAAATGCTCAATGTCACTAATCGCCAGAGAGATGCAAATTAAAACTACAATGAGATATCACCTCACACCTGCCAGAATGGCTTTCATCAATAAATCAACAACCAGGAGTATAATTTCAATGACAAATATTTGAGGATAAAGTAATTCTGACTTAAAGAGAAGTACAATAAAACAAAAATAAAGTTAAAACCCTTTTTTGAATATGAAAGAACGAAAAGAAGTAAAAGGATCTTCCACTCATTAAACTGTGGAGTTATTTTTTGTTTTGAGTTATTTTTAGCCAAATACTTTGTGTTGTCCTCTACACCCTGGTATAACATTAAGAGAACTCTGAATTCGGCGACTCAAAAATAAGTTAAAATTTCTCTAGCTTCACAGTTACCTCAGTATTGCTCCAGAGTAATGCTATGAAAAATCTATTGTGCACTATGACCAAAAGAACAAGTTCTGGCTCTTGATTTTAACTAAAAATATTTCCTTGTAAAATGTCCTGAAATTTTGAAATAAACTGTGAATCATTAGCCACCTGCACAAGTGAGCATGTTCAGTGATTATTAGAATCTGCTACGCTTCTTCTTCCCTTTACCCTGCTCTGTAGCTTAAGACAGTCCCCTCCCCGTCCCTTCCACACACACACCCCTCAGAAGTTTAGGTTCTGAACCTCTCCATCAAGTAAGAAGAGTATTAATTTGATTTTAATGTATGATGATATCTAAGGTTGAAGAAAAGTAAATGATGTGTCCATGTTCACATTAAACCCTCCTATCATGCTGATCTTTTGACATAGTATCTATAGAAAGTCCCAGTCCCTGCTTCAAAGTACCCAAAATTACCCAATCCTTTAGGTTGATTTACTAAATTTTCTGGATTTACCAGACACAGCTATCTTCCTGTCTTAACAACACAGAGCTCACCATGTTGAATCAATGACCTCCAATTTATCTCAGATAGTTGGATCATAATATCCTCTTTTCTTTAGATTTGATATCTGCCTGGGAGTCCCAGGTTCCATGCAGGGGTTGAGGGATGACAGTGATCCAATTAACATAATGCCTCAAACATCATCCAGCAACATTGTTTAGGTAGGGGTCTTGGGGATACGTTTACTACAGTGTTTAGTATGCTTCAAATTATTGATGGATGTAAAACATGTTGAAGCACTTAATTTTCCTAAGTTATTAGTAGCTCATAAAACTTGGGAATATGTCTTAACCACACATAAAAAATGATTCAAATCTGTTCTCTTCTTGTTCACAGGGTTTTTAATGATTTTGTCTCATAATTAGTAATTACCAGTAAACTTCATTTTGTGTCTATTGTAATATTGGGAGCAACTTATTTAAATTGATTTTCAACTGGAGCTACTACTAGGTACCCTGTAATTATCTTTTATGTAACACAAACTATACAGTATTAAATGAGCTTCCATTATTAAAGAGAAAGGCCCTTAGATGGTCTAATAATGAAGGTTAATATCATGGTATGACTCAGCGGGCACCATGCTTGGGCATAGAGGATTAAGATGGCAATGCAAATTAAGTTCTATCAGTATGAAATAATATATTATCTGCAATGCAAAAGAACTTTATTAAAAACAATAACTTCTGGATCATCAGATGTAAGACAAGGATTATTTACTTTTAAAGGCTTTTGGAATAACATTCCATTGTTCATTTGATTAAATTTTACAATAGCTTAGTTATGATCTTAACTGTTAGGCCAGGAAAATACTAAATTGAATGAATATCTACAATTAAACTACATATAACTCTCAAATTTCAAATATCTTTTCCGTGATGTACTTCATATAAATTCTCAATATATTAATATAATTTTAAAACGAAGAAGCAAAAAATAACTTGATTTAGTACCGTTACTTTCAATGTGTTCTACATTGGATATCACATGAGCTCAAGGACCTAAAGGGCCCTCTTCAGCACATTTCAAAAATTTAGTTATTTGGACATCGTAAGCATATTTTCCTTTGGTCTAGTTCTTCAAAGATCAGATGTGTGGAAAGCTAATGGCCTGTAAGCAAATTACAGCATTAGACATCTTTTATATCTTATTACCCAGGTACATTTCAGATTTACACTGTCATGAAGACATAGAAAGTACACTATGCAAATCGGACTTTTAACTTTCACGTTCATTTTTGTCAAATGTGCTTCATCTGTTTCCTGAGCTCAAAGTTAAAAGGCACTACAGGGACACGTCAGTCTGGCTAAAACACCTTTCTGGAAATGTGTATATAAATTAAGCCTCTACAAATCAAATTGTATCTTAACGGTACTAGAAAATAATCTGTTTAAGAAGACACTATGTGTCTTCAAAGGCAAAGAAATATTTTTATTTATTTATTTATTTATTTATTTATTTATTTATTTATTTTTCTTTATTGATGTTAGAGAGAGAGAGAGGAAAGGAGAGGGAGAGAGAGATAGAAACATTGATGAGAGAGAACATCAATTGGCCGCCTCCTGCATGGCCCCCACGGGGAATCAAGCCCACAACCTGGGCATGTGCCCTGACCGGGAATTGAACCAGTGACCTCTTGTTGCGTGGGTCGACGCTCAACCACTGAACCACACCAGCAAGGCAAGAAATCTTTTTTAAAATTAATAATTACTCTGAATTATTTTCTGGTTTAGTAGGTTTGAATTTTAACACACCGAATAAAATGAGGTACTCTTAATATATATAATTAAGTAATAATAATATCTTATATTTGCACATTGTGATAAATTATAAAAAATACTGACTTTGGAATCAGCTGGGACTTGGTAGAAATCAAATCCTACAGCCACTTACTAGCATGTATCCTTAGTCTCTGTTTCTTTATCTGCAAATGGTGATAATATGCATGAATTAGAGTTGGAAAAGGTTATTAAGTTTGAAAACCTTTGAGAAGTACAAAGCATACTACTCAACATACCCTTCTCAACTTTTCAGTGCATCATGTGCCTTCATAGCCATTATCTTATTTGATCCTGTCAATTGTGAGAAGGGAGTTACTTGTGTCTTAAATGTATGAATGGAATCTGAGGTTGAATTAGCGTAAATGATGTGCTCAAAGGAAATGATTAACTTGAAGTCGTTAATATTTTTTATTACCAAAAAAGTAGGGAGAAAAAAATTATATTTTGAGTTACTACCTCTAGGTTATCAAATCTAGTCTTTCCTCTAATTCTTCACCTGTTACATGTCTCAGCAGTGGTTACTGCCTGTCACTGGGAGGTTTCCCCATTTAAAGTCAAGTCTACATCCTCAATGGTGACTGGCTTAGGAAAGTTTAGTGGGATCTGGGGAAATTTCCACTCTATTTTCCAAAAGATAACACCAGCAGCCACTAAAGGTGGTGCTTTCGAACACACAGTACATGGAGCAGTATTAAACGCATGCAGAGGGGAAAGAGAGGGGGGACTTGAAATGTGCAGCAATGATCATTTCTACTATTGAAAATACAAAATGGTAAGGATGAATAAAAAAAGAAAAGAAATCTCTGTACTTTAAAAGGAGAACAAAATAGCTACTTATACATCATTTATAAATACACACCAGCTACATATTAATACCAAATGGAAGAAATATTAAAATTTATTTCTGTATAACTAAACATAAAAATGCATGCCGTATACAGAATGCCCTATAATGAAAAGCACGACTTTAATCTCTGTCAGCAGTTGCAAGAGCAGCAACTTATACAAGATGACAATTTAATAAAAGTCTCTAAATATTCTTCATGCTGGAGAAAACTACTTAAATCACAATAGCTTTGGTGAATTTCTTCAACTAGAGAGGTATCTAGATTTGATATGAACCTCGGGTTTCAATATTTATGACTTTCTAGTATATAATTCATTGATACCTCAGGCAGTAATTTAAAAGACTTGAGTTCTTAGGTATGGAAAATCATGGCCTATACAGTAGTAGCTATTGTTTTGTAGGTGGGAAGGGATAGCTTCTTAAAGGGAATTATTTAATTTAAAATTTCAAAATAATATTAATAACAATGGTTATCATTTCTTAATTAACTAGGTCAGCCACTATGTGAAATGGTGTATGTACACTCTCCCATCTGACCCCGTCAGAACCCTGTGAGGCGGACTCTGTTATCACCATTTTCCAAATGAAAAGCAGAGCAGAGAGGTTAAACAAACTGCCCACAGACAGACATGAGCACATGGCACAATCACGTTTAAATCGGGTCTCAGACTTCACAGTCCATTTTCCTACTAAATAGGGTTTATACCATCTTTCAATTCTTAGTAAGTTCACTTCACAAATCTCAGAAAATTTTACAAATTTTTTTTTTTTTTTTTGGAAACAAGGAGGTTGCCTGGAGTAGTTAAATGAATTTCCAGACATGATAGTAACTACAATATTAAGCATTCATTGAGTACTTATTAGCATTATACTGAGGGCATGACATGGCTGCTCATTCAAGTCGACCAAGTCCCTGGGCGGTAGGTTACTGTCTGTTAATATTCCCATTCTCAGTGTAGGGATCTGGTGCAGAGAGCTTAAATAACTCCCCTGATCATACAACAAGTAGGCAGTTACTGGAAGTCTGAGCCCAGAGCCCAAGCTCTTACTAAGAGCATTCAAATGCTTCCTACACATGGAGTTCCTCATAAAAACAGTCCCAGGAAGGTTCTGCAGGTCTAGCCCGGAGAGGCAGGGAATGCAGAGATGCAAACCTCAAGTACATCAGCCAGGGTTGGGGAGGCCGAGGACGGATTCATCATGAGGGTTCCAGAGGACTGACTGTCACAAAATACCTCCGTACAATTACTGATAACCGCTTGAGCCACAGAAATAGATTATTTAGAATGACAGCAAGGAGGCTTTAATGCAAATTCATCCATGCCTTTAGAAGGGTGAGAACAGCTAAAAGTCAATTATTATCCATCAAAACATCAATCTTCTTCTATTCCTCTTTCATATCCAAACACTGACCATAAAGTCATTTTGTTACCTTGGCTAGGAGCAAACATTTCATGTTTCTATTTCCTTACAATATTAAAAAAAATAGTGCTCAGCATATAAAACAACCTCTGCTTGTCTCACAGAACAGAAAACACTACATATATTTTGAAGACAGAGTAGTCTGAACATATACAAAGTTAAGAGTCAATCCTGTCATCACAGATTTGATAGCTTAACAAATTTCAAATAAAAATATGTAGCTAAAATCCCTGCTGGTAAACACTGTTTTCTTGAAAAATACTGCTTTAACATGAAGCAAATGGGCAATCTTTAAGATGAATCGTTCTAGGTTGTTTTTTTTAATGTAGCCTGCAGCAGAAAGAAAATCTGACCCAGTTTCCCTTGTCTCCAATTCCAATTCCAAGCCTTGAAGCTTAAGCTGGAACCAGGAAGTGTGTGTTTATTTCAGTTCTTGGTTCAGAACATTCTTTGACCTTGTATTATATATATCAGATACACACACACACACACACACACACACACACACGTATATATATCAGGTATATATAATATATACTGAATATGTATATATTAGAATGTATATTTAATATGTGTGATATGTTTACAGATAAGTTTATAATACATATAGATATATGTTTATATATAATGTTATATATAAGTACATATAAATGTGTTTATATATAATACATATATATATATATACATGTGATGCACTTATATACATACATATATATTTACATATTTCAGGTCACAGTACATTCTAAACCAAGAACTGAAAAAAATAATGTCATATTTTTCAAACCCCAAAGTTACTTCAGCTTCCTTACACAGCCCAAGTGACAGAGGTCGGACTGGATTGTCAACAAACTTTCTCTCCTTCAATTAATTGCCATTAACACATCCCAAATATAGGCTGGAATATCATCATTATCATAAAATGGTGTTATTGAGAAAACACAAGAAACATGACCTTAATACATCTTGCCACTTGACATTCAGAGAATTAGAATTTAAAATGAATTTAGTTGTTTAGACTTTTAAAAATTTATCACCTTCACAACACAGAGAACATTGTTTTAAAAACTGATGATTACATTTTAAATTAATCCAAACGTTACATTAATATCTTTTAACCTTTGCTTTTACTTTTAGGATTTTCTAGAGCTATGGCAGTGGTGATTAATACTAAAAGTATTTTTCTGATCATCCCTAAAATGGCATGTTCTTTTTCAAAACATACTAAGTTACCTCTATATGAATTACTTAATCAATAATCAATATATTAGTAAAATTCCTAAGAAACCTATAGTATATTCACATAAATTAGTACAAACGTCATAACCTAAGGGGGAAAAAAAGGAAACATAATTTCTCCTACAGCAACATGTCTTTTCATGCTCAATTTTTTGTTTTGTTTTGTTTTTTGTTAATTCTCACCCAAGGATATGTTTCCATTGATTTTTTAGATAGAGTGGAAGGGAGGGTGGGGAAGAGAGAGAGAGAGAAACATTAATGTGAGAGTAACACATCGATTGGTTGCCTCCTGTACGACCCTGACCAGGCCCAGGGATTAAACCTGCAACCCAGGTATGTGCCCTTGACCAGGAATTGAACCCACAACCCTTTGGTCTGTGGGCCAACACTCTAACCACTGAGCCAAACTGGCCAGGGCCCATGCTCATCTTTTCATTCAAGCCTCAAAATATTTGCTATTCCAAAATATTTTGACTCCTTCCTTTTTCTTCCAGCCAAAACCTTGTACTCCTTTCAAGAATTAATCCAATATTTTCTCTTTTGTAGAACAGTCCCTGACTTCTCCTCTCAATCATAATTCATTGTTTCCTCACCATGCACTTTCCAAAGAACTTCTGTCATAAAACATGCTGTATGGTTTAGGACATAGATAGAGCAGGTTTCCATGTGTCAGTCATCCATGGTCAGTATCTAGTGATGGTACCTATACCGCTGGTTTCTCGTGGTGTAGCAATTACAAAATCAGACATTGGTACTAGCTCAGGAATTTTCCTGGCTTCTGGCTTCAATTTTAAGAATATAATTAATCCATTCTTGAAAAAGTTTTTCTTTCTCAAGGCCAACATATTTTACTATACTATCCTCTACTCCTCCCCTTAATAATTTCTTCTGTTGATCTTCAGATCATACCCCTATATTCAAGAAAAAAGTAACTCAGCTTGCAGGCTCCTTCTCCAACCTAACTCCTGTAATAAATGTGATTTCAATACATGAAGATAACCTATCCAGTTTCCTAGTTTCACGGGTTTTTTATTTTATTTTATCTCTTCTCCTGTGGTAACATTTATGCCCAAATCATTTCAGCAACCCATTCATATAACCCTAATCTAAAGAGTACCATATGACTCAGCATTTTTCTACCTGTAAAATCGTTAAACTATTTTCAGCTCTTTCATTCTTTATACTTTCTGGAAATTCTAATTCCTTGATCTGTGTATTTTCTGCTGATCAGTTTCTTCCTGTTCTCATTCTTTTTTACGAAACCAGGTGAATCACATTTTTCTCTCAACAAAAATCTCAATCAACCCATCTTCTTGTCTTTCATCAACCCTAGATCACTTCTAAAATCGAGTTGTACATTTTTTGGATCTAGGCTGCATAACACAGCAAAATGGAAATCTTTGTGCTGACAGACTGGGTCAGTACTAATTGGTGCTTTCCAGAGTACTCTCAAACTCAACATACTTAAACCAAACTTATTCAATTCCCAACTAAACTCTGCTCCACTTACTATACTCCTCATTTTAATGGAATCATTCAGTTATTATACTCTTCAATTTGCACATGACATAAAGCAACACATCCTCCTAAATATCTCTAATATCTGATCCTCTCTTAATTCCCACCGTATATGCCTCAGTAGAAAGGCCCCTATATTTCTCACCTAGATTAGGTCTGTGGCCCCCTACTTAATATTCTGCTTTCAGGTTTTCCAACTCCTTTCTCCATGTTGTTGCCAAAGTGATCATTTTGAAATTCATATCTGACCACATCACTCTCCTGGCAAAAAAACAAACAAACAAAAAAATGCCTTAAGTAGTTTTCATTACCCAGAGAATGAAGACTAAATCCCTTGACTAGTATACAAAATCATTTAATATCTGGTCCCAATATAACTCTCTAAGCTCATCTTTAAACACTTCCTTCCTCAACTTCTTTACTTTAGTCTACAGCAACAACGAACTATTGTAGTGCCCCTGCAATCCCCATGGCACAGATTTTTCTGTTTGGGAAGAACCTAGCCTTTGTTCACCTGGTAATTCCTACTACTCTTTCAATTCATAGGTCAAGTATCCATCACCTTTGTGAAGTCTGTGCTAGTTTCTCCATGACCTCATAATAACTAGGCAAAGATATGCTCTCCCTTCTTTGTACAACCAATGGCTTTTTCTATTATCTCTATGCAGTTATTATTTCTTACATATCCCTCCTACTAGCCTGTGAGTACCTTAAGAGTAGGAACCTTGTCATATGCATGTTAGTTTCCCAGTATATAGAACAAGTGCTGAAAAATAGGGGGCATTTAACATGTTAGCTGGATAACTATATCAGAGATATTGTGAGAACGAGCTCTTCTGGTCATATTACAGGCATGTGGCTCTGGTGTTGACTAGATGTATGGTATTCAATACAGAACTGTTTCAACTGCTGGTATCATAATTGCTTCCACATAGAGCAAGACATGAGACAAACTGAGGACATTACATATATAATCTCCACTCACAGAATTGAACATAATTTTTTTAAATGTACCAGAAACTGTTGATAACTAAAAGTCAAATTATATTACATGAGATCTTTTATTTTTCTTTTCTCTGAAAATAGCAATGTGGTGTCACAGAATGCACAGGGCACTGGAGTAAGCCATCACATACAATCCCATCTCAAGTATTTTTGTGTGACTTTCAACCATCTACTCAATGTTTCCAAAGTTTGATTTCTGTGCCTACCAAATGTGGGCATTAATATACAATGAAGGAATAATTGTTAGGAAGTTATGTGAGTGGTTAGCACACACTATCTCTCTTATTGATAATGAGATCGTCCATTATGGTAGTTCTTTGTGCCATGGGTCTAAATATTTATATATCTATATCGACATTTCTATCTATCTATATTAAAGATGTTTTTGAAGACTACATGTTCTGAATGCATAAGCTCCATATGTTGCTTATATAGTTTTCAAATGTATATGGTTGTCTCTGGGCAACAATATTTCTGTCCATCTGTGAAGAAGCTGTCCTGATTTTTTTTTAATTGTTGCTAAGTAAGTCCAAACAACTTCTCTTCTCAATAATTTATAGGCAACTTGAATAAAAATGATAAATTTATTAATTAAGGCAAATGAAAACGAAGCAATGAAAGCAGACAAAAGAAACATGAGATGTATGGCATTACATGCAAAAAAGGCTTAAGTTTTGTTTATGTTTATGGATGAGGCAGGATGTCTGAAATATATTCCAGCATCTAGCTCCGAGCAGATGCAAGATAACGCTACCTTTAGGTCTGGAGGAAGACACCATTCCATCTAATTGGCTGGCTCCCTATTTGTATCCTTGATGTGAATCTTGTTCTTGAGATCACCCCTCTGGCCCAGATGGTAGCTGTCTTTCACTCCACAGCTGCCTGGACATCTATCTGTACATCCTGTTCTGATTTCTCCACAAGGCACTTGTCTGATTATTTAAGGAAATGTTATTTCTATAAGTACCAGGTCCTTTAGTTCTCATTCTGTAGCCTTCACTTTCCCTGAAAATCTAATATTACTCAGTAGAGTTATACATGCTATGTCACCAGATTTTTTTTCTCCCTACCATTCACTTTTAAATTATTTCAACCCACATTAATTAAGTAACACTATTTGCATAATATTATGCTAGACATTGGGGCCCAGGGTAAAAGGAAGAAGAGAGGTACAAACAAATAAATAAGAATTATTCCGCAACCCTAGGGCTCAATGTCTAGACAGGAGAGAAAAAGAAAACAATTATAAGAAAGCATGTCAACTGCTTTGTTTGGACTATGTTGAGCTATTGCAGTGGAAGCACAGACATTCTTAAGTCTAAGGATGGACATTTACTTAATATTTCCAGTATTCAGTGACTGCATGTTCACAATAAAAATCTTATCTGAATTAAAAATATTTTCCAATAGGTAAATTTATATAAAAATACACCAAAAGGATATACATAAAATCAGTTACATGTTTAACACATCACCTTTATTATTAAAAAGGCACATAAAAATTATATCATCTGGAAAAGACAGCGTGTGTATTCTCCATATGTTAGCACTTATTAGGAGCCAAATAGCCACTGTCGGGCCCAAGAAGGGTAGACTGGCTAAATTCTTCACACGGGAGTTGTACTGATTGAGAACATAGCACGATCCTGTCCCCACTGCCAGGCCTTGTTGTTTGTTCCAGTTTCCATCTGGACCCTGCTAACACCCAGTCCTGTGGATCTGCCTGTCAGCCTCCTCAGATGCTACAATCTGTCAAAAGCTTCACCACCCCAGCTCTCTGGCTGAGCAGAAAGCAAGAAAGATCAGCAGGCTCCAAAGCTCACTGAAGGTTTCCTTTTCCATTTTCCCACAGTTACCTTTTTAAAATGTAAACTTCTTTCAGATAATTACAGATTCACATGTAGTTAAAAGAAATATTACAGAGAGATCCCGATTCTTTAGCTAGTTTCCCCCAATGGTAACATCTTGAAAAACTATAGTGTGCAATGATACAATCCACTGACCTTATGCAAATGTCCTCAGTTGACTCATACTTCTGTGTGTGTGTGCATGTAGGTATGTATGTGTGTCCATGTGCATATGTGGATGGTGCTAGTGTGTGTATATAGTTCTATGTTTTTTTATCACATGTGCAGGTTCATGTGTGCACCACCAAAGTCAAGAAACAGCACAATTTCATCCCAGCTAAAACCCCTTGTTGCTCTTTTATAACCACATGCTCTTCTCTCTTGCCCCCTCCCTCATATACTCCTTCCCTAACCCCTAGTAACCATTAACTTGTTCCACATTTCCATAATTTTTTTCACTTCAAGAATCTTATATAAATGGAGTCACATTGTATGTAATCTTCTAGGACTGGCTATTTTCCCCACTTGGCATAATACTCTTGAGTTTCATTCAACTTGTTGCGTGTATCATTAATTGGTGTTTTTTAATTGCTAAGTAGTATGCCATGGTACCATTGCTACATAGTTTAGTACATTCCATTTAAAAATGGCATAACAGAAGTGGTCATGGGCTTTTGTATCAGGCAAGCTTGGCTTACATAACCTTTTTAATATATACACCATCTTTAGGGTATTAAATTAGATATTTACAAGATGTCTAGCTTGGTTCATGCCATAAATAAATAGTAGCTGATTAGATATTAGCAGTCACCAAGAATAAAAACTTAGTTAAAGGACAGGGCAAAATGATGTTTTCCTTACTTATAACCATTTTTTTTCTTATTTACTTATGGTTTGATTTTCAGATGAGTACTTTTATTTAAGGACTTCTCAGAGCTGTTTTTATTTGTTTGTTCTAATAAATTTTTCAGTTTACATATGCAATCCAATGCTCCTAAATTTACTAAAATGATCAGTTCTGGAGATTGATCTGGGTGGTCAATTGAGAGATGTATGTGCAATAAAATGAGCCTGGGATTCTGGCACCTTAAATATCAACTACTTTGAAGACAAAAAAAAAAAAAAAAAAAAAAAAGAATATGATATTTACTTTCATCCATGCTGGGATAAAAATATTTCATTAAGAAGGATCCACATGGACATCATTGCAATTATGTTCACTTACTCAACAAGGATTTCTTCCTTTTTATTGCTTCTCACTTGCTGTAGAGTAAATCCAAAACTTCATGCTCTTATGACTAGAAAACTCCAGTCATTAATAATAAATGCATTTTATACATTAAAGGCATATAGCTGCCAATAAAAATGTCTAGTCTGCATGGGGAAAATAATGCTACCATTTGTTGATGGAATTTGAGTATAAAACAAAAAATTTAGTTAATCTGAATAACCTCATCATGAAAAAACATGGAAAAAGTTAGTTTTTCTGTAACAGTGAAAAAAGATCTCAAATTCCTATTATTACCATTCAGTTCAGAGTCCTAGGGGGCAGAAAACCTCGCTTAATCTGAAGCATCGTCTCCAGGTTTATGAACATAGGCCTCATCCCAACTACACTCTAATTCTCTCACCAGGTCTTATTTACCACCTATTAGGGGAGAACACTTCAGGAAAGGTCTTTATGCTATAAATGTACAAAGTTACCCTAATAATTAATAGGCTTCAATCCTTAATACACTATGTCTTAATTAACTCTTTAGTAATGTTTTGTTTTTTTATGTAGATACAGAGTCATCAGTTCATTTCTGAAAGAAAGTCCTTTATTTCTGTAACAAATCTTCCTATTGCTTTGAATAAACAGGTTCAAAATGTAACACTATGGATGAAGTGCACAGACTTTATTATTTTTTTTAAATATATTTTTATCGATTTTAGAGAGAGAGGAAGGGAGAGATAGAAACATCGATGAGGGAGAACATCGATTGGCTGCCTCCTGCATGCCCCCCACTGGGGATTTGGCCCACAACCTGGGCATGTGCTGACCCAGAATCGAACCAGCAACCTCTTGGTGCATGGGTCGATGCTCAACCACTGAGCCACACCGGCCGGGCAAGTGCACAGACTTTAAAGTCATCCAGGTGTTGGCTCATATCTTAGCTTTCGTAGTTAAGCCCTTGTGACCTTGGGTAAATTATTTAAATTCCCTAAGCCTCAGTTTCCTCGTGTGTAAAACTGGGAGAATAATGTGAATGCATCATGCTTGGTACACAATAAGGGCTCAATAAATATCCTTGATACAATGACTACTAATTCATATGTAGATAATATTTCAGATAAGACCATTCTACTATTGATTGTCCTCATGTTTTCTTCCATTGTTTACAGAAATCTGCCAAAAGAAGTATTTTTTTTATTGTGTACATTTTTCACTCACCTCTTATTACTCCAGAAAATGAAACAAAACCTTATGACCTTAACATGAATCTCTAGACACTAATGATATCTAGGTGACTGCATGTGTTTTTTTTTTAAATGGATATTGTAGATCGAGAATGCACTCTGATGCCTAACTAGTTGCATGAAATTCACAAGATATTTATTCTCTCTAAGCCCCAGTTTCACCGTGTGTAAAATAAGGTAATACCACTTAGCTTGCAGGATTAGTCTGAGAACTAAATACAATAATGTAGGTAAGATACTTGGCACCATGCTTAACACTCCCTTCCTTTTATGAAAAATTTTGTGTTTTAATATTACTGCAAAAAGTATGCCACCTTGACATACCAGACCAGGATTTCAAAAGGAGTAAAACAGACTGTATTTTAATACTTCTTTTCTTAATGTTTGCCCTAATGCTCTGATACTGCTTTCAGAGTAAATGTACAAGGATTCCATCGCAGCGAATGGAAAGACATTACATCACTATGAGAATGACATGAACACTCATTATATATGAAGGATTGCAACAGGAGTTAACTAGTACTGGTACCTCGTTATCGTCAAAGGAATGACTCAAAATAAATTACGCTCCAACTGAAAATCACTGTCTTTGGAGATATGCTTCACAATTTGGTCTTGATGTCTTTTGGCAACTGAGTTTGCTTAATTACTCAGGGGCACATTTCATAGTATCAATAAAATGCCATTTTAATTATGAACAATTATTCCCCATAATTCATGAGAGAGAAAAAAATTGATACTGATCATGTAAATCTTTGAAATGCCAGTAAAATTTCCTAAAATCTCCATTTAGTCCTTAAAAAAAAAAAACCTTTATATATCACAGACCAGCTCCCTTGCCATGGTTTTTTAAATTATAACTGAGTCATTCCAAGTTCCTCTACTTTGAGAGATCAATTGTTTATTGACAAGGTTTAAACCAGCAAAACCTACAGTGAGTCTCTAAAGGTCTGTCTCCTTCTAAAAGGTCTCCCAAACAGGGAGTAATGCATAATCATTTGTGCTGTTACAAGGTGACGTCGATCTCTATTTTCCAGGAAGAGGAATAAAACGATACAGTTGAAAGAGGTGCTTTAACTTGACGATAAAAGTATAAAATACTAAACCATGGTAATTAATGAGGTAAATAGTAACCTAAGCTGAAATAATTAAGAAGTGTCCTAGGTGGTGGGGAGAGGAGAGAGAGGGAAGAACTGCGTGCTAAGTGTGCCAGGCCTCCCTTAGGAAATGTCCATGTGCTCCTTCACTTAATCTCCCTATCCAAGAGGTATTACCAGCATCCCAATGGTACTGATGAAGCACGGAGGCTATCAGAGATTTAATAACTTGTCTAAAGACACTGAAAATTCAGCCAGGATTTAATCTTCACCTTCCCAAAGATTTCTGTATCACCAGGTATCGGTCCTTTAAGCATTTGGGCCAGTTTTCATCTGCTGTAATAGCCTCCGCCTGCTATCTCACAGGTACAGATTAATAACATTTGAAAATTTCTCTAATCTCTTTGGAAGAAAGGTAGTATATAAAACCTGTGTTACTTTGCTCTAACCTTAAAGACCAGTATGGCTTCATGACTACTAATAAACCATTCCTTTCTTGTTTAAACTGCTAAACTCTAAGTCCTTATTCTGCATTTGAAATATTTTATCTACAGTACTTTGTAGTGTAGCCCCGACCTCTAGAACTCCCAGGTTCTAGGCACAGGTCTCAAGCGTTAGCCTCACCTCTCAAATGGGATTTCCTGCCGACTTCACCTGCGTCGCGGAGAAGCGCATGTGAGTAAAATGCAGGTAAAAGTGTTGGGAAACTGAACAAAGAGCCAAGTCAAGGCTGCAGGAGAGATGTTGTTACATGTGCAGTGTAGCGTGGGGTCATTTTGGTTCTAGTGTTCTCGCTTCCAATGCGGTTAACCATGTTAAGATAAGCGATCCAATCCTGCATCATTTCTTCACAAGTTTTATGCTACGTCTTCCACTTACTAAGAATTTTGTCAGGGAAGGAGAATTATACTTACCCGCATGTGTTAATGGCCACTATGTATCTAACAATGAATGGTAAAGCTGTGACGTGTGGACTAACAATAGAACACCCCTCAGACATTCTATTGTAATAAAAGCCAAAGCAAACTGTCTTGCAAGAATAACATTAAGAAATCAGCCATGCTCTGGCCGGTTTGGCTCAGCGGTTAGAGCGTCAGCCCATGGACTGAAGAGTCATGGGTTCGAGTCTGGTCAGGGGCACGTACCTCAGTTGGGCTTAGGTCCCCGGCCCTGGTTAGGAGGCAACCAATCAATGTGTCTTTCTCACATAGATGTTTCTCTCTCTATCTCCTTCTCTCTCTCTCCCTTCCCACCTGTCTGAAGATTAAAAAAAATAAATAAAAATACAAAAAAAAAAAATCGGCTGTTGTATACTATAAAGCTGTTTGCTATGTCATTCTTCACTGTTGTAATTTATTTTATTACTTTTTGAGTACTGTGTTTTCTTTTTGTACATTGGAATTTACAATACAATGTTTAGCCTTTATTTTTATGCAAAAGACTTCTGACATTTTCAGTCTCAACACTCATGATTAACATCTTTGCTTTAGGCCAGAAGTTAAATCTGATAGGCCCCAGCACACAGTGACACCTTTCAACAGTCACACACACCTGCAGTGACTAATTTTCCAACCCAGTACCTGAAGATGACATTTTGATAAATTTGCAAAGGACTTCCCAAAGTATTTATTAGTTCAATATATGAAAAAGTACACCTTCGGTAACGGCACTTTGTTCCCCAAAATAAATTCATATACGCTGTCCATTTATTTATTTTTAAACTGAGCTACTTACAGAAACTACCACCAGGAACTTACACTTAATAAATGCACACTTGTATTTCTCATCTCATTCTGCGCAAAAGCACTGCGTTTTTATTCAAAGTCCAAAATTATTTTTCCAGCAAGAAGGAAACTGCCATGACACTTTGTAGTCTTGTAAGTGAATGAGACGAACGTCACTTTTTCATTCTGACTCTAAGTTAAAAGGAGAGCAAGTGAATTTAGTTATTTCTCCCAGCATCAACAAATAGGCCGGCAGTTAAACCAAAAATGGAATCGATACGGTGAAGCAATCCAGTGTGGTACGCGTGTCACACCTGCGACGTGGTATTAATAAGCACATCAAGACACCAAGCATTTGCTGAGCTTTCCGTGTGCTCAGAATATAATGATAGTTTTCAAACTGTATGGAAATCAAGACGTAGGAGTGGGAGCTGTCAGTTTTAACAAATCCAATGATGTTGTGAATTTATCTGCTTTCTCTTTAGTAATAAGAGAAATCAACTTAAAGGCAATTTTGGAAAACATTCATGGTCTTACCATCATAATAAAACTAACACTTAATTTTAGTATGTTAAATTTCAAACATGCATATATGTGCATATTCCTTACATAGTTCTAATTATGTTGTAAACGAAAGTATAGACACCATCCTACACTTGCCCAGTGTTTGAATGGAGAGGTTGTTTTTTATTAGCATCAATGAGCAGAGGCAGCTGGTTCTATCACAGAGCTTATATTATAACTAAAAAGTCGTCACGTGTTCTTACCCTGTGTCATCACCACAGTGATGGTCCTAGAAAGCACCTTCTCACCATCTGATTCTGAACTCAGAAAGAACAATGTTATGGGTTGAATTGTGTCCCCATAAATTCATATGTTGAAGTCCTAATACCCACCACCTCAGAACGTGCCCTTATTTGGAAATAGGGTCGTTGCAGTTGTAATTAGTTAAAAGGAAGTCTTACTGGAGTAGGACGAGCTCCTAAACGAAGATGACTGGTGTCCTAATGAAAAGAAAGCTATACAAAGAGATATACAACCACACAGGGAAAACACTGTCGGAGGGTTGGAGTTATGCTGCCACAAACCAAAGAAATACCAGAAGCCAGATCCGTTCTTAGCTCTGTCAGAGGGAGCATGGCCTTGCTGACACCTTGATTTCAGACATCTGACCTCCAGAACTATGAGAACATAAATTTTTGTCATTCTATGCCACCCAGTTTGTGGTACCTTGTTACAACATCCCTGAAAAACTAATATGAATAATCAGACTGTACAGTACTGCCCCCTACACAATCAACAAAATATAACACCTTCCTAAGAAGTCTTGCTGTCCCGTAAATCCCTTCTCATTCCTCACATTGCCCCCACACTGTTCTTTCTTAAATTAATTATGCAATCATTTCGGCGATGTAAATTGGTGCAGCGACTATGGGAAAAAGTATAGAAGTTTTCTTAGAAAATTTTGTAAGCAGAACTACCATATGATCCAGCAATCCTACTTTTGGGTATATATCCAAAGGAAATAAAAGCAGAATATGAAGATATACCTGCATTCCAGTGTTCAGTGCAGCGTTATTCACAATAGCTAAAATACAGGAACAACCTAAGTATCCATCAACAGATGAATGAATAAAGGAGATGCAGAATATATGTATATATGCACAATGGAATATTATTCAGCCATGAGAAGGAAGTCCTGCCATTCATGACAAAATGGATAGACCTTGGGGGAATGATGCAAAGTGAAATAAACCAGACTGAGAAAGACAAAGACTGCATGGTATCACTGACACGTGAAATCTAAAGAAGTCACATTCCTAGAAACAGATGCAGGAAAAGTAGTTGTCAGGGCTGGGGTGTGAAGAAAATAAGGAGACTTTGATAAAGGGATACAAACTTTCAGCTATAAAATAAATAATGTCTGAAGCTCTAATGTATAACATGGTGACTGTACTTAATAATACTATGTTGTAAAATTGAAATTTGCTAATAGAGTGGAACTTAAATGTTCTCACAAAAACAGATTTAAAAAAAGGGATAAATATATGAGGTGATGGATTAAAAAAAAAAAGAACAATCATTTTCTCAACTAAACTCAATCCCAGTCTTTTTAAGAATGTAAGCATTTTGCCCTGGCCGGTTTGGCTCAGCGGTTAGAGCATCGGCCTGTGGTCCAGAGAGACCCAGGTTCGGTTCCCACTAGGGGCTCGTACCTCGGTTGCAGTTAGTCCCCAGCCCTGGTTGGGTCATGCGGCAGGCAGCCACTTGATGTGTCCCTTTCACATCGATGTTTCTCTCTCTCTCTCTCTCTCTCTCTCTCTCTCTCTCTCTCTCTTCCTCTCTCTCCCTCCCACTCTATCTGAACAAAAAAAAGGAAAAATGTCCTCGGGTAAGGATTAAAAAAAAAAAAAAAAGAATGAAAGCATTTTTACTCTCCTACTTAAAATGACTATAATGACTTCCTCATGTCTGTAGGAAGAAATTAAACATAGCATGCAGTGATAGCAATGACAGCTTTAATAGTTATGATAACCTACTTTGGGTTATTCATGAGGTTTAGCCACTTCTATTATATTGCCATAGCCTCCTTTTAACTAAGTATAAGTATCCCCATATTAAAGACTTAAGAAAAACAAAAAAAACCCTAAGACTTGGTGAGGAAGTGAATTGCCCAGGGCCACACCATAAAGAAGGGCCGAGCACGGTTGTCTTTCTCCAGGGCACACATAGTTAGCCACCATGTGAAAACTACAATAAGAAAATCCTCCTGTTTGGGTTGTTCTTCAGCACTGTTCCTTCACTTCACACCAGCCCTCCCACCATCCTGCCTGTCCTCTCAGGCACCCATCTGAAACTATGTGCTGGGTGTTTCTCTGCTCATTACTTCTGCTAACACCTTTTTTTCCCTTTTCTTTTGAAGGCCCAACCAAACTGACAACTCTCATATTTAACAGTTGGAAATTATGAATTCTTCTATGAAGTCTGGTTACCTTCCCCTTAAAAAAAAATGTGATGATCACTGCCTATTTTCTGAACTGACGATAATGCCAATAACAGCATGTAGACAATTATATTACTATTCACAGGTCTAGACCTTCCTTCTAGACTTTAAGCTCCTTAAGGAAAGCACATTGTGTCCATACCATAGTACCCACAACAGATGATACACATTTGTAGATTACATAAATAAGTGAGACATAGCATTTCTCAGCTTTACTGAGGCACAATTGACAAATAAAATTGTAGGGTATTTAAAGCATTCAAAGTGATGGGACTCCCACCTCTCAAGTTAAGCACACCCATCATCTCACTTATCCCCCCACCTTTTCTTTCTTTTTTGGTGAGACTATAACAATGTTATTAAGTTAAGAGGCTCTTATGGTTCCAAGTTTTGCTATTATAAACAACCTTTCAGTATTTGTACTAAAATGTAAATCTCCTTTCTCTTTAATGGATCTTTTCCAAAGCCAAATGTGAGAACATTCCCTGGCTCCAAGTACCTGCTCAGTACATGTGTTGAATAAATGTGTAATCTTCAGAATATTTCCGTGAATATTACTCAGCAGTTAAAATAAATAGTAGATATATATGTATCAACATTGTTAAATCTAAAAGTCATAATGTTAATTTTGACTGGTGAACAGCAAGTAAAATATATGTAGTTTTATATGTATGATATGGTTTAGATAAAAATTTGCAATGCATAATATTTTATAGTATCTATGACCGAATATATACACATGTATGTAATTAAAATGCATGTGATTAATAAATGCTATGTTCCTAGAATGAAATGGTAAGGAAAGCAAAGGGATAGGATTAATCATAACTGTTATGTTTTATCTCAAAAGAAATATCTAAAAAAATAATACACAAAATTAAGAGATCTAAATTTAATATGCCAAATGTTACCAATGTATTTAAGCAGGTCAATAAGTGCCTAGAAGACTATTTGATTATTTTCTGAATTTTTTTTTATTTTTTGAATGATTCTATAATTAAAAATCAAAACAAATCATTTAGCCTGGCCGGTGTGGCTCAGTGGTTGAGCATCAACCCATGCACCAAGAGTTTGCCGGTTTGATTCCCAGTCAGGGCACATGCCCAGGTTGTGGGCCAAATCCCCAGTGGGAGGCATGCAGGAGGCAGCCAATCGATGTTCTCTCTTATCAATGTTTCTCTCTCTCCCTCTCTCTCTCTCTCTCTCTCTCTCTCTCTCTCTCCTCCTTCCTCTCTCTCTAAAAATGAATAATAAAAAAAAATCATTTAAAAATGTGTAACGTCAATATAGAGGTGAAAGAAAAAAAACCTCACTATCAGGCAAATGCCACAGTAATAATTGTTGCAGACAAGATTCATTCATGGATACTAAAATTAATGGGCAAAAAGTAAGGACAAATGGGATACTTGTATAGTCTCAAAGTATCTCCTCCAAAGTGCTTAATTACAAAGGGAAATACAACAACTTTACAGGGGAGAAGCCCAGCAGACACCCTTATCCGCCTGTTCAAGGTGGAAATACGACCAGTCAAAAGACACACGACATCACACACTCTCCGTGCTGTACACTGTGAAGGACATGATGTGATTCCTCTCATATTCTTGACAAAAATGCATAACTTCATTCGAATCATAGGAAAACATCACACAAACCTAAATTGAGGAATAATCTACAAAACACCTCTCTGGTATTCTTCAAAAGTGTAAAAACTCATGAAAGACAAGAAAAGACTGAGGAACTGTCACAGATTGGAAGCGACGAAAGAGGAATAACAACTATGCAATGTGGGAAGCTGGTGAAGAAAAAGACATTGCAGAGAATACTGGCGAGATTCACTTAAGGTCGGTATCACACCAATGACTTTTCTGATTTTGATCATTGTACTATGGTTATACTACATGTTACCATTAAAGGAAGGGAGGGATGTTGGGGAAATCTCTGTACTATTTTTGCCATGTCTCTGTATGTCTAAAATTAGTTATTTTTAAAAATGTAAAAAAAAAAATGTGCATGACTATTAACCCCACCAATTTACCTACAGAAATGTATTCAAGGAAATAACCCAGAAAACCCCACAAAACTCTATGTGTACATACCTGTTTGTGTGTGTGTGTGTGTGTGTGTGTGTGTGTGTGTGTTCTCTTATGGCATAGTTTAACAATTAAAATGGAAATAACCTAAATGTTCAACAAATAATTGTTACAACACTATATGCAGCCTTGAAATTTATAATATTCCTTTAGATTTAATGACATATAGAGATGTTTGCAATCTATTGTCATGTAAAAAAAACAGCCAGGCCGGTGTGGCTCAGTGCTTGAGCCTGAGAGGTCCTGGTTTGATTCTAGGTCAGGGCACACGCTTGGGATTGCAAGCTGGATCCCCAGTAGGGGGAAGTCAATCAATGTTTCTCTTTCATTGATGGTTCTATCTATCTCTCCCTCTCCCTTCCTCTCTCTCTAAAAATCAAATAAAAACATTTAAAAAAACAATAAAATACATATAAAATACAATCCAACTTATTTTATGTGCATTTTTTAAAGTTCCTATTTCTGAATATATGCAAAGGAATTGATCTTAAGCAATATACAATAAAATATTAAGATTTTATTTTCATGTGAATTAGGATAATGAGTGCTTTGTTCATAGATGTATATTGTCAATAGTTCTAATAGTGCTATTAAAAACTATGTTGTTTGTAGAATTCAAGATGTTTTGGTGATGCCTGCCATAAGAAACAAACTAATATTATAAATAAAGCTGCTCATCTTTATTATCGTTTTAGTAGTATTTATGCAAATATACGCTTTTCAAAAAAAATTGTCACTGGAGCAGAGTTTTCACCCTCAGGATAGCAATGAATCTATGACACATCCAAAAAGAGCTGGGTTCATTTTCAAAGACAGACAGTATCATCAAGAGAATCCCTGATAGGGAATGATTGATCTGTTAATCACATCTCTGTACAGGAGAAGAAAATCCTCAAACTCTAACATCCTCTAATTAAAATGGAACTGTGTTGTTTCTAACTTAACAGAATTTTCCTTCAAAAACAAGAAATTGTTTTAACACGAATGTATCAGGCATGATTTCAACTTCCCTCGTAGTATAATTAACTCTTACTATATATAGTTCATTTGAAATTATACACATACTGGTCAGAGATTACGGTTTGGTCCAGAATTGCATCAATGTATCCTATTAATAGGAAACTTATTTTTTTTTAAAAGACTCCTTAGCTTGTATTTATCTATGTCAGTAGAATGTGGTTGTCAGAAAGGAAAGGGCTTTATGATTTTACTTATCAGAAACACAAAGACAGGAGACATTAACAGAAGATCTGAGGCACTTTCCAGTTCAGGATGATGCTTTTTCCAACTACACCACAAATTGCGTCCACAATCACCTAGCATGCGACACTATGGGAAAGCATGAACTCACCCATTAACCTCCTGCAGGGATACAAAGATGAATAGCCAGTCTCTGCCCTCCAGGTGTGAGAGAAGAGGTCAGGCATCCAAACCAAATGTTTGAGCAGCACCCCATTACAATATCAATAGGGGCTAGAAACTAATTGCGAAAACTCTAAGAGCATGAATATGTATAACAAACCTCATCTTATGGAAACAATTTTCCAAAAGGATTTGGTCACAACTATTTCAGAGCTCCTAATTACAGTTAATATCCCCCCACGTCACATTAAGAAATGCACACACCACACGGGTAAATGTAAATGGCTTCCTTTGAAATATATATCCTTTTATTTTTCTCATGTTATTCTAGACAAATGCTACTTCTGAACACATACCTGAAGGCTTTTTTCTTTTTTGGTAAGGTGATTCAAATAGACAGAAGTTCAGCACTGTTTACACATCTCGGAGTCTTCGGTGTCAGTATGTAAACCTTGTCACTTCAGTAGAAATATAACTACACGTTTATTTAACATCGATCTTCGGAATGTCTAAATGCTTTGACAGGCGTGCCATTCCACCACCTTTGTTTGACAAATGGAGGTAGATGTACTTCATGAATATTTTCAATCCTGGCATCTAATTAACAAATATTTACAGGAACCAACCGTATACCAGCCATTACACCGAATATTTGATGAGCTACTGAGATGTGCATGTCGGGGCTCCAGACATTGAAGAACTCATCTCCCAGTGGTTTAAATAGAAACACATACAAAAATAAAAAATAAATCAATAATCCAAGCAGTGTGGTTTATAGGGAAGGACGTTAAAACTTGAGAGAACTTGGCCCGCCAGTGTGGGTCAGTGGATTGAGCCTCATCCCAGGGACCGAGAGGTCCAGGTTCCATTCCTGGTCAGGGCACATGCCCGGGTGGCAGGTCGGTCCCCAATGCAGGGCGTGCAGGAGGCAGCCGATCAATGTTTCTCTCTCACATCGATGTTTCTATTTCTCTCTCCCTTCTTCTCTCTCTAAAAAAAAAAAAAAAAACCAAGAAAAAAAAAACATATTAAAACTTTAGAGACCTTCACATTTGGACTCAAATTCAAACTTACTTACTAGTTCAATGTGCTTAACCTCTCAGTGACTCAGTATCGTCAGGTATGAAATATACACAGTACAGTTCCACTCAGCCTGCACGGTGGCTCTGAGGGTCCACTGGAACGCATGTGGACACGTCAGAAGAGTACTTTACCTCCAGTGAGTGTTCAGTGACTAGACATGTCCTTCTCTTTGCCTTAGGATCACAGAAGGAGCTGCTCCTTGGGTCTAGGACTCATTTTTCAGACGTTTCATTGTTTCCTTGCCAGAGCTGCCCATTTCTTTTTCATAAAGAGGATATTCTGGCCATATCTATATTAGAAGGGGCTCCAGGTACAATGAAGTGTTTCTGTATTTATAGAAATTAGACACTGATTCCATTAAAGTGTCCATTTTCAGAAAGAAGCATCTTAGTAAAAAAAAAAAGAGAGAGAGAGAGATAGTGGGTATCATTTATACTAAATTAAAGATGTGGTCAGATTTCAGGGAATTATTGAAATTTTTCAAAAGTTCATTTTTTGTTCACCCAGGAGAGTTAGCTCTTAAATGTACTGATAATGATTTTAAGTATTCTGTTTCAGGGGAAAAAAAAAGTTATTTTTTTATTCAAAAAATAACATTCTCTTAGCTAAAATATGTGCATAATTCAATAGGGACCTGGTTCAATTGTTTCATTTTACAGAGAAGTACATTTGTTAACAATTCATATTGTTTGGGCACAGAAATAAATTACAGTGCTGAAAAGGCTCGGAATAAATATAATGACAGCATACTTCATGCTGAACACTCCTCCATCTTCCCCACAGTTTGCTAAGGGGAAAAACACCTGGGTACCTGTGCAGCCCCTTCAAACAATACCCTCCTACTCATCAGGCAGGATTCCTTTGAAGAAAAGACTGCTCCTAAGGGGAGAAAAATAGTACTGATTTGCAGATTTTAAACTGATAATATTCAGGGAGCTTGGCTGTCAAGTGTCTGTGAATTCACTGCTCTACAGGTGACTTTCTGGTCAAGGTTACTGACCCTCATAGGACATGTCAGTGCAGTAAAGATGGAAAGTTTAGAGATGAAACATGTCAAAAAAAGGTTACCAGTTCAAATGCCAATACATTGCTAGTCACCTTTCAGCTGCAGCTTTGTTCTGAGTCACTTGTGGGTGGTTTCAGTATATAGAGGAGCCTCTCTTGTTTCGCAGACTCTCTACAGTATCTCTCCAACACTATGCATTATGTGGGCATCGGTTTCTATATAACAAGTACTTTCTTTGTTACAGCATATGAAATTATTTTTCCATATATTTGAAAGGGAAAATTTTTAAAAGTTGTTTTGTCTTGTTTGTTTTAATAAGCAACAGAAGTACATCTCAGTGTTTATGTTCTGCTATAAAACCTTAATAAATAAGCCGAACAACTGGTGTGCAAGGATACATTTGATTAACATTTTTAGTAAATCAATGAACAAAACCAAACTCTTCACTAAAATCATTGTTAACATAATCATGGCACGTGTCAATCTGAAACAGCTTTTAGTTATAAGCACTTAATGCTCTATTTTAAGTCTTATAACAATGAAAGGAAGACATAATTAAACATCTTTTCAGATAAGAGAATAGAGACTCAAAAAAGAAAAATAAGTTTTCAAAGGTCATAGAACTATCAAATGATAAAGTTGGGATAGGAACTCTTGTCTGCCTAGTCCAGAGTCTCTCTGACCATCTAACCCACTATGTTTCAAATATTTCTTTGTAGAAATTTAAAATAATTATTATTTATGATTAAACGTTGCTTGGTGCTTTTAACATACGTAATAAATTGATAATTATATTTTCCCTGTAATGTGCCTTATAATATTTGGTACAAAAATAAGACTCCCAGACGAATTCTTTTTCACTCTAAAGCACATATTTAGTCTAGGATTTCTCAGCCTTGGCACTGTGGACCTTTTGAGCAGGACAATTCTTTATTGGGGCTAGGGGTCTGTATTGCGCATTGTAGGATGTAAAAGAGCACCCTTTCCTCTCTCTATTAGATAGCAGTGGCATTCCCCAATTTATGAAAATCAAAACTCTCCTGTTAAGAGATTAAGATAAAGGTAGCTAATGAAATTATATACAAGCTAAAAAGATTCCTATTTTCTATAGAGAATCAAACATCTAATACCTTATAAAGAGTAAGTCAGGCATGCAGCCATCTTGAAAGAAAAAGATACCTCAAATGGATAAACTTGAAATCAACCTTAAGCTTCACAGATTATTCCAATAAATTTAAGTAGACTTTATGAGATAAAACATAGCTAAGCAGATTTTAGGATATCATAGATGAAAGATACCTTACATTGTACAACCTCCTCATTTCATATGTGAGGAAACTGAGAGTAAGTAACTTGGTCAAGGCTGAAATTTAAAAAAAAAAGTAGTAGAAGTAAACGATCGAAGTCTCGATTCCTTATTCCTTTCTCATATATTAACGTTTAGGACCTGCAAGGGCCTGATTGACGATGGAACCACACAGCCTTAAACTTTTTCTTCTTAAGATCCCACAATGTCCTCTGTTACGAATTTACATGAGCCAAAAGAAGCCTTCTCAAGCAGAGAAAGATAGCTTGTTTGTCTTGTATTGAAAGGGTAACAGAATTATAATCCATACAATGAAAAAAGAGTAAAACGTATGTACGAGTCTTGCCATTTGAGTTCTGACAGAGCAAGGCCTTCAGCAATCAACCCACAGGAACTTAATTAAAAGCTGCTGCCATCCGATCAGCCAGGATCCCCGGTGCTCCTGCACACACTGGTTCCTGCCCTGGTGTGCGTGCCCTGTCACTCCGCACACTGCATCAGTTCAATCGCCGATTACATTAACTATGCTGGTAAGCATTTTTAATTAATAAAATGGTTATTCTAATGACCTTCACTAAATGGCCAAAAATGCTATGTTATGCTATTTACTTAATGATTCTAAATAATTTATAGTCATGAATGGCAGCTGCATTAAGAGATAGCTAAAGACAAGGGATGGTATTCATTTCTCCAACCAGAACAAAGAGATGTCTGATGAAACAGTTCTAGGAACATGCATGCCAAATGTCTAATCAAAGAAGAAATTCTTTTTCCAAATGTGGAAGGTAAACTCAGCATCCCAAAGGGCATTATTAGTGTTCTACACCGTCACTACCACCATATGATATAATACTGACCATGACTCTTACCACATGGTCTGGTATGGTACCTAGTGATGGGACTTGCACTTTGAAGTTGGACATAGAGTCAAATCCAGATGTTGCCACTTAACAGCCATGTAATACTGGGGAAGGTACTTAACCTCTGATTTGAATTTCCCCATCTGAACAATATAAATAGTATCACTCGTTTTTTATTAAGACACATAGTAGTAAGCCTTTAATAAACATTAAATATTATTACAATTATCATAGAGTCATCAACCAAATTTCTTCTCTTGGAATCCTATAAAACTCCACAAATTTTTTCAATTCACTACTCTTCTTTTCATTCCTTTGATCCATTCATCTAAATACTTCTTTAATCAGTTCACTTCTCTCCATTCCTGCCGCTAAAACACCTGTGAAAGCACGATCGTTCTCAGGTGGACTATTATAACACCCCTTCAGCTGGACACTACGCACTCATACTTGCTATCCAGTCTCTTGAAATGTTTCATAAGCGCTCTCTCACTCCCCTGGCTTATAGCTCAGAGACTCAAGCCCTGAGCAGTGCATGCACTTGAGGCCACACAAAGAGTAAATGGTTGAGTCTGAAGTTGAGCCAAAGTTCCTTCCAGCACTAATGATACCACCAAGTATGAAGCATAGAGAGCACAGATGAGGAAGTCTCAGATAAAATACAAACCAGTATTTCTCTTTCCAGTCAACGACACTATAAGGTGGAGAACATCATATATTTTGGTCCTGATTCCTCATTTTAAACTAGTAGTAAGGTTTTAGCATTTTAATAGTGTGTTGACAAGAAATAATACATTGAAGCAATTCTTGTCCCACGTTATTATTTGTCTAGGTTGTAAAGCTGTATTAGTATTTAAGCATGATGTTCCAAAGATCTTTACTCAAATGACATTCTCATATTAGTTGACTATAGTGAGATTTTTTTTGTTTGTTTTTGTTTTTGTTTAATTTCAGGGAGAAGGAGAGACAGAGAGATAGAAACATCGATGAGAGAGAAACATATATCGGCTGCCTCCTGCACGCCCCAGATTGGGGATTGAGCCCACAACCCTGGCATGTGCCCTGAACAGGAATTGAACTGGTGACCTCCTGGTGCACGGGACAATGCTCAACCACTGAGCCACACCAGCCAGGTGACTATAGTGGTTTTAATCCTCAGTCATTCAGGCAATTTCATAGTTTCGAAAACTTCCCAGAGGTTATAATAAGGCAAATATGCTCAGAAACTTATAACACAGCATTTGAAAGTTGGCAGAGATAAATTTCAATGCATGGGGCCAGGGACAAACTGCAACCGAAGTACGTGCCCTTAGCAGGAACTGAACCCAGGACTCTCTGGTCCACGGGCTGACTCTCTAACTGCTGAGCCAAACTGGCCAGGGCATGCCTTTTTTTGTTGTTATAACCAGCTTTGTCTCAATAGCTGTGGTGTCTGAAACAAGGGTTCCATGGATGTCGATTGACTTTAATAAGTGATTAATTGTACAATGGAAAGGAAATGCCTTTGCATTCCCCTCTAGATACTTTCACTGTGTGGAAAAGGAGAAAGCTCCACTGAGGTTGGGCTGACACAGTGGAGCATAATTCACCTGCCTCTGCTGTGTCCATGTCATGGAGATGTACAGAATGGCAGGAATAACCATCCGTTGTACTAGAGCACGTGTCCATTTTCCCTTGCTATATACTTAGGACACGAGACCTACATGAGCTAACAGAGGAAAAACAACCAGAGGAGGAAACTTACTTATCTATCAATTAAACACAAGAAGTGAATAAATTCAGAACAAAAAGACATAAGACTTTCAGGCATCACACTTAGCCTTCAAGATCAACATTGGTGGTGGAGGACTGCTATGGTAAGGAATTTTGACAAAATATAGAACCACACACCTACAAGTCCTAGTTAAAAACAAACACAGGCAGCCTGGCTGGTGTGGCTCAGTGGCTGAGTGTGACCCATGCCCTAAGAGGTCGCTGGTCTGATTCCCGGTCAGGGCACATGCCCAGGTTGTGGGCCCGAACTCCAGTGGGGGGCATGCAGGAGGTGGCCAATCCATGTTCTCTCTCATGGATGTTTCTCTTTCTCCCTTTCCCTTCCTCTCTCTGAAAAATCAATAAAGAAAAAATACTTTTTAAAACAAACACAGGCATGCAAATGATAAAAGCAGTGAAGAAAACAACCCCTACTGGAAAAAAAAACAAAAACAAACAGGCACACAAAAAAGCCCGAAGAGTCACAAATAAGAAGCAACGACACACACATCAAGATTTGAAGCTAGCAGTGCTATAAAATTTGTGAATCGGGGATCAAGGCATCACAATGTCCCTTTTATGTAATAAACCCAATATGTTAGCTGGCAAGGAAGACCCTGTGGCCCAAGGCTATTTTTTAAACTGCTGCTCTGGAAGGTTCTAAGTGCTAAATGATTCTGGTCATATTTACTTGCTTTTTAAATGACTCCCACAAGGTTAATATTTCTGACATACTTGTATGTACCAGGTAGATGGTTATGTCACGCAGTGATC
Source organism: Tadarida brasiliensis (assembly GCA_030848825.1). Taxonomy (NCBI): domain Eukaryota; kingdom Metazoa; phylum Chordata; class Mammalia; order Chiroptera; family Molossidae; genus Tadarida; species Tadarida brasiliensis. The sequence continues at coordinate 38,945,429 of CM061260.1, read as the reverse complement.
ATCACTTCAGCTCTCACAAACAGTTGACAATTCGGCAAAAAGAGGAGTCAGCACACGGAACAGACTTAGAAATCACCCCTTGCTTATTTGAAAAAATTACAATGCTAAGGACTTTCATTTAAGCCACTTTGTTTTTAACACCATATTCATCACCATTAAATAGAACATGAGAACACATAACTCTTAATCCGGCACCATGATGAACCCTAAAATATTTGTGTTTTATTCTCACTGGTTATTTTATTATTATTTGCACTTGTTTAATGATCATAATGACACTAATAGTAAGGCAAGAGTCTTCAGTTAAAAAATAAAAATAAAGGCAATGGGAGGTAAGGGCCTCATCTGCCTGACAGACAACCCTGGGCTTCTAGCTCCTGGTGTCACATTTGTCTACAGGAGAAGAGAGGGCTGCAGTAATTGTGTGCCTGTCTTCACAGAAATGTCGAACGAGACTACCTGGAAGACGTATTCTCTTCAATAACTTCCTTATTTCATAGGACAGTTTTATAAATGTTTTGATGATAGACCTCCATTCAATGATTGTGTATAAGTCATATATATGTAGTACTTTCAGAATAGATTACAATGTACATTATAGACCACACACACACAGATATTATGGCCCAATGGATCATTGGGGACCTCTGTTCAGTAGCACTGGAATCAACATCCTGTCTTTATACCCTTGAAACAGGGCCCTGGAGAAGGACTAGCAAGGTTAAACCACAAGAAAGTCTTAGTTTAATAGCACCTTTAGCTTTGAACCAAAGCAAATTAACAAGATGGCTTGATAACCTTCGTCCCCTGACTGGTTTCCGCAAGACCATGCACAACTGAGACTGGACACATCAGAAGTCACCTGATGGAACAGCAGGGTTCTGTGCTCCTTCTAAATTAAGTTAGAGTAGTCAAAATGCTTCAATAGAGAGATTAGAAGTAGGATTATCCTAGCATGCAAAAAGTTCAGATTATGTTCTTATCGGTCACTCTCCTAGATTCCACCCTAAAATTCAGATTGCTTTTCTAATTTCTGACCAAAACTTGTCTGTCCCAAGCTACTTCTCTTTTATATAAAGTAATTAATGGAATTATACCCAATAGAGAGTCAATGAAAGAGTAATTTAGGGTATTATGGCTTCCTAATCACACACCTGGTAGCAACAGACCTTAAAAAAGAGAGAGAGAGAGAGAGAGAGAGAGAGAGAGAGAGAGAGAGAGAGAGAGAAGCTGTGGAACCTGTGTTTGCAAAGGCCCAAGATCTCCCTAACTGCTAACAGGTGTATGATGTGGTATTTTGAACTTATGGTATAAATATGTACAGTCACAGCCATCCCCTAATATATACACTGTTACCATGTCCATTAATTTATATATACACAGAGGTTATGCCATTTTTCTTCTCTTAAATTGCTGTTTAATTGGTAAGCTTAATAAAACCTAGTTTCTTTCAATCCCCTTTACTGGATCGTGGTGAAAGTATCTGTGTACTTTCAAACTTAGCTTTATCACTCCCACAGTAGATACAAGCATACATCTGCTCTCACAGTGATCATCTATTATAAGAAAAAAAAAATGAAGTAATAAGAAACTTTGGGAAAGAACATTGCCAACAAGGATCACCATCCGGTACTTGTCAAACTCAAAACCCATCGTTCCTGGCTCCCTCTCTGGGGAAGCCTTGGTGTATGTATGTTTGTATGTATGTCTGTCATGTATGTATTTAATGTTGCTGAGAATGAAGTGAATGGATCTGGGACTTTACAGAAGGTGGGATAATTCTAAAATTTTTAGCTGAAGACAAAATAAATATATACCATATTTTAAAACATTCTAAAACAAGAGTGTGAATCAGGTTTCCAACTAATGATTTTGAAGAGAAAGCATTTACACTAGAAAAGAATAAATTCAAAGCAAACACTTTGTATTAGATCACACTATTCCCCAATACCCCTTAAAACCGCCAGCTCAAAGCCTTTGAAAGGGGCAAATTTCACTAACAAAAGAAGGCAAAGCAGACAATAGTACTATTTTAGAAGCCAGGATGCAGAAAAACAAGAAGTACTTAGCTAAGAAAGTTGATTCCTAAACTGGCAGCAGAGGTCAAAAACCTACCCAATTTGCACTGCAGAACCCCTCGCCTCCCAGGAATGGCAGCACAAGTAATCGAAGGGTGGTGAATCCAAGCCTATAAAAAGGCAGGATCATCTGAAAGTCTCCTTAAGAAGCAGGATTTCTGGATTACCTCATCCCCAGAAGGTAAGGCTCTTCCCCAGACACCCCAGCAAGTGGCACTCAGGAGTTAAGCACAGCTGGAGACCCCAAGCTCCTGTGCCCTACACCTTCCTTAGTGCAGTTAGATTACTGAACCACCTGTTTTCCATGATAATATTTAAAACTGACTCTCTCGTATTTTTTTTTTATTTTATGGCTTTCAAAATGTTTACATTTATCATTTATTGTCTAATGTAATCAGCACAACTGTCTCCAGTAGGTAAGACAAAGTAATTCCCTCTGTTTTTACATGAGGAAGAAACTGAGGTAAAGTGAATCAACTTACTAGTTGTGAAACCTTGGACAGTGGCAGAGAAGGTCTTCCAATCCCAAATCTGTTGTAGCTTCGATGGCCCTTTGAAGTCTTCCCACAGGTTACTTCTCCAAGAAAGTGATTTACCATCATTGATGTTTATAACAATCCCTTGAGGAACTTGGTTAAAATAACCCAGTCCCAAAGATTTGTATTGAGTAAGACTGCTGTGACTTCCTGAATAATTAACAATTTATTTCAGGTGATTCTAATTCAGGGGGTGGGGAAATACTATATTAAATATTCTAGTTGTCACCAGAGCAGAAGCAATATATCTGGACCACATTAGCTCATTCTCACCCAAAACAAACAAACAAAATAACCCCAAACCCAAAGCCATAACATGTTCACTGAATGACATTATCAAGGTACACCCCTGACTATTACCAAGGGTGGCTGGGATATGGAGAACATCTCTGCAGCTTTTGTAGAATCTCTGCCGGGATTTTTTTTTCTGGTTAGGTAGAAATCATGCAAGAAATGCTTTTCGGAATTCAGGACAAGAACAAGTAAATAGTTATCAGTTGTAATCAACTTGGAATAGTCTCTATTTTAATCAATTTTTCTTTTTATCTTCCCACCAGGAAGTTCAAACCTCAATTTAATATAAACTACAAGATTTTTGACATATGTACTTTTTCACTGAGAACTTCAGCCTCACATACACTCATGTGAGTTTGAGCTATTTTTATTTTAATTGCCCTATTATACATAAATTTTTAAAAGCTGTCTTAAAATCATTGGTAAGTAAGCAGGGTATAAATTATAAATAAATACACCTGAGAAATAAGTAAACAAATTGATGTGGAAATAATTTTAACATGAAGAAAGGACAAGGAGCTAGAGATTTGCAGTGGTAGATTTTTTTTCAAAACATAATTCTTTCAGGCACAGTTGGTAAGTACACCTGTCATATACACTTCCAAAAATGTAGCTCAAAATGATAACATACTGAGAGAAAAACAAATCTTGGGAATACAGAATTCATTTGTTATAACCAGTTTTCCTTACACTCTCTCAAAATCGCCATCTGTACCTAAAATGTGTACATAACAGAATGACTTGCAATACAAAAAGGTTTGTATACGTTTAGACCTTGGAACTTTCTAAGGGCTTGAAAACTTTTCAAAAGCACCTTCATTACTTGCTGCAGGGATGCTAAATGTAAGGGAACAGGAGTTGATGTAAAAGAACAGCAGCTGCTTAAATAAATCCTATTCCAATGATAGTCTATTTACCTTGTCTTCCTTTTTCTGTAAAATGCTTAGCTATTTTCCTCCTTTCAGAGAGTCTCCATGCCTTTTATTTAACAAACATTGGCATGATGCTAACTATATGCAAAGAATTTCCTGTGTGCTTTATAAATATTAGCGCATTTAATCTTCACAGCAAATTATAGCACAGACTAACCTCCACATTCACACAGCTCCTGTGGTAGAGCTGAGATCTGAACGAACCCAAGCGATCTGATTTAAGCATCTGTGTCCACTGCATCCTCTACGGACTCTGTACTCTCCATTTTGCTGAAAGGGCAATACTTTAACAGAGGAAAAAAAAGTTGTGCTTTAATTCCTGACCTTCTATGCAAATCAGAATATAAGTCTATCTTCAGTTGCCATTTCAAACAAAATGCCTGAGGAATTTCCTTGCAGATATTAGACATCTATCTATACATGTTTATTTTATTTTGGAGGGGGAAAAGGTTCATAATGTATGCACAGCTCCTCAATTGTGAGGTACTTCTTTGATTTAATAATAGCCTTTGGGGGAAAAGAAACATTATATTAAACATATATGTCAATCATAAGAAACAATCAAATTGATAAATATTAAAATGTTAAAAGTATGAAACGTATAACCAAGACAAAAATGTAAGTCCAGCCGGTGTGGCTCAGTGGTTGGGCATCGACCCATGCACTAAGAGGTCGCCGGTTCGATTCCCGGTCAGGACACATGCCCAGGTTGTGGGCCCAATCCCCACTGGGGGGCATGCAGGAGGCGGCCATTCGATGTTCTCTCACATTGATATTTCTATCTCTCTCTCCCTTTCCCTTCCTCTCTCTCTAAAATCAATAAAGGAAAAAAAAAAATTGTTTCTTAAATGTAATAATGTAATCCCATCTTTTTATAGGTTTCTCCTGTCTTGTAACAAGGACATGATGTGTGTGTGTTTGTGTGTGTGTATGTGTGTGTGTACACATATGTATCTTTTTAACTGCCTCAACTACTTCTTTAAAGTAGATAGAATAAAAGTAATAAACAAATTGCTTTTAATTGTTGGAACTCTTAATTCTTTTAAGATAATTTTTATGCTATTTAGGATCAATGTTTTTTAAGATGTTACTAGTACTGTTGATGTGTTTAAGGTAAAACATTTACTTAAATACAGTATACTACAAGCATCCCAACATTCATAGAATTGGGAAGGAAAATAAAAGTATTAGTGTCAACAATAAAAATAAAATTAAGAACAAAAGAGTTTACAATGTCATCTTAGTGCACATGGGAAGTTAAAATATTATCTCCAGTTTCAATTCACCCTAAGGTAACTGCTCTGACAATCTATTTGGTGTAGTAATAAACTACACCAAATATTCATGGCTTAAAACAGCAATAACCCTTAGTAATTATTTACTTGCTTTAAAAACCTGCAATTTGAGTAGGGCATCGTGAGGATAATTCATCTCTGCTCCATACAGCATCAGCTGGGGTAAACTCAATTAGGCTGGAGAATCCACATCTAAGACTTACACATATGGCTGGCTAGAATCTTGGGTTCATGTCCATGTGATCTCTCCATGCAGCTGCTTGAATTTTCTAACAGAATGGTGTCTGGGTCCCAAGGGCCATGGAAAATAGCTGGAACACTTTCTCTGCCCTGGCCACTAGAGCCCAGAATGTCACTTCTGCTACATTCTGTTAGACAAGCTAGTCACTGTGCGAGCAGAAATTCAAGCGAAGGGGAATCAGACTCCGCATCTTCATGTATGAGTAGAGAAGAATTCCTGAGTAGGAAAGAATTAGCAGCTATCTTTAACCAACCATATCTACATATAACTTGAACTTGATGTCTATGAAAATGCTAAGTTTTCATTGTCTTGGGCTAAATAAGTTGATGCTAAAGTTAACATAAGAAAGTCAACATGCAAGAATAGCTGTGAAATCCTAGATTCGTAGAATAATTGGATACCAGTACTGCCAAATATGAAAACATGCTCTACAGACTCTACAATTAAAAACAGTATGATGCTTCTCCAATGGAACAAAATAGGAGACTGTACATACACTAAAAAAAAAAAAAAAAAAATCAATGGAAATTCAATGTATGGCAAAAATAGTATTCTAAATCAATGTGGAAAAGATAGTTTAAATAAATTATGTTGAGATAAGTGGATAGTCATTTTAAAAACAATCAGATTGGCTCTGTACCTAACATTACCTACCAGAATACTCCTTCCAAATGAAACAGATAATTAAGTGAAAAAAAAAAAAAGTAAACTCTATAGACAACTAGCAAGAACTATAAGTGGATGAAGTCCTTTATAAACTGAGTATGGGGATAGCTTTCTTAATTATAATTAAATATGCAGAAACACTAAAAGTTTGAAAAGTTCAATTATAATAAAAAAAATTATGTTCTAAAACATCACAAGCAAAGGCAAAAGACAAGTTACTAATTGGAATAAAATGTTTGCAATTCATGTCACAAAAAAGCTTATCTCCCTAATATAGAAAGAGATCCTAAAAATTAAGATCAGACAGAGACAGACAGAGAGATGAAAAGACAATATAGAGAAAAAGAGATAGCTATTGTCTTTAAAAATATTATCAACATCATTACCAGAAAGATACAAATTTATCCTAAAATGTAATACTATTCCTACACTGTCAAATTGATAAAACTTTGAAAGTTTGTTCACACACACAAAGGCATGGCTGTGGGGAAACCAGTAGTCTGTAAATTGCTGGTCGGAGTATAAATGTACAACAGCATGGAGTGGAAATTGGCAGTACCTTCCACAACAAAAGCAATCCCTTTTCTAGGACTCCATCCTGAAGATAACCTCCAAAAGCATTATAAAAAGTACATATGCAACAGGTTATTCATTGTATCATTATTTTCAAAGGCAAAATAGCGGAAACCATCTAAATGTCATCCATAGGAAACTGATTTGAGTAAAGAATAATGAAAGAGAAATATGTAGCTGAAAAAATAGAAACAGATAGCAGTAGACTCCAAGGTGTGTTATTAAGTAAAAAGAGCAAGCTGTAAGAGAATAGATAGATATTGTTCAGTATGTCACATTTTGAATCAGAAAGAAGAAATTAGAAGAAATGTGTATATACATATACACATACATATATACGAAAAACATAAATTTGTTTCTTTTGGCCAAAAAATTAAGAAAATGTTTTCTTTCTATCAGGTAAGGCATATAGAGAGTGAAGGAAATTATGGGAGAAAGATTTGATTATATGTCTCATATAATTTTATCTTTTGGATCATGCAAATGGTTTACATATTCAAAAGTTAAATAAATGAGGATGAAAAAAAGCAAATCATAAGATGAAAAAAAGCAAATCATAAGATTCAATTATAATATAAATATAAATATGAAATGTATGAAGTTGAGAAAGAATCCTATGGCATTGCATTTGAATCTGAGATAGTGACGTGAACTCAACATTTTTAAAATTGCTTTGTTGAGTTATAATTGACATACAACAAACTACACATAATTGAAATGTATAATTTGATAAGTTTTGACATATGTATATGCCTGTTAACTACTGTTACAATAACGATTGCATTCAGATTGATCACTCCTCAGTTTTCCCACATTCCTTCGTAATACCTGTTTTGTCCCTCCTCCCCAGACTGCCCTCTGCAGACACTTTCCTTCTGTAACTATAGATTGGTCTGCATTTTCTAAAAGTCTTATGTAAATGGAATTATTCAGTACAAGCTCTTTTGGGCAAGGAGAGGTCCTGGCTTCCATTTAGCATAATTATTTTGAGATTCACTTATGTTGTCACTTGTATCAAATTTATTCTTTTTTTTATTACTGAGTGGTATTCCAAAATTTGTTTATCTCTTCATCTATTGACGGATATTTGGACTGTTTCAGATTTTTCACTAATACAAATAAGGGTTCTATGAGCATTCACCTACTAATCTTTTCATGGGCCCACACTTTCTTTTCTCTGGGTTAATGGCTTAGGAGTAGGATCAATTAATTGTGTAGTAGGTATCTTCTAAGATTTCTAAGAATCTGCCAAACTGTTTTCCAGATGGTTGTGCCATTTTACATTTCCACCAGCACTGTACAAAAGCTTCCATTCCTCAACCTCTTCAACAGACTTGGGCTGGTGATTCTTTTTCACTTCTCTCTCTAATGCATGTGTAGTTATATCGCGTTTTAATCTGTACTTCTCCCGTGAATAATTTTGTTGGGCGTCTTCTCATGTATTTAGTTCACATCCTTAAATATTCTTTGGTAAAGTATTGTTCAAATATTTTGACCAGTTTTTATTTTGTGTTTTGGTTTCTTATTATTGAGTTCTGGGATTTTTGTTATATATTCTGTATATAAGTCCTTCACAGAGATGTGATTTAAAAATACGTTCTCCCAATATGTGCCCTCTGTGTTTATGCTCTTAAGAGTGTCCATTGATGAGTTGTCAATTTTGGTGAAGCCCAATTTATCAGTTTTGTAATTAAGATCAGATAGTATTAATTCTCCTACTTTGTTCCCCTTTTTCAAAGTTCTTTTGGCTATTCTAGATTCTTTGCATAGCCCTATAAACAGCAAACTTATTTTATCCAATATGACAATCTTTGCCTTTTAAATGAAGATGTTGGCTATTTACTTTCAACGTGATTATTGATATGCTAAGGTTTGACTCTATCTTATTATGTTTTCAATTTGTTTCCTATGTTCTCTGTTCCCTTTTTCCTCTTTTTCAGCCTACTTTTGAATTAAGTAAATATTTTTTAAATTCCATTTTGTATATTTTGTGGGCCTATCAGATATAACTCTTTGTTTTGTTATTTTAGTCACTGTCTTCTCCCAGGTATTGTTTCTGATAAAAGTTCTGCTGATAGTACTGTCTTTTTCCTCTATGTGTCAAGTGTCTTCTTCTTCTCAGATGCTTCTCCTATGTTCTCATTACACTGGTTGAGATATTTGATGATGATGTGCCTGTTGTATTTTAATGTTTCTTGTGATTTGGGCTCACTGATCTTCTTGGATTTGTAGATCCATAATATTAATCATGTTTAGAACCTTTTCAACAAATATGTCTTCAAATATTTATTTCCGAAGCTCCTTCTTTCTTCTCTACTTTAGAGACTCCAATTATGTGCATATTATGCTTCTTGAAGTTATACTACTGATCACTAACATTCTGTTCATTTTTTCTAAAATCTCCTCTCCATGTTCCATTTTGTTGTTTTTTTTTAATCCTCACTCGAGGACATTTTTCTTTTGCATTTATCTTCAGATAGAGCGGGAGAAGGGAGAGAGAGAGAGAGAGAGAGAAACATCAATGTGAGAGAGACACATCAAGTGGTTGCCACCCACACAACCCCAACCGGGGCCGGGGACAAAGTGCAACCGAGGTACGTGCCCTTAGCGGGAACCGAACCTGGGACTCTCCGGTCCGTAGGCCGACGCTCTAACCGCTGAGCCAAACCGGCCAGGGCTCCATGTTTCATTTTGAATAGTGCCTATTTTATGTCTTCAGGTTCACGGCTTTTCTTCTGCAATGCTAATCTGCCATTATCTCACCAGTATATTGTTTATCTTACACATTTCCATGCTTAGAAGTTAGAGTTGGGTCCTTTTCTATATCTTCCATGTCTCTAACTTTGTTTAAACATCTGGAATGCAATTATAATAACTGATTTAAGTCCTTATCTTCTACTTCTAATACCTTTGCCATTCTAATTCATTGTCAAAAGATTAATTTTCCTCATTAAGGTTACGTTTTCCTGCTTTGCATGCCTGGTAACCATTGATTGGATGCCAAACATTTTGAATTATACTTTTTTGGATATGGAATATGTTTGTAGTACTCTAAATATTCTTAAGTTTTGTTCTAGTCCTGTGTTAAGTTACATGTAAACAGTTTGTTCTTTTGAGTCTTGCTTTAATAAGTGTTAAACAGGTACAGAGCAGTGCTTCATCTAGAGTGAATTATTTCCTAAATCTGCTGAGGAAAGAATTTTCTAAGTCCTCTGCCCTGTGCCTCATGAACCATGACTTTCCCCGTTCTGGCTGGTAGGAACAGGCATTGATTCTAGTCCTGTGTGTGCATCCTACACAGTTCACTGTAATACTTTCTGATGAACCTTTTCCCAGCCTCTGATCTTTCACTCACATGCATGCTCTCATCATTATGCTGAATACTTGAGGGAGGGCCTCAGAAGACCTCTGGGCTTCTCTCTGCATTCAGCTCTTTCCTCTGTACTCTACAGCCATCTTGATCTCCTAGGTTATATCTTTCCAGCTCTGGAAGGATGGATCCCACCCAGATTTTCCTTCCCTGTGCTGTGATCTGGAAACTCTTTTAGGGCAATAAGCTGGGACAGTTACAGAGCTCACTTTGTTTCCTGTTCCTCAGGGATTGCTCTCCTCCATGTTCATTGCCTGACATCACTCATCTAAAATGTCTTGTTTCATATACTTTGTCTAGTTTTAATTTGGTTGTTGTTGTTGTTGTTGTCACTGATGCTGTTATTTCAGGCAAGAGATACATTCATCTTTATAACTCCATTTGGACAGAAGAGAAATGAACTTATGCTTTCCTAATAGCCCACTGAAAGCATCTGAATCAAAGGTCGGCATGCCTTTTTTTTCCTGTAAAGGGTCAAATAGTCCATACTTCAGGCTCTGCAGGTCATCTGATCTCTGTTGCAACTACTCAACTTTGCCCGTGTAGCAGAAAAATAACAAAGATAACATGTAAACAACTGAACATAAGAGTTTCAATAAAATGTTATTACAAAAACAGAAAAATACTAGATATGGCCCACAGGCCCTAGTTTACCCATTTCTGAGCTAGATCAATGTCACCCCAGTATCTCAGTGGTGAGATATGATGGGCATTGTCTTAATCAAGTCTTCAGATATATAGCATTATCAGTAACAGGAGGCTCTGACATTACTTGCCTCCTGATAAAGCAAGCAACATCACCTAGGTAATATTCCTGCCATAAATGTTTAAACTGATCTAACTCTGAGAAAATAATCAAACAAAACTGAATGTGGGTTATTATGAACAACACTTAGAGTGAGTCACTGAAAACTATCAGTGTCATGAAAAAAAGATCGGAATGTGGGGCAACTAGATTAAGACATTAAATACACTGTTCATAAATTTCAACTGAATCCTTGATGAAAATTCAAACACTAAAGTTATAAAAAACATTATTGGGGCAACCGGGTAAATTTAAACATGGACTGACTTTAGAGTCTATCTGATCACTGGAATGTTTAATTCAATAATTTTATTGAGAAATGATTTTTGGAAATAATTTACAATTCATTCTTTATATGTGACATACATGGTATATTATGCGTATTGTGCATTGTGTTGTTCTTGAAAAATGAGACACCAAACAACATACAGATAGGTGATTACAAAAGTTTTTCTTTTAAAAATGGATTAGAATATTGAATTTTAAACCACTGCTAAAAGCAGTGAAGAAAAAAGCAGAGAGAAGAACAAGGGCTAAAAAGGGAAGGGGAAGAAAGGGAAAGAGGAGAAGGAAAGGAAGGAAGAAGATAATGCAAACAAGAGAAAGAAGGAGGCCAGCAGCTAGTTGCATAGAGAACATTATAAAATGTGCGTGGCTCCCTGAGGGCACACCTCCTTCCTAGCCAGAGCCAGAGCTTCCAACTGTGCATTTAACCAGCCCCATATTCTGCCATCAGCCTTGGCCTTTCTCTAGATGATTTTCAGGACTCTAGTTTAGCAGCTCAAGAGACTCTTTGTTAGGTCAAAGCAATTGCTAGTTCTGATCTGATCGCCTTAAACATAGTCTAGTAACTACATTTCCATACTTCACTCCCATTTCCAGTAACTAGCTCTCTACTTCAATTGCCCATGTCTAGCCATGCCTTCAGAAGCTGCCCAGTGCCATTCGCATAACTGGGCAACCGCCTTGGACCCCATACGTTTTTACAAGACCAAAGGGCTGAAGGGCCATCCATTTGTACCAGCTCTCAGAGATCCCTCAACAGCTTGCCTGCTGCCATGGTGTTTGCTGTCGGACCAAGTTCTACACTTGACTCTACTTCTTGACTCAAGTTAGCTACCTCCCTGGTTGAACTTCCAGGACTGCAAGACCCCAAATAACGACCTCACCCCATTGGGTAGATAGATATGAGAGACATTGCTGCTTGGCAGCATTTCCCCAGCACACCATCCTAATTGGGCCACACAAAAACATGCTGGCCAAGGCAACTATGTATTGATCAGATAGTCTATTCTCAGTGACAAGTCCCATTCACATTTAGTGCCAGAAAAGCAAACACAATGAAATAAAATTTTGACTCAGTGAAGTATCTTATATCAAAGATTCAAGTTCAACAATTCTACTTCCTCCATCCCTGCAGCACGCCCAATTCCTTCAGTGTTCATGTTTAGTGTACGAAGCCGGCTAGAAATAATACAAAGGCATTATAATCACTCGTTTTAAAGTTTTGATTATTTTTCCTTTTTTTATAAGAACTTCTTTCTTCTTTATTTAAAAAAATAACAAAAAATACCATAATTCATATTTTACATAAATGATTCCTCTGTGGTAACAGTAAATATGAATGAGCTAGAATTTAAAAGTATTGGGGTTATCAACCCTGGTGCTATGTTTGAACTTTTCCTCAAGTTCTCACTTCTTGGAATTTTTAATATGATGAATATACTTCTCCAATTTATGCAACATTTTTCTCAGTATGTGGCAATACCTTTCTGCACTACGTGTGTATATTCTATCAACTTGGAAAGTGATTAATGCCTATATTAGTACATGCAAATTAATACATGAAAAGAACGCCTCCCTTCAAAGCTACTCTGGATACTCCTCACAATGCTTTTACAAGAGAAATTATTATATAACCATCACCTTATTTAAACCATATTTTATAAGCTGATATTTCCATTAAGAGGACTTCCTTTATGAAGATTCCGTCTCTGGCAAAATGATCCATTCTGTGCGGGTGGCCTTAGAATTAAAACTCTCTCGCATTTTCTCAGCTAATTGCTCATGAATTCTTGTGTAATAGGCATCACCTTCATTTTACTAACGAGGAGCAAACCCATCAGAGATTAAGAGACTTAACATCACATATTCGGGGGTGATAGGAGGGAACTGTTAAAAGATAAAAGAAAAATGTTTATAAGAATATAATCTCAAATTTTATTTTAAAATTCCACATTTATACTTCTCATAATAATGCTCCCAAACTTGCAACTTACTGTCCTTTCAATTTTATAACACTTTTTGTACAACTTTTCCTGTTGAAACATAAAATCAACATCTGTCTGCGAAGTTGACGGAACCATCAAACTCAGTTTCCTCCCATTTCACTCCACAGCTACAATTACACTTGCTCACCCCGGAACATCAAAACAGGCGCAGCCAGGCTTTTTCACCTTTGTTGACTACACAAAAGAAATACTCTCACAAATGCATTTCCCCATCTATTCATTAGTGTAAAAAAAAGAACTCTACTGATGAATGTAAAGTGGCATAAAACCGGAGTTTTATCCAGGTGGGAAAAATATATCTCAAGTTGTAGCTCTCTGGAGGATGCAAGGAAAGCAAACACTGCTTCAAAAATCTACCAGTATACCTAATGGTATATATCTTCAACAGCCTTGAGTGGTTTAACATCAGAGTTTCACAACTTTCCACTTCTAAATGTTGAAAGGTAAGGATTAAAACAGCATCTCTGGTGAATTTTATCTGGTTCCAAAGGGCTAAATTGAAAGCACAGATACAGAGAAGCATAAGCACTCATCAAAGTTTGTATCCTATGTGCATACTATGGTGACTTGGCCCCAAAAACCATTTCATAGCTCGTCGATGTGATTTCCCCATGGTCTTCTCACCCGTAACTCACTTCCATACTTTAAAGCATCACAGAAGCTTCCCTGAGCTCAGTTTCCAGAGAACAAACACCTTTGCTCTGTAGACATGTCTCATAACATCACAGCATCTTAGTCTCTTAACCATAAAATAATGCCTGTGAAAGCAGTAAGGGTCATAAAAATCAAATTCTGATTATATTGGGAGTCTTAAATAAATATACTATGATATGGCTAGTTTTTAAATGTTACTTTCACTATTTTATAGTAACTAAAATAAAAGCACATAAAGAAACATATATAAAGACTAGTGGCAAAAATAATTTTCTATGATTCATACCAAGTGTGGGTCATTCGATGCGAATGTTATTCAGAGGCCAATTATGGACCAATTCCGACCAGTCTTGTCTTTATATATTATAATAGCCGAACAGATGAAAAAAAAGCAGGAGGATACTACAATTATTCTCAATATTTTAAATGAAATATTTCCAAAGACATTGTATAATAAACTGTCACATACACAGTTACTTAATCCCTCCATGCATAATATGCTAAAAAGTCTCATAGGCCTCATTAATTATTTTTATTGACTTTCAGATTTTGAAGATATGTAAGTCCTTGCACGGCCAAGTCTTTATCTTAGGAATAAAGAGTGTTTCATATCGCCCGGTTTGCACTGTTCAGCAAAGGTAACAATTAGACTAACATAAGAAAACAAAAAGTTTTCCCTAGATTTCTCTTATTTCTAGTTGTACTTTGAATCATAAAATTAACAACTGAGAATATATTTATTTTTTATCCTGGCTCAGCCACAGCACTGTTGGGAGACACCCAAATGCTCTCTACTGACCTCTTTTCACTAGGAGTCATTTTCATGTCAATTCTTTGTTTTAGATTTCCAATTTTGTTTGTTATTATAACTTTTATAGTAATTATTGGCCTCAATCATGTATGAATCAAAAAAAATATGCCATTGTGTTATCTAGAAGAAAACTATCATTTCTCTCCTTAAAGTTGTCATGTTGACATTAAATCTCCACTGAACTATTTTTCAGTGAACTAGTCCCAAGAATGAACAAAAGTTAACAATAATCATGTTCTGAAATTCCAGACCATGAACCCAATTCTTTTGTCTTATAAATTTGTAGTTATAACATACCAAAGAATGTCCTAGTCTAAAGAGTTAAAAAAAAGTAGATACACTAAGGATGAAGAATGAGGGGTGTTCTGGTTAATAATATAATATAATATGGAAGGAAGGAAGGAAGGAAGGAAGGAAGGAAGGAAGGAAGGAAGGAAGGAAGGAAGGAAGGAAGGGGAGAGGGAAATGTCATGGAAGAACTGTGACCTAAGGGAAGATACTCAACTTCTGAATCTCAGATTTGTAATCTGTACGATGGTTAGAATTTCCTTGAGGGATGTATCCCATGCCTCCAACTCTTGCACCTTGGGTCTCACTGTTCTCTGGGGCTTTATATTATTCCCAAGAGTAATAGAACCACCTCTCTGTTCTGTTAGTTATGCAATGGAAAAGGTGGTCAATTCAAAGCATTTTTTCCTTTTCTTCTCTCTTTTGGCACTGGTGGAACTACCAAGAGGAATGGCCAAATGTGCCCCTGTGCGGGAATGCAGCAGTGAGACAGGGGAATCACAGATGTAATTTACATATGGCATTTTCCCCCTTACACTGATTAATTACATTCTCCTAAAAAAACACATTGATAAATACCATTGTTAAGTTATTTTCTTACTTTTTAGTAGAAATATAAAAACTAAGGTGGGCTAGCAAATAACAAATTAAAGTTTTAGAAGCTGGGAATAAACACTGCTACCCTTGGTGTCTTTGCATGGCCAATGAATAAACGACAGTCCTCTGCTTGGAATGGTGCGGCAGGAGCCTGCTCCATGTCCCTGGTCATGAGCTTCTTTCACACCTAGTCATTAACAGACAGGAAAAGAATTCAACAGAAATGTAGGTTTCATTTATTGAACATAAAACTCTGTCCTTTCAAAAATGTTTTAACCAATTAATTTAACCCCCCATAGACCAAGTCTCTCAGAATTTTGAAGAAGAATGAATGTTATTTCAAGCTTTTGTTGACATAAAATGTCTTCTAATTAATAACAGTAATGAGAAGATTAAGATAATAAAGTAAAATCATTTGGGGTATAGAAAGTACCCAAGCAAAGGAAGAGAATTCAAATTTTAATCAGTTCCTCAAATGGCCTGGTGAGCATTCATTTCCAGAAAAGTGCCTTTTGAAATCATTTTCTTCAGAAAAATATTTTCTCGTATATTCCTCTATAAAATAGCGAAGACACTATGGATATTTGGGATTGTTTTTCTCTTCTCACAAATAGAAAAATGAAACCAAACTTTCCATTGAAAACAAAATAGTGGAATAACATTATTTCAAAAACAGAGAGAGGACTCTACTACTATTGCCATTCTGCCTCATGAGAGAACTAAAGAGAATTCATATAGTAAACAGGAAGTCCCTTGTCCTTATCTGCAGAAGTAAAATAGCTCCAAAGACAGTAACTCCCTGTAAATGTAAATTACTTAAT
Organism: Tadarida brasiliensis; assembly: GCA_030848825.1. Taxonomy (NCBI): domain Eukaryota; kingdom Metazoa; phylum Chordata; class Mammalia; order Chiroptera; family Molossidae; genus Tadarida; species Tadarida brasiliensis. Next base: position 38,929,177 of record CM061260.1, on the reverse strand, counting down.
ATCTCTGAACTACATCAATGAAATAAAATAAGGATGGCAATGCCTCTCTCACAGGGGGATTGTGGATATGGATGTTATGTATATAAGAAGTAACAGATGAGAACATACAATAACCTATAGATAGTTTTGTTATTATTCATGGTATTATACAACTATTAGTGTTTTTAGGCAAAATAATGTTTATGGACTCTGTAAAAAATGATTTAAAGCAGCGTTTTACTACTGACAACCTTTTTTTTTTTTTTAAGTGCGTTGCATTTTAGAAAAGACCCAAACTTAAATTTATCCATCCGTGTGTCACAGTGGAAACATTTCTACATCGTAGAGAAAAGCACTTTCTTCTGTCTTCTCCATGTCCACTTACATGTCCTGTTGTCTGTCATCTCCAGGGCTCCTCCCTGACTGCTTCCTCATCCGTCAGCGTTCGCCCCCTTCTCAGTCCCATCCCCGTCTGCCTCTCCGTCACCAGTCAGGATCATCACAGGGAGAAACAGTATCTTCCAGCCCTTGTGCACCTTCTAGCCCAGTTCCAACTCAGTGCACACGAATGACAAATAACCTTTCTAAAGCATGGTTCTCATGAACAATAGTAAATAAGCCGAATTATAAATACACAACATAAAATAATGCTTACTGTGCATTTCCAAATAGATTTTTAAGACAGGAATTGTTAAATGAATTGAGGTACATTCCTCTTACTACATATGCATTAAAGAATTAGTAAAAAAAAAAAAAAAAAAAGATATGCACTATTGTGGGAAAAGGTCTATAATTCATTGTTCATGGAGAAAAAAGCAAATTGTTGAAAAAGTTGTCATTCCATTTGTAAAAGAGTAAATTATACACTTATTCATATGATAGATATTTGAAATACGTATATAAAAACATATTATCTGAGACAAAGTAATACATGTAGATACAGAGGATTTTGAAGTTCCACATAGTGAGCGTATCTATGGAATGGGGTTGGGGAGCAAGGGAAGGAGATGTCATTTATTTATTCATTTCTTTCATAGGGGCTATAATGAACATTTTGTTTAACTTTTTTAACCATGTATTTATATACACTGTCAACAAATTACCTGGTGAGACTGAAGAAGTCAACAAGGATTTTCACTAACTGTGTTATCCAATACTATATCATCTACTTTTTTTTGAAAAAGAACATGTATTTTTTTAGTAATTTGAACATTTTAAGTCCCATAATGTTTTAATTAAAAATATGAATTTAGGCCCAGCTGGTGTGGCTCAGTGGATTGAGCATCATCTCCTGGACTGAGAGGTGCCGATTTTATTCCCAGTCAGGGCACATGCTGGGTTGCCAGCTGGATCCCTGGTGTGGGGCATGCACGGGGCAGCCGATCAATGTTTCTCTCGCACATCAATGTTTCTATCTCTCTTTCCCTTCTTCAATCTCTAAAAAACCGGTAAAAAAAAAAAAATTAAAAAAATATATATGAATTCAGGCAAGATTACCCTTATTGGCAGATGCAGCCTTGAGCAGACTGTCCTGACTGTGGCAGGGATCACTTAGGCAAGCCCTCCTTTATTACAGCATTTCAGAATCCTATTAAAATGAGGAACAGAACAGTGCCCTGCAGTGTTGCTGTGAGTATAAACTAATGTAAGTGGATTATACGTAAGAAGTTGAACAAGCTATGGGAAATCAGCAAGGGTTATTTGAAAAAGAATCCAGCCCGATCTATTTTCTTTTCCTGTAAACACTGTACGGCTAAATGAGTATTTCTAAGGAAAATCGGGAGTTTCTCTGTGTTGTTGGCCCTGAAGTCTCATTTTCTTCACCTGACAGACTTCACCAGAAATCCTTTTCTCAGAGGGCCTGTTTCTAGAAGCTCAAAGGACCTGGCTTCCTTCACCGCTGGCAATTTCCCTGCCTGTCAATGGAGGTGTCCACACAGAGCCCCTGGGGCCGTGTGTGAATTACATACTCCAAGGTTCCTTCTGTGTGTGAGCCCCTGGGCTACAAAATTTCTCTTTCCAGGAATTTACAAAATGTCTCATTCCTATCAGATCAATTGTAAACACCCACCTCGTGGCTTCATCATATGAAAGGCATGTGTATGTGGCTAAGGGCATACCACAGGCAAAATCACACTGTGAGGAGTACATTAGAAATGCTAAAAGAAGACCAAGTTACTGCAGGTTAGTGTGGAACTAGAATGAGAAAAAGCTAGAAAAGTTGGCAGAGGCCAAACCATGGAGGCTATTATATGAAGAGCAAATGAGCACCATAGAAGAGTTTTTAAATGGAGTCTACAGAAAGAGTATAAAATAATTAGAGTCCTTTAGAAAGCTATTCATTCTGGCTGTAGAATCAAGAACAGATTGAAAGGGGCCAGCAAATCCGTTCATGTCAATCCCAGGCTCACACTCCTTCAAACAGTAAAAGCTACGATGCTTCAAGTTTATCCTACAAGGCTTTCTATGATCGGGCCCTTAGTTCTTAGATTTTAGCTCCCATGAATCTTGTTGACATAACAAATCTTTTATTGCATAAAAATCAAAAATATTTTCAAAGCTACATACAAACTTTGGGCCACTGAAAAATTTTTCTTGAAGCAATTAGAGCAGGTACTAAAAGTAATTTGATCCTATCTCTTATTTAGAAAAAAACAAGTACTAGATCCACCCCTCAAGGGGAACCCTCTGTACTTCTGGAAAATCCTACCCGTGTGCCTAATGAACCCGCAATAGTGGAGAAACACAAATGTCTGAGCCTGCTTTCCTTGGCTCTTAATCTCAACAGACAAAGTCTAGAAAGTAGGAAGCTAGTCAGCTGTAGGAAAATCCTGCCTCACTGAGCTTTTCAAGACATGCAAATATTCACACACCCACTGGTATTCAAATATCTAATAGCTGATTAACTGCATATTCTGACCTTCACCTGGACACAAAGCATAAAATGACAGAGCTACAGTAAACCAAGGCCATTGGGTTCTGCTGCACTTACGTTATGGTCATTCTTTGAATGTGTATGTTATAGACCAGCAACAAAAGCACCCCTTCAGATAAAATAAACTCAGTCACTTAAGGAATTTTCCAGAAGACTAGGATGCACCCACATTTAGAAAGGGAAGCAAGATAAAATTCTTCACCCTGTTCCTAGAAATTGCATAGCTATGTTTCACAAACATTCTGGGGTAAGGGTGGGGGGGAATGAAGCAGAACAAATCTCTGCCCAACTACCATTCTCGAAGCCCCATATTGTAACCAAAGTATCTAGCAGAATTCAAAAAGCACCAAGTGTGTCATGTACAGCATACTAAACCCATTTCTACTGATGCTGCCCTCAGCAAAATGATTTCTTTTTTCCTCTAAGAGAAAGAAACGTTATTGCCTACAATCTGGAACGCTCAAGATAGACATTGCAGATGCGTCTGAAACCCACTTCTCTGTTGTCAGCATGTCATGAAGACCGAGGGCTGCCTCGCAGCACGGGGAGAGTTCCAGTTTGTGGCAGCGTTTCTATTATAAACAACATTTCCCTGTAGAGAATCTGCTCCCAGATCAAATTGTGTAGGTTTAAGAAAGGAGAAAAATATTAAAGTCCATCATGCAATAATAAAAATAAAAAAATTTAAACCACCTTTTGAGATTGTAAATGAAAAGACATAATTTTCAAGGCTTTTGTGCCACAACTTAACTTTAATATATAACGCAAGGAAAACAATGACCAGACGTGGACATGATGGAAACCCATTTTTATGTATTCAGAATGCATGTTGAAAAATAAGTTCAAGTAAATAACTGTCATTCCAGAGTAGATTTTACTCCTAGTTAGATTGGATTTACTCTTGTAACCATGGATACAAGTAACTACAAATATATGTAACTACTTACTGAGTTGTCAAAAGATATTATCCTTCAAAAACAACTCTGGGATAAAAACCAACATTTGTCAAGTACAAAGATAGAAGTGAAATCCTTGCTTCTGGTAGTGTATCTTTCTTACTCACATATATACATAAATGCACACACACACTTTCTCTCCCCCCAGACCCTGCACACACATACACAAACACAGTGGATACAGAAGTGCCAAGCACAAAGCCTTTTGTTGTTTTGGGCTTTTCAGGAGTCAAAGGAAAGTTAAGTCCCAAAATAAGAGAAAAAAAGGAAAGTTAAGCCCTAAAGATTTTTTTTTTTAATCTACACTTAGAAAATACGAACAAATAGTATCATAAACAATCTTTCTCAAAACAAGGATTCTGTATTCTCTTCATGTTCAAATCCACTTAACAGGATATTCCTTACTTGGTGATCATTTAATAGATGGTTACTAATAGTAAGCATTTGAAGCACACATTTGATTTAAAAGACTCACATTTAGAATGCACTAGTCTCTCCAAAATTCTTCAAATCTAAAACAGCCAATTGAATTACCAATCAGAATTATTGAGAAGGCCAAGTTGTCACATCACACCATTCTGTCCTGAGAAAGCAACTGACCTACTGGTTCTCATCTTGGAATTTTCTCTGAAGCCCTCCATCTGGACAACTCCCACCAAACGACCCCTCTTCTCTCCTTCATTTCCAATTACATCGCTGAAGTCTCATCTCTCCCAAGAGTCTCCTTCCCCAACCTCCAGTGACTCTCTTTGCATATACAGTGTTAATTGGGGCAACAAAGTCAAGAGGTTTACGGCACTTGAAAGAAAATGTAAGCAAGATGTGTCGGAAGAATATTGCTCTACATGGGGAAACATCAAAGAAAGGAACTTTTAAAAAACAGTGGTGCCTAATAAGACATGTCCTTGCTGAGATGATAAATAGATCTCACAAAGAAGTGAAAATCTCTCTGCGGAAGAGAAGAAATTCTGAAGGATGATAATATTAAATAAGGATGATGTTAAAATGGATCATTGCACCCAAATGCAGGTGGAGAATGAGAACTTACTTATAAAAGGCCTGTAGGATTCACCGGAAAGAAACATACTGGACTCTTCTGGAGGAAATGCAGAACACTGACATCCACACATACTTCATATAGTTTTCATTTTTTTCTCTTTCCTTTTAGCTTCATTTTGAAGAGTAGAGGATGGTCTTTGGTTTTATCTCATTAAATATAGCAGACTTGCTCTCAAATTAAAGTAGGTAAACGGGAATAATTACAGTTCGAGGTTCTAAAACTTCAAATTTACTTCTTTAAAAAGATTACTGTCCACTGTTCACAATGTCAATAGGGGGAAACATTGTTTCTATGCCTTGAAAATCTTCCTCAGATCAGCCATTTAAGCGCTTCTGTGCAAACACTTTCTGCCCTGTCTGTGGCGACCTGGTAATACCTTCCCAAACAGCTTGGCTTTCCAACGACACTGGCCCGGCTCTGCCTTCGTTCACCCTTCCAGGCATGGCTCGTAAGTAACTGAGAAACACAACTTATTCTAAAGACATGCTTTTTTCTTTGCTTTGCTTTTGCTTTATCTCAAAAACAGAAAATCCTCTCAAACAACTCTTGCCTTCTTTAACTTCAGCATTTTTCCAGTTCTCCTGAATTTTTGGTATACACTATTAAAGTAAAAACTTTTCTAGAAAGGTTAAAAAGAGAACTTATTGAATTTTGAAGTCTTTTTCAACAAGAGTTATACAAGCCTGATAAAGTCTGAAGTGGCGATTGATTTCTTCAGTGTTTTAACAGAATCGGGACTTTCTTGAAACAATGAAGGTACAGATACTTATACCGGCAGCATTAACAAGATGTGAAGGAGTTGGAGGTAAAGGGGTTAGTTATGCCTGTGGTTCAAAGAGTTGTCTGATAGAAACCTGATGCATAACGTGCTAAACATCCTTTATCTGAGGATTCCCCAGCTTCAGATAACCTTTCACTGGCTGTTTGAAAATCTGTTGTTGCATAGCTCCTCCCTTAAATCTAAATTAGGATTTTCCTTGTGTAATGATAACTAAACCTAAGTCTCTGAATAAAGAATTTTTTTTTTTTGCCCTGGCCGGTTTGGCTCAGTGGTTAGAGTGTCGGCCTGCGGTCCAGAGAGACCCGGGTTCAGTTCCCGCTGAGGGCATGTACTTCGGTTGCAGTTTGTCCCCGGCCCTGGTTGGTCGTGCGGGTGGCAGCCACTTGATGTGTCCCTTTCACGTCGATGTTTCTCTCTCTCTCTCCCTCCCACTCTATCTGAACAAAAAATGAAAAAATGTCCTCGTGTGAGGATAAAAAAAAAAAAAGAATTTTTTTTTAATTTGAGAAGTATTTGTTAATTGAAAAGGTAATTGTCTATTGATCATTTTGCTACTCTTGAAATCTAATTTTTAGGAACTTAGAGAAGGTGTTTGCCAACCTAATTACATTAGATCAACCCTAGCATGGGAATATAGTCCATGCACAAAGAAATAATAAAATTCTCCTATTTAGAAGACTTAGCAAAACAAACAAACAAACAAACAAAAAGAGCAACAAGATATTGCACAACTCAGCAATGTCCCTCACCATGGGATTAAACAAATAATCATCATCATCATCATAGAAAAGAACAAGGATGAGAGGAATCCTAAACTTGCTTGTACAGTAATAATATTTATATAATGCTCGGCAAAGTGCTTTCACCTCATTTAGTAATTAAATAATTATATTCAGCTTTGTAACACACTTGCAGTTATGTCAGACCCCAAACAAGTTAACTTCTTGAAAAAATAAAGATGTAGCTTAAAGAATCTCTCAGCTTCTTCCCAGTTGTGTTAGACCATAACTACAGGTTTTACATATCAACTGAACATGTATTTAAAACTTCTGTTGCAGCACCTTCCACTCCTCTCTTTCTGTGCATATTCACAGATGTCTGCATCCACGGTTACAATCACAACCATAAGTTGTTCTGCGCAGCCTGGATGCTCAGTGACTATTGTTAAAGGGCAAAATCTAAGGCATTTTCTCGTGAATTTCTGGCGTAAAAACAACCACAAAAGAATAACAGAGAGGTTTCGTGAGTATTTTTCCCATATGAGTGGCTCACCGTAAGATCAATGCCAAATGACATTCCAACATCTGTAAAGAAGAACTGGAAACAGTCTCCGCTAAGAAGAGCAGGTTATGGAGCAAGGTTATCCAGGGGGTGACGAAGCCCAGCCCTTTCCATCAGCCAGGGGCCTCCAGAAAGCCTGCTCATCCAGGCAGGCCAGGCTCAGGTTAGTAAGAACTATTTTCACTGTCTAAAGTTCCAGCTATGCAAATGATAGAAGATGACAGCAATATCTGTCAGGAAGAGAAATGAGCACTCACATAAAGGAGAAAGATACAGCGATATAAAAGAGAGACGTTCAGGACACGGATACCGGCATCGGGTACATCAACCAAAGCCTCAGGGGAGGCAGTGGCAGGATTCAGACAATGCTGAATGATTTCTCACGGAATGGTTTCTTTTGCTGAACAGGCAACACATTAAAAATAGAAAAAGTCTTACCTGGATGAACTGTACGGCCAGCTGCTTGAACAATTTAAAGCATGAGTCCTTGTGAGAAAAAAAGTGTGCAAAATAAGTGAAATGTATCTTCCTAAAATTAGGAACAACTGAAACAGCTGTTAAGAAAACTGTGAGTAAAAATATAATAACCTTCAAAGTAAGAGGTTTCTACCACGGGCTGGAAAAACTTATTTGTAACAAACAAACAGAGAAACCAACACTCAGTGAGATGATGCGATGATGCAAATAATAAGTATTTTGGCTCTAGGTTAACATACTAGAAAATCAGAAATTACAAATGTTTCCATATAATGTGTTCAACTTAAAGTCATGGCAGATGAGAGTAAAGAGAGAAAAAACCAAAAAGAAGGTTTTGTTATTGATGACATTTGTTTCCTCATGAGCCAGTCTTATGAAAATGTTTTTGTTTTCCAGTCAATGACTTTCAAGAGATCTCAAGGGAAATCTATCTTTCTCTCCCACTGGGATAGTTTTGCCATTTTTGCCAACAGCTAGTTTTTGAAAACGCAGAATAGATTATGAGTCATCAGCACAGTCTTAGAAAATGATTTGAAATGTCAACAGTTATAATGGTCAATTTAAAACCTCTAAAAACAAACTTTGTGACAAGTTTGTAAGCTGAGAGTCATAAAAACAACTAATAAAAATATTTCCAAATGATTAAGTCATTTTTCAGAGACCAATTCTAGAATAGTTGGGGGTATGTGGCCAATCTGTATATATTCTTGGGAGAAAATATGATAAACATTAACTCCAGAAACAAAACAAGTTCTTAACTATATATCTCTTTATCAGCAAAAGCACCCTACATAAAATAGCATTTGATGTAACACATTATTTTGAAAGCCTTTTGTTTTACTTTTAAAGTATTGATGATTAATTTTCTGCAAAAATGAAATAAAATCTGGGTCAGCCAGTGTGGCTCAGTGGTTGAGCGTGGACCCATGCACCAAGAGGTCACCAGTTAGATTCCTGGTCAGGGTACATTCGCAGTGGGGGAGGGGGTGTACAGGAGATGGCCAATTGATGTTCTCTCTCATCAATATTTCTATCTCTCTCTCCCTATCCCTTCCTCTTTCTCTAATATATATATATATATAAAATCTGTAGTTAAGATAAATTTTTTAATGTTATTCTAAATATGCCTAAAATTAAAAATAATCATACTTGATATATTCTTTCAGGATAAATTCATTTCTTAAAAACAATACCTAGCTACTTTCTTCTAAATTCAAACATTTTCATTACACAAACACTGAGTTCTTACTCAAATTTGAAAATCCTGGATAATTTTTATCCTTCTTCTGTTGATACTTATATTCATCCTCCAGCTGCTCTGCCCAAAATGGTAGCTATTAATCATTGATAGCTAGTTAAATTTTAATTTACATTAATAAAAGTTAAATAAAATTAAGTAGTTTATCAGTCATATTAGCCATGTCTTGAGTGCCTAACAGCCACATGTAGTTAGTGGCTGGCACGCAGTCGGAGCAGACACAGAACATTTCTGTGAGCGCAGAAAGTCCTCTGGGCTCTGATCTACGGGCTATAAAATGAAGAGGGACTTGATACATTTGAATATATTGTGATATAGATGCTAAATTAAATTCAATTACCAAAGCTATATTTCTAGATACAGGAACAATTAATCACACTAAATTTCAAATATGTATCTATCATCCTTTATAACAAAGTCCACAGTCCTAAAACAGCAAGTTTATTTCAATTTTGTACTGAGTTTTTCAAACTGGTAACTCTGTTACAAGTCCATTGATTTGTGTTTACAGACTCCTTAAAGACATTTTGTATTATATCAAACAATCTGAGATTTTCTGGGCAGATTCAGGTGAATAGTTCAGGCAAGTTAAGTGAATATATACTCCTTAGTTATCTTATTATTTTATTAGTTAACACACTCTCTTAATATTGTATCACTAACTAAAATAAGGATTTATGAGCTAAGCCATAAATATTGCAGAACAGGTCATTTAATAAATGGTTCATGATTTGCTGCTTGAAACACACGTCTTTTGTGTCTGCTCAAAGAGAGACTGGAAGGACAGACTCACACAATCATAGCACACCCACATGGACGTATTAACTGGGGGAAGATACAGAAGCATGAGTAAATGGACACATGTATCCATTTAAACAAATTTACTAAAACTAATAAGTAAATCCACATTTTTTTTTTTATTCAACTGCAATCTGAACAGAAATACCAGGGTGGTGGTTATGGTGTTATGTGTGTCTCTGGAGGGTGGGAGTGGGGGAGAGGCATAGCCTTTTCAAAAGCTACAACCACAAAAAACACCAGAGCTCAGAAACAGTTCACGTTAGCTTATTTCTAAAAATACATATCAAGGATTATTTTTTCTCTAATTTATATAATGTCATTCCTTTACCCAGTTCTTCACCATTCTAATTCATCTGTCCATTTTTCTTCTGTAAAATAAGAAGGGGAGAAATTAAAGGGGAATGACATTTCTAACGGTGATATCCTCAGTCCCCTGAGGACTCAAAGTCAATCTGCTAAATACCTTTTAAACATAATAGAGTAAATCCAAAAACAGGTGATGACTCGCTCATTAGAGTCAAGGTAATGACAAGTGGGTGGAGTGGAGAATATTTGACTCACCCGTTGTCTACACCTGTCTGACCAAACTGGTAAGAATGTAGTATCTGATGATTACTGTAGAGTTCAAAAAGATTCTCACTGTAATACATATTAATTATGTTATCCTCACAAGCCTTTAATAAAACTATCTGGATGCCCCCAAGGGAAAAAAAATGTAAATAGAGAGAGAGAGGGAGAGAGAGAATAAAATATAAAATATAATTATTAACCACATCATCTTCCCAGTTAAGAAAAATAAGACAACCTCTGATCTCTAAATTAGTCTTGGAAATAGTACCATTGGTTGCCTAATATTCTCTATGTACTATTATAATTAATTAACTAGATTGCAATAGCTTCTGTTGTTAAGTCTCTTACTTCCGTGTTTTTAAGTATTACACAGCACAGCTAGCTGATTTAAGTGATTCCCTGGCAGATATAACTAAGATATACCAATATTATGTCACAGCTAATTTATTTAAATTGGTACTCTAAGTATCCTTAAATATAAAGAAGAAAATGTATCCCGAACGTAGCCTTAATCCATCGTGGGGCATGGGAGCAGACATCTGCAACAGTTTCGTTTCTTGGAAACGGAAAAAAAAGCAACAGTAGCATGACAAGAAAACATTAAAGATGGCATTTAAACTGTTGCAAGAAATGAAACAAGCTCATGCTCCATTAAATCCATGCATGAACTGAACTCATCCTTCTTTCTAGAATTCTTGGCCAGTCAGTGAAATAGGCAGAAGAAAATGCAGGCAGATATTAACCCTTTATCCACTGCAGTTGCTTTTTTTCTTATAAAAACCTGAAAATGTAAAATATGGAAATGACTCTAGAGGCCATGGAGCTCAAACCCTCCTGTAACACAAAACTGAAGCCCAAAGAGGTGACATAACTTATTCAAAGTCACACAGCAACGCAATGAGCCAGAACAGGAAGCCTTGAATCCACCATAGTTCTTCCCACTGCTGATGTGTTGGCGGGAGGCCAGAGGGCCCAGCCCCTTTCCCCAGGGTACCACCTTTCAACTGTATACACCGGTTCTTCCAAAATACCTTTCTTTATGTGGAAAAAGAAGCAGGGAGGATAGGGAACCAGGCTAATAATGCTCTTTATTGCCAATATTTGGAGCCTTTTAAACAGATATCAATGGGACTACAGGGAATTTTAAATATTTGTAAGATTTTTAAAATTACTGATGAACTGCTTGTCAGATGACACAATATATAAAAGACTACTAACTATTTTTTTCCAGGCCCCAGCCTCTTGTAACATCAATCTAACCAAAGACAACTACCAAAGTAATATTCCTAAGACAGTTTCAATCATGTCACTGTCTTACGCACAAACATCTGGTGGCCCCCCTCTGCCTACCCAATTAACTAAAATCCCCACGCTGGCATTCAAAGTCCTTTGCAAAGGTCCCAATAAATCTTCCCTTCCTGTTCTGTCTCACCTGTTCCCAAGCCCAACTCCAGCCACACTGCAGTCACAGTCCTTGGTCTTTCCCACCTCCGTGCCTCCCTTTGCTCACGCTGCTCTCTTTTCTTGGCACACATTCTCTCCTTCCATTTTGACCTGTCAAAAGTCTGTATTATTTTAGGTCACCTGAATGCCTATCAGTTTCTGATTGTCCACTCTCTATCCTCACCCAGAACACATTCACAATTAGATAGCATCCCTCCTTTCATTGAAGCCTCCAAAGGCTTGCTCTTTCTTCTTCAGTGAACATTACCACACTCCCTTGCATTCACAAAATAGATGGCCCTGTCCTAACTTTCTTTCCCATCAACTCCTTGACCACACAGTCCATAGGCTCCCCTGCCATCAACATTCAATCAGGATTTCTGGCTTCCATGCCAAAGCACTTTAAGGACAGAACCCCCAAGACTTATTGAACCTTCACTAAGGTTGACCTTCACCGGAGTTCAAATGGAAACCGAGTTAGAGGCAGGCTACCAGCATGGCCGTAGCAGGACAAAGGAGAATGAAGAGAATAAATATATGTTGCTCTAGAACGGGGATGGGACAGGCTGCCTGCATGTGGGGTTTCAGGAATAGTCATCCTCTGGGTCTTCTTCAGCTGAACTCCTCTGGGACTCAGCACTCCCCTGGGTATAGAACACACTTAGACGCTCCTTTAACTCTTTCGGCATAATTAGTGCACTGAAGAAGTCATTTGTTCAATGATCTGGAAGTTGGTGTGCAGCTCCCCTAAGGCCTGCATCTGTCATTGGGCAGAAAATATGGCAACTTGCTGTGTTTACTAATTAGGTCAGCCAATAACTTTGTTTGCTGTTTTATTTTTCAGAAATCTCAAGTAATTTTCCTAGTTTAATCATATTATGAAAAGTGATCAGTTTTTATCCAATGACAAATATGAACTTTCATTTTTGTAAAATCTCAAAATGAGTTTGATTTTTTTTTTCCCCTCTCTTTTTCCTGGGACTATTTCCCTTCTTCTTCCAGCAGGTCAATATCAAAAAGAAATCTGGGCGTTCTATCACGCTCTGATCTTGCCAGCTGTTCCTGCCATTGCTTTAGATAATTTTCTACTTCATGTCCCACATTCGGTATTGCCAGGCTTTCTCTGAGGTTTATGTGGTTTTGATGATCTAGGTGTACACGTCTCGGGGAAAAACCTTACCAGTCCCATCTGTATTGCTGACACCAAGACATGTAGCTTCACCACTTTCAAGTTTTTTGGGTCCATTTCACTTCCATGCAAATAAACACAGCACTTGATGTGAACAGTTAAAGAGCTGGAAAACAAGCCGAGTCTGTGCAATTGATCTCATATACATTCTTCAATCTTGGCTTGTCGGTGAGAATTATACTCACACAGCCCATGGCAGTGGGTGGCCTTTCCTCCGAGAGAAGTATTATGTACCCTGTTCATTTCTCTTTGGGAAATCTGGCGTGCGCACAGCTCAGAAAGGACAGTAACAGAGACAGTTTAGTGCAGAAGATGCATCATCTTTTTATCCGCTGTTTGGTGAAATGGTGAATGTAGGATTTTTTTACGACATTGCTTTGTGTTGATAAGGTTACTATTTTATTTGAACACACAACAAAGGCATACATTGTTTTTCTTACACTTTCATATTAATAAGAAAAAATAAAAGACTGGTAAATGTATTCAAACGATCAATTATGCTGGAAACTTCACAGGCTCATCTACTCCTGGGGTAGATCTGGAGATAGGATTTATTAACAACATCACCTTCCTCCGGGCCATACAGTCACCAGTCTGCTGCCAACCTTGCCAGTGTCCCCCTGCTCACTGTCCTCCTCCATAGCTTTACAATCCATTTCCAATTCTGCTTTGAAATGTCTCTTAAACCCATCATCTTTGTATTTATACTTTAGACACTTTTTATATAAACCAAAGGGCCATTACCTCTTATCTAGTTTCCTTTCCTATAATCGAATCAATTACCAACCCTTCCTACTCCTTGCGGACCCTCCTCTGAAACCATATTCCTTATCATCTTGGCCTTCTAAGTCTTCGGACCTTGTACTACAACCATACAACCAATGTATGTATGTCTGTACGTGTTCCTGGTTTGTACAGACTGGATTTGTGTTCCAATAACTGGCATAGAGCATGCCACACCGTGCTCCAAAAATACATGCTGAATTCAATAAACATCTATTTTCTGAGTCATTAGTGTTCTGAAAAAATATGTTCATTTGTCGTGTCATTAATACAAATCTACATAAATTATGCACCAGCCTGTTCTTAGCAATTTACATTTACCTGAATGATTTTGCTTTCTTTCCAGTTGACAGTCATGATTTCCTGTCTGTGCACATCTTTAAGGATTTTCAAGCTTCCCCCAACCACAGGTTGGTTACAGAGTTATGACTCTTTCCTCTGTCTCCTTGCCACACTTCCCTGTCACTTGTCTCTGTCTTGTTCTGGATTACTTATCTCTCCTTCGAGTTCTACTTTTAAAAAATGACTCAGTAAAATAAATATACATGTGTGGCATTATTTTTAAGAGTTTACATTTGCCATATAGGAGATACAAATGTGTTCAGTATTCCATCCTGTCCTGCTTGCTGTCTGGATCGCTTTTTTCCCCTTCATTTTTCTCCTCTGCCGCTGGCACCTCCCTCTCCCTCAGACGTCCTGTCTTCATTTTAAGTCACTCTCCATCCCACACCCCCTCCTTCAGTCCTGGTGGAGAAGCCACGTCACAGAAAGCTGGTTGGGGGAGTGTGGACAGCAGGTCAAGAAGAAAGTCTCTGGCCAGTGAGATCATAGGCTCCACCCCTTTCTCTGACCTCTCAACACACAGTCAACCCCTCACTTTTAAAAAAAAAAAAAAATTTTTTCTTCTTTATTGATTTTAGAGTAAGAGGAAGGGAGAGGAAGAGAGAAATAGAAACATCAATGAGCGAGAACATCGATTGGCCACCTCCTGCATGCCCCCCACTGGGGATTGGGCCCACAACCTGGGCATGTGCCCTGACCAGGAATCAAACCAGCAACATCTTGGTGCATGGGTCGACGCTCAACCACTGAACCACACCGGCCGGGCCAACCCCTCACTGTTATGGAGCTGCCAACACCTCTTATCCTTCATCCCCTCCTTTCTGTCCCCAGCCATTGCCTTAGGTGAGGCCCTCATGGTCACTGACACACCATTGCAATAATCTTCTACTTGTCTCTACCTTGGTTTTTCATCCTGGGATTCTGTCATGTGTACTGTTGTAAGAGAGAATACTCTGAAGTGCTCACTTGATCTTGTCCAACCTTTGCTTGAAATGTTTTACAACTTTCCATCACCTCGAGAAAACCTCCAGGCTCCTCAGACACCACGATCCAGGAGCTGCCTGGTCCAAGCTTGTCTCTCTCATCACACACTGCTCTCCGCCTAGCCAAGCCTCCCGCCTCATCCCAGGAAATCCTCTCCCCCATTCTTCACAGTCCATTGCAAGCAAGATTACTATCACGAAACCTTTCCTCACCACCTCTCATCCAAGACAGAACGGGCCATTCCCTCCTGGGGCAGCATCCTACCCTACATGCGCTGTGCTTCCTCCACGGCACCTCTAACACGCTGCACACTTGGCGGTTAAGGGCACAGTCGGTGGAGTTCAGGGGCTCGGCTTTGAATCCTGGTTCTGCCACTTCCTAGCTGTGGAACCTTGCACAGTGTATGTGACCTACCTGTGCCTCATGTCCCTAATCAGTAAAGTGGGGATATTCCTAGTAACAATCTCTTCGGGCTTTTGTGAGAATCAAGTATGTTAACACAGTCATGCACCACATCATGACATTTTAGTCAACAACAGACCACACATATGACGGTGGTCCCATAACATGCTAACGCAGCTGAAATCTTCCTATTGCCTAGTAAGGTCGCAGCTGACAGAGTTGCAGCACCATGCATCACTCACCTGCTTGGGGTGATGCTGGTGTAAGCAAACCTACTGGGATGCCAGTCATATGAAAATATAGCACATGCAATTATGCAGAGTTCATAATACTTGGGTATGTAATACTTGATAATGATAATAAACGAACATGTTACTTATTGATGTATCTACTGTATACCACACCACACTTTTTATCACTATTTTAGGGTGTACTCTTTCTACTTATGAAAAAAAGAGTTTGCTGTATAACAGTACATGGTAACAGTACATGGGCAGCAGCCTGGAACATCTCACGTTTGCCTCAGTTCTTGGTTGCATCATTTTCTCTTTTACTTGATTTAATCTCATGCTGTTTGTTCATCGTGACTCCTACGCATTTGCACAATGACAAAATCACCTAACAATGCATTTCTCAGAATGTATCCTCCTCACTAGGTGACACATGACCATATAAAACCCTTAACACAAGGCCTGCTCCATGATAGGAATTGTACAAGTGGTAGCTATTAAAATAATTATTTTTAATCCCTTGCTTGATTGCCCCTTGTGGGCAAATACCACATCTAATTGTTTTATCCTGTGTCTATTATAGTCCCTAGGACATAGTAGACACTTAATAACTGTTTCATGAGAGAATGAACAAATACATGATAATAGGCATGAGAAATAAACAGACCTCTTTCCCCGCCAAGATACAACAAGTCCTTTTTCCATCGTTCCCCTCAGATGTGAAGGGAACTGGAAGAGCACAAGCACCAATGTCCATAATGTTTTAGTTGAGAGTTGCAACCAAACTTCTCAGCATGCACAGAGGGCTTATATTCCACTATCTTCTAAGTACATGAGCATCTGTGGGTATGCAGCATGGGGACATGGCAGCAAAGCCGCTGGCTGCGTAATGCGTGGGGCTCAGTGACAAATGGAAATGCAGGGTCCCATGTTAAAAAAATTATTATGAAATCCAAGATGGCGACAGTTGAGCATTTAAGAATAGAGCACAGGGATTTGTTTGACAGCCCAGATCCCTTTTCATGAAGCCAACTCCGTCAGGAATCTAACACCCTCTTCTCCATCAGCTCCAACAATGTGTTCTAAGACATCGATCTAGTCTCTCTTACTGCCAGATTTGTCTCTCCAACAAGAATGAGAGTCTAGGTCTATAATGCTCTTACTCTGCCTCTCCACCCTGAACTGTCCGGGTCCAGCCCCCACTGTCCACTAGAAAAGGCCCCAGCCTCTCTGTTGACCTCAGTGACCTAAGCTGCATGTTAGCTGTCCTGCTCACAAGGTTCCTTCAATGATCAACCATGTTCTAAAACTCTGCCTATGGTGTTGTACATAAATAAGGTCTCATTCTCTGGTTTAGCCCATTTTGTAAAGCGATTTCTGGCTTTTTCTGGAAAAGCTAGGAGATGCTAATATCAAATAAAATAAGAAATATAACCCTCTGGATGCATGTACATGTTAATGATGATATGAACCAAATAAAGCCTAAATCATAAGAAAGGAGATCCCCAGCACAGACCACTGGGCTATTTGAAGGTATGCAGAAAATCCCTTAAATCCCATTAGACTTCTTCTTAGATGAATCAGTACTCAGGCTCTGCCTCTTCACAAACTCCAAAGGACCTGTCTTAGCAGCAACAGTGGCAAGAAGTCCTATTGCAGGGTAGACGGTAGAACAAGGACAAAGAAAATAAAATAATTACAAAAGAAGATGTATTTGTCAAGGGAGGGAAATTGGAGTTGGGTAAGAGGAAAAGGAAATTAAATTAGAAGGTGGAAAGGAAAAATGAAGCTTTTGGTCTGGAAAAGAAAAATCATTCTCCGTGCTCCTATTACACAAATGCACTGTTGGCGTCTTGTATTAAAATATAAATTCAGCACAGAGGCAATAAGGCTGGAAGTAACGTGCACAGGCAGAGAGCCAAGAGCTCGGCTGCTGGCAGCCACTCGGCCCCGAGGGCCCTCCACAGAGCCCAGGTTATATCTGTCAGACACAGCCACAGAGCACTGTTATTTCTTAGTTAAGGACTTGGATGTTGGCTTTGAAACTTTCTTCATTTGGGGAACCATACACAAATAGTGGCTGCGGAGCAGCGAGGAAGAGAATGTATTCCTACTTTCAATGTCTGGTGAAGAACGATTCCAGGTGTCGTATTACTCAGATGAACGCAGGTGGCAGGAGATGAAGGCTTTCTCCAACAAAGTGCATCGTTTCTTAAGGCTGTTTAAGTTTTCAATGAATATTATTAAATCCCTGTGAGTGCCGCGGATCCAGCAGTGAAGAAGAGAAATGTTCTTCTGGGGCGGACAGACAGTAAATATGTAAGCATATAAATGAACAAGATAACTTCATATAAAGATTATAACATAAGGAAGGAAATAACCAAGGGGAAGAGGGTGAGGAGGCGAGCGTAACAGAGAAACAGAGAGCTCAGCAAAGGCTGCTTGGACAGGGTGGCATTTTGCCAAGACTGGAATTATAAGACTTAGGAAGAGAGGTAGATTCTGTACACTCCAGGTAAAAGGAATAGCAAGTGCAAAGGTCCTGAGGTAGGACAGATATTGGCTATTCAAATAACCAAAAGGAGATCAGCAAGACTAGAAAGTCAAAAGCTAGGGGAAACATATTGTGGAAGGAGATGGTAGATGTGGGCAGGAGACACTATATGGGATCTCACAGGCCGTGCTCTTGAGTCCTATAGTTATTCTAAAAGCAACAGGGAATTCCGGAGAGGATTACAAAAAGTGATATAATCTTATTTTTCAGACTTTAAAGTAAAGACCACACTGGCTGCTATGTGCAGACTGAATTGCAGAAGCAGGATCACAAAAAGGAAGATCTTTTATGAGGCTATTATAGTGGTTTGGGTAAGAAGTTATGGAGGTTCTAAATTAAGATGAGGAAATGAGGAGGGATGGAGGAAAAGTGTGCACTCCAGTGGCAGGATAATGTTTGCGACGTCCCGAGTAGCAGGGTTAAGCGACGCCTGCACACATCCCTGAGAAGCCACCTCCCGAGAGGGTTTCTCCAATAGCTTCACACTTGGTGAACACCTCACTTACTTGGAAATTACTTCTTCAAAAGCGTCAGTTATTGAGCAAATGCAATGGAAAGAAGTGTCTGTGAGCAAAGTCTACATAAGTTGCTATGGATTGCTCAGAGTAGAGATGTTCATATCACGCCTATTTGTTTTTATTTCACAAGTCCGTTTCTTTGTTTTTTTGTTTTAGCCAGTCGCTCCATCTTCCCACCCAGGAGAGATCAACTTGAGCACCTCGGAAGCAGAAGGTAGTGTCTCTAAAGCCTGGCAAAGTGAGAGCAGTAAGCGGAGACAACTGATATCCAGGCAACACAGGAGACATCCAGATGTACACACACACACACACACACACACACACACACACACAAATAAACAAGCAAGCAAGCTTTTTAAATAAGCACTCAAAGATTTTCATTTGAAGTTACTCAGTCAAGTGGTCCCAGAGACCACACTAGCAAGGGGCTTCAATATTCATTCCCAAGTGCTCCTTCAAGGGCAACTTTGTCACAAAACATCTCCACCCCACAGACACCTGTCCTTGTGTGTTCCCATCACGCCTCTTTGCCTCTTTGCTTCCTTTCCTCGGGGCACTTTCTGCCTTGTAATTCTTGGTCTGTATCTGCCTCCCCTCTCCCCCCAGAGTGAGTACTTGGAGGGCAGCTCTTTAATGCCCTTTTAATCTCTGTGTCCCTGGGGCCAAACACCAGCCCCCTCCCCCAGAGTAGACTCTCAACGAGAGTGTGGGAAGAACCACTGAGTGGAGCTGTTCATTTACCTCTGGAAGAGACAGCCTGCAGCCCAGTCCCTCAGCATCTGCCGTATCAGGGGCTTTTGCAGTGGAGAATGCAGAGGTACAGCATCAGCTATTTGTGTTGTTTTTTTTAAACAGATGGATAGAAAGTTTTAAACCACTGCTTCTTGGCAGAGCAGCTAAGGTGGGCTCAGGCAACAGGGCTGATCTAATTATAGTTTTGGTTATGCCTGACGTGTTTTATTCTGATGTGCATATTTTGTGCTCCATACACATTTAAAGATTTAATTAAATGTTTTATTATAGGCAACACAGTGCCAAATATCAGCACCGTTACCTTTTTTTTCTTCATAGAAACAGCCATTCCCTCATTTCGTTTTCAGATTTTAATGCAAATCAGGCTTACATTCACTTGGTAATAGTGACATGTTCACCAATAAAAAATGTCTTGTTTCGTTATTAGCAGGCAGTTATTGCAATGTAAGTTCCATGAGGGCAAAGAATATACCCTGCCCAACTGAATCTCAGTGGCGCTGGGCATGGGTACTGTGCCCACAGCCGGCTCCAGCTGAGAAAGGAAAGGAGCAGCCACGTAGGAAATCTGGGGCTGTGCCTTTTGGACACAGAACGCAAAACAGAGCAAAGCCACAAAAAATAATAATAAGGAAGGAAGGAAGGAGGGAGGGAGAGAGGGAGGAAAGAAGAAAGGAAGGAAGGAAGGAAGGAAGGAAGGAAGGAAGGAAGGAAGGGAGGGAGGGAGGGAGGGAGGGAGGGAGGGAGGGAGGGAGGGAGGGAGGAAGGAAGGAAGGAAGGAAGGAAGGAAGGAAGGAAGGAAGGAAGGAAGAGCATTAATGTAATAATCAAAGATTCCATTTAATGAAAACCTGAGGTCCCAGGAAACGTTCTATAAGGATTTATGGTAAGTTTTTTGTTTTGTTTTGTTTTTTATCTTCCTCAAAATACCCTTTGTTAAACTACACAGGTGGCCAAAGGTCTTCATAAAATTAAAAAAAAAAATTTTTTTTAATCTCATTCTGGGCCTTTCAGAGTGAGTTGGAATACACAATATTTTACATGGTCATTATAAAAAATGTTTCTCTTCAGAATACAAATTTATATACATTTCAGTTTTCATTGAAATGAGATTAATCTTCTAAATCAGTGGTTCTCAACCTTCCTAATGCCGCGACCCTTTAATACAGTTCCTCATGTTGTGGTGACCCCCAACCATAAAATTATTTTCGTTGCTACTTTTTAACTGTAATTTTGCTACTGTTATGAATCGCCATCAGAAATATGTGTTTTCCGATGGTCTTAGGCGACCCCTGTGAAAGGGTCATGACCCACAGGTTGAGAACCACTGCAATAAATGACTTTCAAACTTTTTGAAAATAACAGAATCCCCTTCCCCCTTGTTTTTTTCATTTTGTTGAAAACATCTTTGCAGTGTAGGTGGACTCTCCCTATGTGTAAGAACTGCGAAGCCCAGCTGGCCTGGTGCAGCCAGGTGTGTGGAGGCAGGTGTGCGGAGCGTGGAGGTGTGTGCTGGCGGGCGGGGGAGGCCAAGAGGGGCACTGGCAGGTACGCGGCTGCCTAGCTCAGAGGCAGCTCAGAAACCAGGATTTGCCTGGCTTGTATATTCCCTGTGCCCAAAGGATGTATTAATTCTTTCTGATGAAGATTAGAGCTGCAAACTGAGGCCACCCGCTCAGTGTCTGGAAAGATGGTGAGCTGAAGAAGGTGGTGAGTGGGAAATGAGCAGGAGCGGAGTTTTAGCCCCAGCTATTGGCATTCGTCTTTCTAAAGACCCCTTCGTGAGGACATAGCCGTTCCTAAGAGGTGTGCATGTTCTTAAAAACTCCAGCCTGGGCTTTTCCTCCTTTTCTGGGAGCAGCTCTGTTTGCAAACGCATCTGATCTGTGCATCAGGGTAGGTAGCATTTGTCCTCTGTCATGCCTGCTCTGTACATGCATCCCTCTGTCCCTGCCCACTTTGAGGAACTGGGAAAGAAGATTCTAGAAGAGATGCCAAGCTTTGGGGGAGACAGAACAGAAAGGCTTTTGAGAGAGAAAGAGAAGAGAGCTAAGGAGTTTTTCTATTATACTCCTAAGACGAGGAGACAATATGTCACTTCTTTTCGGTATTAACTGCTCCAGAGGTCTTGCTGCAAAGGAAAGGGATGAAGGGGAGAATGAAGACGTCTTCCTTCACACCTGAAAGGAGGAGGAGGAAATAAGGCCATTGTTGATTCATCAGACGTCCTAGTTTTGAAAATTATAAATATGGTTGCACTGACCCCAGCTTCTTTTATCATGATTTCCTTTTGTCATTGTTTAAAGCTGATTTTTGCAACATTTTGCACGCTTTAATGAAAATTATAGGCTATAATTAAATTGCTCTAATGCTATCATTACATAGATACCACATGAATGGGATTATAGTAAACAAAGAAATAGGTCTTAAATTAAAAATTATTTTTAAAAGAACTTTGTCTAATTGCCTAAATATGACAAATGAAGCAGCATTGAAAATCAATGCTACTAAACTTTGAAATTGGTAGATTCTTAATTTTAACTAAAACCATGTTTGTGCTCTGGTCAGTTTGGCTCAGCAGTTAGAGCGATGATGACCTATGGACCCAAGGGTTGAGGGTTCAATTCCCAGTCAAGGGCACATACCTGGGTTTCAGGTTCAATCCTGGCCCTGGCTGGGGTCATGCAGGAGGCAACCGATCAATGTGTCTCTCTCATACCAATGTTTCTCTCTCTCTCTCTCTCCCTCCTGAAAGGGTTAATAATGTTTTAACAAAACTAAACTCCATTCTGACTCTCAGTTACTGCACATACCCACCCTGGCAGTTTCTTTTTTGTAAACATAAGGGCCTTGAGAAACCCAAAGATAAGGGGTTAATGAAGGCCTTGAGAAACTCAGAGGAACCATAAGAAAAAAGAGATTAATGATGGCCCTGACCTCTGCCTGAGCAGAATCCTTACCTCTGAGACAACTCCTACCAACCCAGACACCAATTACGCGGTGCCAAGAGAATGTAGGGTTTTTTTGAATGTAGTTTTTTTCTGTAGTTTGTGCCTATATAAGCAAAGAACAAAGGAAGCTTGGGGCTGAGGATTTGGGGAAGCTGTACCCCCCCAGCCCGCCGGTGTAACAGCCCACCGGTGTAATAAAATGCTCCTTTCTCCACACTGGCCTTACGTTGGGGATGTGACCTCCCGCCGGCTCAGACCTTTTACCTCCCTCCCTTCCACTCTATCTAAAAATCAATGAAAAAATATCCTTGGGTGAGGATTAACAACAACAAAAAACATTTTGCAAGGAAGTAATCAGCTGGATAAAATGCTTAAAATTCAGGGAAAGATAAAAAAAATCAAAATCATTTTGTCTACACAGAGTCAAACACTTGGATATTTGAAAGCAGCTAGACTGATACATAGTACTCTATCTTCACAGAAAAATATTTATAAACAACTTAAAGAAACTTCTGAAGAGAGCAGAGAAAATACATATCTGTTGGAGGGACAGAACATCACATGAAATGTCACTTTGGATTTGAAAAGCAGCCCTGGTACTCCTCACTAGCAGCCATATGACCCTGGGTAAATTATTCAACCCCATAAGCAATTAATTTTCAACCTATAAAGTGGGCATAATCATGCACCATTTTGAGCTCTCTCGGGGGATTCAGTTTGAAAAAGTGGAAGTGTGCTTGGTGACCCTCAAGAATCCACATCCAACTAGAACTCCGAATATGAGTAAACTGTGTTAACCCCAAATGCGTATGCTTATGTCCTAACCCTGAGTACCTCACAACATGACCTTATTTAGAATTAGGGTCTTTACAGATATAATTAGTTAAAATGAGATAATTAGGGTGAGCCCTAACTCAATATGATCGGTGTCCATATAAAAAGGGGTAATTTGAGCACAGAATACACACAGGAAGAATGTTATGTGAAGAGCCATAGGGAGAATATAGCCATCGATAAGCCAAGAAGAGAGACCTGGAACAGATCTATCCTCATACTCCTCAGA
This sequence comes from Tadarida brasiliensis, assembly GCA_030848825.1. Lineage (NCBI taxonomy): Eukaryota > Metazoa > Chordata > Mammalia > Chiroptera > Molossidae > Tadarida > Tadarida brasiliensis. Next base: position 38,905,870 of record CM061260.1, on the reverse strand, counting down.
AGGAACCAGCCCTGCTGACACTTTTTTTTTTTCCTTTTATTAATTTTTAGAGAGAGAGGAAGGGAGAGGGAGAGAGAGATAGAAACATCGATGAGAGAGAACATCGATTGGCTGCCTCCTGCATGCCCCCTACTGGGGATCGGGCCCACAACCTGGACATGTGCCCTGACTGGGAATCAAACCCGTGACCTCTTGGTGCATGGGTCGATGCTCAACCACTGAGCCACACCGGCCGGGCCCTGCTGACACTTTGATCTCAGACTTCTGGCCTCCAAAACTATGAGACAAAAATGTTCTGCTGTTAAGCCATGCGGTTTGTGATACTTTGTCAAGGCATCCCTAGCAAAGTAATACAACGACCTTATTTAGTAATAGGGGTTTTACAAATGTAATTAAGGTGAGGACATACTGGATTAGGGTGGGCCATAAATCCTAGAATTGGTGTCCTTATCAGAAGGTCTTAGGAAGACACAGAGACACTGGGAGACACACAGGGAAGAAAGTCATACGACAACAGAGGTAGAGACAGAAGCAATGCAACTACAAGCCAAGGATAGCCGAGGACTGCTGGCAACCACCAGAAGCCAGGAGAGAGGCAGAGAGATTCTCCTCCTTCAAAGTCTCCAGAAATAACCAACCCAGCCAACTCCTTGATTTTGGACTTCTCCATCCCAGAACTGTGAGAGAATAAATCTCTGCCTTTTTAAGCCACACAATTTTGGTAATTTGTTACAGCAGCCCTAGAAAACCAATATAGGATGTTATATAAAGTTCTCTGTCTACTTATAAAGAGCTACGCAAAGATTTATGATTAAAAATGATTCTTCTAGTCCAGAGTTTAAGATTATCAAACCCTAATGTGATTTTTTAATATTATTATTCACTTACAGTTGACACTCAATATTATATTAATTTTAGGTATACAGCACAGTGGTTAGGCATTTATATAACTTACAAAGTGATCTCCCTGATAATTCTAGTATCCATCTGGCCCCACACATAGTTATTACAATATTATTGACTGTATTCCCTATGCTGTACTTTATATCCTGTGGCTATTTTTTAACTGCCAGTTTGTACTTCTTAATCCCTTCACCTTTTTCACCCAGCCCCCCACAACCCTCTTCCCACACTACAGTGATTTTTCAAGGTGCTCATTTCCTAAACTACCGTGGCATACACCACCATGGGAAGAGGGAGAAGAAGAGTATTTATAGGGGAAATATTAAAGGACAAAAGATTATCAACAAAATCTGTAATGGTAAGTAATACAGAAGTGAATTAAAGCAAAGACTGCATCATAATTATTAAGCTAATAGTATATTCTATATGTGGAAACAATACATAAAGAAAATGTATCATTATACTGGATAGGAGAAAGGAAAGATGTTTCTGCAAAGGATTATTTTGTGGCATAACTCATTTCGCTGATGGCATAGTCTTAAATGTTTCCAACTTCAACCCCAGTTTCTGTATGTTTTTAAAAGTACTTATTCTCTGGAGAAATGAAGTTGGACTACTCTAAGGGTCTTCTAATCACTTCCTTTAGGAGACTCTGCCTGTCAGTAAACAATGGAAGAATCAATGCTGTTCTTTCAAAACTTTACAGCCTTTCAGATCTACTTCATTTCAGAGTTTCAGCTTTAACTTTCAGACGACTTAACCATGTGCCCAGGGCTACTGATATAAATATGAAGCAAAACCTCTGGTGTATCTGGTTTCCCATTTATCTTGAAACCCCAAATAAACCAGATGCGATTCTTCTATTAGCAAATGTCTCCACTTTCTATATGATCTGGAATCCCATATAAACAGTTGCCATTTTGTTATTTTGTTTTGTCCCCTCTATTCTAAAATAATCTCCTCAAAGAAAAGAAAGCTAGTCATCAATGAATTATGTATCTTTGGGCGAGCTATTTAACCTCCTTGGTCCTCCATTTCTGCATTTGTAAAGTGGGAATAAGAACCTCATAGGACTGTTGTGATATTAAATAAATTAATAAGGTGAAATGTCTAGAACACATTAAGAGCTCACCAGTTTTCATTTGATCTCCATGTCCCTTAACATTACACATCAAACAACTAAAACAGAAGCAACAGAACAGAAGAAAACCCCACTGACATGGCTACCCATGTACTTATACTCATGGACTCTCTCTAGCTATGTTCATTTAAATTATCTGCCTCTGCTCTTTTTAATCCAAAACCTACAATTGTGTACTGCCTCCCATCTTTCTCTAAGGATATTGTTCTAGCAGTCTACCACCTTTCTCCCACCGTTTTCATTGTTCCCTTCCTACTATATACAAACATTTCTTTATTTCTTCTGGCTTAAACTCCATCAACAAAAACAATCTCTACTATTCTTGAGCTACCATTTTTTTTTACTCCTTTTTAGAGCAAAGCTCCTTAAATAGTTATATGTATGCTCAGCTTTCTTCCCTTAGACCCACTCCAGTGTGTCAAATCCATAGTACCCCATAAAAGTTCACTTGTCAGAGTTGATCACTCTGTTTATTTTGATCCATTTTCTTTACTTAGCTTCCAAAGAAAACAAAAAAAAAAAATATTGGTTTATCTCCTGTCTCAACATATAACACTGTCTCAGTCCCCACTGCCTTTCCCTCTCTTCTCCCAGACCTCTTCATGTTGGAGAATCTCATGGCTTAGTCTTTGGTGTCTTTTTTTTTTTTTCTTCTCTCTATTTTCATTCAATTCCTTTTATTCTCAGCCTCATGACTTTAAATCTTCACCTTCTATATCACAACAACTCCTAAATGTATATCTCCACCTAGACCTCACTCCTGAACTTCAAACTGGTTGCTTGCAAACAGATGCATGTCTAAGAATTACCTGCATTTTAACATGTCTGAAACTAAACATCATCTTTCCATGAAGCCTCCCCCTAAACTATTCTACATACCATTCTTTTCTGTCTTAATTGATGGCAAATCTGTTCTAGGCACTCGGTCTATTCTTAATACATCAGTCAGAATGATCTCTTTAATATAAAGTCAGGCCATCTGAATCTCATTACTTCTCTTTTTCTACACTTTCCAGATAAACTATACTACTAGGTGTTCTTAAACACACAAGACAGACTCTCACCTTAATGCCTTTGCACTAGCTCTTTCTGCAGATACCTACTTCATCGCCTTCCCAGTGAGGACCAGACTGAGTAATGTATTTAAATTACCTTCACCCTGCATACCAGCACTCTTGAACCCTCACACCTTGTTTCTCATCTTCTTATACCTTTTGAATGTAGTTGTTTATTGCCTACATTTGTCTCTACACACTAGGATGTATACTCTAGAAGGGTAAGAATTATTTTGGTTTTGTTTTCCATTTGTTTGTTTTGTTTCTGTGATGTCTCTCTGGGATCTAGAGCAGCAATCTAACTGGCACAGAGTAAGGACATAATAAATGTGTGTTAAATAAATAAATAAATAAGTTAAAAATATATAAACAGGAAGGAAGAACATTCTGGAATAGAATCTCTTTTTAAAATCCTAAACACATTGACAGTGATAGGAGTCAGTGTTATACATATTTAATTATGGGAAAAGCAGTCTCTCTTCAACAAACAACCAAATAAACCCTAAATCTGTGGAAAAGGCTTTTGAATGACTTCAGTATTATCTCAGGTAAAGACTGCTAAACAGAGCATATAAGAGTAAAATACTTATGAAAATCAGAAATAAAATGTTCAACAAGTCAAGAATTGTACCAGAGCCATCTAGAGATTCTTATTTTCTGTACAATAAAAATTAGGGTAAATGAAAACAAAAAATTCCTTGCCACTGCAGAAATACAAATTAGTTCTGTTTGCACCTCAAAAGAACATCAAAATAATAAAGTTTGGAGAAATTCAAAGTTACACAACTCTAGGATATCCAATGAGCCAATGGATTTGTCTGTGGATTCTCTGGGTCTCTTGTTCCTCCCTCTCATATTTACTGCCTAATATCTGACCACTGCACTGTTTGCTGGCAACTTTCACAAGAGAGCAAACTAGAGTAACAAAATGAAACATAAAGAAATTAAGCTACTCCTGATAGCAGCTAGGAGACTATATTGGAATATTTGTCTGGACAGTAAAAGAAAGAAGGAAGGAAGGAAGGAAGGAAGGAAGGAAGGAAGGAAGGAAGGAAGGAAGGAAGGAAGAAAGAAAGAAAAGAAAGAAAGAAAGAAAGAAAGAAAGAAAGAAAGAAAGAAAGAAAGAAAGAAAGAAAGAAAGAAAGAAAGAGAAAGAAAGAAAGAAAGAAAACTTTTAAAAGTGTTCACTAAAAGAAGTACAGGAAATGTTTTCTGGAAAGCAATGGCTAATATTGGTTGACCCAATTTAATTGAGGTGAGAATTAAATCTGTCTTAAACAGAGTCAACTAATAGAAGAAAAAAAAATCACAATATATTCAAATATATAAGAAGAAGGAACAAAGGGAGGATAAGAGGGTAGAGAGACAGATACAAGCCTCTGCCATAGAAATGATCTGCTGGAAGAAATTTAACATAACGGAAGTGCATCTGATATAATTAAGAACCAGGGCCAAATGTGGCTCTGCCACTCACTAGCAATAGAAACTGGGCCAAAAGACTTAACTCATAACCTACTTTCTTATTTGTATAATAAGAATAGAAATAAACGTCTTTCATAGAGTTTATGTAATAAATTATGTCTGTGCTCCATATCCAGATACCAGTTTCTAACACGTTATCAGCCTACTTGGCCAAGGGTCGGTAGTCATCTCACTTTAAGCCTCATCTTTTCTTTCAATTTTACAAATATAAAACCCTGAAGAAATATCTAGAGAGTAATTAACATATGGCTAAAACTATCATGGGAAATATAAAAAGATAGATTGAAAAGTGCAACTGGGGCCTGTTTAAACCAGTCAGTCTATGGGTAAAAACATGTTTTTCGTCAGTTGCATAGAAAAACATTGTAAAAGCTCTAATTAAAAACTATGGCAAGGCATCTCTTGGAGAAGAAAGAAGATTTTCTTCCTTCTATACAGACAAATGTGCAAAATAAATGCTTTGTTCTTTGTAAATATAGTTGAATGCAAGTTCTATAGGAAAAGGGATCTTTGTTTCATTCATTACTAATTCCCTTGAATAGTGCATGATTTTTAGTAGGCAATTAAGAAATAGTTTTGAATGAATACAGTATGTATAGATTATGGTGCACTTGGCACAGGGGTAGGGTCCATGTACTTCTGCAGGTGACCATATACAATTTAAAAAAATAATAATATGCCTGGCTGGTGTGGCTCAGTGATTGAGCATAGACCCATGCACTAAGAGGTTGCTGGTTCGATTCCCAGTCAGGGCACATGCTGGGGTTGCAGGTTCGATCCCCAGTTGGGGGCATGCAGGAGGCAGCTGATCGATGTTTCTTTCTCATCAATGTTTCAATCTCTCTCTCCCTTTCTCTCTCTAAAAATCAATAAAAACATATTTTTAAAAATATTTAATAAAAAAGTAATAATAATAAGCCAGAATTTTATTAGTACCTAGATAAAATGCAACATAGCTATTCCTATAGTTTCTGAACCATCATTTATTTATAACCTCCTAGAATTTTGTTGAAGAACTGAATAGTCCATATGATATATATATACATATATATATATGTATTAGTATATGTACAAAGATAATAGGTCTAATATTTTCTTGAACCAGGATAATATAATTTCTTGAAATGACCAGAATATAGACCCTTCATGAAAGAGAAGGAAAAAAAAATTAAAAGTTTGGGGAAAAATTCTACTCCTCTACCTGAAAGTCAAGCCCTAAACTTTAGCTTTGTTTATTTTAAAAAGGCTATGTAGAAAATAAAATTTAAATTCTTTGTGATTTAGATGTTGGGATGACATACAGACAGCTATGAGCAGAAATATTAATAGGATATAATAAATACCAAGGTAAAATAATTTTTTTAGAATGCTTACTATAAAAACACCATAGATGTGGACTATAAACCACACAGATTAAAGTACGGATCTATAGATTTTGTCCTCAGGCTAATTATAAATTAGTTCACAGGTTCCCAAAGTAAATAGCACAGCCTCCGTGCCTCTTTGCCAACTCTTTCATGAAGCAGATAAGAACCAACAATCCGAGAACAATAAAAATTTTTCTAATGGATCCATTCCCCTCTGAAGTTGTATGAGAAGAAAGGTCACTTTCTCACTTACTAGCTTATATTTTGGTACCGCTTATCATTTTTTGATTGTTGATATTTTAATGTATTATGTGCTATTTATGCATTCTTCAATAACATCTTTATTTATGACTTTGTGAATCAACATCTTTGTGATAAGAGGTGAAAGTCACTTAGCTAATTACACATACTTAATAAGGTGCATAATAATAACCACTGCAGTATTGTACACTACTTGAAGGAATGCAAATTACTGCAGTGTTTCTCATTTGAGGAAAAACAAGAGACTTTGTTTTCATTGTTTAAAACATCCTTCTTTGTTGCCCCCATATCCACCTTCTTAAGTATATTGCGACTTTAACCCAAACCATGGTATCAATAAGAAAGTAAAGGTTGAATCCCACAAAGACATAAGAACAAAAAGGAAACAAAATGAAATTGAATATGATGCAAATACTTCTGATCTGAAGTCAAGAATTTTGTTATATGAAACTTCTTCCATATAATGCAATCCTGGCAAAATAGATCAGTTCAGTCACTCCCCACCCAACAAGGATATTGTAATGAAATCTGACTTGGTCCGAGCAGCCAGGAGATTAGAAGCGCGTAGGGAGATAGAATGTACAGCAGTAGAATATTAATATGACTTCTGTATGAAGATGGGAAATTCTACGAAGTTATAAATATGATCAACATAACACTTAGATGATTTACTGCCATAGAAAATCATACTCTCCTTTGAGTGATTTACTGGATGTTATATAAAAATGAAGTGTGGACAAGCTACGTTCAGATGCAAGCTTGCAGCTGTCAGTGTCCACATTTGCTCAATCTGGCGAGAGGATGATTTGAAGGTTGATTTAATTGTAGCTTCTGAATCATGTTCTTCCCTATGTTTTAAAATGTTTAACATAAATATAAAAATGTTAAAGTAATTTTAAGACTGTAAATATTTAGTATAAAAATCTGCAAAATCTCATTCTCTTCTGGAAGAGTAACTGAGAATGAAAAGACTGTCTGGGAAGCAATACATTACCTAATAGTAGTCACTGCCCAATAGATATGTCCAATTTATGCTTACATGAGAAAGCTCGTAGGGCGTTCAGAAGGAGCTAAGAATAAACAAACCAAAAACTAAGTCTGTGACTGAATTTATCACATTGAAGAGGAACAGAAATCTCTATCTGTGGAAAACGGCTCAGAGACCAAAAGTTGACCAGTTGGGAAGGAAGCACAGTTTGGGTTCCTTGCCAGCAACGTAATAGCCTAAGTATCTTTTCCTCAGTATACCAACTCAAAGCAGAGATTCAACTCCTGCGGATGCTACCAGCACCAGAACACAAGGCACCACCAAAGAGCTTGTACGTGTTGTTTCCTCAGCTACAACTCTCCTTAACCATCTCTCTATTCCTTGACAGGCTTCATTCAATTCCACATATCACCTAACCATTCACTTCCCAAGATCAGCAAAGCATCCTCTGGGAGAATGTCTCGTTCTTCCTCTGCAAGCTTTTCCCCCATTTTTTATTTCCACTTTTATACATACCTCCTTTTCTACATATTTTCTTGCCGGGTTTTCTGGCACATTCCTTGGATATTCTTTTTACTGAAAAATGAATAGAAGACTAGAAAATAACATGGCGCTCCATCACAGACCGCCGTAACATGCAACACCACTCTCTAACTGAATATGCTCCTGCTTTTACTGAGTGCGAAAGGTCCCCAGTTCGTTGAGCCTGCACATGCAATGGAGAAATGTTGATGCATCTTCTCAGAAGTCATTCGGTAGGAAATGGAAATTAGGAACCCATTTCTACCTAAGTATACGTGCTGTGGAGGAAAGAAAATGAGTAGGCATAGGAAAAAAATAAGAACAGGTACACCAACACACATGAACAAAAGGAGCGGCATGCACACATGTAAAATATGTCTCCATGCCAACAGGAAAAGCCATGCATGCTACCGGTACACATGAATTAATATCGTTAAATCTTAGAATAGAAAAGAAAAATATAAATAGATCTCCCTGTTTTTCCTGCAGTGAACTCACCATCCTCAGTCGGGACATATATGTTTAGATATAGGCAATCTTCACTCTGGTCTTGGACATATGATGAAACCACATCCAAGTTATTAGTAAACCACACAGGAAGCATGACTTCCGGCAATCTGCCATCAATGATATTCTGGGGACACACAGGAGCAAACTGAGTGGCATTCCTGATATCTGACCAGGGAGACGGTGGTTCTGGAGGCTGAAAACGATGTTCCCCAGTTGGCGGTGCTGCATATGGAACCCCAAGAAACTGAATAACAGGCCCCAAAATTTCATTATTGAGTTCTTTCTTAACCCCTCTTATCTTGCCGAAGTTGGTAGTCACCAGTGGGTCCGCATCATCCAGCTTTTGGGAAAGCACATGGGCAGCCTGAAGCAAACACGCCAGCACACAGAGCGTCAGCGAGGCGCCCAGGCCCCGGTGTAACAAGCATGCCATCACTGCTCTCCAAACACAGCTTGGCCACGTGCATCTGGGCAGTGCCATGGTCCCACATCAGTTGTCTGGTTGTCTGGTTAGAGTGGGGCAAAAGTATTTGTATCCACTTGAGAAAGACCTTATAATGTAGAATACACCTCCTATTTCTTAAAGGTGAACTTGTCGAGAGAAGCTGAAAAAGCTCTTCCTGCAGCCAGTATCTCCCATTGATTTCACATGTACTGAAGGAGCATCTTCAGTCATCACTGTTTATCAGATCATATCCCACTGACCACTCTGTTTTCCATAGTAGCAATGTGGTGAGAGAGGCCATTGACTGTAGATGTCCCTCTTACAAATCAAATCCGGCTAGCTGCAGGTCTCTAGCCTAGGGAAAATGAAAATAAATCATTAGTACAAACAAGCTAAAGTAGACGGAGTGATAACCAGATGTTTTACAAGCTACAGGAAACATTTGTAGTGGCTGGAGTCAAGTAAGTCAAATACTACTATAGGGAAATTTTGGTTTGACATGACATGACAAGTGAAATACCTATTAGATTGAGAGACTTGCCTGCCAACTTTACACACTTTTAAGTGGAAGCAGGCCTTGTCAAAACATACAGTTTCAAGAGCATTTCACAGTACAGTGTTTTTAAAATACCAGTTATGTGTGAAATTTCCCCTTTATTGATAGTCTTCAATCACTTCAACGAACCACGCAATTAATCAGCAAACATGCTCAAAATTAGAATTCAGTAGTAGAAAACCTTTTTAAAAAATAAATATTGGTAGAGAATTAGTAGAACATAAACAAAATCTGCAAGAATAATTGTATATATTAAAGAACAAACAAACATAAAATGGTCCCTAATCCCATGCTATGTACAAAAAAGCAAAGCTAATGTTACAACAGGAAAACTACTATGAGTTGAAGTATAATCATTTCAGTACAACTACCTAATAATGGAAACCTCCTTACTGTTTCTCAAAAGTCTGCATAAAATCATTAGTTACAGGTCCCACACCTTAAATTAAGGGTAAAAAATTGTAAATGTGGCTTTAGACACCATTTGAAAAAGAAACAGATGTTGGCATCATTTATTTTGCAGACAGTTTTTTACCGTCTAGCTATAGTTTAGATATCAGTAAATTTGCAAGGTGAAAATTAATTTCTGAGTCAAAGTCAATATATTCTAACTTACACATTTTGTTCTCATTATCTGTTAGCAATCAAAAAAAGAATACAAAAAAGAAGGAGGAGGGGGGAGGGGGAGGGAGAGGCTGCTTGGTAGTTTAAAAGAACAATTATACCGAATCATTGCATCTTGCATATTAACACTGATCAAGCATCCAACACCGTTTACCCAGTTCGACTTAAAAGGCATCAGAATAAAATGTAACATTCAGTACCCCTTCAATTCACAGTGTAATCTTACATTAACTGCAAAATAGCATACCACTCGGCAAATCTGTCTTTTCTTATTCAAGCAAACTTTAAAGAGCTTACTTTGAAAATAATAGTGTTGATATGTGTTACGGATGCTTCTGTCTGTCACATTGGGAGAAGATTCCTGAAGCACTGCTGGGCAGCGAGGCTGCCCTGATCTGTGTTATTGAAAAGGAGATTGTAAAAACCACAGAGGTCAGCAAGAGATTTCGTTCAGGCTCAGTGTTCCTTTAGCTCTGAACAATCCATCACAGAAGGCAATAAGGAGATAAATGTTTTTCTTCAAAAATACTTCAGTCTGTGTTAATTCGCATACCTTTGCTGTGAAAGCAAGTTAACATACAAAAGACTGACTTAGACCCATCCCATTCCTGTCCCATAGCTTGGATTGAAGATTTAGCTACATAAACCCATTTGTGTTTGGAGTACATTATGCTTATTCTTGTGCAGAATCTGGGTGGGCCACAGCATGGCTGTCTTTCCTAGTAACATTTTGGTGTTAAAAAGTACGCTTTTTTTTACACCTAAAATAAAGAACCTTTGGTGAGGCCTTACAAGTCTCTGTCACTACTTTTTATTCAGCCTAATTGTCAAGTACAACTATTTCTAAAACCTCTTCTTTCCTCATTTGGTATTTCATTAATAATAAAAAGTACTTGTTTAGTTACTAACAAAATAGCACTTCTTTTTTTGTATTTACAAATCCTTAACTTTGTTAAAAATAAAGGGTCTCCTATTTTCCACTGATGTTCTGCTTAACACAAATTGTGAAGGATTCAAATTCTGCATGCCATGGTGAATTTTCAAATTCTAATAATGTTTAGCTTCTGAGGTTACAAAATTATCCCATGTCTCATGGGCTCTATGTATGGAGAACTTAGAGTGTTGACCCCAAAGATTTTTCAGAAGTTGCTATTATAATAAGAGTCATCCAAGTCTAATATGAAAATATGGCTTGTTGAAACAACTGAAATTAAAAATACGTAGAGATATATATTTTCTGATGTACTGGTGCTTCCTTAGTATATGCCAAACCTTTAGCTTTTACGCATTTACAAGGATCCTATAATGTGGGTTCAACGGTTATCCCCTTCGTACTCCTGAGGAACAGAGTTAAAGAGGGTAAATACCTTGGCCAAGGCCTCTCAGCTGATTATCTGATCAATAGCACATCTCGGAGCCCAGTGGCATCTGATTGAAAGGCCATCCTCTTGATCAATGTACATGATATAGCCTTTCACTCAACAATTAGCACTTTAAAAAAAATGGATCCTGGTACATTCAAAATTGAATTATAAGAGTATTTATGTTCCTTGAGAAGATAGAGTCTAAGTAAACACTCTGACAATTTCGTAGAAACAGAGAAATTTAAATGGTATACCCTGTTCTTATTGAAAGTTTAGATTTCATTCTGTTACATTTTTTTCCCTTTTCAACTTTACATTGATTGCAGTGATTGGTTGTTTATGTTAAAAATATATAAATAAATGAATAAATAAATAAAGGGGTAACAACAATAACAAAAAATCCCAACTTCACAATAGCCTAAATGTCCACTGATAGATATTGATAAATGAATTATGATACATATTCACAAATTGGAATTCTGTATTTCAGTGAAAATAAAGGAACCTGACCTAAACATATCAACATAGATAAATATCAAAATTTTTGAATAAAGCAAGTTGCAGACTAGGTGCAGCAAAATGCTATTAAATGAAGCTTAAAATAAGTAAAATAATTCCATATATTATTCACAGATACATAAATATGTATTAACAAGATATTTGTCATCCCTGGGTAAGAAGGAAAGAGAATAAAATTAGTTCCAGCTATTAATTAATTAACTCACTTAATTAATTAATTGGCACCTAAGATGGAGAATATGTGGTGAGGCCTTAAAAACCAGCAATTAGCCCAGCTGGTGTGGCTCTGTGGTAGAGCGTCGACCCATGCACCAAGAGCTCGGTGGTTTGATTCCAATCAGGGCACATGCCCGGGTTGTGGACCCAATCCCCAGTGGGCACATGCAGGAAGTGGCCAATCGATGTTCTCTCTCATCGATGTTTCTATCTCTCTCCCTCTCCCTTCCTCTCTTTCTCAAATCAATAAAGAAAAAAAAATTATTAAAAAAACAGCAATTAATTAAGTTTTATATCTCAGCATTTGATAGTGTTGGGTGATAACACACATATACATGCACACATTTGTTACAGAATTCTCTGTATTTTCCTCTATGTTTGAAATGTTTTGTAATAAATACATTAAAATAATGAGGTTAGAAAAGCCTTACTCAGCAGAGTGGGCAAGTAGATGAGCCTATCAATCCACACAGGACAAACTTCACCTGACTTTGAAGTTAGTGGAGATACTAGCTCACAAATTCCTCAATTATCTCTCCCTTTGGGTTAGAGCATGTGTTACTGCTCTGAGAGAAATAAAATAAAAAATAAGTAACACTTAAAAAGATATAAATGGGAGTATATTATGTCACTTGCATTAATTTATCATAACTGGTTTATTAACCAGTTTGTTCCTGAATGACCCAGACCAAAGAGATGATTATAGAGAGAGCAGAGAGAACTGTCTGGGACAGAAGATAATCACTGTGGTGGCCACATTCATCAATCTTTCCCTCAATCAACAAATATGTACTGGGTATCTACAAAGTATAAGCTGTTGTGCTAAATGTTATGAAAATTTAAAGACAAGTACAATCTAGTTTTTGCTCCCAAATAACTACAATATTATAAAGGAATAAGTCACATAAAAAATGACTCTAATGCAGGTTGGAATGTGATATGTGTTCAATAAATACATGATGAATGGGGAGGTGGGACCCAGCAGGAAGTCACTGAATTCTAACTTTACATAGCTATTTATGTGTTGTCTTTTTCTCATATCACCTGGTTTTTTCTACCTTGCTTTGTTTTTGTTTTATTGTTGAACCCAACCTTCCCCCGCTACTGAATTCCTTACTCAAGGGCAAGGAATTTGTGTTGTTGTTTTTTAAAAATAGTATCTTTATATCCATCATAAAATTTATATGAAAATCCTTTACAGAGTGCAGACACAGGTAAATCTCAGCAGATCTGGATTGACTGCGTGCTTATCACCAAACTATGTAGAGTCTCAACTCAATTGATTGGCATTGTTCACCGTAGTTGTGTTCTATAAAGTCATTGCAAACACTGAATTAGGGAACACTGACCCATTGCCCCTAGGAAAATTCTCTCTCTCACACACACACACACACACACACACACACACACACACATTTAACATAGTTATAAATCATAATCTTAAACCCTAAAAACAATTTATCTTAGTAGATTCTGTTTTATTTATTTTACAAACGAGAAAACAAAGTTCTGACGTGTTAAGTGACTTGCCTGAGGCCACTAGAGGGCCAGAGGGGGACTCAAACCCCTCCACCTGGCCAGAGCTAGAGTTCCTAGCTCTCCACTGCACTGCTCTCTTCCATCCCCAGCTCCTGTTCAGCTCTGCAGGAGAGCCCACACGAGCAGGCAGAGTATCACCTGGTTCAACCTCAGCGGGAAACGTGTTCATAGGGCAACTCAAATGTTGTACTGTTTTGCTCATATCTGTGAATGACTGTGAAAGCACCATGAGTATTGATTACAAACACATTTTAGTGAAAAGGCAAACTCGAAAATACAGATCCAGGAATAATGAAGACTGACTGTATTAACTAAAGCTAAATAATGTTTCGTACCTATGAGTTTGTGAGTTGTTTTGAGTTCAGAACACATCGTCAGCCTGTCAACAGTGCTTAGTAACAATATTTGATTTAAGAAATGGATTTAGTAATAATAATTTAATAATACTTGCATTCAATAATAGCTGTTTTCAGTGGAGTATGGTGATTTTCAATGGCCTGGTTTAGTTATGTAACAGGAAAGTGCCTGTGTGACCAGTTCACTGTAAGAAACTCTGACCACCAACAGATTTTGGGCTTTCTATACCAACATGTTTCACATGAACACAGGTGGTGGTTCACAACCTAGAGACTAGGGGTGCCCTGCACAAACCATACCCCTGCACGAACCAGCACTGGAAGAACACAGAGCCCGCGTCAGAGATCTCCAGACCCCATCCAATGCACGCTCTTCCTCTGTCGTTGCTGTGTTGTGTGCTTTGCCTGTAATAAAGCTGTCCAGGGAGTATCGACTATCTGAGTCCTGTGAGTCCATTCGGTAACTGAACTTACATAACTGATGTGCAATCAATTCACATAGTCAGTACCTTAAAATGGGATGAATAAGTAAATGAATGCAATCGCACAAAACGTCGTGAGTCTTTAAAAGAAGACACAGGTCTACCCTGAGTTCGTAGATTAGGAAAGAGTTCATAAATCAGGGGGAATTTGAGCAGGGCCCCAAAGAATGAACAGGACTGGAACACTGAAGGGCAGGGAAGAGATCCCGGGAAGTGGGCACGTTCTAGAAGCAGTGGAAAGGACAAGTGGTGAATACTGTGGTGCTCAACCAGCCCCAAGCCAGCCCACATCCCGGGGACTGGTTCACACCCGTGTAGAAAGGCCTGGCCATCCCTGCCCCAAGGCTCCCTGTGGAAAGGGGCACAGGAAGGAGTCGGTCGTCATTCTCTCCCTCCCTCCCAGGTATTTTTCCCAGTGGCATGCCCAAATAAACTTCCTGCTGTCAGACTTCCATTTCAGAGTCTTTATATTTTCCCTGGGTAAACTAACTACGACAGAAAGGAAAGAAGCAGCCGCATCTGAGGAGGGTACAGTTTAGTTTGGCCAGAATACAGAGCAAATGAGGTTCGGCATGGAATGAGACAGGAAAGTCAGGTTACAGCCAAATCAAGCAAGCACTTCATTAAAAGGCTAAAGAGCTTGGATTTTGTTCACTGGATGATGAAAGCCATTACATATTCCTAGCAGGGGAAGAGCATTATCAAATTATTTTGCACAAAAATTAAACCGGCCGTACTGTGGAGCAGGGATCTCCAGAGCACTGTGTTCACACGCCATCAGATGACCAGATGAGAAAAGGGAAATAGTTGTTGAACTCCTCTGTACCATAATATTTTACATAAAGCAAAAAGAGGAAGAAATTGAGGTTTGCTGATATGAATATACGGTGCAGTGCCAGGGCCTTCACATGTTGTGTGATGCCCGCAGCACTAGAGGTGTTCTTGGGAAGGTGTGACGTTCTACAACCTGGTAGGTTGGCCAGCAGTGGCGTTTTACTATTGCTATGATTCTTTTCAATGTGTAGTGATGTATTATAGTTTACACCATTGAACAGGTGCATCTATACATTTTCATCATGTTTTAATTAAAGTAACCTTCACAAAAATGGACTACTGGGTTGTTTTTCCCACAAGATAAATGCTGTTTAAAGGAAAAGCTAGTAATATAATCATAAGAAAAAGAAACAAGGAAAAATGAAACTTCTGCTTTTAGTACAAGCTCTTCTTCAGCAATATCGCAAGACTAAAAACAAGGTTTATTTAATCATATATAATAACTTCAGACAAAAATATTTAAAAGCATGAGGAGAGACCAGGGTTTGTGTCTCTGGAGAGAGCTAAAGTAACAACCACCAGGACCCTTGAGCTGAGCTCCAATCACAGACCACAGATGTCATCTCTCTTAGGTGGTGCACTCTCCTCCATACAGCATCAGCCTGGGGGAAAGCAACTGCCCCACCCTCTGGACACCCTGTCGTCCCACCCTGTGCTTGTGCTCTGCTGAGGAGTCAGATGCCTGGGCTGGGGTTTAGAGGTCTGGACAGACTCAGGGAGTGTCAGTGACTCAGTTGTGTGGCTTTGGGGTGGGGACCACTCCCCCAATTTCCCGTGAACCTGACTGGTGCCTTCCTCTCACCAGAGATCCCCCAGCCCAATTCTCCATGCTCCTGGTAGCCCCTTCTCCTGACTTCTGTTGGCTCTGCCTTGCCAAAGTCTGGCCAGAATTCTGGAGAGACTGAGCTGTGTGGCTCTGGGGTAAGGGCAACTCGCCCCATCTTCCCTCAAGACTGACCTGCACCTCCCCCTCAAGGGAGATCCACTGGCCTCACCCACCCAACTCCCCGTGGCCCCACCCTGATGTGATCTAGCTCAGGCAAATCTGGGACAGACTGAGTAGTGGCTTTAGGGCAGAGAACATTTTTCCCTCACACGCCTGACAGGTGCAGAGCCCTCCCTTCACGTGGCCAACCTCTGGGCACGATAAACTGCTGGCTTCACCCTGATAACTCCTTGAGACCTTGCCCAACCACAAAGGTCTGTGAGCACACAGAGGGTGGCAGCTAAACTTTGCATATCCTGTGACATTTGCTGAGCGGCCTCACACCCAGCACTGGCACCAAGTTTGAACCTGTATAGATCTGGTGAACATCAGTCTCCCCTACCTAGTGACTCACTGAGAACCTACCTAATGAAACCTGAGTACTGCCAGAAGCTCTTTCAGTGACTGAGCCTAATAAGTAACTGACAGGTGGAGGCAGGCAGAGGCAGGTCTCAGAGTGCTGTGGGACTTTTGCTGACCTGCCCCTGGGCCCAGTGCTGGTAAAAGCCGTGGTAAGCAGCTTGATCCTTCCCGCATACACCCAGGCCCAGCAAAGGCAGCCACAAACTGTGGATAACTTTGAAGCTCCAAACAGGTTGCCCAAGGCAAGTCACGGTCAGGCTCTGATATTGGCCTATACCAGAGTCCCCCCCAAATGGCCCCAGAACCAATACACCCAGAGGCCAGCTTCAGACAACATCAGAGCAGGAACCCAATTACCTTGACAAGCAGCACATTCAAAGGGAAATCTCAGCAGGCTCCAGACCCTGCTGAGACAAATACCACTTCATGTGCTCAGCACCTGCACAGCACCTTGTACACTGTGGGCGGGGCTGATCCACACAGTCAGCCAGTCTGAGGGTCAACCCCATGCACGAACGAGCCAATGGCAATCAAGACTCAGTTATAACAAAAAAGCTCACATAACCCACACAAGGGACATTCTTGAAGCACTCAGCTCAAGTGATCAAAAAGAGTGTGCTACTGGGTCCCACAGAACCCTCTACTACAAAAGGCCACCCTACCAAGACTGGGAGACATAGCAGATCTACCTAATAAAAATAAAAAAATGGCAGCCAAAGTGGGAGACAAAGAAACATGCCCCATATGAAAGAGCAGGAGAAATCTCCATAAAAAGAGCTAAATGAAATGGAAGCAAGCAATTTATAAGATATAGAGTTCAAAGTAATGGTTATGAGGATGCTTAAGAAACTTA
The DNA here is from genome assembly GCA_030848825.1 of Tadarida brasiliensis. Taxonomy (NCBI): domain Eukaryota; kingdom Metazoa; phylum Chordata; class Mammalia; order Chiroptera; family Molossidae; genus Tadarida; species Tadarida brasiliensis. The sequence goes on along the minus strand of CM061260.1, from coordinate 38,888,505 downwards.
GTGAGAATGGCAACATGAAAAATGATATAGAAACCATAAAAAAGAACCAGTCATAAATGAAGAATACAATATCTGAAATGAAAAATACACTAGAAGGAATACACAGCAGGATGGATGAAGCAGAGGATCCAATTAGCAACTTGAACTACAAGGTGGCAGAAAATACCCAATAAGACCAGCAAAAAGACAAAAGCATTTTTAAAAATGAGAATATTTTAAGGGGCCTTTGGGACAACATTGTAGCATACCAACATCTGCATAACAGGGGTACCAGTAAGAGAAGAAAGAACTTATTTTAAGAAATAATGGCTGAATACTTCCCTAACCAGGTGAAGGAAAGAGACTCAGAAGTCCAGGAAGTACCTATCAATAATCACTTTAAATGTAAATGGCTTAAATGTTCCAATCAACAGACATAGGGTATCTGAAAGGATAAGAAAACAAGATACATATATATGCTGTCTACAAGAGACCCACCTGAAAATGAAAGACACACACAGACTAGTAGCATGATACAAAATAAATATCCAGAAGTCAATTGCATTTTTATACACTAATAATAAACTATCAAAAAGGGAAACTAAGAAAACAGTTCCATTCATGATTGCTTAAAAAAAAATACCTAGTAATAATTTAACCAAGGGTGTAAAAGACCTTTACTCAGAAATTTATAAGACACTGAAGAAGATACAAATAAGTGGAAGCATAAACCATGTTCATGGATAGGAAAAATTAACATCGTTAAAATGTCCATACTCACCAAAGCAATCTCTAGATTCAGTGCAATTCTTATCAAGATATTAATTGCATGTTTCATAGAACTAGAATTAATATTCCAAATATTTATATGGAATCACAAAAGACCCTGAATAGCCAGAGCAATCTTGAGAAAGAAGAACAAAGTTGGAGGAATCATGCTACATGATATCAAACTATACTACAAGGCCATAGTAATCAAAATAGCATGGCACTGGAATAAAAAAAAAAGACATATAGCTCAATGGAAGAGAACAGGGAGCCCAGATATAAACCCATGCCCTCATGGTCAATTATTATTTGACAAAGGAGTAAAAAACATACAATGGGTTAAATACAGTCTATTCAATAAATGGTGTTGGAAAAAATGGACAAATACTTGCAAATAAAATGAAACTAGACCACCTTATTATATACTACATAAAAGGATAAATTCAAAATGGATTAAAGACTTAAATGTTTTACTCGCAACCATAAAAATCCTAGAAGAAAACATAGTAACATCTTGGACATTTCCTGTAGCAATATTTCTTCTAATATTTTTCCTCAGGCAAGGCAAACAAAAGAAAAATAAATGAGACTGCATCAAACTAAAGAGATTTTGCACAGTATAGGAAACCATCAACAAAATGAAAAGACAACCCACTGGATGGGAGAACATATTCACCAATAATACATCTGATAAGGGGTTAATGTCTAAAATTTATAAAGAACTTATAAAACTTGACACCAAAACAACAAATAATCCAATAAAAAATGGACAAAGGACCTAAATAGACACTTCTCCAGAGAGGATATACAGATGGCCAATAAACATATGAAAAGATGCACAATGTCACTAATCATCAGATAAATGCAAAATAAAACCAATGAGATAATATCTCACACCTGCCAGAATGGATATCATCAATAAATCCACAAGCAAGCATTGAGGATGTGGAGAAAAGGGAACCCTCGTGTACTGTTGGCTGGAATGCATACTGTGCAAAACAGTATGGAGTCACCTCAAAACATTAAAAACAAAAACCAAAAAACTGCATAAAGACCCAGCGATTTCACTTCTGGGAATATATCAAAAGAAACCCAAAATGCTAATTCAAAAGAATATGTGCACCACTATGTTCACTGAAGTGTTATTTGCAATAGCCAAGATTTAGAAGCAGCCCAAGTGCCCTAAAGTAGACGTGTGGATAAAAAAAGCTGTGGTACGTTTACACAATGGAATATTACTCAGCCATAACAAAGAAGGAAATCTTACCTTTTGCAACAGCATGGATGGACCTGGAGAGTATTATGCTAAGTGAAATAAGCCAGTCAGAGAAAGACAAGTACCATATAATTTCACTTATATGCAGAATCTAATGAACAACAAGAAAAAACTAGCTAACAAAAAAGAAACATACTAGATACAGAGAAGAGACTGACAGCTGTTAGAGGGGAGGGGAGTTGGGAACTGGGTGAAAAAGATGAAAGGATTAAGCAAAAGAAACCCCAAAACTCATAGATACAGACAACAGTATGGTGATTTCCAGAAAGAAAGGGGGGTGGAGGAAGATAGAAGAGGGTAAAGGGGAGATAAATGGTGGTGGAAGGAGAGTTGACCTGGGGTGGTAAACATAGAATATAATATACAGATGATGTATTATAGAATTGTACACCTGAAACCTATATAATTTTATTAAGCAATGCTACCCAATAAATTCAATTTAAAAATTGGGAAAAAGCCCTGGCTGGTTTGGTTCAGTGGTTAGAGTGTTGGCCCGCGGACCAGAGAGTCCTGGGTTTGGTTCCCACTAAGGGCACGTACCTTGGTTGCAGTTTGTCCTCAGCCCCGGTTGGGGTCATGTGGGTGACAACCAGTTGATGTGTCTCTCTCAGGTAGTGTTTCTCTCTCTCTCTTCCCCTCTCTCTCCCTCCCGCTCTATCTGAAGATAAAAGCAAAAAAAAACCCCAAAAAACTGGTTTAATTTTTCTTATATTTTAATGTCTATTTTTGTGTATATTTTTCAATTTGATGATAGAGATATTTATGTAAGAGTATATGTATATTTTTATACTTTTCATGGTTTGGTTATCAAAAACGCAGGATTATGTGATCACAAGGTGTGAAAACCATTACTTTAGTGAATGAATTAGTGATAAAAACAACCAGAAGCAATTTTATTTTCATGTTCATTTTAAAGTACAGCTGAATACATCCACATTTATGTGCAAATGACAACAAAAAACACGAATATTAGAGATCACCAACTGCTTGCAAGCCCCGTCCGAAGCACTAGACCTGTTTCATGTCTTTTGTCCTCGTAACAAAGTAATAAGCCAAGAACTCTTATTTGAGATGAGAAAAATGAGGCTTTAGGTGGTTAGACAATTTTCTAAAGGCCACAAAGCAAAGAAAAGGAAGATCCAAGAAACAAACCTAACTCTGAAGAACATGCCCTGAACCTGTATAGCACCTACATTTGGCTTTGCTCCCCAGCGAGACTAAACGAATTCTTATGCTCAGCTGGAGGGTCTGAGGACAGTGAAATACACAGGACATGACAGGAAGGAGATACTGCTGATCTGCTTGCTGGGGCTAATTAATAGGCATGTTTGGGAGCAGCTCCAAACAGTGAGGTATTGAGATTTTTTCCAGCAATATTCCATAACCTGAAGCAGAGAGTAAATGAGAGAAGTTAGGACTGAGGATAAGCAAGGCAAGAACGGTAGAATTTCAAGAGCAAAGGTTATGAGAAATGGTCATTACAGTATTAAATAGAATAACTAAATTTGGTTAAGAAGGTAATGTGGTACCAAAAGGATACAAGGAGAAAAAATAAGCAATAATCAGAACCAAGGATTACCAAGGGTCTACTCTGAGATGGGAATATCAAGGTCCAGACCTGGATTATGTAGAAGGTCAAGGGACACCACGTCCCATGTTGTGGCCATACCAACATGTAGCTTTTGAGAACTAATGTGATGGCAAGTATATTCTGCCATGACCATTATTGATTAATAACTTGATTAATGGCTAGCACCAACTGAGCATGGACTAGATTCAGTGAGCTAATTGCATCATCTCATTTAATTGTCTCTAAATACCATAGAGATTGTTATCATCTCAGTGTAACAGATAATTAAATTGAAGATCTGAAACACAAAGCCACTGAAATTCTTTTCAATAAAACAAGAACACAGTTTTGTGAATGTACTGAATTCCGACAAATAGAATGAGAAAAGGCAGAAGAATTCATAGGCTCGACAGATAAACCCTGCCTCCTTCCAATTTTGTTCAGAGCCTCCTTCTAGGATCAAAGGTAAGCAAGCCCCCATAGTTCCCCAGTTACATCCCATTCCCTCTCCCTCTGCAGAAAATATAAGCAATTCTACTTGTTCTCTTCCTCCTTGGGCTACTTCTACCTTAAAGAATATCTCCAATCATGTAAGAAAATAAGAGAAAATAGAATACCAAGGAGAAAAGGCAAACTAAAATTTGACAGTAATATGAGAAAAAATTTTCTCCACTAAATATTTTGAACAATATCCAGGGGAAAAAAGCACAAGTACATTGCAGAGGTGATAGCTAGTAGCACTCAACCTCGGTGAAGAAAACAATGCTAATGGAAGGCAGCACACAGCACGGGGGGCAGTGGTCAGTGAACTGGGCCCAACTCGTTTACCCAGATCTTCCTTCTTGGAAAATACTCTTCCCAAAGTCGGTTTTGCCTGGAGGGACCCCAGCTAGCATCCCTCATGGCCTGGCTCAAAGGTCAGTACTTCCTTCCCAGATTTTCCCAGCCACAAAAGAACTCCCTTTCCTCAACTCTCAAAGCATGTGTTACCTTTCTTGTAACTGAACTCATAGCAGTTTTTCATCACAGTAACTTATAAACTCAGCTCCCCTCTTCATCCTTACATTATTTAGTGTGAAGCACTCGAGAGGCCGACATACACAACATAGGAATAGTGCTGATTCTCAGGGAGACTGCAGTTCAGTTGGGAAGACAAATTAATGTAAGTCAGTTACACAAATACTACCTACTCCTAAATGCTTTGCCAACAAGGGTGATGCAGGGTGCTCGGAGGGGAGATTTAGTGAATCTGGAGCAGGAAGGTGAACAGAGGTGATGTGTAAACTGGGTTCTGAAAGATGAGCAAGAGTTGGCAGGTAAGGACCAGAGGACAAAGTGTGTCAGACAGAGGCAAGAGAAGACCCAAATGCTGTGTAGTCGGGGGCTTTCCAAGAACAAAGAGATCTGTGTGACTTGAGAGAAAGGTGGGGTAACAGGCTGGAGAGAAGACAACTCAAGAACTTCTAGGTCGTTTTAGGAATGTGAGATCATATCCCAAGTCTGAGAAGTATTATAAGCACAAAATTAACATGATCAGATTAGCTTTTCTCTTCAAAAATAGAGGCTATTGCTTTTGAATTGCTGATTTTTAGTAACCACCCCCAGAACAATTCATTACACTGTAGGTCATCAGAAAATATTTCTTGAATGAATAATCTATTCATTCATTATATTACTTTTCATCAATTAACCTTATCCTCAGATTTTTAAAAAATCTCTTTGTGATGATTGACCTCTGTGATGATGGCATTATCTTAATTAAAGTCGGAGCAAGAGGGGATGAAACAGAGAAACAAATTAAAGGACACTGAAAATCCTCCTCGTGGCGGGGTGTACATAGATGACCATAGAGACTGGCAGCTAATTCCATTATTGTTTGGCAAAAAATAGGATTCTAAGATGCCATGACAGCTTTCCTGACAACACAAAGAAAAAAAGATCAAAGTGATAGCCTTTCTTTTACATTCCACAACTGAATTCCTACTATGACCGTCATCACAACTAATGGCTACATATTATAGAGCGTCTCGTTTGTTTTGTTTCCAGGGAGCAGCTGAAACAAGCCATTTAAAAATTTACTATATAAAATAAGTTTTATTTTCTGTTTATTCTGGACCTCCTCTCAGAAAGAATCTCCAGATATTAATGGTTAATCTTGACTCTACTTAGAAGTCTTAACTTCCAAAGGATTGACGTGAAGTTGGGAGAGGGACAGGGATTGATAAGACAGAAGGTTGAATTTTTATGTTTTATTTTTTTAAAAGGCATGGGCAATAATTTTAATGTATATGTAATATACTGCAGGACACATTTGGGAAACCAATTGGCAGCCCTGTGCTCCCCCCGAGAAAATGAATAATCACTCAAGAGCTTAGGAGAGACAGCCAGGTAGAGTTGATTACTTCCCTTGATATTAAATTGATGCTTTGGTCTGAAAGGGGCCACCTTTGGGTCACAAGTCATTGCTTCCAGAAGCAACTTAATGATGTCTGCCGGTGTCTTTATAGAGAAGATAGCACAACCTAACAGCACTTCTATACTCTCAATTTATTATTTAAGACTACTTTTGTTTCCAGTGAGTTGCTGTGCCTGGGAATAGTGGAGACTTGCTGTTCCTGGTGCCCTGCTTAATTAAAGTCCTCTTTAAAAAATCCCTTGTTGCCAGAGAATAGCTACAACTTTGGCAGAGGCAGTGCGAAGCTTCTCAGTGTGGCCCTGTGCCAGGGTGTGTCAATCTTGACCCCTTGGAGGATGATTAGCAGAGACAGGGTAGTTAAAACTTTGTGTCCATTCACTCCCAGGCTTCTGCTGGAATTGGCAAATACTATAGTGACTATTGTTTAAGAAGTAACTGTCTACGAGGAATTGGACTATGACCATCGACTCCTTTCACATAAGGCACCAAAACAACCGTGGCTTCCTGTCACTCCTGACCTGGCTTACAGCTCAACCAGGGCCCCAAAGGCGAAAGGATATTACACTTGTAATCTTTTGTAGATATCCACTTCTTTTATCTCCCTTCATATTACAGTTCCACTAGTATTAATATTAAGATTCAAAACAATGTTCTATTCATGGGCCATTTGTGTAACAGAACATCAGTGAATAGATATGCACAAGGATTTAATATATGCATGGAATATAGTTGCTAAATGAATTAACCATTTAAATCAAATTGAATAATAGAGAGCTTGGAATTATAAAATGTTTTAAAAAATAAAAAAGTCTTAAATAGTGACCAAAACACCAACCTTCATGATATTTTAGATCTTATTGTCCAAGTTGTAAGTGTTTGAAATAATTTTTTTTTTATCCTCACTCGAGGATATTTTTCCATTGATTTTTTTAGATAGAGTGAGAGAGATGGAGGTGGGGGGGGGGGGAGAGAGAGAATCATCGATGTGAGAGAGACATCAATTGGTTGCCTCCCGCATGACCACTACCAGGGTCGGGATCGAACCTGTAACCTAGGTATGTGCCCCTTGACCGGGAATCAATCCCACACCTCTGGTCCACAGGCCAACACTCTAAGCACCGAGCCAAACCTGTCAGGACTGAAATAAATTTTAGTGCTTCCAAAGTTCCTTGAGATACCACATTTTCTTCACGGCAGAAAATAACTCTGATGTACATTTTGGTAAATTATAACCAGAAGTAATCCTATTACAGTTGTAAGTGTTGAGAAAACAATCTATCTACCTAAGGTAAATAAATTCTATAACAAAATCACTAAAAAGTTTCCACTATTATTTTTCTGATGAAAATTCAACCTTTTAAATATATTCCCTTTTGCCCTTGGAATTTTGCACACAACTTCAAAATATCTGTCAATTTAAATAAGAAATAATTTATTTAAGAAAAAATAAAAAGCAAAAATGAAGAGACCACTCATTAAGCAAAAAGGTAAGAAGCAAGGCTACAGCCAGGTCTCTTCATTCATTTCACACGCACTTGTTGGTCACCAGTGAAGTGTCAAGCCCTGTACTAGGTGCTGGCAAGAAACACAGAGTTCTGCAAACTCACACAGAAATCCCCGCCATCATGGAGGTTATATAGCCTTCTACTACAATATTATTTCATTATGTGAAATAGTTTACCATTGCATATTCATTTAATCCTCAGCTGTTAATACTAAAGACCATAACTTTAAATAATAGGAATTTTTTGTATCAATCTCATAATAGCATATATATTAGAACACTTGGTACAGTTAAAGAGGTAATGAAACCGGTGATATTTTTTTTTTTTTTTTTTTGCCCATAAGAAAAAGGATAGATGATATTGTCACTTGTGTGTAAAATTTTGGACAGCTAAGTAATATAGATTTAAATTAAAAATGACAGATGCACTTACTTGAAACATAATGGTTACTGAAGTGAATCTTTATTTCTTCTAGTGTTATGGTTAACTATTAAACGGCTCAAGTATCATTTTCAGGTATGAATTTAGTGATAACTGTTGGTCATTGTCATATGTAGTAATCCCTGTCAGTTCTGTCATAAGAGAAGTGGTTGTCCTATGGGGAAAATTTATACTAGTGACAATCCCAAGTTAGCTTTTATCAAATCAATATTCATTGATTTCATATGCCACCTTGTTGAATTTCCAAGCATAGTGAGTATTCCATATGACAATACCAAGGTATTCATCATAACTTTTTTAAGGCAATAAGAATTTTCAATTTACTTTGCTACATTACAATTAACCTCTTATTTTTCTGAAGACTCAACATTCATTGGGTGTATCAAGGAAGTAAAACTACCGTTACACATAAGTGATGGCGAACATCTGCCTTAAGAGTAAACTGTACATCAGTTGGATGTTTCCAAAAAGGCGTACAATCTCCATATTATTGCCTGACTTCTTCACTTTTTTCAGAATTTACATGTTATTTAGATACAAACAAAATGGAAGAAAACCACATTCTAGGAAAATATTGCTCGATATTCTATCTCTTCCCTAACTTCTGCCCCCCCAACACATTGTCACTATCAAATAAATAAGCAAGCAAACAAATAAATAAAACTACTTATTTTCTCGATTATGCCAAAAATTAAACAGAATTATAGATTCAGGTAAATGGATGCATAAGCATGTTCCTTATTGAAACTCCACTTATTGCATGCCCAAAGGGATGGCGTGGGCCTCAGCAGGTAGCCTAATTGCAGACATAAGTGGTATAAGAAAGACAGACTACAGAAAAAGCAGAGGTTACTGTGTGGGCTGTCCCAAGGGAACAAGTTTAGGTACAAAAAGTGTGGCTAGATATATAGTTAAAATACTAAACTAAAATGGCTCCAGAAGCAGAGAAAAGTGAAAATACTGTAAAAAATAGATATGTTTCTGTTTTCTAAGTCAAACCCAAGCTCATCAAGTTCAAGGCAGGTCCTAAGATGTCAACTGTGCTGGGTAGATCTGAGAATCAGCCTGGAACTTTATTTCCTGTGATATATCACTGTGCTTTTTTATTTTACATCTGTAGCACCAACTTAAATTATATTTGTTCCAAAATGAATTTCATGCTCAACTTGTTTTTCTTAATTAAACTTCCGTTAGCGGTCCCTAATATGTGTATTATTAAAGCTCGTTAGTCCCATTCACGCTTGCCTGTCAATTTGGGGCTACACATTCATATATTCAAGTGCTCTGTTGCTATATATAGGGAGAAAATTAAAAAATAAATATGGGGACTTGAACATTTTATGAGTGTCAGAATGAGAGAGTGCTTGCAAGGCCCATAAGGTTTCACACAAAAGAGGCATTACTGCTAAAGCTAACATGCTGACACATCTCTGATCTATAAAGTCTGCAGTAATGGCAGCAGTAAAGTGTTTGCCATTGACTAGAATTTCTCTTACATGCAACGGAAGTAGGCACAGAAGAATTATATTGACTGTTGTAAAAAGAATTCATATAAAATCCCCCCAAAAGTTTAATGTCTAATCATTTCAAATGCCTGGAGTGATTTACTAGTTTTCTCTGACTTCAGTTAACCTTAGAGTTGGCAGTCTTTCTCTTTCAAAAAAGTTTGCTACCAAATAGGTATAGTTTTTTTTGCGGGGGGTGGGGGGGTGGGGGGAGGGGAGTGGATCTAAAAAGCAGAGATAATTCATAGTATCAGAGCAATATCTGATATTGGCAATGCAATTTCATTAATAGCAAAGCAAAAATAATCAAACCTATTACCTTATTTAAGGAACCATTCTTCTTAGAAATAATGGGGAATGTTGCTATCCCACAAGATGAAGCGGTTAGCTACTTCAAAATATTTTTAAATTAGCTTTTAAAATGTATTAAAAATGATACTCTAAATTCATCATGAGTGGTCACTATTTTATTTTTTCATTTTTATAGACTTTGTGAATTTGAGATACCAAAAATAGAAAATTTTAATGAATTGAACATTGGGTGTTTTTTAGTTTTGGGTTGTTTTTTCTTTTTTTCTTTTTTTTGCATTTTCACTAAAGCAAAAGAGGCAAAAGATTTGTATTTGGGGATACCATTTGTTAAATATGTACAAATCATTAAAAAAGGATTGCCCTTTTCATTTTGCTTTCAGTTGAGTGTGTAGTAACTTAATTTTTAAAACTCAGTTAACGTAGAACAACATTTAACTGTATTTAATCGTCTCAAAAGCAAAGGAAGCAACAGCAAATGTGTCTCCTCCCCCTGAATGGTAGGCCACTTAGAACACAGGGGAGGCTTTCGGGGCACAGGGGCAGCTGTCCAGCAAAGTTCCAGGAAATGCAACATCCATTTTCAAGTGCTGGGGAATCCAATGCTGTATCTTGTCACATACATTAGGAACTATGCCTGCCATTTGGGGGGCTCATTGAGAGCTTCCATCCTTTACTCCAAACTACCACATTCTGCTATTCTGTAGCAACACTGGAACGGATAAAAGCCACAATGTTCTTTTTTAATAATCACGAACAAAAATATGTATTTGGATATAGAAGAGCAAAGTGTAATTTTCTAAGTGAACTCTTCAGGTTTTTCAGTAGTTCAAGGAGTGATCCACTCTATTCACGGAGAACATCTACACAACTGAGTACCTTGCTCTTCGTTTACTGGCTACAGTTTTAAAAAATTTTTATGGTATGTAGTTTTGTTTATTTCCATTGTTACTGACCTTCCAAAGTGAATTCACTACCTACAAAGTGCACCAAAGTTTTATGTAGGAACTGCTTGTATAAACCAAAGGGTAGGCCAAAGTGTCCCCCTTTTATTCTCTCTGCCAAAGGAGACTAGAATGAAGGAATAGAAAGTACTGATTATTTTTGATAAGAAAAATATTATTCAAACAAGACAAAGGCACCTTAAGCTGAGATTTCTTCTTCAGCACTATGGAACATGCCATGACCACTGGCTCAAAGACTGCGAAATATGCAAACTAACTTTGAAAAGGACTTCCTTTTTCATGTTTCGAATTCTTCATCTACTTTTATATCAACATTATGTTACCTTTTGGCCTTAAAAGAGAAATTTCATTCTACTTCCTATTCACCTTCACTCTTTATTTAATATTATCATTTACTGCGTTATTTACTAGCTATCTTTTTTGGTTAATTTAAATGTTTTTTAGAAGGTGTTAAATTTTAATGGACTGTGTAGCTAGGGTCAGTGACTAGAAATGTACCAATACACAGAACATCCATTCTTCTTGTTCACGCTGCACACGAACCACGTGACTCAGAGCTGTGTAAAAGAAAAGGCAAACCTAGCCTCTCAGCTATCTCCCTAAAACTAACAATTGGGCTGGTAGAAACTATTTCTTGCTACTTCTATCATTTTGAGACAAGCTTACAAGAAGTCTGCAGAAATAAAAACTAACTTTTCTACTGTAGAATTCTTGGGAGACAAGTTTTATATTTTGCTATTTCATCTTAAAAAGGAAAAAAAAGAAATAGCATGTTCTTGGTTCAAAATTTAGATTTAAGAAACACACGCATACACACAAATCCAGGGAGAAAGTTTGGGGAGCCTCTTCTTTTGATACCAGAATGTCGGAAGCATCTGGAATGCCTGAAATAAGCACTGGCAGGCTGAGTGCCTCGGATGACATTGAGGAGTTGCCTTTTAATGAGTTCACAAATAATGAAGAGGCCTCCATGCTAAAACCATGAAGGTATCTCCATACGTTTCAGAATCTGTAAACAGACACCCCCCGAAAAAAAATATTTGATGCTTTTCTTCAAAAGATTAAAATGTACACAATGCATTATTTTATAGTTTAACGAGTATCTATTTCCATTTTATGCTTATGCATTTGAATGTCTGAAGGTTTAAATTTTAATGAATTGGCCTTAAATTTAAAAAGCCAACTAAAATTATAATGCTGACATGTCAGAAGGATGGGGGGGGGGGTTGTTCATCAGCCTAGTAACATAGCCATTAACCTATTAACATATCTGTATACCTATGTAGATATTTTAAATGAATCAGTTCTTCATATGTGATTGTTCTGAACCTATGTGGATTCCAAAACTGGTTCAGAATAATATGCTTTTCTTGATTCCAAAGAACTTTTAGTTTCCTAACTCAATTAATATTCACGCATTTGAGTGATTCATTTTAATTATATGTGCTAAAATCGATTTTCCTTCTGCAAATAAAGATGAGCTTTTCTTGAGGTACACAATAATTTTTTTAAAGGAAAAATTGCCCTGAATTCTGCTGAAAGAACATGGGAAGGCGCGCGCTCCGCTCAGTCGGAAAGAAAAGCCAGGAAGAGGCGAGGCAGGCAGGAGAGGGATGCCCGGGAAACGCTGCCCACCGCCTGGCGCCCTCGCCGGCCTGGGCCCCGGGCAGAACGGCTGCAGCGCCTCCCTGGACTCGCCCAACTCGGAGAAAGTTACCTCGGACTGTATTATGCAAAGTCGTGCAAGTGAATTTACAACACAACATGTGTGGCCAGTCGCTCACTTCTGTATCTATCCCATGCAGTGACCCTGTAACTCTTTAGTGATGGGCTGAGAGAAGGGGGAGGCGGAGAGGGGAAGGGAGGCAGAGAGGGAGGGAGAGAGAGACAATGAGAAAACGGACAATTCCCCTGCAAAATTCCCCGAGAAGCCCAGACAGCCGCCGAGACCACGGCCGAGGCAGCCGCGGTTTTCACTTGGGCTTTCTCCCTCCACATGCAGGTTTTCCGAGGCATCGCTGCCTCTTCTCCTTAAAGTATCACTAGGAGAAAGCACCGGATCCAGAAGGGATCTCCCAACTGAAAGATTTTCAATGCAAACTTGAGAGCGTGGAGGATCGCTTGGCTTCCCCAGCGACGCCACAAAATAAGGTTTTTAAGCTCGATCTAGGCAGATCCCTCGCGATCCATCCGGAGACGTGCGAGGTGGTTTCGCATCCCCCCTTCTCTGCCCATGTCACAGGCACCGCGTCCGCAGCACCTTCCGCGCAGAGGCACAAACCCCGGCAGCCCCCTCCTAATAAAAGACCCCCAGACTTACCCTCAGTAAGACAAATCCACAGAGGGACACCCCTCATCTTCCCCCAGTCCCCTTCCAATAATCCAAGGAGACAGTTTCTACAACACTTCGCCTTCAGATTCGAGCTGAATTGGTCAAAGTATTTACCAGTTTCTAGACCCCCTTTTGGTTTTGGAATCTTGAGCACCCCCGCAATATTGTTTCAGAATTCAAGATGCTTCCTGTATTTTTCTTCTTTAAGCAGCCGCAACCCCAGTTTTGCGTCCCCCCTCCTTTTTTCTTTTTCTTTTCTTTCTTTCTTTCTTTTTTTTTTTTTATTCACCCACAGACACTTCCAAAACGTGTCGATTGATCTTTTTTTCTCTCCAGCTGCAACCAGGATCCAGAATCCTGGGGACCCAAAGCCACCTCCATGTAAATCCGACCATCAGGCAAGAAATACAAATGATCAAACAACGTTACTTCTTTCAGCAGCAATCAGATAATCCTACTAATCCAATAGATTTATCTCGATTGGAAATTGACCTCAAAAAATGAATCCCCGGAGCTGATGTCCAATAGAGAGCGCGATTTCGTAGCCCTGTTCGGGTGACCGAAAGAACTGTGGTTTCTTTCTTCTTTTTAAAAATCTTTTTAGATTCTGGGTGCACTGCTCGCAAAAATGCCGAGGACCCTGGTTTTCCCCTAATATAGGTTTCTACTCCAAATCAGTGCAGGATAAAGAATGAAAAATGGTACAAAGATACCCCTAGTGGCTCGACGTGATATTGCAGGGATCTCGCTCTCCTCCCCTCAATCCCCTCTCCTCACCTTTTTCCCCCCCTCTCCCCTAGTACATAACTGACTGCTATAGTAGTTAAACAAGGCTGGATGGAGATTAACATGAATAGTATACGATTACTTGTTTTAAAAAAAAAGTCTGATATTTTTTGTTTTACTTTAGAGACCGAATCTTCTGTGCTTGTCTCCCCAGTAACCATTTTTTTTCTACAGAATTTCCCCAGTGGCATTTAGTAGTTAAAATGTCAATTTGGGGCAGCTACTAATTTCAAAGCAAATGTATTTGATTCCAGAGTAACTATAGATACCAGAAGAAGCTTCAGTTTTCCTAAATATACTGCTTCTAGAAAAACTCAACATCGTATTTCCTTTAAAGGAATGTGAAAAAAAAAAAAAGTGTGTGTGTGTGTGTGTGTGTGTGTATTTTTTTTTTTTTAAGACAATCTTCTCTCATTTTGGAGTTTGAATGTTCATTCAGCAAAGCAGATGATGGCTGCTGTGAGCCTGTGGTGAAGGAGCATGGCCTAAGGGTCATTATATGGGCCTCAATATTGCTTGCCTGAATCCTTTACAATTCAATGACCTCAAGATTACTACTAGCATTTTGACAGGTTTTAGGGGAAAAGAGCAATGCAATACATTTTAGGACTCCTTTTTGGTAAATAATACTTCACAGATTGATTGTGCCTACCACTAAAACATGAATATTTTTAAAGTGAGGACTATGATTCTGTAGGACCAGGGAAGGAACGAGCTTCTGCATTTCTAACCAGCCCTCTGACCACACTCTGACTTATCAAGGGCCTAGCAAACCTGGGGAGCGGGATCCGTTCTCATGCTAGTGGGTGCAGAAGCGGCAAGGACGCCAACATCTTTTTCTTAACTGACTAAATAAATAATTAAGCCTTTTTAGTGTAGGAGCTTTTAAGGCGTCAAAAGACCTTCCTTTTACCACTGGTTTTGCTATTAACGGGCTATGTAACAGTGTGCAGTCAGTTTTGGGCCCATAATTAATCAATCATTAAAATCAAAGAGTAAACCCAAATAAATGAACAAATATACCTGTTTCTAGATGGGAGTCTCAATATTGTAAATTAATCTATGAAATTAATGTAATATAAAAATCTCACTATAATTTTTCATGGAACTTGGAAGTTAATTTTAAAATGTATTTGCAAAAGCAAAGGGTCAAAATTTGTCAATACAATTTTAAAGAACATGGTATGGGGAATTTCCATATGAACTATTAAGGCTTAATATAAAATGACAGTAATTGAGGCAAGGTAGCTTTGCTACAGAAATTGAAAGTGGTTCATTAAAAGAGGGGGTTCAGAAATATATTGATGAATTTATAGAAACTTGATAAATACATGGCATTAGGGAGCAGTGCAAATAAAAGAATTGCTCACACAACAAATTAGACACATAAAAATATAATATTAGCTCTCGACTTCACACCTAAATATATATTTGAGGTAGAATAAAGACTTAAAGATGCAGAGCAAAGCTTAAAAACATTTAGGAAAAAAAATAGCTAATGATTTGGGGCAGATCGGAAGAGAAGGATCTATTAAACATTAAGACATAAAAAGTGAAGTCCATAAAGAAAAAATGTTAAATTTGATATAGTAAGATGAAAAATTCATGTACATCAAAGAAGTCAAGGCATATGTTGAGAGAGGATATTTCCTATGCATATAACCAAAGAAGGATTAGTATCCAAGTACATAAAGATTTCTTATAAATCTATAAAGACAAATGATAGGGAAGAAATGAGCCAAGAAGAGAAACAGTCAACTAATAGAAGAAAATTCTCAATGTCCAGTAGAACTAAGAAAAAGGTATTTAATTTCTCTAATTATTAGAGAAATACAAGTTAAAATGATGGGATACCGTGTCACTGCTATGAAATTGGCAAAAGTTTTTAAATACAAAATATTGATGAGGATGTGGAGCAACCATGGAGAGTATACAATAACAGCAACAACTTCAGAACGCAGTTTAGTGGTATTTGAAGATCAGCATGTCCTAAAGTCCAGAATCTTCACTCCTGTGTCCTTCTCCACTCATGTATAGAAAATACTCATTACAGAATTACTTGAAAAAGAAATAATCTAAATACCTTTGGATAAGTAAGTGGACAAGTAATTTATAGACTATTCACATAGTGCAATACTGTATTAAATGCAGTAAAAAGAAGCACACTAAAGCTATGTGCGTTTGCGGGGATTCATCTCAGACATGGATTGTGAAGCAGCAGCAACAAAGCGAGCTGTGAAAAGGGATAACACCTTTTTTAAACCAAGTTTAAAAACATGCAAAATAACTACATTATTTGTTAGCATTTGTGCATATAACTAAAGTGTATACACATGCATAATAATGATAAACATGAAATTCAGGGTAGAAGGTATGTCTGGGAAGAATGGAGTTTAATAAAATTGGGAAAGCATCACAGTGATTTTCAGCCAAACCTTCATCTTTCAGGCTGAATCTTGAGTACACAGGTGTTTATAATATTACCTATAAATTGTTTGTATGCCTGAATTATTTCATTGAAATGAACATTTAAGCCAGATGAAGTTTATTAACCCTTATAATTAGAAAATTTTCTAATTAGAATAAGTATGTGTAGAGGTGGAAAAAAATGTAATTTTGGAATTTCATGATGTTTTCAATATAAAGAATTTAAAAATCTGTAGTGCTTTATATTTCTAAGTAGAAATGCATAGATGTTATTTATTTCTATAATGGATATAAAAACTTTCAGCTAGCATGCAAAAATCACCACCTAAATGAGAAAAATGTGATTGAAACAGGGGGAAAAATGCAACCATCAATTTGCTCTTTCTTGTACTTTCCCTTTGATCCCTCATGTATACTAACAGTAGGGCCTCCGAAATTGTAAAACAGGCAATCAATCGATCATGTTCAATTCTGACCATGTTCAGAGACTTCCCTGCCAGAACAGAGGCCACCAAAACCAGAATAGCTCTAAGACAAAGTACAACACACAAGATAATTTTTCCAGAATATTTAAAATACATGTGAATGCAAATAGGGAGGCTTTGTTGATATAAAATATCAAAACTAGAAATCTCATTTCAAATTCATTAAATAATATTTTTATAATTCCTGAAAAATAGGAAAACATTCCAAATATTAGAAAATAATTCTTTTTCAGAGTTCAGTCTTAGAAATAAAGTAGTTAGATTAGTAGTTAATATCACCCAACTCATGCTGAACTCAGGAAAGATGACTGGACAAATTGTCAATCAATCAATTTTTAATCATTCAGAACAGTGTTCCTGACCAATAACCAAAGCATCTTTGTGATAAAGAAACAGTAAGAGGACAATTTAATTTCCCTCGATGATAGAATAGACAAGGGGGAAGAAGTAGATGTAATCTTCCTCAAATTTGGAGAAGTTGATATTCTTTCAACAACCACTTACTGAAACTACCTCTTGCGTAAAGCATTTCACAGGAGAGTTGTCTTGAAAGCAAACAATTGCCACAAACCCTTACTTTGCTATTAATAATTACTTTCTTGCCTGGACGGGATTGAGCATCGTCCCATGGACTGAGAGGTCCCAGTTTGATCCCCAGTCAGGGCACATGCCCGGGTTTCGGGCTCCATTCCCAGTGGGGAGCGTGCAGGAGGCAGCCGAGCAATGTTTCTCTCTCACATGGATGTTTCTATCTCTCCCTTTCTCTAATAAATCAATAAAAACATATTTTTTAAAAATTACTTTCTTGATTGTAAATGGTTATTTTGAATTGGTACTTCACTATCCATACAGAGGATGAGATATTAGATATTAATACAGAACTGAAGGTGCATTTTCAGTGTATTTAAGTACAAATTGGTTTGAAGGTTAAAGTAGTCAATGAAGGAGGAAGAGTAAAAAAGGAGAAGTAAGAGAATGAAGATGAAATATGAATCAAACTCATTTCTCTCCCTGGTGATTTACTTTATAGAGAGGATAGTAAGTTACTTTATCGTTGTGTCCCTCAGAGTACAAATGATTAATAAATGAATGAGAATAGATCAAAGAGTGAAACTGGTTGGTACATGAAAAAAAGCATTCTCTATATTGGATGGGCTTGCTAATCTCTCTTCAGAGAATGAAATTAATAGAGGAGAGAAGTAAAAAAAATTACTATGACTAACAATAATGAGACATAAAAGACCAAGACTGACAAACTTGAGTGTCTTTTGGAATATGAGATTCTGATTTGATTATGTCACTAAAATCTTAGCTGTGCTAAACCCCAAGGTAGGATTACATATCCCACTTTGTTTTCTGTACTTTAGACAAACAATCAAAATAATTGATTAATAGCAACTGGATCATGTAAAGACATGGCACGGTTCCACTGAAAGCGAAGTGAGAAAGTTGCCCTTAATTGTTGCCTTTCGTGCAAGAAGAGTCTTATAAAAAGAGAGTTGTGATTTTTTTTTTTTGAGGGAAGGGTGGGATAATTGATATAAAAGCACATCTTTTATGACCAGTTCAAATCAATTAATTTTTGCCTGGTAGCAAATATTTTAGGATGTCATGAAAGATCGGTGTTCTATGTCTGAAAAAAAAAATAAGTAACAAAATATTGTAAAACATTTCTAAAACAAGTCTTGGGAAAAAATATTCCTCTGCCATCTTCAGAACGCCTGATATAACCTAATTTTAAGTGCTCAGACTTGAATCTAAATGAATGGCAATTGGGAATTATGAAAGGCATGAAAATAAAGTGTTGCAACATTACAAGGCCTAACTACTGCAAAGGTGGTGTTTACGAAGACGTTCTTTCTGCAGGAAAGAATATGCTCACACAATCCTCCTTAATTAGAAAGGACTACTTAAAACACCTGACTGATACTGAATATTTCAGGTGTGTACTGGGAGAAAACACCTGCTTGAACGCTAAATTTACCAGATTCATCTTTATATTTCATGTTTTGAAGATCTGTAATGGAAACCAAGGAAGTAATGATTAAGATTAGACATTTTAGAATGAGGCTATCACAGAGAGAAATGGGCCTTTGCATTAAGATTGGTTTGAGATACTGAAACGTATTTTTAAAGTTAAGGACTTAGGTAAGAAATAAATCCAGATTTTTAAAATAAACTCAAATCATTTTGAACTGTTAAAACCTTTCAAATATTGTTGCCATTATGTGAACAATTCGTTTGTTTCTTTTTTAATCCTTTTTTTGTTTCTTTTTTTACATCTATAATTTATACTTATGTTTAATTGCTACAATTATTCTTTACTTAAAATATATACTCCAAAGATTTTAGCTACTAGCTTAACACATTATTATTTTGTGGGATATCTTATTTATTTCAAAATATAGATTTTTATACATTTATGAGATTTCATAGTATCTTACTGACCCTCTATACTATAACTTCATAGCAAATTCTGTTGATCTGTTAGCTACTTTTGACTCTATCATACCATGATTAATTTTAGTTCATTGCAGTGTCATGTAGAATGAGGTAAATTACATAAAATGATCCGAAATATTCATTTAGTGCTGAATAATACAAACACAAAACCATGCTATTATATATCATCCATTGAAGTGTATTATATATTCATTTTAGTCTATGTTTCTAGTATTAGCAAAATGTACTATAAAATGTCACTCTATTATGGAAAATCCACATGAAAATTAATGTTCTGCAGTTCAATCTGGAACAGGAAAATTTTAGTTATATCCCTATGTCATTGCCATCTCATTGACTTTAGACACAGATTTGGTACTCTTTCTTCTCTGGATAAGATTCCATGCTAATTCCATAATTAAAAATGAACACTAGTCTGAATTCGTATTATTGTTCAATTAGTGATTTAATGAGCATCAATTATCTGTCCCAAAATATTTAATTCCATAATTTCTTAAACATTAAATAAAGGAGAGTGTTAAATGGCATCTCCAAAAGGAATGGTGTGTGTGTGTGTGTGTGTGTGTGTGTGTTTTCTCTTTTCTTTTTCTCCCAGGATCTCTGAACACGCAAATCCACCTCTTTAGTTAATTTTTGATTATTTACATCAAATTGGAAATTATATCACAAATGTTTCAAGAAAATGAATTTTCCTAAACTGACTTGTATTTGGTTAGAGAGCTTGTTGTTTTATTTGTATGCATATAAAACTATTTCTGATGATCTGTAAATAAACTATGGAATTATGTAATGAAATAAAATGATAAAACTACACTCACACATAGCGAGTTGTTCAACCTTCCAACCACCTATTTTAAAAACCATAACCCTCAGCCTAAGCATTGTGACTTTCTCTCTAAATATTTCTAAAACCTCCCTAGAGATAAACAAGCTAATAAATAGTGTTTTGTATTTAAAAAAAATAAAATACTGACCTTTTATTTCTAAATTATTCTTGGAGGGAGGAAAAGAGAGAAAACAGTAATTTTTAAAAAGCAGTTGCTTTACGTAGATTATGCAGAGAAGGTAATGTCAAAAAAGTTCAAAGTAGGATGTTTTTTATAAGTAACAACATTGATAGACTATTAGAGTAGATAGTTTATGTATTAACAGAAAGTTTACCTATTATATGATGGAACAAGAGTATAATTCTTTGCTATTTTCAATGCATTAAAGCCATTCACAAGTCACATCTCCATCATTAACAAGTTTGATTAAAAATATATATATAAGAATACCTTATAGCTGAAATTAGTTTTTACTAGATCTCAAACTGATCTTTAAAACAAACAGAATAAATTTAAAAAAAGAACAAACAAAAACAACCAGAGTGCATTTGAACGATGGCCCAAAGAAATTGCAGTTTTATAGTTCTTGTATAGACTCCAAAGATTTTCACTTGCTAAACAGAAAAAAACCGAGAAGGCAAATGACTAATTTAATAAGGTCACACAGAGTTCAGTGGCATCACTGGATGGGAAGCTATTATACCATTTCAATCCAGACTTGTTGTTTTTTATGTTTGGTTGTTGATATTAAAGTGCCATTGTTCTTAAAGTATTTTACCACAACTAAATTTTTAAAATTAAAATTAACATATTGAGGAAGACCAACACTAAATATACTTAATACAGTAAGCAGAATAATAAATGTCCCTGGAATTTGTAAATACGTTAACTTACATGGCACAGGGCCTTTGCTGATGTGCTTAAGTTAAGAATCTTGAGATGGAACCAATGTAATCAGAAGGGTCTTTATAAGATGAAAAATCAGAATCAGAATGAGAGATATAATAGAAGCAGAGATCAGAAATAGATGAAGAGAGAGATTTGAAGATGCTACCCTGCTGGCTTAAAAGATGGAAGAAAGGGCCATAAGCCAAGGACTGCAGGTGGCCTCTAGGAGTTGGAAATGACAAGAAACTGGATTCTGCCATACTGCCTCCAAAAAGAATGCAGCCTTTGCCAACCCATTTGGACTTCTGGTTTCCGGAACTGCAAATTCACAAATTTGTATTGTTTTAAGCCACTAAATTTGTGATAATTTATTACAGCAATACGAAGCTAATATACAATTAAAAATATTAAACGTATTCTGGGAATAATCAATGCTTCCTAATAGAAACATAATATGTGCTACGTAAGCAATTTAAAATCATCTAGCTTACACTTTAAGAAGAGTCAGGTGAAATTAAATTTAATAATGTATTTTATGTAGTCCAATATATAAACATAGTATCATTTTGACAATTAGTCACTATCAAAAATTAATAACAAGACCTTTAATAATTTTTTATACAAGTGCTTCAAAAACCTAAAGTGTATATTGGATATCTGATGTCTAGAGCACATCTCAATTTGGACTAATTCCTTTTCAACAGCTCAATAGCCACAGATGGCTAGTGATTGCCACATTGTATAATGCAGCTGTAGACTGTAAGAAACAAATTAAAAAGAGAAATTTGTATATTTTGTATAAATGATTCTAATATGCTTTTATCTATAACAATCTAGATTAAGACTCATAAAGGCACCTAAAAAATCAGGATGGTTGTATGGCAGATTTTCTGATAACTTTGCACTTGAAAAGTGTATTTTAAAAGATCAGAAAAGGAACAAAAACAAAAAAAATAACATGAAAGAACAGTATAATTACCTAATAGTAGAGAATTGTCTAACGTTTGTGAAAAATGCTAAAGATAATAGAAAAAAATTTTCTCTGGTATTTTCAGAGCAAAAAGGTAGCCAAAGGACAGGATGAGAATGACATTGCTTGGGGCCAGCTATGTAATATGACCAACAGAAAAGCAAACTATTAAAATCCCGACTTCTAATTTCTTCATAGAGAAGAATGATATTTAAACTGAAAAGAATATGGTGGTGAGAAAATGGTAAGAAATCCTGAAGGTGATTTAAATTCCAGGTCCAAATCCATTAGCTAATAGGATAATGAAAATACTCGAAGATGTGTTCTTGGAACTAGTACTTACTGTCTTTGAGTTATCACGAGAAGTGCCATAAAAATTGTAACAGTACTGGTTTTCAAACAGGATTCCAGAAACTGAAGTTTACTATTCTTGACAACAGAAATTCTAGAACTCATGCTTATGTGTTGCTCAAGTATACATCAAATCAGAATAAAATCCTTTTTTTTAATTATTTAAAAATTTTATTATTGACAGTATTACAGATGTCTCCCATTTCCTCCCTTTTGCCCCCCTCCACCCAACCCTTACCCCACCCCAGGCCTTCCCCATGCTATTGTCTGTGCCCATGCGATATGTATATGTGGATATATGTTCTTTTGTTAATCTTTTCCTGTACCCTTCCCCCACACACTGAGATCTGTTATTCTGTTCCACACATCCATGCCTCTGGACCCATTCTGTTTGTCAGCTTATTTTGTTCATTAGATTCCACATGTAAGTGAAATCATGTGATATGTGTCTTTCTCAAACTGGCTTATTTCACTTAGTATAATAGTCTCTAGGTCCATCCCTGTTGTCACAAATATTAATAGTAAGAACTTCTTTTTTACAGCTGCATAGTATTCCATTGTGCAAACGTACCACAGATTTTTATCCATTCATCAACTAGATGGCCAATAGACATATAAAAAAATGCTCAACATCACTAATCATCAGAGAGATGCAAATTAGAACTACAATGAGATATCACCTCACACCTGCCAGAAAGGCTACGGTCAATAAATCAACAAACAACAGTGCTGGCGAGGATGCGCAGAAAGGGGAACCCTAGTTCACTGCTGGTGGGAATGCAGACTGGTGCAGCCACTGTGGAAAACAGTATGGAGAATCCTCAAAAAATTAAAAATGGATGTGCCATTTGACTCAGTGGTCCCACTTCTGGGAATATATCCTAAGAATCCTGCAACCTTAATCAGAAAGAATATATGCATCCCTACGTTTATAGCAGCATTATTTACAATAGCTAAGATCTGAAAACAGCCCAAGTGCCCATCAGTAGATGAATGAATAAAATCTTTTTTATTAGAGCTACTAGAGTGGCAAATCAAACATGTGGTTTGAATTGTTTATGTTGACTTCATCCAAAGCCTTTTTATAAAAACCACTCGTAATTTTCTTCCGGACGAAAGTATGAAGTATGGGGCTGAATGATGCTGTAGTTGAGTAGATCCTTTGAAAGGTGAACAATCATTCTTCTGTAGCATTTAATGAATGTTCTTTGATGTCCTCTTCTCTTTTCCCTTTTTTAAGGATAAAAATTTATAAAGGAATCTGTTTTGTAACTAAGTCTGTCTATTAAGCAAATCAGTATAACGGTGGCTATGAATGAGAAGCTTTAGTAGGAACCTGCCTTAGATCACAGCCTTTTAAATAGATTATTTAAAATCATCAACTGTTTTTGGAATTATGTTTTTTTAATGATGCTTTTTAAACTGTTAAGTTTTATGTAAATTAATTTTGTTACATTTTAAATTGAACTTTAATTCAATTTAACCAAATTTTGACCACAAGTTTCTCTCTGTATCCTCTATTGCAAAATGAAAATCAAGATTTTCTTATTTTGGGTTTATTCATTGCTATAATATGAATATTTCTATTTAATTAATCAACCATTTTTTTTATTGAAAGGTATTTCTTATTGATAGTATTTAATTGAATTACAAAAACCTACAGTGACTTTAATAACAGCTTCAGAATTAATTCAAATTTAAATCAATTAAAATACAACTCAAAATCAATCTTAATTTTGGCTACATATATTTCAAATGGACTTTTATAATGTAATGGTCATGTTTTTTTATCTTTTTTACTTTTTTGGGCAAAATCTTTCTCTATCCTTTTTTTTCCCAAATACATCAAGAGGTAGATCAGGAAGTAATATAATACACAAAATAATAATAATAGTGACAATAACAGAAAAGAAAAGAAAGTCTCACTATAACCTGCTCCCATCACTTTCTCATGCTCTCTTTCCATCTCCCTTCCCACCTCTCTTGTTTTTAGTATGTAACACAACTATTCAATTATATTAATATATCTAATATGCATATAATTCAATATATATATAATATACAAATGAGTATATACAAATACCCCTGTGGCTGTTGCAAAGACTATTATTTTTACCTACTCCTTTGCTCTATCAGCTTTATTGAAGTTATGCAGATTTAATAGTCATAATAACAAAAATAATGTCAACTCTCATTTGTTGAATGCACCCTCCATACTCAGTTCTTATACTATGTATGTATCTCTCAAGTTTGAAGGATGTATTTATTTTTTCCTATTTTTACAGGTCAGAAATGGAAACCCAATAACACTTAAATAACTTGCCACCACTAACAGATTGTAACCTAATTTAAATCCAAGTCTCTTGTATTTCCTGTTCCCTGTGAAGGGTGGTGAGCTCAGAGTTGTAGAGTATGGATACCGAAGGAGTGACTCAGTGCTCAGGAGTTAATAAAAATGGAAAGGTCAGTTGGGATGTCCTTTCAAAATAGAGGGGATCACCTTTGGGTAAAGGAATGTCCCATGCAATTCTCAAGAGGCAGGGATAATGCCACAATTAGGTTAGCTTCTGCCACCTGTCTGAGGTAGGGCAGATGCTGCCGACTGTTCTGAAGAGCAATAGAGGGTGAGGGTGTCCCCTGTAGTGAGACATGGTGATTTCATTGTTTAGGAAATCTGAACTATGTGCTGAGGGACTACATCGGGAGAGTATTGCCAAGCATTCAACTTGAGAGCAGTTAGCCAAACCCTCTTTAAATACCATTCAAATAAGAGAAAACACTCACCAGACCTTCTGAGCTGCTAGTGAAAGAGTTAGTTTCCCTGATTATCTGGGAAATCATGCTGGCTAAAAACATACTCAGGGCCACCACTGAAAGATGTAGCCCGATGGACCATGAAGTATGATCAGAGTAAACTACGACAGCGGAAGGGTCAACTAAGGTTGGAGAATGAGGACAAGAGAACCTAGTAACAAAATCCCTCATCCAGGAACTGCAGGTGGTACTGGAATGCTCACAGGACCCTCGTCATTCTCGGCTGCTGCGTGGCTGTGCCAGCCTCTTCACTGGCCTCCCCTCCCCTCATCCAACTGTCCTCCTCTATTCCTCACACTGACACCAAAACAACCCTTTTATAAAATAAATCTTTTTAAATCACATTTCTATTTAATTATTACCAGAATTGGTGGTTTTCACCATGGTTGCCAACTCGAATCTTGTGAGGGGGTAGGTAAAAAATACTAAGATTGGGCCTGCCTCTCGGTCCCCACAAACCAATGAAATCAGAATCGCGGGAGCCTAAGCTAGGTCACCCACACTTTTAAAACACTACCAAAGATTCTCGTGTGTAGCCAGAGTTAAGAACACTGACCCACTGGGTACTTCTTAGACTCCACAGATGGTAATAAAGCTTTCTTAAACTGGACTCTGGGCACAGAGCAATGTGCTCAGGATTTGTTATCAGATGGACCTGGGTTCAATTCCCAAGTTTTTCACTTGCTAGTGACACTTATTCACTCTGAGTTTCCTTTCCCTCAGCTGCATTATGGAAACGTATACGGCACTTGTGCAGAGGCAGAGTTATCTATTTCCCTCGAACTTAGTCTTTCCCCTGTTCAACAGGCAGAGAGCTTTCAACCCAACACATGCCTAAGTTTTGCTATTGAGAATTATCAGTATTAATAAAAGAAAAGGTTGTTGATTTTTTAAGTGCTCTATTAAAACACCACCCCAACAACAAAAAACAAACAAACATCTAAACCTACTCTCCATAGCTTTGTAAGGAATATACTACAAACAGCAGATACATAGCATTTCAACTTAATACACGCTCACAGAGTGAATACGTAACTCATGGGACCATCCTGGGATAGAGGATTTCCACCACTTTCCAATACAGTATATAATGCTTATTAATATTATTTTAAACATAAAACTCATTCTGATACATCCTGAAAACTGTGGAGAAAATGTTCCAGTACTGAGATTTGAATCTTCTAGAATCAGTGGTTCTCAACCTTCCTAATGCCACGACCCTTTAATACAGTTCCTCATGTTGTGGCGACCCCCAACCATAAAATTATTTTCGTTGCTACTTCATAACTGTAATTTTGCTATTGTTATGTCTTAGGCGACCCCTGTGAAAGGGTCGTTCGGCCCCCAAAGGGGTCACGACCCACAGGTTGAGAACCACTGTAATCTAGATAGATAAACTTAAGCCAGTAAGTGTGACATGAGGAATTGGACACTTCTCTTAGACAACCAAATCTTTCATGCCAAGGGCATCTTTGATGCAAGAAACTCCAGTACATAGCAACATCTTTCAGCATAAATGACATTTTCCTTAAGAAAAGTATGCAATAGAGTATACAGATATAGAATCGTAATATTGTACACCTCAAATTTATATAATGGTATTTTTCAATGTTACCTCAATAAATTTAATCTAAAAATATCAGTCATCTATAAAATACAGCTCACTAAGTACTTTTTGAGACAAGAAAGCAAATAATATCTGGTCTCTTTTATGATTAAAAAAATGACTAAGAAAAAAGTGACTTCTTTATGGCCACATGGTTTTTTTCGGTGTAGAAATCAGACCTTGGACTAGGATCCTAGTCTGACCTCCTTTCTAATAGTACACATCACTTTTTTTTCGAATTGATAAAAAGACCTAACATAGCTTAGTTTTATAGCTTTCAAATATTTTTAGTGGGGGTTAAGTTTTCAAAAAAATAAATCCCATGAAATTGTCAACAAATACTTCAGGCAAAAACAGAACTGATGTAGTAGAAGAGAAGAAGGCATTTTTTTAAATATATTCACTGTCAGGATAAAAAATTTGTTAAAAGAAGAAATGCAAGAATGCTATTTTCTAAGTAATTTTGTACAGCAAGCATGAATGTGGAGCAGTGTGGTTGACATTCCAGGGAAATGGGCCCCACTTGAACTTATAAATGCTGTATCACATTGCCAGGAAACAGAACAGCCATGGTCCTCAGCATGGGCCAGTTTGCCGCTCTAAAACCAGCATTACCATGAGAGAAAAACCTTGCTATGTACCTATATTAAACAATCTAATCTTTTATTCATAAATTTGAACAGAAAACCAGAAACAGCAAGCATTTAAGGAAAACCAATAGCGTTAAAAAGAAAAAGGACAGATAAATAAGTATAAAAAAAATAACTGTGGTGGGGAAGCATTTATTTAAGGAAACAGAAGAAAATACTTTTTACACATGTAACCTGTTAATCTAAATGAGATTCAAGGGACTGTTGTTTTAAGAAAACAAAAATGGGTTTCTCTAAAAATATATCTATATGAGAATAGAGTTTTTTATATAATTTGAATATTGAAATAAAAAAATAATAGAAGCCCCGAGTAACCAAATGCAGATGGCTGCAGATTAGTTAATAAACTCAAAAATGAAGTGAAAATCTCCCCCTTAAGAACTAATACATAATAGTTTGTGAAGAAACTTTTATGTGAAGGCTCAGAATTCCAGGTTTTCCCTTGATTACTTATACTTCTGTTGCTTTTAAAGAAAACAATAATTGTACTAAAATTATTCTAATAAAACATTTTCAAGTAGTACACAACGCTCTCATAAAACTGATAGGATAAACTAGTACATTATAGTATAAAATCCTTTTGGAGAGTAATTTTACCATACTTTTTAAGAACAATAACATTTCCATTGTACTTTTGCATTTTTTCAGCTCAGGCAAAAGTACTGAGAAAACAAACATGTAGCATTGAAGAAATAAGTCCTGGAAACTCCGCTTCCTTCTGACTATCTTTTCCTCTCTATTGTTTTTTATTTTAATTACTTTTGTTTAATATTAAAATTGTTCCTAAAATATCTCAAATAATTGTTATTAGTTTCATCAAGCTTCAGGATTTTGATGCTCAACAGATTTTCTGACAAAGAAGAAAAATATTTCTGTTTTCCTCTAAAGGTGTGTGCTGCAGGTAAATATAGCCCAGTGGTTTAATTCTCCAGTCTCTGGAGATTTTATCCAAAGAAATAAACACAAAGACAGAAAAGCTGGAAAGATGCTCCTTGCAATATAATTTATAATAGCAGAATTAGGAACAATAAAAATATTCAGAATCAGTAATATGTAAGTATATATAAGTAATACTTAAGTAAATATTTAAGTAAAACATGGTAACATGCTTGATAAACATTATTAGCAGTTATGTAACAATGGGGGAGAAATGCTCAAGATGCAAGATTAGTGAAAGAAAAAGTTTCCAAATTTAAATGTGTGCTCTGGTTTCAATTATATTAAAATGTACATATTTTAATTTGAAGATTTTTGAAGTAGAACATAAAAAATAAAACATTAGCCCTGGCCGGTTTGGCTCAGCGGTTAGAGCGTCAGCCCACGGTCCAGAGAGTCCCGGGTTCGGTTCCCGCTAAGGGCACGTACCTCGGTTGCAGTTTGTCCCCAGCCCTGGTTGGGGTCATGTGGGTGGCAACCAGTCAATGTGTCTCTCTCACATCGATGCTTCTCTCTCTCTCTTTCTCCCTCTCTCCCTCCCACTCTATCTGAAGATGAATGCAAAAATGTCCTCAGGTGAGGATAAATAAATAAATAAATAAAACATCTGGTTTACTACTTGAGTGAGTATGTACCTCCCTTATTTCTATTTATTTGAATGAATTTAGGGCAACAGACTTTTAGGAAAAACAACAGAAAGAAAAACAGCAGTATTTTCCATCTTGTCCACCAATATCTCAAACTTATTGAGATTGAGGTACCCCTCATAGAAAAAAATTATTTAGTTTCAAACTAATAGAAAAAAAAGTATGCATGATTTATACACTCAAATCCGACATCAAATGGGGGGGGGGTCTTGAAATTGATTAATCTACCCTCTCTAATTTACCTTATTATTTAGAGGGTGACCATTTTAATGTAGCAATGGAAACTTATGTGTATATCACTTTACAGTTTCAGAGTACACACACACACACACACACACACACAATTATTCAATTCTCTTAACCATAAAGCAAGGTTAAACTAGATATGAGAAATAGGTATTATAGGTAGTGTCAACCATTTTTAATAGATAAGAATAAAGGAGTTAAATGAATTTCCTGAGGTCACATAAAGGCATAGAATGAAACTCATTTTCAACCCTTTCTTCTACATTCAAAATGCAGGAAAATTTGAATTCTTTACATTTCATTTGTTCATTACTTTTTTCAACACAATAAAATTTTGAAAACACATTGTGTACGTGGCAGTCTACCAAGCCCTGGAGATGCCTAAGATACCGTCCATCCTTAAAAGACCTTCAGTCTATGAAGGGACACAAACAAATGAAGAGGTGTGAGTCAATGTGATAACTGCTGAAGCAGAGATATCAATAGCACACATAAGAAAATGTTTAATCATTTGTGGGATGAGTGTAAATTGGAAGTTGGAGAAAATTGAGAAAGACTAAGTATGGAAGATGAGTAGCAGTTAATGAGATTTAAGACTTGGGAGAAAGTGATATTTTAGAAAGTAAATTATTTTTCCAAATTTAAGGATTTCATAGAACTTTATTAATGGATGCTACTAAAGAATACAATTTTGAAGGCATATTTAATTTCCGAATAATTTAGTCTTATTTGCATACAGTTTATTCAATTATACATGTTTTGTTGACCTACTGACCCATATAATTAACCAATTTGTCTGAATGCTGTTGAAATTGAGGTTAGGAAAAGTCGAGAACAATGCCTAACAATTAAAAACCTAGGGGAGCCCCGGCCGATTTGGTTCAGCGGTTAGAGCGTCGTCCCTTGGACCAATGAGTCGCAGGTTCGATTGTGGTCACGGGCACATATCTCGGTTGCAGTTCGTCCTGGTCCTGGTCGGGTCATGCGGGAGGCAACCAGTCAATGTAGCTCTATCACATCAATGTTTCTCTCTCTCTCTCTCTCCCTCCCTCCCACTCTATCTGATGATAAATAGAAAAGTATCCTCGGATGAGGAATAAAAATAAATAAATAAATAAATAAATAAATAAATAAATAAATAAATAATAAAAACCTAGGGGAGAAGCTGGGATTTGTAGCTTCAATCTTCATTCTGAAGCTATTTCCCATTGAAATCATGATGTGTGAAACTTGTGGATCAGTTAACCCATTTACTAACCAGATATGCTGATGAATATTTTTAAGCTCTCTTTAGACTAATTTGAAATAACAAGGCACTATTGTGTAATAACTGCCAAACATCAGCCATTCTAGGTGCCATTAATGACAAGCGTACATCTCTCCACTATACCTTAGTCCTTACAGCTCATTCTTTATATAATCCCACTGCTCTCAGCAACTCTTATTTTTCTATGAATCATCTGTTTGCTTTGAGTTTGAAGAGGATACATACAGTGAGGGATTAAATCTCTATTCACATTTAATGGAAAAATCAGTTTAATTCACTGAACTCTTATATGCCTAAACCAGCTTTAACTGATATTATTTTCTTTCAACCAAAGAAAATGCTCTTCAATACATACATCTGTAGTCTTAATAAAATTTTCATTGTAACATCTGCTTTGTCTTCACTCCAATTAATTCTGCTGAATTTGAAATTGTCAGGTCTGTCAGGACATTTCTTTCTGCCAAAGCACCACGGTGGTAGTACGAATCAGTTCATCTTTATGTGGTAATTCATATGACCAAAAGAACTGAAGAGCCATCTCTCGGAATCATGTGTCTGGAACTTCTCCTTCTTGCTCTGTGGTGGCAGATATCTTGCAACTTCCCTCTTTTTCCCCATGAAAAGGGAAAAATACACCTATCTCTCTGGAGAAGTGCATGTGTCTCTCCCACCATCTTTCAGTACTTAGCCTTTCCTAGACCCATCATACTTGTTAGAAGTAGGCACTAGCTTTCAAAATGCGCTCTAGCTCTCTTCCCAGCTTCAGTGAAGTAGAACAAGTGGGAATTCAGCAGCCCAGATCCTGGGATTTAGTAGAGTTTGGAAAGTATTATTTTGCTGCTCAGCTGCCACTTTCAGACCATCTCCCTTTTCCCCTTCCCATGCTTCCCCGCTGCAAAAGAAGTGCTCCCACCTCCACATCACTTCATCCTCCACCCGCCAATCGTACTCTATTCCATCTACCCAAGGGACCTGGAGGTGGCTTCTCGCTGTATTCTTCACTGACGGCCTGGCCTCTACCGGATCTGATCACTAATGGTTCTCCGCTGCCTTCCAACCTTACAAAGGTTATAACCCAGCCTGACATTCCCCCCAGCTTCCCCTGCACTCTTTGAGCTCCTCATCCCCATCATCCTGGTTCCGTTGCCCTTTTGGCAGGATGGCGGTCCCGTGACTCCCTCTGCCCAGCACTGCTCTCTAACTTCTCCTAGACTGTCAGCTCCATGAAGACAGGAAATATTGCTTATCACTTTAGTCCTAGTATCCAGAAAATAGAGGTGGTTGATACAGAGTAGTTGAATGAAAAAACAGAGTTTCCTTATGAATGCCTGATAGTTTCTGACTTCTTTGTGAGAGATAAGACGGGTAAACATGATAAAGACATGAAACAATAGTATACCATTCAGAATGGGTTAGGTTGGGATATAATAACACGTTTAAAATCCCTGCTGTTTGTAACCATAAAGATTGATTTCTTACGCGTGCACATGTCCAACAGCAATGGAATCAAGTGCTATTACAAAGATAATCTAATATAAATTTCCAAGAGTCAAACACGTTGCAACTCTCAGGAGCCATCTTAACCAATGGATCCCTGCTCTTTCTCACTACCTCTCCTTCCAACATTATGCTCAGGGGGGGATGTTTGGTCTCCTTCCATAGAAAAGCATCGCTGCCCTGCGTATCAGCCAGCAGAGGGCTTAATGAGAGAATTTCCAACTCCTCACAAAAAAGCTAAGAGCACCTCTGTTAGTCAGCTGTGTTAAACATGTAATTTGCCTCTTAAATCTGCACAGGCAGTGTAGCTGATTATTCTTATTAGTTGTTAAACCTAACCACTACTTATGTTCATTCAAACAGTTCTCTTTTCACTTATCACATACATCCAGTTATTCACAGGCATTTTAGTACTTGAGTGGACAAATCCTAGAATTTTAGAGTTGAAAGTCATTTCCGAAGTCATTCCTCTGAGGTTTTCCAGTTTAAACCTTTTACCTAAGAGACTCTTTTAACAGTGCTCCTGACAGACAAACGGGTAACCCCTGATTGTGCAAGAGAGATAAATAGGTATTATTTATGAGGGAATGCAATGCACATATGCACAGTTCAATTATCTGGCACAAAAATCACTTTTCCCATAAATTCTATTCATTGCTCCCAGTAATTCTCTTTACACTTACATGCAGTAGTTTCAATTCCTTTTCTAGGGGACAGCTATTCATATATTTAGAGCCTTTTGTCATTTCTTTGGATTTTGATGTCAGTCTTGGTAAACAATATAATTTTCTTTTCACACATATCTACATACAAAATATTTCTCATTTTATTTAGATTTATTTCTTAATGAACTAGCTAATGGTGATGATCCCCATCACTTTGGAAATTTGAATGTGCAAGGCTAATCCTCCAAGTATTTATAATTTGGACGTATAAGGACCTCCAAAGTCAGGAATAGCTTTGTGATCTTACCCAGTGCCTCTCAAACTTTAATGTGCATTCTTATTAAAATACAATATCTGATTCAGTAGTTCTGAGGCAGAGCCCGAGAGTATGCATTTTTAACAAGCTTCTTGTTGCTGGTCCACAGATCACATTGAGGAACAGGGTCTTAACAGAGTTTCTTAGACAGATTTCATTAAATTTCAAACATATGGCATGTTTTTCTACACTACTGTATTTTATATAAACATAAAATTAGGGCACAGCATTAACACTAGCACCTATATACAAGCAAGTAATGCTGTTTTATTCAAGGATCTCAAATTTGTAGAAAAAATAGAGACTAATTACACTAGTTATCCACTGCTAACAATTATTATCTGATAGGTGGCTGCTTTGACCTAGGGAAAAAAATACACTCTCAAAATATCTCTGATTATTTAGAGGCCAATAATTGCTCCAAACATGCTGTAATTAAAACTAGCATAACTTTCTGTCCTGTACCTGTTAATTAAGAGTATGAGTTCCATAGGCTGACTTTTTTCCTCCCTGGTGACCGGTTTTCACTTTTGCCATCAAAAAGACTTTTCTACATTTTCACAAAGGTGAAAATAAATTTACTATCCAAGGAATTAGGCACACATGCTACAGAAATTTTCTCATATGTTACAGCATGAATTCTTCACAGTGAGTCTATTTCAACATGGAATAGTCATTTTCTCTTCTTTAAAGAAAGAATCATCCATTGCTGAACAGTGGACCATATCAGGGCTGCCTTTCAAAGAGGATTCTCTATCATTCTGGATATAACTGTTTTACTTAGTTTTGTACTAATTTACTAATAGGAATTACTATAATTTATGACTATATAAATTATAATACTGCTAATTAACGATAATGTCTGGAAACTATATAAAAGCTTTTATTAATAACAACAACAATAAAGCAGCTACTACAATCATTTATTGAGTGTCTAACTCATGCACAGTACTATCCTTGTTCACACTTATAGAATTATGAATAAGTAAGTATAACTGGTACCATTACATTGATGAAGAAACGGAAGTTCAAGGATGTGAAAGAGCTTGTTGGGGTCACTGGAGAAGTAAATGGCTATGCTGGGTCTGGAGCCAGATGACTTTGGAACCAGCGCAACACTGCCTGCCTTTGGAAGGGGTTTCATAATAATGCATAAAAGGTTTTCTGTTTAAGAAAGTAATTATAATCATCTTTAAAATGAGAGATTACATCCAACTGGATCCAAAGAACATGTAAAAGACAAAAGGATCTTTTTAAATGTGGAGTATCCTCAGGGCATAAATATAAGCTTTCTTAGGATCAAAGATCATTAAAAAGAATTTATGTCAAACGCAATACTTTTAAAAACGCAAAACAATTACTACAGCATTTAAGCTATTTAAATCTCACATATTAACTCACTGGCAAGGAGTATCCAACCAATTTAATGAACTGATAATATAGACATTAGCAGAACAAACAGCTCGTGTGTTTAGTTTAAGTAAGCCCTGAGCTGGCTTAGCTTTGTGTTTTGTTTTCCAAGATATGAGGATCCTTAATTTCAATTCCTTCCATTTTTACTTCTTTTTTTGTGTGAAAAGTTTTGGTAAGAAGCGGAATTTGAACTACCTATCACTGGTATTCCTTTCCTTTCTATAGTTATCACCGGAACCTCATGTCCACAATTCCAGCTCAACGCACTTTGACGTCTCTGCTGTCAGAGTTACAGAGGAGGGTGAGACAAAAGCAGATGTGATTAAAAGATCCAGGATAACCTTTATCAGATAAAGTAATCTGATTACATCTATAGAAATGTTTGAGATGAAAAAAGACAAGATGTTATATGTGTAGGGAGAAAAAATGTGTAAGAATGTCAGGGAATTTAGACAAAAATATATTCCTTATAATTGTCTAAATTGCGGTGCGTGTTTTAGGGAGTCAGAAGGCCTCAGTGTCTCAGCTGTCTCATGGTAGTGTGCTGTGTATGTTGTATTGTTAAAGGCACTGGTCTGCCAGCAGAGTCTATGTTAGTTAACGTTACCGACTTTTAACTTCATTAAGTAGTAGCTTGATGGTCTCACAAAGATATGGCAGGTTACAAATGTGGTGTGTGGACTTTGAGAATTTAGCAAATACTTCCAATATTTTTTTCCAGTGGTTTTAAGAAATATGCGTAATAACTAGTGGCCATCTAATGACTCTGATGACTCTCCCGGGTCATTTGCAAATTTTGTGTGATGAGTGTGTTGAAGGAAAATGTAAGATAAATATCTACCATAATTCTTACTGATGAACTGATTTAGGTCCTTTTCTTTATTCTCTGGCTTTCCCTGAACGTTAGTCTTTTGTAAAGACTTATGGAGGACATAATGAGAGCAGAAGTCCCGTCCCTGAAGCCGTGCATATGTGCTTAAACACGCTATTTATCAAAACACCACATACACTGGATCCCATACCCAATCAAGGGCAGAAGATGACACTGTGGTTATTTGCTCTAAACCTCTGCATGTATTTATTAAAAACAAAAATTTCTCCATCTTAACTGTCTAAATATAATTCTCATTTACTTGGAGGGAAAAATCTATAAGATTGCTAAAAAAAAGACAACAAATGGCAATACTGCACGTGAGCGGTGAAATGGATAATACGTTCAATTGAGATAAGAGACAAATCTTGCCTGAGCCAACAACAGGGTTCACGGCTCCTTTCTGGCTTTCAGAGTCTAACTCGAGTGACACATCCTCAGAATCCCTTCCTCACCTCTGCATTTGAAATCATCATCTGCCAGTGACCTGTGAAACTCACCATTGAGGAAGAAGATAAGGTTATATCACCAAAAACAGCCCACTGGAAAGGTTAGCTTTTAGGAGAGACTATGTGACTGACTCCTATAATAGAATGAACAGAGTCGGATGACTTGCAAGCACAGGAAATAGGAAGATAATTTACAAAGGACTGGTTTGTCCTCCAAATCCTGAGAGTTAACATTGTCAGCTGGCTAAATTTGTTCCAGAAACATGCACAGTCATCTCCCACCAATAATACAGCATCATAAAGAACTGGTTCAAACAATTTTTATAACAAGCATTGCATGATTTAGCATCCCTCCTGTAAATAATTTAATCTAATTAAAAAAAAAAAAAAGAGGAAGCATTGTTTTCATTCAGAAAGAAAGTAAATTTTAGTATAAAATGAGAGGCAACATTTTTAATTGACACAGAAGCATGGACAAGCAAATAAAGAAAAAGAATGTTAGGCTCATTGAAATCTTGTAGCTATATTAAAATAGATATACAACATGAAAGATATTATATAAAATCACTTTGCTTAACCAAAATTTGAAATGTTTTCTTTTGTCTTCTGCTAAAGAATATTTAGAGCTTATAAATAGGATGGACTAATACTCTAGAAAAAATCTTGCATATTTATTCAGGGAACAGATTAGTAGGAGTTAAAAGAAAAATCTGGATATTCTTTTTAAACACATAGTTTATCTGGATTTACTATCTAGTTGGGTGAAAGGGGGACAGTCACAGATTATTTTGATCCTCAATGATGGTGAACATATTTATTGTCTTTATTCATAAAATATAGTACCTTTAACAAAAATTCAGAATTAGTGATTTTTAAAAATCCCTAGTGTTTAAACATATCTTATCATAAATCTTTTTCTAAAATGAAAGCAATTGTGGTAGGAAGGACATAATTATTGTCTTTATTCATAAAATATAGTACCTTTAACAAAAATTCAGAATTAGTGATTTTTAAAAATCCCTAGTGTTTAAACATATCTTATCATAAACCTTTTTCTAAAATGAAAGCAATTGTGGTAGGAAGGACATAATGTAGATATATATATTTACAATTTTCAAGGAGTCACAATAAACCAGTGTTTTTCAAACTGCAGTTTTTGACCTTTTAATTGGGCATGAGATGAATGCAATGACACATGCCCAGGTACTTTTAATGGTACACAGTATAATAGAAGATAATAGAATATACTGTAGGACACTGTACATAGTAAAATAAGAAATCATTGAATAAAATCTCCATTTCATTATATTTATATATATACACACACATACACAAATATATATATATATACATATATATATATATATATATTTACATATACTTATACATATACACAGTTGTCAGTGTGTTTTTGTGTACTGGATCTTATTATAAAATAAGATAATTTTTTATAAGCCCTGGTCAAAATAATTTGAAAAATACTTTAGAAAGTAATATCAATGTCCAGTCTTTATCACCAAACCGAACTCATATATTGCACTTTCAGAAAATCATCTTAACATTGACCACCATTAGTTCTACAGTCATACCATATTATGTATCATATATTATTTCTATAACCACTGCCGAAGCATCACATGATCTAGAAATAAAAGTTTAGGCGCTGATCTCAATAAACTTCTGGTTTCCATGGAGCTTCCAGTTTAATCTTTTCAATGCTTTCTCTTTCACTTTTTAAATTATATTAAGACATGCAACAATTTCATGTCTAGCTGAATTCTTTTTTTTTTAATGATCACCCAAGGATATTTTTGCATTTATCTTCAGATAGAGCAGGAGGGAGGGAGAGAGGAAGAGAGAGAGAGACACCGATGTGAGAGAGACACATCAATGGATCGCCACCCACAGGACCTCAACCGGGGCTGAGGACTAACCGCAACCCAGGCAAGTGCCGTTGGCTGGAATTGAACCCAGGACTCTTTGGTCTGCGGCCGATGCTCTAACAACTAAGCCAAACCGGCCAGGGCTCCAGTTGAATTCTAGTATCTTAATTTGACTTGGTCAAATTCCCACAAACCTTCCTGGATATATTGACCAGCACTTGATTTTAGAGAGATTGACAGACTGCGTTTGACAAGAAGATAGCTATGACGTCCAGAGAAATGTCAGTAACGGGTGGCTGCGGATGGTGAGTGAGGGACAAAAGATGTTTCTGGTGGGCATTGGTTTGGGTCAAGGAAAACTGAAACAATCTTAAACAATCTCAACACTTTGTGGGCTTTTGAGTGTCAGAGAAAACAGTAAATGAGTAAGTAAATAAATTGATAAATTACTATATGGAGAGGAAATGATTGGGAGTAGGGAATAAAAGTTTTATATTAGGGAAAGATCTTGGGGGGGGGGGACTAAAACCTGTGCAGGTTTTATTTTTGTAAGCCATTCAAAAGAAACATCTGTTTTCCTCACCAAGACTTCTGTTCTGCTCTCTGTAATAGAAATCAGCTCCTTCTGGAATTGAAATCATGCTGGCCTGGAATTGTAATCAGACCACCTTCATTTTATATACCGCCAAGAGAGTATTAAAAACTTCTGATTACTGATAGTCTGGGAAGAATTCAAACCACTAATCCATTGTCTATAAGTGCTTTATTCTCATACCCATCCCATAAACAATCTAATTCTGTAAAAGCTGACACATAATACCTGGTATGAAGAGAAGAACTTATGTTTAGTAGCAACCCAAGGAAAAATAAGTACATGAAATCGACAAGGAAGCATCAGTGTGGTTCATTGGAGATCTGGGACTGCATATCTGGATATAATATTGGATAAATTGCAAAAATTAGGGCAATCATGGATCAAAAGTTATAACACAGCATTTCTGTGCATCACAGAGACCCTTCAGGAAAACTCCAGCTCAGCAACGAGTTCATTTATCATAGAGATAATGACCTGAAAACATTCTTCTGGAGACAGTGTGGAAACTATTTCCTTTATAAAAGAAAGGCACCTGTGGAACTAATTAGAATGAAGTGCTTCTTTCGAAGTATGGGCTATAATCCTGTTGAGTGAATAAAAGATTTACAAGACTATTTCAGAAAGAGAGAGAACTTAAATGACAGCTAATGGTGGCCTCTGGTATGGAAATAAGAAGACTTGGGGAAATTCAGACTGATATTCACTGAGACAGTTGCAAGAGAAAATAGTGACTGCACCCAAGAACAATTTAAATAATGCAAGTCACTCTCACTCCAAATTCAATTAGCAAGTGCCCCAAAATGGATAGGCCTCCCCTGAAATGCATATTTTACTTATAGATTCAGGGAAAAATTCTGAAAAGATGGTTCCCTCCAGGGAATAAGCCAGGGAATTATGATAAGAGATTACATTTTCATTTTATACCTTTTAATTTCACACTGTTTTCTTTAAAAAAAAAAAAAACACACACACACAAAAACATATGTATGAATTAATTTAAAAAAAAACAGTTTGTTCATTATGTTAAGGGATGTAAGATATTTAATTCTTTTCTTCTTTATTGAAGATGCAGAAGAGATTTTTGTTTGCAGATTTGTGTATACTGCTCAATTTATGTGTATAACCAAAAGCATATGTAAATGAATGATATTGGACATTTGCTGTCACTTCACTGTCAGCTGAACAATAATGCAGAGATTTGATAGCACAACCCAACCGCCAAGGCTTATCAAACACATACATATAACAGAGAGGGGAAACGTAATGGAATCAAGGAATCAGGGTCCTTAGAGTGCCAGGGAAATCTAAAGCACATGTATGTTTCTTTTATTCTTATTCTAGCGAGAAAGTCTCAAATTTTACTTAGAACAAATCTATTTATCAGCCTAGATTAATCTATCTATTGTTCCCTGACAGGGATTCAAAGAAAGCCAATTCTCACTTGCTTTCTTAGCGTTATAAGTCTTCTGGAATGTACACTTGTTTCTCTCTCTGCCTTTACACTGCCTCTGAGGCTTCAGCTCATCTTTGACAAAAACTTTGTGGAGTCATCAATGACCTTCTTGTAACTAAATCTAAGAGATAACTTACACTCTTTTCATTTCACATTTCACATGATACACAGTATCATTTCACTTTTTTTTTTTTTTTTAATCCTTATCCAAGGATATTTTCCCATTGATTTTTAGGTAGAGAGGAAGGGAGAGAAGGAAAGAGAGAAACATTGATGTGAGAGACACATCGATTGGTTGCCTCTTGTGCAACCCAACCGGGGCAGAGATTAAACCTGCAACCCAGGTATGTGCCCATGACCAGGAATCAAACCAGCAACCCTTCAGTCCATGGGCCCATGCTCTAACCACTGAGCCAAACCGGCCAGGGCTCATTTCACATTCTTTTTTTTTTAAGAGAAATGTTTTATTTTTTTATTTATTTATTTTTTATCCTCACCCGAGGACATTTTTTCATTTTTTGTTCAGATAGAGTGGGAGGGAGAGAGAGGAAGAGAGAGAGAGAGAAACATCGACGTGAAAGGGACACACCGAGTGGCTGCCTCCCTCACGACCAACCAGGGCCGGGACAAACTGCAACCGAGGTACGTGCCCTTAGCGGGAACCAAACCCGGGTCTCTCTGGACTGCAGGCCAACGCTCTAACCACTGAGCCAAACCGGCCAGGGCTCATTTCACATTCTTGATTACTCCTCTTGGTTCACTTTCTTTCCTCCATTTTGTGATATTACTCCTTCCTGTTCTTTCTCAAAACTCTTCAATGCTGAGGTCCCTCAGTTTTCTCTTATGGACCATTTCCATTTTCATGCTACTTTGTGTAATGAACTCTATAGCTTCATTTGTCACCCATATAAGGAAAATTTCTAAATGTATATACCAGATCAACTCTTTTTTGAAACCTATTTTTCTAACTTACCACCATTTGTATATTCCCCAAGAACTTTATACTCAATATGTCTTGTCTCAAGAGATTTCTTCAAACTCAGTCCTTTCCATGTAGTCTTCTTTTTTTTTTTTAGAGAATGGTACTAATAACCACTTAGTTAGCCAAGCAAAAATTATAGTGCTTCCTGAGTCTTTTTTCTTTTTTTTTTTCTTTATTGATTTTAGAGAGAGTGGAAGGGAGAGGGAGAGAGAAAGAGAGAAACATCGACATGAAAGGGACACATCGAGTGGCTGCCTCCCGCACGACCCAACCAGGGGCCGGGGACAAACTGCAACCGAGGTACGTGCCCTTAGCAGGAACCGAACCCAGGTCTCTCCGGACCGCAGGCCGACGCTCTAACCGCTGAGCAAAACCGGCCAGGGCCCTGAGTCTTTTTTTCTTTCTCGTTCATTGTATCCAACACATTACTACAATATACAAATTCTGTGACATCTATTTTCCTCTGTTCTCATTGCCACTTCATTATCTCTTACACAAATAAATGCATATCCCTGGATTCCCTGCCTTCCTCTTCTGCGCCTCTCTAAATCAGTCTTCATAAAGCAGCCAGAGTAATAACCACCTTATTCCACTCTCACATCTAATTCAACATAATACTTCAGTCACTCAAAACATCATTCTGTTACTCAGTCACACCATGTTTCAGAATCTTCCATGTCCATTTTCTCTGAAACACCCACCTTCGGCCCTCCTATTTGCCTGGTTAACTCCTATACATCATTTAGATTTCAGCTAGGCTATTATTCCCACTGGGAAGACTTCCCTGACCACTATCCCTCCATCCAAGTCTTTGTTTACTATCGCTCAACTGTGTCCTCATGACAAATTATATGTTATTGCAGTTATCACATTGTATTACAATTCTCTCTTTAGTTTTCTCTGAGCTTCATGAAGGCAAGGACTGCATCTATTTTGTCTACTATTTTATTTCTAGCTTCTAACATAGTGACTAGTACAGAGTTTGAGTTCAATAAATATTTTAATTGCATCTACATAAATGAATGAATCATTATCATCAATCTCATCAGTACCTTATTCTCAGAAATCCAAGGGTCTTTGATTACTCTTACAAGAATTTCACTTATGATATCTTACTTTATATAATCTGTTTTAGTGATGTTTCAGAACACAGGATAATATTAGAGTATATTTTCTGTCTTCTGATAAACTTTCCACTCAATGGATATTGTCAAAGTCATCAAAAATCTTCAAGACAATTATTCAAGAACTGGTTTTATCCTAATGGATATGCTCATAAGTATACATCAGGAGTTTATGTACTGCTTTGAAAAGATAGAATAATGCTGGGAATGAATCATTATCTTGAAGAGGCTCAAAGTTCTTTACTAAGTTGTGCCAGGGAAGCCCCACATCCAAGTGACAGATTTCATTTGTAGTACATCCATTTTTGCTATCTTGTAGAACATTAAGTACTATGCTAATAGATAAAAGTAAAAAATCAGAATATATGCTGTGAAATCAGTTGGAAGCTATATAAACAACGTTTTTTGTTCTAGATCAAGAGTTCTGGTTCAAAGACATCATTCCTGACTTTTTAGTGTACAAGAAGAGCAATCAATAATGGACATTTCAAACAGAATTTAAAAATTGAAACAAAAATAAGCTAGGTAGTATGCTCATCTGAATTGGGTAAAGCCAGGGTAGCAAGAGAAATAGATAAAATGCTATAAATAAACACTCGGTTTTCCTCAGTACATTCTACTAAACCACCTACTACAAATTAAGAGTTGAAGACAGGTCATCCGAACATGGTAGGGTAGAAAAGTTAAAGGAAGTGTTCAGAACACTAGAGACAACACCAACTACAACTATTTAGACAAAAGCATGTATTCCTTAGTTATTGGAATAGAACAGACAATAGACATGTAGCATATACTCTAATTACTCTTACAGTAATAGTTGACACCTGTAACAACAACATCTCTAAATATAGAGAGGACAACTGTACATAATAACATTAGAGTTGAGGGATAAGACACGAAAGCAAAAAAAAAAAAAAGAGGGGGAATTAAATAGCAGTCTCTAAACAGAAGCAAAATACTTAGGAGTCCATGACTTATTCCGGGTTAAAAACAGAAACTAAAACTAAAACAAAGGGTTCTTCTCTAAAGAAAATGTAAGAAAAGAAATCAGCATCTGACATTTACAGTCCCCAGTATACGGGCTGGTTTACTGCCTGTTCACCACAAAGAAAAAGCTAATGACCAATTCTGTCCACATCTAAAGCACTTCTAAGAAACATTTACTTACCTTATTTCTAACAGGTAAACAGTGATTAACAGTGATTTAAAAAAAACAAGCAATGTGAAGAGAAATAAAAGGACAAATTAGGCCAACAGAAAAATCAACTCCAAAAGACACAGAAAAAAAATTAGAGAAAGGAATAAAACTTTTACAAATGCTTTCATTATCTGAGAAGATCTAAGAAGACATGGCATTCATAGAAAAGAAAAGGTGAATTCAACAAAAATGGAGCAATAAAAGAACAAGAGCTCTTAGAAAAGGAAAATAAAATTTCCAAACGAGAAATTCTATCAAGAAATCAAAGTCACATATAAGAAAATATTCTAGAAAGAGTAAAAATATATTAAAATGATAAAATGAATAAGAGAAAATATGTAATGCAGGAGGTCACACAAGAAAGTCCATTATCTAATTAACCAGAGTATGACAATGAGAAAATAGGGGGTGGGAGAATATGGGAAAAAATTATCAGAGAAATATTAGAAGAGAATTTCCCAGGGTGGACGGATATGACTTTTCCATTGAAAGGGCCCATCAAGTGCCCTACATAAAGAATAAAAGGAAAAAAAATACACATCTCGATATGTATTTGTAAAAATTAACAACATAAAGTTCAAGGATGTGATCACAGATTTTTTTAAAGAAAAAAAATAAGTCACAATGAAGGAACAAGAATGAGCCTGGACTATAGTAGCACAGAGAGTATGAAAACACATAAGAACAAAACCTTCAAAGTAATGGTCTGTAAACAAACAAAGATTCTTATGTAAAATGAAACTACCAACTGAGTATGAGGGCATAATAAAAACATTTTTAGATATGCAAAGAATCAGAAAGTTTACACTCCTGCTTCCTTTCTCAGAAAGTTAATCTTCCAATCCACACCTAATTAAATCAATATCTTCAGTTCCCCCATTGACATCTCTGCAATTTCAGCGGTATAGCCAAACTTCCTTACCTAATGTCAAGAATCACAGACAACGTGTACTGACTCCCCATTTTGTAGAATCAGGAAGGATATTAAGCTCCTACCCTCTCC
The DNA here is from genome assembly GCA_030848825.1 of Tadarida brasiliensis. NCBI lineage: Eukaryota > Metazoa > Chordata > Mammalia > Chiroptera > Molossidae > Tadarida > Tadarida brasiliensis. The sequence continues at coordinate 38,844,627 of CM061260.1, read as the reverse complement.
TCACCCTCTTTTATTGTTCTACCCAAGCTTTGACAGCCTTAAATTTACTTTTCTATTTATAGAGTGAGATTAGTTCCAAAATTTCAAACCTAATAAGTATTACTATGATAATAATTCCCCAAATGTAGTTTGTACAACCTTCAGTCATATACTAGGATTGTATATCATCCCCTGTAAATCTAATGTCCTTTATTCGTCTATAAGGAAAACACCGTTCTGAGTCATTTAGAATGAATTATCCTTTTTAAATCCTCCACCAAGTACAGTTACCATGTTCTCCATTTTGTACAAGTTATCAATCATTCTTACATTTTACAGAGTCCTCCTACTTCCCAGAATTTTCCATCCAAACTCCTTTGTTCTTTTACTGCTCTTTACAACCAGAAGTACAGCTGTCATAGTGAGACAGCATGTCACTGTGCTTCTCAGCTAAACCCTCTCTTTCCTGATACCATGCATTCATCTCTCTTGGGATACCCTCTTCTTACTATAGTACATCTTCAGTTGACTTCCTAAGAAGGTAAGATCGTGGAGGGAAGGGGCAGGGGTAGGAAACAGAGAGAATGTTGATGGGGTGAATGAACTAACTAAACACTTCTTTCATAGCAGAAAGTCAATAAATAATGTATAATAGAGATTTAAAAATCGACATATTTAAAAATATGTACCAGAAGAGATAACTACATCATCAGAAGGTGGTTGCCACTTGGGACAATGCCTGGGAGGAGGGAGTTTAACCATAAGCACTTACTTTTCAATATAACTGGTAATCATTGTGCTATTCACCAAATATTCCCAGTTCTTTGCCCTCTGCGAACATGGCAGGACTGTACTTCCTGATCCTGGTAGGATTGCATGAAGTTATATTACTAGTTACAGCCCATGACATGTGTCACTTCCAGGTGAGGGATTTAGGAGCCAGTGTACAATTCACCACCCTCTCTCTTTTGCTCTGTAACATTAATCAAAAATTTGATGGCCGATCATCAGCCTGAGCCCCAGAATGAGTACACATGTTTCAGAGCTAGCCTCCAGACAATGTGTAGTAGGCATGCAGCATGAGCTAGAAATAAACCTTTGCTACTATGAGCCACTGCAATTTTGGAGAGGCTTTTCACTACAGCAGAAGTTAGCTAAAGAATGCTATTTTTTTTCCAGCATGTACATGATTTTCTTTGATAATAAGACATTTCAAAGCATCCAAAGACATAGCAAGCCTCTAATTTGTCTTAATATAAACATCATGTCTTTGTTAATGGATGAGAATGCCAAATTGATAAACTCAATAAAATGATTTTAATTCTCCTTCTTAATGAGGTTCCTCCTCTGAACCTCAGAACACAGAAAATTGAGTGATTATTTTCTCCATTATCCCGATGTTGGTACATAACTCGTATCATACTAGTGGCATAAGAGGAAAGCTAATTCAGTACAAATAATAGATGTCCTAAGTCATTAGGGATTAATTTCTTGTAGATCTCAGTTGAGAAAGGCTGTTTGGACCACAGTCCTCATGAGCAGTTACTATGGTGACTCAAGAACAGAGAGTTAGCCTTTCTTCAACATTGTTATGCCAGAGTAAAGCATTAAATAATTACACCCATAAAGAGTAAGTAAGAAATAGATTTTTGTTATGTTACTTTGTGTAAGGTACTGGTTCTCAAGCCTTAGTGAGCCTGGCATGGAAACCATAAATCTGCATTTAAACAAGTACAGGAAGATATTCTGATGTGGGTAGTCCTTAGACACACTTTGAAACTATTGCCTTAATATTTAGTATTTACACACCCAAGTTCAAAAGATTGTTTACTTTTCCACCTAATATCAATGAGTGATTAACTAAAGGAACAAAGTAATGAAAATAAAAACTGGGAGACAGTCACAATTACAATTAAAATAGAATTAAATCTTCATCATCAGAGAAGATTAACCATATCAAAAATTTACAGTGATTAAGACATAGAAGGTACCTGAGAGTTTTGTCTGGTCACCTTTCAGAAGAATTCATGATTGGTAAGATGCCTACAGGCTCCCCCCACCTTTTTTTGGCCACGTGACTCTGCAAATCAGTTCATCAGTTTCAGACCATGACAGTTGACCTGATGACTGTGAATATATTCTTGGTTCTGTCAAAACTCATGTGTGCATGCTCTTGGCTATATTTAAATCTCATTCCCTGTTTTGAAACTTAAAATGTCATACCCATTTGACCTTCTGTTTTTTTCTACTTATTTTAATAACAGAAAACCAAAGTGCAAGCGATGATTGCTGAAAAGAAACACACAAGAATGAAATATGAGCCAGTACTAAAAGTCTATGAACTTGTTATTTAAAACAGGACTTGTTCGTCATCATCAAAAGTAACAAGGTCAATACCTGTGGCCACTGTTTACACTGGTTTGACCATCTCATTCTGATTTTGGTGTCTGAATAATCTTGGTAGCCTAAATAGAATCCTACTTACAGTTTCTTGTCATTTTATATATATTTTTTCAGCCTCAAAGTTCTCTCCCCAGCCCTGCCACATGTAGCCAGATGTTTGAATGCAGTAGGGAATAAAATGGCATTAGGTGGAAAGGCAGAATGCACCATGCTTAATTGAAAAGTGACTTCTGTTGTGCTGTGTCACACGGTGAAATTTATCAAACAGCCATGGAAAAAACCATGCTGTACTTAATATAAGGTATTTTTCACTGCACCAAAACGTGCCTGTATATGTTAAATTTTCCTTGAGCCAGCCACCTTGTCATATTGAGAACACGAAACTTCATACCTGATTATATAGCCACTTTACTTTGGTGTTAAGATCAGTACCCAATTTGTTATCTTTTCCCACTCACTGTCGAGGGTCTTAGGATCTGTATCCTTCTGAACAAATCGCACCCCTCATATCTGGTTTTCCTACTCTTATTTTCCTTTACTCAATTTTCTTCATCTATCCATTGTTATTCTGTTAGATTGTATGTATTTTTGCAAGCTACCTCACAACATAGCCAGGCTAAAAACATTTAAGTAATAAGTAGGTAATAACTGAAGTAAGAGAGAGCGTGCAGATGTGTAGATGAACCAAGCACTGTGCAAGAAGCTCAAAACCGTGCCACTGGTAAAAGTAATGATGGTCTAAAAAAATTGAATTAATTTATTAATCAAGCAAAGTCATAAATCAAGGTACTATGTTGACAGGGGATGGAGAGCTCCACAGGAGCTGGGCAGAGGTGGGGGCAGGAAATTGGGTAGTGATTCAGAATGCCAGTTTTAGATAGAGACCAACTTGGATTTGAGTACTTCCCATTGGTATCACCTTGGGTACTTAGTGTTAACTTCCTTTCATCTCTCAAACAGGAACAACATAACATAGCATAGTTTGTGTCCTTCAGAGATTTAAACTGAGATAAAGGCATTAGAGAATTTAGTACAGAATATGTTTTCCATTTACTTTTAGTTGATTTTTACTATGATACTTCCTTCCCTAACAATCCTAAGATTTGTAGAGCGATAAGTCATGTATACAAAACTGTAGTAGAAAGGCATATGTAGTAAATGCCATGAAAGTGGCATAAGCAAAGTGGTATGGAGAGAGGGGGCAGAAAAAGACATGATCAAAGCCAGCAACTCAGCAGTGTGGCCAGCTTGAAGGACAAAGGGCTACCTAAGGTGTCCGAGAACACATAGTCAAGGAACATCAAGATTCAGGGTTGCAGGACAGATTGGAACAGACTGCACAATTTGAAAGTAAAATGAAAAAAAAAAAAAAGCTATCAAGAAGAAACTAATAACAAGAACATTTCTTTTGCAAAAGGAATCCATCTATGACAAGTAATATGCTCTTTATGTTGCCACCAATTAGGATATGAAGCTACATTATAACTCTTCTCATATCAACTGGCATTTACTGTAGTATTAATATGTGCCAGGAGTCTGTGAGGCACATAATAATTCTACAAGGTAAGAACTATCCCTGTTTTTGAGAGTAGATGAGGCTTAATAAGCTTAAATGCTTTGATTAAAGTCACTCCGCAAAAGGTGGCGTGGACATGCTTGCGGGCGACGAAGCCCGTGATCCAAAGCCTGTGATCTTTCTCCATCAGCCTTCGCCTCTCTGCATAATTGCAAATTATGGGATCTTTTTTGATGACTGTGTCAAAAGTGTGATTTGGTAGTTTTCATTTTGGGCTCCTCGCGTAGGAGTTTACATCAACTCTCTGAGAGAGGCAGTAGGTACACCTGAGTAAACAAGGTTGCAGGTTTTATTTTCCAGAAGAACCAGGTAACACTGATACCAGCAGTGTCTCAAAGAAAGATGAGTTGCCCCATACTCATGAGGTAACAAGCAGCTCAATATTTTCTGTACTTCTAGTGGTCACAACTCTTGAAAGTGTGTTAACCGCTAAAAGTCTCTGCTGCACTAGAAACACGTCTCTGTAGCATTCTAAAGAACACAAGCAAAGTCCTTCAATTGGGGGGAAATATAAAGAAAATAATATATAAGCAAAAAAAAAAGTGCTAACCTTTTAATGTTTGCTTTTCCAAAATTTCTAATACATATTTAATTTGAACTATAACAGTTCTGTGCTACTTGTCCAATAATGACTAAGCTGTAATCATTAAGCTATAAAAAAAATAATGGCGTGATTGTCAAATAGCATTTTCAAATAGCCAACTCTAGGAAAACAGACAACTGAGGCCATTTTGCATTAAAGGGGCTATAATCAATGGAGAAAAGAACAATAGGAAGAACTTTCCAAAAGATTGTATAATATGTGTGTCATTTGTCCTATGTTTTTGGCTCTCCGGCTTCTCGACACTTTGTAGTGCTACACGTCCTGATCTCGCTGTTGTGTTAGACCATGTGACGTATGCTAGTCAATGAGTCGAGAACAGAGTTATAAAGTAAGTCACTTCCAGGCCAGAGCATTGCATTACTTGTTCAAGATCCCTAGAGTTCTCTTTCCCTCTGTGCCACTGACCGGCAGACTTGAGATAGTGGCGGCTCCATCAGCCTGGGATCTGAAGTGATGAGCTAGAGAGCATAAGCTTTAGTCAACCTGCAACAGACGTGTAGCATGAGGGAGAATCAAACCATTGTAGCTGTAAGTCACTAAAATCTTGTGGTTTTAACTGTAGCATAATCTAGCCCAGTTCTGTCCAATGAAATAAAATATAAACTACACAGGTAATTTTAAGTTTTCTAGCAGCCACATTTAAAAATGCAAAAAGGCACAGGTGAAAGTGTATTTACTAATACTTTAATCCAACAGACATAAAGTATATGTTTTGCATAAGAATGAAAAAGAAACAGGTAAAATTAATGACTATTCACGTTTCCAGTGACTAATAGCCACATGTGGCTAAGCAACTAGTGTATCAAACACAGCAAACTTTGCTTATTATGGTGATATGAACAGTATATAGTAGCTAATTAACTACTACGGTTTTCTCAAGGAACACACAGTAGGACAAATGGCTTGGAAATAGAAGGGAGTTGGTAAATTCTGGCTTTTTTTTTTTTAATATGGCAATGGTTTACCATAGAGGATATACCCTCCGGGCAGTGTGAAAACACAGAACAAAGACAGCACGAACATGAGGAATATAAACGTAGCTCCAATTATCCTTCACTTTGCCAGTTCCTGAAAATAAAAGAGTAAGGCTCAGCTACCTTGAAATATTCACAGTTGGTCCTCAAGAGACCAAATAATATAATTTTTTTTTTTTAAGTTTGAAAGACACATTTGAAAGAGATGACATCAAACATCTACTACTCATAGGGTCTTGGAACTGAGAAAAAAATTGTAACAAAGAGTTTTAAATATGTCTAAAGTAATCAAGAGTAAAAGAAATGCAAGAACAGAGTGAAAGCTTTGGTTTTTTAACAAGAAATGATTATTAGTGACATTTGAAAGTATAGCTTTGGTGAATTCATGAGTTAAGGGACCAAATTAATAGAGCTCCATTTGAGCTGAAGAGCCCAGGGAAACTTAAGAAGAGAAAAACAGCCATTTGTGGGTCTGTGTGAAGCTAATCATGAAATGCGGGATTTTACAAGGAGATGAGGGACGGGAGGGCAAAAAAAGAGCAGACGCCTTAGATAAGGATCAAATGCCCGATCTAGAGGCTTAAAGGAATAAAATGTGCGGTACAGCTTTACACTGGCTCCCAATCAAAGAGGAAATATTTCATCTATTGAGAATTACATGTTTAAATAATTGGTTACCTTGACTTTGAATGAAAGGGAAAATGGGATTTAGAGGTAGTAGGCAGTTTAGCTGGTCTAAAGAAAATGAGAACTTGACTGACTAATAATGTGCTTTCTATAGAATGTGTATGCATTTTTTCATACAGTTAAAAATGAATAAAATTTTTAGAAAAAATCAAAATCAAGTCTATCACAGGAATTAGAAATAGCTTAAGGAGGAAGAAAAGCTTTAAAAAATGCAATTTTTTTTCTTAAAATTGAATACCATAAAGACGTATGCTTTTAAACACCTTAGAGAATAAGAAATAATATAAAATTCCGTAAAAGTTTTTGCGACACTTAGTCATCATGCCATGTTATTTTGCTTCTATACTATTTTTCTAAGTTTATACCAAACTTCAAAGTTCTTGAAAAGTCAAGGTCTCCAAGGAATATACCTCTACATAGTCTCACCTGTTTTTCCATGTATATCTTGACATCAAGGTGTTTGGGAAAATAACAATAGCACTAAAAAAAATAATGAAGGCAAAAGTCTACCTTTTTAATAAATCACTAGAATTATATGCTTAAATATAAATTTATGTAATGTAAGTTAGCTTTAAGAAAACGAAGAGTCACGATAGATTAACTTTTTTTTTCTGTCACAGAGTAATAGTATATGTGAAAAGTGAAGAGTTGAGTAGGTAACAGAACACCAAAAACAACAGCAAGGATTTGAGAAGAAAAAATATTTTGAAAGGTTCAAAAAAGCTAGAGAACTGGAAAGTTACGTCAATTAAAGCAAAGCCCAAGAAAATAAAAAAATACTTTAAGAAACTGATTATTTCAAAAGAGCATCAAGCAGTGAACAGAATTTCAACTAAAACCAAAGAACAGTTTAAATATGATTGTACACTAAGCAACTGACAAAAGTTAAAGTGATGAAATAAAAAGAAATAGTCTATGAAGTAATTGTTTAGATTCTATCTTCAGAATTAAAACAAAAGAGCAGGCATTTGCTTAGCATCACATCAGATTTAGGAGTAGAAAGGTGAGAAAATAAAGAACCAGCGATTAACACCTTAAGTGGCAATTAACCCAATAATGTTTTCTCTGCTGATAAAAGAGACCAACACCAGCAGTTCTCAGTCAACGTGCTATATTAAGTAAAGATGATGGAAATTCTTAATTAAGTCAGATGACTAAACATCTGGAAGTCATCCAACTAAGCTCACCTCTGGAATACTCTCACAAATAGCTTTTGTGTGTGAGGGTAATATCTGCTACTGTCCAGCAGAGAATATTTCTTCCTTACGCGAGTTTAGCTTCTGTTCCATTCATCTCCCCGCTGTCTCTTTTTATTATCTAGGATGACAGCACATTGAACCCATCAGTATCCTTTATCCCTTCCCCTCTCTCATGACACACCATGGATGAGCAGAGCTAGTTCAGAATAAGGGGTATTGAGATAGCCTGGACTTTGAAGTCAAAGAGTCTGGGCTTAAATGATCTCAGATCCACCACCTACCAGCAAGCTGTTGAACTTCTCGCGTGCTCACTTCCCTCATTTACCAGATGGGGATAATAATACCGAGCTCACAGAGTTACTAAGAGATTTAGCGCTAACAGTGAAGTTAAAGCACCCACTGCATCCTGGCACATAGGAAGTGTTCAATAAGTTAATTTTGTTGTTAAGATCTGAGTCCAAATCCTTCTCTGCCAGTAGGAGCTCCGAGACTCAATTCCTGACGATACAGTCAGTACCTACTTCACAGTAACATAGTGAGGATTAAATAAGTTAAAATATGTAAAGTGCTTAGAACAGTGTCAAGTGAAAAATAAATGTTGTGTAAGTATTATTCTTGTTCTTAGTCTTCTTACTAGGCTCAGAATTCCTAAGTGAGCTAGGAGGTTCTGGAAATAACAAACACCTAATGTATAGGACTTTGTATATAATGTTTAGAAGTCAAGTTTCCATGAGAGTAGATACAACCAGGAGGATCAAAAATGGGCCAAGAATGTGTAACCTTAAAACGTAGTGAAGAACTGGAGACCAGACCAGAAATACAGAGCTGATTCTAGGAATGTCCACCCTCTTGGAGAGTCACCATCCCTTGTGGGTGTTCAACACTTGTCGGCACAGGGTGGCCTCAGGAAGGAGGTCTGGGGCTTTAGGGATACAGTTTGTAGGGATGGAAAGTGAGTCCCAGGGAGATCTCACCCACTTCTCATGTTGCTCTCTGGCCTGGTCATACATAGGACTGTGACATCATGAGTCACCACTTAGGTTTGTGGTGTGGTGCTTGGTGCTTCTGTTTTCTCACTATACTCCAGAAACAGACAGACACGGGTTCTAATCCTGGCTTTGTCATTTACCAGCTTTGTGACTTGAGCACTTTCTATAGTGTATCTGAGCCTTTACTGATGACATACCTAACTGTCAGGATTGCTGTGAGCTTTGGGGGTAGTATATATACAGTGTCTGGCATGCATTCAGCAGGCGATGGTTAAATACCAGCTACATAATCTCCTTAACTGCTTTTTTAATACGTCTCACACCATCCAAACATGTTTATTCTCAATGCCTCTCTCTTTACATGAGTTGTTCTTACCCGTCTCTTGGCTAAAAGCCCATGATGGCATAGAACCTCCTTAGGCTCTTGCACACATTGATTTTTATTCTGCCTCGTTACACCTGGCTGTTTCTCGTATCATCTCTCTATTCCTCCTCTGAGGCTAGAGAAAGGTGCTATCAAACAAGATGGCTGTGTAAATAAAATGAGTTCTAAATTTCCTTTCAGCTTTTATATTCAATAATTACAGTTGCATACTTCACTCTATAAAAGCATATGTTTTAAACTCAAGTTGGCACTTCTTTCTATGCATGGGTTACCTGAACCCATCTCTGTTTTATTTCCTAGCAAACCAGACCTGGCTGCTGCTCCAGGTATGTTTCACATCAAGCTTTCGGTCTCTAGCACATCATTAGGACTCCTGGACGTCCCACGTGCCACCCTCTGCTTTACATAAACTCAGCCTTCCAAACCAGGTCATATGTCACCACCTATGATGGCCTCCCCCGCTCCCCAAGATGCCCCAGATTGTTCTGGCCCTGAATTTCCATGGCTGGTATCACTGTAACATCACTGACCATACTACATTACAATTTTTTGAATGTTTTTTCTGACCCACTTGGCTATGTGTTGGTCTTTGGAGATGGAAATAATGTCCTATCCATCTTCTTAGCTCCAGCATTAAGTGCAGTGCTTTGCTTCAGGCATGGGCTTTAAAAATGTCTAGCAATTAAGATTATTACTTTTCTTCAGTGAAATGACCGAGTTATTAATAATAAGCTTCTGCATTTGCTCTTACCATCTCGACATAATTTTGCATTTTTTTCCTATCTTATCAGTCTAAGTACAAACAGAATTCAGCACATTAAAAGACCAAGCAGGAATTTTTTTCCAGAAAAGTGAGGAAACCTAAATATTAAGGAATGTATTAGCACAATTCACCATAACAACAAAGTGAAAATCATATGATTATTATTATGTGTAAAAATATTGTTTAAGCCCAGTTGGTGTGGCTCAGTGGATTGAGCACTGTCCTATGGACTGAGAGGTCCGGGTTTGATTCCTGGTCAGGGCACATGCCTGGGTTGTAGGTTCGATCCCCAGTAGGGGGCGTGCAGGAGGCAGCCAATGGATGTTTTTCTCTCACATCACTGTTTCTATCTCTCTCTCCCTTCCCCTCTTTCTAAAAAAATCAATAAAAAGATATTAAAAAAAAAAAAATATATATATATATAGTTTTATAGTATACTAAATTTTATATAAATCAAAATCCATTTTTAATAACTACAATTCTTAATAACAAGTGATTATTTTACTAATATAATAAAATATATTTACCTAAAATTATAAGCCCACATGAGTTTAATTAGTTTAAACCAGGCCACCAGAAATATCCTAATTAATTTCAAAAATAAGATATTGATGTCCACTGTCACACATTTTTGTCATAGGTAGGGAAGTAATACAATTAGATAGGGAAAATAAATACAAATTGGAAGGGAAGTTGTGAACATATCATTAGATATTGATACAATTATTTTATCTGGAAACCAAGGATAATCAATGACAGTGAAAAATTAATAGACAGAAATCAATAAATTTCATACATGTACACAAGAACCAGTTATCCTAAATAATGAAAGAAAATACTCTACTTAAATTGCAATAAAATACCAAAGATCTAGGAATAAATTAATAAGAAACAAGCAAGTTCTGTATAAGGGGGAAAAAAAATCAAAGCCTTTGAGAAAGAAGGTTAAACAAATAGAAACCATGTTCTTGCCAAGAAAGATATAAAATCATTAAGTTAGTATTCTGTAAATTAATCTATGTAAGTAATATGCTTTAATAAAAATATTCAACAGAATTTTTAAAAACTACACAGACTATTCTAAATACCACATAGAATAAAAAGCAATGAAAGCTATCTAGAAAACAAAATAAAGAGTAATGAGAAAAAACTACCTTTATTAGATATAAAAATATATTATAAGACTATAATAATTAAGATTGTTTTCATGGTGGAGAATTAGAGAGAGAAATCAAACTAAATTGTAATAAAAACCTATAAATAATTCACGTATGAAAACATAACAAATGATCAGTGATCTATATAAAAAAATGACATTTCAAGTCAGTGAAGAAAAGATGTATCATACAGTGAATAGCATTTGTGACAATCTGAGAAAGTATTTGGAAAAAAGAGTTAGAAATAACCTCATATTTTATAATAAAATAAGTTCTGATGAACTGAAGATTTAGATGTATAAATAAATTACTCAGATACATTTTAAAACATAATTTAAAAAAAGAACTGACTTTCTGAATTACACAAAATTCAGAAGCAATAAAAAAAAACCTGATAAATCTGACTACATAGAGTTGAAAGATGCTCCAAAGGGAGAAAAAAGAAACATGAACAATGCCAGAGATAATATCTATATGGGGAAAATATTTTCAACTCACATCACACACACACACACACAAACACACACACACACACACACACACATACTTTGGTGGTATGTAACTATAAATATATATATATATACACACACACACACATATTAATTACAGATACAGTTGAAAATACTTATTAAATATAATTAATTATGTTACATATAAATATTTACAACACTACAATTTTGAAATAAATCTTCAAAAGATCCACAGTTCGCTAAAATAATGAGCATAGCATATGGACTGTTTACTAAAAAGAAAAAAAATCAACTATAAAGGGCTTTTAAACATAAAAAAGGACACTGCATCTCAGTCACATTTGCAGAAATTTGATTGAAACTATAATGAGATATTTTTAAACCATTAGTTTAGCAAAAATAAGCTTGCCTGGTAACATACCACATTGAGGGTGGTGCCTTCAAAGACAGATAAAGATGCAGCACATGACAATACAACCAGTACAGCTTCCTATGAAGACAGTTTAGTAAGGTCTTTCAAGATTAAAAATATATGTACCCTTTCATTGATAACATTTCTAATTTTAAGTATCTGCTTTCATGTGAGAAAATGATGCTTGTATATGGGTTGATTGTTATTGTAGAAGACAAAGCACAGTCTATTAGTCCATCACTGTGGAGCAGATTAAACAAAATATGGCACATCCATATGACGGAATTCCACCAAGTTTCAAAAAAACCCCACAAAAAAAAACACAAAGTAATGCTTTATTACTTATGAGAACATAATAGAGAGATAGCTAGATAGATTGGCAGACAGGTGATAGATCATTGCAGGAGCAAAGTGCAGAAGAGAAAAGTGCATGTTATGCTGCTGACTCTATGAAATATATTTATTAAGTCATGTACATATAACCATACAGATGTTTAGAAATACACAGACTATATAGAAAGATAAAAGGAACAGTGACTGTCGCCAGGGTGGAGAAAACGATGTCTGGGTGTCAGGAGACACAAGATATTAACTTTTCCCTGTATTCCCTGGTGTACATTTGAATTTTTACCAAGAGCACATTTTAGCTCATGAAAATAAACAAAAAATATTTTAAATATTTAAAGTACGAGGCATCCCGTCTCTCCGATACTTTTCTTACCACTTCTTCCCTAAGTTCTTTTACTGCTCCCCTTCCTTCTGTTCCTTCCAGGCATCTTCAAATGTAGCCTCCCTTTCTCTCTATTCAAACATCAGAAATCTTTTTGAGGAAGAACTGCAAAAAATACAATCATCCTTGTAATTATTTATATTGCTTTCCGTCTGCTGTCTTAGTTTTTATTCCTCCATTAAGAAAACATTTTTAGCAACCTATTCCATGTCAAACACTGTGTTAGATTCCAGACACACAATCGTGAAAAGGACCAAGGTCTGGGTCTCATGGAGCTGGCAATCTAATGGAGGAAACCACTAATCAGGTGATAAATCTTACACTAGAGAATATCTGGGACAAAATGAGAGCTCATAGTAGATATGCCTTGCACACACTGTGGATGTCCATAAAGTGATTTCCAGAGAAAGTAACATTTAGGCTACACAAGAAAGATGAGTAGGAGGGAACTGGTCATGAGAATGAGTTCCATTCAAGGAAAACAATCTGAGTGAATACTTAGAAGAGAGAACCCATTGCCCTTTTTGAAAGAAATTTAAAGTGGTTAAAACTTCAACAATGGCTTATAAAGGGTTTAATAAAGGATGAATATTTGAAAGTAGAAAGACTGGAAAGAGAAAGACCAATTAGGAGATAATGGCACCAAAACATTCTATGACACATAGTAACATGGATTTGAAAGTGTGGGAGGAGTTGAATACATTCAAAAGATTTCGAAGAGTTCAAATACACAAGTTCAAAGACTTGGTGATTGGCCACTTGAGATGAGAAAGAGAGAGTTAAGAATTATTCCGAATTTTTTCCTCCTTCAGCAATATGATTGATGCCATTCATGCCATTCATTAGGGTAAGGAAAACAGAGGTATGGAGAAAATCTTTGAATTCACTATTCTGTACATAGACCATAGGATGTCTGCAGAGGTCCCAATGGAGCTGTCCAGTAAACACTTGAATATGCTGGTCTGCAGCTTATGGAGATTGACCTAAGTTGGAGGTATAGATGTGGGAGTCATAACTATAAAAGTTGAAATGTAAGCCATGGAAGTGGATGTGATTGCTCCAGGAAAGTGCACAAAGGGAGAAAAGAAGAGGCTTTAAAGTAATGTCATAAAGGGAACCATGGTTTATGAGGTAAGAGAGAATGAAATATCAGAAACAGAGAAAAGTAGAAAGAAAAGTTAGAGAATAAGGAAACTGCAGTATCACAGAGGCAAAGGAAGAGAAGATTAAAAAAAATAAAGGATTATTGTATGTGTCAAATACAGTTGAGGAAACAAATAAAATAAAGACTAAAATTTAGGTCATTGGATTTGGAACAAGCAATTTCACCACTGAGATATGTATGCAGAATTCATAATTGCATTTGGTTGAAGAATAAATGAGAGTGGTGAGAAGAGGTTGTCTCTTCTTTCTCCAACTAAAGCCTCCATAACTCTCCTACTCTAACTCCTGCATTCCCTCCTTATTACTTAATATAAGCATCACAGAGGAAGAACAATTATAAGGCATCAAAAAAAGGCTCATACATAATGATAAAGGGATCAATACTTGAAGAAGACATACAATTCTTAATGTGTATGTATATACTTAACTACAAAGCATCAAAATATGTGAGGCAAAAATGGATAGAACTGGAAGCAGAAATACATGAATCAATGATTATAGTTGGAAACTCAAACACCCCTCTATCAGAAATGGACAGATACAGAGCTCCCGCAGCGCAATCAGTTAGCTCGCAGTACTTACACAGAAATGGACAGATCCAGCAGGCAGATAATCAGTAAGAATGGTGTATTTGTACTCCAGTACCATCAATCAACTGCATATAGTTGACATATATGGGCTAGTTCTCCCAGTAACAGCAGATTACTCATTTTCTTAAGACCACACAGAACACTCACCAAGACAAGCCACATTCTGTGGCATAAAACACATCTTAAAGTATGTAAAGATCAGAAATCATACAATGTTTGTTTGCGTTCAGACCACAATAGAATTAAATTGTAAATCAATAAGAGAAAGATAGCTAGAAGACTCCAACATACTTGGAGATTAAGCAATACATTTCTAGATAACACAAGGCCCAAAGAAATAAAACGCAAAGGAAATTTTTTAAATTTTCAGCTAAATGAAAATGAAAATATAATTTATCAAAATTTGTGGAATGCAACAAAAGCAGTGCTTGGAGGGAAATTTATAGCAGTGAATGCATATACTTAGAAGAAGAAAGACCTAAAATCTAAAATTCCTCTTAAGAACTAGAAAAAGAAGAACAATGTATGTTCAATACACAAAAGAAAAAATAATAAAAAGTAGAGCAAAAAAAATTTTTTTTATGTAAAGATAAAATCAAGAAAACCACAAACTGGTTCTTTGAAAAGACAAAAAATGAATAAGCTTCTAACAAGGCTAACTGGAGAACAGTGACAACACTAAATGTTGAGAAGAACGTGGACTAACAGGAACTCTTATTCATTGCTGGTGAGCATGAAAAATGGCATAGCCACTTTGCAAGACAGCTGGCAATTTCTTAAACTAAACATACTCTTACCATGTGATCCACAGTTATGCCCCTTGGTTTTTACCCAAAGGAACTGGAAAATTTATGTCCACACAAAAACTTGCACGTGGATGTTTGTAGAAGCTTTATCCATACTTGCTAAAATGTGGAAGCAACCAAGCTGTCCTTCAGTAGGTGAATGGAAAAATAAATCGTAGTGCACCCAGACAATGAGAAATGAGCTGTCAAGTTTTAAAAAGACATGGAGGAAATGCAAATGCATATTGCTAAGTGAAAGGAGCTAAATTGAAAAGGTTACACACTGTATGATTCCAACTACATAACACTGGAAAAGGCAAAATTATGAAGACAATAAAAAGATTAGTGGTTGCCAGTGGCTGGGGATAGAGAGGGAGGGATGAATAGGCAGAGCACAGAGGGTTTAGGGCAATGAAACTATTTTGTATGATGTTATTTGCATACATTTATTCAAACACATAGAATGCACAACACAAAGAGCGAACCCTAATGTAAAATGTGGACTTTGGGTGATAACGGTGCGTTAGGGTAGGTTCATGGGTTCCAACAAATGTACCACTGCGGTGTGGGGTATCAGTGGGTGAGCTATGCATGTGCAGGAACAAGAGTTACATTGGAACTTTGTATTGTGTGGTCAACTTTGTTACAAATGTAAAACTGCTCGAAGAAAATAAAGTTTGCTCATTAATTTAAAAAAAGAAAACAGCAAGAAAATTTATCCAATCACAGGTTTGACACCTCTTATTAAGTGGAAATACACTGGTTTTAAGGAATAATTCAGCTTTTCTCTTCAATACACAATGATATGCTTTGCAATCAAATGTTTCCATCAATCTGACATACACTAGTAGAATCATCATAAAATTATTGATATTATTGTGGTTTCATTAGAAGTTTAAGCTTCCCCTTTATTTCCATAGAACACAAAATGTATTTGTCCATGCTAGAATTGATTGCCAGATTTAAAATAATTTAGTATGGGTAAAAGCAAAAATCCTGTAAATTTGTAATCATCTATCATACATCAAGTCGTGGTGACAATGACAGTTTTATGTTTCGTCCTGGGTTCTCTCCACATTCATCTCCAGACAAGACCCACGGCATACATCCTGCATATGATTTGTGAAAGGGAAAACTCTCTGTGCTCTCTCCAGGGCCTTCTCATCTCCTGCCAGGCCAGTGAACAAGATGAGTTTCTTTTTATAACGACAAGGCACAGAGATAATTCATCAACTGGAGAGCACAAACAATCCTTTATTCAGCAGAATGACAAAAGGTTATTTAGCTTTTGGCATCTACTGTAGTTCTTGCAAGAACCAGGCCCAAGAGCCAATATAATAATTAATAAATGTCCAACATCTGGGCAGTAAAACAATATTTTATGAATGTTAAACAATGCCAGAGCCAAATTAAAACCTACCCTTCTTGTATTTATCTATTCGAAACCTTCACTGTAGGGCCAAATGTGCCAGTGTTCTGGCTATAAAATGGAGATAGTGATGACACAGTAGGAAGATATTACACGATTTGGGAAATCCATATCACTAAGTGACATTTGATCATATGGACAGTGATGATATCACCCACTGAACCTAATGGAAAATAAGAGCCAAGAGCCATGTATCAAGTTAAATGACACGTGAGTGATAGCAATCATCACGCTGAATAAAGGAGTTAAATTTACTAAAAGAATTGGAGTCTCAGTTTCTCTAATTGTCCTTCAATAGCCTTGTTCTATTTTCTTTTTTTTTTAATAGAAAAAATCATTTTGGTTATGTGGTAATTCTTGAATAGATCAGGAAAGGTGACTTTCAAGTCCTAAAAGCCTTCATAAACGGAGCAGCACCAAGTCTTAGAACTGAATTTAGCAAATCATCCAGGTCAAGCCTCAACCCCTTTCTTAGATTTCCTAACAAAAACAATATCTGATTATGACTGTGGTTGTGTGAATTAGACAATACATGCTTTCAGAATTTTTAGGGAGAAATATAGATATAGTCTAAATTACTAAATACATTTTATGAGATAGTATAAGCTGTATAAATCAAAATCCTATGTGGAATATATTGCTATTTATAAAAGATTCAGTAGATGCAATTTGGGAGAAAAAAAAACAAAAACAAAACCTGTAATAAAAGTGGCTATACTTAATTGAATTAAAATAGATTTGTGCCCTGGCCAGTTTTCTCAGTGGTTAGAGCATCAGCCTGCAAACCAATGAGTTATGAATTCGATTCTGGTCAAGGGCACGTACCTCGGTTGCGGTTCTTCCCCAGCCCTGGTCAGGGAAGCAGCCAGTCAATGTGTACACATTGATGTTTCTCTCTCTCTCTCTCCCCCTCTCACACTCTATTTGAAGATAAATGGAAAAATATCCTCTGGTGAGGATAAAAAAAAATGGATTTGCAAAAAAATGGAATTTGCTTGAAGACCTAAGGTTTCCCTCTTTTAATTAAAGTGTCTGTATATGAGAAATACCCTTTCCCCCACTTTAATTGGAATCCCTCATTATCACTTTATACAAAAGGAATATTTTTGGATAAAATTATTAATTTTGAAGATCAGTTTTAAGAAGTTTATAATTTTCTGTCAACAGTGAATGATATTTTCCAAAATGGGTTTGCATAACTCAGGAAATTCATAAATGATGCATAGAATTGCAATAATACATAGTATAGTTATTATATATCTATATATATTAAGAATACATATTTAAATGTGTCACTTCAAACATGTTTTAATAATGGGAATGCATGATCAAAAAGGGTTGGAGAGAAATGTTCTAGTGACAAACCTCAGGAAGGTGTATAACCTGAGTGAAAATTCTGGATTATATAATAAAACCCCATAGACAAAAAGTTGGAAGGAAATTCATGCATTCATTTCTTTATTCATTCAACCAATTTAGTTAGATTCATTTGCTATTACTAGTATCTGATTATTTCTGACTCTGGACAAACAGCAATTTGTGTGGTTCGGTGTAAATGTTACCAAGTCTTCTATATGCAAGGTCCATGTTATCTATTGCAAGGAACACAAAGATAGCTCTCCCTCCAAAAGCACATGTAGATTTATGAAAATCTGTACAGAAATAAATATACTATGCTAAACTTCCACAGTATTAAGAAGAGAAAGACAGGATGTTGACAAATGGCTATATTCTTGCGTATTTTGTCACTTTCTTTTCTGGATTTAGCCACAGGACTTATCATTTTGCGCATAATTTTCTAGTACTGAAGACAATTAGAATTGTGCTGAGATCCAACACTTAGAAGAGGGCAATGGGGGCACTGATCAAAGTTCCACCATCACAAAGTGGCACCAGCCTTGGCAACTGAGCTGATGAACATGTGGGCGTTTTGGACAGATACTGTGAAATATGGCTTTATTAGAACCATTTCTGTCTGATTTCTGCATATGCCTCTGAGAAGCCAATAAAACCTTCTTACAGAACATCTTACAGAAAAGTAAGCACTATAATAAATATGTGGGAAACGTCATGTTTCTGTTGACTAAATAGATTTCCTAAGAGTTCAACACAGTCATTGGGATGAAAGCTATATTTATATAAGTCATTATCTAGTTTTAATTTGAGTGTTCATGATTCCTAGTAGAACCCCATATAAAGCCACACCCTGTTCTCTGACCTGACTTCATATTGCTTCCCACACAAAAAACAAACGTGACATGGATGCTTACATGCATTTTTTTACCTGTCACAATTTTTAGATTTAAAATTTTTTCATCTATCATACTTGAATACAAAAAAATGTACATATCTAATGCCAATCTATATTATTCATAAGTTATTCATTGAATGCTAGGTTCAGCAACCAATGTAACCCTGCCCTCTCCGTGTTCGCCACAGCTCTTTCCTTTCGCTCTGTGTGAATTAGTTGTCCGTACATTTCTTGGCCCCAGTAGGTTAGGAGCTAGTGCAAGTTCATACCTTATTCATTTCTGTCACTTCTTGGAGTTTAAAAAAGCATTTGTTCCAAATTTGGCATGGAATAAATGTTTGACAAATAAATTGTGAAACATTAATAAAGAAATAAACAGCTTACAACAAATAGCAAAAGCAAACAAACACACACAAAACAAACAAATGAAAACTCTCCTTCATACAGAGGCACAAAATAAACCCTAGCAGAGAATAATTATGAAATAACACCATAATCATAATGCAGCAAACCTAGAAGCTATGTAAGTCTGCTTTACATTTTGACCCCTTAAGTGAAGACTTACCCTGCTACATTGCTCCATATGTAAATTCCTATTACAGGCCAATGTGATTCCTATCAAATCTATTCCCGTGATTAAAACTCTATTCTACTGAAGCTTAATGCCATGTGCTTATCTCCTTCACATCATGGTTCTTTTGAGAATGTCAGGAAGACAAGACTCTCAAGGAAAGTTATGAGACAATGAGTGAGAAGACATCTGGTGGAGGAGGGCTGGAGAAGCTGGAGCAGCAATATCAGAGGGTCAGAATGTGCAGTCATCACAAGCATGGAGCTCAGGCTGGGCTCAACGCACCAGGACCCAACCTGCCTCTGTCAACCTTGCCTATGGTTTTCTGCCCTGGAGAGGAGTTTGATATTATTGGAGAACTGTATTCCTGGGGGAACAAACTAAAGAGCTGAGACTTCTCTCTTAATGAGCAGGACAAGAATAATAGGTTGTACAACTCAGGGGACTGACAAATGTCCCATGCTCCAACTCACAGAAGAGCAGAGGGAAAGCAGTCCAGTAGTGTTCTCCATGGGAGAGGAACTGTACAGCCAAAGGAACCTCTACAGGGAAAATCATGTACCAACCTCTGGCATTCCTAAAAGCACAGTGATGTCCCCTTCAATGTATGACCTGGAAAGCCTAGGGAACATTGCAGATCACTTAGGAAACAGCCCTGGATTACATTTGCTTGTTCACAATAGTTCCCAAACTCTCAAAAAAGACCAAACAGAAAAGAAGAAAAAAAAAAGCCTTTGAACAACATAAAATCACCCAAGAGACGATAGGATCTGTGAGGAAAAAAAAAAAAATCACATACATGATGATAGGATTCATTAGTTTATTGATCAAATAGAAGGAGCATATGTACTGACTAACTCTGTCTTTATATAAAAGGAATGAACTGCTCATCAAAACACTAAAAATTATGAACAAAGATTACAAAGAGAAGAAGAAAAAAACCAAAGCAAAAATAGGAGAGAACTCCAAGGTACAAGTCATCTTTCAGCAGTGATAGGCTACCCATTAAAGCAGACAAAAGAACACTGGAGTAGATCGTTCATATAGGAAACAACACAACGCATTCAGTTGTCCTGAAGGTAGAATTTTACAGCACACTGATTATGTGACTACCGTTTATTAGGTAGCACATATGTACTTCTCAATAGTACCTCTACTATTTCATTCAATTAATGAGGTAGTATTAACAGCCTCTTTTTACAGTTGAGTAAACTGAGCAGTGACTAAATAAATTGCCCATGATCACAAAACTGCATGTTGAACAGAAAAGCCAGAAATCAGCACAGATGTCTTGCTTCAAAGCCAACAATGCCCTTCACTACAACAGCACTTGCTCTCATTATTGGTAATATAAAAATGTCAGGAAAAGTGGATCAAAATGAAAAGAATGCTATATTTATAGTCACAATTAAATCATTTTTAGAATGAAGAAAAGAAATACATATGAGTGTATTCACATATGTGTACATATACATGCACTGTTTATGAAAGCAAGGAAAGATATAATGCATTTAGAAATAATTGCATCAATAAAACACAGAACAAAATGTGTATATTTGCAAAATTAATCAACAGTTGCCCGGAAAAGTCATTAAAACGAATCATTAATGACTAGTTTGTTTAAGGCTGTTATACCATGGTGGAAAACCTGAGTGGAACTCTATTTTCAGTACAATCATAGAATTCAAATATATTACCTCTTATTGGAGTGTAGTAATGATCCTATGAAATTAAAAACCCAGTTCAAACAACAGCAAAGTCTAGTTTAAAAAACAAAGAAAAGCAATTGTGCTTTCATTTTTCTCATTTTAGTTGGATGGATTTTATTGTCCCTTACCAGGCATGAAAAGGTTTCTCAACAAACTCCTCCAATCTCAGTGTGACAAAATGATAAGGATGCTTCTTCCACCCTCCTTCCATTCAGAAACACAGATTCGTGTGGCCCAGAAATAGAGTGAGCCTGAGGTTAATTCTTTTTCATCAGCAGCAAACATGTATTCACTCCCTACAGTGGAAGCAAAAAATGGTAAGCAAAAAGAATTACTTCCCTGCAGAGAAGTGTGAAGTAGCAAGTGTTCAAGGCTCCAACTCTAATTCAAAACCTCACTTTCAGCCTGAAGTGAGTCAAGTTTGGGTACAAAGCAGGATAGGGACAGAAAAGAATATTTCATGCTAAAGCAAGAAACTTATGAAACAGTTTGAAAAACCAAGGTCCAACAACTGAGTACAATGTTGGACCTGTGGCATTCTCTTTCATTTGACTGTTCTTTTCAAGACTGGAATCTCCTCCCTAAAGACCTTTTTTTTTTTTTTTTTTAATGAACACTAAACACAATGAACAGCACAACTAATAAATAGCATAATTCAGGAGTTCTTTACATTTTTGTGTTATGGAACCCTTGGCAATCTGGTACTTTTCCGAAGGTACTCTTCCACCTTCAGGTACTTTGCCCAGAAAGAAGAAACTTCCAAGAGATAAAATGATAACTATCCCCTTTAGTATGTTGGTGTCTAAGCATTCCAAGTTTTCTTCTCTTAATATAGTCATCATGGACTATATTAAACACTTGATCATTATCCCAAGTGTACTCTGAAAGTACACTTTAAAGAGCATAAACAATTTCCTTTATCAAAGCAAAAGATAATAGACATCATTTTGATAATAAAAGGTATTAGTTAATCTGGTTAAGGTTCAATGTTTATCAGGAACATTCTTTATTTAAGCAAAAGTGTATCTTTTTTATTATTCATTGATTTATTTATAAACATTTATTAATTGCCTACTAGGTGTCAGGGGTTTTAGAAATACCTAATATTAGTCATCATTTAAATTGTCACTTGTTCATTTGATCATTCATTAAATACATATACATAAAACTACTTTCGTGGGCAAGCTATTTGCTGAGTGTTATGCAGCAGTGAACCATATAAATAAAGTTGTTTGTTCCATGAAGCCAGTACTATAGCAGGCCAGAAAGACTTCAAACAAGTAGTTATTTAATAATTGTGCTAATTTCAACAGCAAAGAGGAAGAGACTGCCAATGAGACCTTATAACAAGAGGATTGTGAATGGTCAGGCTTTTGACATTTTCACTGAGCTTTGGAGAATAAATATGTAGTTTTTCACTGGGGGGAGGTAGTGATAGGGTTCAACCCTGCAGAGAGTTTTCAAGATGGAGAGAATAGCATGTGCCAAAGTCCTGAGACAGAAGGGAGCTGGGTAAATTGAAAGACACCTAGGAAAAGAATGGCACAGAATATACCTGAAGAGATAGCAGAGATTAAATTCTGTAGGTCATCATGGACTATATTAAACACTTGATCATTATCCCCAAATTATAGGAAGCCAATTCAGAATTTTAAGTAAGGCAGTGACATGATACATGTATGTTCTTAAAACTTGCCTTTGGCTGCAGTGTGGTGGCTAGATTAGATGCCTGGAGCTCAGTGCAGACCTGTCAGTACAGAGCCTAACCCGGCAAGAGATGAACGTGACTCGAGCGCAGGTGATGGCAGTGGAAACTGGAAACAGACAAAGTCAAGGGGGATTCAGAAGTTAAAAGTGACAACTAGGTAAAGGGGATGAAAAAGAGATAAATGTCCATCATGATTCCCCTTTTCTGACTTGAGCAATGTTTGAAGAGTGATACCATTTACTGATACAGCTAACACAAGAGGAAGTCTGGATAGGAAGAAACGTGAGGAGAGGGGTATACTTTGCTCAGTTACACACTTGTTAAACTTGAGATATCGAAGAGACACCCAACTGGAGAAGTACAGCAGGCTCTTGGGTCTCTGGGCATGCTGCTCAGAATCGGGGTTTTGCCCACAGATATCTATGTAAGAGCTACTGGTGTCGAGGAACTCTGACATTAAATACTCATATTTAAGAGGACAAGCCTGAGGGGATTTCTGAAAGAAGAAATGAAAATGATAGGAAGAGAAGATAAGAAAAAAAGGAAGTGGCCAGTGAGGTCAAACGCTGCTGAGAGATCTACAGTGAAAGATGATGTTTGGTGATTAAGGTCTAATCCAATCTGTTTCGCAGAGTGATGGGAAGCCAGACTGGAGTGGTTTGAAGTGTGAAGGGAGAAGTGGACATGAAAATCTTGGGTGTAAACAGGTCTTGGCTAACCTTGGGCTGGGAATGGCACTAGTGTGGAGAGCAAATGTGAGGTAAAGAGATTTCAAGGGTTCTCATACTGCAAAACATCTGAACCATAGATATGTACTTTGCACACTCTCTTTTTCCTCATTTTCAGATATATTTTGAATTATTGAAGCTGATGATAAGCTTAAAGTAAATTTGATATAAAGAAAATTAAAACATTAATTATTTCTGGAAATGCTAAAGCACATATGAGCTATCTATTCTACCTGTTGTTGTTTTTTTATAAATTCACCAAAATCTTTATATATATAGTGTGTATGATGTATAAATAAGCAAGTCAATAAGTGGAAACAACATTCCCTATAGTCTACAGATGAAAATTCTGAAGTAAAATAACAAGATGTGCCCTGGCCGGTTTGAGTCGGCGGTTAGAGCGTCGGCCGCGGACCAGAGAGTCCCGGGTTCGGTTCCCGCTAAGGGCACGTACCTCGGTTGCAGTTTGTCCCCGGCCCTGATTGGGGTCGTGTGGGTGGCAGCCAGTCGATGTGTCTCTCTCATGTCGATGTTTCTCTCTCTCTCTTCCACCCTCTCTCCCTCCTGCTCTATCTGAAGATAAATGCCAAAATGTCCTCGGGTGGGGATAAAACAAAACCACACAAGATGTGCCCGTAATGGTCTAATGAAACAGAAGCAAAGTTGGAACCTGCACAGACCATTGATGGTTGTCAGGATCTTCTGAAGGGAGGAATTATTGGTAACTAAAGTTGACTACCTTTCGTATCATCAAGATTAATCGGCAGTTTATGGCACATATGTGCCATTATAGACCTCTTAATTACCACATTTCTGATGTTGCTGTTTGCCTATTCTGTAGCCAATAAGTGATGTGTGTGATTTCTTCTCTTCAGTGGGCAAAGGAAACAAAGTGTCTGCAGTGGGAAATAATAAGTGAAGGAGAAAGAGCCCCAGTCACGGCCCTCTTCAATCATGCATTCCGAATTTCCCATGAAAGATATCATAAAGTGAAAATTACCAAGTATCAGACTTACAGTGCCGTTCTCTGTAGCACCTTTGGAAATGGCATCAATCCTTTCAGGATAATTAGAGACTGGTAAACCAACAAATTCATAAACTATCCCCAGGCGGCCTCCAAAAGATAATGTGAACCCTACAGAGTGACAGCATTCTCGGGGAGAACAGCAGGCACCAGGAATGTCTGGTTCCATAACAACTTAGTAGGCAAACTGATCAGCAATCTTAAAATATAAGTGAAAACAAATTACTGAATTCAAAAAATAAAATTTTTTTCAAATGATTTTGTAAAACATATTTATAGAAATATTTCTCGTGGGTAATTTTGCTTTTATAAATTATCAGATGACAAGAAAAAGCCTTTGCACATTAGCTCATGCTGTTTTGTATTTGGCGTGAAGCCCAGGAGAGGGCCATGCCTTTATAATGATGGTAAATGCAACTATAAAACAGGCACGGGGTTCAGAAACTGCCACTGAGGAATGAGACAATGAGGGGCTGCAATGCTTTGCACACAGTAGGAACTCAGAAAATATCTGCTAATGCATTTCTTCGATATTTGATGTCATATTGCTAAATTCTTATATATTAACTTAGAAGGCTTTAACCAAGATTCTAAGTATCCAAGTTGTTGTATATCAAAACTAATATATGTGAGGCCTCAGGATAGGGTTAATTATACATATATATTTTATAATATACACATACCATATAACAGATATATTATATACATCATATATGTAATTATATATACACACACATATCTTCTTACATGTTAATTGTGGGGGGAAAGGAGATACTCCACATAATAAATCTTCAAAAGTTGTAAAAGATCTATAAAGTTGTATATAATTCATAAACATAATGCAATTCATGTGTAATTTAACTGTAGTTTATATAACTACAACAAAGAGCAATTCAAGTACAAGTAGGCTCCGAGACTTGAAAAAGCCTTTTGGCTTCTGCTGCTAGCTTGATCATTGCTTCCTCTAAATGTTTTAACATGAAACCCCTTTGTGAAGGTCATAGAGAAAGTTTTAAGTACTGCCAGGGGAGAAGGTGTCTATTAAAATTCAGTGATGTGTGCCATTTGCTATTTCTCTTTCCCAGTTCTTCTACACTTAGTGTTTATATGCTGCACCAAATGATTAATACCTCTTCTGCAGGTGACTGATTGCATAGGGGGAAAACCCTATATACATATAAAAAGATAAACTGAAATATTGCACAGAGCACACAAACACACACATAGACATGAACTGGAAACGTGTGTGCACATGAAGAAAACTTTAGTTAAAAAAACATATAGTCCTCTTGTGAAAAACTGTGAACTGTGGCAACATCAGAGGAGTAGTTCACATTCTCAGAAAGCATTTGTGAAATACATGACTCGACATGGCACGAATCTCAAATCAACTTAATTTGTGTCATCTAAGAGTTCACGCATGAATAAAGGTATCTCATTTCATTGAAATGATTCCTTTTAGACCCGGAGATTTATTTATAACTTTAGAAATTTTGAGACATAAGATCCTCTCTTCCTGAGTCTCCAGGAAAACAGCCAAGAACTAGAGCTTAATGTTTACAGCCAAAAAAATTAATAATCACTTCTAACCCTGAAGAATAGAAATCCACTCTTGATAATAGAGTTTGATTGCTGTCTAAATGAACTACTTACCACTTACAATGTTTAAACCCACAAAAACATTTGTAGGAAAAATTATTACAGTATGAGTTAAATTATAAAGTTGTAAGTGTCCAGCCACCTGAAAGTCTAGCTCATGACAGGCATTACTAAATCAAGAACAAGTGAGAGGACATAATGTTAGGATCTGCCAAGGACTTGCAATCTGTGGGCACCCAGACACCGTCTTGTTACCTGTAGTAAGGTATGTGGATGCCCTGGGTGGACCAACAATTTGGAACCTTTCTAACTGTAAATAATTGTTCAGCATTTAACAAGCCATAAAGAAACCCATTTTCTTTTGCTAAAATGTTTTTATCTATATCTATTCTTTATACTATGAGATGTTTTTAACATGCACCAAACATAAAAATAAAATTTTAATGTATTCAAAATTATTTTCCATTTCATATTTTCCCATCTCTCAAAACTGGACAAAATCTGTCAGTCAAAATCACTAATAACAACGGTAATGTAAATGGTACATAGTAAACAGGACTACTGTAGTATGATCAAGGAGAATTTCTAAGTGAGAAGAGGATAGGAAAAGTCCCCTCCAATTTTAGACTTCAGGTTTTGTTTTTGTTTCTTTTCTTTTCTACTTTTTCAAAAAATATTTTCTAGGTTCTTACAAAATAATTATAACTAGAACCTGTGGAAGTCTGAAAGCTAAGCCTTCAGAGGTCATCCCATTTCCTGTTCACAACTCTGACATATCTTATTGGAAAAGCTAAACAATCCTGGAGGCTGTCAGCTCGGAAGGTCCAGGTGCAGTCATTACATCACCATTGAAAACCAGCAGCATTTCCTTTAGTGCCCACCACGCACTAAGCTCTGTGTTTGATGTGGAGAGAAACAAGAAGCACATATTTCAAGCCTTCTCAAAACTCAAAGTATAGCAAGAAATAGAGACTGGTGAAGTAATTCTCTCCCTTGAGCTGAGTGCTGTGATTAAGAAAGTAAAAGCCCAGCATGTCCTGGGAGTTAGTAGCAAGGGGGATTAACCCACATGCTGGGGACTTAGAGAAGGCTTCTCCTTGAAAAGGAAGCTGTTTAAAGGAATGATCCTACTCAGTTTTGGGATAGGATTTAGGAAAATTGGCATTCACCACAATGAAGGTGGGAATGTAAATTAGTGCAAATTTGAAGGTAGAAAGTTGTTAATCATGGTAAGGTTTTATCTTCTAATCAACAAAGAAGTTTTCCTTGTGAAAATTACCCAACATATTAAGACATATGTATGAAGATATTTATTGCAGAATTGTTTATGTAGGCTATTTTTTTTAGACATCATAAAACAGGCGCCATAATCAATAAAAATCATTATTTTAAGGCAAACATTAAGAAGAGCCTAGGCTTACTTGGGCTTTATAAATATAGATTTATTTTTCTAATGTAAATGTCATTTTATGACTGAATTTTAATAGGGTATCAATTTATGAATTGTCAAATTTTCTGACCAGGTTTTTACCTGGATTTCAAGGTGAGGAATGATTTGAAGAGTTTCTGTAGCTTACAAATCACTCTGTGGCTGTTAAATAATTTTTTGTTTTAATTTCGCGTATAATTTTAATCACAAGATCTTCACAGAAAGAAGAGTCTAAATTATCTTGTGAGTCGACACTGCTGTTTTACTGGATAGCTACAGAAGTTTAGAAGAGGACATAAATATGGCTTTCTGAAGAAAAACAACAAGGTCAGAAAACAAAAATCCTTTGTCTAGAGAAAATGTATTCATGGTGACTCATTAAAAACAATGCCCTCACACCGCTGCATAACTTTCTTTTCTTGCCATCCTAGAAGTAATTGGTACTCATTACTAAAAGGATTAAAGAACAGAGTGAGAAAAGCTGAAAAAAGCTGCTGGTAAAGTAACAGAAGCCCCATGGCTTCAGAATCTCAGAGCTGGATTAAAAAGGGATTTAGTAATTAATAAAGACTCAATAAGAACTCTACTTAAAATGTCATATTTCTTTAAATCTCACTCTAATTCAGTGTGTTCTGTTTAAATGTGGATAGTATTGATCAGCTAAACCAACCTATATATAAATATTCTCTGTAATATTTATATTCTTTCTCTCCATCAGTCACATTTATGTTAATATTTCACACTCACAACTAAGCATCTCCGTCAGTTGTAGTGAGTTAGCATCAGAAAGGCTAAACATTAATGTGCCCTGATTGAAGAATCCATACAGTTAGTCTCTGCACTGCTCATGAGTTCAACGTTATCTCAGATTTCCCATGTTTGAATAAAAATAACTATCTATTTAATATCTATTACCTACTTTTTTCCAATTTGCTGCATATTAAAAAAATTTTTTAATTTATCTTCAATTTAGGCCTGTTCAAGAATATCTGCTTTTACCATTTTTATGAAAGTTTGTGCTCGAAGTCCAGGTCAGTGGATTAAAGCAAGAAAAATTAACATAAGCTTACATGTGGGAAAAGAAGAAGTAAACACATATTATTCATGGACAACATGATCACCTGCATAAGAAACCACAAATAATCTATCAAAATGCTACTAGACTAAAAAGTGATTTTTAAAAAGTAGCAGGAGACACGGTCAATATTTTTAAAATGCACTTATATAAACTAATGACAAACTGGGTAGTAAAATTAAAAGCAATTCCATTTATGATGGCATCACTATATGAAATACCAAGAGATAAATTTATCAAAAGATGTGGAAGATCTATGCAAGACAATGAAAACCACAAAACATTGCTGACAGAAATTAAAGTTCTAAAATAAATGGAACAATATGCCATGTTTATGAATTGAAAGATATATCTATTCTCCCAAATTAACCCATAGATCCAATACATTCAGTAATAAAATCCCTACAGCAATTTTTTGTAGAAATTGACAAGCGGATTATAAAATGTATTATGTATGAGACTTCGGACAGCCAAAACAATTGTCAAGCTGCTTATAAAACTGTATGAAAATGCAAGCATTTACAACAGTCAAAGTAATTTAGTAAAAAATAACAATGATAGAGAATCTACACTATCTGACTTCAAGAGCGAATATAATGCTACAGTAATCAAGACTCTATGGTGCTATCATAATAATTGACAAATAGATCAATGAAATAGAATGATAAGTCCAGGAATAAATTTCCATTTATTTACTCATCTGATATTTGGCAAATAAGTAAATGTGACCAAATGATAGCAGGAAAATCTTTTCAGCAAATGGCGCTGAAATAACTGGATATCCGTAAGGGGAAAAAAAATGACTCTCAGCTCCTATCTCACATCATATATAAAAATAATTCAAAGTATATGTTTAAATGTAAAATCTAGAATAAAAAGATGTTGGAGAAACGCAAAATGTCTGCATAATTTGAAGTAGCCAAAAGTTTCTTATGTGAGTCACAGAGAGCA
The DNA here is from genome assembly GCA_030848825.1 of Tadarida brasiliensis. Classification (NCBI taxonomy): domain Eukaryota; kingdom Metazoa; phylum Chordata; class Mammalia; order Chiroptera; family Molossidae; genus Tadarida; species Tadarida brasiliensis. Next base: position 38,815,286 of record CM061260.1, on the reverse strand, counting down.
AACCAAAAGAGAATATATATATTTATATATTTATATTTTTATATATTATATGTATTAGAACCTCATCAAAGAAAAAAGTTCTATTCATTAAAAAAAGACTATTAAGAAAGTGAATATGAAAACAATGAACTGAGAAAAATATTTGTAAAACATTTATCTGGTACAGGGCTATTATCCAGAATATATTACAGAACATTTAGAATTCAATAATAAAAGATAATCAATAAGCCAGGTCGGTGTGGCTCAGTGGATTGAGCATCATCCCAAGGACTGAGATGTCCTGGTTTGATTCCTGGTTGGGGCACATGCCCGGGTTGCGGGCTCAATCCCCAGTGTGGGGCATGTAGAAGGCAGCTGATTGATGTTTCCCTGTCATCGATGTTTCTCTCCCCTTCTCCCTTCTCTCTATCTAAAAAAATCAATAAAAAAAAAATATTTTTTTAAAAAGATGATCAATAAAACAAGCAAAAGACATGGAAAAAAAACACTTCACTAAAGAAGACAAATTTAAAATAGTTAAAATTTAACATACTAACAAATTAGTTATAATAGAAAAAATAAGACAGGTATAAGCTGATTATTTCAAAAAATAGAAAGCAGAAAGTCTAAAACTGAAGAGGACTATTTTGCTCAAGTATGCATCTTGAGCAAGAGAAGGCCAGCCATGAGTGTGGAAGGAAAAAATAGTAAAGAACAATTAGAATTCGACTCTTGCGTCTCTCCTGTCATTGCCTTGAGCTAAATAATGTCTGTTTTAAGAGCCGCGGAGACTCAGAACTCTAGTTCAGGTATCCAAGAGTACATAAGGGTGGTACAGAGCCATTAGCACATGGAGGAATAACAAATAGAAGGGGAACTAACAAGCTTCATGAAGTCTTTTATCCACAACTTTTGCTCCAAGTCCCTAGACTGATCATTACAATCTAAGGTTCTTAGCTCCTTTTGTGTGTGCCATAAACCTCTTTGAGAGCCTAATGAAGCATATAAATCTCATCTCAAAATATGTGTAAATATATTAAACAAAATACAGCATTGTAAAGAAGTTAAATTGAAATTTAATAATCAAAATGTTTTCAAATCTCATGATATAGCACTATGTGTGCATACTTCTATGTTCATAGCAGATCTGGAAACAGCCCAAGTGCCCATCAGCAGATGAGTGGATAAAAAAGCTGTGGTACATCTACACAATGGAATAGTATGCAGCAGTAAAAAAGAAAGATCTCTTACCTTTTGAGACCACATAGAAGGACAGGGAGAGTATTATGCTAAACGAAATAAGACAGTCAGAGAAAGATAAGTATCACATGATCTCACTTATTTATGGAATATTATGAACAAAATAAACTGACAAACAAAATAGATTCAGAAACATGGAAGTTGGGAACAGACTGACAGACTTCAGAGGGAAGAGGGTGGGAGGGTGGGAAGAGATAAACCAAAGAACTGATATGCATATATGCGAACCAATGCACACAGACAATAGTGTGGGGAAGGCAGGGTGGGAGATGGGAGCAGGGAGGAGGGGTCAATGGGGCTATAAAAGAAGGGACATCCGTAATACTGTCAACAATAAAGATAAATTTTTGAAAAATGAAACATTAAATATAATAGCTACAAGACTAGTACTTATTATAATTTCAAAATAATAATAAGCAAAAATTATATTTGAGATATCTCCAATTATAAATGGCATAGAAACATCTGTTGATATCTATCACGAAAAGCATCTGTAGTGCGCACTGTGATAATGTCTACACGCATTATTTAAAGGAATGCTAAAATTCAGTTAGATAATAGTGAAAATAAAGATGTGATTCTGTTTCATATGTTCATGGGCCCCCTGATCTGATATTTTCTCCTAATGCAGCTTTTCCTTGGGGTTAGAAAGTGAAGCCTTGACCTAAGGATTTATTCTCTGGCTCGAGACAAATTTTCTATAATTTTGTGTTGTTGGGATCTTACCTCCTCCCTATGGTTCGCCCACCCCCTCACTCCCTGTCTCACTGGAGCTAACAGGGACTGTCATCTAAGCGGACCCCATAAGGACCACCTGACAGAGTAGTCAATACTCCTAGGAGAAAAGGAATGGGGGTGGGGGAGGAGGAGAGAGGAAAAGAGTGACCTTCCCTCACCACTTCACTCTACCAAAAATAGCTGCATAGAGAAACATTAACAATCAATAGTTCTTATCCAAAACACCAAGGGACAAAAACAATTGAAATCCCTATTTGATATTTTGTGGAAACAGAAAAATGTTCCGATGATTCACTGGAAAAGAAAAACCTATACAAATATCAAGAAAATTTTAGATACTGTATTGGGGATTAGAAATAGAAAAGATTGCCCTGGCCGGTTTGGCTCAGCGGTTAGAGCGTCGGCCTGCGGTCTGGAGAGACCCGGGTTCGGTTCCCGCTAAGGGCATGTACCTCGGTTGCAGTTTGTCCCCGGCCCTGGTGGGTTGTGTGGGTGGCAGCCACTCGATGTGGCCCTTTCACGTCGATGTTTCTCTCTCTCTCTTCCTCTCTCTCCCTCCTACTCTATCTGAGCAAAAAAAAAAAAATGAAAAAAAAAAAAAAAAAGAAATAGAAAAGATTACCAAAAGTAGAAGAGACAGATGTGTGTGTGTGTGTGTGTGTGGGGGGGGGGGGGGGGGGGGTCAAGTACTTTGGAAAGATGTATGAGCTCTTCCTCACACTATATATAAAAGAGAAATTCAGGTGTATTGAAATTTAATTTTAAAAAATGAAAGCATAAAAGCACTAAAAATTTATACAGAGTAATATAATTTAAGAGTGAGGAAGCTGTTTTCATATATGTCATCAAAATTAAAAATAACACATAAAGGGCCATCAAAAAATGTCACCACAAACAGAATTGGAAGACCATTGCCAATTTAGAGACAGGAGAGAGAGATTAGAAAAACAAAGTCACTATATATGAATGAATAAAAGAGAGATAAATAATAAAAGAACTCAGCAATTCATAAAATAAATAAAAATAACTAATAAACATGTGTTTTGTTTTATTAATATAAAGTAAATAAAAATTTAAGTGCCAATGAAATGTAATTTTGTCACTTATCAAAGTGCCAAATATTTCTTAAATGAAAATATGCATGCTAATTAAGATGTAATAAGATGGATACTTTCACACTCTGCAGTTGATAGTATAAACTGGAATAATAAATTTCCTGGAGAGCAATTTAGGAGTGCCTTTCAAAGAACCTTAAAAATCCTCAGATTTTGTTAGATGAGCAATTCAACATCTAATAAATATGTTTAATTTGTAAATGCATAACAATGATCATAATCACTTAAGATAGTGAATAATGTATTCACAAAGTATCCAGCAATACAAAACTTATTTAATATATTGTGATATACCCATATGAAAATGTTATATCCAAAAAATACACTTGATTTTTTTTTAGATTTTTTTCATGTTTCATGAAAATTTGAATTATGTCTATTTAAAACAGTATGCCAAGTCCTATTTTATGCATACAATTTTGTTGTTTTGTTTAAATTTTTTTTATTAATTTATTTTTGTTACAAATGTTTCTCCTTTTCCCCTCACAGACACCCTCTTCCCTATTCCCCCCCACCCCCAACCCCACCCCCCCACGCCAAGCATTGTTGTCTTTGTTCATTGGTTAGGCATACATGCATATAAGTTCTTTGGTTTATCTCATCCCTCCCCCTCACCCCTCTCCTCTGAGGTTTGTCAGTCTGATCATACTCTTTTCTATGTCTCTGGGTCTGTTTTGGTCATCAGCCTTTTTTTGTTCATTATATTCCACAAATAAGTGAGATCATGTGGTATTTGTCTTTCTCTGACTGGCATATTTCGCTCAGTGTAATACTCCCCAGGTCCCTCCATGTCATCTCAAAGGATAGATCTTTCTTTCTTACAGCTGCATAATGTTCCATTGTGTATATGTACCACAGTTCAAAAAATAAACTTGATTTGAAGAATGTGTAGGAACATAGGAACATATATGTTTCTCATCAAATGTTAAATAAAAGAAGTGAAACAAAGACATTTAAAATTTGATCCAAATTTTGTGAAATAAAAAATTAATATCTTAAGATCAGAACAAAATATACCAAATTGATAAGTTATTAGCTTTGCATGATAGTTTATATGTAATAATTTCTTTTTTAAGTCCAGCCGGTGTGGCTCACTGGTTGAGTGTCGACCCATGCACCAAGAGGTCGCCGGTTCGATTCCCGGTCAGGACACATGCCCAGGTTGTGGGCCAGGTCCCCAGTGGGGAGCATGCAGGAGGCGGCCAGTCGATGTTCTTTCTCATCGATGTTTTTATCTCTCTCTCTCTCCCTCTCACTTCCTCTCTCTCTAAAATCAATAAAGGAAAAATAATAATAATAATAATTTCTTTTTTATATTTTCCATTATGACTCATATAACTTTATAGTAATAAAAATGTAATTTTAAAATAGGAGGCATTCCACTAAAAATATTTCTTTAGTTGTCATAAATCACTACTGAATCTTATCAATTACAGAAAAAATAAAATTCTTAAAATAAAACCTCTCTAAAATGGCTTATATTGAGAGCATAATTATTGTATCATTGGGAGCATGAATTCTGGAGCCAGAGTGACTTGGTTTGAATGCAAGAAACCCTCAATTTCCTCATCTGAAAAATTGAAATATTACTACTAGACTAATAATTATAACAATTATATCTATCGCAAGGCATGTTTGTGAATATCTACATGAGTTAATATATGTGAAGTACTTAGAAGAGTGCCTGATACTTCATAGATACAGTATAAGGATTTGTGTACACACACACAAACACACCCCACCAGCTTGTGCTCATGCAATACTAATTACTCAATACCCAACTGATCTTATTTTACTTCTGTTGTGATGAACAAATGAACTAAACAATTTGGAATGTGGCTATAGTCTAGGTAGTTTCAAAGACACTACAGTTACTGAATTCAGGTAACTTTTACCAAAAGAGCTTAGATAAGCGAGTGACTAATTAAATAGAATAATTAAAAAGCAAGAACTATAACCTAGACAAATTATCTAGATTTTCCATCGATAAATTAGAAAATTTACTACATTTACTACCCATTTAATCAAACTAAATCCTGTTGGTGTCCTTGATTGGGTAATTATGTAATGAGATACGGAAAGTAACTGCTATAAATCTGTCTTAGTATCTATCCAGACTCCGTGAGTTAACATCTTGGACAGCTTCTTCTCATATTCTCCATCAGTTTATTTAAATTTGCATGCATGTGTGCACAGTATCACCAATATAGCAGGTTCATCTTTAAAATATTTCAAGGCTGGAGAAATGAAAGAGGACTTTGGTTTATTTTACATTTCTCTTCAGTAAAAGTTAGATATTAATTTCAAATGAAAACCCATGCTTCAATTCTTTTCCAAGAAGGTAGTCATATATTTGTCTTCTATATCACTTGAATGTCATTCATCTGATTCTGAGTCTGCAAATCCATCATGCAATGCCTAGTTTGTGGCCAGCCCTGGGATTCACATGCTTTGCATATTTCGTTTGTACAAATGAAAAAAGAAAATAATGGAGGGTCAGAGAAGAGGAATTGCCTAAATCCACACAAACAATATGTGGCAGCACTAGGGTATACTGCAATCCCTCTGAATCAAGTCTAGCATCTAGCTCTGTGGAAGGCAGTTCCAACCCCGAACCACACAAGTATGAGAGTTAACAACTTCCCTTTTTCCCTTGTAAAATTCTGGGTTGTGGCTTTGTAGTATGTATCACTTCCATCTCCTCCCTCTTTTCCTCCCTCCTTTATTTTCTTACCCCCTTTATCCTCACTCTTACCCAAGGCCAGACACACCCCCATCTGTAGTCTGGACTTTGTTACTTCCATCTACTCAGGAACTTAGCTTCACCAAATCATTTCGTCTTAGCCTTTATTCTCTATCTTCAAAGGATGCCTTTCTAGTCAGTATTGTTTTTTTTCTATTGTATGTAAAGACAGTCTTTTTCATATAACAAACACAGACATCTTCCATGGCATATACTGGCTCTATTTACCTCCTTCTCGTTCAACTTTCCCTTAAAAGTAAGCTTCTTGAAAGGATAGTCTATATTAGTTCCTTCACTTCATCAGCTGGTTTTACCCCTGTTTACCATGTTGAAATGCATCATGACATACTATTTTCCAAATCCAATTTTCACTTTTCTGTCCTTGTTTTACTTGGTCTCTCTTCAACACGTGACATTGTTGATCACTAACTCCTTAAAACGTACTATTCCTTTGGCTTCCATGCTTCTACTCTGTTTGCTTTTCCTCTTTCACTATTCAATCTCAGGTCCTTACTGGAGCTCCCTTTCCATGCTCATCTCTCAAACTCTGTCATTACTTAGGATTTCATTCTTGGCCTCATCTCACTTTCCATGGCTTCACTGACCACTTATATGTAAATGAATCCATGTCCATATTTCTAGTCCAGATCTTTCTCCTGAATTCTGAGCAATAAATTCAACTAGTTGTCAATGCTCATTCCATTTATATGTTACACAGACACTGCAACATTAACAAATCAAAACATGAATTTGTCACAGTCTCCCACAACCTGTTCTCTCTCCCCCCTTCCTTACCTTGGTCAATGGTATCACCATCCATTTTGTTCCCACTATGTCAATTGTTCCCACTATGACTCAGGTAACACCTTAGACTCCTCCCTCTTTCTCCAACTCATAATCAATCCATAATTGGAACTCCCACTCAAGTTATCAAGCAGGCTCACACACAGAAAAAAAAAAATCCCAGAAATTTTTAGAGCAAGTTTCAAATAGATGATAGACTTATAATTCTGTATGTTAGTTACTTTGTCTAATTGTTTTAACTACTAAAAACTACAATATTATGCTTAGCCAAACCCTTCTTCTACATACAGGTTAAAAGAAGAAAATTCACTGTAATACAGCTTATTATAAAATTTTGACTTTTTCTAATACCTACCTAGAATCTATCTTCAACTTATTACATGACTACCATCACCAGAGGACAAAGGCCCTGCTCGGGCTGTACTCTGCTGTACAAAGCAGCTTGCTTCAGTGTTGAATTATGTCTTCCGGCCACATGGGGTTTTTGTTCTCTTCTTGGTCCTCTCCTTAGGTAATTCTCCAGCTTATCTCACTCTAGTATCAAGTAATCAATATTTATGAGACATTGGAGGCCGAGAACTACAGTCATAAAATATCATAACACCATGTTGACTTCACTAATTTCTCAGAGAAGAAAATGACTCCCTTCCTTCCTTTCATCCCATTAGCTGCACTGAACACCAATTCTTTTAAAGCACAATGCTTGTTCAGTTAATAAATGGACTCAATTAACTAATTTCTAACAGCATACTGCTGTTGATCTCTTTCAGAAACTGTTTCAGATGCAAAGATTAAAGTATTTACATCACTTCCAAATTTTATAAATCTTACTAAAAGTGAAGTGCTTATTCAAAAAAGATGAAGCATACACTTGAAGAATGATTAGTAATACTTGCTGTTCATTAAGTAAATCAATCATTCATTAATGAATGCTCCAAATATTTGTTGAATTCTTGCCATATATCTATCAGTCATTACATAAGAATCCGAGGATTTAATGGTGGACAAGAGGTAGTACTTGCTCCCAAAAAGGTTTGTTCTAATATGCAGTAAACCTGTAAGCACAAATTAGCATACCATATGAAATACTATATGAAGTGTTTTGCTTTTGTTTAGCTGATTCTAATTCCTACATTTTGTTGGCGATTATGAAATATAAATGACAAATAACTCTACACATTTAACTGTAATGTAAGAGATCTAAGTAATCAGATGCTAAGTAATGAATGCTAAGTAATGAATGAATATATATATATATATATATATATATATATATATATATATATATGCATGTACATAAGAAGAAAAGAAGAAAAATTACACACAGGACTATATAAACTTCATGTATACATGCAGAGATTACACTTATTCCATATAAGGCATTTTATTAATCACAAAACAACAGAATGATTAATTTAGGAAAAGTTTAAGGCATTATATACATGCAACTTGTTACATATAGCATTGCTTAAACTAATGTTATTTTTATTGCAATACCATTACTTTTATAACTACATTCCATTTTGCATAAATATCAGTAATTACAGAGGTGATGACTTAAAAGTTCAAATTAGTTTTAAAAAATAAAGTGTCATTTTCTATTCTTTTTTAGAAACTCTTCCACTCAAAATTAAGTTTGTAAGATTAATTCATGTTGCTGCACATAACTACAGTTTGTTCTTTTTCATTGTTGTGTAATATTCCATCAATATAAAGGTACACTTGTTTATTCATTTTATTATGGATGGATATTTGTGTTATTTTCAATTTTGACTTTTAAGAATAAAGCTCCTATGTATATTCTAGAACAAAAGAAATTCTATTAGCCAGTGTGTAAGTTTATTCCAGTAAATTTAAATTTGAATTTATGATAAAATAGAAACTATTTTTAGATTATGTAATATCAGAATATAAGACACTATATTAACTTTTTATGCATAGCATCTGCCATTTCATGAGGACTTATAATAAGTAATAAGTATACTTTATGTTTAAAACCTGTGAGACTATGTTTATATAATCAAATTATATCAGAATAATTTCTAAAATATTATATTAGGCAAGTGGTTTTCAAGTTTTTCTGTTATCTTTTTTACAAATAATTTTGAACATTTTATTTAAATGCTGCATATTTATATGTGTAGATATTTACTTTATGTATCATCTATATCTATACCTACTGGATATATCTATCTATGGATATAGGTTTAGATATTTTTAAGAAAATGAATTTAGGTTAATTTTGAGGGAATGATACAACATTCCACAGAATATGTGGCACTTTTCCAATGTATGAATTCCAGAAGAGCTTGTTAAATCAGATATTGATTCAGATTTATTTTGTTTGTTTTCAAGTAAAAGAAGCATCATTCTTTAAAGAACGAAGTATCCTTCCTCATGATAGATGAGGGTGGTTTTCAGACTCCTAAAGACAGACTAAACTTCAAAAGAAGAAGATCATGGAGAAGGAGAAGTGGAGAAGAAGGAAAAGAAGAAAAAGTACACACAGGACTGTAAACTTCACTAGAGACCTGGCCTAGCTCAACAACGTATTTTACCTCCAGTCTGTTCTAAGTTTGAGGCTCACAGTGTCACTGTTTCTGCTGCTACCAGAAGAAATGTTTCAAGGGAGGGGCAATCTTGTGCCAAATTGCCACAAAGACCAACATTTCTGGTTTTTACAGCTAGGAAGCCTGCCACCTCCTCACAGGGAGCACTGCGTTTCAGCCCGGTGACATCTCAGCAGCTGGAGAGGCACAGCGGCCCTGTCCTCCTGACCAGTCAGAAGATGCTGAGAGGCTGACTTAAGAACATTTCTTTGGAAACTGAACAGGGAATGCACATGTGAAAGCAGGAATTACTGCCCAATGCAAGAAGAAAACCATTATTTTATTATATAATATTTCTACTGGCAAACAGATAATTGGAAGTGGGGAAAACTGAAGAGGAGATTTCTGGAAGAAACCACGTTGCATCGTTATCTGGGAGAAGCAGTCCTTAAGTCCCAAATTTCTTAAGTGGCAATTATTTTACTAAAGTTTCATGTTTATAATTTTTTTCTCTCTGGAATTCAAGGTCCATATTGGAAGGTCAAAGCAAAGAAAGTTGAATTCATTCTGAACATATTTTCGGCAAATCAGCATTTACAGAATTTCAATGCTCACTGTCCACAATGGGCGAATTAATTCCTACTTTTAATTCAGTGGCCAACATTTCAAAATGAACAGAGAAAACAATGTCTTCTTTGAAGTTTTGTTTCATTATTCTAGAAATGCCAGGTACTCTTACTGAGACAGTACAGACTCTCAATTTGCAGTAATTATCAAGACAACTCTTATATTTCTTTTACTTTGTAATAGCTTAAATTTGCAAACTTAGAGACATTTAAATTTTTCATAGGAAGTCTTAACATGGGGAAAGACAATGGACCTTCCCTGGATTTGTGCTGTGTGCTTACCAACTCTATGGCTATCGACACTTTCGATTTCTCATTACATGAAAAAGTTCTCATACCACACGCTTGAAAATAAGGGTTACACAGAATTGGCAGACTTGTTTCCTCGGTATATCTGCCTTTTGAGAAATAAATATTCATTTCTGAGATACTGGGTTTTTGATGGGATTTATAATCCAACATGGTTTAATTTTTCACGATGAGAGATCCATCAAGACTAAAGCTTTCTGAGAAGACAGATAAAATCAACTTGCTGTGTTATTTGGGTCAAATACTCAGAGTTGGACAAAAAGGCCTTAACACTGTATAAACAATAGATTTTAAGTTAACGATTGAAAAATGCTAAGAACAAGATACTGTAGGTACAGTGATGAAATTCCCCAAGAACTTGTATCCTTCTGACATTTTTTATGTGTTCACATTCCAGGGAACACTATTTCTTTATTAGTAATAATAAAAGAGCAAAATGTTAATTTTTAACCAGAAATATTGAATAGAGCATAATTTTAATAAGTTGTAGGGGGTTGGCAATACTAATAAATTCCTTCTACTCAAGACTCAATGCTAGATAGTGAGAGTTCTTCAAGGTTAACTCAAGTACAATTTGCTAAATGAAGCTATCCTCCACTTTAACTATTTAATATAATTCCTGACTGCAAATTTTACTCTTCAAATATCCTTTTTGGGCAAGGAATATCATTTCCTGCATGGCTCACATAAACTTTCTATATAGGGCAAGATTTAAGGAGGTAAAACAATGAAATTATCATAAAGACATGAATAAGGATGAAATATAGAAATGATACATGAGATTTTTCTGTAAGAAAAAGAAAAAAGAAAGATAGTTTCAACTTTATGGTCAAATTTTAAGAGATATTACCACTGGGTGCAGTAAAAAACTAAATATTTTCAGATCCATTTTATACTGTAAAGTAACCAGCATCCTGTTTCTATATTTAGGGACTGAGAATACTGTATTCTTTATTTTGAATATAATTATCTTTTTAAAGAGAAAAACTGCCTGTTCCCCTAGTCCCGAAATTCTATGATATCTCCACAGTCCCTCTAAATATTTTAATTCTAGTGAGTTATTTATATTAACCTGAAACACTTCTAAATGAATAATCAGATTTGAATTTCTGGGAGCAGAAATTCATTACCTCTTATCTTGGAATGTCAACACTGCTAAAATGTGCCAACCTGCCTGCTTCAGCAAAGTTCAGGTTCATACTCTCTAAGCAATCATAAACCTATCTATTTGGATAGGAGATTTCTCTACTGCACAGGAATATCAAGTATCATAGACACGATTTTAGAAACATTAAATCTGTTTACTCTTAGCACTTAAGTTCCGAAGAGCAGCATCAAAAACAATGTCACTAGAGGACCATTAGAAGAGCAAGATCACATACAATGGAATTCTACTTTTAGTAAACTTTTAGAGTGTTTTCTGAAGTCTGTTATTGAGTTGATGATATCCCTCCAAAATTGTATGTTGAAGTCCTAATCCTCAGTATCTCAGAATGTGACCTTACTTGGAAATAGAGGCTTTGCAGATGTAAGTAAGATGAAGTCATACTAGAGTAGATTGGGCACCTAATCCAACTTACTTTTTTTTCTTTTTACTGATTTTAGAGAGAGAGGAAGGGAGAAGGAGAGCGAGATAGAAACATCGATGAGAGAGAACATCAATTGGCCGCCTCCTGCTTGCCCCCCACAGGGGATTTGGCCCACAACCTGGGCATGTACCCTGAAATGGAACCGAACCAGCGACCTCCTGGTGCATGGGTCAATGCTCAATCACTGAGCCACACCGGCTGGGCACCTACTCCAATTTTATACACAGACAAGCCCACAGAAAGAATACCATGTGAACATAAAGGCAGAGATTGGGGTGATGCCTCTCCAAGCCAAGGAAGACCAAAGACTGCCATCAAATCACCAGAGGATAGAAGAAATGGAAGAGAATTTTCCTCGCAATCATCAGAAGGAATCAACCCTGCTGACATATTGAACTCAGACTCCCAGCCTCCAGAACTGAGACAATGAACGTTTGTTGTTGAAGCCACCTAATTTGTGGTGCCTTGTTACAGCAGCCCTAGAAAACTAGATACATCTATAATAAATTTGCACCCTAGCAATTATCTGATTCTAAAGTACTATTGGCTTATTGTGAATTTTTATTCTAATGGATGTGTTTCTTTGTCATCTGTCTTACTCACATTTCTGAACCAAAAGAAGCATACCAGAGCGTAATGTCTTCTTTCAATAAATTTCTCAAATGACAAGGGCTTTTATTGTATTTTTTTCTGGAGATCAACTTATTCTTTCATTTGATTTTTTTTCTAGGATAAAAATAGAATTCTTGTTTGTTCGGTGCAGATTACATAAGCAGTTACGAGCTGAGGACTCCCTCGGCTCAGATTTCACCTTTGTTTTAGGTTGTGTCATCTTGAGATGGCTCTTGTAATCTACACTATCTAAACAAGGGCACTACCTGTACAATTGGCAGTATTTATTATTCAAGAGTAAACTCTACTGAAACCTAGGCTATAGATATGAAGATGAATAAATAACCACTTCGTGGTTTTAACCACTAAGAATTTCATAATTGGCCATGGCAAACTGATAAACAACTAATCTAAATAAACTGAACTGTGTTCCACAAAAACTGTAGTTAACATGTTATTGAATGCTTACTATTTTTCCATAGACTGTATTGGGCACTAAAAACTGTTATCTCAGTTAATCTTATAATAGCTTCAGGAGGTGAGTACCATTATTCTTCTTACCTTACAGGTGAGCAGCAGAAGAAAAGACAAGGAAATTGATCAAATTCGTACTCTAAAAAGTGACAGAGCCAGGATACAACCAGACAAATCCATGCTCTTCGTCCCTTTGTTACACATGCTATGCTTCTTAGGGGTAGGGGAAGAGGTCAGGGAAGCCAAAACAAAACTATGTATTTAAGCTGAACCATGGATGAATTTGACAAGGAGATTAAGAGGTGGACATAGCTGGAGAAAGAATTCCCCAGAAAAATGATGCGACGCACAGACAATCAGAAGTAGTCTGCTATGGTGGAGCTGATGACAGAATAGGGAATAGTGGCAGCTGAAGTGGGACAGGAGACTGAAGACAGAGTGTGGGCACACTAAGTGCCCTGCAGAGCAGTTTGCAGATTATTCTGTAGAAAAAGGAGGTCTTCATTGGGTTTTGAGCATATGAGAGTGTAAACCCTAAAAGGAAAAAATAGACACCTACTAAGAAGGGCTCCTAGTGGCTAACTGGGCAGGAAAAAAAAGAAAGCAGAACCCAGCCGTCATTTCTGCACAGAGGCCTCTCAGGCGGACTTCGCCCAGAAGCCTCTGCACTGAACTGCCTGCCTGTATTGTGTTCCTGCCACCTGAGGGAGCCCTTACAACCAATAGGACTGAGACTTCCCCATCCAACTGAAGCTGTGCTGCTTTGACCAATCAGAGGTGGCTCTCTTTTGACCAATCAGGACAGTGCCTTTGGACCAATCAAACTGTGAGGATTTGGTACCCTCATTTGCATGAGAACAGACCAATCAGAGATCAGGGGCAAAGACTGCTGTCCGGATAAGCCAGCTTCCCTATGGCTCTGGGAGCGCACTTTCCACTGAAGACTGAGGACTGTCCCTGGCTAAGCTGAAACACTGATGATGCCTCACTAAAACAGAGTGAGGCAGACCATCGCGGAATGGAGCAGACTAGAACAGACCAGACTAGAACAGGCCAGGGAGGAGCAGAGCAGAGCTGTCTAGCCAGAAAGGGGCCTGGCCAGGGCTGCCTGGCCCCAGACCAGAGCTGCTTGTACAGCTGTGCTGTTTTCACAGCCCTGCTGCATCACAGCTGAGCTCTTCCATGGATGTGCTCTTCTCACAGCCCCGCCCGGCCGTAGCACTGTTGAGCTATTTGCACTGAGTAAAGTTTCCTTCTTCACTGCACCCCAAATTGGGGATTCCTGTTGGCATTTGAATTGGTGCCAACAACCATGAGTTGACTAGAGATATAGCCACGTCTGTGCTATGAGGGACACAGCCCCGGTACTAAAGTTGAATCTGGTCATACTACACAGGTGTCTGAGAGTCACCCACAAAATGGGTCAGAAAATAATTATACCTATCTACATATATAATTACACATAAATAAATAATTCTATAATTAACATATATTTGAAATTATTTCCAAATAAAGTTTTAGAAAGCACGGAATTCAGATTGGTAGATGACAGGATCTGGGGGGAAGGGGTGAATGGAGGTGAAACGCTTAATGGGTAATATCGCAAATGTTGTGAATTCTTTAAAATGCCACTGAATTCTTTAAAACAAAGTTTTAAAAGTACATATACCAACATTTTCAGGATTTAATTATAATTCACAGACATCACCCAAATTCAAGTTCTAATCCATCTACTCTAGGAACATTCTCCTGAATACCTAAACATTATAGGTACCAGTGCTACAAGCCAAATAGCATTTTGAAATGGCTAGTTAGTAATTGGCCAACTCAATAGACAACAGCCCATGTAATGAGACTGCTTCCCCAGGAACTATAAGAGAGAGGAGGCAACCATCAATGTAAGTGGGAATAGGAGAACTAATTGACAACCTGGGAGGTATTGCTATTTTTCAGTAGCCTACTCCTGGTGAAAAGCCTAGGTGGAAACTGACAACGTTATTCTCTTTAAAGAGCTATTTTAGCAACAATTCTAAAGATGCATTATATATTGCACTATCAAGAATAAATTATTGCAGTTCTTGCGTAAAATATATCCAAACCAGCAACAGCTAGAAAAATTTGATGATTAAAATTAGACTTTACAAAAAGTATAAATATTATGTTATTTACTATAGTAGTATTACTTTGCTTTGATAACATTTTTTATTTCTTTTGAATACTTTATCTGACTTAAGCCTGACAACTGTATGATGGAGACATTCTTCAGATGAAGACCACACATCTCGTAGGAGTGAGATGAGAAGTACCTCCTTCTACCATACCCTAGTCACACACCAAATCACATCAGTTCCTCTATTACAGATCACATAGTGAGTTTCCTTATTACACACTACTTTTTAATTCAATTGCAGTGGATAACATTTAGAACAAATTTTATTCCTACTTTTTTCAACCGCAATATGAAATAGTGTTGATTGAATCTACTGATAGGTGCTTTATACAGCATGGTGACTATAGTTAATAATACTTGAAGGTTGTTACTAGAGTAGATTTTAAATGTTCTCTCTCTCTTTCACACACACACACACACAGAGTAATTATGTGAGATAACGGAGGTGTTAACTAACATAATTGTGATCACTTCACAGCACATTTGTATTAAATCATTACGTTGTACACCTTAAACTTACAAAATGTTATATGTCAATTATATCTCAATATAGTTAGATAAAGGGTAAGGGGAGAAGGATCCTGAGTGAACTAATTGACATCATCCTAGGTGATGGTATAAACAATAGATGGATAAAGCCCGGATCTCTGAATGACTGCACTGAGCATATGCCTCGTTGACCCATACTGAAATATGAATAAAAAATAAACATTTATTTTGTTACCCACAACTGAGAGCTATGTAGCTATTTACTAAATAGTAACTATATGCAAGGGAGTGTTTTGGGTGCTTTCCCTTATATTATCTCATTTATCTACATGATGAGGACACTGAATCATGATGTAGAGCACAAGGTTTGAAAACAATGGTGAAAGATACTAACACTTGTTCATGGCAAGAACACAGAGAGATGGGTACTCTCATATATTTCCTGTGAACGCATTAACTGTCCTAATCTTTCTGAAGTCAAAGTTTGACCAATTTGTGCTAAAACTTTACCAATTCCACTAAAAGTCTGAAGCAACAACCTTATTTTGACCCACTAATTCCACTTGCAAGAATTTATTATTAGAATTGTCATAGATATACACAGATGCATGAGATTGTCCATTACAGCACACTATAATGATGAAAAAAATGAAATAATCTAAATGACCAAGAGTGTGTACATATTTAAAATAATTCTAATATATCTATTTCATGAAATATTATGAAGTTATCAAAAATCATGTGTTCCAAGAATAGTTAATGATGTGGGAAAAGGCTCACAAATAAATTTATGACATATATTAGATACAAAATATTACAACTTTAAAAAATATGAATGCAAATAAGATGGAAAAGAAATAAACCAACTTGTTAATATTAATCATTTGTAAATGATGAGGTTAGAAATAGACTTTTCTCCTTTATATGTCTTTATTTTTAAGTGTTATATAATGATCTTGCATTAGTTGTAAACTCAAAAAATATATTACAAAAATAAAGAAGGCAGGATGTTTTCTAATCCATTTTTGAAAATTTTCTACATAAACTTGTTTGAAATTGAAAAGTGCTGGTGCTTAAATCTGTAAATTCTATTTAATAGGAAAACCCATTTATGTGAAACAGCTCATTCCCTAATGATGTTAGATAAGTGAGGTGTTATTACAGTAGTTCCAAAAGTTGTCTACCATCTGCGAGTTTATTTTTCAATTGTCTGTTGTTTTTCACATCTAAATTTAAAATTGTTTTCAAATATAAATATCTATGACTTATGGTGGCTTTCTGAGAGCTTGAATTTCTCCTGCTTTTAGTTCCATCAAAACTTTTGAACAATAAACTCCTTCCTCATAATAATCGCAAAATATTGTCTCTAATTAACTCACATAAATGAAGGTATATGTTAATATACCTAGAACGCCAAGCAAGACACGCTGGGACAGCGGCACGCTGCGCTGGCTCCGGCCGACTCGCAGGAGCCTCTCTGCACCACTTTCTGTGCCAGTGGTATTCCATAGCTAGAAACTGGCCATTATGTGAATATTTACACTACATCAGGGCTTTTAATTTTTTATCTTTTTTTTTCTTTATTGATTTGAGAGAGAGAGGAAGGGAGAGGGAGAGAGAGATAGAAACATCGATGAGAGAGAACATCAATTGGCCGCCTCCTGCATGCCCCCCACTGGGGATCGGGCCCACAACCTGGGCATGTGCCCTGACCAGGAATCAAACCGGCGACCCCTTGGTGCATGGGTCAACCACTGAGCCACACCGGCAGGACTATTTATTATCTTTTTTTTTTTTTTTCCAGTTAGCCAGTTTACTAGTACGTCATTGCATACATACGACAACATGACTCTTCTAATGATGCTTAACTAGCCCAAGACAAGGATCTTGTTAAAACTTCAAACAATTCACATCCTAGGGATTTGGGGTTAAATTGTTCAATGGTATATTCTAAGCCCCTAGAATATTCCTTTCAGATTTTACTAGACAAGCTAAAGACGATGAAATTTTTCTCTCGTCACCTATGCATCATCCTAACTTCATCTAGCATCTTCTCTAAAACATTGTATGTTTATCTATAATTGTTGTCTTTCCATGCGTTCCTTAAGCAATCATCTTTTTTTCATTCTCATGTTTACTGGCAGGATCTAGCTCCTCTACCACCAATGCACAAGTCACCCATGACCTCCTTATTAACAAACACAATATTCTTCCCTCTCTTTATTTCTCTTTCTCTACAACATTGTATATGGTTGACAAAATTTTCTTTCCTAGAACTTCTTTATCACTAGACCTTGGTGGCACTTGCACATTCTACCACATTTTTATTGTTGCCATTTGTACCTTTTTTTTTTCTTTATCTTTCAGTCTAACCTAGGATTTATACAAAGTTTAGCAATCATCTCTTTCACCTTATTTCTTTTTGATTTCCATTCCAAAAAAAAAAAAGTATGGCTTCATCTCTCACCTCTAATCCAAACCATTTACTTCTATAAATTTCATCCTGTTCTTTCCCTAACCTCAGTCAGAGATTTATAACTGCCTACTTGACATTTCCATGTGAAGGACTAGCTTTTACATCAACTTTGGCTAAAACAAATTTCTTTCGTCCGATGAACCCTGTGTTTTTTCATGCTAGGTTGGGGTGTTCCTCTTCTCCCTGCTGTCCTGGTCCATGTCGCCTTCCAGGATCTTTCCCAGCAGGCGGGTTAGTTAAGGTTGCTACAGGATGACTCAGCTGTCCTGCACAGCTCCTTCCGCCAAGTTTTCAGAAACAAATAAAATTGATTATTCAATTGCGGGGAGGGGGTCCTAAGCATTATGTGGTCATTGCTGGCCAGCATCTGCTGTGATGTTGTTTCCTGAGTTACAGGACACAGCATCCTGCCAGCATGGCTGCTGGGCAGTTAATTGAACAAAGCTTAATTATGCTCTGATAACTTTGAAAACTCTTTAATTTCTCTGCAGAGAAATGACTAAGCATATTATCAGGAAATGGAATTATGAAATATTTCAGATCAAGTTAAGCATCTAGAGGTGAATTAATATAAAATTAAGCTTTGAAAGCTTACCTCAAGTAGCAGTTGAATGAATTGTGTTCATTATTTGAAACCTAATGGCTGAGAAACTGATATCCCACTGTCTACAGGAGGCAACTCAGAACTGAAAATTATTTAGAAAAAACTAAAAGTTCTAAATACAAATAGGTCATTTGAAGATTAACTTTTGCCATTAGGGGCTTCTGAAAAATGGCTGTCCATATCTATTCAATAATCATTCTGTTCATTAACTACTTGTGTATAGAATTGTAATGATACTATAGGAGCTGGTTTTAGGAACGAAATGCATTTATGGTAAATAGTGTTAAACAGAAAACGACACTGGGGATTTGGAGTCAAGCAGTATCTGAATCTACCACATAGTTTCTGGGAAAATTAGGGGGATTCCTTAATTTTTCTAAACCCCAGTTCCCATATCTATAAAATTAGAGTAAGAAAGCTAATTTACAGAGTTACTGTGTGGCTTTGATCTAATGTATATAACATGCCTCCTTATAAGAGACTCTCAGTAAATGATATTTATTATTACTTACAAAGCCAGAGAGTCTGATCAGATATATACTAAAACAAAACAAAAAACAAACAAACAAAAACCCTCCTCTATATTAATGCCTAAAGTAATAACTCTCAAACTTTTTGGTCTCTAGACTTTTTAGACTCTTAGAAACCATGCAGTACTCCAGTTTTTCTATATTTAGAATATATCTACATATATTCACCGTAAAAGAATATTTAAACTATTCATTGCCTTGCCTTTAAATGAGAATGATGAACCTATTACATATTAATATTTGCAATATATTTTATATAAAGTAAAGATATTTTCACACAAAATAATCAGTGAGAAGAGTGGCCCTGGTTTGCACTTTTGCTTAATTAAGGCAGCTGGACTGCCATATCTGCTTCTGCCTTCAATCTGTCGTGACATGCTGTTTTCCTTGATACAGTATAAGAAATTCTGGCCACACACAAATACATAGTTGAAAGGATATGATGATATCCTTTGCCTGAAATTAGTCAAGATAGTTTCTCAGAGGAATTGAGTCATATGTCAATTCAATGATGATGAAGATGGTGGTAACAATAATAACAATAGTAAATTAATACTAATATGGCAGAAAAGCTACAAGAGAACATCCTAGGTGATGTTAATATCTATGATTAAGGTTGGAATGTGGAACTGAATGTACCCAATGTAAGATATCATGAGGGGACTAGGCCAGCAAGAGTAATAGATTTGTACTGAAGACAATTGAGAAAAAAGTGAAGATAAATCAGATGCTTCAAGGATGGAGAAGATCTGGGATGTGAAAACTTCTCAGTGCAATTGAGAATAAGCATACTTTGATTTATATTTCGTACTGATTTGTTTTCAAATCGTTTAGAATGAATGATGTTCTACTGGTGGTTTTTGAGCAAGATGATCCTTATTAATGAAAGTGGAGTTTTAATTATTCAGAATGGTCAATAATACTAATGTTTGGGGGTGAGTATAGAGTCATAGATCACTTACAAAAATTATATCTCTCCCCAAGGATCTTCAGCCCATAGTTAGGGAACAACCAGTTTCTTCACAGAGCTAGATTTGAGCAAAGAAAGCATCTCAGAGGATTTAGAACAAGGTGGAGGTTGTGCCTCTGAGGTATAAACAGTCCTCACAGAAGATGGAGAGAGGAAGCAAAGAAGAGACTGAGTTTGAATCCTGATTAGAATAGGTAGGCAGAAAATGTATCACTGGAGTTAAAATAAACCTCAAGAAAAAATAAACATTTTTTTTTTTAATTTGCTTGGAAATACCAAGTTAGCAACTCCTGATGAAAATTTTAAAAGAAAGCAAATGAATGGCAATCATTCAAAGTGGAGAGGGGATATTAAAATGGTGATTTTTCAACACTGGTCAGTTTGGCTCAGCAGTTAGAGCGTCAGCCTGCAGACCAAAGAATCTCGGGTTCGATTCCGGTCAAGGGCATCTCGATCCCTGGCCCTGGTCGGGGTCATGCAGGAGGCAACCAGTTGACATCTCTCTCACATCTCTCTCTCTCTCTCTCTCTCTCTCTCCCCCCACTCCCTCCTTCCCACTCTATCTGAAAATCAATGGAAAAATATCCTCAGGTGAGGATTAAAAAAAAGAAAAAGAAATGGTGAATTTTAACCACTGCATACAAAATAATTTGAAGTAGAAGAAAAACAAAATACCAGGGCAGAGAGAGTAGTAGAAGGCTGTTGTCTTAATCTGGAGTGCAATAACAAGGCCAAAGGTTAAAGTCTCCCTGGAGGCAAAATGATCTGAATTGGAGACTGGCTATGGGAAGACAAGACCGTGGAGGACGTGATGGGGGCAGGGAGAAGGGGTTTCGTGATAGGGGTTTAGAAATGAACTTCTAATGAAATGTCTGCAAAAAAGAGAGAGCCTTGATTCTAAGGGTTAAACTTTAAGGGCCATTCAAAATAAATTAACAAGAGCAATGCAGGTGCTGAGGAAACCAGGTAGTGGTAAAAACCTAAGGGGAAATATTGAGGAACAGAAGAGTAGTTTGGAGGGCAGTTAAAAGGGCAAGAAAGGGATTAAGGGTGTTACTGGTACCTTGCCTATTTCCACTGGAAAAACAAATAATTATTGAGCATTTAATATGGAATTTAGGGGATTTAAATCAGTGTTACTCAAAACAGGGCCTGTGGCCTACTGCGATTCGGTGAACTATTCCCTATCAGTTGGCAATAAGACAAGTACAGAAATATGAATAGCTCTGAGAAGTATTTATAACAATGTGACATAGTTATATCACCTGCTGAATCTATTTATCAAAACTTCATTTGATTTTTCTTTTAATTTTTCCCTAAAGAAAATGGTCCGTCACCATAGGCAGTCTGAGAAGCACAACTTTCCAGGCTGTATCTGATGTGTTTTTCAAAGCTGTGCCATGAAGTATTATTCTTATACTCATTTTAGAGGTGAAGAATTGAGGCACTGAGCAAACTCACGCAACCAGTAAGTGGTAAGAAATTTAACCTATACAGGTAAGGAAAATCTAAAACAATGGGGGAAGAGAAGGAAGAAGCAACAAGAGAAGGAAATGTCTCCTAGGCTCTCATAGGGTGTTCTCAAGGTGTAAAGGAACTATCACACTGGGAGAGAATCTTGCTAGTTCCTGTTGTGAATGTGCTGCACATAAAATCATAACTGTTTAGAGAACAACACTAAAACCAACTTGGAAATTAAAAACTTATGTTGATGTTGACTTTTAAAATATTATTTTATTCCTCAAATATGCACCGAAGTCCTGCCACATACATGACATGGTAGTAGGCTGAAAGGTGGGCCCTTTTCTAAGCCTCAGTTTCCACATCAATATATAATGGTCATGATGATAAAATCTTCGCCATTTGGGACTTAATGATGTGGTCCATATAAAACTCAGCACAATGCCTGACTAATGCAAGGGCTGAAAACATGAAAATAGAAATAAATGAGGAGGGAGGAACAGTGTACTTAGGAGTCTGTATATTCCCAAGAGGACTGTTTAACCATATGGTTAGCTAGAGTGTAAAATTCCCCAAGTGCTCACTAAAAACTCCAGCTGAATTTGATACTTTACCACCCTTTTAATTCAGAATCATGGACTTCAGCCATGCATAGACAGTTCAATCTGTTTGATTGATTTCCTTACATCAAAGCTCATATAGGTGTTAATTGCTTGGAGTTGACTGAGAGATGTATCTGACTTTCTTGTAATGGACCTCCCTGGCACTCAATAATTTCTAGAGTAAACTCCTGTGTCTCCATACTCCTGTCTTTCTCTCTGATTCATTCTCGTGTGAGATGCTGTCTAGATGTCTCTGGGGAAACAGCCTAAGTACCTGTCAAACCCAACTCTGAAATGGTAGCAGAATGGCACAGAGCTGTGCTTTAAGTCCCGAGAGAGAGAATTCCTAGACAGTTCTTGACACTGTGGGAATACCAGAGTTACCTGGCACCGATGTCTAACCCCAAAGATTGTTGATTCCTAAAAATCTCTTTTTGTTGTCATGTAAATACCAAAAAAAAAAAACGATTATAACAAAATTAAATTTTCTTTCCTCTTTGTAGATATAACTCTTGTCTGTGCCAGAGAAATAGAAATTCTGCAATACAGACCACATCTAACTTTTAGCAAACAATACAAATGCGAAGAATTCAAATAACCAATAGCTGACCTACTGAGCGGTACTTCTGCTGCTGGTTCCCAGAGAACCCAATAAAACATGCCTTGAGTACTTGAGTTCTGAGGTAATATTTGGGTTACAACACCCAACATTTTAATAGTTCAATCTCAGCTAGTTGAACTATTACAGGAAGAAGGGATGCTACTGGGTGGAAAAAAAAATAGAGTAGTTTCTTTTTACTATTCCAGTTGTTTATCATTCTATATATGTTTGCTCTCCTCAACTAAATACTAACTCCCCTCAAGGCTTATAGTTTTCTGGAGGCCACGTTGGTTGTTTTAGTTATGAAACATGTTGGCTCATTTAATTTAACATTGTTTCTTTCATTCTTGTGGCCTGCTTTTAGCTAGCTTAGGAGGATTTCACAAATAACGAAGAAAACCGTAATACACTGTTATTAGTCCAAAGGGCAATTACAGCACATAAAAATTTCTACATGATTCTTAAAAATACATATTCCAACTCTGAGATTTGTAATCAACTGTTATTACCACAGTGCCTAACCTGCATTAGTAGCTCTCTAAATATGTGTTTACACGTTAGTTAATAAATATTGATTTTTAAAATTACTGTTTAGGATATGTATCTAAGAACTCTCATTGCAACAAAATAATTCTGCATTGCCCACTTTCATTCACATTTCCTAGAAAAATAATTGCTTCTCATTAATATTTTAATTTTAAATTAAAGCTAAAAAATTCCCAATAACCCTGAATAACAGCTTTATAAACAAGCTCCCTGATTATAATTCCTTTTTAAATAAACTAACTATATGTATGTGACATACTTACAAACAGTGCTATTACAGTGCTTAAATTCAAATTATTTAGGATTTGCTTCTCACTCAAACCTATTACAAGGACTCTCTTGAGAAGGGTCTGTGTATGGCTTATCATTACAGCATAAAATTATCATAAGTAGAGTTATGGTAATAGTTTTATTTTTCTTATTTAAGTGCAATTAGACATTAATTTCTTCAGATTATTTCAGTTATTAGAAAAAAATATGTGAGCATAGAAAAGTCGTCCATAACTTCCCATGATCTTATTTTCAACAAGAAATTAAATATTGTCCCATTCATGTAGAAGCCACCTATTTGTTAATCTCTACTTACCATAAAAAACTCAAGAACCAGAAAATTAGCATGTAAGGTTTCTGATTAACCAAATAAATGTCACAGAATGTGTGTATTAGTTATAAGAAGGCTTTCGGTGATTCTTTCTGAGACTATTGCTACAACTTCTACACATGCACATGTGTGAATACACACACACGTACACACACACATCTGAAAGAACTTGAGGACTTAATACTCAGCAAAGCTGAAATAGAAAGTTATAATTGTGGGTGTGGCTAATTGAAGACTTTGAAATTCATTCACTCATTAAACAACTAGATTTTAATTGACTGATTTAAGTAATAAGCTGAGTATGAAGAATAGAATGGTGAACAATGCTACTATCAGATCAAGTAGTTTAGTCTAGTGGAGTTGTCAGGCATTCATTGGTAATCTAATAAATATACAAATTGCCCAGCCGATGTGGCTCAGTGGTTGAGCATTGACCCACGCACCAAGAGGTCACTGGTTCGATTCTGGGTCAGGGCACATGCCCAGGTTTTGGGCCAAATCCCCAGTGGGGGGCATGCTGGTGGCAGCCAATGGATGTTCTCTCTCATTGATATTTCTATCTCTCTCTCCTTCTCACTTCCTCTCTCTCTAAAAATCAATAAAGGAAAAAAAATATTTTTTTAATAATAAAAAATATATATAAACTAATGAATGCAACAATGAAAAAGTACAGGAAACTATAAGATTGAAAGGGGGGAGCAGCATGGGGCAGGTCAAGTAGAGGGAATTAGGAAATACTTCCCTAATAAAGTGATTTTTGAACTAAAATTGGAAGATAGACAGGCATAAACTAGATAAAGGATTGGGAAGAACTCCAAGAGAAAAGACTGAACATCATGTAGGAACTCACTAAGGCAGGGGGTGTAGCTCAACTTTCTGAAAGCAGATACAGGTGGTTGGAGGGCAGAGATCATGGGGTAATTTGGTGTTCAGCAGAGTTAGAATGGTAGGGAATCTAGCCATGAAACATGCATAGGTTACTAGGCAAGGATAGGGATTTGGGTCTATTCTCAGAACAATGGGAAGCCATTCAGAAGAAGCAGACATATGAGCATAGTGTCCAGAAGAGCATAGTGTCCCTGAATCCAAGAGAAAAATACTTTTTCAAAAAGAAAGAAAAAGTCAAGCAAAATAAAAACTAAAAACCACAATCCAGCTTTTCTTCACAAACCCGTAGGAGAGCTCTCTGGTGGCAGGGTCTGGCGGAATCCGGTAACGGAGCACTGTGGCAGATGGTGTTCTATAGACTACCCAACAGTCACTGCCTTTTTGTGCTTGTTGACAGAGCCTGTCTCCCACAACTGAGGCTAAAGATGCTAGCCAGAGTCTTGCTTTACTAGCCTCCCTTGCAGCTAGAGAATTTGTTTCAGTATTGGCCAATGGAATCTGAGTGACCTCTGCTGGTGGCTTCTTGAAAGCTTTTTTTCCTTAATAAAATGTTAAAAAGTGAGAGATAAAAACATGTTCTGTGTGAGAAAATATCCTTAGAACCGCTGCAGCTGCCTTTCAACCATGAGAGAAAAGTCAGAAGATCACAAAGCATCAACATCTCTGAATTGTTAAATTAAACATGCAGCCTTTTTCTTACATAGAAAAATAAATCCTTATTTTAAAGTCACTTTTGGCTGAGCATTTAGTAACTTGCTACCAAAAGAATCACAACTCAATAAGTAGATTAGCAATTGCTTGGGTGAATTTAAAAAAAACAAAAACAAAAACAGAGTTTAGACGGCTCTTAAAAGTGACTGAAACACTGAGAAGTGGGGAAATTGCTGGAACTGGAGTTTGGGGAGAGATTTGTGGTTTTTTATTTTGTTTTGTTTTTGGTTTGGTTTTTATTTTTGAGAGAAAAGATTTGACCATATTCAATGAATAATGGAAGAGTACAATGCAGAGAAGATAAATTATACAGAAAAGAATCATCTTTAGGGTAAGCTTCCTGAAACCGAAAGAAGGAGATGGGATGTCTAGCTTTCAAGAACACAGGATATCACTCCCTCCTCCTTAGAACACTTTCTCTTTCTTTACATTAATGTCATAAACACGCCTGGTTTCATAAATTGTCACTTTCTTCTCACTCCCGTTCTTTATACACCTTTGTTGGATCTCCCAACATTGAGAGTGACCGAGGCACTCAGTCCTCAATCCTCTTCTTTACTATACTTTCCATGGCTCTAAATACCATCAATACACTGATGACACCTCAATGTACATTTTAGGCCTTAATTCACCACTAACTGCTGGACTATGTCCTCAATATGTTTAGTGGTTTGCCTCATACACATGTCAGAACTCTTGATTATACAATTACTACTTGTCACCCACTGCCTCCCCACCAGCACATACAAAATACTATATTTCTTCTATTTTCAGGCTTTAACTCTTAGTAAATGCCAGTCTCAACCAATGAGTTGCTTACTCCAAAGACCTGGAATCATCCTTGATTCCTCTTTTGACATCATCCCCGACTCCCCTCATATTCAACCATCAGAAAGCCTTACTGCTTCCCACACAGCCAGCTTCAGCCCGCTTCTGTGTCCACCTCCACTCTAGACTAAGCCACCATCAGCTCTCACTGAGACCGTGCCAACGTATCTGCTTCTGTGCTTGCCTGCCCACCATTCAGTCTCCAGGTAGCACCCAACGCTGTCTTTTATAATATAGATCAGATCAAGCCTCTGCATCATTTAAACCCTCAAGGGCCTTCCTGTTATGTGTAAAATACAATTCAAACTCTTTAGCATGATGTATAAGAACACCGGGCCCTGCCCATCTCTCCCGCTGCACCTCCCTCAGTGTTCCGTGTTTATGTTACGCAGACCGCTCTGGTCTGTGTCAGTGAACAGAGCCTCCCGCACACCCGCCCCTAGGGCTGCGCGCTGTGAAATCCGCACAGCAGCGGCAGCCTTGCTTCAGGGCCAGGCACTTTCTCTTCTCTTTCTAGTACTATTCTCCTGATTTCTAAATGGCTTCATGTCTCAGCTCAAATATCACTTAATAATAATGACAGTGATGACCACAACGATGATGATGATGATGATGATGATGATGATGATGATAGTTGATTGCCTGCCATCTTCCCCAGTTTATTCTCCACCTTTGCATCCTTGCTCTGTGCCTGGGAAGAATGACCTCCACTGACTGCCCCATCTAAGCTCCATTACCCCTGAATCTTGTTGGGGGCCTGATAGTAAGCAGTGCTAGGAGACTGAATGATGACTTGACAGTGGCCAAGTTTCCCCATGACCACAGCTCCTGGTAAGGAGGGTCCTCTAGCTCGGCTACTGCTCCCTCCCACCTGGCTCTGGTAAATACCATCATTCATTCTCTTCGTCCCTTCAGGCTTAAAGGAACTTTGTCTTCCCAGTGTTGCTAGTACCTGAGTGATTTGCCATCTCCCACACCTCTGTAAATGGTCCCTTGCTTAAACTCTCTTCGGGTGAACTCTTTTAAGTATGACAATTGATCTTTGACAGATACAACAGCTACACTAAACATTTCCTATAATCCAGGCACTAGTCTAAACACATTACATATACTTAATTTTCACATTAACCCTATTACGAAGGTCCTGGTAAGACTCTGACTTCACAAATGAGGAATCTCAGAAACAGAGAATTTAAGTAACTTACTCAAAGTTACCCAGCCAATAAGTGAGAAAACTGGATCTCAGTCTATGCTATATTGCTTCTCAAAAAGCATCTTTCCTTGCCACCCTAGTAAATGCCGTCTTCTTCCATCGCAGTCATTATTTTATATCATCTGCTTTATTCTCTCCCTGGAACTTATTCATTAAATCATCATTTGTGTATAAACTTTATAAAGCTTTACTGTCTGTCTCTACCATAGAATGATAGCTCCACAAGACCAGGAAATGAATTTGCCTTGTTCATATCTATACACACAACGCGTAGAATAAAGTTTACGGATTTTAAGTATTTAACAAAATTGACTTTCATTTTAATGCAGCAATACGAAAATTTGAATGAATGCTGGCAAGAAATTGACAGAATTTCTGAGAGCTTTTATTTTTTCTGTAAAGCAGAAAGCGGGGTCATCTGCTCACAGTAAGGGGGAAGGTGGATAGATCAAATGGCTGCTGAAGGTGGAGAAGCTTTGAAATTCACACTGCACAAAGCAGAGACCAGAGAAGGCCACTAGAATTGCTAGGCTGTGCTGAGGGCTCAGCTGTGGTCGGTTAGTGTGAATTTAAAGTGTTCCCAAACTTTCCTGTTTTCTGATTTCCTCCAACAGTGCTCAGTTGCCCTGGTGCAAACACGGAGAAAACAAACCCTAGTGGGGTCAACCAAGAATGGAGAAGAAGGCTGTGGATCTGTAAAAAGCACAATGGCTCCAAAGGTTTAGCAATCTGAAGCCATTAGTGTGGAAGAAACCTGTCCAACATACCTCAGCAGGTTCTAAAAGCATTAGTGTATTAGTGCGGAGGACAGCAACCGAGCTCACCGCATGAGGAGGGCAACAAGCTCAGAACTGAAGTCACTTCAACCATTTACTAGCTGTGTGATCATTGGCCAATTACCTAATCTCTCCAAGTCTCAGGTTTTGCTTCTATTATTTGAAACATGTATGCCTTCCTTGAAGAGTTGTTTTGAGCCTGGGAATTAAGCTTTAATTAACCTGGGAATCTCATACATATGGAACAGATCATTCTACCATAATATCAGATAGAAGAAAAGGCACTGACTGACAGGAAACCATGGTGGTTCTTCACATGAATCAGTTTGTTATGTATTTCTTTATAGTTCTTATTTCTGCAGCAGAACAAAACAAAGAAAATATTTTAAAAATAATTTTAAAGTGTCATGAAATATAATATATATGTATACATATGAAAATATGGATTATTCAGGATGATCCTGCAGCCTATAGTTGTGAACACCCAGCCTCTGAAACCAGGAAGTATAAAAAAACTAATATGATAAAAACATTATCAAATTTTAACCTTTTTTTATTATTAGGCATTTTCTTCAAGGCAACCAAATTGAAGAAAGTAAAATATAAAATATATATTTTTGACTTTCGATTTTACTTTTACAAAATGACTATAATTGGGGCAGGAGGTTTTTAAAGACCAAATTCCACACATTTATACTTAAAGTAACAGTTGTAATATCTAGGTAAACATCAGTTATGCAACAGTTACCTTGTCAAGATTGGAAGAAGAGAATGGCAGAAGTAAACTGGAATAAGTGAATACCAAACTTGCATGAAATTACACCGGTGGTTCATTTAATTCAAGCAGAAGGCTGTTTTACCTTCCACGTGCCGGAGATGAGAGCCCACCCACGTTGACAAGCAGCACTGCCTGCGCTCCCGCCATTCAGACAGGTGGCCACAGAGATCTAGCCATCATTTTATCTAGGCATACAACACAGTATCAAACATGAAATAGATTTATAGTAACCTTAAAAAAGCAGACACTGAACTTTCTGAAAAGATGCCTGAAATCAGAGTTTTATGGAAAAGACTGTAATTTTGAATTCCCTTAAACTTAGAACTGTATTCAGTAACGTTGCCAAGATTTTTAAAGTTGCCCAGCATGCGCTATACTTTTCAAACTCTATTTTTTGCAGATTTTTTCAAGCTAAAATTATATATAGATGTCACCAAAAATAGAGTGGAACATACATTATGAGCAAATAAATACCACAGTGTCAATACAATCATATATAGCTAATTACCCCCAAAATGTATATCCACTGGTCCTTTGAGGAAGACATTATTTACAGAGTGGCATACGGTCATTGAATAACTGTAAGTGGGTATAAATGATTTATTTTAAAATCGCATTACCTTGTAAGAATTTGATCCCTCTAGTTCTTTATAGCAGCACGATTTTCAGTACTTAATGGTTATGGGTTTAATTTGCATAATAGTCTTTCTACTGAGAAAATACAATGAAATTGTATTCTAGAAAAAAAATTCCAGCTTAACAGTAATGTTTGTCCTTTTTTTTCCTCCCAAAGCAATGAAAATTCATAAATTGAATAGAAAAATGGTATTGCTGAAAGTTGGGAATAAATACCCAAATTTGAAGTCTGGAAGTCAATTTAAAACATCTGCTGTGGGTCAGCAAATATATAGTGGTTCCACATAGTCAATGGGATGATCTACAGAGACGAGGTGAAATCTTATCCATGATGCAAATAAAAACATATGTCATTTACTCCTCTATTCCTTCTCATGAAATGTTTTCATAATTAGGAAACAATTTTTAGAAATCTCAAGGCAACAGAAAAAATGATTGATAACATTGTGTAAAATACCATCGGAAGTACAATTTCCCAAAAACTAATAATTTAGTCACAAAAGCTTCAATTGATCCTTTTATGAATATATATGTTGTCAAAGGGGGGAAAAATTGGCATTCAATTTTAAATCTTGTGTTTCCACTTTAAAATATACAGTTAGCCTGGCCAGTGTGGCTAAGTGGATTGAGTGTCGTCCCATGGACTCAGAGGTCCCAGTTCGATTCCCGGTCAGGGCACATGCCTGGGTTGTGGGCTCAATCCCTAGTATGGGGCGTGCAGGAGGCAGCCAATCGATGTTTCTCTCTCACATTGATGTTTCTAGCTCTCTCTCTCCCTTCCTCTCTCTCTAAAAAATCAATAAAAAAAGATTACAATATATATATATATATATATATATATATATATATATATATATATATACAGTTAATTCCCTCCCTAAAAAAGATTAGTAATAAAAATGCTGTATTACACCAGTTGATTTCAAACTACTCTGTTATTCCTTCTACACTGGTTATATAGAGTGTGAACTTATATTTAGTCAATAATTAAGGAAAACATATATGTATAGTTGTTAGACCAAGTTATACCATAATTAATCAGGCAAAATACAAGTTTTAAAAGATTTATAACTAATTACTACTAATAGCAGTCAAGTTGTTAATATCCTTAAATTCAGAAACTATAGGAAATATTGTTTCCCAAAGTTTATCATAAAATCTTACAAAACTTTATTTATTCATTTTTATTCATTGTTTAGAGAGAAGAGGAAGAGAAAGAGAGAGAGAGATGGACACATCGATGAGAGAGAACATCGATTGGCTGCCTCCTGCATACTCCCCACTGGGGATTGGGCCCACAACCTGGGCATGTGCCCTGACCGGGAATTGAACCATTGACCTCTTGGTGCATGGGTTGATGCTCAACCACTGAGCCACACCGGCCAGGCAAAATCTTGCAGAACTTTGATAGAATGAATCAAGAACCTTTCAAAAAGAATGTAATTTTTCAAAGTTTTAATATAGTCATGAAAATAATATTTTATAGTTATTTCTAGTCTAATGTTAAGATTCATTAATTACTGAAAATACAAGAAAACTGATGTAAAATTTAAACCCTTTAACACAGATACTTGTACACAGTCATTCATGTGGTAACAAAATAAAGTTACAAAAATTAGTCTGTAATAGTTTCTCTTTCCTTGGGGAATATATTGAATACTTTTAATGTTACATATTATCTTAGTTAGATACAAGAAAAATGTGATCTACTT
Organism: Tadarida brasiliensis; assembly: GCA_030848825.1. Lineage (NCBI taxonomy): Eukaryota > Metazoa > Chordata > Mammalia > Chiroptera > Molossidae > Tadarida > Tadarida brasiliensis. Next base: position 38,783,896 of record CM061260.1, on the reverse strand, counting down.
TTTTTCAAAGGAGGGACTAAACCAAGTTAGCCCTCGAATGAAAATAATTAGAAAATTTAGATGGCAGATATGATTAGTATTTCAGAGGGGGAAAATAACCATTCAACACATTTAAATACAACTCAATACTCATCATTCATTCAAAATATCTTACAGTTCTTTATAGCATTACAATTTTCAATATTTAATGATGTTTAAATCAAGAGTAAATTGACAATGTACTCAACATTAATCATTGCATGGGGCAAACTGGGTAACAAGATTAAGTTCCCAAATGTCGGTGGCATTTTTCAAACCTACAAGGACACTTTCATTCCTCCAAATTTAATTGCTGTTTTCACATATTTTTACATAATTTGAATGCAAGTGTCATGATTTTGAAGTTAAAAGGGCTTATATGCACCTCGACTTCCTATAATAAATACTTCTTGCAGTTCATTTCAAAATATTGAAATTGGAATACATAATGCAGAAGGTATCCAGGCATTTACATCGTGGCCTGGTAGTTAATAGATTTAGCATGCACTTCATATACATTATTTTGCAGGTGCGTGGAAAGTGCTTTTAACCGAATAAAATAAACCTCGGCTTCTCTAAATATGTGAACACAACACATTTTTTCCTGGGTTCTCCATCCTGGTACACATATTTCATGGGAATAAAAGCATAAAGCATTTTACTCAATCTCAAGGTAATTCCTTTGTATAGTTCCTACATATTTCTTATTTAACTCCCATGGATGGAATTCCACAAGTTCACAACCATTTCTTAATATAATCTTAGAAATCAACAGTGAGCCTCAATAGGTGTGGAAATTCATTCTCTAGTCTTTAAACTAGTCCTTCCTGAACAGGTGCCAAGAGGAAACTAAAGAATGTGATGTGTGCTATGGGGGAAAGAAGTCCTCGCTTGTGCAAATAAACGATGCTGGCTAAGCATTAAACAGACTTCAACAAGTTCTTTTCAGTCCAGGAGTTCGCACAGCCTGCAATATGCTAACGTGCATTGCTAATATCTAAGAAGGGAATATAATATGCAACATCTTCCCAAGCATCTTTGACCACAGAAGTCTCAGAAAAGTAATATCTCTAAAAAAGAATGTGTTTCTACTAAATATAATGTGTAAATGCTGGAAAAATTTTCCCAGTAAGTCTTTTTTTTTTAAGAACTTCAGAAAAGAGAATTCTAAAAATATTCACATAGAATCTATATTTTTTAATTTTCTTACTAACATGAACTACTGTTCCCTCTTCTTACATTCAAGGAAGAAAAAGGAACATTCAGTGTCCATTAATCCCCCCGAAGGCAATTCCACCTTCATTCTTTTCTCTCAACTGAAGAATTTTAATTCCTTTAAGCTTCCTTCAGAGGTCTTATTTTGAAATTGTTGAATCATTTTTTTTCCTTTTATTGATTTTAGAGAGAGGAAGGGAAAGAGAGAAACATCGATGGGAGAGAACATCGACTGGCCGCCTCCTGGAGATCAGGCCCACAACCTGGGAATGTGTCCTGATCAGGAATCGAACCAGCGACCTCTTGGTGCATGGGTCGATGCTCAACCATTGAGCCACACTGGTCAGGCAGTTGAGTCATTTTTAATGCTCTCTAAATCTTCTACAGTTTGTCTATGACTTTCTTAAATAATATCTCCCTAAAATTTGAAAATAAAACAAAAAGAAGTAAAAGCTTCTCCAATGATTCTTAATTGTTAATAGATATCAAGACTATGTTAATTTTTCTCTTAATAAGAGTTTTACATAATGCACTTCTTAGGAAAGACTACATAGTAGATCTAGATCCCAGCTCTGGTAGTACAGCCCAGAGTCTGTGGAAATGTTTCTGAAGAAAGTTGGCAGGTCTTTTTCATTGGGTTCTTTCCTTCATTTCCACAATTTTTTTCTTTTATATAGTTTTAATAATAAAGACAATATAAAACTCAGTTCTTCCTCTAAACTGTATTCCTATCTTAACCAGGGAATTGGATTTCTGCTATAGAAGCTTCACTGCACAGAACATTTACACATCCAAAATATAAAATTTTCTCTACTGAAAAATGAATAGGGTTTTGGTTTGGAAATAGATTCCAATGGAAGAGCAATGAAAACACTGTTAAAATGCAATTATCTCAAAATAATCAAGTGATCAAAGGTATCATCCTATTTCCTCAAGATAAAAATATATTCCAGTGTATCTGTTAGCAAGCCCAAACTGATGAATTCTTGAGGGCTAACCTCTCTTTATATTAAGTCTGCAGTGTCAAAAACAAAATCCAAAATATCAAACTTCATAACCTGCAGGGACTGAATATTTGGAAGTTCAGTTTCAGGACTGAGATAAAGAAATTGGCAGCTGGTGGGAAATGGTTAGTAGTGGAGATGCTCATGCAGTAGTGAAGGATGACTGATATTAGGGAAGGCAGAATCAAGGAAGGCAAAGATGGGGACCAAGCAGCAGCAAAGGGCAGTACAAGTGCACGTGCAGGGGGGCGTGAAGGGTCGTGGGTGGTGGCGATTCAAATACAGGCATTAGCAGAGGCCAAGCCAAGAGGGATGGTGGCAGGAACAGCAATGGAGGAGGCCAAGATGATAGCTTCTGCATGATACTTGGCACATAACCTTCTGGGGGTAGCACTTAAAGACATCGGTAACCAGATGAAAGGAAAGTCAGTCCTGCGAGCTAAATAAAGAGTCACGTCAGAGTAGGAAAAGCCAGCTGTAAACCAAGTACCAAGGAGCACAATTGGGATGAGAAGCATATCTATCAAAGTGGCATAGTAGGAGGCGTGCTGGATAACTTCCAACGCATGTTTTATTTCAGCTTCAACTGTCTTTTACTGATGTTCCTGTAAAAGCCTCATCTTCCCTCATCCCACCTTAAATGGCTTCTGAGCACGGTAGGCCATGGGGTCTTCGCAGTAGGAGGCAAGGTGAAAGCAGTAGCTATTGCCACAGCAGGCGCAGTGGCATTGGGACGGGAGGGAATGCCAGTCGCTGAGGAGCTGGGTGCAGTCACAGAGAAGCCACAAGGAACAAGAGTCAAGCTACTAAACACTTCCCAGACAGATCACATCTTAAAGATCTTCTTATTTCTAGATCCAAGAATGGAATTTTGACAATCCAATGTGCTATGCAGTGCATCTCAGTGCTGTCTCCGTCGTGCAAGAACCAGAATGCAGCTCAAGGGATTTTAATAAACGACAGTTAATAGAGGTGTGAACAGGGTGAAGGGAACCAAAAAAGAATGCTGCATCACCCAGAGAATACCAGCTGCAGGAAGTTATTCTTGGCCTAGGACAAGAAGGGAAAAAAGCCAACAGTGTTACTGGAGAACGTTAGAGCTGGGGGCATGGACAAGGGCACACTCAGCCAGGGCTGTTGTCATGGAAGGAGGTAGTCACTGCGAGAAATCATGGCCCAAGGAGCAAAAGAATGGCAAGATGGGTAAAAACTCAAACTCTCTCTCCTACCACCCATCATTCTCCTGCCATTGACAGGCATCTATCAGATTTTAACAGAAGCCAGCTATTAAAGGAGCCTAGGTACAAACAACTCAAAGAAGGCAAGATCAGCCTCCCAGAGCATAGAAGAAGACAGAGAAGGACAGAACATGGATCTGGGTGGTGTGGGGTCACCAAGAGATAATAACCACTAGATACATTATAGCATTAATGAGATGCATAGCTAAACCATACTTAGAAATCAACTCTCCTGGCCACAAATATAGCATAGGGTCCCCAAATTATGAGATGGGTCATTAGTGGTAAAACATTCAGAACTTGTGTGTCTGCCATGTATTATCTTCCAAAGACTGGGAGCCAGTAACTGGAGCAAACAAAAACGTGTGATAAGCAGCAATCTTTTGTTTGTATATACTCTCAAATAATTTGATTATTAGAAAATATAGCTAGATATTTCTTTATTAGCATATATGAATAGTAGCAATTAAAAATTATTTTTCTTTTAATGTGGGTCATTTAAAACTGATTTCTCAATAAATATCTTAGCAAGGCTATAGAGTAATCATTTCTGTCTTTTTCAGCAAGTGCTGGTTTCACTTAGTAGTTGATGAATTAATTTAAAAAGAGGGTTTTGGATATGCTCAAAAGTAAGAAAACTGCTAGTAATGCAGATCACGTGTTGTTTGATTTTGACCTGTCTTTCTAAGTTAGTCAGTCAGTTTCTGGATACAGTTACAAAAAGCAGTCAGTTTGGTATGGGTATTTCTGTCTGATGCAAAAACTATTATTTCCTCCTCATAATGCCCCTCCCTCATTAAAAATGCCAGTCTCCTTGCTTCAGTGAATGCATGGCATAAACTACATACTACATTTTTTTCTTAAAAATGAATTTCTTTTATTGAACTGATGCCAAATATCACAAAATAATATTTCAGTGAACATGTGGTGTTTATAGATACCTATACTATTAAAGGAGGATCTAACTTTATAACATAAAAACAGCATATATTTAAAGTGAAAATAACAGCTTAAAGGGCTAAAGACATTTTTAAAAATAAAATCCACTGTTCTATGGCAGATGATGGGAAGAGAGGGAGGACGACAGTGAGAACCAATGGCTACACTCTAACATGGTTAAAGAATTATGCTGATTTGTGAAAACCATACCACGTATTATACGGAGAAAAGCATTAAAATTATTCAACAAAAAAATCAATGGAACAAAAGAGGTAGGTGATTACTACGGAGGATGGTCAGGACACAGAATTGCTATTTTCCGTGGGAGCCTTTGTTGCTACTTTTCTAACACTTCAATGGTTGAAAGGAAATCAAACTGTGAGAACTTACTGCCACTCCAGTGAGCCCTGGGGGATTTGTCACAAAATTGGAACCTGAGTGGCCTCAAGCTTCACAGCTCTGGTCCTCAGAAGTGACAAAAAGCAAAGGGACCAGCAGAGAAAGTAGAGCATTAGTTACACAGAACCGAACACCAACATATTTTGAATTGTTGGGCAAATTTCAGACCACCTTTTCGGTTTTACATTAGACCAAATGACCAAATAATTTCCTTCAAAACATGTGCTATACTTAGGAGTTTCCAAGCAACAACCATTATTTTGTAGCTATTCACAGATAATTCTGAACTTACTCTTCTCTGGAAGAAAGCTTCTTAAATACTGAAAATTGGATAAATAACTAAAAACTAGACTGGATTTGCAACTCTTTTTAGAACATATTTATGTTGTCATTTTACTAAAAAACTAAGAAAATATAGGAACATTCAGGGAACTTAACTCTTGGTCCCAGAGGTGATGGACATCAGCAGTCTGTTTTGGAGTTACAGAGAAAGCAGTAGACTCCAACTACACAATGCCCACTATTCCCCGACCTCTGATGTCCTCACTGGGAAAAATACTTCTGTTTGTCTCCACTTGGAACAAGACTGTACTAGCTGAAATATTGTTTAAACAACTGTCTCTCTCTGACTCAGTGTTTCTTATGTGAGGCCCATGGACTTCCAATCACCTGGAGTGTTTGATTAAAATGTAAATTCCCAGCCCCCTTACACAGGTAATTCATATACATATTACATTTGAAAACCACTGCTAGAAAGAGCTCCTGTATTATTTCAGGAGCAAGATTATAAAAATTAGATACCTTTAGAATAGTTTAGGAAATGATGGGATACCTGAGGGAAGAATATTTTGAGTAATTCAGGAAGGACTAAAAGTGTCTAATATAAATCAAGCATGATAAATACTTTAATTTTGTATTCCCCATTCCACCTGACCCCCCTCTTTCTGGTTGAGGATTGTGGATTAAAGTGGATTGCAGAATTCTATGTAATCATATATATTCTACTACTACAGTCTGGAAGGGAAAAAATGTAAGCTTGAAGGTCAACCAATATGTTTCCTGATTCCTAAATGTATTTAAAAGGCCCTTACTCTTTTAAATTTCACAATTTTGTGTATCTTACTATTATATATTAACAGAATATAAATCAGAAATAAATCTTAATACTAAGCAATAAATTTTATGGACACTCTTATTTGTATAACTTTTTTTCCTGCAAATACAAATTATATAACCTAAGCTAACAGTTTCCCAACAGCAAAGAACTTTTATCTATTTAAGAAAACACCCACTATGCATACAATTATATGAAAACTAAAGTGACAGGAAAAGTCTGATTAAATACTTATGAGCATGAAGCAAAGTGACCACTATTTGAAGAGGAAATTATGATACCTAAATTGAAAATGATTAAACCTATATAAAAGGGCTGTAGAACTTGACTGGTTATAAATCAAACACTCAACATATAAACAAAACGTTCCTACATACTAAAAACAAGGTAAAAATTAAAAACAGTGTTCACAATACAAATATAAGATAGCTAAGAATCTAACAAGAAAGCTAAGAACAAATATAAATTTTACTGAGGGACATAAAAGACGTCTTTCTTCCCTCCCCCTTTTTTTTTCTTTACGAAATAATTAAGACAAAGTAATTGAGTGATGCAGAGTGAGGAAAGCATCCTCATAGAGTGGGGCATGGATCAATGATGGTCCAGAGCAAGACCCTGGTGGGGGGGTCCACATAAGGAGGTGACTTCTGTGTGGGGAGTCAGACCATTAGTGAGGTGAGGTGGCCGTCAACAGAGGGGCAAGCACAGACATAGTTTGTTGGAGCTCAAATGGGATGGGGAAGGTGTCCACACAGGGGAGAGCAGACCGTTGAGGACTGTCAGCGCCCAAGTGAGGTAAGGAGCACACCTCTGCAGAGAAAGGGGCACTGGCAGCAATGAGAGATGGGTTTCATCCAAGGGAATTGATCAAATCTTAAGAAGATTGGAAGCCATGTTCCTCACTAATAGATAAGCAATATGCAAATATGAAAAGGGAGAAAACCAGAATGAATTCTGTGGTGTTTGATTAGAATTTGAAGTATTAATGCAAACTCATTGTTTTAAGTAGATAGGTAGGAAGTCATAGCAATATTGATGTGACTGTGTATGAATTTATATTCCCTAGCTCTGTTCACTGAAAGCCTAGAGCGATACTCCAAGAGTAACACCTAGCACACAGATCTTGGCTTTTAAATATTATTTTCCTCTAAAAGGAAACAGTCACTCCTAGAAGATAACATAAGAGAAAAATATGGAAGACCTTGAGTACGGCAATGATTTTTTAAATACAATACCGAAGGCACAATCCACGAAAGAAATAATTGATAAGTTGGACTTCATTAAAATTAAAAACTTCTCTGCAAAAGACACTGTCAGGAGACTGAGAGGACAAGCTACAGACTGGGAGAAAATGGTTACAAAAGACACATCTGATAAAGGACTGTTATCTCAAGTATACAAAGAACTCATAAAACTCAACAATGAGAAAACAAACAACCAGAATATAAAATGAGCCAAAGCCTTTAACAGTTTACCAAAGATATACACATGGAAAATAAACACATGAAAAGATGCTCCACTTCATATGTCATCAGCAAAATACAAACTAAAACAATGAGATACCACTAAATACCTATTACAATGGCCAAAATCAGAACACAGACAACAAATACTGGAGAATGTGCAGCAACAGCAACTCCCATTCATTGCTGGTTAGAATGCAAAATGGTCCAGCCACTTAGCAGTTTCTTACAAAACTAACCATACTCTTATTATACGATCCAGCAATCAGCTGAAAACTTATGTCTACATGAAAACCTGCACATGGATGTTTACAGCAGCTTCATTCATACTTGCCAAAACTTGGGAGCCACCAAGATGCCCCTCAGTAGATGAACGGATAAATAAACTGTTCTACATTCTGACAATTAAGTATTATTCAGCACTTAAAACAAATGAGCTATCAAAACATGGAGGAAACATAAATGCATATTAATAATTGAAAATCTGAAAATGCAGCATATTGTATGATTCTGAATATATGACATTCTGCAAAAGGCAAAACTATAGAAACAGTAAAAGATTGGTGGCTATCAGAGGTGGAGGGGTAGGAGAGATGAACAGGCAGAACACAGAGAATTTTAGGACAGTAAAACTATTCTGTGTGATACTACCACGGTGAATAGATGTCATTACATTTGTCAAAACCCATAGAATGTACAACACCCAGAATTAATCCTAATGTAATCTAGGACTTTCGGGGATCATGATGTGTTAACATAGGTTCCTTGATTTTTAACAAATGTACCACTCTGGTGGGGAAATGCTGACAATGAGGGAGGTTACATATGTGGGGTCAGTGGGCATATGAGAAATCTCTGTACCTTCCCCTTAATTTTGTGTTGAACCTAAAACTGCTCTAAAAATTAAAGTCTGATTTATATCTAAAAAAAAAAAAAATCATGCAAAAAACATTAATTACAAAAATAAAAAAAGGCTTACAGATGTTGACTTAATCAGATTTGTCAGTAAATATGCCATACAAATAAAAACATTTTATACATATATATGAAATAATTTGTATATTACATTTATTTACTACATTTGATAATATAAGAAAATTAGCATGACTTAAAACAGATACTGACTTCCTACTTGTTCAAAACTACTCTTCTCCCAAGAGGAACAAAACGTAGTGTAAATGAGGAAAGAAAAGAAAAGAAAAGAAAAGAAAAGAAAAGAAAAGAAAAGAAAAGAAAAGAAAAGAAAAGAAAAGAAAAGAAAAGAAAAGAAAAGAAAAAAGAAAAGAAAAGAAAGAGGGCTCCTTGGAGAAATGCCAGGTTCCAGGCCTGGAGAAGGGAAAGTGCAAGATGAACTTGAAACATCTTACTGTACCAGAAAGCAAGGCACCACTCAAACATGACAGGGCCCATGTCAAAAGGGCACAAGACCTGCCCTGCAGTGCTCTACCTGGTCAAACATGGGAAAATATGACCATGGGGGGAAAAAAAGAGTAACTTATTATAACCCATTAAAAAATTAAATATAAGGAGTACATTCTAAAAATTAGTTACTTAATTAAGTTAGCTGGAAATGGGATATTTACATAGTGTTCAGGTATCTCCTTCAAAATAATTATTAATTACAAAGGGGGAAAGAATGATTTTATAGGGAAGAAGACTGGCAGACATCACTTAATGAAGCCCCACCTGAGAGGATGCAATGAGAAGAACATAGCATCACTTCTGTTCTATTCCTCCCAAAGACACATGCTCTATAGCTAATCATGAAAAAACATGGAACCCAAACTAAATGACTGCCTAACAACTGCCCTATAACCCTTAAAATGTCAAGGTTATAAAGTTCAAGAAAGATTGAGCAACTGTATCAGATTGAATGAACAAGGCTGAAAGACATGCTAAATACATGACTGTGAACTGGATCCTTTTGTTACAAAGAACATTACTGGAACACTTGGCAAAAACTAACAGGTTCTGAGAACCAGATGGAGTAACATATCAGTTTTATTTTCCCGATTTTGATTGCCGTATTGCGATTAAGAAAGAGAATTCTTTATTTTTAGGAAATGCACACGAAAGTATTTGAAGAGGAAGGAGATGGGCAACTCTCATATGGTGTAGGAGAAAAATAGGCATTTGTACTGTGCATGAAACTTTTTATAAGTTGTAGATTGTTTCAAAATAAAAAGTAAGGACCAGGAGAGTATTATGCTAAGCAAAATAAGCCAGTCAGAGAAAGACAAATATCACATGCTGTCACTTACGTGTGGAATCGAATGAACAAAATAAACTGATGAGCAAAATAGGTCGAGAGGCATGGAAGTATGGAACAGAATGACATATCTGGGAGGGGAAGGGTTGGAGCAGGAAGAGATTAACAAAGAACTTACATGCATATATGCGTATATCCATGGACACAAGGCAATAGTGTGGTGAAGGCCTGCGGTGGGGAGGCAATGGCGTGGAGGGGGGAAGTGGGAGGAAATGGGGGACATCTGTAATACTCTCAACAATAAAGATAATTTTTTAAATGCTTTGAAAAATTGATAGACTTGGATCCTGATTCTGAAACTTCAATGGTATAAAGAATATTTAAAATTGACTTGGTTAATAAAATTCTAATAACATTATTTTTAACTTAACAAATATTCCACAATCCACCTGGAAGAAAGAGTGGACAAAATGGCAAGAAAATATTTGAAAAGGGAGTAATACAAACAACTTGTATTACTTAATATTATAAAATTTTTAGAAATATATAATAAATGAAAACAATGTAACATTTTTCCTAATAAACAGATCAATGAAAATGAAGATGTCCAAAGGATACAGACTCGTGTGAGCATTTTGTGCATAACAAACACGTTTAAAATTAGTATGGAAAGATGGGCACGTCAGTGCTGCTATTTAGAGCCTTATCTTGTACTTCACAACCAAAGAAGTTCTGAATGAAACAAAAATTTAATTGTAAAAAAATCAAAACATAAACATATCTAAAAAAAAAAAAAAATAGGCTAATATGTATATAATTTGGTGTCACCGAATCTAAAGTTGATGTCCAAGAAAGAAACCATAAAGGAGATCTACATTCCCATAAACAGAATAAAGAGACAATAGATTAGAATAATTAAATAACTCTCCAAGATGCAATTCAATTGCAAATAAATATATTTTAAAATGTTTATTAGTATCCAAAGTTTTGAAAATTTAGGCAATGAGAAAGAGCACACCTACTGGGTTGGCAAATATTAAAAACAATGTAATGTCAAGCACTGAAGAGGGCACACTGAACTTTTGCAAGAGGGATTACATACGGTCACCACCATTGGGGAGGGCACATTGAGAATATATGTTAAGAGGATTGAAGATGTGCATATCCCTCACTCCAAAAATTCCCCATCAAGAATTTACCCTAAGGAAATAATCAAATAATTCTGCAATGTATATACAATGGTTGTTGTTGATAATAGGAAAAAAACTGAAACAATAAAAAAAAAAATCATGTAATTAGATGTCAAATTATGTCATTGGAACAACAAACTAATAACTGTCATCTAATATTTCACCTATAAATATTATAAATAAATGCATTACAGCATTAACAGAGCATTTTGTATTTAAAAGTGTGTGGGTGTGCATATACACACACTATCAAATACAATATGCACACACTCTCAGAGGCAGAGAATTAGAGAATAAAAGAGACAGAGAAAAAAAAGAATGGATAGTTATCGCAGGATGATAGGATTCTAGCATTTGCCTATCTGAACAACTATTTCTTTTCTAATTACTATAAAATGAGCCTGTGTTTTGTAATTAAAACAGTAATAAAACTATAAAAAGTTGTGAGGGAAACTTAATCGCAAATTAATAAGGAGGCAGAAAATGTACAAAAAAGTTTAGTTAAAAAAGAAATAAAACATTTAAAGAATGCAGTCAATTTAATTTTCATATTGTGCATTCTCTTCCTTTTGTATTACAATATTTTTTATCTGATTTACATGTAGCAGAATTATTAAGTTACAAAACAGTTGTGTAAGTAATAGAGCACCAACATCATGTCTTTAAAATTGCAAGTCATTGTTGCAAGCAATCTGTTACCAATTTTCACATTTCTGCGTACTGTATGATATAGAACTAAGCAACTCAAAAGAATTAACATTCATATTTGATACATATTTTCTGAGAGATTTGAAATCCACATACTGATAAAATATGAATTACTAATTTTATAAAAGGAATGATTGTTTCCATGAAATTAGAGATGCTTATATGATTCAGATAATTAAGCAAGATAGAAAAATGTTCTTTTTAAATGTAAATAGATTACTTAGAGAATTGAGTTGAAATATCAATTTAAGAACTATTTTAAATAATTTTAATTAGTGAACTTTCAATTGATTGTCTAATTTCATAATCTTAAAATGGAAAAAGACAATTTTTTTAAAAAATCATCAGAAAAAAATTTTAATTTATTTTCTATTCCACAGAATCTTTTAGACATTACAGGACATTTAAATTCAATAACATGAACGAATAAAACAAATATAATTTGTATAGACACAGGGAATACCTTGTAACATAAAAAAAAAAAAAAGTCCAAATGTAATGCCTAATACAAAAAAGTAGATCATCTTCTGTATACAAGCAAATAACACAAAGTACTAATTCCAAATAATGGATTCCCAAGGTCACCAATTTGTACTCACAAGAAGTTCTAATTTTATAATTATAAGAGCATATATTGATATTACTGAACTTGAATGTAGAATTAAAATAGATAGGTGAAATGTTACAATTGAATCCATGGTAACAAAAGGGTTTATTCTATAACAAATTCCAAAAACATAACTGCAGACTTCAAAATAAACACTTGGGTTTTCTTATATCTCTATTGACGTGCATCAGACTCACTTCAACTATATATTTTAAAGTGATATAGTTTTTGTGCTTGAACCATGCCAGCATCCATTTGATCACATTAAATTCTAGAGGTCACAATTATTATCTGCAGCCATAGATCTCCCCACCCATCATTTCCAGTCTTGATTCCTACATATTCTGGATTGATATCCAAGTGAGAAATGAACACATTGTTTTGCATTGCTTTTACTAGGCAAAGTCTCAGGATTAAACTTGACAGGGGTCTGCTTTGTGATCAAAGCCAATATTTTGTGAACTAAAGCAGTCATTTAGAAATTTGGAAAGCCAAAGAAATGTGAGTTAAGAAAAATTGTTCATGCAGTGGAAGAAGCTGCTCCACAATGCCCTGTTTTTCCTTTGGCCTTTCAATGTCAGCACTGAAGGTGGGTAATCACTGAAAGAACAGAATGAAATCAATCTAATAAGGTGCCATGTAGTCTATGCACACGATCTCATTTAACCCCCCATGCCATGAAGAAAATATTGTTATTTCCATTTTACAGATGAAAAAATAAGACTCAGAGGGATAAGGTTATATAGTTCATAAGTTTGGAGAACAGAATGAATAGCTTGGGCATTTTTCTTTGCTTATTCCCTCAGTGATCTAATCCAGTCTCATGGTTTAAATACCATCTATATGTCAACATTCCAAAATCTATATCTATATCTATATCTATATCTATATATCTATATCTATATCTATATCTATATCTATATCTATATCTATCAAGCATGGACCTCTCTCTGGACTCTGGATTCCTCTGTCCACATGCCTATAAGACATCTCTACTTAGATTCCTAGAAGACTACTCAAATTCAACATGTCCAAAATTGAACTATCGATATTAACTTCCCAAAACCTGCTCCACCCTCGGCCTTTTCCATCACAGTTGAGGGCAACTTCATCCTTCCATTTTCTCTTGACAAAAACCTTGGTGTGATCCTAAACTCAAGTAGCATAATCTACTTTCAATCTTTAAGGAAATCCTGTAGGCTCTATTATCAAAACATTTCCAGGATTCAACCACTTTTTTACCACCTCCATGTCACCATCCTGGTAAAAGACATGATACCGGCTCATCTAGAGTATTGCAACACAGTTGTAACTAGCCTCCTCACTTAAAAAGTTGATCCAAAAACCAGAATTATCTTTTTAAAATGTAAGACTTCTGATCACAACCCTTCAATGTACTCATCCTAATCAGAGTAAAATCCAAAGTCTTTACAAGGTTCTGGAAGGTCCTACCTGATCTCACCACACCCTTTATCTCTATGACCTCATCTCCTAATACTCTCCCTCTCACTCCCCTAACTCAGCCTTAGTTGCTTCCTGATGTACGCCAGGCATGCACTCACTGTGGGGAATTTTACACAGACTGCTCCCTCCACCTGAAGAGCTCTTCCCCTAGATGTACGACTTGCTTCCTTTACCTCCTTCTTAGTGAGATTTACTTTGACCATTCAGTTTTGAATTTAAATGATACCTTCCCTCCCCAATGTCCCTCACTCCTTCTCTGCTTTATTGTTTTCTTCATGGCACTTAACATCTTTGAACACATTATACAAAGTATTTATTTATTTTGTTTATAGTCTGTTACCATTACAGTAGGATATGAGCTCCATGAACACAGGAATTTTTATCTGCTTCATTCACTGTTGTTTCCCAAGAGCCTAAAATTGAGCCTAGCATCATAAATATCTTTGACAAAATGAATGACTAGATCTAACATTCAATTCTAGTCTATTTTCACTATTAATCCTATCTTACCAAATGTCTCCTACTTCTTTGTTTCTTATTAACGAGCATTTTACCCTTAGATTAAACACTTCTGGATTAGAAATTCTATAAACATCTGAGTGTTCAGCTGCAATGGAATGTCCATAAGACCATGCCAGGTCTTAACCAATCTGGAATCGTAACATGAAAGTATGTTCATCTTCCACCAAATTTTTATCAGCCAATCTTTCCAGACAGTCCCATCTTTATATCTAAATTCCTTATCTTATATTACTCTCAGGAAATAGGAATATATGTCCAGAGAAACAAAATCAGCACAAGGAAGATGGTGAAGTGTGAAAAACATCTGGTGGAACAATAATAGAGTGAAGGATAAATGCAAAGACAAACCAGAAAAAAAAAATTTACAAAAGCTCATCAACAAAGAGATATGCCCGTGCCATGGAAATTAATGTTTCAAAATTTGGATCATGAAAAAAATGTCTACAAAAGTGTAGAGCATAAGGATAAAAGGTACAGGGTAGAAGTCATCTGAAATATTTAGCCTATCAAGCTGCTGGTGAAAGGATCACAAACCCTCCAAGAAAGTCAATAGCTGTCCAGGAAAAGCTGAGTTGAGAATGAAAAGCAATGAACCTTTATTGAGCTCATCCTACATCAACATATTGGGCACTTAGCAACATACTGATGCTCAAAGGGGTTCGTTAACTTAATTGAGTTCATGATTCTAAAGCTCACTCAAGCACTCAGAAAGCAATACCTTTTCTCTGCTGTAGGTCAAAGCAGAAGTTTGGGGAGCCAAACGACAAATATACCTGGGGGAGGAGGGAGAGGATTGTCATGCCGCACTACCTACAGGTTCAGAAGAAGCTATGCCTTTATTTGTCTTAGTACCCCATTCCAAGACTCCAATAAGTGGTACAATCCTATTTTAGAGGTAACATTATTGAGACTCAGCCAGATGTCAATCATTAATACATGACAAAGTTAGAAATGATATGTACATCATCCAACTTCAAGTCGAGTGCACTAGCCACCCATCAAACTCTTTGTCACCCTACTTCTTCTAGGAACACGCAAATGACTTGTCTTCACACTGCTAAATGACTTGTTGAGGAATAAAAAAATAAGTATCACAGAAAGAGATGCAATGCTTGTCAATTGCCTTAAATTATCACCCCCTCCTACCCCCTGCCATCTCGTTAGATTTAAACAGCAGTCCCTTTATAATAGGGAGCCGTAAATTTGCCTATTTTGCACTTGACAAAGGAGATTTTTGCTGAAAGCCTTGCTTGAAGATCCAGAATTTAACCACATACCATTGAGCTACTATAATTATTTGGAGGAATGTTAAATCTAAGTATTTGAAATCACCCTTGAATCATAATTAGCTTGAAAAACAAATGTGGTTTTCAAGATACTCTAAATGTTCTGATTTTGCCTGATAAACACTGAACCAAAAACCAAAGAAACCAGTTTCCCCCTTCAGTGCCTGCCCCTAGTCTCCTTCTGTATCTTACTGTGAGTTCTTACTTCGATGTATTTGCTTAGGGGTTTCAGTGGACTTCTCTGATGGAGATTTTCATATGTGGATGCCTTAGGGCCTCTCCACTGCTGGTCCCAGGATCCCTGCCCATCTGAGACTTCCTGTTTTCTGTTGATTATTTTTAGGCCCTACATCCTCAGCCTTCTCAACACCACTCCCTCAGTTCCTTGTGGTCCTGCTCCAACAAACCTGACTTCAAAGTGAGAGGTTGCTCCCTAAATCCTCCTTCCGTGCTCCCCACAAAGACATCAACGTGCAGGTCCTTTACCTTTCAAGGGTTTGACCGCTAATCACCAGAGAAAGACAGTGCTCACCACGGAGAAGTGACACAACACACAGCGTCGTTCTTACTTCATGTCTAAAGCTCCTGATTTCCATCTGAGGCGACAAACCGAAGCCTCCATATGTCTCTGCTAAACAAACTATAGGAGTAATTCTGGGAAGATTATAAAGGCCCACTGATCCCTTAAATCTACTGGTGTCTGAGCTGCCTGAGGATTGCTCCTTCTCCGTTCCAACTCAAATATAGCCGTGTAATCATTCCTGGGCAGGGGGTTGGGCATTCTCCTCACCCTGCTCCCTCCCTTGCCCAGCATGTTCTGTACTGCCAGTACGAAGACTACTGCTATAGACTGAATGTTTGTCTTCTCCCCGCTCCCCAAATTCATATGTTGAAACCTAATTCCCAATGTGATGATACTTGGGGATGGAAGCCTTGGGATTTGGGTAGGTCATGAGGGTGGAGCCCTCATGAATGAGATTAGGGCCTTTATCAAAGAGACCCCCCGGGAGGTTCCTTCCCCATTCTGCTGTGTCCCTAAGGTGAGAAGACAGCCATTTGTGAAGCAGGAAGTAGGCCCCTGGCAGATACCAAATTTGCCTTAATCTTGGGCTTCCCAGCTTCAAAAAGTATGAGAAAAAAATTTTCTGTTGTTTAAGTTGCCCAATATATGATATTTGTTATAATAGACTGAATGGACGAACTATATATAAATATCTCCTTTCTCACACTCAGGTCAGTGTTCGGGAATTCCCCTCTCTTTCCCTTAAGCCAGGGATACAGGTACCATGTGGCTGCCAGACGGAGCTTGGGGACAAGGTGCTCAGAAGACCATTTCAGGTCCTGCAAGCCCCTCTTCCCTCTGGGCTTCCTGTTGAGATACGTCACACACCCAGTGCAGTCTACGCGTGGAGATGCCACTGATGCAACCTGTCCGTGCAGAGCTCACACCAAGCCCTCTGCTGCTGGTGGTGGCCTTCCACACCAGTCACTAGCGCTTCCTTCCTCCTCCTCTTCCCAGGGAGCAAGGGTGGGAAGCTCACCTATCTTCAGGTCCAGGGCTTTCCACTTGAACCACCATTTCAGCCTAGAACTTCTCTAGACATCTGGGGGGGGGGGGGAGGGTCGTAGTTCCCCAAGGAAGTGCTAACTAATCAATGCCTGCCAGACTTCTGTAAGTTGGCAAAATTCCTGTGGATCTTTTCCTCAGTAATGGTCCCTTCTTCTAGACTGGGAAGTACTATTTGAAAATTTTAAATGAAATAAACAGATAGATGCATAGATGAATGACTGGATGGATAGATGATAGATAGATAGATAGATAGATAGATAGATAGATAGATAGATAGATGATAGATAGATACATAATAGATAGAACCCCCCCAAAATAATAATTTGTACTTCTTTGCCTAAGGGTAAATGTGTACACCAAAATCCCACAGGCAGAAGAATATTTAAGCGGAGTCCCATTGCATGCCCCCAACCACTTCCCTCACAAATAGATTAGAAATAGACTGTGTGTCAGGGAAGTGGCTTGGCTGGGTAGCAATGCAGGAAGAGAATGAAAGACTGTTTATAAAGAAAGAAGATAAATACTGCCAAAGAGTCAAGTACAACTAGTCTTCATTCTCATTGTATCCTTTCCGTCTGTAGCACAAACCACAAATAATAGTTTCCTGAAGAGAATGACTGTTACATGGAAAGAAACCTAAGAAACC
The DNA here is from genome assembly GCA_030848825.1 of Tadarida brasiliensis. Lineage (NCBI taxonomy): Eukaryota > Metazoa > Chordata > Mammalia > Chiroptera > Molossidae > Tadarida > Tadarida brasiliensis. The sequence continues at coordinate 38,766,304 of CM061260.1, read as the reverse complement.
ATTTGTCACCAACATCACGCACTACAAACTCTATTGTTTTATTTATTATAATCAGGTCAACAAAGTATCATATATGAGCCAGTGGATATTTTTTTATTTTATAGAATCATTCTTTCCTGTGGCTGTGTGTAATGAGATTTACCGGATGCTGTCAAAGCTGGGGGACTGAGAAGTACTAGGAATAAGACTGGCCCGGCCGGTGTGGCTCACTAGATTAAGCAGTTCGTTCCCGGTCAGGGCACATGCCCGGGTTTCGGGCTCAATCACCAGTAGGGGGCGTGCAAGAGTCAGTCAATCAGTGTTTCTCTCTCACATCGATGTTCCTCTCTCTCCCTTCCTCTCTCTAAAAAATCAATAAAAATTTTTTTTAAAGACTCTGTACTGGCTGATGGCCCAGTTGCTTAGAGCATCGTCCCATACACCAATAGGTTGTGGGTTTGGTTCCCAGTCAGGGCACATATCTAGGTTTCGGGTTTGATCCCTTGTTGGGGAGCATATGGGAGACAATGGATAGATGTTTTTTTCTCACATTGATGATTCTCTCTCTCTCTCTTCCTCTCTTTCTAAAACAGAAATCAATAAAAACGCATACTCTGGTGAGGATTAATAAAAGAATGAAGCCCTTTTGTTCAAAGAGGAAGTACAGCAATCTGCCTTTCCAATGTTTTCATGATTTGGGTTAGAATAGGCGAGGATAAAACAACAGAAAACCTAGACATGTTCACTAAACTCTGGCCGGAGAAACCTCCGCTCCAACACCAGACAGTTGGAATCAATACATTTTCTTGAAATATTTTGTCAGTGTCGTAATTAAGAGAGTACCCTAGAGACGGTAGGCATTTGGTCGTTTCTTCATGAGAAAGGTCAGTCTGCTAATAAAGATACGTGACTTCTATTTCTCTTGTGGTGTACTGTTTTTCTCTTTCCACCGTGGGACTCAGACTAGCTTACCCGATGTCCTTACAGCAGCCCTGGTTCTACTGTTTTACAAGAAAATCACTACTACAAGTATGCGTGCACGTGTGTGTATGCGTGTGTGTGCATGTGTGTGTGTGTGTGTGTGTGTGTGTTAGAAAGAGACAGAGAATGAGAGAGAGAGAGAGGGAGAGAGACAGTGTGTTTGAACACTGGTGTGTTCATCTAGTTTTATGCTTCATCTTTATTTTTGGTAACATCATTTACATTACAAAAACAATGCCAGGGCATAAGTTTCAAACATACAAACTTGCTAATAGTATTCTAGAAAGGGACAATGGCAGGATCAGAGAGAATACCTCTTGTTCCAAATACAATTTTACATTCTGAAATATGATTTACTTTCTGGATTGCAGCCAGGCAATTACCATTCACAAATATTTCAAGTGGGAGAAATGAAGTGGTTGCTTCTAGCCCCATAATTTGGAATTGCTGCTAACAGATTTTACATATCAACTTTCCTGCCATTCTTTTTTAGAAAATACAATAAAATCTTAATATTTCTGCATTACAGGCCTTATTGTCAGCTCTGCTGATGCTGGAGACAAAACTGTGTAAGTGGCTCCCTCTGGTGCTGCTACTAGTATTAGTGTTTTATCCACAACCACAGATGTAAACCAGATTGTCTCGGAAAGGTAAGTAGAAGCCCTCAGGGTCCGTGTTACTAGAAACGTCTCCTGGGAGAGAACTCCACTTGGAATAAAAATAGATGAGAGTGCCGTCTTTCCTGATATGAGAACAGACATAAATTCTTCCTTGGCCTTTTTTTCCTACACTTCATATACACCAAAGGGAACCACAGAAGGTAAAAGAAAAGTCGTGTTCACTAAACCTTGGTCGGAGCCCCCCATTTGTGTTGCTGAAAATGCTAATGCCCCAAGAAACCATCTCAGTTCTTCTAATGGATGGCCGCGTGGCCATCAGTCACCAGCCCAGGACTCTGCTCCGACCTGTGTCCTACACCGCAGTGAAGAGAGCAAAGGTGGGTTCCTAAAAAGACGGTTGCAAGAGGCGGCTGCAGGGTTCAGAACAGCATCTGAGTGGCAGAGGGCAGGACGCTGGCAAAGCCTCCATGGCTGCGATCCATAACTGTCGCTGATGACCACTCTTTGCAATATCAGTCCTACCCAGACAGCCAAGGTCTGAAACGCAGGCTTCCGGGGCAGTCACCGCAGCAGAAAGCCACAGTGATGAGTCTAGGGCCATCTGCGGGCTCTCCCGTGTGGGTGTTGTCCTCCTTTCTGCCCAAGAGGCAGCGCACCCTCCCTGGTACACGTCTCCAAAGCACAGTGCAGCCCCCACCAGCAGCAGAATGCTAACGCGTTATCACTCTGCACACTGCGAAAACAACTGACCATATGTAGCCTATGCCAGCGGAGCTGTAACTGTGAAGAACAATGGCTCTGAGTCAACAGCAGAATTAAACTACTCCCTCTTGTGAAGCTCTTCTGAATATTTTAAGTGTTGCCTTGAAAGTGTGGGATTATGTGCAAGCATAAACATTAACTTAATGCAATTTTTTTTTTTTTTTTGGTTCGAAATATGCCAGAGTTTCAAAATCAGAATTGAAATGCAGAAAATAACTTTGGGATAAATTTAATTTTTTTCAAGTGTGATTAAAACATGATTGAAGAGGCATACTTTATGTATAATTAAAGTTGCTTTGTAATTAAGAGATTTAAGCATGTATAGAAAATGATACAGCTTAGTTTGGAGATTTTACAAAGGTGCCTATTAGACACTCCCTCCCCAGCAAGCCCATGACTCAAATGTTTTCACATCTTAATGCTGATGGAGTCCTTGAATTTTTTTTAAAGCTCTCAATTTCATCATTTCTAAATGTTTTATGCTTCCTTCTTGTGTTAGTAAAATAAAACAGCCCTATCTTTCTTATATTAGCCAAAACAGGAATGTAGAATACTTTATATCTAACTTCAAAGGCTCCAAAGAATTCCCAAGATCTCTGCGACACAGTCTGACTTGTCTTTCTCTTCTGCACTGTGTCTAGCACCATGTCTGACCTAGTGCATAGAAAGTGTGTGATAAATGGCTATTATTGCTTGAACAGAGTGTTTGTATATTCGCATGGAGGGTTATGCTTGTAATAAGAACACTTTTGGACATTCTTTATGTGCCAGGCCAAGGTGCTATAATATATTATTTTATCTAATCCCACAACAGCCCTATGAGGTTGACATTATCAACCCTATTGGACAGATACATGAACTAAATCAAAGAAAGGATGAAGAACACACATGATCACACATTTTAATACTCACGTAGCAACAGGATGACATTTGGGGCTAAAGAATGGAGCAGAACAAGGTTGTTTTCTCAATCTTGTTCATTTTTGTTAGCCTTTTCCCACACCTCAGTTCCTCAGTCCCCTAACCTCCCCGGGGGTTGGCTCTTGGCCTCCCCATAGGGTCCTAAAGCATCCTTCTGGTAGGAACCAGGGCTTGATCTCACTGGCAATAGTCCTGGTTTAAACTGATCTTGCGGGCCTTCCCCATCAATACCTGTCTATTTTATGTTTCATTTATTTCAGCTGAGAATCACGTGGAAGAAAAATTTGTACAAATGTATTCGTACTTGAGTGCTGGCTGCTGACATTCATAGTTAGGAAGTTTTTGCAATAGTCCCATTGGGCAATGGAAAATTTTGAATTAGAGTTCTGGTTTTAGATACAGAAAGGGAACAATGAAAGAGACTACAAGGGTCAGGAGGCATGGGTATGGAGGGAAAGAAATCATATTATGAAGGTAAGAAAAATATAGACTAGATTTATTTTCCTGGTGACCAAGAACTCACTTCCCAGTCTTTCCCCTTTCCCATCTAAAAGTGCATGAAATAGGAATAACCTTTCTAAGAAAAGTCGTTGTTTCTTCTCATGCTTTCTCACATCTGGTATTCGCCTACAAGTTTCAATTCAATCACACAGATAGATGGATAGAGAGAAGTTAGACAGATACACACACACATATATATATACATATACATATACATATACATATATATATCAGTGATATATATATATATATGTGTGTGTGTATATATATATATATATATATATATATATATATATATATAATCACTGCTTTGCAAGCTTGAGCATAGCAAGAGATTTAAGGGATATTGCAAACGTAAAGATACTCTTTATACTCTCCATATCCGCCCAATAGATCATTCCATTCCAGTGACTGTGCCCCTGTCTGTCCTAGAGCATCATCACTCGCTCTTTGTCTTTGCAGGGTTGCACGGTAGAGAGGGGGCCCCGTAAGGAAAGGTAGTTCTGTGAAGTCTCATGCTTTTTTAGAGTTTAAGAGAAGACTGGTGAAGTAATGACATTCTAAATTGAATACCAGGACTATCCCCACTGCACTTCTGACTGACAGAGTCATCATGAACCAATCCGTGAGGCATTATGACCATGTTTATGGAGTTCTATAGAAAACATGCTCTGATTCCTTCTCTGTTCCCAGGGTGCTGGTTATTCTAGCCACTGGCTCCCAAAATGAGCTGCTGTTTTTTACAGAGAATGGATTCAAGGAGAGTCAGGAGGGACATATTGATTTCATGTGCAATTTAGTAGAAACAGAAGGATATATCTCACTTGAAACTGCACCTCTTAGACCCTAATAAAATGTTACATTTTTGTTGTTGTTATTGTTAATGATGAGGATGATCACTGGATGTTAAAAGACAGATTAGCACCAACTTCAGTCTTCCTCCCTTAAGCAAATGAAACATTTTGGTTACAAGTGTCCTGTAACCAGCAGATGTAAAAAAACTGACTGAAGTACTATAATGAAAGGGAGAATGGAAAAGAAGATATGTTTGGGGAGGCAGAGTGTTCCTGGTACTTCCTGGAGGGAAGGTGTCTAACTTAGAAAACAATATCTGGACAGACCATGATAAGAATACTCTCCACATTTGATGACAATCAAATGATCTCAAATTGAGTTGGTATCAACCAATGGCATTAACAGACATGCTCAGAAAGTTATAGTTTTCATTTTGAATAATTTAATTGGTTTTCTGGTAGAAATGAGTTTTTCCTGATATAAGTGATATAAACCAGTTTTTCCAAGAACTTGTTTATCTCTGAGTGAATATACAATCGGTATTACTGATCTGCAGAGGTCCTAAGCCAAACCACTCAGCACAGAACGAGATACATCTGTCTTTTCAATAAGTACCTTTTTTTCTGTCGTGGTATTTCTCAATGTGAGCTGTATTATTTTTAACTTTGAAAAAGTCTAGAATAACCAGTTACTTCTACTACATGTCCTATTATTAATTTTTTCCCTTGTGTCAAGCAATGCTTTGCTTTTACCTCTCCATTTATCCATAACACAATCTCCTTCAAGAAACACTTTTTTCACTAAACTTGCCTAAAAATGAAACTTTATTCTCTATAAGTTCTGGCCATCACTGCCTGTACCTCTGAATGAATAATTCTATAATCACAGATAGATATCACACAGGGTGCTGATGCATGCATTACTGCCTTGTATGTAAAATTGACGCCGTGAAAGCATCGTGTGAAGATCAGGATATTCCGGTCCAAGGTCTGCCACTGTACGCCAAGCAAGTCATGTTTCATCTCGGCCTCAGTTTTGTCCCCTACAAACTGAGAAAGTTGACCTATAACTGTCTAAAATATCATTATGAACCTTTTCAACTCCTCAGCTAGAAATACCATTGGATACTTCTTGAAAAACTTTTAAGTAAATTATTTCTTTTGCAATCTGGAATCAAAAATTGTGATTTTTCATCGTTAGTCATTAAAAATGTGATTGCTGTGATTGTACCCTCAACACCCTATTCAATGGTCTAAGACCCTAAGCCGTTAAATAATATTTTCTATCCTAAATACTAGTATCTTGACTTTTTTTTAATAGATAAAGTGACCTACGTTGAGTATTAAAATAACTTAATTATTCAATAACATTCTACTTACTTGCAGCAATATTATATCTCTAACGAATGCATTTCTGTACGTTAATTGTCTTAAAAGAGAGCTTTAAGGATATAGAGTCACAAAAAGGAAAGGTTTTCTTCATTCTCTAGACATCAACTTGCGTTCTGGCCAAGGAGGTAGGTGAGAGGGAAGAGAGTTCTGAAGGTGGTGACTGCAGCCACAGGAGGGAACGGAGAGGAGCACAGCTCTGGAGAGACTGCTATTCATCAGGAAGGAAGTACCCAGATTTCTGACCACTGAAGGGCAGCAGCAATTCTCAAATACAATACGGAGCAGAAACACTGTTGTCTGTGGAACTGCACAGTAAGAAATGTCAAGCTGTATCCACAAACACTAGCGTCTGACTGACCCAACCAGAGACTTCTCTTCCTTTTATTCACATTTTTTAAAAATCAGTGATATGGGGTTGAGTAATGATAAAACAAAACAAAACAAAAACTTCATTTTTATCTGCCAATTTTCTCTTGCTTTATAGCACTGAGTCTTTTTAAGCAGAATATTTATAGATAGTGATAGTTGTTAACTCCTTGGGGAAGTTTTCTTGGTCCTTAATGGCAAATGCGTTTTCTCCTCGCCTCTTCCCACCTTTGCATCCTTTATTTGGCTTTGGTTTGTTCAATAATCTTTTTCATCCTGTGTATTTGAGAAGGGTCCTAAATCCTACCTGTTCTGTTGAACTTTTTGCACTGCCTACAGTTCTTTAAAGAGCAAATAGGATATTTATGGGCCGAAGTGAGCACAGTTTTTTGAATTCTTAAAGCAATGTATTTGTTATTACACTTTTTAAACATGTAAAAGATTGATGTATTATAAAAATCTACATCTATTTAAATCTAAGTGACTTTTTATTAAACTATAAAATAAAAATTCTAAGTGGTAGAAAGCATTGTGTCATGATTTAATTGGGGTGTTTCTTCTTTCTCAAGTGTACATAAAATAATGATGCATCCTGTAATCAGGGGTAAATATGGTAACATTAAATATATAATTTCACACTTTATTCCTTTAGAGAGGCTTCAGGAACTTGCAACAGCTAGGGTTAATTCCGTCACCATAATTGTTCCACAGTGGATTGCTGACTACAAGATACTGCATAGGTCCAAAAGAAAGAAATTCAGAAAGGTGCATGGAAAACGTCTTCCCCTGGCAGTCTTCACTTGATACCAGGGTGCCCACTAAAATGTGGATCTATTTAAAACCCAACTTCACTGTTTCTACTTTCAAATACACCTTCTATTAAAACAAAAAGAGGAAGCATCTGGTTCTGACACTAAACACAGATGGAGTTACTAATTATCATTTTAAGCTTGAGTCAGAAATCAGTTCCCCACCCCCCGGAGGCAAGGAGTCCAGGTCAGAGGTGGTTTCTGTGATGCAAACAGCTTCAGGCATGGAGCCTGAAAAAAGAGCATAGGATAGATAGATGGAAAGATGAGACACTCTGAAAATGCGTTCTAAAATGCTGACAGTAAGCTGTGAGACAGCCAATGTCCATCACAAAATGTGTTTTCAGGCAAAGAGATATCAAATCCATTCTTTTCTAGTCATGGTTCTTTCACAACATGGCTTTGGTGTTCTGCCCCTTTATACTGGGGAGAAATTTATTGAGTAGAAATGAGGTTACTGCCCTGGCCGGGTAGCTAAACTGGTTAGAGCATCATCCTGATAAGGCAAGGTTGAGGATTTGATCCCAGGTCACGGCACATACAAGAAGCAACCAATGAATGCACAAATAACTGGAACAACAACTTGATGTTTCTCTCTCTCTCTCTCCTCTTCTCTCTCCTCTTCTCTTTCTCTCTCCCTCCCTCTCTCCTTTTCTATCTCTCTAATATCAATACATTTAAAAATAATAATAAAAAATAAAGAAATGAAGTTACTGAAATTCTAAAGCTAGAGAGGAAAAAAAGTTGAGAAACAATTGCTCTCTGATCACAGAGTAAACTGTGTATAATGAATTCATCTTATTTAAACTTTCTCCACCTTCCTTCCCTTAGTTTCCATCTGCCTGCAAATTACAACGTGGATCTCCATCAGAATGACTCAAGCACCACTGGTATCTTTTCTCCCTGAGATCTCACTGTACGTGCTGATGGGACGTAATTCAGTAGTTTATTGCATGCAGTACTGTCTAATTTCTGAACATATATTCATTCAGGAAAGTGACATTTATTGAGTGATATATATGACAGCCTTCATTCGTTTGCACATGCATTTACACATGTACGTATATCTTCTTCCTCCTTCCAAAACTAATCTGAAGCAGTTGATGATAAAAATCCCAAATACAATAAAATCCTGAAGCAAAGTTTAAGTGAGAAATATATTCAAATAACGAAGCAGCGTGAAAGGAGATGGCTAAGGACCCCTTTTTCAATTGAAGATAAAATTGTCTGTGCTTCCATGAAGTCAGACAGAAGAATGTAAATGAAGACTTATAATGTTCCATGAGAGATAGTCACTGCCATGTGAGCTGAAAACTAGCTCCTCCCTTAGATCCTCCAAGTAAACAGTTATCAAAAGCAGAGGAGTAATTTGAATTTGGGCAGAAATGAGATTGAGTCTTTCCTCATGACAGTAATTGGCAAAAGGGTTCAGTCATTTCTCACGTTATTCCTGAATTATGATTGTAAGATCACCTGACAAGCACAGATGATCTATTAAGTTAGTAAGGAGGACATGTTCTAGTTTCTCTATGGTTGTTACATGATGTAGCTATAAGTTGAAAAGGTAGGATTTTGGACTCAGACATGTAATATAACATAATTTAGTGTTTGTAATTATTCTCTCCAAGGATCATTTCTAGATTTTCTGATTCTCTAGATACTATTATTTTTTTAAATCTCTGGGACATCATGAAAGCAATCATTCTACATCAGAAGCATGGAGCCTGACATGTATATAGTTTATGTCCATGGATTCAAAGACCATTTAATGTGTGTGTGTGCATGCTCGCACGAGCATTTAATTATAATATAGGCATTCCATATTCTAAGAAATTTGATGACGACGGGACATAATATTTATGGCACACCCTATTGGGTGCCCTAGGTTACTGCTCTTGTCTCCTTCCTCTCAGTTAACAGGAGTTCTGGTTTTGTTTGTGTGACATTGCTACGTCCACAGAGAAAGCAGAACTTTGCTCCAGCCCAGGGGAAGAACCATGATTGATCAAAGCCAGTCATGCAATGCATTTTCTCTTTGCCAGTGATTAGAAATGGGATGGGTCATAATCTCAGTCAATCGGGCATTAAGGGAAGTCTGCTGATAGCTTTGGGGAAATTTCTCTTCCCATTTGCATGAGAAAAAGTCCGCCTCTAATTTTTTTTTTTTTTTTTTTTTTTTTTTTTTTTGCTTTGAGTGAAACTATTTGAAGAAGTGACATTTGGCCCTGTGGTAAACATATCATCTCCTTTCCAAGGTGGAGACCAGCAGAATGCTAGCAAATCTGTCTCAGAGTCCTGACATCCTTATCTGCTGAGCTCACTAACCCTGGACCAGCATACCTCCAGAATCCTTGTTTTGCAAGATAATGAAAGTGTTTACCGTGTAGGCCAATAATTGGGTATTCTGTTATCTGCAAGCAAAAGCTTCTTAATTGGCAACATATCTTATATTTCTATATTCTATACAGAAATGAGCACAATTAGCATTCAACATACTCATAAAGAATGAAAGACAAGGGTAAGAAATTAAACAAAAACAAAAACAATTTTGTACTCAATCAGACATTTACCATCACAGCAATGTTGATACATCTTTGTAAAGTAGAATTCTTCCCTGTAATGGTATCCAATAGTACCCTTTTATCACACTTAGATAAATACTTGAGCAACCTAATTTAAAGTTACTATAGCCCATAATAACACATCTATACAAGAAACCGTTATTTAACCTAATGTCATCACTAGCGTGTGCTATCTTTCAAAATACAAGCATTAGAAAGGAGTATGGAAACAACAGATCTGCATTTTTATCTCCTTTGACAACATTTCTCATGACTGACCGCTATCTAATTCATAAGTATGAATAGCAAGCTACTCCTTTATTCAATGGACTGCAGGAAACACAGTGCCGTCTGACCAACCTATCAGGAAGAGCAAGATGCCTCCATTCTGCCCAATTATATTCCAAATAAAATATCATCTAGAGGGGAAAAATCAAAGTATTATCAATTATCATATGAATATTTAGCATGTGAAAGTATACCTACTCTTTATTATGTCTGTTTATTTTCCCTTTTTTTAGAAGTATTTAGGTGAATTTTACATATTCATTTATCCTAGTGGCAAACACTTCTAGTTTTCAAACACAAATTCATTTTGTGTTCTTTTTTCAGATTCTGATTTTCTCCAAGGTAGTGGTATGCCACACTAAAAATATATTTCCCAACTTCTCTTGTAGCTAGAAGTGGCCATCTGACACAGTTCTGGAAGTGATACGAGAACAGAAGTCTCCAGGGAGAATGTCCACATCACAAAAAAAGACCAAATGCTCAAGGAATAGGCTTGTTTGGCCCTTTCCTGTCCTTCTTTTTCTTTCCTCCTTTCTTTTTGTGTGTGACAATTTCATAGAGTTCTCTACCATTTATTAAGCAAAAACCAAACATCCCCACCACCACTGCAATGCAAAGAAAAATGGGGAGTAGGAAACAGGGAATACCTTCCTTTGACTCAAGAGTAGTTGTTGTCAACCCAGGATGATTTTACCTCTAAGGGACATTTGGTAATGTCTAGAATATCCCTGGTTGTCATAACTTGGAGGAGTGAATGGGCCTGCTGCTGGTGTCTAGTCAGTAGAGACCACAGATGTTGCTAAACATCCTACCGTGTACAGGATACTCCACCACGACAAAGACAATGATTTATCTGGCCCCAAAATGCAATAGTGCCAAAGTTAAGAAATCTTGTTCCAGATTAGTCTTTGTTATCTGTTTGGGGGGCCCAGAAAGCAGACGTGATGCCAAAGGCACAACAGCAATCTTATGACCATGAAAAGAAAAGTACCAAAATGATAGAAGAAACCTGATTCCTTGATTAAATGTTTAAGCAACTATCTTCTGAGTTTTTATTATGTAATACAAACCCTTATTTGCTTAATCCACCTTAGCCAGATTTTCTAATGCCTCATAGCCAAATGTATTTCTGAATAATACATTTAATATTCATTTGTGGGCTACTTAATGTTTAGACATAGGAGTAAGCATTGTGAATAAAATGATAAATCAGATACGGTGTTTGACCTCTGGGAACTTACTATCCAGTGAAGGTGCCCACCATCAAGATGTATGAAAGGTGGGCTACTCCTGGTATGAATTATGTCTTGTGGGAGTTCAGAGTAAGGAGGGAAGCAGGGTGAGAGAGGAAAAGCCAATCTAAGAAAATAAAATGTTCTCAGGTCCAACAATTGCTGTGTATGTGTGTGGGGGGTAGGGGGTGGGCATCAGAGGGCAGTGGAAAGTATTCCGTGAAGAAATATTAGCACAGACAAAGCATAGAAGCCTAAAATGTCGTGTACTATTGGGGAAAGTTGTAAAGAAGAGTCTTGTGAATGGAATAATGAATAAATTAGGGAGGAGTTCCAAGAGGAAGGTGATTAAATCCAGAAAGAAAAGTTGGGGAGTAAATAGTGAAAGGAGCTGGATGGCATCAGTGTTTCCGCCTTTAGCACTCAAGCTATAAGGAACCGCTGGCCATTGCTAAGAAGAGATCTGCAAGACCAGACCCATGTTTTAGGAGGAAATAAATAAATAAATAAATAAATAAGTCTGTGAACTGAATTCAAGTGATTCCCTTTATGAATAATTAAAATATAACTGAGGAATTACAGGAATTCAAATAGGAATCTTCCCATTTACAATCGAATAAGATGGAAACAGACATCAACCTTCACTTTAAAATGTGCAAAAATGTATTGTTGAAGTGTCATGTTTTCAAATCTTACTGTTAATTTCAATTATTTTTGTTTACAAAGCTACAAATCAATATTTGTTAGGTAATTCATAAAATAATTCCTTTGTATAAAATTTTTAAAAATAATTTTAGAAATAGGCTATTACTCTGTTTTGCTTAAAAAAAAGTTAAAAAAATTTTTAAACTCAAGGAAAGTTTAAAATGATTCTCTGTATTTATATCTGTATTCTCTAGTTATAGTCATTTAATTATCCTATAAAAATCCCAAATAACTAATTTAAGGAAATAACCACATTGAGGTAATAAAAGCAGAAAAAAATATGAGAATGTCAGGGTTGGAAGAGATGAGAAATTCCGGGAAGTAACCCAGGCACGCAAAGTCATCAAACCTTCACTCTACCTGCAGCAAATAAAGTTCTCTCAGCTACCTTCTGTGAGTTTATATTCCATCTTCAATTTCAAAACAATCCAGACATTTACATTTGAAAATGTGTTATATCTAAATATGAAAGGAAATTTCACAAAATAAAACGCTACTGAGAGAATAAAGATTGAGAGAAAGTACCTTGAGGGGGGCAGGAGGGAGGCTCTGAAAAGGAGGGAGCTAAAGGGACTTTCTTTACCCCACACTGCAGGAACTGGAGTATGTAGTCTGCTGAAAGACTGACTCCCTCGATTTGTGCTTATGTTAAGAGGATTGGAAAGACTAACTGTAGAATAGCAGGCTTACAGAAAACAGTTACTTCTTTTAATCAAACCATGTAATCAGAAGGCCTGAGTAATGATTAACTTCCACTTTCTCTGTGAATTACTCAATCACTCAGCAGTGCATATAGACTTAGATTCATTCTCTGCCAAGGGCACAGTAAATAATGCTTTTGTACTTAACATTTAATATTTTAAATACATGCATGGCCCTTGCTTCTGCTCATTTCAAAAAGCTAGTGTTCTGCTAGGTTGTAATGGCTGATTGAAATACCAAGACATTCTATAGGTTTTATACTCCAACACATGTACCCACACCTTTCCTTAGTGATATATTTATATCTATGATCTTGTTTATAATCAAGCACAATTGATTTTTGAGAAATACATTATGACCCTGTATTTTTTATGTACAGCTTAACTTATATAGAGAAAATAGACTACTGTAGGTTCAGTATAAAAAGAAGAAAAATGAATATACTAAGTACCTGTAAAAATGCAGAGTAATAGACACAAGGTTAGCTATCTAAATTTACATTTCCTAAGTCCTACATGTATCATTATGGTCCTGGAAATGAAAAAAAGAAGTAGTATAAATACCTTTGTGGAGGCCAACTGCTCACGATTTAGAATTATCACAAATGAATCAAATATTAGACCCATAACTTCCCTCATCTCTATAACATACAACCTCCTCTGGAATAAATTATTTCCAATTTTAAATTCACTGCAGGTGGTTTTTTTATTTCTATTCACAAAGCATTGGGCTGGACAGTCAGGAGCCAGGGGAAAGCGTTTTGAATGTTCGGACTACCTTCTCTTCCCAAAGGGGTTTATTGCCCAATAGTGTATAATCTAGTCTCTGCTCATCGCCGGGATCTGGGGAGTGACATCTTGACTCGAACCACGCAAATCGGAAAACCACTCCGCAGAAAATGTGGGGAAGAGCAACTTTCTTATCCCTGTCAAACTAGGAATCTGAACCACCCCTTGAACTCGCCCGAGGGCCTGGGGAGAGCAGGAGGCTGGAGGCAGCGTGTCTGCGCTCCGCCCAGGCTGCAGGCTAGGCTTTGCTTCTGGAGGCGGCATTGTTCCTCCATCTGCTCAGCCTCCGTATTTCCCAGGAAACCCTCCCGGCTCTCTCTTTTCCTCATTTCTTTGGTACCTCTCTGCCGAAGGCTCGGCTCCTGGTCTCGGTGGTCCCTGGGCACAGCTCTAGGGTGAAAAGCTGCAGTGACTGGGGCGCCGCTCTAAGGCGTTGGAGGCGACTGCACCCGTCTGCCCGGCTCGGCGGCGTGCGCGCCTCCCACTCGCTCTCTCCCTCTTCTCCGGGGCTCTCCGGCTCGGACGGGCTCTCCTGGCCTCCTGGCCCCGGCTCCCGCTGCCTTTCCCGCGGTCTCTCCTCTCCCAGCGCTGCCCGCTCGGCGTCGGCGCCGGGACGCGACGCCCCGCACCCGAAGGCTGCCACTAGGGCTGGAAGGGTCAAGGCGCCGCGGGGAGGCGGGAGGAGGGGCGAGGAGAGCCGGGGCAGGTGGGGGGCGCGGGGGACGCGGTGGGGAGAGCCCGAGCAGGGAAGATGCATCTGCTCCGAAAGCGCCAATGGAGAGAGGACAGAGGGGCTGGAGTGGAGTACAGCAGAGAACACCCACCAGGAGGGGTGGGCAAAACGGGCAATTTGCAAACTGCCTGGGGGAGAGATGGTGATCGGAGGAGGAAGAAGGTTGGAGGGAGAGAAGAAAAAATAAGGGCAAGTTCCCACCTCTCCCCAAAAGGTCAAGTCTGAAAATGCGTCTCCTGAACCGGGAGTTAAACAGGGACTGGTCATGGTGTAAAGAAAGGGTGGCTTTAAAAAGAAATTAAGTATCGTGTAGTTTTCCCTACACCAGACTCAGCTCCATCTCGCTCAACTCTGGTAAATGACCCCCCAAGTAAAAGGAATTGACTTTATGCAGACACGGCAGCTGAATTTCCTCCACAGTGCACTCTTCCTGGGGTATTGGTTCGGTTCTAAATGAACATAAGCGTTTAGGGAGTTCCATGATCCCCAGTGCTAAAGAAACCACCCACTTCGTTAAAGTTATTATTATTTTTTATTGTTTTTATTCTCGTCAGAGGATAGAGGTGAGGGGTTGGCACCAACAGATGTTTAAACAGCTATCTAGGTAGCATTATTTTTCAAAAAGACAAAATGGGTTTCCTAAAACCGCTATAAGGGGACTGGGAAACTCAGTTCCTCGCGTGGAGGGAGGGAGGGAGGGAGAGAGAGAGAGAGAGAGAGAGAGAGAGAGAGAGAGAGAGAGAGGAGGCGTTTAAACTCTACCACACGATTAAACCTCCAGCACCTCCCGCCCCCACCCCATCGGAGCTGGAAAAGGGTTAAGCGTACAGAACAGACAGAGCAGGGCAGGGTTGGTGGAAGGTGGGAAAGAAGAGGGAGAGGCAGGGAGTAGGAAGTTCTCGGCAATTCCGGAATTAAGATAAACGCTGGAGCTCGGCGGACGCAGGAAGCTCCCTTACCTTTCTCTCTAAGCCCCGTTTGCACCTGATCTGCAACCATAAATACTTCGAGATGCTTAGTGTGCAGCCAAACGATGGCCGAATGTTAAACAATTCTTCACACTCCCTCCCTTTTTTAAAAAACAGGCTCAAAAAAATGTTAATACTGTTCTTGTTATCCATCGGCTCCAAAACATTCCGCTTTCTCGGGAAGAGACCAAAACCAAGTGCTGGGGCACGCGTCTATGTATTTATATATTATGCGGTCGGTATATAAACATATATACGTTTTCTGCATAGAAATCCAAAAAGAAAAGCACCACAGATGCCTCTGAAAGACGGAGGGGACGGGGAAGAGAAAAACTTGGCAAGCCAAATGTATCCAAAGATTTTGTATCAGGAGCCACCTGCTTCAATATGCAGAATTCCCGAAAAGATTTAGAGGGAGAAGAAAAAATTAAAAATGAAAGAAAATACCCAAAACACACACTTGAAACTGGAAGACTGCTAAGACGCGTGGATACGGAGAGGATGAGATCTCCCGAGGGTACAGATCCGTCAGCTAAGTGAGCAATCGCCTCGGAAAATCACAGGAGGGGAGGTGGCTGCAGATGCGTCCCCCGCTCCGGTCCCCGCCGCCGCCGCTGCTACCTGTAGACACGCGCACACACGCACACACGCGCGCACACACACAGCACAACCTCCTCTCCCTCTCCCCCTCCCTCTCTCCGTGGCGTTGTGGGGTGCCGGAGTCTGAATCAAGCTAGACCCGTACTCCAGACCCCGTCCTGCCCCTCAGAGCCACGATTTCCTCCCCTGCCACCGCCTCCTGGCCCGGTTTATTGCACAGCATCCTCTCCTCTGCCCGTTCCCTCTCCCCGGCGGAGCCGCGAATGCAGTGGGGGTGGGCTTCCGGGGGCGCGGGTCGGGGTGGCCGACTTGATGCTGGTGGTGGTCCCTCCTTTTACAAGTTTCGTCCTCATCCCTCCCTCCTCCCGAGGCGATCTTGCAACCTCCGCCCGCAGCGCTGGCTGCACCCGAGGCTGCAGGAGGGGTTAAGGCCCCGGGGCGTCACGTGTGACGTTCTCCGAACCACTCCGAGTAGCGTGTGAGTGAACTGGCACCGCCACCGCCGAGCCGCGAGGCCTCGGACGCAATGAGTTTCTCTGTTCTCCGCGTCTTTGTGATCCCTTTCCAGGCGTCTTCGTCTTGGAGACTGAGAACGTGGAGTTGGAGGCAACAGCCTTCAACTGTGCCTCTTCAGTTTTTGGTGCGTGTGTGTGTGTGTGTTTTTTTTTTCCGCTTGGTAGATCTCTTGCCACCAACCCGCCCCCCACCACCCGCATTTTCGGTTTCCACCAGCTAGAGGCAGAAGAAGCTCCGAATTGTAGCGTCTGTTTTAGTCCCTTTAGTGGGAGTAGTATAAATGCAACGCCACTGCCTTTGGCCTCTTCCCCCTGGCTGCGCCCACATCTTCTGCTGCTGGATGGGTGATTTTTAAAAATTCATCATAGCTAATCAGTGCTGGCTTTTGTGACGAGTGTGACTTACTATACCACAGTGTTTACGCCTATCCACTTCCTACAAGCTTCTCTGTGAATTTTTTCATGTAAGTGAGTTGGGGGACAGGGCCCTGCCAACAGAACCATTAAATTAATTGATTGCAATATGCAATAATCAAAACAACAACAAAAAAATCCACCAGTAGGAAATCACTATGAGAATTCAGTCACACTTCGTCTAGAAAAAGTGTTTTTTCTTCTTAACACCTGCTTTATATGTTTCTCAATCGCATGTATGCTTTAATCTGTAAAATTTCAGAAAAAGAGGAATTTTGCAATAACCAACTCTTAGATTGCAGTTACCCTGAAGTATTACCTTAATAACAATAAATAAGAAACCCAAGGTTCCAACATAGGTGATCTGATTTTTCAAAATAATCTTAAATATGACATTTTGTTCCTTTTTAGAAGGAATTCAGTACCACATTTTCCCATGACCTTTGCATTTACCATTCCTTCTGCTTAGGTTTCTCTACCTTCCCATGGCTACATGACTCCCTCTTGCATTCACATAGGTCTCTGCTTAGATGTCTCCTTCAAAAGATGTCTTCACTGACTGCTATCTAAAATAGGATTCTCCTCCCCTTCACTCTGTCTCCTTAATGTCTTATATTTGCTTCAGAGTGCTTATTATAACCTGCTTATATCTATTTGATTATTTGCTTCTCCTCACCAAAAGGTAAGTGCCATGAAATCAGAAACTTAGTCTGTTTTATTTACTGCTGTATTCCAAACACCTAGAAATATGCCTGAGTCATTGTGGTTCTCTATACATAGATACATGCATGCATGCATGCATGAATGATGAATGAATGAATGAATGAATGAATGAATGAATGAAGTAAATTTGACTCACTAATAGCAATCTTAGGGGCATGATTACAGACTACCTCTAACTTCAGCCAATGATTGAACATAAAGGTATAGGAATTTGCTGAGGTGTTCTTGAAGACATTTCTTAAAAATGTATGTCTTACTTAAAATACATTAAAGCCATAATTACAGGACATAGGTCCCACTTTTTTTGAGATAATGTTTAGAATGGACATAAATTACCCCTAAATGTGTTCATAAAGCAATTATACCATACTTCCTAAGATACTTTATTCATTTAAGAGCCAATGGAATTTTATTACATATTGCATTTGCTCATTTCCAGAGTTTTACTATTTTAAACAGTGTATCTAGGTAATGTTCTTTTCTTAAGTTCTAAAATTATTTTTTC
Organism: Tadarida brasiliensis; assembly: GCA_030848825.1. Lineage (NCBI taxonomy): Eukaryota > Metazoa > Chordata > Mammalia > Chiroptera > Molossidae > Tadarida > Tadarida brasiliensis. The sequence goes on along the minus strand of CM061260.1, from coordinate 38,748,445 downwards.
ATTATTATTTAAAAATTTGAAATCTATAGAAGCAGTTATAAAAACCTGAAATCACATTTATAAAATACTATGAATTTAGTTCTTAAGTAAGTCAAGATTGCTTTGTATTATTCAGTAAATGACCTCTCACTCACCAATCCTTTGAGTGCTATCTGTTCCTACTACCTCATTACTGAAGGATCCAAGGAACTATGTGACATGATCCTTTTGCCATTTTTACAATATCTTTCAGGTAGGATCATACCAGACAGTAAGATGCCTTTGTGCACAATAGAAAAAGACTTTCCAAGGAAGGACATTCCCAGCAGAGGAGCAACGTATGTACAGGCATGAGCTCACTAGCACACAAAATGTGTTCTGAAAAGCAAGCAGCTCAGTTTAGCTGAAGCCTAGGAGGCATGTAGGAGAGTAGCAAGAAATTAGAAAGATGGGTTACATAATGAGGGTACGTGTGTGTCAGGCAATGAAACTTGAACTTGACCCCTAGGCAAGGCCAGTGGAGGAATTTCAGCAAGGAAGTAGTGTGATATACTTGCCTTTAGAAAAGTCTGTCCATAACAGCATGGGAAGTGGATTAGAAGAGGTAAAACCAAAGGCAGGAAGCAAGTTATGAAGTTATTGCCATGGTACACAAAAGAGATGCAGATGTCTGAATTACATAGCAACAACAAAAAGAAATTAAGAAGAGTGCATTCATACAAGAAACACTTGGAAATTGATTGGCTATGAAATGTGAGAGCAAGTTTTAAAAGATTTTTTATTTTTCAGCTGGAGCAATTGGATGAATGGTATTGTCAATCATGCCATCTTTATGAAGTAGGGACTTTTAGGATACCTACTTTACAGATGGAGAAACTAAGGCTCAGGGGTAAAATTACTAGATCTAAGGCATAGCAGTATAAATTTTAAACTACACCTCCTGACAGCAAATTGAATTAACTTACCACTATTATACATTATCCTCCTGAGCTAAAAGGAATGAACAGGTATGAGAATATGGCTTTCAAATATTAGATGGGCTCGGCTGGTGTGGCTCAGTGGTTGAGCGTGGACACATGCACCAAGAGGTTGCAGGTTTGATTCCCAGTCAGGGCATATGCCCAGGTTGTGGGCCCAATTCCCAGTCGGGGGCATGCTGGAGGCAACCAATCAATATTTCTATCTCTCTCTCCCTCTCCCTTCCTCTCTTTCTAAAAATCAATAAAGAAAAAAAATTTTTTTTAAAATATTAGTTGGTTCGACTTTGTATTTAATCGTTTAGGAGAAAACTATTTGAGTTGAAGATTACTGGTAAATGTCTAAAGTTTAATTATTCTGTATTGTTAAACAACAAAAAGTCAAGAACTGTCTAAAACTTTAATAAGGATAAAAGAGAGAGAGAAAGGGGGAGAGAGAGAGAGAGAGAGAGATAGAGAGAGAGAGAGAACCAATCCAAGGTAGCTAGAAAAAGTTCAATTGAGGATTGAATTTCTAGTTAGACTTATAGGATTAATTTGATTTAAATATGTGGAGGGAAGATAAAGGGTTCATGGCCTGAATAAATTTATCTTCTAGATAAACAGTATTTTTTTTTTTTTTTTAAGAAATATGAAGGACTGGCTTCTGGTAATGGCTGAATAAGATCCTATTAGACTGACCTTCATAAAGACAACTGTAAGCTCTGGACATAACACCAAAAAGCAGCTACATAAAGGCAGTTTATAGTAAACAGAAACATGCAGAGTCTCATAGGAAATTCACACACAGAGAAGGGGGATTAGGTAGAGTGAGTTCCCATATTTGCAGTCAGTGTGGTGGGAAAACCCATTATTCCTTGGTTTGAGGAATCAGAAGTTTGAGTCCAGGGGAATCTGAGAAAGAGGAGGTTCTCAGGAAAAATCTAAAAAACATACAGGGAATGTCCAAATTCCATCTGTTCACACCTTTGGATGACCCCTGAACCATACACATGTGCAACAGATCCGTAACAGCTCACTTGAAGAAAACAGATCTCAGTGAGCATTGGAATACAGATGCTCAGTTTGCAGCTGAAATGCAACCAAGATACGTTTTTTGCAAAAATAAAAGAAATAATACTCTTTAGAGGAAAAACAATAGACTTCAGAGTCTCCATAACCTAATATTCATAATGTTCAAGATGTAATCCAAAGTTACCTGAGATATAAAAATTCAGAAAAATAAAGTATGTTCTCAGGAAAAATGAAAATCAACTGAGTCCAAACCCTAGATTAGCTATACGTTGGAATGAGCTAACAAGGATTTTTTTTAAAAAAAATATGTTTCTATTGATTTTTTAGAGAGAGAGGAAGAGAGAGAGAGATAGAAACATCAATCAGCTAACCCTACATGCTCCCCACCAGGCATCGAGCCCACAACCTGGGCATGTGCCCTGACTGGGAATTGAACCAGGACCTCTCAGTCCATGGGACCATGCTCAATCCACTGAGCCACACGGCTGGGCAACTAACCAGGACTTTAAAACAGCCATTATAACTACCCTCAATGAAGTCAAAGAATGGATGCTTGCAGTGAATTTTTTAAATTAAACTAAGAAATATAAATAATAAAAAGAACCAAAGGACATTCTAGAACTGAAAAATAATATGTATGAAATAACAAATTCACTGGCTGAGCTTAAAACTGAAATGATTGAAAAATGAGTCATGAACTTGCAGATAGAACAATAGATATTATCCAATGTAAAGAACAAAGAAAATAAACAGGTAATGTAAAGTAGTTCTAAAAGACGAAGGACAGCAAAATGGCCAAAGAATATTTGAAGAATAAATGATAGCTGAAACTACTGTATATTGCTGGTGGTATGCAAAATGGTGTATCCACTTTGGAAAATTGTTCAGTGGTTCCTTATAACAACAAACATATACTGTCATAGAACCTAGCAATTCCACTCATAAGTATTTATCGCAAGAAATGAATGTATAGGTCTACACAAAGATTTTTTGTGAAAGTTTTTATAGCAACAGTTTTTCATAATGGCCCCAAACTGAAACACACTAAATGCTCATTGACTGGTGAATCGATGAACAAACTGTGTTATATCTATACTTTGGGATACCACTCACCAACAAAAAAAGAACACTTAATATTGAAAGGCACACTATAAAAACAAATCTCAAAAATATATGCAAAGTGAAAGAAGTTCAACACAAAAGATTTCTTGCTTTATGATTCCACTGATATAAAATTCTAAAAAAACGCAAAATTATAGTATAGAATGAAGATCAGTAGTTGCCTAGGGCCTGGGTTGTGTAGCATATAATGGCAAAAAGTCAGGAGGGGACTTTTGTGACCAGTGGAAATGTTCTATATCTTAATTATAATGGTGGTTCTAAGCCCACAATTGCCAAAATTCATCAAACTCTACACTTAAAATGGATAAAAGTTGTTATATGCAAATTATATCCTAATAAAGATAAACAAAAATAAAGAGATGGTACGTAGTTGAAAAGCTAATGTCAAATCTTTCAGAATATTTTGCAAATGAACTTGGACTGAGTGTGATCCACAGTGGAAAAAAATGTAAGTTCTTAATTATGGAAAAAAACAACAGTGCCTTGATTAATCTATCAGCAAAACAAAAGATAGACTAGAAGAGGAAACATATGCTAAGAACTCTGTTCAGGTCATCAGGTCAAACCTTATATGTTAACAACTGGAATGGAAAAATAAGGAGACATCTGAAATATTTCAAAGGAGGAAACGAATTATTTATGGTGTTATTCACTAATAAAAGAAAAGAATAAAAATACTACATATGAATATAAAATTAAGATAAGAAAACATTCATCCAAAATTCTTCATCAGTGTTAGTGTTATCAGTGTAAGTGGAGTTCTTGGGGTTCTGGGGGGGGGAAATAATCTCTTGAGGCCCCCATGGGAAGATGAGATTTCCTGGAAAGCTTTATTGATGAGGTAAAATTAAGGGGGTTCCCCTCCAAGGTTCCATCTCTATCCATCTTGTCATGGAAGAAGTCCAACCTCATCTTCTTAAGTAGGGCCAGAATTAAGGCCACTGCCCAGAATTTCTGCCCCATATTAAAGTCCAGTCCAGTCCAGCATCTGCTAGCTTAGCTAGTGTTCCCAGCTGCAGTCCATTGTGTGTGGGGTCTGCATGGCCACGGGCCACGCAGGTCTGGAGCAGGCATAAGGGCACGTGGAGGGGTCATGAAGCAGGAGAGAGGGAGGGGGAACCAGAGGGCAAGAGAGAGGGAACTCTTTGTCTGGGGACTTGACCTTTCCAAGATTTTCCACATTTCTAATGGGGTCCACCCCCTCCCCAGTGATCTTTTTTCCCACACTTGACTGACAGGGAAGTTCCTTTCCTATGTCACTTCACTGCCAATATGCCCACTCCCTCTTTATTTGATCCTGTCCCCCAATGACTTGCAGGGAATGGACCTGTCATTCCCTGGGGAGTGTGGAGCTGCCCGGATGACCATGCCTACCATGTCTAGCCTTCCCTTTGCTATCTCCCTAGTATTACTATTAATAGCTAGCTAATTACAACAATAACATTAACTCATTGGGAAAGAGTGAGAAATTATACTTCTTACTCTTTATACCATAGACCTACCCCACACTGAGCACTTTATTTCAGTTACTCCCTATTTATTATCTTTCTTAATCTTTACAACTAAAGTATGAGTTAGGTGTACTAACCCGATTGTATAGATGAGGAAACTGAAGCCCCATGTTTAAGTGAATTGTTCAAGATCACACAGCTGAAACATGGTAAAGGTGGATTCAAACTAAAGTCTGGCATGAAGTGCATTAATTTTAGCCCTTCACTATCTTGAAAAAAATAAATTACTATTATCATCACACACTGTAATGAATGTAGGAAAATACAAACTGAGAAAAAGCCATTGAATCTAGCAATACTTTTGCAGGAAAAAGAGAGTAAAAAAGAGTGTGGGGGTGGGGGCAAGACCATTGGGTTAAGAAGACTAACTAATCAGGGAATGGATGGATAGAAAGGTGATGCAATTTTGATTACCTAATGCTTTTCTCAAATTTTTCAGTAGTCTTCCATCTTTACAGTAAAAACAAAGACTACCTTTCAACAGTATCACTCTCTTTATAATGTAACTGACAAAAACAAACTCAAGCCCAATAAAGTAAATCAAACAAACGCTTGAAAAGCAAAAACGTAATTTATTGGGTTATGTAACTGAGAAGTTTAGGGGCACTGAGCTCTCATCATGACCATATTCAGAGGCTTAACTGAGGTCACCTCTTCCCTGTCTTCATCCTTTGGCTTGCCTCAGCTTTATTTTCAGGCAGCCTTTCTTCAGGTCTGGAGCAGGCTGACTGTCAGCAACTCCCGTAGCCCTTCAACTGGCATCCCCAGGGAAAACTAATTTGTTAAACTCCAGAAAAGAAATCCTACGGAGGACTTGAAATGGTTTTACTTGGATCACATGCTCCTTTCTGTGACCAGAGATGGAGTTAATATAGCTAGCAAGCCCAGGACACACGATATACCCCCAACACTAGGTAAGAGGACCATCGAGATGTACACAAACAGTGCAGGCTGATGTAGTAAAAGCCTCGGAGAGTTACCAGAAAAAGAGAGGTGAAGAAACTTCCTGGGCAGACTTAACCCACAGCCATAATTATAGTTTAGCACCTGCTGCTCCCAGTTTTCTCCCGTTCACTCCTTTCCAGTTCCTTCTATCTAGCAAAAGTAAATTAGATGTTGTGAAACCACATCTTGTGCTTTTTCACCTCTGAGTCTTTGCTCAATCTGTTTATGCTATTTTGAGTTTTCTCTAAACCTGCTTGATGAAACATAAATTCTAGAATCTAACACACTGAACATATTAGATGGTTAATGAATGTCCATTGAAAGGGGTTGCCTAAGTGATTAGACGCGCAGGAGACAAGAAGATGCACAGTCACTACCCTCAAAGAGCTTTTACTTAGAAGGTTAGAGAAAACAACATACAAATCACCAGAGTATGAAACAAAACAGTGCAAGTAAATAAAAACAGTGATGGGAATTCAGAGAAGGAAATGATCAAGGACTGAGGGGAGGGGAAATGGATTTCAGAAAAGGCTTTGTTAAGAAGGAAGTATCTGATTTAGCTCTTAAAAGTGATTGAAATTCAGTGCATATTTGTTTTGAATGAATAGATGAACAAATGATTAAATGAATATATATATTTACATATATATATATATATAAATTTAGAGGGCAACTGAGCATGTTTGAGAAGAGAAATATGAAGGCAGATATGTTAAATTCATTAAGAAAAATAATTAATGGCTAGATGCAGTATTTAGAAGGTCCAGGAAAAGTGAGGAGAATGAGATCCAGAAAATAAATGGAGTCCATGCAAAATCTTTTAAGAAAAAAAATCTTAATTATATTTAGAAAAAATAATAATAAAGAAATGCTATAAGAAAATTCCTTTTAAAAAACGATTGGCTTTAATTAAAAATGGCAAAGCTTAGCCCTGGCCGGTTTGGCTCAGCGGTTAGAGCATCGGCCTGCGGTCCAGAGAGACCCAGGTTTGGTTCCTGCTAAGGGCATGTATCTCTGTTGCAGTTTGTCCCTGGCCCTGGTTGGGTCATGCGGGTGGCAACTACTCGATGTGTCCCTTTCACATTGGTGTTTCTCTCTCTCTCTCTCCCTCTTTCTCCCTCCCACTCTATCTGAACAAAAAAAAAAACACAAACAAACGGAAAAATGTCCTCGAGTGAGGATGAAAACAAGCAAACAAAAAAAAAAATGGCAAAGCTTAGTTCAGAATGGATTTTGCTGTTTTAATGGATAACTGTGTTTTGTTTTAAATATGCTCCAAAATATTTCCTCATACAATGTACGGTGCCTATTTCTTAATAATCTACTTCAGCCGAAAGTATAAAAGTACTCTTCCAGTCATTTATACAAAAATTAAGGTGTTAAGTGTCCCTTATGATATTAGGAAATCAATATAAATATTTATTGGAAAGGAAATAAGAAATGATTTAAGTGTCTTTGGATTCAAGTTGGAGATAATTGTCCTCTCACATTTCTTTCTCGTTTTCTCTGTTTCAGAGAAATAAAAGGGTTATATTTGATACCTACAATAGTAATAACAACTTTAAATTCATGAGCCAGATTGCAAGCCTGAAGTCACAGGTTCACATTTATTCTATCATTCTCACAATGGAAAACGTACTAGAAGAACTCAATATTTGTGATGTATACATGAAAAGGAATCTTTTAGGTTTTACCTTAAATCTATATTCTCCTCTGCTGAGATTCCTGTTCATTGATGTAACAGCCACTTAGAGCTAACTGTAGCATTTTGATCACTAGAAGGTGCTAGGTATTTTCTCCTACAGGTACACGGAGGTAATGCAAAGAAGGATTCCCTAGTAGGAATTTTCTCCTGTAAAGATTGCATGTGGAGGGAGGAACTAGGTAAACTGTGACTCTAAGTTATTAGACTTGATGAGTAATGTGCACTTGATGAATGATGTGCATTTCATCATTCTGGGTCAAATTTCACTTTTGCAGAGAGGCCAGAGAGCTGTCCTTTTTTTCAGTGTGGTAAGAATTTTAAATATGGCCCTATTTCTGTATGTTCCTAATAAAATGCAATGTACAGAGGGGGGTGGTATGTGGAAACAATGCACTCCCCTAAATTATGCCAAGCATTTATTTCTCAGTTTATCTTCTCCTGAACACCTCCCACCACCCTGCCTGGTAGCCAGATTCAATGATTTGCGTATTTGTACCCGACAGGTCTTACTTCCTTCTTTTCTCTTCCTGGAGCATTCTCTTTCTATGCAAGTCCTTCCCTTTATCTTTTCCAACCCAGTACTCTCAAGTCAAAACGTCTGGAGTTCAGCTGCAACATCCCATCTTCCATAAAACCTCCTCCCCTCCACCCCAGATGGAAGAAATACTTTTCTTCTGAACTTCTCTGGCACATCGTCAGTAATACCCTTGTTGCAGGCGTCACTACTTGATTCATAGCGATTCTTATGCATTTCTCATCTACCTATTTGTAAAGTGATTTACAGAGCTTTTTTCTTTTCTTTTTAAAGTTTTGTTCGAGCCCTGGCCGGTTTGGCTCAGTGGTTAGAGCGTCGGCCCACAGACCGGAGAGTCCCGGGTTCGGTTCCTGCTAAGGGCATGTGCCTTGGTTGCAGTTTGTCCCCAGCCCTGGTTGGGGTCGTGTGGGTGGCAACCACTCGATGTGTCTCTCTCACATCGATGTTTTTCTCTCTCTCTTCCTCCCTCTCTCCCTCCCGCTCTATCTGAAGATACATGCAAAAATGTCCTTGGGTGAGGATAAAAAATAAAAATAAATACAATTAAAAAAATAATAAAAATTTGTTTGAGTGCCTGGCATCTTGGTTATCTTTCACATGTAAATACTTCATAAACATTTTTATTTATTTTTAATTTAATTTATTTTTTCTTTATTGATTTTTAGAGAGAGAGGAAGGGAGAGGGAGAAAGATAGAAACATTGATAAGAGAAAACATTGATTGGCCGCCTCCTGTATGCCCCCCACTGGGGATTGGGCCCACAACCTGGGCATGTACCCTGACCAGGAATCAAACTAGCGACCTCTTGGTGCATAGGTTGACGCTAAACCACTGAGCCACACCGGCTGGGCTTCATAAACATTTTTAAATAGATGAATGAATGAAAAATAAATACAGGAATACCTCAGAGATATTGTGGGTTCAGTTCCAGACCACTGCCATAAAGTGAGTTGTAATCTTTTTGCTGATGGAGGGTCTTGACTTCAATTTGTAACAAAAGCAACATCTGTGGAGCACAATAAAGTGAAGTGCAACAAAACCAGGTCTGTCTTCATGTCAGCAAGAAGAGTAGTTAAGACGCTATTGCAGATTCATAATGCAATTCTGAAAGGTGGCGGCGGGCAGGACCAGAGTGAAGGTGAGTGTGTGAGTGTGAGGGAGTGTGAGAGAGAGTGTGAGTGGACGTGAGTGTTAATGAGCAACCTTGAGCAGTACAGAAAGGTGGGGCAGAGGGTTCCTGTGCTGTGAATGGGGAGCAGCCGGCTACCATGGGAAGTGGCTTGTCGGGGTGCTTCTCCCTGTGTGGCTAGAAGGCCCTGCCATTTTGGAAGATCCCTGGTCTTTTCTGGGAGGAGGCAGCAGAGCAGCTAGGGCCCGGCGACCTGAGTCCACCAGTGCACCTCAAACCAACAGACCAGTGGACCCTGCTGTGTCAACACAGACCAGTGCACAGTAGCGGCACTGTCAATGTGCCTGCTATGGAAGCCGCAATGGATGGGAGCCAAGCACCATCCCCAACAGGAGCAGCCTGATCACAGCAGAGACACACCCCCAGCAGAAAAGGCTCAGGAGCAGAGACCCATGTGACCCAGTAGCCCATGCACCGGCGGGACACACGTGACTCAGCAGCCCACACACCAGCAGACCCGCACGCCCCAGCAGCACCTACCACGATAGACCAATGCCAGCCGCCAGTAGTCAATTCTCCAGGACCCACAGCAGGCAAGAGACATCACACACCAAAACAATCTGGGAGGCACAGCAGCCTTAGTTGATACACACCAACCTGCCTACACATCCTAACATCCCTCACTGGGTTTAGAACTATCAGATGACTAAGATGGTGAGACAAAGAAACAACACCCAAATGAAAGAAAAGGAACTACATGAAATAGAAGAAAGCAATTTGTCAGATAAAGAATTCAAAGCAATGATTTTAAGGGTGCTCAAACAATTCAGTGAAAACTACAAGCAACTTAAGGAGAATTATAAAGAATTCAGTGGGAACTACATCAGCTTAAAAAAAGAGGTAGAAGCTATGAATAAAAATCAAGAGGAAATAAAGAATAACATAGCTGATGTGAAAAATACCTTAGAAGGATTCAATAGTAGATTAGAAGAAACTGAAGACCGAATCAGTGAGTTAGAAGACAAGGTAGAAAAAAACACCCAAATAGACCAGCAAATAGGGGAAAAAATTAAAAAACAGGAGGAGAGTTTAAGGGAGTGTTGGGACAAACAAAACGTAACAACATTCGCATCATAGGGGTACTAGAAGAAGAAGAATCAGAGAAAGGAATAGAGAACCTGTTTGAAGAAATACTGACAGAAAACTTCCCTAATTTAGAGAAGGAAAAAGTCACACAAGTCCAGGAAACACAGAGTCCCAAGCAAGATGAACCCCAAAAGCCCCACAGCTAGACACAACATAATTAAAATGGCAAACATTAAAGATAAAGAAAGAATCTTAAAGGAAGCAAGAGAGACAGAAAGTTACCTACAAGGGAGCTCTCATTAGACTGTCAGCTGATTTCTCAATAGAAACATTGCAGGCCAGAAGGGAGTGTCATGAAGTGTACAAAGTAATGAAAGGCAAGGTTCTGAATCAAAGACTACTCTATCCAGCAAAGCTATCATTAAAAATTGAAGGTGAACTAAAGAGCTTCACAGACAAAAAAATAAATAAATAAGCTAAAGGAATTTACCACCACCAAACCAGAACTGCAAGAAATACTAAAGGGATTGCTGTGAGAAGAAGAAGAAATAGAGAGAGAGAGAAAGAGGAACACAGACATAAAATAAAAATGGCAATTAATAAGTATCTATCAATAATAACCTTAAATGTAAATGGCTTAAATACTCCAATCAAAAGACATAGGGTAGCTAATTGGATAAGAAAACACCATCCATATATATGCTGTCTACAGGAGACCCACCTCACAACAAAAGACTCACACAGGATGAAAGTGAAGGGATGGAAAAAAATTTGCCAGGCAAATGGAAATGGAAAAAAAAACACAAAAAATGGTGGTGTAGCAATACTTATATTTGATAAGCTAGACTTCAAAACGAGGGCTATAATAAAAGACAGAGAAGGTCACTTCATAATATCAAAAGATCAATCCAACAAGAGGATATAACCCTGGTAGACATATATGGACAAAATACAAGAGCATTAAAATATATTTAAAAACTTCTGGAGGACTTCAAGGGAGAGATCAACAGCAATACAATCATAGTGGGTGACTTTAACACCCCAGTGACACCAATGGATAGATCTTCTAGACAAAAAATTAACAAGGACACAGAGTCCTTAATTGAAGAACTTGATCAGTTGGACTTAATTGATATTTACAGAACATTTCACCCTAAAGCTGCAGAATATATATTCTTCTCAAGTGCACACAGGACATTCTCAAAGATAGACCACATGTTAGGACACAAAATAAGTCCCTACAAATTCAAGAAGATTGAAATCATATCAAGCATCTTCTCAGATCACAATGGCATGAAACTAGAACTCAATTACAACAAGAACATGCAAAAACATTCAAACATATGGAGGCGAAATAGCATGTTATTAAACAATGAATGGGTTACCAAGGAGATCAAGGAAGAAATTAAAAACTTCCTAGAAACCAATGAAAATGAACACACAACAACACAAAATCTATGGGACGCAGCGAAAGGAGTTTTGAGAGGGAAGTTCATAGCACTACAGGCCTACCTCAAGAAACAAGAAAATTCCTAATTGACTTTTTAACCCCACAACTTAAAGAACTAGAAAGTAAACAAAAAGAAAAACCCAGAGCAAGTAGAAGGAAAGAAATAGTAAAGGTCAGAGCAGAAATAAATGACATAGAAACTAAAAAAATTCAAAAGATCAATGAAACAAAGAGCTGGTTCTTTAAAAAGATAAACAAGATTGATGGACCCTTAGCTAGACTCACAAAGAAGCAAAAAGAGGGGACCCAAATAAACAAAATCAGAAACAAAAGAGAAGTAACAACTGATACCACAGAAATACTAAGAATCATTAAAACATATTACGAACAATTATATGCCAACAAATTGGAAAAATCAAGGTGAAATGGACAAATTTCTAGAAACACACAGTCTCTCAAAACTGAACCTGGAAGAAATAGAAAACTTGAACAGACCAATAACAACTAAGAACATTAAGATGTAATCAAGAATCTCCCAGCAAACAAAAGCTCAGGCCCGTACGGCTTCATGGGGGAGTTTTAATGAACATTCAAAGAAGATCTAACACCCATTCTCCTCAAACTATTCCAAAATATTCAAGAAGACAAAAGACTTCCCAACTCATTTTATGAGGCCAACATAATTCTAATTCCAAAACCAGAAAAAGACACTACAAAGAAAGAAAACTACAGAACAATATCCCTGATAAACACAGATGCCAAAATCATTAACAAAATATTAGCAAATCAGATCCAGGAATACATCAAAAAAATTATTCATCATGACCAAGTGTAATTCATCCCAGGGATGCAGGGATGGTACAATATTCGCAAATCAACAAATTTGATACACCACATAAACAAAATGAAAGATAAAAATCATATGATCATATCAATAGATGCTGAAAAAGCATTTGACAAAATCCAGCACCCATTTCAGATAAAAACGTTCAGCAATGTGGGAATACAGGGATCATATCTTGACATAATAAAGGCCATATATGAAAAACTTATAGCCAACATCATACTCAATGACCAAAAACTACAAGCATTTCCCTTAAGAACAGGAACAAGACAGGGATGCCCACTTTCACCACTCTTATTTAACATAGTACTGGAAGTGTTAGCCACAGCAATTAGACATGAAAAAAACATAAAAGAATCCAAATTGGAAAGAAAGAATTTAAACTGTCATTATTTGCAGATGACATGATACTGTACATAGAAAACCCTAAAGATTCCATCAAAAATCTACTAGATTTAATAAATGAATCTGGCAAAGTAGCGGGACACAAAATTAATGTCAAGAAATCGACGGCATTCTTATACACCAACAACAAACTCATAGAGAAACAAAAAAAGCAATCCCATTTACCATTGTGGCAAAAAAATTAGGATACCTAGGAATAAACTTAACCAAAGAAGTAAAGGACCTATTTGCAGAAAACTACAGGTCATTGATAAAAGAAATAGAGGAAGATATAAAAAACTGGAAGCATATACCTTGTTCATGGATTGGAAGAATTAACATCATTAAAATGTCCATATTACCCAAAGCAATCTAGAGATTCAATGCAATCCCCATCAAAATACCAATGACATACTTCACAGAACTAGAACAAATACTCCAAAAGTTTATATGGAACCAAAAAAGACCCAGAATAGTTATAGCAATCTTGAAAAAGAAGAACAAAATAGGAAGGATCACAATACCAGATATCAAGTTATACTACAAAGCTACTGTAATCAAAACAGCCTGGTACTGGCACAAGAACAGGCATATAGATCAATGAAACAGAACAGAGAACCCAGAAATAGATCCAAGTCATTATGCTCAATTAATATTTGATAAAGGTGGCAAGAGCATGCAGTGGTGTAAAGACAGCCTCTTCAATAAATGGTGTTGGGGAAAATTGGACAGCTATATGCAAAAAAATGAATGTAGGCCACCAACTTACACCATGCACAAGAATAAACTCAAAATGGATAAAAGACTTAAATGTGACTCTTGAATCCATAAAAATCCTAGAAGAAAATGCAGCCAACAAAATTTCAGATATTACACGCTGCAGAATTTTTACTGATACAATGCCTAAGGCAAGAGAAACAAAGGAAAAAATGAACACATGGGACTACATCAAACTAAAAAGCTTCTGCACAGGGAAAGAAACAACCATCAAAATGGAAAGGTAATCCACTATGTGGGAGAGCATAATTGCCAATGATACATCAGATAAGGGGTTAATTTCTAAAACATATAGAGTACTCATACAACTCAACAAAAGAAAGACAAAGAAACCAATTTAAAAAAAATGGGCCAAGGACCTAAATAGACAACTCTCCAAACAGGACATACAAGTGGCCAAGAGACATATGAAAAAATGCTCAATGTCATTAATCATCAGAGAGATGCAAATTAAAATGACTATGAGGTATCACCTCACACATGCCAGAATGGCTGCCATCAACAAATCATCAAACAAGTGCTGGCGAGGGTGTGGAGGAAAGGGGTCTCTAGTACATTACTGGTGGGAATGCAGACTGGTGCAAGCACTATGGAAAACAATACGATATTACTTCAAAAAATTAAAATGGAGCTGCCATTTGACCCAGTGATCCCACTTCTAGGAATATACCCTAAGAAGCCTGAAACACCAATCAGAAAGAATATATGTACCCCTATGTTTATAGCAGCACTATTCACAATCGTTAAGATCTGGTAACAGCCCAAGTGTCCATCAATAGACGAGTGGATAAAAAAGCTGTGGTACATATACACAATGGAATACTATGCAGCTAGAAGAAAGAGAGATCTCTTATCCTTTGAGATGACATGGAGGGACCTGGAGAGTATTATCCTTAGCAAAACAAGCCAATCAGAGAAAGACAAATATTACATGATCTCACTTATTTGTGGAATATAATGAACAAAACAAGCTGAGGAACAAAATAAACCCAGAGCATGGAAGTGAGGACAGACTGACAAACCTCAGAAGAGGTGGATGTGGGGGGAGGGAAGAGATAAACCATAGAACTTATATGCATATATGGGTAAACAAGGACGTAGACAATAATGCTGGGTGGGGGGGGCAGAATTGGGAGAAGGGTGTCAATGGGGGAAAAAGGAGAAACATCTGTAACAAAAATAAATAATTTTTTTTTTTTTAAAAAGAGGCTATTGCATTCATTCAGTTCCATTCACATCCTCATACTAAGACGGCGGTAGTATATACTAGGGTGGTGGCGGTGGAAATGAATGCCAGTGGAAAATTGTGAAAGCTACCCTGGTAATAGAGTTGACAGGGCATGGTGAGAAGGGTGAGGAAGAGGGAGCATTCAAGATCATCTCTAGATTTCCTGCTTGAGGAAATGAGCAACTCACTGTACCTACCATTTACTAAGGTAGAGAATTCTAAAGAAATAGCAGTTTGGGGGGAGAAAAAGAATTCATTTTATTTGGATATGTTGACTAGTAAGTGTCTGTGAAATCCAAGTGGATAAAACCAGCTAGGCGGGTGATTGTGGATCTGAAGTACAGGAGAGCAGGGTGGATATATATTTTGGAATTATCAGCTCACGTGTGGTAACTGAAGCTGTACGAGTGACCGGGAGAGATCAGTAGGCACAGTTTGTTCCAGGGAAGAGAATGGGCCTAGAATCAGAACAAGAGCATTTTGGGTTTAAGTGAAAAAGGAACCTGTTGAGACTGACAGCGGCTGAAGGAAGCGCTGGTGAAAAGCATCCACTACATCTGAGAGGGAGCAGAATGAGAAGTGGACAGAGTCCAAGGAGGACATTGGTGGCCTCAGTAAAAGCACTTACTGTGGTATATTCAAAGCAGAAGCCAGACTGAAGTGTGTCAATAGTCAGTGAGAGGAGAGGAAATAAAAACAGCAATTATGGAAAATTTATTCAATAAATTTTATTGTAAAGAGGAGGATAGAGAGAGATTTGTAGCTGAAGAGTGAAACTGGGTCAGAGGAGGTATTTTGTGTGTGTGTGTGTGTTGTTGTTGTTGTTATTTTATTTTTATTATCAGAGAGATTGATTTTAAAATGTTGATGAAAAAATAAACAAGCAGAGAAGGTCAGGTTAATGGTAACGGAGAGAAGGTTGATAAGGTTCTTAAGAATATAGAATAGCCATGAAACTAAACCTAAGAGAGTCCAGGAGATAGTATTATGTGTGAGTGTGTTTTATAGAGGGATATTGAAAGTTAGAAATGATCAAACAATCAATATTTTAAACAGCATAAAATAGATATTTAATAGTCATTAAAACTAAATACTAAATATAGTGTCATTAATAGCCGTGTTTAAAATTCTCTTTCGCCCTGGTCAGTTTGGCTCAGCGGTTAGAGCGTCGGCCTGCGGTCCAGAGAGACCCGGGTTCGGTTCCCGCTAAGGGCATGTGCTTCGGCTGCAGTTTGTCCCCGGCCCTGGTTGGTCGTGCGGGTGGCAGCCACTCGATGTGTCCCTTTCACATCGATGTTTCTCTCTCTCTTCCTCTCTCTCCCTCCCACTCTATCTGGACAAAAAAATGAAAAAATGTCCTCGAGTGAGGATAAAAAAAAATAAAATAAAATAAAATTCCCTTTGTGTGTGTGTGAACAGACTTGACCATTTTAAAGATTTAAGTGTGGAAGGCTAATAGGTAGATCCTAATGTTCAATGTTTACAATCAAGACCGCTGGTTTAAAGAAATAAAGGCACAGGGCAAAAAGTATAAGGCTATGACTACTTAGGTCTCATTCCTTGATTTGCCCCAGGAATAAATAACTGAATGCAAACAAAGAAATACATGGCTTTTAATTTTGTATGCACACGTAAATACAAATAATAATAGTAACAACAATAGACATCTATTAAGAGCTTTCTACATGTCAGACACTATTCTAAACTCTTTATATGATCTTTACAACAACCCTGTGAAATAAATACCATTTACTACCTTTGCTATATAGTTGAAGAGATTGAGACACTGCGTTTAAAAAACTTGAAATAATTTGGGGAGTCATGAACTACCACAGAGGAAGTAATTGCTGAGATCTCTATCTCTATCTATCTATCTATCTATCTATCTATCTATCTATCTATCTATCTATCTATTTATCTATCTATCCTCATTACCTTAGTGGTACAATTCCATGCACTATTTACTATGTACAATTATCCAAGTTGTAGTATTGGCTCAAGTATTTATTTGTGTTGTTAACCATACACTGTTTACTATGCGCATCTGTCCAAGTTTTATTACTAAATGGAGTGTAAAATTGATCTCATCTAGATTTCTGGTCAAGATGGCACTGTGGGTTCCCATTTAACTGCTCTTCCCACACCAAAGTTACATCAGTAGCAAATATATTTTTTAAATGAAATGAAGCAGAGCAATTAATTTTGTGTTAATGTGACTGGGCCATGGGATGCTTTAATATTTAGTTAAACACAATTCTGGATGTGTCTATGCAGATGCTTCTACATAAAATTAGCATTTGAATCAGTAGACTGAGTAAAGCAGATAGCCCTCCCAAATGTGGATGGGTCTCAAACTACTGAAGGCCTGGATAGAACAAAAAGGCAGAGTGAGAGAGAATTATCTCTTTTCCTGACTGTCTTTGGGCTGAAACACTAGTTAGCCTTCTCCTTTCTTCAGACTCTGACTTGGACTGGAACTTACACCATCAGCTTTTCAGCTTCCCAGGCCTTCAAACTCAGATTGAAATGCTGCCATCGGGTCTCCTGGGTCTTCAGTTCACAGACTGAAGATTTTAGGGGTCCTCAGTTTCCATAATCATGTGAGTCAATTTCTTATAATAAATCTATATGCATACATAAATATATATACAGAAACAGAGCCAACAGAATGTATATTTATATACATATAAAATACACACACACACACACACACACACACATTCTATTGGTTATGTTCTCTGGAGAACCCAAAAACAGTAGTAATGCTCAAAGACTGATAACACATCTCCATTGGCCCAAAATAGAAAAGAAACACACAGTGGTGAGGAGAGTTAAGGTCACAGGTCTGCTGGCTTCTCGATCTGGAAGAACGTCAGAGGCCGTGAAGAAGTCAGCTCCTACAAATAAAAGGGACTAAAACATTACTGTACAGCCAAGAACGAGAGCTGTGTTCTTTTGTGACATCAGGGATTAGAACTGATAAAAACAGTGACCCCTACCTATATGAGCAGGGCAAGGGGCAGCTGTGCAACCTGGACAAGCCACCATCCACTGGCTTGGAGATGAGATGTGCAATATCATTATATGGGTATTAAGAGCTCCATGTTACAAAAATAAGATCTGATTCTGAACTTGGGACACAGGGACAGAGAGACCAATAAAATTGCTAGAGAAAGGTGGTGGGCACACACACAGAGAAATCAACGTCTCAAAAAAAGGAGGGGGCTGCAAATTAGTATCCTAATGAATAATTAAAAAAATTTTTTTTCTTTATTGATTTTAGAGAGAGGAAGGGAGAGGGACAGAGACAGAAACATTGATGAGAGAGAACATGGATTGGCCACCTCCTGCATGGCCCCCACTGGGGATTTGGCCCACAACATGGGCATGTGTCCTGACCGGGAACCAAACTGGTGACCTCTTGGTGCATGGGTCGACGCTCAACCACTGAGCCACACCGGCTGGGCCTAAAGAATAATTTTTTAAAAAATACTGTTGGGAAAAATCAATTAACAAAAATTACAATCCAAAGACAAATTCAATCCCAATGAATTGAAAATAACAGAGCAACCTAAAAATCACCTTAACATAAGCGTACTTAACATCATCAAAGACACGGAGGAAGAAATGATACCCATAAAAAAATAAAACGAGAAATGAAAAGTCATCAGCTATAAATCAAGAAGAGAAAAATATGAAACTACATAGTCCTGAAACAAATGTATAAATACTAAAAATAACAAAAAATAAAAAAACTCCAGATTGGTAAATTTGGAGATCATATTGAGGACCTCACCCCAAACATAGCAAGAAAAGAGCGATATAATAAATATTTTTAAAAGTTACAGGACCTGGTGCTTCTGCCTGGGACCTAGACATGTGGAACCTGTTGCTCCTACCCTGAGAACAGGAACAAGTCTGAGAAACTGTAAAATTATCACTTCTCTTTAATCTATCAGAGAGCTAAGTTCTCAGGGCAACTAGTCGTATGAATTTCAAGGAAAAAGATCCCTCCGAGCAGAGACAGACCTGAGCACACTTTACCTGTGGTTGATAGTGTGAGGACAGGTAGAGATGGACTCCAGACGCACAAAGCAGGTAACAAGAATTCAGCTAACATGTTCAGGCAAATTGTGAGAGAAAAGACTCCCTGAGATCCGCGGTCACAATGGGGGTCTTCACCCACGCATACTCTCTTCTCTACAGGCTTCCAGTGGATGCTAATGAGAAAGATTGCTGGCAGGGTTGGTGACTGGAGAAAACTTTGATCAGTGGTGCGGGCCTGGAGGAGGGAAAAGCTCCTTTCTGCGGGGAAAGCAGGAAGCCCCACCCAGACCCTAGATCCTATGCAACAAAAACCTTCAGTCACTGGAGGAAGGGCACAAACTATCACACCCAGAGCGCAGTTGAAGACGCACTGCAGCTGAGAGGTGGGTGGAAAAAGAAGAGTCCTCTACTTCACACTGTAGATGATGCCACATGAGTTTGCCAACATACTGGAGTTTCTCCCCCTCTATTATCATATTTTAGATCTTTTGCTCTGCTTTATTTATCAAATAAAGGTATAATAATGCATAAAGCTGAATGACTTCCTGGGCAGTATAACTTAGATTCAGCTATCAAATAAAGAGCCATGCAAATTTTGCTGAGTGATGTTCTTACTCTTCAGGTAACCACTTTCTTCACAATTGTATAATAAGCTCTTTGGGCTTCTACTATCATTCTTTTTTTTTTCCCATTATCAATAATTTTAATATCAATGACACAATGACCATATACCTTCTTATCAGCCTGCATACTTATCCAAGTTTGTGTTCTGTGATGAACACAAAAATCAAATATTCCTCATTGTTTCAAAAATTTGTTAGAGTGTTTCGAGAAGAGTGTGTTCCTGAACCATGGAAGCCTGAACACTGTGTGACCAGGATGTTGTGCTACTGCTGATGTGACAGCAGGCCACACATCTCTCCCTAAACCTGACTCTGAACAGAAACCCGGGCACAAGTGATGACCTCCCAGGGCCTTCCTCCTGTTAACAAGAGTCAGGAATACTGCACTTCTCTCCTGCTGAAACAGTGATTTAAGCCTCATCATCCAAATGTGTTATGATATCTAAGTTGCTGTATTGTTTAGGGGTTAAATCAAATAATGAGGTAAGAATTCAGGATCAAACTAATACCCTACAACTACCCCTAATGAACTGTAATTAAAGACCAATTTTATGCAAGTTCAATGTCTGCAGTACCTTGTTCGGAGTATTGAGTAACTGGAATTACACCTGGAGGTTAAAAATCTCAAGAGACAAATGTTTTTCTGCTATTGCCTATAAAGAATTCACTATACCACCACCACCACCAAAAACAAACAAACAAACAAAAAAAACCACCTTAAACCAACCACACCAAACAAAAACAGCAGACAAGTTCAGGAACATACTATCTGTATGCTGAATCTAATAGCCTCATCTGTCTTTCTGGGATGACAGCCTCACAGACTAGTATTAATATTATAACTACGTCACTTACCACTTTTATCCTTGGTCACTGGACAAATGCAAGACTCTGTAGGAAACTACTTTGTTAATCCCTCTATCCACACACAACTCTGTGATTTCTTCCTTTTGACTTTTTTTTTTTAGTTGATTTTTCTGTTGATCCATCCCAATGCTCTCGAGAACCCCAGTTCTGCAGCAAACATATTTATCTACATCTGTTTCACCCAATGCTTCCTTAAACTTCCTACACGAAGAAAGCCAAGTCAGGCACAGCTTCCCGCGAAGACCTGTCAAGGACTGCCTGTTTATACTCACATGCCCTGGTTCTGTTGCCTCGGAGAACAAAAGGCACCCTGGCAATCTCTTAGCTCACCACTGCTAACTCCAGATATATTACTTTCCTCTTGAGTGCAAAATCTTTTCTCATTTGATGTGTAATATTTAGTACCACTCTTCTTGGCTGCTGTCACCCATCGACCTTCTGGTCAGTTCCCTCTGTTGAACATTTGATAAAGTGACTCATGATGTTCCTTCTCATCACAACCCTGCCATCATCATAGGGACCTTCAACTTTTGCTTGAATAACCACCAAGATTCTCAAAAATGCTTTCATGATGGGAAGTTCTAGAGCAACAATATTTTCTAACAATAAACCATAAGCTTATGGTATTTCGAAGCAATCATTACATACAAAGAGAGTCACTTTCCTTTCTCTTTAAGTGTACCTTAACAGACTGCTTCACTCATCATCATGAAGCGGCCCAGCAGCTGGACGGCGCCGTGAGGATGCAGCAACCGCACAAGGAAGAAGCTTTGTTCGGGCGTCGTCTTTACGGAAACATACACAGAATCAAAGGGTTTAGTGTAGGCTGACAGATCACATGGACTGAAAAAGGAGCCATACACAGGGTTGAAAAACCTATCGATGTACGAATGTTTATCAAAAACTACAAAAAGTTACATTGTGCATTCCTCTGGAAACCCTTTGTTAAGTGAAGGAGGGGAGGGAGGGCCAGGGACAGATTTCTGTCTCAGGTCTTTTCCATTCTCTTCCTCATCAGCCAGTGCTGCCATCTGCTGACCTCTCCCGCATCCCACACTTTTTATGTCCTGTATTAGATCAGAGCCAAGGTTATTCATTTTAACAGAAAATTCTCAAAGCCCTGGATAGAACTGCCTTATAGTCAGACACTCTGGAGGTTTATCTGTGGTATTTCTATCACCTGTAGCTACTCCACTGTCTGCATAATGCTGGGATTTAAAATGTACTCGTCTTCCAAAGCTCTGAAAAATGCCAATCTCAGCCACTTAGCGCCTGGGAATGGTCTTTCTGCTGCGTGCGCTCTGCTCTGCGCCCTCGATCCCTCTGGCCCCTTCTAAACCCTGCTGGGCCGTCAGAGACCCGCGGCTCGCTTTCCGGCAGGGAGATGGCAGTTCGGCCCATTTCTGTTCAACAAAAGCTTATTGGAGCTTCTCGTTTAAGCCCTGCCTCACAAAGGCTCCCTATCTGAACAGAGAACCCGAGTCCAGCCTACTTGATCGCATGGCCTGATCCTGGTCCGGCCTCGGGTACCAGGATGGCACTGCTCAGCGTCTGTGCGCACTTTCCGCAGGCCACCGGCGGGAATGGCTTCTGGGAAACAACTGCCTCCCATAGTCTTCTAGCCATGCTTTCCCGGATGATTTGAAGAGCAAAATCGGACTTCTGAGTTATGGGTCTGAGTCACTAAAGTGTCCTTTCAAAATTCACATGGTTAAAAAAATCAACTATACATCGATTAAAAGATCGTACAATTCAACAAGTGTCCATAAAAATATTTTACCTTTTCAGTGAGTTTGGGCCAGACCTTCAGATTTGTTCACAGAGAACCATTAATGTGCAGTATGGTTCGGACCAGAGTATTTCAAAGGATGGTCTGGGTCCCTCTTCAGATCCAGCGATGACAAACACTGGGGAGCGGGGCCTGGGAATCTGCGTTTCCAGGGTGCTAAACAGGTGCTCCTGACGCACAAAGTTGAAAATCATCGCGCACACGAAGGCTCCATCATAGTTCCACCTTGGCCGTGCATTGGCATACTCTGCAGAGCTTTTATTTATTTATTTAAAAAAAATTTTTTTTCCTTTATTGATTTTAGAGAGAGAGGAAGGGAGAGGGAGAGAGAGATAGAAACATCAGTGAGAGAGAACATTGATTGGCTGGGTCCTGCTTTTCCCCCACTGGAGACTGGGCCCACAACCTGGGCATGTGACCTGGCTGGGAATCGAACCCGTGACCTCTTGGTGCATGGGTCCACGCTCAACCACTGAGCCACACCAGCCAGACTCTGCAGAGCTTTTAAAAAAGTACAAATGCCTGTTCTCCATCCCAGACCTACACTGACTCAGCATCCTCAGAGCTAAAGCTTATCAAATGCTTCTGATAGAGAGCTAGAGTATAGAACATCTGCACGAGGCAGATATACATTTCATTGATTAATAATAACAGACACCATTTGTGAAATACTTGATAAGCAAAGTACATGATAACATATCGTTTAATTCTCACAATGATCCTGTGAGATTGGTAACATTATTAAGCATTTATTATTGTTGCCAGCTTGAATAGATAGCTTAGAGAGCCTAAAGAAGTCACGCAATGAGGAAGTTGTAGGTCTGGGCTCAGAAGCGATTCTGTCCGACTCTCTTCACTGTCACGCACGGCCATTGTCTCCCTGCCATCAGGTTTTTACAGCCACCATTTTAAACGTGTGTACAGATTTTTCCCCTTATTTTGCTTTTCTCCTTTTTGGTTTCAAAATTAACACAATCATTTTATCTTTCAGTTCTTTATTTTTTTCTTCATAATAGTTGATGTAGAATTAAATCTCCGAGACACCTAACTGATATGTGGCTTGTGCACAGAGCACATCATAGGGGAAGAGGCTTACTGGAACATCTCATGGCTCAGCTTGTCACCAGAGAAAGTCTTCACCCACAACAGGAGTCCTTCTCTGATGATCACTCCTAGTCCAGTGCATCGGGCAGGGTGCTCCTCAGGTGCGTTCCTTTAACAAGCTTTCTCTAACTGTCCTACCTGTCATTCCATGTTATTGCAATGATACAGTTGGACTGTTCTACCAGATTATGAGCTTCTGAAGGAAGGAGGTGGCGTCTCTGAGTTCCCCATGCCCAAGGCTGACAGAATGAAGGCCTTCAGCACAATGTATTGAGAAGCAATTGGCTCGGTGCACCACCTACACATTTCCACCATGTTTATGATCACACCTGACAGGTAACTCCTCAGAGTCTTGACTCCTCTGTTTGTAACACAGGAACAATAATAGGTATCTGTTAGGCTTGGAGGGGGGGGGAGTAATACATGCCAATCACATGATGCTGTGACAAACACATAGAGTGGCTGTTATTGCAATATAGTACACAATAAAATGGTCATGCATCCACCATTCACCGAGTGCCTAGCATTTGTGCCAAATACTGTGATAGATTCTACTGATACAGCAATGGTGAACAACAAAGAGCTCATAGAAGTTGGTATGGGACATTGACATAAGAAAAACTACACAGTTTTAAAATAAATTATATGAATGAAAAGATAGGGATAGAATAAAGGGTGATTTGAAATCATATAATAACAGTAGAGAGCCTCATCTGAGACAGGGCAAGGGGAAAGGGAATTCTGCTCAGAGAGTCACAGAAGCCTCCCTGAGAAAGCCAAACTTGAGTCTTCTCTTTTTCTTGGCAAATTAGAAGGCAGCATTAAGTCCCAGGTAGAGAGGAGAGAAGAAAGATTCAGAGACTTGAAATAATTATGGCAGGTAATGGAAAGAGATCTGACTGTAAAAGATGATAAAATTCCCAGGCAGTACTGAGGAATCAGTTCATGATAGACATGAAATCAGAGTGAGGAAAAAAAACAAAACTTAATTGCATGGTTTTCTGGAGAAGGATTCAAGAAACTAGAAAAAGCAAAGTTGTTCAGTTCATTCAGGTTTGCAGATTGGCCGAGAAAGAGGTGAAGAGGTTCAGAGTATTGATAACAGGGTGATTAAAACTATGGACCATGTACTCTTCATGGGATACAGATGAAACTGACAACAACATGACTGACAGGAATGCTGACAGTCATTGTCTGGAAGTCCTGATGAAACCAGAAAGCTTATAATGGAAGTAGATGAGCAGATAATTTGAATTTAGGAAGTTGTCACTCGAAAGTGTGACGCTTGAATTAGGTAATTCACAGATGGAGCATTTGGGGGAAATACCAATCAAGACTGTGATCATGGAAATTGGGTGGCTGAGGTGGTGAGATGGAGAATATCACCGAGCTCCTGGAGGTCATGGAAATTGGAGTACTGAAGTCTGTCTGGACTTGCCCAATGATCCTTGTCATCATCATTAAACAGTGAGAAGGAATAATCAGGAGGTTAATAACAACAATGCAGGGGAGAGAAAATGAGATTGCACAGGAACTGAGAGTTAGGCAGAATGGAGAAGGAACAAGGGTCTTGAGGCCGCGAATGGGAACAAGCACCACCTAAGTTTAATAGGTTATGAAAGTATAAACTTCATCCAAGTGAGAGCTCTGCAGAGTGTGTGTTGTCCTCAGGGGGTGGCCAATTTTAAGTTAGAAAAAGAAAGATGAGGTGATATTTTTAAAAGGTTCAGAACATAAAGGAATATTTTGATCATGGAGTCCTAGGGGCTCAGGGAAAGGAGGGAATTAAAGAAAAATTAGGTCAGAGAAAAATTACACACTTTATATAGTTTTCTATATGAAAAAAAAAAGTAGGTGAAAGATACTTGTACTAGACAAAAACAGCAACCGTGGGAATGGAGACTTCACCCTATTGGTGCCTTGTACAATGGAAGATACTTCAACCTAACCAATTTCAACTGCAGGCCCTACCAAAAGCCTAAAGTTTGGGACTTAGGTCTAGGCATTTCTTTTTCACTTTGTCCCTTACTTATTCAACAAATATTTATTGAGTGCCTACTATAATCCTGGCCATGTTATAAGTAATTGAAATGCATCAGGGAACTAAACAGGCAAAGAGCCCTGCTCTTACGGTGTGTATGTTTAAAGAGTTAAGGCAGAAAATAAATAAGTGGCTATACATAACAAATAACAAAATAGCATAGTGTTAGAAAGTGATGGGTGCGACAGAAATGGCAAACGCAGAACGTGAAAGTGATGGTCGTGTGTGACGAGAAGAATAAGAATGACATAGGGTGGTTAGGTTAGGACTTGATGAGATAGTGATATTTGAACAAAGCTTGAAGTAGATGATGGATACCTGAGAGAGGAGTATTCCAGGCAGAAGGAAGAGCCATTGCAGTCAGTAAACAGGCATGTGCCTAGTTATATTTTAGGAATAGCCAGAAGCCATGTGGTTAAAGCAGAGTGAGTAAGAGAGACATCAGAAAATCAGAACTTCTCAAACTTTAATGTGCATACAGAGTATCTGGACACCTTGTTACAATGCAGGATCAGATTTAGTAGGACTGAGACTCTGTATTTCTAACATGCTCCCAGGCGATGAAGAGGCTGCAGGCCCGTAGCGTATGCTTTGAGTAGCGAGGACTTGAATGACTCTCACTTTGGAAGAGTGAGAAAGTAATTAAATTATGGAAGTATAATATTGTTGAGGGTTGTAGTCATGAATTTAACACCGTATGGCTGTGTGTTTTCTTCAACCACATTCAGCTGTATAGAGACAGGCATGGAGTTGGCAAGGGCCAGACTTAATCAGAGTTGTAGTTTTGCCATGATGAAGAGAGAGAATCTAATGGAATCAAACACGTACACAAGGAGTTGTGTAATGATTTAATGTGGGGAATAACATGGCTGGCATAGCTGATGGAAAGTCATCGAGGCCTTGTGGCCCTTCACAGCTAACAGGGCAGTAGACCTAAGCCATAGTTACTGAACATCTGATCTCACACTTCACTGGGTCAGTGGTACATGTGATGGGTAATTTCAACAGTTTAATGAAGAGATAGTAGTTTCAAGGCAACTTGCATTGATGTGTCAATGATATCAGGAAGTTTGTGGTATTGATGTATGGATGCTCTTACACACACACACACACACACACACACACACACACTATGCTATACTGTTAGAAAATGGAAATTTGCGATTTAGCAAGTATCTTATCATATATATATTTTTTATTGTAGCTCTCTGCTCACTACTCTTTGAGTATTTGCTGTTCACAGCCTTTAATTACTTCATTAATGTATAATCACCACTGTGGCTGAAAGTAAACCCATCACTGACTCCTTAAAACTTATTTACCCACCACTGCAAAAACCTTCCGAAGACCCAAAAGGAAACCCCAAATGCCTCTGAGTTGCAGACTATCGCACAGAACCATTCCCTGCTTTTCCTTAGATCTCAGTTTGCTTGTATTTCACCTTGCTCTCTGGTTCCCATGCTGGTATTCATACTGATTTTGACCTTAGCCTCTGATTCTTGGCGATTGAGCATTTTTCCTACTTCTCCTCTCATCTCCAGCATCTAGATCTTTTCTACTGCAGATTTTCTGGGTTAACTTGCCCCTCTGGCCTTATTATACTGTTTAATTAGAATTTCAGGAATCAATGGGTGACCACTCCTTTTCTCACCCTCATTTTCCCCAACATCGCTGAGAGAAAAGATGTGCTCGGTTTCTATTGCTCTCTTCCTTCTTTTCTCCCTTCTTATCTCTTTGTTTCCCTTTATGTAATGCATGTTGCTCTAAAAATCCCATTTTATCTATACTTTATTTTTCCTTTTTCCTTTTGAGGAAGTGATCAATTATAACATGGGCTATAACTTGGGGGGTCTTCATTTTATTCAGGCTTGTTCATTGGTTTATTTCAAGTGTCTATAGGGAACAATTCCTCATGACAAATGGAAATGGGCAGAACTGATACTGTGTGTGCATGTTTTCTGCAGTTGTCTTCAGATTTGGACTAAAGCCTGAGGTTTTAGGATGCCTGGTCTCCAGATAGCCAGCTTTACTGCAATAAGCAAATTGTACATAGAGATTAACACTAATAGCTACAATGGGAAATAACATTAAATCTGCAATTAAGACAAAAACTTTATATACATAAGGAAATGGAAGGGTTCTTTATGAGATCATAATCATTTTTTAGAGTTGGATGGCACTGAGAGAGCTTTCAGATAAATCCTGAGATGAGAAAAATTAAATATGTTCTTATCAATAAATGTTATCACCTCCATCCCGTAGGGGCATTTTACTACAAGCTTTATGAGAATGGTAGAGCTGAGATATTCATTAATTCACGAGTCTATTGATATGGCTTTAAAACAACATTTACATCTTTCTGTTTGTTTCTACAACACTTGGTTCACAGCTTTGTTATTCTGCTTTTTATTCAAGACATATCTGGAAGTACAAGAAATAAGACCCAGAGAAATAAAGTTTCCCTCTGAAAGTTTAGACTATTTAAAAAACACATTATTTGAGGATACATGTCTCCCTGAAACTGTCAGTTGTAGTTTAATCAGTAAAAAATAACCTGTGCAAAGAGAGCATTTAAAAAATCTGTTTCTTGCCAGCTGGTGTGGCTCAGTGGATTGAGTGTCGTCCCATTGACTGAGAGGTCCCAATTGGGTTCCTGGTTGGGGAGCATGCCTGGGTTGTAGGCTCGATCTCCAGTGGGGGGTATGAGGGAGGTGGCCGATGGATACTTCCCTCTCACATCGACATTTCTATCTCTTTCTCCCTTCCTCTCTCTCTCTCTCTCTCTCTCTCAAAAAAAAAAAAATATATATATTATATATATATATTTTCAAATATATATAAAATATGCTTTTGTGATATATTTTCAAATATATATATATATTTTGAAAGAAACTGATTTTTATTTACTTTATATATAAAATAAATAAGTAAATAAAAATCAGTTTCCTTCAAAGACTCTTTAAGTAATGTAGCATAGAAATTACAAGGGTGTCAACTGTAGAACCAAACTGGGTTCCAATCCTGGTTCTTCCATTTCCTGATCATAAAGTAAGCAAAATACTTAACCTTTCTATGTCTCATTTTCCTTACTTGTAAAATGAGAGTATTTCCTGCCTCATAAGCTTGTATTGAGGATTAAATATATAACCCATATTAGCTCAATGTAAGTCTTCAATAACATTCTTGAAAATTCAAAAGGGGAGTGACTTGGAAAGGGAATATGAACATTCTGACCACGGCAAAAGAATATCTTCAGTGATTTATTCATTGGTATCCAGGATTTGGTCATTATTTCCTTGTTTGAGAGGTTGATCATCTCCTCTGACTGCACTGATATTGTCCCGTTTCCGGACCTACGAGGGTGACAAACACACTCCGGACTATAGTAAAGTGGGCCAGTACCATCAATCCTGTCCGTCCACTTGCCTGATGACCCTGGACATGCTAAAGTTCTTCCATTTAACACACATACATTCACACTATGCTGTATTCCTTATTCTGTCTGCCTTCCACGTTAGATTCTGAGCTCCCAGGACAGGGACCAAACTTATTTTTGTTGGCATCACCGTTGGGGCAAGAGTGCTATTCTTATGTTTGAATAGAATTTGAATGCTGTGCTGGAATATAAACATCTTGCAGGCAGCGTCTATTGCTCATTTATATTTGAAGTGCTAGTTCATAGCATAATGTCTAGTTCACAGCAGGCACTGAGGGACTGTTGGTTGAACCTAGCTAAATAAATGTTGAGTGTTTTTTATGATAAATGTAGACAAATTCCAAGGTGTAAGGATCAGACTTTCATAGTGTTCAGTTGATGAGGGCTCATTGGCACAACAGTTCACAGGAATTAGATTAATCTTTTCCTTTTTAAATAAAATGAAAACCATTATTCACAGATGTCAATCATTTTATTTAAAAAATTAAAAATATGGAAGTAAAATATGCTTTTGTGATATATTTTAAGAATTAAAAAGTTCCTCACTATTTCCCTTGTTTCTAGTATGATAAAATGGCTTTTACATGTCAATGATTCCTTATGAAAATAAAAATAAGGATTTATGAGGTGACATTTTACAAGCTTTAAGTGAAGCAAATCTCGGACTACCAACCAACCTGAAACAAGCTTCCTTGTTTCATGTTTTCTGTGCGGAAATATGTTCTTGAAGAGGCAGGAAGTAGGGAGAGAAGAGGGGACAAGTTATTTCCAAACTTGCACACTGTTCCACACCATAGATTTTATCACTCTGACAACTCCCACCTCAAAATCTTCCAGCTCAAGTTCTGTTTCATAATGCAGAATTTAGAATGTCACTGAGGGTGTGAGACCCATTCATCTTCTTTTATGCACTATCTGTTAAAGGAGTGAAGTTACCTCTGGTCACAAACTGAACAGATCCAAGAATCTCAGTGAACACCAGCTTTAATACAAATAACCAGGAGGGATATTTGGGAAGACCAGAAGGACCCTTCATGGGTCATACTCAAGAAATTGATTAATCAAGTCTTTCTCAAGACTTGATTAGAGTTTTGAAAGGTATGGAGAATGCAAGACCAAACCTCAGTCTTGTACTTGCTGTGTGCTGTTGGCTGGACTGTGTTATCTGAGTAATTCCTGAGACACATGTAACATAGACATGTAATTAGGATCCATGCCACAGTACATTCTCTTTTAGTTCTTGGTGGCTCATTGGATAATAAAGAAGCACATTAACAGAAGAAAAAAAAACCCACAAAAATTTATTATGTAGTTACTTTGCTTGTATTTCTGTATTTAGTTACTTTATTCCAAACATTTGAAACGAGGAAAGAAGAGAGTAGAAAGAATCACAAAACCCGAATGATTATTTGGAGCCAATTATAACTGAAAAGAATGTTGCTCATATTTTGCAAATTGCAGACATGACTTTTCTTGTCAATTTTACCACACAGTTCTTAGGGATACATGATCCCAAATAAAATACACTGTGATAGAGTAATGGTCCCTCCAAGGGTGTCCACATCTTCATCCCTGAAACCTGTCACCTTACATGGAAAAGGAGACTTTGCACATGTGGTTGAGTTAAAGATTTTGAGAGAGAGAGATTATCCTGGAATATCCAGGTAGGTCCAATGTAATTACACAGGTCCTTGTACAGGAAAAAGGGAGGCAGGAGAATTAGAGTCAGAGAAACAAGTGTGACAACAAAGGCTGAGGTCTGAGTGATGTTGCCAAGGGCCAAGGAAAGCAGGTAGCCTGTGGAAGCTGGAAAAGGCGGTAACAGATACTACTCAAGTGCATGCAGAAGAAATACAACTCTTGTGACACCTTGATTTTAGCCACATTTTAGATTTCTGACCACCAAAAGAATAAAATAAGAAATTTGTGTTATTTTAAACTACCAACGTTTTGGCAATTTGTTATAGATACAATAGGAAACTAAAACAGATGCTATAATTACAATTTAGCTTTTGATGAAAATGTAAAACTAGGTTTCTGGGGACTTGGGCTGTCCAGGCGAAATGGGAATACTGAAGTGATCACACTGGTATAATGAGTCACACAAGGCAGTCGTAAAATCAAAGTTCATGTAGAACAAGAGAGGGTGCTAAGAACTCACATCCCCTAAGAGTATTTCAAGGGGCCTGTGTGAGAAAAAGGAACGTTAAACATAACTCACCCGGGTCAGGATGGCAGGTAGGTAAACGCAGTATCGCCTCCTCCCACGACCACATCAAAATTACAACTAAACTACAGAACAACCATCATCCAGAACCACCTGAAATCGAGCTGAATGGAAGTCCTGCAACTACAAAATTAAAGAAGCAGCCACACCGAGACTGGTAGGAGGGGCGGAGGCGCTGACGGGCTGGTCCCACACCCACGTGTGGTGGATAAAAATTAGGAGGACACCTCCACTGGGAAGGTCCTCCCTGAGGAGTGAGGGGTCCCCATCCCACACCAGGCACCCAGCTCAGGATCCCAGTGCCAGGAAGAGAAGTCCCCATCACTTCTGGCTGTAAAACCAGCGGGAACTGAGGCTGACGGAGGCTGAGGCTGCGTGAGCCCCAGGCAGCTCCTCTTAAAGGGCCCATGCATGGACTTACTCAGACTTGCTCCTTCTGGGCTCCAGCATGGGGGAGGCAGCTTGAAAGGCTCTAGAGACACATGGGGAAGAACTGAATTGTTCGGCACTGGGGCAAAAGCTAGAGGGATCAGTTTTGTCCTGGACATACTTGCTTTGGGAGGCCATTGTTCCATTGGTGAGCCCTTCCCTGGGGCGGAAGACAGCTGCCATATCTGAGACTCCAGCAACCTGGCTCACACTGTTTGCCCCGCCCTGGTGATTCCCTGAGGCCCCGCCCCACCCAACTCTCAGGCCCACCCAAGCTGTTTCCAAAGGCTTTACCATAGGATTGGCCTGTCTTGGATCCTGCTTCAGAGTTTCCTAAAATCTCTCAAACAAGCAGCATCTGGTCTCAGCGAGCCCCATACCTCTTGTTAAGTGGCTCCAGGCCTGGCACTAAAAGCAGCCAGCCTTGGTTCACAACTTGGCTTTTCCTGGGCACCTCCAAGCCCAGCACATGAAGTAGCCATCTGCAGATCACTTTGTAGCTTATGCTGGGTAGCCCCGGGTAGAACACAGACAGAGGCTGACCTTGCCCCAGAGCCAGCACACCCAGTGGAGAGCTTTAGACCACATTGAAGCACCATCACCCTACCACCTCCACAAGTGACACACTCAAGGGGTAGACTCAGTGGGTACCAGAGCCCTGATGAAGTAAGTCTTGCTCTGTGTGATTGGCCCCTACATAGCTGATCCTCCAAGGTAGTCAGAGGCCAGTGGTCAGTGGGCACAGCCAGTCCTTGCAGCTGATCAGCCTGAGTAAATCCCTCCCATTGATGGGCCAATAGCAACCAAAACTCAATTACAACAGAAAGGTGTACAGTCCACACTAGGGGTTCACCTTGAGGGCCCAGCTGGGGTGATCAGGAAGGTTGTGCCACTGGACCCTACAGGACACCTACAACAATAGGCCACCCTACAAAGCCTAGGAGACATAGCAACTCTACCTAATACATAGAAACAAATACAGGGAAGCAGTCAAAATGAGAAGACAAAGAAACATGTCCCAAGTGAAAGAACAGAACAAAATTCCAGGAAAAGAACTAAACAAAATGTAGATAAGCAATCAATCAGATGCAGAGTTCAAAACACTGGCTATAAGGATGCTCAAGGAACTTAAGGAGACCTCCAAGGAACTTAGTGAGAACATCAACAACATTTAAAAGGACCAGTCAGAAATGAAGGATTCCATAACTAAAACAAAGACTAATTTACAGGGAATCAATAGTAGAGTAGGTAAAGACAAGAAGCAAATCATCGATTTGGAATATAAGGAAGCAAAAAATCCCCAATCAGAACAGCAAAAAGAAAAAATAACTCAAAAAAATGAGAACAGTGTAAGGAGCCTCTGGAACCACTTCAAGTGTACCAACATTCACATCATTGGGGTGCCAGAAAGAGAAGAGAGACAGCAAGAAATTGAAAACCTATTTGAAACAATAATGACAGAAAACTTCCCTAACTTGGTGAAAGAAACAGACATACAAGTCCAGGAAGCACAGACAGTCCCAAGTAGGATGAATCCAAAGAGGTCCACACCAAGACACATCATCATTAAAATGCCAAAGGTTCAAGACAAAGAGAGAAACTTAAAGGCAGCAAGAGAAAAGCAGTTAGTTACCTACAAGGGTGTTCCCATAAGACTGTCAGCTGATTTCTCAAAAGAAACTTTCCAGGCCAGAAAGGATGGCAAGAGATACTCAAAGTGATGAAAAGCAACAACCTACAACCAAGATTATGCTATTCTGCAAAGCTATCATTTAGAATCAATGGACATATAAAGAGTTTCCCAGGCAAGGAAAAGCTAAAGGAGTTCATCACCACCAAACCAGTATTATAGGAAATGTTGAAGGGTCTTCATGAAGGAGAAGAAGAACAAAAATATGAACAATAAAATGGCAATAAATACATATCTATCAACAATTGAATCTACAAATAAAATGAGCAAGCAGAACAGAAACAGACTCATAGATACAGAGAGCTTTTTGTTGCTTGCCAAATGGGAGGGGACTGGGGGATGGTGATGAACATGAAGGAATTAAGAAGTACAAATTGGTTGTTAGACTGATGAACCTCAAAGGGAAGTGGGGGAAGGAGGGCGGGATGAGATAAACCAAAGAACTTCTATGCATATATGCATAACCAATGGACATAAACAATAGTGTGGGGAAGGCAGGAGGTGGGTGGGATTAGGGTCAATGGGGAAAAAAAGGGGGGACATTTGTAATACATACAACAATAAAGATAAGTTAAAAAAATAATAACTCACCCAAGTTTGTGACACTTGGCAATAACACATATACACACTTTTCTGAGAAGTAGAGGAAAAAATGACTATCATCTAACATCTTTGACTTTATATCATGTAATCTAACCCACAAATAAATATTTTATATCTACCATTTAATTATTGCTCATTAATTTTCATCTTAGTTTGATTCAAACAATGCATTCTCACTTTATCCTGAAATTACTATTGCCTGGTTTGACACAAGTCCAAAATAAGTACATAAAGAAAGCAAAATTATACAATTGGGATTCAGCAGGTCAAACATCTCAGGGAAAACAACACAAAAGATCTTGGATTTTATTTTCTAAGAAACATACATGAATGACTATGCTCAAATTATACTATATTAACCTGGGCCTATGTCCTTTGTTATTAACTTTTCAGATGTAAGCATGCTGAGTTTTATTTTGCTGTTCCCTATATAAAATACAGTGGCTAAAAATATATCTTTGAGTCAGCCAACCTTGGGTTTACATCCCAGCTCTTCCATCCACCAATGCCTTGCTTATCTGCCCCTGAGGTTACTTAACATCTCTATGCTTTAGTGTCATCATCTATAAAGAGTGATAACAACAGTATCCTGCACATCATGTTGTTCAAAGGATTTAATGAAAAAAAAAAATAGATACAAAACACTCAGCAGAGATTTTAACACAAAGCTCATTTAAAGTAGATGATATTAGCATTATCATTAGTTTTTTCATTCACATCAAGAGAGCTAAATCACTAATGACTATTCACTATATTTTAGTAATAAATTACTAAAGAAAATGTCTAAAATACACTTTGTCAGAGGAACTTAAGTTATAAATTGAGTTTTATGATACCAAAGTCTGCCAGATCTTTCTTGCCATTAATCTAATTACCTAGCGAGGTACAAAAAAAGAATGGAGTGTTTCAATGTTCTTATCTTTGGAAAATCATGGTGTGTGTTTTTAAAGTTTAAATATGTTTTCTTTGTATCCTTTTATTACAGCTATTTGGTGATCTGCCAATATGAACTTTATGGAAAATCCACTAGATAGACTTATTTCCTGACTGGTCTACATTTTCATGGCCCAGTTTTCATCCTTTTACTTTAGCACTTTGTAATGATAATATTTGTAGGTTGCTCTCTCCAGTTAAACTTATTCTTGAGAGAAGACACTGGTCTTATTTATATTGAAATATCCCATATATATTAAGTGTTCCAAATGCTATATGATTGAATAAATTATTAAAAATTATTTAAAAAAATTAGTTACTGTGTTTTGAACCCTATCTGCACCTAATACCTGAACAGATTTGTGTTCTCAAAACTAAACCATATTCTGCCCTAGCTGGTTTTGCTCAGCAGTTAGAGCTTCGGCCCATGGACCAGAGAGTCCGGGTTCAGTTCCCGCTAAGGGCACGTACCTCGGTTGCAGTTTGTCCCTGGCCCTGGTTGGGGTCGTGTGGGTGGCAACCACTCCATGTGTCTCTCTCACATCGATGTTTCTCTCTCTCTCTTCCTCCCTCTCTCCCTCCCGCTCTATCTGAAGATAAATGCAAAAATGTCCTTAGGTGAGGATAAAAAATAAAATAAAAGAAACTAAACCATATTCTGTGACTTTCCCAGTAAAGGACCTGTCAGGGGATTGCCCATGGCTTGGGGCTAGACTAACAGGCCATTTATTGCAAGTAATATGTAGAAATCAAATGAGAATTTAAACAAAGTCAGGTATTCTGATTTTATTTCTCTTATTAGCTGACTCAATATGTTAAGACTATAGACAACCAATATTCTAATTATGTCCATTATAAAAATAAATTAGTAGGTTTCTCAACACCGTCTATTTCATACTTGTTCTCAAATACCTTATCCCCAGTGCCCCACCAATCCTGATAGCCCAGATTTGACTGGGTTGCTGTCCATCAGTTTAAATGGCCATACTCTTGCTTGGCAGAGAATAAATCCTACCCTAAAGCTGATATATTTCCAATAAGCAACCCAGTGATCAAAAGGCTACATATTCAGTAATTGCACTCTAAAATTGTCAAGTGATAGTTTTCCAATGACATTATTTATGTAAGCAAATTTGTGAATATCATAAAAAATTAACAAGAAAGCTTACATAGCTTATTGACCAAGCCTGTTAAAACACTATGTCATGAAAAGGCTATGTACACTAAATTCTTTATGGGATTTTACAAAAAGCACTCAGGCCAATATTTTTTTTCAAAATAGGACATCAACAGTTGTCAGAGGAGAGGGGGCTGGGGGCTGGTGAGAAGGGTGAAGGGATTAAGCAAAGAAAAAAAAAGAAAGTCTCATGGGCACATACAACAGCGTGGTGATTGCCAGAGGGAAGGGGGTGGGAGAGGTAGAAGAAGAAAAAGGGGGAGATAAATGGTGAGGGAAGGAGACTAGACTTTGGGTGGTAAACATACAATACAATATACAGATGATGTATAGTAGAATTGTACACCTGAAACTTGTATAATTTCATTAACCAATGTCACCCTAATACATTCAATTTTTAAAAAAACAGGTCATCAGTTACCAATAAGAGTCTATTTTATTTAATCACCTTATCTGTCAATTGATATTTCGAGAATCAGTAAGCATGCAGCGAACTTGCTAAATAGAAAGAAAAATTGGAAAGTGAAAACCTTTACGCAAATATCTTTATTTTGATGCAGACAAGAAAGAAACTATGATTGCCAAGGGGAAAATACATAAAATTGCACGTGGTTGAATGCATAATAGACCTTAACAATGACAGCTATTTAAGTAACAACTTTGAAAACATTAAAAAGCAGAAGAAGAAAAAAATAATAAAAATAAAAACTGCTTTCTGCCTTTGAAAACTACCTAGATCACACTTTCCTTGTAAAAACAGTAGAGAATGTGCCGCCAACTAAAATGAAAACTTTATTTCTTCTCTTTCACATGTGGGTTCTCAATTGATGCATAAAGTATTTTTGGAAACAAAGCATAAGAAAGTCAAAATTACCAGGTTGATTTTGCTCTTGAAAACATTTTTTTTCTGCTTTTGTGTAGAAAAGCTGATCGTACTTTGGCAGATACAAGGCACCTCCTTTGAAGCTGGTTAATGTCACTAGCAGCTACTGTAACCTGACAATACACAGCAGAGGTTTTTATTTTTACGATTAATCAATGAGGTGAACTGACGTTTAGAATGTGCTTATAACAGGCCTGGTGACTTTCTCCTTATACTCAAAAGATTCTAAAGATATTTGAAATAAAAATGTCTTCATTGTTTCATTCATTAATTTAGAGGTCGAAAAACGTTTCCTGTAAAGGGACATAACAACTGTTATTTTTTTTCACCTTCAAGGTCTATGTACGTCTTCCTCCTCCTGCTCCTCGTAATCTTTGTCTTTCTTCTCTTTCTCTCTCATCTTTTAAAATTTAAAAATCTCTTAGCTTGTGGACTGGACCTGACCCACAAGTGTCACTCGCTGACATATGAATGAATTAATTCAACAAGTATTTTTAGGCAATATGGCCACTGCTCTCAGAAAACTTACCGTCCACTAGCAGAAATGGATGAATGAAAAAGCAATTGTCTTCAGGGTGTGTCTGGTGCCGCGATGTAGTATAGTTTGCTATACCTTACCCGGACTTCAAAGGTAAACCAATTCGTGACGAAATGGTTAGTAGACGGAGGTGGGGGATTAGAGGTGAACACTTTCTAGGGACAGAAAACAACCTGTAAATAGGCCCTAAAGCGAGAGTTTGGTATAGTCGAGGAATCAATCACAAAATTTTACGTGGCTCTAATGCTGAGAAGAGCGCCTCAGACACAGAGCACACAAGGTCTTCTAAGCCTGTTAAAGAGTTTGACTGGCAATGAGAGGCATTAGAGTACTTTGATGAAGTATATGAAGTGAGCAAATCCAGATTCTTAAAATATCCCTTTGGTTGCAAAAAAGGACTGAATTGGAGAAATTCAAGATAGGAGGGAGGACAGCATTTAGGAAGTAGTGACAGTAAGAAATAGAAAAATAGCTAAGTTTGAGTAGATAAATATGGAGGGACTAAAGATGAAATCCCATTTCTAAAAATCACTTACTCTCTTGGCATCTACAAAACCTAACAGATGAGATTTCCTCACCTGCTTGTCTGTGAGGCTCAAGTGAAATAATGTATATAAAATAATTTAGCAACTATGAAGTGTTGCACACTTCTTATAAGAATAATAATGTTCATTATTATAATCATTTAAGTTAAAATTGGTAAACACAATAGACTCAATAAAATTATACTTTGAATAACACTCAAGGAGGCACGTGGACATTTGCAAATCTTACTTTTTCTTTTCTTCCCTAAATCAGGAAGCTCATAATTTGGTCTAGTATAGCCTCCTGGTAATGTGTGTGTGTGTGTGTGTGTGTGTGTGTGTGTGTGTGTGTGTGTGTATAAGCTGATTCTAGATATCTAGTCCCCCGTGTAACCTCTCTATATTTACTTTAGAACTGGAAAGTGGCAAGTAAATGATCATCTTAAAATTTACCCCAGAATTCTTAGGGACCGCCTTTGTTTAGGATAGAAAAATTTACCATAAATGCTTGGGGTACAAAATATCAAGGGTATGTCAAACACTTCAGAGAAAAGGATGGGACTCCTTTGTTTGGGACCAGGAAAGATTATTTTTTTCCCTTCAAGGAGGTAAGGGAAAAGGATGGCACAGAAGAAATGGGGGCAATGAAGAAAGGAATGTGGGAAGTAAGTAATTCATGGGGAGGGAACCAGGAGAACCCACAGAAATATGGAAAAGAGATGTCTAATTTCAATCTTAAAAGTGTTTGCTGCATGATAGGCAGAGACCACTTCCCATTTTCCATTACTCAGGTTCTTCTGCACTTCAGGAAATACTACCTTAGTCATGCCATAGTCATGGACACTTTGTGAGGACTGGATGCTGTAGATCATTGTTATGATTGTAGGTGGAAATGGGCAAGTGAGTTGCATTTTGTAAGACAGTAGTATGTGCAAGCAGGACATTGGGTGATAGAGGAGGTCATGAGGCTGTGAATCCTTGAGGTCTTTTGGAGCATATATGGAACTTCCAAGTAGCAGAGGGCCAGCCTCTCAGCTGACATGTCTGTTGTAGGATCATCACGCATTATCAGGACGGCTCAGCATGCAAGCCGTGTTTCTGGTAACCAAATTACAGCTAGGAAGGTTTGAAACCCATTGATGTGAGGTGTTTAGAGACAACCAGCTAATAACACAACTGAATCATGAAAGTGTATATTCTTCATACTTTATTCATTAGTGGATGTTCAGATAAACATAAAGTTTGCTGTGAGCCCATGCCTTGTTTTTGAAAATTACCTGTTTTATCTCTTTCTTGATATATGAAAATATAAAATATTAGAAATATATGGAGTACATTTCAAACAAACATTTTTTAAAAAAATTTGTTTTTATTGATTTTTTAGAGACAGAGAGATGGAAACATAGATGTGAGAGAGAAACATCTATCAGCTGCCTCCTGCACACCCTCTACTGGTGATCAAGCCCTCATCCTGGGCATGTATCCTGACCTGGGATCGAAACGGAACCTCTCAGTCCATGGGATGATGCTCAATCCACTGAGCCTCAGTGGCCGTGCCACACACAAGCATTTCAAAATTACAAATATGGAACAACATTCATATTCCTTCTGGAAAAAATATATTAGTTTACCCACTATATTGATGGAGCAATGAAATGTA
Organism: Tadarida brasiliensis; assembly: GCA_030848825.1. Classification (NCBI taxonomy): domain Eukaryota; kingdom Metazoa; phylum Chordata; class Mammalia; order Chiroptera; family Molossidae; genus Tadarida; species Tadarida brasiliensis. Next base: position 38,709,188 of record CM061260.1, on the reverse strand, counting down.
TAAAATATTAATAGCTGATATAACCAGTGATATTCTACGAAGTAGTAAACTTCAGCCCTTTCTTGCACGCTGTATCTTTTAGCATGTAGAAGACAGAGCACTGGATTAAATCCCCATGGTTTAATACCAGGTCTACCACTACACAGCTCTGGGAACTTTAATATACAAATTCACATCTCTGAGTCTCTTGTTTTCTCATCTGCAGGATGAATGGTTGACTCTAATAATACTTGAATATCACAATTCTAAAATTTTGTTTCTTTTATGAATTGCAATGGAAAGATCAGAAATATACCATGTACATACACTGTTATCTTAGTTACAGTCAAATTTCTACCAGCATCACAAATTCATAGTAATATATTAACCCATGTAACTCTTAAGATCATAAAAATATCAGTTGTAAGGGATCTCTAATGACCAGAAAAGCTTTACTTTGGTACAATATGATCAATATATCTCCAAAGTGATATCTCTTCTAGAATGTCTCCCATTACAGAGAATGCATTAATATATAACATCTGTGTGTCTGTTTGCTCACATCAGGTCCTATGACTTATCTGAGACATTTATTTTGATGTCAGTTGCAGATGATGATAACTGTTAAGGACTTTACTGTAAGACAATGAAAGGCCTCACTCCTCCTCCTTGCCCTGTAGTTACAGATCCCCTACAAATAAATGATTTTATTTTCTCTAATTCATCATCTACACTGGTATTTTCCTTTTATTTTTTATTTTCAAACACACACACACACACACACACACACACACACACACACAGATTCTTCACAGCAGATAGATAGGAAATATTGTGCACCAGTAAATAGGTCAGGAAGGTCTATCCATCTGTGCATAACAATGCATGACCAGCCAGAGCCGGGTGATACTTTTTATTTTTTTGTCACTTCTAATGGAGTATACAGCAATTTTCAACTTTTTTTCCTCTCATGGCACACATAAACTAATTACTAAAATTCTGCAGCTCATCAAAAATATATTATATTTTTTTCTTGTCTGACAAAAAATAGGTATAATTTTGATTCATTCACACCAGACAGCTATTATTGTGTTGGCTGTTGTCATTTTTTAAATTGACAATCTAAGGGAAAAGAGGTCAGTGCCCCTAATTAAATAGTCAGGTATTGCATATTTTCAAAATTCTTACGGCACACCTGTTGAAAATCGCTGCACTAGTAAGTAGATAACAAGTATAAGCATTTCCATTCTAGAGATGAAAAAGAATCCTTGAGACATCATATGCATTTATCTTAAGGAAGATTTGTAAATAGTATGTTCTTATCTTTACATAGATGGTACCATTTTGAAATGCTAAGCGACCCTTTTTTTGAGTACACTTTTGTAGCCTTTAGTCCTGAAAATACTTCAATAACTGTAACTAAATAAAAGACTTGAAGCTCAATACTGTCTCTCTCTCTTTCTTTCCGTAACGGGGAAATGTTGAAAGTGGGCTGATCGCTCAATATGAGAGGTGCCGAATGAGCAAAGACCCAGTTACAGAGGAGAAACAAGGGTTTGCGCATGGTGCCCGAGGGCACTCTCGGGTTAATCTTCATATTGGAATTTAAAATGTGAGTACTTTTTTCTCCATTTTTCCCCTGAATTCTAACAACGAAGACAGTCTTTGAACTTGTGTTACTTGTTTCTCATTCTTTCATCAAGGCAGAAAGAGGCAACAAGAAAGTAGGCTTTCAAGTCTGAGAGCCCAGAGCTTGAATCCAAGCACCACTGCTTCATTTACTTGTTATGTGATCCTTGTGAATGTACTTAATCCATTTAATTTTGTTTTTCTCATCCAGAAATTAGATATTAAAATAATAACTATATATAATGGCATTATAAGGATTAAACAATAAAATTACCTGTAATTTCTATTTACCTATAGAAAGACATTCCTTCATAAGTATATCTATTGCTGCCCTGGCCAGTTTGGCTCAATGGTTAAAGTGTCAGCCTGTGGACCAGAGAGTCCCGGGTTCGGTTCCCGCTAAGGGCACGTATCTTGGTTGCAGTTTGTCCCTGGCTCCGGTTGGGGTCATGTGGTTGGCAACCAGTCAATGTGTCTCTCTCACATCAATGTTTCTCTCTCTCTCCTCCCCCCTTTTTCCCTCCTGCTCTATTTGAAGAAAAATGCAAAAATGTTCTCTGGTGAGGATAAATATATATATATATATATATATATATATATATATATATATATATAAAATCACATAGGTGATTTATGCTGGACATTCTCTATTTGCCCCTTCGGATCCTCTCTGACCTTCTCTCTCTTGCTCTCTCTCTCTATATATATATATAGAGAGAGCTATTATTTGGATGTATTGAAAATGTATATTGAATTTGAGTGTATATATTGAGAAACCATTGAATAAAAACAAAAGACTAAACTCTTAACTTTTGGATTTATAAAATTTTCCCCCTATTTAAAAAAATATAGATGAGCCCAGCCAGTTTGGCTCAGTAGTTGAGTGTCGACCCATGCACCAAGAGGTCACTGGTCCGATTCCCAGTCAGGGCACATGCCCAGGTTGTGGGCCTGATCCCCAGTGGGGGGCATGCAGGAGGCAGCCAATCGATGTTCTCTCTCTCATCGATGTTTCCATCTCTCTCTCTCCCTCCTCTCTCTCTAAAATCAATAAAGAAAAAATATTTTAAAAAATAAATAAATGAAAAATAAAAAAAATATAGATGAACAAATAGCCAAAAGGACTCTGTATTCAAAATTATGTATTGGAATAAAAACATGTGCAAATCAAGACACTTCTGTATTTTCAGAAGTATGGAGTTATAGGATGGTTTAGTTTTTCCTGCTCTGCGGATGGTTGAGTTTATGTTATGTTGCCGAGTCTTTATTTTTTTATTTTTTGTTTTTTTTTTAATCCTCACCGGAGGACAATTTTTCCATTTTTCCACTTTTTGTTCAGACAGAGTGGGAGAGAGAGAGAGAAACATCAACGTGAAAGGTCGACGTGAAAGGGACACATGGAGTGGCTGCCTCCCGCATGACCCAACCAGGACTGGGGATGAACTGCAACCGAGGTACATGCCCTTAGCGGGAACCGAACCCGGGTCTCTCTGGACTGCAGGCCAACGCTCTAACCGCTGAGCCAAACCGGCCAGGGTTGTTGCTGAGTCTTTAGATGTTTAGAGTGGAGAATGAAGCCAAATGCCTTAGTTCATTTTATTCATAAGAATAACTTTTAAGTTGCTATAAAAATCACATAGGTGATTTATGCTGGACATTCTCTATTTGCCCCTTCAGATCCTCTCTGACCTTCTCAACCCTGCTCTGTATCCCGTGAAACCAACCTCGACTGTCTGCATCCGCTGGGTCCCTTGTCCACTGACGGCAGCGTGAGTTCAGCCAATGGGGAGCTCCAGTAGGAGATCAAAAAGCAGCAGCAAAAATGCCCCTCTGGCCAAGATAACAACATAAATCATATTTAATTCCCTCTAAAAATGTCTAATGGGTTATATAAATACATAAAAAGTATGTATCAGTTATTGGACCTTAGGCAATACAAGACAGTAATCACTGAGGAGAGAAAACAATTTCTCAGTTTACTTCCAGGAGAAAGTGTCCAGGTTACAGCGCAGGAAGCGGCCGTCTCTGTGTGAGAAGCGAGAAGCGGGAACCAGGAAGGCCAAGCCCTAGAGAAGAGACCTGCAGAGAGAGGGCTCCACGGACCTACAGAGGGCCCCCTGGAGTCTTGAGCTGAGTACTAATGAGCATGAGTGTTGAGAAAATGATCTAAAGCCTGAGGAAAAAACAAAAGCAAAGAATAGGCAGAACAATCTTTGGCACTAACACAAGCCAGAAATAGTTTATGTTCCCACCAGACAGTAAAACGCCTCAGAATTAATGGGGCATTAACTAAAGTACTCAAAATGGTATTTATTCAGTTGTGGAACAAAATGAACTCTAAATAAAGGCTCTTTTGGTCCTATCTAACAAAGCTTCAAAGGAAGGATCAAACCACAGCCTAATAATTTAACTTTTCCCCAAGGGAAAAACAAAACAAAACTCAAGAATATTTATGGGAATTCAAAAATATAAAATAATCAAAAAGGTAAAATCTGCAATGCCTGACAAGCAGGAAAACACAACCCACAATGCAAAGAGTAATCAAGCAAGAGAAACAGACTATAGAATGATCCTGATGATAAAATTTATAGACAAGGATATTCAAATAAAATAGTTAAAATAGTTTTAAGGAGGTAGAAAAGATTGAGCATATTAGGTAGAGATGTTATATGGAAATATAACACACACACACACACACACACACACACACACACACTTCATTTTTAAGTACAATCTTAAGCCCTGTCCAGTTTGGCTCAGTGGTTAGAGCGTCCGCCTGCAGACCAGAGAGACCCGGGTTCGGTTCCTGCTAAGGGCACGTACCTCGGTTGCAGTTTGTCCCCAGCCCCGGTTGGGGTCGTGTGGGTGGCAGCCAGTCAATGTGTCTCTCTCACGTTGATGTTTCTCTCTCTCTCTTCCTCTCTCTCTCTCTCCCTCCCCACTCTGTCTGAAGATAAATGCAAAAATGTTCTCGGGTGAGGATAAAACAAAAAAATAAATAATTAAGTACAGTTATGAGCTTCATGGCAACATTTGATGACCGATGCATTTACGATTGCCTAGTGACATCACAGCCATCATAATCGTAACATGGTAAAGCAATGCGTTACTCATGTGTTTGTGGTGATGCTGGTGTAAGCAAACGTACTGCACTGCCAATTGTGTAAAAGTATAGCACATACCATTATGTACAGTACATAATACTTGATAATAAACAACTATGTTACTGGTTCATGTATTTTTATTGCTCTTTGAGTGTACTGTTTCAATGTATTTTAAAAAGTGTGCTGTAAAAAGTTTGCTGTTGTGTGCCATGTTATGCTAGCAGCAGCCTCCCACATCTTGTGCTTACGTCTTTTGATCGCATCACTTTTTCTTGTGTTTGATTTAATCTCGTGTTCATCATGGCCTCTAAGTGTAGAAAATGTACTCATGTTGCCAGTAAAAGGCCAGGTTAAATGATCAAACTGGAAACAAAATGAAAAGTTATTAAAGACTATGAAGGTGGAAAATTAGTGATCGTCATTGCTCGCCAGTCAGGCATGTCCCATTCACCATTCCTACAATCTTAAAGAAGAGCAAAGTGACAAAGACTCTTAAAGGATCTGTTTTAGCCCGGCTGGTGTGCCTCAGTGGTTGAGCATCGACCCATATACCAAGAGGTCTCCAGTTGGATTCCCAGTCAGGGCACATGCCCAGGTTGTGGGCCCAGTCCCCAGTGGGGGACATGCATGCAGGAGGCGGCCAATCAATGTTCTCTCTCATCGATGTTTCTCTCTTTCCCTCTCCCTTCCTCTCTCTCTGAAATCAATAAGGAAAAAATATTTAAGGATCTGTTTTAATGAAGACAATGAGACCAGCAAAAATCTGAAAAGGGTCTATATCAGATATGAGAAACTTCTAATGACCCGGATTGAAAATCAGACACAGATGTGAGTCCTCCTCAGCACCATGACGATCATGGCCAAAGCAAAGAGTTTGTTTGTAATGTTGACAGAAAAGTCTGGACCAGACTACAATGTAGAATTTGCTGTTAGCTCTGGGTGATTTAAATAATTAAAATTATTATTCATTATATAATGTGGAAGTCAGTGGTGAGTTGAGAATACCGATGGAAGCAACTGAAGAATATTTGAACACTCTAGATAAGCTGATTGTGGAGGAAAATTACTTTTTAGAGCAATATTCAGTATGGATCAAATCTCCCCATTCTGGAAACAGGTGCCTGAAAAGACTGTCATCCATAAGCAGGCCAAGTCAATGCCAGGTTTTAAGACTTTAAGGACAGGATACGTCTTGCTCGGGGATAATGTTTCAGCTACAAAGTGGAACTCTTTGTGATCTGGCACAGTGAGAACCCCAGTGTCTTCAAGCATATCAATAAGCACACACTGCCAATGTACTACAGGAGCAATAAAAAGTCAAGGATGACCCTGGCCAGTCTGGCTCAGCGGTTAAAGCGTCGGCCTGCCGACCAATGAGTTGTGGGTTCAATTCTGGTCAAGAGCACGTACCCCGGTTGCAGATCGTCCCCAGCCCTGGTCAGGGTCATGCAGGAAGCAACCAGTTGATGTGTCTCTCTCACGTCGATGTTTCTCTCTCTCTCCCTCCCTCCTTTCCACTCTATCTGAAGATAAACAGAAAAATATCCTCTGATGAGGATTAAAAAAATAAAGTCAAGGATGACACAGATTCTTTTCTAAGATGCCCTCCTGAATCTCTATGCCAGCAAAATGAAGAAGTAGTGTTTGGAAAATAACATACCTTTTAAGATTGTTCTTATTGTTCGTAATGCTCCCAGACATCTTTTTCTTATTGGTAATCTTCATCCCAATATCAAAATGGTGTTGCTCCCCTCAACACCACCTCTTTGTTCCAACCAATGGATCAAGGAGTTACAGCAGCTGCTAAGGTTTACTCCCTGAGAAGGAGCTTTTCCTAGGCTACTGTTGCAACTAAGGAAGTCCTGGAGAAGATTCTAGTGCAACTCTTGAAGGATTACAATATCTATGACTGCATTAAAAACTTTGCTTGAGCTTGGGGTGATGTCACCAGGGAGTGTATACATGGCATTTGGAAGGAGACACTCAGAAAGTTTGTCCATACATCAGAGGATTTGACAAGAATGAGGAGGTTGCAAACATCTATGAGGCTGTGCTTGAGATGGCAAACAGCTTTCACCTGGGTGTGTATAAAGATGGTGCTGAGGAAGCCTTCGAGGCGGTGCCTCAGGAATTAACACAGGAGGAGTTGTTGAAATTGTAGCAAGAATGCACAGCTAAAGAAGAGGCGAGAGAAGAGGGAAACTGCAGGAGAAGAAAAGAACCCCCAAGAAAATTCACAGTGAAAAATTTAGCAGAAGTTTTGCAGACTTCAACAAACTCCTTAAAAAGTTTGAAAACACTTCCTTGGCCAGTTTGGCTCAGCGGTTAGAGCATCAGCCTGTGGACCTAAGGGTCATGGGTTCAATTCCCAGTCAAGGGTACATGCCTGGGTTGCAGGTTTGATACCCAGCCCCAGTCAGGGTTGTACGGGAGGCAACCAATCGATATGTCTCTCTCACGTTGATGTTTCTCTCTCTCTCTCTCTCTCTCTCTCTCATTCCCTCCTTCCCTTCCTCTCTCTAAAAATCAATAAAGGGAAAAAAAAGTTTGAAAACATGGATCACAACACTGAAAAGTTGTGATTAATAGAGAGAAGTATTTGTGGTACATTATCTACTTACAAGCAAATGTATGATAAATAAACAAACCAAGCAAACCATGCACATATTTCTGAAAAGAGTGACCCCTCCTCAAGATAAACTTCTTGCAGATTCTTCAGGAGGAGTCCCAGAAGGAGGCGTTGTTGTCATAGCAGATGACAGTTCATGTTACTGCCCCTGAAGACCTTCCAGTGAGACAGGATGTGGAGGTGTGAGACAGTGATATTAATGATCCCAACCCTGTGTAGGCCTAGGCGAATGTTTGTGTTTGCATCTTGATTTAACAAAAAAGTTTAAAAAGTAAAAAATAATTGAAAGCTTATAGAATAAGGATATAAAGAAAAATATATTTTTGTATAGTTGAACAATGTGTTTGTTTTATGCTGTGTTATTACAAAACAGAAAATTTAAAAAAATATTAAAAGTTTATAAAATAAAAAAGTTATAGTAAGCTAAGATTAATTTATTATTGAAGAAAGAAAAATAGTTTTATAAATGTATGTAGCCTAAGTGTACAGTATTTGTAAAGGCTACATTAGTGTACAATGATCTCCTAGGCCTTTGTATTTACTCCCATTCACTCACTCCCGCAGAGCAACTTCCAGTCCTGCAAGCTCCATTCATGGCAAGAGCCTTGTACAGGTGTGCCGTTTTATTTTATTTTATTATTATTATTATTATTTGTTAAAATGTTTTTTATTGGGTTTTTAGAGAGAGAGGAAGGGAGAGAGAGAGAGAGATAGAAACATCAATGACAGATGGGTCACCTCCTGCACACCCTCCACTGGGGATGGAACCCACAACCTGGGCATGTGCCCTGACCAGGAATTGAACTGGGACCTCTCAGTCCATGGGATGACGCTCAATCCACTGAGCCACACCGGCCAGGCAGGTATACTGTTTTTAAACATTTATATAATACTTTTACTATACGTTTTCTGTATTTGGATACACAAAAAGCTACCATTAGGTTATAATTGCCTACAGCATTTGGTACAATATCATGCTGTGCAGGTGTACAGCCTAGGAGCAACAGGCTAGACCCCAGGCTTAGGTGTGTAGTAGGCTAGACCATTTCGGTTTGTGTAAGTGCACGCCATGACATTCGTGCAACAGCAAACTCATCTAATGACTCATTTCTCAAAACACATACCTGTCATTAAGCAACACATGATGGTGTTGGAAGACTTGGTGTTATTATGACGACAATTCTCTCCAATTGGTCTACAGATTCAATGCTATCCCAGTCAAAATTTCAGCATGATTTTTTGGAATAAATTGACAAGCAAACTCAAACTCATACAGAAACACAAATGATCACATAAAGAACTAAACAATTGTAAAGTTTACAAATCTTGATATTAAAACAGTTTATAGAGCTGAACAATCATGACAATGTAGAATTAGTGTAAAGACGAAGATCACATTAATAGAATAGAGAGATAAAAAATATGTGTAAAATTCACACACATATGATAAATCAAATTTTGTGAAGATATAAAATTACTTCAATTAGAAAAAAGTTTTAACAAACGGTGCTTGAATAAATGGAGATTTCTATAAAAAACAACATGAACTTAAACCCCTATTTAGTCTGCATGCAAAAATTATTTTGAGATAAATCATAGACCTAATGAAAAGCTAGAATGATAAAGCTTTTACTAGAAATTATAGGAAAATATCCTCATGAACTTGGGGTAGGCAAAGATTTCCTTTTTTTAAAGTATGAATGGGTATTATTTATTTAGAATGAAAATAGAAATAAAAATAAATTATAATTTTTTAAATGCCAACAAATACCACAAGCATAATACAATTCAAGAAAATAACATTAAATTGACTCATCATTAATTATCTGCTTGGAATATTTTTATAATACTTTTCCCCAAATATTTTCTAGCTGAAAGCACTTTAATTGCCTTCTCAAATGCCAATCATGCAATATTTTCTATAGAGAAACTTCAAAGATAATTCAATCTTTCCTCTAAAATGATTGGTGAAAAAGTTTCACTTATTGACCTTTTGCAAAATCTTTTTCAGCTTCACAATTTGTCATGAGTAATCGCACATAAATTTTTAGGTCTGCTTTTAAAATGGGAAAAACCTCCCTCAGTTTCTTTTATTTAAGAACTATAAGACTTCAGAACATTTCAAATTTTCTTGTGCAACAACTAATCTTAAATATTCTTTGAAATGATATACATTAACCATTTTGTCGTCAAAGAGCCATTATGGGCACACAATATAAGAATTTTGTTATCTTCATTCATGTCATATTTTTAGAGTTACATAAAATGCATTATTTGAGTCAATATTTTTGTGAAAATGCATAAAACACACAACTTGTCACACCGAAGTACCAGCTATTTGTAGTACTCCTTAAGGGTTGTGCTTATAAACACCAGGCTCCTCACATATTCTTTTTTCTCCAGCTTTATTGAGGAATAACTGACAAACAAAAAGGTATGCTAATTTATTATTCTGATTTGATATACATATACCTTGTGAAATAATTACCACAATCAAGCTAATTAATATATCTATCCACTCATACAGTTACCTTTATTTGTGTGGTAAGAACACATGATTTACCCTCTTAGGATATTTCCAGTATACAATACAGCATTAATAACTACAGTCACCATGCTGCATATCAGATTCTCAGAACTTAGAACTGAAAGTGTGTACCCTTTGACCTACATTTCCCCAGTTCCCGTATCCTGACCCCCAACTTCTGCCAACTATCATACTCCTCTCTGATTCTGGGTTTGATTTTTTTTTTAGATTTCACATATAAGAGTGCATACAGTATTTGTCTTTCTGTATCTAACTTATTTTACTTAATATAATATTTTCTAGGTTCAGTCCATGTGATTACAAGTGACAGAATTTCCTTCTATATTTTTATGAGGCATATCTCTCTCTCTATATATATATATATAGAGAGAGAGAGAGAGATATGAATATACAACTTAGGTTGTTTCTGTATCTTGGCAATTGTGAATAATGCTGCAATGAACATTAGAGTACTATTTCTTTGAAATAGTGATTTTGTTTTTCTTAGATATATGTATAACCAAAAATAAAAGTGCTGGATTATGTGGTAGTTCTATTTTTAGTGTTTTTGAGGAATTTTTATGCTGTTTTCCATATTATATTTGCCATAATTCTGTTTTTTTTTTTTTCCCCTTTATTGATTTTAGAGAGAGAGGAAGTGAGAAGCAGAGAGAGATAGAAACATTGATGAGAGAGAACATCGATTGGTTGCCTCCTGCATGCTCCCCACTGGGGATCGGGTCCACGACCTGGGCATGTGTCCTGACCGGGAATCGAACCAGCGACCTCTTACTGCGTAGGTCGAGGCTCAACCACTGAGCCACAGCCGCTGGACCATAATACTGCTTTCTATACAGTTTTTAATTTATATTCCCACCAACAGTGTGCAAGAGTTCCCTGTTTTAAACATCCTTGACAACATTTGTTACCTCTTGTCTTTTTTATAATGGACAACCTAATAGGTGTTTGGTGACATCACATTGTGATTTGATTTTCATTGCCCTGATAATTAGGGATGTTGAGCGCCTTCTCATATACCTATCAACTTTTTGTATGTCTTCTTTGAAAATATATTTATTCAAGTCCTTTGCCCAATTTTTAATTGTGGTAGGGTTTTTATGTTTGTTTAGTTGGTTTTTTATTTCTTTTTTTTTTTTTTTTTGCTGAGTTACATGAGTTCCTTATACATTTTAGATATTAATACTTTAGCAGGTAAATGGTTTGCAAATATTTTCGCCCATTCCTTTGGTTACCTTTTCATTTGTTTGATGTTGTCCCACTTTTGCCCCTTTGCTTTTGTTGCCTGTGCTTTTGGTGTGAAATCCAAAAAATCATTGCCCTGTGTTTACTTCTAGGGTTTTAACTTTCAGGTCTTACATTTAAGTCTTTGATCCATTTCAAGTTAATTTTTATGTAGAGTGTAAGATATCAGCCCAATTTTATTTTTTTGTATGTAGATAGCTAGTTTTGCCAGCACCATATTTGAAGAGACTATCTTTTTTCTTTTGTGTATTCTTGGTGCCTTTGTCAAAGATTAGGTACGACTCTTGCAATGTGCTGTTGAATTTGTTTTCCTAATGCTTTACTGAGAATTTTTGCATCTGTATTCATCAGAGATATTGGTCTGTAGTTTCCTTTTATTGTAGTGTCCTTGTCTGGCTTTAGTGTCAGGGTAATGCTGGCCTGTGCTGAGTGGAGGTGGAGCCCAGTTATGTGTCACTTCAGGATCCACAACTGGGATCAAGCTCAGCAGGTCTATTACCTGAGGAATGGGCAGGTATAGCTCATCTCTTCTCACTTGGCAGGTGGTGCTACTAGCCAAAAATGCATTGCAGCTGAGTCCACAGGGTGACAGGGCTGTTTCCAGATCTATAGCTGGGAGAATGGTCTACAAGCCTGCCACCAGAACATGGGCCTGACTTCTCAAAGTGACCATCTTTGTTCTTGGGTTCCTCCAGAGTTTTACAGTCTCCAACCTGTATCCTAAAGCTCCCATAAGGCATGTTTTCTGTGAATGATTACCAAATCATTGTTGCTGTGCAGGATACAAGCAGGGATCTCATATTCTGCTCTCTCTCTAATGTCACTCTCTAGGTAAAGGTTTCTTAAACACAACATAAATTGGATAAACTATAAAGGAACAAAGGATTGATAAATGTTAATTCATTAAGATAAAACATTTTGAACATTCAAATGTACTATCAAGAATCATGTCACAATGTATATGTATATCAAATCAATGTGTTGTATATTTAAGTATCTGACAACTTCACTTGTCAATTATACTTTTCTTTTTCCTTTATTGATTTTAGAGAGAGAGGAAGGGAGAGGGAGAGAGAGACAGAAACATCGATGAGAGAGAACATCGACTGGCTGCCTCCTGCATGCCCCCACTGGGGATCGGGCACACAACCTGGGCATGTGTCCTGACCGGGAATCGAACCAGCAACCTTTTGGTGCATAGGTTGATGTTCAACCACTGAGCCATACCAGCCAGACTTGTCAATTATACTTTAATAAAGCTGAGGGAAAGGTACCATTAATAAAATAAGTCAATCTACAATAAGAAAAATATATTTGCAAAACACATATCAGAGAAAAACTCATAACCAGAAAATATTTAAAAACAAGTCAATAATAAAAAGATAATCTATTAAAATTGTCAAAGGACTTTAGCATTCATTTCACAGAAGAAGATAAAAAATGGTCCATAAGCCCATGAAAAGGTGTTTATATCATTGATTTTCAGAAAAACACAAGTTAAAATTGCAATGAAACATTATCTTCCACTCAGTAGGGTACCTAAATTAAAAAACAATAATAACATACATGTTAGAAAATTTATGGAGCAATTGTATCTTTCGTTAACAATATAAGTGTAAAAAGGTACGACTTTTTTTGAGAACTCTTTGCAATTTTCTCATGTAGTTAAACATAAACCTACCCTATGACCCACCAATTCTAATACTAAATATTTGCTGCAGATGAATAAACATATGTTTATACAAAAATTTATATAAAAATATTGATAACAGCTTTAATTATAACAGCTAAAACTACAAAAAAATTTAAATATCCATCAAAAGGTAAATGGATACATTGTCCTCATTTTTTTGGATTCTTTTTTTTTTTTAATGGTTTGCTTCTTGGCTTTACCTACACAATGAGGACAGTGTAGGGAGACTCTGGGACAACTTCAAGCATATTAACATTTGCACCATGGGAATGCCAGAAGGAGAAGAGAGAGAGCAAGAAATTGAAAACCTATTTGAAACAATAATGACAGAAAACTTCCCTAACTTGGTGAAAGAAACAGACATACAAGTCCAGGAAGCACAGACAGTCCCAAACAAGATGAACCCAAAGAGGTCCACATCAAGACATATCATCATCAAAATGCAAAAGTTTCACGACAAAGAGAGAATCTTAAAAGCAGCAAGAGAAAAGCAATTCGTTACCTACAAAGGAGCTCCCATAAGACTGTCAGCTGATTTCTCAAAAGAAACTTTCCAGGCCAGAAAGGATGGCAAGAGATATTCAAAGTGATGAAAAGCAACAACCTACAACCAAGATTACTCTATCCTGCAAAGCTATCATTTAGAATCAATGGACATATAAAGAATTTTCCAGACAAGAAAAAGCTAGAAGAGTTCATCACCACCAAACCAGTATTATATGAAATGTTGAAGGGTCTTCATGAAGAAGAACAAAAATATGAACAATAAAATGGCAATAAATACATATCTATCAACAATTGAATCTACAAACAAAATGAGCAAGCAGAACAGAAACAGACTCATAGATACAGAGAACTTTTTGTTGCTTGCCAAGTGAGAGGGGGCTGGGGTGATGAGTGAAAAAGATGAAGGAATTAAAGAGTACAAATTGGTTGTTAGACTGATGAACCTCAAAGGGAAGGGGGGAGGGAGGGCGGGATGAGATAAACCAAAGAACTTCTTTGCATATATGCGTAACTAATGGATACAAACAATAGTGTGGGGAAGGCAGGAGGGGGGTGGGATTGGGGAGGAGGGGGTCAGTGGGGGATAAAAGGAGGGACATCTGTAATACATTCAACAATAAAGATAAGTTTTTTTTTTCAAAAAAGGTAAATGGATAAACAAACTGTTATGTATTCACTAAATAGAATATGAACAAAGTACTGATACTTTCAGAAAGGGGATTAATCTAAAAAATGTTGTATTCAGTGAAAGAACCCAGATTCAGAAACAAAATGGTGCATATGACTTGATTCTATTTACACTAAAGCTAAGAATAGGCATAACTAATGTATGGTATGAGAATAATACTTATTGATTACCTCTTGAAGGTGTTAAGTTAGCTATAAATGGGTATAAGAGAGCTTTCTGTGGTGAAATTATCTCTATCTTTCCTAGAGTTGTAGTTACACAAGTTTGTACAATTATCAAAACTCATCAATCTGGGCATAGTATTTTACATAAATCATAACTTAAAAGTGATAACTTGTTCCAGACTTAGGTAAATTTGAGAAAAGTAAGGTGATGCTAGCAATGGAGGAGATAGAAGAGACTTGAGAGCAGGAAACCATGGACCAGGTCAAACATTTGCGTAAGAGGGAAGGAAGGAACATGGAAAAAGAAAAAAAGAAAAAAAAAAAAAAAGACAGTGAACATGAGTTAACTTATCAATAACACCTTAAATCTACACAATTTTATTAACCAACGTAACCCCAATACATTTAATTTTAAAAAGCTTAAAAATGCCCACCACATTAAAAAGAAAAACTTAAAAGGCAATGAAATTTTGTTGCTATGTGTAATAATTAAAAAAAAAAGGTAAAGGGTAGATAATGAATAGGATCTAACTTGGAGATTTAGAAATATGAAACGGGTATTATGAGAATTTATGGCATACAGATGCATAATAAAGTTCCTGATAGTCTCTTCCTTGACCAATTCTAGCTCCAATTTTCACACTACTCTTGCTTGGAAATTTTGTGCTAAGAGAAGAATCTTTCAATTTGGACACAGAGATAGTGATAGAAGTTAGTGAGAGAAAGAGACTCCTTTACTTTTACCTTTTTTCATGTGTGAATCCTCAAATATATTTTCAGTGTTCATAATTATCTTCAGGAAAAATATTTTTCCTTTTTTTCTCAACACAGTAAGTTACTATATAGTTATTATGCTGGAATGAATATGTTAATTTACTCAGTTGCATCAATTAGGATACTCTTCTCAGAAAGAGAAAAACATTTTTACATTTGATTAAACACATCTTGTGCGTTTTAAGAGCAATCTTGCAGCTTATTTTCATCTTGGTATTATTTTATAGCAGGTCTGCTTACCCTGACCTCTTGTAGAGCAAACAAGACCTTTGCACATGGTAAGGAGGACAGCTTTATGGTACTGTCATAATGTGTGCAAGGGTCAATTGACAAGTATATTAAAAAGTTCCATCCAGAAAGGTTTTTCTACACTAAAACTGTATTTATTGTTTTGGTTTGGTTTTTCTTTTAATTATTTAGATTTTACCTTGCCAGTCACCATATCACTGAGAAAAAATAACATATCGTTGTGGGGGACTGGAAAGTTCACCCCTGGCTATAAGACATTCTTGGCATTATTCTCTTGGGCGGGCGTGACTCAGGTCACAATGCCCCCTGGGTCACAATGCCCCCAGGACCCCTGGAACAGCAGCAGATGTTTTCTGCTTGCCTCAGGCACTGACCTTATCGATTATGCCGATAGGGTTTGGTCTCCTAACAACCAGTTTAGCCCCAGGACCATTCCTGCTTTCTTGCTATAAAACCTTGCCCCTGTTTTACAATAAACGAGACTTGATCAGAACCCTGTCTTGTCTCCATTCTTCGTGTCTCTTGCCCCCTACCATCCTCACTCCCCCTCTAGAGTCCTCGTTGCTCGACCTGCGGGACGGGTCAAGTGGCGCCCAACGTGGGGCTCGAGAACGGGGGACCCCGTGAAGGACGCTGATTTGAGAGGCCGGCTGAAAATACAGAGTGAAAGAGGCATAGGCGGCGCGGGAACCTGCTGCGTCTACTGAACCTCGGTAAGTGATCAGCGATTATGGGGCAAGAATTAAGTCAGCATAGATTGTTTGTGGAACAATTAACTAAAGCTTTAAAGGCACGAGGAGTAAAGGTTAAGACGAAACATTTATGTCATTATTTTGATTATATCAAAGAAGTATGTCCTTGGTTTCCCATTGAGGGAACTATAGATCAGAAAAGATGGAAAAGAGTAGGGGATGCACTCAAAGACTACTATAATACTTTTGGACCTGAGAAGGTCCCTGTAACCGCCTTCTCTTACTGGAATCTCATAGATGAAATTATTTCTCAAAAACATTGTGACCCCGTTATAGCTAATGTTGTAGAGAGCGGGGAAAATATCCTCCAGAAGGAAAAAGGCAATAAACAAAAAGAGGCAGAGAATCAAGCTTGTGAGGACCTTATGTCTTTTGATAGCGACACCGAGGAGGAACAGCAAGAACAAACAAAACCTCCTGGAAAGGAAGCACAGGTTAAGGGAATAAAAAGGGATAAGGGAAGGACTAAGAAACTGAAAGAGACTTTAGAACAAGAGAAAATAGTCAGGCCAAAAACCAAAGAATATCCAAATTTTTCAGAATATCTTGAAACAGTTGATGATGATGGGGAAGTTAACTGGGATGATTTAGCAGATCAAGCAGCCAGATATCATCTCCAAGACTGGCCACCACTTGGTACGCGACCCCCACCTTATTCCTCTCCTCCAGAGAAGCCTAGTGCTCCCCCCTTAGCCTGTCCTGTCATTGATCCAAAAAAGGAATAAGAGGATAAAATAGAGCATTTGAAAGAGCAGATTAAATTAGAGAAGGAACATCAAGACCTTATTGCCCAGTTAGAAGAATTAAAAATAGGGAAATCTAAAAGGGAAAAACACCTTGAGATCTGAGACGCAAATTACCCAAAGGCCTCCCATGAGAGGAGCTGCTCCCAAAATCTCCCCCCGAACGGAGCTCTCAGGGTCCAATGATGCAGAAGCCCTTGCCTTCCCTGTATCAGAGACTGTGGATGCACAGGGTCAGGCGTGGAGACACCACACTGGGTTTGATTTCAAAGTCATAAAGGAATTAAAAACAGCAGTAGCCCAATATGGAGCTACAGCCCCTTATACTATGGCAATCTTAGAATCTGTAACAGAAAACTGGCTCACTCCGGGAGATTGGCAGACACTGGCCCGAGCCACCCTGGCTGGAGGAGATTATCTCCTCTGGAAGACAGAATATGTAGAGGTATGTAGAGACCACTGGCCAAACATGTATATCATCCACTACATGGATGACATTTTAATAGCTGGAAAGATAGGAACCGAAGTCCTAAAGTGCTACGATGAAATGCGCATGGCATTACAAAGCCGCGGTCTTCAAATAGCCCCAGACAAAGTCCAACTTACGGACCCCTACACATACCTAGGATTCCAAATGCAGGGAGCCTTAATCTCCTCCCAAAAATTAGAGTTAAGGCTAGATAAACTTAAGACATTAAATGATTTCCAAAAGCTCCTGGGAGACATTAACTGGCTACTGCCTTATCTAAAAATTAGCAAAGGGGAACTTAAACCACTGTATGATATTTTGCATGGGGATGCTAGCCCCACCTCCCCCAGAGAATTGACCCCGGAGGGAAGACAAGCCTTACATACTGTAGAACAAGCTATCCATTCTCAAGCTACCACATTTATAGACTACAACAAACCTCTAAAGCTTATTATATGCAAAACAGTGCTCTCACCAACTGCAGTCTTTTGGCAGACAGCGCCCCTCATGTGGCTCCACCTCCCTGCCACACCTAAAAGAGTAATTGAACCTTATTATCAGGCCATTGCCACTCTAATAATGATGGGCCGAGATCAAGGCAAATGTTATTTTGGTAAAGAACCTGATACTATTATTCAACCTTACACTAACGACCAAATAAACTGGCTGATGCACAATACTGAATCCTGGCCTATCTCTCTGGCCTCTTATATTGGGCTTTTAGACAATCACTATCCACCTGACAAGCTCATTGATTTTGCCAATCGGCATGAATTTGTGTTCCCTACCAGGACAGCTCCTGAGCCCCTCAGAAACGCCCTATTAGTATTTACTGATGGGTCCTCCAATGGCGGAGCCGCCTATACTTATTTGGATAAAACAGTCTCCTTTATGACCAATGACTCTTCCGCCCAGCTAACAGAGCTGCAAGCAGTAATCGCTGTGTTCTCTGCGTTTCCTGACCAACCTTTGAACATTTATACAGACAGTGCATATATTGCACACTCGGTTCCATTAATAGAAACTGCAGGGCAAATAAAAATTGTCTCTAGTGCTGGGGACTTATCCCGGCAACTGCAGAAATTAATTACTAAAAGATTTAATCCCTTTTATATAGGGCATTTGCGGGCTCATTCCGGACTGCCAGGGCCTCTGGCAGAAGGAAACCAAAAGGCTGACCTTGCTACTAGAGACCCAAACCAATTCATTGTAGCTACCAATACTATAGATAACAACCTCGCTGCAGCTCGACATAGCCATCAACTACATCACCTGAATGCAAAAACCCTCCGCCTCATGCATCACATCACCAGAGAACAGGCTAGGCAGATTGTCAAAACCTGCCCATCCTATGCTACTCATTTGCCAGTCCCACATTTGGGAGTCAACCCTAGGGGGCTGGTACCCAATGCTCTCTGGCAAATGGATGTCACTCATATTCCTGAATTTGGTAATCTAAAATTTATGCATGTCACCATAGATACATATAGTGGGTTCATACATGCCTCCCTCCAATCCGGAGAGGCCACCAGACATGTCGTAAGTCACATGCTAGCCACCTTTTCTGTGTTAGGTTGTCCTCAACAATTAAAGACAGACAATGGGCCAGGGTATGTCAGCTCCAGTTTTTCACAGTTCTGTCGGCGTCTCAATATTCAACATATTACAGGAATCCCTTACAACCCTCAAGGCCAAGGAATAGTTGAACAAGCCAACCAGACCTTGAAAATAACTATTTCTAAAATAAAAAAGGGGGAATGGTACCCCACGAAGGGGACACCCAGAAATATTCTCTCACATGCTCTATTCATTCTCAATTTTTTAAATTTGGATGCCAATGGACAATCAGCGGCTAATAGATTCTGGCACTCAGAAACTCAAAAGCAGTTTGCTTTGATTCTCTGGAAAGACCCCTTAACCAATGCTTGGCACGGTCCCGACCCAGTTCTTATCTGGGGTCGAGGCTCAGTATGTATATATTCTAAAGAAATGAAATCTGCCAGATGGTTACCAGAACGCTTAGTAAAACAAATTGATAAAGTCCAAAAAATAGAGGATAATCAAACAATTGCCTCCAGGGTCGATAGTTCGCCCTGAGACTTTCTCCTGTTTTCTGTCCTCAGGAAATGGACCTGAAGGTCGGATTTATAATCCTGGGTGGATTGCTGAGCCTGCTTGGAACCACGGAAAGCAGCTTTGAGCCCCCTCCAAATGCTGAAGAGCTCATAAAGAAGTTGTTTGGCCCTCCTTGTGAATGCCGCGGAGGAACTTCGATAATCCCCTTTGGAGTGGACTGAGTGGTGCCCTACCCTACCTTCTTCCACTGCTGGGTCCCTTACTCGGGCTCTTGTGCCTTATATCCCTGGGGCCCATCTTATTCAACAAATTAATGGCCTTTCTGAAACAACAAATTGATGCTATAAGAATGCAGCCCATACAGGTCCATTACCACAAACTAGAGATGGCTGACCATGCCTAGACCTTGGTGAACTGGACTGGTTAGTCAATGACGGGCAACTGGAGTCCACACGCATTGCCGACCGCCACCTAAGACAGGAACTGGGCCCACGCTGCCTCAGTCTCCCATGACGGGCAAGGTTGGTCGGCTCCGTGTGAGAACATCCTGACCTAAGACAGGCACAGTCCTCTCAAGGAATTCAGCCACTTAAATAAAATAAAAAAGGGGGACCTGTGGGGGACTGGAAAGTTCACCCCTGGCTATAAGACATTCTTGGCATTATTCTCTTGGGCGGGCGTGACTCAGGTCACAATGCCCCCTGGGTCACAATGCCCCCAGGACCCCTGGAACAGCAGCAGATGTTTTCTGCTTGCCTCAGGCACTGACCTTATCGATTATGCCGATAGGGTTTGGTCTCCTAACAACCAGTTTAGCCCCAGGACCATTCCTGCTTTCTTGCTATAAAACCTTGCCCCTGTTTTACAATAAACGAGACTTGATCAGAACCCTGTCTTGTCTCCATTCTTCGTGTCTCTTGCCCCCTACCATCCTCACTCCCCCTCTAGAGTCCTCGTTGCTCGACCTGCGGGACGGGTCATATCGTATACAGAGGAACAAAGATAAGTAAGGCAGTAGATTTCTCTTTGGAAACAACTCATGCAAGGAAACAAAAGAGGAATAAGTTTAAATTACCAAAAGAAATAAACTATTAACCTAGATTACTATAACTAATGAAAATATCTTTTTAAAATGAAGGAATAATAACTTTTTCAGATGCACAAAAACTGAAGATTTTCATCATCAGCAGACTGATACTACAAGCAATGTTAAGGGCAGTCTTTAGATAAAATAAAAATGATACTGGATAGAAATCTCTATCTATACAAAGGAATGAGAAACAGTTAAAGTGGTAATTACATGGCTAAATACATTAAATTTTTTGTTTTGTGTAAATCTCTTTAAAATAAATTTGTTTAAACAAAAATAATAATGCAGTGAGTGTTTCTCATATTCACAACCATAAACTTACTTTTGTCCCACCCTGTATGTAAAACTAAAATATATGATAGCAGCATAAATGTCAGGAGGGAAGAAACAGAAGTATGGTAAGGTTTTAATACTATGTATTAAGTGGCATAATGTCACTTGGAGGTAGGTTGTGATAGGTTGAAGCTCTGTACTGTTAAACCTTAAAACAACCACCAACATTGAAAAACATACACACACAAAGAATTACAGCTAATAATCTAACAAAGGAGACAAAACAGAGCCATAAGAGTATGTAATTAATCTATAAAAAGACAGAAAATGAAGACAAAGAGGACAAAGAACAAATGAAACAAACAGAAAACAACCCCAAATGATAGATTTACACCTTACAGTATCAATCAAACCTAATGGCATTTAAGGCAAGTGTTCTAAATACTCAAATAAAAAAGAGAGATTGTCAGACTCATTATAAAGCAACTCACTTTATAAAGAAACACACTTTAAATATAAGAAAAAATGGGTTAAAATGTAAAAGATGCACACAAAAAAATACCATGCCAACACTAAGAAAAGAAAAGGCCTGGAGTGGTTATAGTAACATCAAAGTACATTTAAAACAAAGAATACCAGGTACAAATAAAGTCATTTCATAATGATAAAGCTTCAAATTTTTCAAGAGAATTTAACAGTCCTGAATGCATACTCACTTAGTCACAGAGCTTCAAAATATACAAGGAAAAACGATAGAACTTCAAGAAAAAATAGTCAAATCCACAATTATAGTCAGATATTTTAATAACCCTCCCACAAATAAAAGAATAATTACAGAACATTTATAATGATGTAGATTTAAGCAATACTATCACCCATCTTGACCTAACTGGCATTTATAGAAAATTTCACACAAATACAGCAGAATACACATTCTTTTAAAATGCATATGGAAATTTCATAAAAATATACCATATACTGAGCAATAAAAGAGGTATCCACATATTTGAAGGACTGAAGTCATACAAAGCATGTTCTCTGACTAAGATCAAACTATATTCGTAATAATACTTAGGTATTATTTGCTTTTATTTTTTTTAACTCGCATTCTTTCATGTGTTTACTGTGGAGTTTTCCAGAATCTACATGATGTAGGATATCACAACAGATTGAATGCAGAAACAGATGTGAGAATCCAATTGTTTTTTACTGTCACACATTAAATATATTTTCATAATTTAAAACAATACCACTCTAGTTACTAATATTTTTTAAAATGTGGTTATTTTTTCATAAAATATATTGATGTATAAGACTTTTAAGTTGATTTTAATTGTTTAATACTTATTCTAAAATTTATGTTTTAATTTCCAACATTGTATATTAATAGAAATAACTCATATATACATTTAAAAATGATCCTCTTTGTGTGGGATATAAAACTGAAAGCAACAAATGAACAAACAAGAAAAACAAGCAAAACCCATAGACACAGACAACAGTATGGTGGTTACCAGAGGGACGGAGGGTGGGGGTAGTAAAGGGTAAAGGGGTCAAATATATGGTGATAAAAGATTACTTGACTTTGGGTGCCAGGCACACAGTGCAATGTACAGATGATGTATCATAGCATTGTGTGCTTGAAACCTATATCATTTAATTAACCAAAGTCACCCCAATAAGTTTAATTTTTAAAAAAGTCCTCTTTGGAGATTTCAATCATTTTAAAGCATGCAAGGGAGTACTGAGACCAAAACATTTGATAACCATTGCTTCAAAGCAATTCAAACACTGCCACTCTTTGCTTCATGAAAACATTACTGGTTTTTCAACTGGATATCTCCATCTTGATGTGTCACTCACACTCGAAGCTTAACATGTTCAATACCAAACTCATCCTCTTCTCCCCTCCCGCCAAATCGGTTCCTTCTATCAACATGTCTGTTTTTGTTCATGCTTCATTCTCCAAGGCACTGACACCTGAAACCACGGAGCAGGTATAATTTCATCTTTTTCCCATTTTTGGTCTCTCTGTTAAGTGTTTATATTTTGTGAGTTTATTCTATACATCTACCCAGATTGTAAATTCCCTGAGGATAGAGTCCATATATCCATCTTTTTTATTTCCCATAATAGTGATCCCATACTCAAAAATAAGACCTATTAGTGGAATGATTTACGAATGATTGCTTGATAAAAATGACAGAAAATTGGTACTGACTATTTAATATCACAGTTACAATGTTACTTGCATAACTGTGAACATTTATATTATTTGTTGGAATTAATTCATTATTTAATACAAAATAATGACTCTGTTCATGAGCCTCTGGTCATAATTAAACACAACAATGTGATTTTAATTATCTTTGAATTAGCACCATCATAAAATACCAATATGTTAGGTAATGAACAAATATTAATATGTTAGTATATGGAGAGCTGAAGAACAGTTTAGAGCCCTCAGAGTGCACTGGGAGGGAGGAGCTGCAATACTGCCAGATACTGTAGATTTTGTTTTTTTGTTTTTTTTGCACCTAAATTTGTGCCTCTAATTAAAATAGCCATGAGTGCTGAAAGCTGGGTAAGGCATCAACAAAGGCACTCATGCCAGGCCCTGGCTCAGTTCAATGTAGACATTTCCAACCATACAATAATGATATTTGAGGAGGGTGAGTTGTAATAGCTGGTGGGAAGTTCGACAATATGGCTGCTGACTGACATCTACTCCTATGTGGTTGTGCATGCTCCGGGAAAGTTCTTGCCCAGGGGTAGAAGAGCCAACAAATATAGGTATTTCAGAGTAGAATAATACTTGAAGCCAAGGTGAGAGCACTGTGCTGGTGGTGAAGAAGTGGTAGGATCTTGATTGCAAATGGTCTCCTGTGGTTAGAGCTGACTGACGTGTAAGATTGCCACTTTGAGGTTGGCCAGATTGAAAACATTGCCTGACTTGCTAGTGCTTTGTTTAGGTTTACCTTTAAGGAATACAATTTTATCGACTTTCTGCAATGATTATGTCAACTCGTTACACTGCCCCTAGACCACAGGAAACTATGTTGACCAGGAGAGGTTATCTGGACAGTTACCACAATGAGAGGATCTCTACTTCCTAATCATCTGATGGGTGAAGCAATTTTCAATAAATTACTGTACTTTTAAA
This sequence comes from Tadarida brasiliensis, assembly GCA_030848825.1. Taxonomy (NCBI): domain Eukaryota; kingdom Metazoa; phylum Chordata; class Mammalia; order Chiroptera; family Molossidae; genus Tadarida; species Tadarida brasiliensis. Next base: position 38,685,416 of record CM061260.1, on the reverse strand, counting down.
ACATAACTAATTGCTTTTTTACTTTTGTTTCTCAACCATTTGCAAATTTGAGTTTGGATCTTAAACACTGCAGCTATCAGCTATGCCTAATTGTACTATTTTGACAACATTTATTTTTTAATCAAGCATATCATGTTAACTTAGGCCAGACATCAATTTGCTTTTGGCTAGTTAATTCAATTAAAATAAATTTTGAAAATAGTTTGAAATTATAAAAATGCAAGAATAACTTTTTTTAGCTTATTTAATTCACATAGAAGTGAACCAGTTCAAATTTCTCGACTAGAAAACCCGATCAAAAAGAAAAATAAATAACTATATTTATTTTAATTTAATAATCTTTTGGTGATTCCTTAAGTAATTTGTAGTATGGAAAAGTTGAAGGTGGTTAAGAAATGAATCAATCCTTCATTCTATCAACAAATATTTATTGAGTGTCCAGTATATGCCAGGAACCAATAAAGAAAATCACTACACAAAATATCCTAATTTCTTTGATAGAATGGGGCAAAACTTACTTCTAGAAAAAGTAAGTGGTCAATACTCTAGAGCATAGAAAACAACTTGAACCCAACTGTATTCATTTATTTTTTTTATAAAGAAAAGTGTTACTAACAGCACTGTGGCAGCATCCATAAAAACAAATACCTATTTCTGTATTCTTCAACAAGGGCCAAGATAAAAGTGAATGGTTTAAGAATTCCTCAGGCCCTGAAGTATGGATAAATTATGATGAAATGAAACAGTTGAATCAAATGTACTCAATTTCATTACAAATACAGATGAGGCAATTGTACAATTTTAAGTCCATTTTAACCATCATTCCCTATACCCTAGAGAGATGGAAATCGTTTTCTGGTCTGAAGACCAGGTCTTTGTCTCAGTCTATCCCTCACTTTTTGGCCCAATACTCTCACCATAAGCCCAACATTAACACGGATCTTGCTAACTAAATCGCCCATCTCTTATTACAGTATTGTTTGCAGCAAAGTGTTCTTTCCCTCCGCAAGTTACTTCATTTTTAGACAAAAATTTCTAGTGTATATTTCTTCTTATTAGATTTTTTTCTTTTCTCATTTTTCTTCCTTTTCAGTTTCTGTGCTGTTAGACTGTTCTGCTCTTGTGTATTTCCCCTGAACTTTCTGTTGACTGTCGCATCCTTTAACGTCATAGGTCCTAAAACTTCCATCTGAGACTTTTTCTCTGCGGTTTGCTTTTGATGGATTATTTGAAACATAGAAAGGGCTATTTATCTGCCACTTAGAAAATATCATTATTCTGGCCAGCAGGTGTGGCTCAGTGGTTGAGCATTGACCCATGCACCAAGATGTTGATCGCCAGTTCGATTCCCAGTCAGGGCTCATGCCCAGGTTGTGGGCCAAATCCCCAATCAGGGGCATGCAGGAGGTGGCTAATCAAAGTTCTCTCTCATCTCTCTCTCTCTCTCTCTTTCTCTCCCCCCCTTCCTCTCTCTCTAAATCAATAAAGAAAAAAAAATTTAAAAAGGAAAATATCATTATTCTGATGTGAAGATTCCAGGCTGTATCATAAGAAGGGTACTTGATACAAGGGAGAAAATACACTGTTTCTGTAACATGCCCATTAGCCTTCATAATAAAGCACTTGTCACTTACAAGAACTCCAGCAGAAATCAGAGACCCTGTAAAATCACCATTTCTATAAATCCACTTTTACTTATTCATACTTCCTTGGTAAATAAACAAGTGATGTTACAAGAAGATTTTTGAGGGACCTAAATAATTTCTAAATCATTTCCTTCAAATTTTAACTCACCATGAATAGAGGAATATAGTCCAAAAAGTTCTGAGCACTTTTTAATGTAAGCTGGGCCAGCATTTCCTGGAATTGATCTTGATTGAAGGCATCTGGTTTATAATCTCAGCATTACAAAAAGGTTCTGAGACTCCAACTTGAGCTGGCAAATGAGTTTCAGTGATTCGTGTCTGGAAAAAAAGCCTCTCCTTTTGGGACATCAAATTCTCCAGGATCTTTTAAAATTGAGTTACTTTGTGAAATTGGCGCTGACATACTTCAAAGTTTCTTGAACTTCAAAATTCTAAGAACATGAGAGGCGATCTGGTAGTAAGTCTTGTTTATAAACTCAGAAAATTGATGAGAGTCACTGTAAAATTCAGAGGTTTTCCACAATAATTAATAAATCTTGAGTCATCATGGTATCCTCCTATTAAAAAATGGTCCCATTGATCATTCCTATAAAATAGGCAAGTAATATTTATTCCAAGAAAAGTCTCTTCTGCTTATTGCACATACATTTATCTTTGTTCAAATGAGTCATAGGCCTGATAGGTTTGAAATATGTTCTAATTGATCCATTACAATTGTTTTCAAGTTTTTTACTCAGAAGTCTACTTTATAATACTTATAAAAATTATGCTGTCCAAGTAGAGGAACAGAGGAGTGTCTTGGACTCAACCTACTTAACCTCCCTTCATTCCTGTTCCAATCCCAGAGGCACCCCAGTAGAACCCAATACTCAATAACTCTCAGATGAAAAATCAAATTACTCATCCAAGGCAATAAGTCTCTAAACAGAGTCCTGGACACAATCCCAATGTTCAGTCATTTATAAAGATATCATAGTATCCACAACATGTAGTAACCTTAACATTTAAGGTTTATTAAAAATATAAGAACTTTCTTACATTTTTAGGAAGTATTTTTACCTGTTCTACATACTTTCTCAGTATTTTTTATGTTTATTTTTGAATAATTTTTATATCACTCAAGTCATACATAATGTAGAAATATTAGAGTACAGCCCTGGCCGGTTTGGCTCAGCGGTTAGAGTGTCGGCCTGCGGTCCAGAGAGACCCGGGTTCGGTTCCCGCTAAGGGCATGTACCTCGGTTGCAGTTTGTCCCCAGCCCCTGGTTGGGTCATGAGGGAGGCAGCCACTCTATGTGTCCCTTTCACATCGATGTTTCTCTCTCGCTCTCTCTTCCTCTCTCTCCCTCCCACTCTATCTGAACAAAAGATAGAAAAATGTCCTCCGGTGAGGATAAAAAAAAAAGAAAAGAAAAAAAGAAATATTAGAGTACAGAAAAGACAGAGAGAAAAATAGTTACTAATATTTATAGAACTCTTTGTAGATCCTCCACGGTCTATTTTAAGTGTCTTTACAGGTAATATGTAATTCATTTAAATCTCAAAAATTCTGTGAGGTTACTATTATTATTATTATTATTATTATTATTATTATTATTATTTTATAGTGAAAAAACAAGGAAGAGAGTGGGCAAATAACTTGCCCGATGCTACAGAACTTAAAGAGGATGGCATATGAAATTTTGTGTGCATAGATAGTCTCATACACACCATTCTTTTCACTTAACCACCCTATGTCCATGTTAATAAATAAGCAGGTCACTGGTGATTCCACATGTACACAGACAAGCCCCATATTAATCAATCACTCAAAAAGGAATCAACACACACATTCTCCCCACCCCTTCCCCACCCCCAGCTTGTGGAATCCCTTTAGAGAGAGATAAGTGAGAAGATTAAAAGGGAAGCAGCTATCTCTATTTCAGCTGGAACTATTTCAAATATTAAGATTCTGGTAAGATTTTGATCAAAGAAGTGGTCTTATAAATTTTGAAAAAAATGAAAACTTTAGCTATATTCAATAGAGAAAATATGAGCAGCTTATTAAATTGCTTCCCAGTATTAACCAATGAATAAAATTTTACAACCAAATACAATATTGTCTTAGCAACAGGAAATATGTTTGAATTCCTGTGATTGGTTAAGGCTTGCTGATAAGCCAACAAAGAAGTTTTTTTAATGAAAAGTAGCATTGGTCTGTTAGATTAGAAGATTCAGTAAAATTGGATATTATTATTAACTTCATAAGCACTAAGAGGCTTCACTGCTGAGGTGAAATTTTAATGAAAGAAACCAAAAAGGGAAAACCAAGGGCGTTGGAGTGTGTTCTACAGACAGGGTACCGTGAGAACAATTCCTTAAAAGTGACTAATTAGATTGATGTAGAAACAAGATTCTTAAATTGAGACATTGAGTAACTTAGTGTTGCTATAAATACTCAAGTAATTTGAGTAGTATAAAAGAATAATATGATTCCATAAAGCAAACAATCAAATTAATGACTGAATTGAAACCATAAAATGCATAATAAAAAATGACTAGAAAAAAATTAGTCCAAATGAATGTACATATTTTACTTCAAGAATTCTAGTAAATGTGCTTTATTCACAAAATCTAAATTAAAATGTGTTCAGGTATTAAATAGAGAAGATTAGATTAGAAATGTTTTCTTTTTCAAGATTTAAAATCAATAATATCCAATTAATGTATGTTTGAAAACCAAGTGACCATTAAGAAAGAAATAAAATGACATTATACTGCATTGATCACAAGAATTAAATATACCAAATTTTATAAATTTACCACAGAGAACTTCTTAAAATTTTATTAGTGTAAAAAAAATATGACTTAAGAATATCATGATTTAAAAATGTTTGTGATGCATGATCTCACTTATTTGTGGAATATGATGAACAAGGTGGGCTGATGAATGAAATAGACCCAGAGACATAGAAAGGAATATGGTTCAGACTCACAAACCTCAGAGGAGGGGGGTGGGGGATGGATGAGATGAACCAAAGAACTTATATGCATGTATGCACAACCAGTGGACATAGACAACAATGCTAGGGGGGTGGGGGGGCAGGATGGAGAGGAGGGGGTCTGGGGAGGAGGAGAAACATCTGTAACAAAAATAAATTAATAAAAATTGGAAAAAAATAAAATAAAATGTTTGTGATGGAACACGATATCTGAGGGATTTTAAAAAGCCACTTTACTTTTAGTTAATGGGTAAATTATGAAGTGTTTTTATATCCGCTAGTAATATTCCTTTATCAATTCACTTAGAAATTTAATCCTGCCTGGTTGGTGTGGCTCAGTAGTTGAGCGTCGATCCATACACCAAGAGGTCACTTGTTCGATTCCGGGTCAGGGCACATGCCCAGGTTGTAGGCCCGATCCCCAGTGGGGGGCATGCAGGAGGTGGCCAATTGATGTTCTCTCTCATCGATGTTTCTATCTCTCTCTCCCTCTCCCTTCCTCTCTCTCTAAAAATCAATAAAAAAAAAAAATAAATGAATAAAAAAGAATTTTTGATCCCATAACTTACTTTGTATCATTTTCAACCATAAGTATTTGTTATTGAAAGTTACCCAAGAATTATCATGTGAATTATGAATGTTCCTATTACAACCTTTGTCCTGAGACATCTAAAAGCATAAAGCAAAGAATGAGGAATGGGTAAAAAAAATGAAATTAAATATTTTGTTGAATTTTTCCAACTTTATTGAGATACAATTGACATATGACTATGTCCAAGGAGCCCAATCTGTTGATTTGATACATTTATATATTGAAAAATGATTATCATGATAACATTAATTAATACCTCCATCACCTCATATAATTATCATTTTGTTTTGTGATAAGAACATTTAATGTCCACTCTCTTAGCAACTTTCAATTATATATTACAGTATTATTAACTATAATCACCATGACATATTTTGTTGACTTCTGTGGTAAACAACAAATTATACTGTCTTGACATCCATAGATAGAAAAAATAAAATTTTTAGGTGTGCTATGTATTCCATAGATGAAGTAATCTATTTTTTTCACTTGACTATCATGTTAAAATAACAATTAAAAGCAGTGGAGAAGATTGTGTACTCACCAATATATAAAAAAAATCTCCAACTGCAGATCCTTCTCATTGGGGTACAATATAGTTTCATTTTTATACACTGATAACTAGAGTAATATTGTTTAGGAAATTTTATTTTTTATTGAATTTATTGGGTTGACAATGGTTGATAAAATTATATAGGTTTCAGGAGTACAATTCTATAATACATCATCTGTATATTGCATTGTGTGTTCACCACCCCAAGTCAAGTCTCCTTCCATCACCATTTATCCCCCTTTACCTTCTTCTACCTCCCCCACCCCCTTTCCCTCTGGTAATCACCATACTGTTGTCTGTGTCTATGAGGTTTTTTTCTTAATCCCTTCACCTTTCTCACCCAGGCTCTCAACCCACCTCCCTGTCACAGTTGTCAGTCTATTCTCTATCTATGAGTCTGTTTCTACTTTGTTTGTTAGTTTATTTTGTTCATCAGATTCCACATATCATTGAAATCATATGGTACTTGTTTTTCTCTGGCTTATTTACCTTAGTATAGTATTCTCCAGATCTATCCACGCTGTCTCAGAGCATCTGCCTTATGACCTAGCAATTCCATTTCTGGGAATATATCTGAAGAAACCCAAAACACTGATTTGAAAGAATATGTGCACCCCTATGTTTGTTGCAGTGTTATTTACAATAGCCAAGATTTTGAAGTAGCCCAAGTGTCCATCAGTAGATAAGTAGATAAAATACCTGTGGTACATTTACAAAATGGAATACTACTCTGCTGTAAAAAAGAAATTAATCTTACCCTTTGTGACAGAATGTTTTAGAAATTTTTATTTAAAGTGGAGAGATTTGAAGTGGATTTACGTTTCTTTTTGTCTTAGAAAAATTTACAGTACAATGGCATGTTATGAGTTGTACATATATAAAGAACTGTACAATGAGATTTTGAATAAAATTTTTAACGAATATTTGCCAGTTTTTAAAATTTTAATAATTTGAAAAGTAAATCTGTATATTGATGAACTAGAATCTAATCCCAAGAGTATCAATATACCAAAATAAATGTGGAGTCTTTTTAGCAATAGGCTTTTTCTCTACAGTTACTGAATACCTATTCACCTCTGGGATTTCCAGTTTCTAAATACTATAACAGTATTTATAGGGTGCCCTCTATATTGACAAATTTAATATCAGTTAAAAGTAAAGCAGATTAAAGTATTAGAAATAGAAATTACTGCATAAAAGAAGAAAGAAGAAATCCAGTGTTGTAGCCCTTGTTCATTCATATTTGTAAATTTCTGTAAGTTTCAAAACATAGAAAAATTACAAGACAAGGATGTCCCCTCTCAGCACACCTTTTAAACATCATGCTGGAAGTTCTATGTACTGCAATAAAATAAAAAAATAAAAAAGGAATAAAAGGTATGTAGATTAGGAAGGAAGAAATAAAACTGTCATTGTTCACAGATTGTCTACGTAGGAAATCCAAAAGAATCAATAACAAAAGTCTTTTGAAACTACTAAATGATTATATTAAGGTTTCAGGATAAAAGGTTAATATATAAAAGACAATCAATTTCTTTTTTACCAGCGATAAATAAGTGGAATTTGAAATTAAAGACACAATATCATTTACATCAGCACCCCACCACACACAAATGAAAATACTTAGATATAAATCTGTCAAAATATGCATAAGAACTATAGGAGAAAAAACTACAAAACTGATGAAAAATACCAAAGAAGAACTAAATAAATGGAGAGTCAGTCCATATTTATGAATAGGAAGACTCAATATTGTAAAATATTAATTCTATCTAACTTGATCCTAGGATTTATGCAATAAAAATACCAGCGAGCTGTTTTGTGAATATCAAAAGTTTAACTAAAACTCTCTTATCCCAAGTTTATAAGGAGAGGCAGAAAAGCCAGAATCGCCAACACAATATTGAAAAAGAAGAACAGAGTTGGAAGACTGACACTACCCAATTTCAAAACTTATTATAAAACTACAATAATCAAAGCACTGTGGTATTGGCAAAAGAATAGATAAATAGATCAATGCTACAGAAAAGAGAGCCCAGAATAGATCCACATAAACATAGTCAATTGACGTTTGACAAAGGATGAAAAGAAACACAAAAGGGCAAAGAAAGCTTTTCCAAAAATATTGCTGGAATAACTGGATATCCACATACAAAAAAAAAAAAAGAATGTAAACACAGAACTTGTACCCTTCACAAAAAGTATCTCTAAATGGATTATAAACCTAATGTAAAGTGAAAAATTATAAAACTTCTAAAATATGACATAGGAGAAAATCTAGATGACCTTCGGTATGGCAATGACATTTTAGATAAAACATCAAAGTCATTATCCATGAAAGAATTGATAAGCTGGACTTCAATGAAATAAAAACATTTGCTCTGCTAAAGAAAATGTCAAGAGAATGAGAAGACAAGCCATAGAGGAGGAGAAAATACTTGCAAAAGATACATCTAATAAAGGACTATTAACTAAAATACTTAACAAATACTTAAGATGCAACAATAAGAAAACAAACAACTCAATTAAAAATGGGACAAATATCATAATAGACATCTCACCAAAGAAGATACACAGATGACAAATAAGCACATAAAAAATGCTCCACATCATATTTCATCAGGGAAATGCAAATTAAAACAACAGTAAGATATGACTACACCCCTATTAAAATGACCTAAAACTGATTCATTAACATTAAACATATCATTATGTATTCATCCAAATTAATAATATGTACAAGACCAAGAGTGAACCCTAATGTAAAGTATGGACTTTGGGTGATAATGATTTGTTAATGTAGGCTCACCAATTGTAAAAATGTACCATTCTGATGTGGGGGGCGGTGTTGATGTGGGGAAGGTTATGTATGTATGGGGGCAAGGAGTATATGGGAAATCTTTCAATTCTATTCAGTTTTGCTGTGAACCTAAATCTGCTTTTTAAAAGTGACCTATTTAAAAAATAAATAAATAAAAGTTGCCTATTTTTCCAGATCTGGCTATTGTAAATAGCACTGCTATGAACGTAGGGGTGCACATATTCTTTCTGACTGATAATTCAAACTTCTTAGGACATATTCCTAGAAGTGGAATCACTGGGTCAAATGGCAATTCCATTTTTAATTTTTTGAGGAAACACTATATGGTTTTCCATGGTGCCTGCACCAGCCTGCATTCCTACCAGTTAGAGTACTCTTTTCTCTACATCCTCGTCAGCACTCATCGTTTGATGATTTGTTGATGGCAGCCATTCTAGCAGGTATGACATGATATCTCATAGTCATTTTAATTTGAATCTCTCTGATGATCAGTGATGTCGAGCATTTTTTCATATGTCTCTTGGCCAGTCATATGTCCCGTTTGGAGAAGTGTCTATTCAGGTCCTCTGCCCATTTTAATTGGATTATTTGTCTTCCTTTTGTTGAGTTGTATGGGTACTTTATATATTTTGGATATTAACCCCTTATCCGATGTATCATTTGCAAATATTTTCTCCCAGAGAGTAGGTTCCCTTTTAATTTTGATGTTGGTTTCTTTTGCCATGCAGAAGATTTTTAGTTTGATGTAGTCCCATTTATTAATTTTTTCCTTTGTTTCTGTTGCCCTAGGTGATGTATCAGTGAAAATTCTGCCACATGCGATGCCTGAGATTTTTCTGCCTACATTTTCTTCCAGGATTTTTATGGTTTCATGAGTTACATTTGTCTTTTATACATTTAGAGTTTATTCTTGTGTGTAGTATAAGTTGGTGGTCTAGCTTCATTTTTTTACATGTACCTGTCCAATTTTCCCAACACCATTTATTGAAGAGACTGTCTTTTCTTCATTGTATGCTCTGGCCTCCTTTGTCGAATATTAATTGCACATAATGTCTTGGATTGATTTCTGGGTTCTCTGTTCTGTTCCATTGATCTATATGCCTGTTCTTGTGCCAGTACCAGGCTGCTTTGATTATGATGGTTTTGTAGTATAACCTGAGATCTGGTATTGTGATCCCTCCCCCTTTGTCCTTCTTTTTCAGGGTTGCTGTGGCTATTCAAGGTCTACGTAGATGAGTGGATAAAAAAGCTGTGGTATATTTACACAATGGAATACTATGCAGCTGTAAAAGGAAAGATTTCCTACCCTTTGAGACAACATGGAAAGACCTGGAGAGTATTATGCTGAGTGAAATAAGCTGGTCAGAGAAAGACAATACCACATGATCTCACTTATTTATGGAATATCATGAACAAAATATGCAATCTATCAAAATAGATCCAGAGACATGTAAGTAGGGAACAGACTGACAAACCTCAGAGGGAAGGGGGGGATGGGGGATGGGAAGAGATAAACCAAATAATTTATATTAATGTATGCACAAGCAATGGACACAGGCAATAGTTTGGGAGGGGGTTGGGAGCAGGGAAGAGGGGATCAATGGGGGGGAAAAGCAGTACATCTGTAATACTTTTAACAGTAAAGATAAAAATAAAATAGACCTAAAAAAAAGTTGCCTATTTTTAAAAATGTAACAAGACCTGCTCCCAACCATGATGAAGCAGCAAGGTCTGCACTTAACTTCGTAGCCAAAACAAGAAAACTGGAAAAAGTATATTAAACACCTGTTTTCAAACATTAGGAAATAAACAATGTACTAATGTAACCTCTGGAAAAGGGGGAAACGATAGAAATGAGCCCTATTAGCACTGTGGTTCCCCTTCTGGAGACACAATCAGAATTACAGCAGAATGAGGACAATCATAAGCAGTGAATGGTGATCTCACTGACCGAAGATGAAATTTTTCAGTTCAGTGAGTGTAAGGTAACTAAAATTGAAAGGCAAAGTTCCAGATGAAAAAAAAATGTTTAAAAAAAGAGCTTCAAGAATCCACATAGTAGTCCCCTTGAGTCTGTTGCTAAAATTAAACTGTACATGCAGGAAACCAAACTCTATGAGGCCAGGCAAAAATGATAAAGGTGCCGTAAACTGTAGCATTCCCAGTGCTCATTCGACTTGACCAACTACAGAAGACAATCCTTGATGATCACCAGAGCGGTCAGTAGAAATCCCCTAGGTAGAGCCTTACCTGAGTAGTAGAACTAAATTACTCCTAGAGTAAGGACTAGTCAATATCTACCCTGTCAAAAATTTCAAACAAGCCTCAAAAGTATCAAACTGATCTGTAATAATTAAACTGTCTTGCAGAAAAAGCACAATATCTTTAAAGGAAGGTTACAAAAGCCAAGCACTCAACAACATAAAACCTCAATATCCAGCAGCCAATCAAAAATAACTAGAAATGCCAGAAACAAGATGTTATGACACAGAAGCAAAACAACCAGTCCCATAAATTCCCAGGAACTAAGATTAGAAAGTAATCTGATAATAGACATCTATAAAATTCTATAACTAACATCTACTCCAGGTGGAAAAACTAAATACTTTCCTCAAACTCAGGAACAAGAAGATATTAGCTCTCACCACTTTATTCATCAATGAAAGGCATGCATTTTGGGAAGGAAGAAATGCTTTTGTCTTTACAAATGGCAGAATCTTTTTCGAAATTACTCAAAATTAGAAGTGAGTTTAACATAGCTGCAGGATACAAAGTCAAAATAAAAATACTATTTGTCCTATATTCTAACATAAATAATTGGAACTTGAAATTTAAAACATACCATTTTTAATGTAATATTATGTAAACCTATGAAATATTTAGGATTATATTTAACAAGAAATTACTGAGAAAAATTAGAGAAGACCTAAATAAATGGTGAGATATAGTGTATCACAGGAATTGGAAATTTCAATGATGTTAATGTCAATACTCTACAAATGGAATATGAATTTAAAACAATACCCAACAAATTCCTCTAAGTTGTTTTTCTTTTGTAAAAATCAAGCTGATCTTAATGTTTTGAAAATACAAATAATTTTGAGAAAGAAAAACACAGTAAAATTTAAAAATGGGCAAAGCATTTGCATTGGCATTTCTCCAAACAAAGTATACAAATGGCCAGTAAGAACATAAAAAGATGTTCAAAATCACTAGTGATTAAGGAAATACAAACCAAAACTATAATACCACCTCACACCCAATAAAATGGCTACTGTCAAAACAACAGAAAATAAGTGTTGGTAAGGATGTAGAGAAGTCAGAACCCTTGTGCACTGTTGGTAGGAATGTAAAATGATACAGCCATTTTGGATAATAATATGGATTTTCCTCAAAAAATAATATTACCATGTGATCCAGCAATTCTACTTCTGGGTATACACTAAAAAGAATTGAAAGGAGGGCCTCAAAGAGATATTTGCACATCAATATTCATAGCAGCATTATTCACAACTCAAGTATCCAGAGATGAATGGATAAGCCAAGTGTGGCATCTCTCTCTCTCTCTCTCCCTCTTTCTCTCTCTCCCTCTCTCTCTCTCTCTCTGTCTCTCTCTGTCTCTCTGTCTCTCTCTCTCTCTCTCTCTCTCTCTCTCTCTCTCTCTCTCTCTCTCAAATAGAATCTTATTCAGCCTTAAAAAGAACAAAATTCTGCAGTATCCTTCAAAATGGATAAACCTTAAGGACATTAGGCTAAATAAAATAAGACAGTCACAAAAAGACAAGTACAGTCGGCCCTCGTTTATCGCGGTTAATCAGTTCCAGACTCTACCGTGATAAATGAATTTCCAAGAAGTAGGATTCTTTATTTACGTATTGTAGAATTCCATTTACATGAAGTACTTATAGCAGTTGAAATCATAGAGACAGAAAGTGGTTATCAGGTGCTGGGGAGAAAGGGAAATGGAGTTAGTTGGATGGATATAGAGTTTTGGTTTTGCAAGATGACTCACAGTTGTGCAACCTTGGACAAGATACTTAACCTCTCTGAGTCTTTATTTTCTTAATTTGCAAAAGGAATAAATAGTATATAACATACAATGGTTTTAATGAATATGTATTGAAATGATTGCAAGGAACAATTTAATACAGTGCTTGTATATAATTGTTACATCATTAATTGAAGGGCAAACTCCTGTAAATTAAAATTATTAACAAAAATTAAAACAAAATAAAATATTCATATGTTGTCAAAAATTTTAATATGATTCAAAAAATAACCAGAAAGATACATACATAGATTTTTAAAAATTGTGTTCTTGGGAAATCATTCATTCTTTCTTTCATGCAATCATGCATTTTTTTATTGCATGAATGTTTATCTGACACATGCTTTATGTATGCCCTGCATTTCCTGAGTGCTAGGATACAATGGGGAATTAGGGTTCTGAATCACTTCGGTCCTTCTGACATTTTTTAATTTGGCAGTGAGTTTAACATCACATGATTCTTAAAGTTTCACATGCAGAGAACAAGTAACCATCCCTGTTTCAATTCTCAATTCTGTCCTTCCTTTAGGGAACATCCTGGTTATTTTGAGGACAAATAACTGCTGGCTCAGACTGATTTTCTGCATGACATATTTTCCTCTGTAGTAGAATCTGCCATTTCCCTGATATTTCTTTAAAACTAAGCCCTTCCTTCTAATTCTCTATGGCTCTCCCTATGATAGGCTTATGATACATTCCCAAATCAAGTTGATAATAGATAACAACATATCTGAGCTGTCTCGGCTTGTTGTCCATAGCAATACCTCCACCAAGTTATGATTCAATGTTATGAAGTGAGCTGTTATCAAAGGCTGATGATACAAGAAATGGCCATTTAAAAAACGTTACTGTGTTTTCTGAAAAACGTGGGTTGAAGACATTATCCATCATTGTTACTCAACATCCACACAATAAATTTCTTCTAGAATTTAGGGACAGGAAAGTATTTGTCTCACTAGATAAACTTTTATGTTTTTCTATTATCTGAAAGAAGTAGTATATAGCACAGTACTTAAGATGATGGCTTTGGAGTCAGATTGGCTTGGATTCGAGGCCTAGTCTCAATTTTTTCTGACGGGAAAAATTTAACTATTTTAAGCTTGGTTTTCTCACTTGTAAAAAGAGACCCTAGTTTTTGTTTTTCTTTTCTAAGACTTCAGTGAGATAATACATGTAATGTACTTTACAATATGTTACATATAGTAAACACGCAATTAATATTTTCTTTTATGTTTCCTATGAGAAATATATATCCCCATAACTTTTCTCTCCTGCAGATCTAAGTTTTTTACTAAACTGCCATTACAAGCTTACCCAAAGTTTCTGGTACAGTAATTTTTTTGTCTTTCTTTTACATCTTTCAAATGATGTTTCATTTACATATGTCTTTCTAAATATGTTCAATATTGAAGATGTCTTAAATAAGTTTTAAGTATATGGACGTAAAAATATCCAAAGAACAGAAAACAATACAAGAGATCTTATGTTGTAGAACAAAATAAAATGTAATTTAAAATATTTCAAATAAATAAAAAATTAATCTTATTCTGTAAATACATGATGTGAAAACAAACAAAAAATGTTCGGTCCCTACTCTGAAACTTATGTGTGCTTGTGTGTATATGCATATGTATCTATATACCTGCAAGTGTGTATATCTATTATTTTTATCTCTCTGAGAAATGCTTATTATAAAAGTTTTAAGTTATCCTAAAGTTTAAAGTAAAAATCATTTTTTCTCATGGGGATATATGTATAGATGAATGAGACAGAGATACCAATGTCAAGGGGAGAGTACAGAGATTTTATTATTTATTATCTTTCCTTGAGTGTCTATCTATTTATTTATCTATCTATCTATACATATACATATATATAATATATGAATTATATAAATATATATAATTTTAGCTCCCCCAAAATATATAATACATTCTAGTTGAATGTCTAAAACTCCAGAAATTTAGAATTTTTCTAGCATAAAAGAAAAGAAAGGAACAATAAAAAATAGATCAATGTCATACAGGTTTAAAATATTTACAGTTAGCAGCTCAAGTCTCTAAAATCAAATATTAAAAGGCAAAGTAGATACTGAAAAAACATTACAATAAAGAATACATATGTAGACTTATAATTAGTTACTACAAAACATTAAAAATAAAGGGATCCTTATCAACCAATAAAAAATGAAAAGCTCCATTGAAAAGGGAACAAAAGATGATGAACAAACAAGTTGCATTATATCAGTCATTTTAACAAATAGGAAGTAATATTGTGTTTTTGATATGCTTTTCCTGATGTTGAGCATCATTTTATGTACGTATTGACCATTTGGATGTCTTATTTGAAAAAATGTCTATTTAGTTCCTCTGTCCATCATCAAGAAGATGAGAGATCACAAGGATTGGCAAGATGTAAAGAAAAAGAAACCCTTATACAATCTTGGTGGGAATGTAAATTGGTTTAGCCACTATGGAAACAATAGGAGATTACTTGAAAAATAAAAAATAGAACTACCCTATGATCCAGCAATTCCACTTCTTTGTGTATACACAAAGGAAATGGAAACAGGATATCAAAGAGTTATATGCACTCTGCGTTTACTGCAGCATTGTTACTGCAGCTAAGTTAGGAGAAAAATCTAAGTGCCCAATAAGAGATGAATGAATACAATGAAATACCATTCAGTCATGAGAAAGGAGGAAATCCTGCCTTTTACCGCAATGTGGATGGGTCTTGAGAACATTATGCTAAGTGAATTGTCAGACTCAGAAAGACAAATACTCTATGATATCACTTATATGAGAAAACTAAAGAGACGAACTCATAAAAATATAGAGTAAAATGGTGGTCACCAGGGGAATAGCAGAGATGTTATTTAAGAGACAAACTTGCAACTAGTAGATAAATAACTTCTGAGATTTAATGCACAACATAGTGAATAGAGACAACAATATTGTATTATAATCATCAAAGTTGCTAAGAGACTAGATCTTAATTATTTCCAACACAAAAAGGAAATGATAATTATGTGATGTGATAGAGGTGCTATCACTACAACGGCAATCATATTGCAATATATAAATGTAACAAATCAATATGTTGTAGACCTTAAATTTGTACCATATTAAATGTTGAATATATTTCAATAAAAACAGTGGAAACATGGAGACCAAAAATATAAAAAATATCAACTTCAAGAGCAGTAAACTATAAAAATAAACAGAAATACAATTTTTAAACCATCAAATTAGGAAAGTTTTAAAAATTATTACATCTGCTATATATGCTGAAATAGATAGTCACATATCATTGCTAAGAATGCAAATTGCTAAAAGTTATCCTACAAGAAATCCAGCACTAAGTATTAAAAAAATGTAAATATCTTATCTTTAACCCAGTAGCTCTTAATTTAACTGTAGTCCAATAATTTCATGTTAAAAATTTCACTCTAAGAATATAATTATATTTTCATGTGAAGAGATATTAATGCAGAAGTATTACGAGAAATGTAAATTTAGAGACAATTAAATTTTCTTACAATAAATGGTAAAATACAGCATGTATACTCATCAGCTCAAGTATCTGTGGTCATCACAAGTTGTAGATGTTTAAATATTTAATAACATGAGAAAATGTTAGTAATAATATTAAATGAAAACAGAGTAAAACATTAAACTTTATACTATGACCACATAGTATACATATATAGAGAGCCTGATCAGGAGCCCTCATCTATATATTTATGCCATAAATATACATTCTAAATATATAGAAATGCACATTTTATATATGTATTAAATATATAAAGTATATATTACTTAATCAGGACTGGTAGTTAATCAAGTAATATTAGAAAGTTAATTAATGTGCCAATTGTTAAAAAAAAAAGGGATAAACACTCTGCTTCTTGTTAAGATGGAAGATTAGTACAGAATGCTGGCTCCCTTTCCTCAAATCACCTGTGGAAAACCTGCAAAAATATGAGAAGAAAATGTATTTTATAAATTATTAAAAATATGAGTTAACTGAGAAAAGCAAAGTTATCATGAATGGCAGCCTGGTGTAGAGGCAGCCAGAGTTGGTTTTTCTTATTTGTACTGTGAAAATTAATACACATAAAGAAGAGGAATGAATAAAACCAATAGTTTAAATTATTATCAACAGAACATCAGATGAATACTACCTGGGTCAAACTATAGAACCTTGCCAATACGCCAGAAACCTGAGCACGCCTTTTCAGAGCAAAGCTTTCTCATCCCACCCACAAAATATAACCAAGATTCTGACTTTCATGGCCATCAATTCTTGATCTTTTTTATAGAATTATCAACACTATGTCTCCCACTTGAATTTTTATTTAATTTTTGAATGTCTTATTAAATACATTATGAGTTTGCTTCGGTCCATTATTAGCTTTGAAAAATGTTTTCAATTATACACCTTCAGGAAGTATATTGCTTCAGATTTTTTATTTATTCCTGTATTAATTAATTAATTAATTTTTAATAAATTTATGCCCATATGGTTTACAGTCAATAAAATGAACCTATTTAAGTATACACGTGGGATGTTTATGCATTCATGTAAACACCACAAATCAAGATAAAGAATATTTACATCACCTTATAAAAGCTCCCTGTCATTTTCATATTAAATCCCTCCCCACCCTCATCCCTGGACCTAGGAAACCATGAACCATGTAAATAGTACAAGGTTGAAACCCAAACCTGCATGAGGGTTGGCCTTCAGTTACCATTTATCAAGATAAACTTTTTTCTCCACTTGGATTCTAATCCAAGATAGAGAAGTTTCCTTGTCTTCTTATTTTATTGGCTAGTCTATTCTTTTACTAAAGTTAAAACTCATTAAAATTTTCACTTTAAATAAAGAACTCACTTCAAATTCTCACATTACATGGAATCAAGGACTTGTCTTGATAAAATACAAATTTCCTATTTTAGAAGTTACAAATTCCCTCAAGAGTTTTGCAGCTCTAAAATTAATTTATTCCTTTAGATTTCAGCCATTTTTATTGTTTGTGTCTAGGTGTGTGTTTTGTTTATTATGTTTGATCTTTAATTTCTTGAGGTCTTAGATTTTTTATGGCATTTATGGTTGTGGCAGAAATTTGGTCAGTGGGAAGAGACAGACTGCACGCACTCGGAGGATTAGAAAAGGACTGTTTAATGCGCACCAGTGCTGTCCCAGCGGAGTCACCTCCAAAGGCTGAGCCTTGAGCCCGGGTTCCAGCCACCTTTTATACATGATGAGCCTCCAGGTATTTGGGGGCTTCCTAGTTCCGCTGTAGTTTAGGCGGTCGGTGGATGGAAGGGAATTACAAAAACCAAGGGCGGGGTCTCTGCACTGCCTAAGGGGCTGCACCTGGCTTGCCTTCTCATACTGTATTTTATTTATTTTAAACTGGGGAAATTTCAGGGTAATTAATGACTAAATATAGCTGAAAATGGGATTCTATGTCACTTTTGCATTCATAAAAAAATAGAATAAAATGCATTTGTTTATCATTCATGCTCAGGGTTCCACCCAGTGCTGTGCCATTACAAGCTTGCCTACCATTTACTTTATTTGTTTTGGTTTATTTTTTTTACATAAATAGCCCATGGAAACTTGCAGGTCTGTATGGTAAACACATATCTTGTCGCAGTACCAGGATGAAATGACAATTGGGATCATTGCTCACCAGCACAGAGGTACTACAAGGTCACGTAAAATGTGAGCGATGCCTGTCTTAAGGACTGGTACCAAAACAAAACAAAACAGAACAAAAATGAAGAACAACAAGTTCTCACCCAAATAATATGGTAAAGGATTTAGGAAAAACTACAAGAGATTTCGGAAACCTCATGATGTTCCGTTTTGGTCTGGAAACACCCATTAGAACCTGGCAACTTGCACGAATCTGACCTTTCCCTACCTCTTCATGTCTCTGAAACATAGACTTGTTTTCTACCTCCTGTCATTTCCTCAGGGTTCTGTTGTGTGTTAATGACTTTTAATAAGATGGAAAAATGCACGCTATTGTGTTTGGCTAGCAAATGATTTACCCAGGAAATATAATGCCTTAACCTAATTAAATTGCTTGTCTCCACAAAGCTCTCAAGGGGCAATGTTAACGGTGAGATTTTCAGACATTGTGTCAGCCTCATGGGGATCTATTTTTCATTGTGAGGGAATTTGGCATTCTTCAAATTTTACTACCGCTGAATGGAAGATCAAATCATGCTTTTATCCTGTAGCTTAAACACCCAGTTGATTTATAAGATATACATTGATTTCTTTGATACTGACAGCAACACAGTAAGAGAGGTTCTGTTATCATTCTCATTAATTATATAGAGATGGAAATTAAGGCACAGAAAATTTAAGTGAGTTATTCAAGGTCATATGGCTTAATAATTTTTAAATTGGGGTTTGAAATCAGCTCCAGAGTCTATGTTCTTAACCAATAAATGTCTAAGAATCATTCCCAAGTAAGTGGGCATAGATAGTATTATAATGGGAATAAAAATATTCAGTTGGAATCACATGCAAAATTTACGACCATTAAAAGAAATTCTTCATCCATATTTTTAGTTTTCAATTATTGACATGTGACTGCACTTAAGATAAATAGATTTGGCTGGCCCTCTTGCTTAGTCTAAGCAATTATATACTTTTCTTTATCTAAAAAAAAAAATACAAAAATCTATTAATTCAACGTAGAATAATAGGGTTCATATTTTTTTATGAAAAGTTACAGACTGGAGCCTGCCACTTTTAATCCTCAAAAAATGTTTAAAACTTAAGACTATTTTCACTTAATACAGAATGACTTTATTAGAAATAATTGAAGTAATTACTCCCAAATTGATCTATGCTTCCCACTGCTTCAGATTTCTATTTTCTTTCTTTTGAGATTTCAATGTTTCAAATGTAAAGTGCTCTGAGACTTTTGTAAAAAGATGCTTTTAAAAATACACACTGTCAAAGTGTTACCAGTTTCTGTAAAACTCAGTTATATCAGACACTGTACATATTAAAATTTTGAAATGACTCATCTTAGATTCTCTATGTTGCTTATATGACCTATACCACAGATATAAATGGTTCTAAACTAGAGAACAAGAGAGTGTCAGGTTTATAGTAAGGTGACCTTGGATAAATACATGAATTAAGTTATCTGGTTCTTATTTTTTACTAACTGAAGAAAATTAATACCTCTCTCTCTCTCTCTCTCTCTCTCTCTCTCTCTCTCTTTCTCTCTCTCTCTCTCTCTCTCTCTCTCTCTCCAGTTGACATTCATAACACACATGGTGCTCTGGGAGACCAAACAATGTTAAAATCTCAAAAAAATAGTTCTAACCATTGCCATACAGATGCTACCTTGAATTCTTCAAATATTTAAAAGAAAAAAAAAACCCAGAAATTGAAAACCAGTTTCTTAAATTAACAAATGGAAGAGTTTGTTTCTAAATATGATTGTCAATTTTTAAGTGTTACTTTAAAAGTGCTTAGTAGATTTCATCTAGCCTCTTTTTTTTTTTTAACCATGAGAGTCTTTGTAATATTCAAGGAAAATATTTTATTATTTTTTAATTTACAATGTGTATAAAAACATAATTTTTTTGGCCCATATGTATCAATCACAGGAACCATATGTGCCCCCCAACTTCCTATTTTTCCCCCAATACCCATCTCATTTCTTCATATTAGTGAAATTTTTAGCAGGGCCCGTGGCCACTCTGAATAAAGGCTACGTTTCCCAGTCTCCTTTGCAATTAGTTACGGCACTGTGACTGTGTTTGTTTAATGGATGAGAAGAGACATGATGAGATGAGAAGGTTAAGAGAAGTAAGTTGTGAGAGCTTTTGGACTAAATTGCAACATCCCCTCCCCCATCACAGTCACTAAAAGTGATTCCTTTCACTTGATTTTTCCATTGATTTAAAACTATTAATTTCATTTTGGTTGAATGTATAAAGACCAAATCAGCATACATGAACAGGATAAAATTACCCTCAGTCTGAGGATTATACATTAATTAGTCCAAATAGAAGAGAAAATATATAGGATTCAAATAAAAGCTCCTTAATTATGAAAAGAGCAAAAGCAAACAAATGGAACAGATCACATACTTTTATCCAGTTAGAACCCAGAAGAAGAGAGGGCTAGTACTAAAACTATCAAGTTAGGTTTACCCTATAATAGTCACTATTTTTAGGCCTGTCTTTATAAAAGTCTTAAAGCAAAGCTCAGAAAGTAAAAGAAATAAAGGTTCCTTGAAGTTTGTACTTCATAGAAATATCAAAGAAGCTATAATTTTAGTTTAAATTAGGTGTATATACCTACCTAAAGGGACTTTTTCAAATGCATAGCACTTCTTATTTATATTTCGGTGACCTCAATTTAGCTTTCCTTTAAAATTTTCTAACTCACCACAGAGAATCAAAATCTAAGGCATAAAAATGGAAAAAACAACAACAAATGAAAAGTGAGTTATTTTTTTTCTGTGCCTCCAAACTTCAATATAGACACAATAACTTGTAAGAGTAACTGTACGAAAGTAGGAAAGCTTATTTAATAGTCACAAATTGCCTATTGAATAGCAATTTGTGGCAGATTTTTGCTTGAGCACCTAAGAAGAGGATAAAGAGCTGTGCCTTAGAAACTGTAAGTCATATAAAAGTTGAGGGATCTTAGTAAACAGCACAATGAAAGGCAGCAGTAAATATGGTCACCAAAAACTGTAATAGTATTTTAGGTTATTCTAATGGAACCAACGACATGGCAGTTCTTTCTGTTTTGTTTTGGACAATTGTAATCAGGTGCAGATGCACATTTAATAATGTAGTATACATCAACAAGAGTGACCAGAGGAGAGTGTAGATTGAGAAAGAATTCAAAACAATATTCAGTTGAAAGACCTAGAGATAACAGATATGGAGAAGAAAAGACTCAACAGGTGATACGTAGAGGTCATCTTGGCCATGTGCAAATATGTGAAGAGGAGGGAAGAGGCCACACTTGTTTCATAATAAGCCCCCAATTTTGTCAGAGAGAGATTTTGTTCAATAATAAAGAACGAATCGACCAAAGAAAGAATAGATCAGCTCAAAGAGTAATATGTTCCCATTCACTAAAGTATTGATTTAGACCCCACTGATAGTTGGCAGAAACACTATAGATTCTGTAATATAAGAACAAATGAGTTATACAATGTACAGTGTTCCTTCCAAGCTTAAGGGCCCTTGATTCTAAGATATTCAAATATATG
This sequence comes from Tadarida brasiliensis, assembly GCA_030848825.1. Taxonomy (NCBI): domain Eukaryota; kingdom Metazoa; phylum Chordata; class Mammalia; order Chiroptera; family Molossidae; genus Tadarida; species Tadarida brasiliensis. Next base: position 38,663,498 of record CM061260.1, on the reverse strand, counting down.
ATTAGCTAAGAAAAAGTAAAAACGATTTGTTTTTATAATGAGTGTGGCAAAGCATGGAAAAGGATTTATTCAACACATAACTTCAAAATTTTCTGTATCATAAATTTGTAGGCAAATTGTTCCAAAGTGGAAGAGATCTTAAGGAAGGTATAAATTTACCTGACCAAAATGTCATTGTTTTCTTATCTGAGATTTATTTACAATAAAACTCAAAGTTTAGAATTTGAAGAAAAAATAATAGCAAAGAAACAAAATTTAAAATTTAAAGTGAACATGAGGTGGTATTTCCAAGAAACACAGAGAATGTATATTTTTCTCTTTATTGATTTTAGGGAGAGAGGAAGGGAGAGGGAGAGAGAGATAGAAACATCAATGAGAGAGAACATCGATTGGCCGCCTCTTGCATGCCCCCCACTGGGGATTTGGCCCACAACCTGGGTATGTGCCCTGACTGGGTATCAAATCGGTGACCTCTTGGTGCATGGGTCGACACTCAGCCACTGAGCCACACCGGCCAGGCTAGAGAATATTTTTAATGGGCAGCTCCTGTAGGAGGAGAAAAAGAAATGTATGGCTCTTTTGTAAAGGAAAGCGGGATGCTTATAGAAAAATGCTCTGCTCTCAGTCTTTCAAAACACCGATGCCTATATGTGCCTACAAACTCTTAAACAGCTTCTCATTTTATGGGTCGTCAACTCAAAAGGCCTTGCCTCACTGTATTTTCACAGGCAGCACCTTCAGTATATGACCATTGTTTTCCCTGGTCTCCTGAACTAAATGTGGATTTAATCTCTGACCTGCAGCCTCTCAAGCTACATGGCCTCTACCTTTCACTTGCTATTGTGTTATGGCAACCTATTTTAGATTCCAAAGAGATGTGAATTGTGACCCTTCTTATCTATATATTCCAGAAGGAGAATACGGTTGCTGCATGCAATTTAAAAAAATATTCAAGAGGGATATAATTCAATTAAAATTTATTTCCAGTCTTACTTTTCATAGGTGTCCAAGTTACACTGCAGAAAATCAATTTTGAATAATTTTGGTCGCTTTGTGAATCCACCTTAGAAATTGTCCAAAGATGGTTCAAATTTACTCAACCCTAAGGGCCAACCTCATACTATTCATAAGATGCATGCAAAAATCCCATTCCCTTGGATAAGAGTATAAGACACGCCTTAGAACATTTATTGAATATGAAGTTGAACACGCTGAGAATTCATTCTTTTTCACATTTACCAATCTCCAAACACAATTTCACTGAAGTGCTCAAAGATGTCACTGGATCTATGAATAGGCTCAATTTATGTTCTGTTGGATCAACACATGTGCATGGAAATCCGCATATTATTGCTATCATTATGTGGAGCTTAAGTAATTAACATTTAATCATGTTCAGATGTGGCCCAGAAACATTGAATCTTTTCTTTTCTGAGACTGAAGAGCTCACCATGTATAACCTGGGATCCAAGATAAGTCACTTCTATGGCATTCCTGACCAAGGGTGGTCCCAGCTAAAGCTGAAAGAGTCTCTCCAATGTGCCATGGAGACATTTATTTCCCTACCTTGAAGGTATAGTTTGAAATAAACTCATACTGACATACTCACCAGGTGCACTTGTATTCATACTTTAAAGTTCTACGGAGACAACAATAAATTCCTTTTATAGATCGGGGAGCTGATGAGTAATAGCTATTAACAACATATTCAGTTGAAATCATCTCTTTTATACTTTCTGGTACCTAACGTCAGATTTTCCAAAGAACACTTGACCAAGAACTTGTGTACTTAAACAAAAACAAAACTTTTTTTGAGAAAAAATGTTCCCTGAATATATCTGTAGCAACATACAGGAATGTTTCTTCAGTAATACAGTTGGATTTAGGAATGTTTCTCCCACAATATAAACCATTGGCAAATCAGACGTGTCAAAAAATGCTAAAATAAACTAAGACTGCTAAAACCATGACTGGAACAAATGGAATTTAAGAAACAAAGAATTAATGAATACTCATATTTCTGTATGCTATTGTTACATTTATTAACTGCCCAGAAAGAACTGTCTCTAGAATACATGAGTTTAACTCCCTGAAACACTTTCAGTTAATGACTTCCATGTGGTATGCTCTTAGTTTTAAGCAAGATGTAAGGATTTACCACTTGAAGTGCTTTTATTTATCTTCTGGAGCTAATGTAAAATCGCGTAGTAAAATTCCAGATACAGGTTGTTGACTAATACTAATTCCAGGTGAACTAAATCCTCCGAACACTTAAAGGAATTTCCTTCAGGCAGGAATCCGCATCTTCTACATACACAGTTAATTCTTCATGTTTAAAATTGTAACTCTCTCCGTTTCTATTTTAAATTTTATTCCATTTGTTTGGGTGAAGTATTCTAGCCTTCTGGAATAAGCTTAAATATTAATCGTGAATGTACTATACTTCTAGTGTCGTGAAAATTTGACAGGCATTCCTTCCATTCTTTCATCCCACCTTGCAGACAGTAGTGCCTAGTACAGGACCAAGGACAAAATGCTGTGATACTCAATGGATACCTTTTCAAGGGCAAAGATTTGTTCTTCGGGGGGAATGACAGCACAGTGATTTAATTCTATTCATTCTTAAAGCAAATGTGGCTATTCAGCACAATTTCTTAATTATGATAAAAATGAAAATGTAAAGGAAATTATTACAGACCAAAGTAAAGGCATATAGAATGAAGGTATGGAGTAATGTACTTTATGTCCAGGATAGATTTGGATCTTTCATATTATGTTAATCACATCCATTTCTTTGACCAGCTCTCCAACATCATTTAAAGTCATAATTAGCACTAAATATCAAAAAAGCATCGCCAACTCAGAGGTCATGGAATAAAGCCAGAGTATTGAAATTGGAGTCTACAATTGTTATTTGTTTCAACAAATCTAGAAGTTTGATGGGAGCAGAGGATGGACATTCAGGCGGTAGCTGCATGTTGAATTGAAGTAGAACCAACGTACAGCAAAAACATTTAAAATATACAGGAAACTTGGCATATGACAAGTAGAAGTGAAATGGTACACTTTGAGCAAAATGATGAGGTTACTAGGGTATAAATAGGATGGCCATATGCAAAGGTGTCTGTGACCAGTGACTCCAGTTGTAAACCAATGTGCAGCCTCAATGCATTAGAGAAGAAAAGACAGCCTTTTATGTCATATAACATGTGCCTTTGCTTGCATCCTCAGAGAAGAGGAAGAGATCTTGAAGACACAAGATTCGCATTTCTACTTGTAACATTTGAAAATATAAAACTATGACCATTACTAGAAACTCAAAGAACAAACAGCATTGTTTTTGTGTCTGCTTCTAGATGACCACATCCCTGTATATGTATTCACATGGAGAAACGATTGTGAAACATTTAAAATTATTCCTCATATTGCATATGTTTTAATTACAAAAGTCAATGGGAAACAATCTATCAGAAAGCAGTATTCTGAATTCATGTGGCAGAATCAATCCACAATGAGGTTCACATTTTACTGCCTCTGTGTGCAGGAGGGGCTGGTATTAAGCCAGGCAGCATGAAAGGGCACCACCAGGTGGCATAGCTGTGAGAGGTGCTTGGCAGAGTGGAAGGTCTGGACTTTGGAATCAGAAAAGACAAACTGGAACCCAGCACCACCTCTCACTAGCTGTTCCATTTTGGGCAGTGATTTAACCTCTCTGAGACTCAACTTCCACACTTATAGAGTGAGGATAATAATACCTGAGATTCCTGTGGAAAGTACTGAGAAAATGTAACATTTACTAAGTATAGTGGTAGCTGTGGCCATCATTTCCTTAGACATACTGTACCATGCCATTTGTTTGGACAAGACACAACACTAAAATAAGGAGGCAGGAAGCATTTATGCAGGGGTATATAAAGTAGATGATATAATTTCTTTATTCTGTAGGACTTTACTTTGGTCTGAAAGAAATGGTCTCAAAAAGTTTGATATGAAATAATTGGGGCTTTGCCTATGATTTCAGGTTGAATGAGGAATGTAGTAAATAGAAAGAGCCCATGTAGAGGACATACTTTAGCCCTTGATTAAAAATCAAGGTTGGGTACAACCACTTTGGAAAGTGGTTTGGCAGCATCTATTATAATAAAGCTAAAGACATAAGATATGATCCAGCAATTCCACTCCTAAGAATATACTGAACAAATACATACACATGTTCACCAAAAGATATGTGCTAGAATATTCATAACAGCACTATTTATAACAACTTCCAACAAGAAACTACAAAAAGGATGGTCAACAGTTGACTAGATAAAGTGTAACATATTCAGGCAAAGGAATCCTATTTAACAATCAGAATGAATAGCATGCAATTAGAAGTCATAATATGGACTCACAAACATAGTGTTAAGCAAAAGAAGATGAACAGAAAACAGTGTATATTGTGTGACTCTATTATATAAAGTATAAAAACAAAACAAACTAAACTATGCTGTTAGAAATCAGGCTGGTGGTTACCCTTGGGAGGTGGTGGGGGGGGTGTGTAGTGACTAGGCAAAAGCCTGGTTGGTTCTAAAGGTATTATTGCTGGATCTGTGTACAGTTATATAGGTTTATTAAGTTTCTGAAGATTCATCAAAATCTATATTTAGATGCACATTTATGGATGTGTGCTATATTAAATAAAAAGATAAGAATTTACAGTAGGTTAATATGAAGTTCTTGATTTCAGTATATTCTTTGATCCTATATCCCATGGCTTTGAGAAGGCATAAGCACACCAGGCAATAGTGAGTTCCCAGAAAGCTTTTGACCAAACCAACTTTTAGTGTGTGTTACTCAGTTCTTGAATAAATGCCCGAAAACACGTTGTTTGGAGACATTATTAAAATTCATGCAATTTAAATGTTAATGTTCTAAGCACTACCTTATGCTAGGGGAAAAATACTCTTTTGCTATTTGTTTCCAATATGAAAATTTAAAATTTACATAACTGTATTCTAATATTTTGCTTATAAAAATTGAATTAATATAAGAAAGTATTTTATATCTCCATTGCATATTTATATTCAGTATCGCCATCTGCCCCTTCAACTCATTTCTGGACATAAAAGAACAAACGCATTGCCACTTACTGGTGAATCCAACTGCAGGACATAAGTGAAATATCAAGAAGATAAATAATGTAACATGCATTATTTTACAGCTAATATATCTTGACCTATAAAATGATATTCACATTTTAACATTAGTCCTTTGAGTTTTTTCTTTAAATAAAATGCTACTTTACCTATTTTACTTCTACTTTCCATATTTGAAATAATACTTTATGTCTTAATATTTACTGAGATGACTTAGTCCTCATTTGGGAAGTGTAGTCTTCTGTTCTCGATGTCTGCTGTGTTAAAAATGATAGCAGTTTTAAAATATTGGTAGAACTAGGGTATATGTGATCACTTTTTGATGAGATCAAACCTGGCCTTTTTCAAACATTCTGTTTCTATTTTTTAGAAAGTGTTTATTTTGATTTAAAATGAAAATACTTTAAAATATTTGTTTTAATTAGATCAAATGTATTCCATTTTATTTGTGAAAAGACAACCTCACAACACTCCCTAAAACCACTGGTCTTTATGACTTCCTTCAGCTTGCATTTAGACTTCAGCTTGCAAGAGTACAGTAATTGCCATAACAGATTAATTTCCTTGAGTAATTAACATGTCGAATGTACTCTTCCTTCCATCAATTTCTCCTAAAGCCAGGAGTCCAAAATGATGTTATTTTGGCCGAAAAACAACATGCATAAACTTAGGTTTAGGTGTCCCCAGGGCTTCTCCTTCCGTTGTCTGCTGCTCTCTCGTGCCTAGTAGAGAAAATATCCCGGCTGTGACAAAGCCTCCCTCCTAAACAACACCTGGACTCGGTTTCGCAAAGGAAGAAAACCTCCAGTTTAAAATTTCACCAAAGTGTCTCATGTTATAACATATTTGTCTGGCTCATTTATTTGTGGTGTTCTCTGATTGCTTTGTCTCTACTCATTTCCTACTCTGGAACATACTTGTCTCCACGATAGTGACATACTTATCTGCCCCCATTTCTCCTTGCTGTGCAAGTCCTTGTTAGCTGTTAGTGACAAGGGTAGGATATAAAGGTGACCAAGAGACCGTTTCTACCCTCAAAAAGCTTACAATTTAATGACCAGCGCTGTTTTTTTTAAGAGATTTAGAGAATAAATAACAAGAGACTCTAACAGTTGATCAAATGACTATATTTTTCAATAATTGACAAGAGCTAATTATGCTATGAGAACTAGCAGTTTCCTCCAGAAACAATGCTCAAATGTAAGGTTGTTCTATTTTCCAAATTTCAGATTTGCTCATAACTCAATATTTAAAAATTAAGTTGCTATGTCCTCTATAATGGGTGTTTGGATTACAATCCTTAAATCTAATAACCATCTTACAGGATAAGGAAGAGTCAGAGAGCAGATGTGAACTATATATGAGGGGGCTCTTCTGAAATCACTCCCAGAGGCACTTCTTGTCAACCAGACAGTCTATAGCTAGAAATAATATTAACAATGTAAAATGACTTTCCTGAATATTAGACCTAGATTCACATTAATGCAAAATACATATGTAGAAATGCTATTACCTCGACTGCAAATTAATTTATAAGAGTGGTGCAGCATGTTAAATAACTTGACAGAAGGCAAGTATTTTTTTCCTATTCTCTGCTCTGTATTTTACATCTGTAGTCAAGTCATTGTTGCTGAGATACCTTGGCTTCCTGTAGATTTATAAAAGCAGGAAAAAATCTGTGAGCGTATTGCTATAGTATGCCTGCTGTCTCAAGTTATTTGCCCCTACCGTTTGGGGACAATATTTTTAAAATTCAACCACGGTAGGCTAATGTTTCTCTGGTCACAATTATGTAGGGGTAATAATTACAGTTAATAAGTTGCTACACAAATATGGATGTTCTCTAAGTTATAAACATGAACATCCACCAAACACACAGGGAAATAACATGTATAAAGTCATCAAAAATATATATTTTAATGAAAACATATGTATCCACTTAGGCAAAATTTATTGATCATCTGCTCTTTGCCCTATTTTAGGTTTTTGGAGTATGACATGAGATGGTTCCCCTCATTAAAGGACTTAGTCCTGGAAGGATGACAGTCACATACACAAATATACACTACGGTGAAGGTGGAGTAGAATATGCCACCTCACTGATACTACTCACTCTCTTTCGTTGCCTTCTCATCCTCTGGTTTCTCCCTAAAACGGGTGTTCTGTGGCATTCTTTCCTCTTCCTCTCACTAAGCATTATCTCTGAGTAGTTTCCCTCCCTGTATCGGCTTCAATTTCCCTCAATGCTGGCGAGTCCTAGATATTTCTTTTCAGTCTAGATGGCTCCCTCGTTTCTCTCTATGGAGCCTCCTCAGCATCTCTGCCCAGATATCCCATGCTCATTTCAAAAACAGTTTATCCAGAACAAAATGTATCATCTTTCCTTCTCTATTTATCTATTAAAAGAAAAGAGAAAGAAGGAAAGAAGTCAATATAAGGCTCCGTGAACCCTGGCCAGAGGCTCAGGTATTACCCAGACTCTCTCCTTTGGTTTTCTTTCACCATCCAGTCTGTGCCCCCCCTGTCTGCCCTTTGCTACGCCTCACAGCCTTGCATCTGAACACACTCATTTCCATTGCCTCAGTCCAGGCTTTCGTTCATCCACCCATTCATTCATTCATTTAGCAAATATTTCTGGAGTGGTTTCTCCATTTCATGCCCCATCTTCTTGTTGCAGGTGAGATCGATTTCTACTTTGTTGGAATACATCTTCTCTAAGAGTCTGTTACATATATTATATTACAGCTCACCCCACCTACTTGCATCAGAGAGCATTCCACTTTTTAAATTATTTCTTCAACTGGGTGTGTAGCTGTGGTGCCTTTATTTTCTTAAGAAATAGCCAAACCAACCAAGTCTCTCATTTTGACTTGTTTCTCCCCAAATGTTGTTTTATTACTCTTTAATAAAAAATAAATAAAAAGATATAGGCACTCAATTATTTGCTTTTCCCTAACTTTGGGGGTATTGGTGAAAATCCATAATTCAGTAGTTTGCTGGTCTACTTATATTTTTCAGGTCCTTAGTAAGTCTCTATATTCTACTCCAGATATTATTTCTTTCCATGGGTGCCCATTTTTAAAAATTTTTTTTCCTATTGATTTTTAGAGGATTGGAAGGGAGAGGGGAGGGAGAGAGTGAGAGAAACATCAATGTGAGAGAGACACATCAATTGGTTGCCTCCCATATGCACCCTGACTGGGGTTGGAGATCAAACCTGTAATCCAGGTATGTGCCCTTGACTGGGAATCAAACCCATGACCTTTGGTGCATAGGTCAACGCTCTAACCACTGAGACACACTGGCCAGGGCAATGAGTACCACTTTTTGAAGTTGTTCTTTTCAGTTTATACACATTTCCTTATTTGCTTGTTGTTGATTATTTTCTTATACCTTTCCTCACATTGTGAGGTTGAAGAGGGGAGATATTCTATGATGCAATTTCAACCCATCCTCTTAACATAGAACAGCACTTATTTATTTATATGTCAGTCTTTTTCTAATGGACTATAAGCCCCAGAAAGGCAGGTCTTTGTTTTAGTTGATTTGGGGTCTGGCAGAGTGTCTGACACATAATATGCACTCAATAAATGCTTTTTGAGTGAATTAAAAAAAAATTATATATATATGGAAACATATGGGGAAGGACCAAAATGTTATTCATTTAATCAAAACCCAAACTCTTTATTTAAGGTGTCAATGAGTATGTGTTTGAACATCAAGTACATAATACATAATTGCATGCATCAATCCAGTTATTTCTGACCCCATCTCAACATTTGCTGATTATTAGTAAAATATTACTTTTCCCAATCCCTCTCCCAACTGCTTATTTTTAAGGCCAATGGATAGAAAGTAGGACTCAATAGAATCACTAATGCACCAAGCATCCTTTTTCTCCTAGTGTGTTGGTAATAATAAGCACATCCTTTATACTTCCCAGAAAGATCCTTTAGAATTCACACCATCACCACCTCCCAAAACAAATCAAAACACCTTCAGTACCTGAAGATTATGTAAAAACAGCCAACCCATTTATTTTTGTGAAGATTTTTTCCTGACAAAACGCGGGTATTCTGCTCCCTCTGTACCATAGTGTCCCTTTGTGAAGCATTACTCATTGTCATAGGATGTTCCACTGTGAATAAACAAAACTACTCACTCTTTTTCTCTGTAATTTTGTGGCAAAAAAGAAAGTTGGACTTAAGGTTTTGTTAATGGGTATGCAGATGGTGTGAGCCTGGAGTCACACTCATCCCTGGCACAGTAGCTCATAATGCCTCTGCTCCTTCCTTGACTAGCTCACCAGGTTGGTAATTATTCCATGGCCTCCCACCATTCTTTCCTTTGGGCAACCTATTAGCTGAATTGTTTTTTTCTTACTTTCGTTTTATTTAGCTCTGAAACTCCATTATACTTTCTCTCTGGCAGCTTTTAAAGTTATTACTTTCTTATATGCACTCAAAATCTTTTAACCAGGGAGTCTTGTTAAAATTAAATAAATGGCCTGGTTGGTGTGGCTCAGTGGATTGAGCTCAGCCCATGGACTGAGAGGTCCTGGAGCGATTCCCGGTCAGGGCACATGTCTGGGTTGTGGGCTCCATCCCCAGTAGGGGGCATGCAGGAGGCAGCCGATCAATGTTTCTCTCTCACATCAATGTTTCTATCTCTTTCTCCCTTCCTCTCTCTCTGAAAAAAATCAATAAAAACGTATCTAAAAAATCAAATAAATGTATAAACATGCAGTCTCCGGAAAAGAAGAGATGAATGCCAAACAGTTAAAGACAAGTATTTTATTTTATTTTAATCCTCACCCAAGGATATTTTTCCATTTATCTTCAGATAGAGTGGGAAGGAAAGAGAGAGAGAGAGAGAGACATCGACATGAGAGAGACACAGCAACTGGTTGCCTCCCGCATGACCCCAACCAGGGCTGGGGATGAACTGCAACAGAGTATGTGTCCTTGGCTGGAATCAAACCTGCAACTCTTTGGTCCATGGGCTGACACTCTAACCACTGTGGCCAGGGCAAAGATAAGTATTTTATATTATTTTTAAACTTAAAAAGAAGTCTATTCATCTGATTCTTGGCTGTAGAAAATAGTTACAAGGAGGACATTAAAGAGGAGGAAGCCAGCCGGCCGGTGTAGCTCAGTGGTTGAGCATCGACCCATGCACCAAGAGGTTGCTGGTTTGATTCCTGGCCAGGACACATGCCCAGGTTGTGGACCCGATCCCCAGTGGGAGGCATGCAGGAGGCGCCCAACTGATGTTCTCTCTCATCAATGTTTCTATCTCTCTCTCCCTCTCACTTCCTCTCTCTCACATCAATACATTAAAAAAAAAGATTTAAAGTGGAGGAAGCCTATTAACTTTTGGGCCCTACTAATTATGTATAAGTGGATGAACTGATTTAACTGATTAATTAATTTATATTTAAAAATATTTTTATATTGCTTACAATAAAGCTGTTCAATAGGTGAAAATGAAGGATTAAAAAAATAGGATGGAGTGAAGTAAAATACAAATAATAGGTTAGGATTTGTGGTAGGCTAAATAATGGCCTGGTAATGATGTTGACGTTCTAATCCTGGAATCTGTGACTATGTTACCTTGTATGGCAGAACAGATTTTGCAGATGGGATTAAACTAAAGCCTTTTAGAGGAAGGCAAGAATCTCAAGGTGAGAGAAGGCAATTTGATCAAAGCACAGGTTGGAATGAGGCAGCCATGAGTCAAAGAAAGCCTGTAGCTTCTAGATGCTGGACTAAGCAAAGAATGGATTTCCCCCCAGGACCTGTAGTAAGAATCAGCCCTGCTGACACCTTGGCTTTAGTCTAGTGAGATGGATTTTGGACTTCAACGTCCAGAACCATACGATAATAAATTTGCGTTGTTGCCACTAAGTTTGTGGTAATTTATTACAGCAGCAAGAGGAAACCAATGCAGGATTTTTAATGCATTCCATAAGGGCCTAAGCAGTATCCAGAAATAAACTGCAAAGGCTGCATGATAAAGTCAAAGGTGGAATGATTTCTTTGTTGCTTTCTTAAAATACGTGATGAAACTATTGCTCATCACTATACTGTAAGGTTTTATGGTATCCAACTTTTAGAATTGTGTCATATTTCTGTTTAAAGTTCCTTGTGCTGATACACCAGTGTGAAATTCTCCACAGCCCTGTGCTACAGAAATTAATTTTTTTTTCAATAACACCTCTGATGTAATTACATCTTATTGGATTTATCAAATAAAGCCCCCTAATTGTGAAAGCAGAGATGTTATTTGAAATGTTAGTCTCTGTGATCAAGATATTTTCTACATCAAGGGAAAGCTACCAATTCCCAGAGAGTTTTCACACCTGAAAATGAAACCAATTTGTTTTGTAAATCTGTGTTACACAAATTACAAAAATCAATCACTAAATAGAGACATCTTAGCATAAGATTTCCCCAAAGGATTAAAGATTCCCTACAGAAGTCAATTCCTCAAATGTCCCTCCATACAAATGCATACAGTTAATGGTCTATGGTGAGACTAATTATTTCACAAATGCCACACTATAGCATATTACTTGGAATATCTAACTGACTTGGGAGAATGCTCTGGATAATAGTGTTATAATAGAATTTTTTTCTTTCTGAAAAGGGTATAGATTATCTGTTTTTAGCATTCCTTGGGTACATGTCATGGTTAAGCGTGGGGGCCCTGGAGCCCGTCTTCCTGGACTGAATTCTAGCTCTGCCACTTGTGACCCGAGGTTAACAATATGATCTCTTTGCTTCCTCAGGAAAATGGGGGAATGATAACACCTACATCATTTGATTGTTTTGAAGGTTAAATAAATCAAAGCGTGTAAAATACTTACGGATAGAATGAGGCCTTATACCAGTAAGCCCCTCAGTTAGCTATTATTGTTAAAGTCAGGAATATAAAATAACGGTCAATCAATTTTGTATATACTTATGTAGCTACTATTACATAGTCAGCAAATATTTGTTAGAATCTACTATATTCTAGGCAGTAAAATATTGGCAGCATTTATTATGAAATGAATCTCTCTCTTAGGCCTAGTTGATAAATTATGGGGAGCTCTCTAATATCTCCCCCTACCTCCCCAGACCTCCCCAACCCTGCTTATGTCTTGAACATAGGCAACATTATCAGTCATCAAAGCCTAACACTAGGAGATTCAGGAGCAGGGCTAAAATAGCCCGAAAAGAAGCAGGGCTCACCCTGAACCCGACTGTGAGCTCACAAGCCTTAGGACTAGAAAATCTTTTTCAGAGAATGCAAGAGGGAATTTTTTGTAAAAAGAGAGTGAGACAGTGAAAACCTTGGTAAAATAAGTTGAGTAGGATATAGAATAATAGAATTATAACTTCGTATATTTGATATTCAGTGTATGGATAGTTGATGATTGAGCAGAACTTTAAGCAGAACTTCTGGCAGTACGATAGTAGAACTCTTACCAGTTGAAAGGAAGTCATTTATTTTTACCTAACTTCTCTTTTATTTTAACAGTCAAGGAAAAGTTAACCAAAAAGTCAACTTTTCAGGCTCTTTCGCCTGCAGAGGGCACTGCAGAAGATGTCCAAGAGCATTGTGTTCCAATGCAAGCCTGTGCTCAGTATAATCAACCCCGCAGAAGTATTCATTTGCAGCAGGGTTGCAAGAAAAAGTCTGGGTTGAAAGAAAACTTATAATTGTTTTTGTTTTCTTTATATCAACCTAAATTTGATTATATCACCCCAGCTGGGGTTCAGTATCCGTCATTCTAAGGCCTTTATCCCCATCGTGGTCATGATAGGGTTCCAGAGTCTTATACTCAGCCTTCCATGCTTTACTCCTTACTACTGCTGTTGCGTGCTCATGATCCAAGTCAAACAGGACATTGACAGCCTCTAGCTCTGCTGCTTCTCTGCCATGCTTGAGGCCCAGGACACCTCTATCTGAGACTCCTCGAACCTGGCATTCGGTCTGTACTGGCACAGTCATTCCTTTCTGAGATTTTACACTCCTCCTTCCTACCGCAGTCACGTGGAGAAAAATGTAGGAATTAGAACAGGACTGTGGCAGAGACTTCTGTCTCCTAATATAAATGGTCTCCTCTTCCTTCTAGTCTAGAACTCTCCACATTTAGCTAACCTGTGTGCATGTTAAAACTACAGTGTGATTGTGTTACGTTTTGTTCAGTGGGAAGTCAGAATTCATTTTTGCAGCTTTCAAGCATTATCCTTAAAATAAGAGTTCTTTATTCTTTACCCTTACTTTCCCTATTGCAATACGTGGGCATAATGATGGTGATCCACCTTTAATAGGCAAAAGCAACAACCAGGGAATAAAGGAACGGTCAGCAAGAAGACACGAGTTCCTAGATGATCTCATAAGCAGATAGTCAGCTCTGGACTACTTGTCTTCCTCTACACTTAAGGAAATAACTTTTATCTTGTATATTCCTGGGTCTCGTTTATTTATTATTTTTAATGTTTTTATTAAATATATCGGGGTGACATTGGGTAGTAGGATCATATAGGTTGTAGGTGTGGATTTCTGTGTTACAAGATCTATATATTGCAATGTGTGCCCACCACCCAGAGCCAAACCATCTCTTTTAGAAGCTCAGCTTGGGCACTAACTAATATGGAAATCAGTGGCTACGAGCAGGTTGCTATCAAAATAAAACCTTAACATACATGGCATTGGCTTACTAGCTGGGGAATAGGCACCAAGAAAATAAACATTGTAGGCTGGAAAGTTGATGACATTTGTTATTCCCTGGCAAAATATTTGGCCAAATGTTTGCTTTCAGTAACTCAGAAGACTAACCAGGTACCAACCAAACCTAAATCTACAGAGGAAGCAGTGAAAAAGGTCAGCTACTGATTAATGTGTTGACATACTTTGCTACTTTTAGCAACAAATTGCAGGAGTTTGAAATCAGGTAAGAATTAGAAGACAGTTGATAAGCAGAGATAGAGGATATAACTGGTCTACTGAAGGAGGCTCTTTCTGTCTGAGTCTCTTATCTAATTGACTGCCAGTCCAATAGCTTGGGTCCCCATTGAGTTGGGAGACCATCTGCTTTTGAAGCTGAATCAACAAGAAACAACTGTCAGCTTTTAGTCAAACAGTTTGTGGCAGTTCAATTCCAAAAGTCAGAATAAGGGTATTGCTTTCCTTCTTAAGCATGTTTTGCTATTGTCGTTGTTTTGTTTTATTTGTATTTCTGTTTCAGTACAACCATTAAAATGAGTCAAAAGGAGATTAGCTGAACTAACTACAATGACCACTAAACAAATGAAGACTGAAAGACCTAAAAATCCGTGTTTAAATTAAATATTTGATTTTGATTTCTCATGTGGAACTTACTAGAAGCAAAAAGGTTCTTAAAGGATTGTGACTTCAAAGAAACCACAGTCTGGCCTATCAACATCTGTGTGTTTTTAGATCCTTGAATAGGTTCAAAAGCAAATGCTTGGTCTCCACAACCTCACCAGCTGGAAGTGACCACACAGATTCCAAAATCCTAAGGAATCATAGAACAACAGGAAGGAGAGAAGCTGGGTCCAAGGATGACATGGAGACAAGACACATGCCTTACTGAGAAATAAAAGAAATCAATTTCTAACTTGTGCATGAGTCACTGTGTTTATTTATGTGAATTTTAATACAGCTATAGCTTTGAGAATTTTAACACATGTATAAATTTGTGAAACTACTACCACAATGAGGACATAAACAGAAATCATCAGCAAAGCTATCTCAGCCTGAAGATTTCCTCTTTGGAAGTTTTTAAACTATTAATCCAATTGTTTTAACAGTTATAGGACATGTCATGTTCTCTATTTGATCTTGGGTGATATTAGTAGTTTGGGTTTTTGAGGAATTGGTCCATTTCATCGAAGTGATCAAATTTATATGCATCAAATTATTTGTAATAGTACCTCACTATCTGTTAACCTGTTGGGGGTAAGTAGTGATATCCCCTTTTAATGTTGATATTGGTAATTTGTATCTTATCTTTTTAAACCCTTTGGTAGTCTTAATGAAGTTTTATAGATTTTATTGAACTTTTCAAAGGACTGCCATTTAACTGATTTTCTATATATTTTTTTCTGATTTAAATGTCATTGACTTTGATTTTTTATTATTTTTTTCTTTTAAGTTTTATAATGTGGAAATTTACATTATTGATTTGAGATCTTTTTTTTAAAGTACTTAATTCTATACATTTTCCTCTAAATACTAATTTAGTGGTATCTAACAAATATTTATATATTGTACTTTCATTCTCACTTAATTCAAAATTATTTTCTAATTCTTCCTGAGACTTCTTTTCTGATTCATGAATTATTTAGAAATTTGGACAATTTTTACTGATGTGCCTGAAATTCACTGACTCCTCTTATCTCCATTCTACTATTGAGCTACACATTTTAGTTATTGTCTTTTTTAGATATGAAGTTTTTATTAAGTTCTTCCTTTTACTTTTCATTTATTAGTGAGATTTACTACCTTTTCACTTATTTCAAGAGTGTTCACAGTTGCTTCCTGTGGCATTTTGATAGTAGGCACTTCAGCATCTGAATTAATTTCAACATTTGTGTCAAGTTAAAATTGGCATCTGTTAATTGTCTTTTACAATGTGAGCCAAGATATTCCTGATTATTTAAAGTCTGAAAAAATTTTATTCTATCCTGGACATTTTGAATATTTAGTTTAATTCTGTGTCTAGTTTAAATTTTGTTAAATATGACTAATGTTGATATTTTTGTTTTGATAAACAATTAACAGATTATGTTCAGGCCTTTCTGTGGATTGCCTTTTCAATATCAGTTTAGTTTTAAAGCCATTCTGGTGCTATTCAGATCTATTCCATGTGCTCACCACCCAGTGGTCAGTCCGGGATCTGAGCAGTAGTCTCTCCAATAAATCACTTTTTAGTTTTTAGTATACTAATTAGGATCAGGTTAACGCATGTACACTCCAGAAGTGAACCCAGGAGATCATAAACAAGTTTATGGAGTCACTTTCTCAAGCATCTGTCACTTGATGATCTCTGCTGTACTCTCCAGAAGCTCCTCTTGTCTATGGTCTGTCCTGAAAGCTGGATGTTTCGTTATCCTGGTTCACAGTACTTCCATCCCTGTGCCCGTATCTGGGGCCAAGTAGCAAGAGAAGAAGAGCGGCAAAGTTTGGCCCTACTGTTTGGAACCATAGCTTCACCAATCGTAGAGAAAGATTCCCTTTTCTCAAAGTTTTAACTTCCTCAGGCTCATTTCTCACCACAAGATTATGGTTGCTCTTTTCATCTACATTTAAGTTTTCTACAATGAACATACAACATTTTAACAATGATATATAAACCAAGGAATTATTACTAAGAAGATAATCCTTTCCATAATCAAATTAGAAAAACAAGTTAAATACAATAAAAGTCCAAATTTCAGAAGTACAACCTTAAGCAGAGAGGCAGCATGTGTGAGAGCAAAGAAAATGGAACAATCTGTTGGAGGTGTAAAGATCTAGGAAGGTCCTGCAGTAGAGTAGGTTTGGGGTATGGTGAAGACGTAGAGAAATGGGAAAGGATATTCCAGCTGGAGAAACCTTGAGCTAGGATACAAGGAGGTATGAAAATTGGGGCTACCAAAAGAAATACTTTCCTAAGAAATTAATATGTATTAAGAATATAAAAATTTTCATAATAAGAAAATCAAATTCTCTTTGTGGGTGCTAGAACTGACTTTTTGCTATTTACTTGAATAGCAAATGCTTCATAATCAGATTATCAAGTTTGAGATATACACGCAATTATGTGTTAGTGTTTATAGTTTGCAGTTTTCATATATTTGGAAAATCTAAAACTATTAAAACAAGATGGTCGGCCTTAAATAAAATTGGGGTATAATATTTAGTTCTTGATTCCCTTCCCCAATCTCCTTTTCCCCAAACTATTGTTTTTTCCTTCTGCACCTAAAATCTATCCTGTGTCTCATTTCTTCTCTTACCTTATTGTCAACTAATTGTTAAGAAATCATCAGCATATGACATTTTAAGACGTTATTTCTCCTAGGAATATTTGCATTTTGATAAGTTTCTCTTGTAGGTTAAATCTTCAAGGCCCAAAGGAATAAATCTCTAATGATAGAAATGAAAGGTCAAGGGGTGAAGCATCTGGGGACTCAGTGTAGCCTGTAAGCCCTCCATGCTCATCCTTTCATTCATCTCCCTTGGGAATGAGGCAAAGGAGACAAATAAGGAAAAATGCAAACTAAATACTAGTTACATAAGGTGTTCCTTGATATCCTTATTGAAAGTTATTACTCAAGTTATTTTACTTCCCTTTAATTAGTAGAGTAAAAGGTGAAACAATTTTCATATAATTTTTATTACTTCATTAACTACAAGTATGACAGTTTGAATTGTAAACGAAGTGCAAACATTCTGAAAGAGTAAATTATAAAAGAATGCATTTGCCTGGCTGGTGTGGCTCAGTGGTTGAACATTGACCCAGGCACCCAGTGGTCATCGGTTTGATACCCAGTCAGGGCACATGCCCAGGTTGTGGGCCCAATACCCAGTGGGGGGCATGCAGGAGGCGGCTAATCGATGTTCTCACTCATGGATGTTTCTATCTCTCTCTTCCTTTCCCTTTCTCTCTCTCTAAAATCAATAAAGAAAAAATTTTTTTAAAAAGAATGCATCTACATGTTTCTATCTAAATTTATCATAACATTAGCACAATCAACTAATTATGTTTAATGTGAATATATTATATAATTTTCTTATACAGTGATTGGAAGATTAAATTTAATTACGTTCCTTTCATTGAATAAATTACAGTACCTTGTACAGGTAGGACAAAAGTTAGAAATATACATGTGCTAGAATCCACTACAATTTTTAAAAATCACATGTTTGTACCACTTTAAATTCTGTGTAATAAATGAATATATATACATATACATATGCATAAACACACACACATATATATATTCCCTATGAAAAAAACTATATAAATCCACTACAATATCTTTATTATAATTAAGATTTTATCATAATTTTAGTTTATGGAGCTCATAAAAGCATACAAATTTACAAAGTAAAATCTTGGAAAAAATTCAATCTTAGTGCAAATTTTGGGTTTTACTCTATCAAAACAAGGGCATGAGCCTATTTACAAAAATATAATTTGACCTACTTACCTATAATGACATGAACCAACCTCTCCAACATATAATCATTCATATCAATAATCCTCACTCCTGTGTAATTAGACTTCATTTTATTGTTCTCATTCCCATCTCCATGTCCTACCCCCACAGGACTTCTTTCACTGAGCTATATCTGGAATTGTGTCCTCTGCTGCTATCATCAACCTGGGGAATTTGCTCTTTCTTTTGATCACATCTTAGAAAAAAGAGGGTATTAAATGCTTGCTATTTAATCACACTTCTGATCGCTTTCTGTGAGCAGACTCATTTAAAGGAAGAAGAATTTGCTTCTGTGTCCACTTCTGTAATGAGAACCAAAGTCCTTAATCAGGCTGAACCATTTCACACACTGGGCTGGGCTGGGCACACTGACTCATGTGAGCTTCTATGCAGAGGCATACTCCGGTACCCATTAGACTGGACTTCTTTAAGTATTCATTCAACAATCATTTAAAGATAAGAGCACAAGGAGAGAAAAGAATGGAGAAGAAAGAGTGCCTTCTTAGTGTTTAGCCTCCCCTCTATTTTCCTGAGAAATTCAGCTTTGGTGAAAAATTCTCAAACCATCATTCAGCAAAATAAAAGCTTTTTGGTTCACCAGACCCATCTTTTTCAGAGGCAGTTTGTTGACTACCTATTGTCACTCAAGCATATCGTTTGGGATCTCAGCTTCAGCTGCAAGTGGATAATGAAAATACTTTTGTATGTTTGTATTCTCCCTGTACCAGACCAGTTCCAGTAAATAAAATGTTCTCAAGTTCATAAGACTTCCATCAGAAATGTTTCCATACTTGTACCACCTCTGGAAGTTGCCCAGAAACATTTTTGAGGGTGTCTATTCCTATCAGTACCTCCTCTGCCTTCTCTGTGTTGTGTTGTTTAGGGGAATACAACCCCAAAATATTGCATACACAGTGTTAAAAAGAAAACCACAGCTCCAAAATGGCATCACTTGTGCTAAAGCCCAGGATACTAAACCAAAATCTAGTATTTAACCTAATTGCTATTTCAATCTCTCCCAGAAATATAATCTTAATCAACCAGTCTGGGGTTTTCTGGACAACACCAATGAGGTAACCTGTCGTGTGGGCCTCCATAGAAAGAAGAGTCAATTTACATGATAAGAACCTTTGCAGTTACCTTCCCCCTTCCAAAAGATGCCCTGGTCTAAAAATAATATTTTCTTTACATTTGTTAATAGCTTCCTCACCTCACCTATCTTCTTATCAAAACTTCCATTTTGTACAATCTCTGGGAGAGTCTTTCTAATTGCTGGATGGGATGCTGTGTATTCATGAATGTCTTAATTAAGCCAATTAGATCTTCAAACTTGGTTGAATTTTGTTTTTTAACAATAGTGAGCCACAAAACATCAATTTAATATACAAAATATAATTTACAGTTTAGCATCTCTCATTGGGGTCTGTGGTTTAGGAGACACACATAAAAAATAAATAAAACCTGTTTGTTGTCTTCAATATATATAGTTCATCATATGTGCTCTTCCAAAAATAAATTATATCAGGGAAATTTATTCTTTTAAACTAACGGTGGATATACTTCAAATCAACATGTTCTTGAATATATTATTTTGAACTTCTGGGTCTCAGAGGAACTATGAGTTTTATCCATAGCTACACATAGGAGAGAGAAGAGATTAGGGGCAATGAAATGGCCTGCTATATAACTAACATTTTTATTAGTCCCTCTTCAATATATTTACTTAAGGGGAAAAACAAAAGAAAGCAAAAGTATTTGAAATATTACAAAGTTCCTTGGTTTATTAGATTTTTTTAGAAGCTTGTTTTTGTAGATGCCATGGTGTTCTGTTTGGAATACAGCCCCAAACCATCACATTCCATTATAATTAACTGGGCTGCATGTGACTATTCTACTGATGGGCTGATTTTGATGTGGGAATTTTGGAGGAATCACATCAAATGCTAGAGAATGCAAACACATGTGGTATAAAAGAATTGTAATTAAACTTCAGTCATCCTCTCCTACAGAGAACATTGAATTACAGTCAAAATTGGTTTCTATTATGTTTAAGTCTATCAGAGGCACTGGGGGAAGATCATTAAGACACTAAAGCGAAGTGAAATCTGAGTGCAAATGTTCTATTTATTATAAAGTGTGGGTGAATTCAAAGCTCTTTCTAGGGTGGGTGCTGAGGGCAGCTTCCTGGAGGGATGCAAATGTAATCTACAGTGGTTTTTGCCAACATAACCCTTCCACAAGAGTAGGCACTCAATTATTTAGGCAAGAAATCCCTGCATGTATTGCACAGCTCTCTCTGTAGAATGGCCTACAGAGAATCAAGAAAATAAAGATTCTCTTTGGATTTGAATTTAAACTTGCTCTGCCTTTCCCCCTTTTCCCACTGAAAGATTGAGATTAGGTTATCAAAGTTGTCCATATCCTTACTGTTAAAGAGAAAACCACAGGACCAAAATGACAGCACCTGTGCTAACGACCAGGACAACAAATTAAGACTTAATACCTGACCTAATTGCTGTTTCAACCTCAACCAGAAACATAAACCTAATCAACCAGTCTAGAACTTTTTCATCAATACCAGTAATTTGTCATGTGGACCCTCTCCATTTCTCCCTCCCCTACAAAAAAAGAGGCAATCTTTATGATAAAAACACTTGCAGTTCCATTTCCCCAAAAGGAAGATGTCTTGGTCTAAATATAATCCTTTTATTTCCTTTTGTTAATAGCTCCCTTGCCCACTCTTCTTTCCATAAATCCTTCCATTTTGTACAACCCCTGGGAGCACCCTTCTGGTTTCTAGATGGGATGCTGCTTGATTCATGAATCACTTAATAAAGCCAATTAGATTTTTTAATTTACTCAGTTGAATTTTGTTTGTTTGTTTTAACACTTACAAAAAGCTTCTCCTTCTTATTCTCTCTAAAGCAAAATTTCTTGGAGAAGAGGAAGAAAGCTCCCCATCTGGTGCTGGATTGGGAGAATGAGTTAGTTTTCCTGTAATTATGATTCACTCTTGTCAAACACCATCGGCAGAGCAAAGGGATGAGTTTGACACTTCCCCCTTTCAAACATAACTTTCACTCTGTCCTTTTGTGACTTCTGTTCTTCTCTAAGGCTCACAATGTCTCTTTCAGCATGATGTATTCTGTATGTATTGGTTATACAAGCCTAATGGTACAATCATTCAATCAATAAGTAAGTAATCAAATAAACAATCAAACCAACCTATGAAGTACAATAGAAAATTGATATAGTCCTCAGCATCAATAATAAAACAATAGCTTTTTTCTTTCTTTTTATTATTTATTTTTAATTGAATTTATTGGGGTACAGGTTTCAAGTGTACAACTCAATAAAACATCATCTGTACACTGCATTATGAGCCCATTGCCTTGAGCAAACTTAATATTTTTCTTTATCCCCTTTTCCCCACAATCATAAATCAGTAGATCCTGGTTCTTTCTGTCTAATTTAAGCATTCCTTAGATTTTTTTACATATGTTCCTGAAAAATCTTCTCAATTTCCTAGTCACTATTAACTTTTTCTCTTTTATTCAACAGATGATTTTTAACATACTGTATTTTAAAAACACAGTGTGTAATATCACCATGAATAAGTAATGTTCTGTGTCCTCATGGAGTATGGAGTGTAGTGGAGGACAAATACACAGAAAATTATAAGTGCGATAAGAACTATGAAAAAGATTTCTAGGAAGTAATGGGAACATGGAAGAGGGACATGTAACCCAGACTGGCAGTGGTGGAGGGGACAGGAAAGGAGAGGAAACTGACATTTGATTAAGTTTGAAGGACAAATAGTAGTTAGCCAGGCAAAAAAGAGAGAAAAGGGTATGAAAGAGATGGAACACATACCTTTGATAAGTAACTTAAATCTTGGGAACCCTATTTTTTTATCTATTAAAAATTGGGTGATATTCAGCCAGAGTATACCAATATGTCTAAACCTGTGTGTGTGTGTGTGTGTGTGTGTGTGTGTGTAGTATTTATTTTGATTGGTACCATCTCCACCTCCTCAGCTAACCTCATTATGTTTGTAGGAAGATCAATGAAGACATTGTTTGGGAACATATAAAGAAGTCTACAAGGTATAAATATAATATTTAAAATCTACCAGGATGACTTTTTTGCTTGAATCACGTATTGATTGAGAAGGGTACTAAAGCCCTGGCCGGTTTGGCTCAGCGGTTAGAGCATCAGCCTGCGGACCAGAGAGTTCCGGGTTTGGTTCCCGCTAAGGACACGTACCTCGGTTGCAGTTTGTCCCCGGCCCCTGTTGGGGTCCTGTGGGTGGCAGCCAGTCTTTGTGTCTCTCTCACATTGATGTTTCTCTCTCTCTTCCCCCCTCTCTCCCTCCCACTCTATCTGCAGATAAATGCAAAAATGTTCTCGGGTGAGGATAAAAAAAGAGAGAGAGAGAAGGATACTAAATATAAAAAAATGAAAAAATAAGATAAAAGAAAATTGACTTTTGTTGAATTTCTACTAAGCATGGCCTGAATCTAGGTATTTAGGTACATATTCCTATTTTGCAGATTCAAAAAAACCCAGTAAGTTGGAATATGCTATCACTATTTTACAGATGAAAAAAACTGAGACCAGAAAACTAAATATTTTTCCAATGGTAAACAGCTAGTAAGTGGAAAAGCCAGGACTTGAAGCCAGTTCCTTCTGTGTTTGAGTCCTAATTCTTTCTATATCTTATATGACAGAGACCAAATGCTATGGGAGCACTTCGTCCTCTGTCCATAATCATACCTGAATTTGTTTGACTTCTTCCAACAACGATACCTGAACTTATTCTCGTCCCAAAACAATGAATGGGACCAAGGACAGGAACAGAAGTAATTGGACTGTATAAGAATCAGGCCATGGTGTGGGCCCTCTTCTAGGAGGTGGTCTTTTTTCTTAAGAAAGTTTATCACTAAAGTCACATTCTCTTCCCCACTCCTAACCAAAAAAAAAAAAAGAAAGAAAAGAAAAAGAAAAGGAGGGAAAAGTCAAAGTATTAGACCTATAGAAAATTATATAAGAGACAATACCTAAGATTACCTGTTACCATCAACACTATACACTGAGATTTTACTGTATGTTAGGCACTACAAGAATACCATTTAGGAAAGTGCAAAGAGTAGAGAGAACTTAAAAAAATATCTGGCATCTGAACTGGCTTCAAAGGATGAGTAAGATTCCAGGCTGAGAGAAAAAATAATTGCCAGAGCACAGAGGTGAGAACGCCTAGATTATGCCAGGGAAATATCAATAAGTTCAAACTGGTTGGTGAATAGGTAGGTTATGGAAAAGTGAATAGAGATATTAGTCTATCTCTTAATATCTCTCAATCTCAGTTCTGCCCTTCTTTCCATCTCCACTGCCACTGCCTTTATGAACTATCGGAATTCTCAATTGAACTACTATAATAGCTTTGCTCTGTTCTCCCTGCCTCCCGTCTCTCATCCATACCTAAGCAAACTTTCTGTAATATGAATTTCTTCATTTCATCCCCACTTATAAATATTTCAATCTTTCTAAATATTTGCAATTATTTAAAGAAAAAAATGTCCAAACATCCAATAACTTAACATACATAACATCTAGTATTCAATACAAAATTACTAGATATTTGATCCAAAAGCAGGAGAAAAAGACAAATCAATAGAAACAAATCCAGAAATGACAAAGATGATACAATTAACAGGTGATGACTTTAAAAACAGTTATTATAAATATGATCAAGGATTAAAAGGAAGCAGACATAATTATGAGAGGAACAGACTACAAAATAGAAACAAATAAAATGTTAAGGATGAAAATACAATATCACAAATAAAAAATATACTGGATGGATATAATAGCATATTAGACAATGTGGAAGCAAATAACAGTTAATTTGATGGTAAGGTAATAAAATTATTCAAACTTAAGTAAAAAGAGAAGGGAAAAGTCTAAAAAAATTAGACAGAGACTCAGTAGCCTGTGGGATTGTATCAAGTGATCTAACATGCATGCAATAGAATAAAGAGGACAAGGCAGAAAATATGTTCAAAGAAATAATGAATGAAACATTTCCACATTGGATGAGAGATGCCAAATTAAGATTCAAGCAGGATAAATACAAAGAAAATCATACCAAGACACACCATCATCAAATTGCTCACATTTTTACTCTTCTAGTTCCTATATATTTCTGGTGTAGGACAAAGTCATGTCTTATACAACTTTTAGCTTTGTACCTCATTGTCACAATGGTAAGCGGGTAGTGGTAGTACTACCCAAAGCAATGTCAACACCAGGATGGCTAAAAATAACTTAAAAATATTCTAAATGATAGCAAACACATAAATCCAACTAACCCCAAACTAAATGCATCCTCGATTTGATTCTCCCTCAACCGATTCTAAAATGCCAGTGTCTGCTGCATCAGTATGGAAAGAAGCAGTAGTCTCACTTGATTGCAGTTAAACTATCTACTTTTTCTGAATTTCATGAAAAGATTTGATCATTCAATATATTATTAGGACTCCTCTAGAACCTTAGAAAGGCCCTGAGAAGTGAGAGGCCAGGATTTTTACATTTTATTAGCCTCATATTCAACTGCCTCATGTTGGGAGTGGGGAGACAAGGTTGATAAGGAAAGAACAAGAGAACAGACCATAAATTAATCTTCAACTCATGTCAACAGAGAAGTAAACACAGGACAAACATTCTTCCCCAAATGACAAGAAGAAAATCTGACTGAATATTTACATTAAAGGTTAAGTTTTATTCTAGAAATGACTGTATTACCCTGAATCTGCAAAGTAAGTTTTCCATTATCAGAAAAACTGCTTACTCGACTGTTGTTATAATAAAATTTAAAGTTATATTCTTGCTCAAAAAAAGGTAAATGTGAGAATGGCCTTGAAAATCTAAAGAAACATTCATTCCTATGAAACAGGAAGGATACGTTAGCAAATAAAAAACTTTTAAAAAGAGGAGGAGGAGCCTTAACAGTAAAAGCAAGCATATCTGAAAGAAACAGCAAATCTTTGTAATAATGCAAAAAAGTTTTTTTTATTTTCTTTACCATGTATTCCACCAAACTGTATTATTGAAGGAAATGCAATTATGCAATCAAGGGAAAGGACAACATTATTTACCCAGAGTTTGACTTTTTGTATGAAAAAAAATGTTGAATTTAGTACCTATAAAAATGATACATAGTGCCTGAAGGCAGAAATAAAAACAAAATATATTATTTTACTGTCACCACATCACATTATAAAGAGCTCCAAAATTGTCCTCTTGTGTCACTATTCACATACAGATTTTTAAGTGATAACATAATTTATTTACTTTCTACTATTTCAAAAAGTTATTAACATTTTAGGCATGAGTTTATCAAATGAACTAAGTTCAGAATGACTGATTCACTTTAATTGCAAAAGTCATCAATTGGCCAACACTTAGAACTAGTTGTCAAAATTAAAATAAAAACTTAAGAATGATTTAGTGTCAATAATATACTGTACATAACATATAATTTCAGCTATCCTTGATGGACCTAAGAAAAATATTTTGAAAATAAAGTAGAAAAAAGGTATTGCAGTGGCAACTAGCTTTATAATTATGAGCTTTGTCTTGATGTGCGTGTGGTTCTAAATTTTCTTGTTCATATTAAAACCAATAAAACAAAGAGTGTCTTCCTCACTTATGCCATAACTCATGCCATAGAGTTGAATTTACAGATGAAGCTACCTATAAAAGGCTTTTGTTATTTTAGTTGTCATTATGTCACTAAATAAATACAACTTGGATGCCATCCAAGACTGACCTATCCAGTCTTAACCACTCTGTAAACAAACCTTTTCATTCTGAAAGCCCAATGTGCAGCAATGTCTAATACGCCGCTGAGTGGTATCTAAAACACATTTTGTAGGTGGCTGTTTGAAAGCATTTTGTCAGACTCACAATGATTTCCATGGTAATATATTCTTAGGTCAACTAGATAAATAAGTTTAACCCATAATATACTATAATTATAAAACAAATTATATTATAACAATTCTCTGGAAACTACAGTGATTACTTTTTCAAGAAATGTCCAGAACAGATTTGCCATTTCTTTCAGATATGCTTGCTTTTACTGTTTAGGCTCCTCCTCCTCTTTTTAAAAGTTTTTGTGTTTTCTAACGTATCCTTCCTGTTTCATAGGAATGAATGTTTCTTTAGTTTTTCAAGGCCATTCTCATATTTTTTGAGCAAGAATATAACTTTAAATTTTATTATAAACACCTTTTATTTGCTGTAATGGAATAAGAAGATCGCTTTACCACCTCATCCCTACTTACCTGGCCATTACAACAGAGTGTCTGTCAGTTTACATCTGACCCAGAAATTGAGAGTAGGAGCTGAGGAAGAAAAGTTGGAAGAGACAATCACTAAGAACTGAAGCCCACTGGTGTTATGGTGTCTTGGAAACATTTCAGTAGCCATTTTCTACACATCTTTCTTATTTTTTATTTTTCAGTCCCCAAAATGGATTAGGATGTAAGACTTCTTAAAAGCAATGGTAACATTACCTTGAAACTCTGACTTGGATTTGTTTCTTCTCAGGTCCACTTAGAATAGCATGGTTTTGCACCTTTCCTCCTATTTGACTTTTCCTAAAATAACCGGAAAAGGACTTTCCAAGGTGTTTTTATTTTCATTGAGTTTTGTCGATTTAAATCAGTTTTTTACTGCAACTTACAATGTGGAAATAAACACAATGTCCTATTATGAGCCTCTCGGGGTTTTCCTTTTCATGTAGATGCAGCTGTCTTATCACAGTGTTACAGCTAGCCTGCTTGTTAGAATCAGCTATGAGTAATGAAGCACATATTTTTGATTAATGACAGTTTAATTATCAATGTTTCTATAAAATTTTAAAAAATAAATTATAAGGAATTTAAAGTTAGGCTTATAACAAAGGCCCTCTTCGTTGCATTCCAATGTGTTTTTGCAACGTGGGAAGGAAAGTGATGGGTTTACATATATACAAACTGGGAACTGAACAGTGTTAACAATCCACATTATTAATGCAAGCATGGGCCACAGGCCCTGAGTGACAGTGTGTAAAAATGTTGAGGAACACCCCTGTAGAGAAATATAAAATCTTTGGAGACAAAGAGGACTGAGAATTTTTTTTCTGATTTTGATAGACATACCAGGTCTCGTGTTTTCTGAGGCATTTGATCAGGCATTTTGAGGTAGAGTCTGCAGAAACGCACTAATTGACATGTGCCCAGGCACATGACGTAGGGGAAGGGATGGAGGAGAGATGGAAACGCACCTCTTATTCTTTCACCACTTCACCCTGGAATCCTGCCTCCTTGAGATTTATCTTAGATCACATCATTAGGAAGAGGAGAATCTGGATCTATCCATTTCCAAGTAATAGCTGAGAGTGGTTGGTTCATCAAGTAAATGTAGAGCAGAAACATGAGGTGAAGTTAAAGGATTTCTCTATGTTCTCAGTAGTATGGGAGGTACATGAAATTTAAAGCCTACCTTTTTATCATGACTCACATTCACAGTTAACTTGAGGAGTTAGTGGGAGTGTAGCACAATGCACAGCAAGCTTGTTCTGTGAAGAGTAAGAAAATAAGCATTTTAAGGTTTACAAGTCACACAGGCTCTATGGTAACTACTCAGTTCTGTCACTGTACCAACAAGGTTTAAACAAAATGTACATAAGTGGGCATGACTGTGTTCTAATACAACTTCATTTACCGAAACAGTGGACAGTGCGCCTAATTTAGTCTGAGGGTCACAGTCTTTTGACTCCTACTGTAAAGGATAAAAGAGTGAGTTTGCTTAACCCTCTTTAAGGCCTCATTTTCCTTAGGTTCCTTATGTGTAAAGTGAGCACCAAACTAACTCTGAAAAAAATCAATGTATACATATTATACATATATACATTTATCGAATACATGCAATAAGTTTATATTGTGTCTATTAGCATAACTACGGTAATAGACAAATCTTGAACTCTCCATGGCACAACAAAATGAAAGTTTATTTTGCACTCTTGTGTTGTCCAAAGCTGGTGCTCCTGTGTGGGGGCTCTCTGGGGCAGCCCACCTACCAGCTGTAATTCAAGGACCCCAGATTCCACAGACACATCAGTGCAATCAAGCCAGCCGTCCTGAGGAAAGAGAACATTGAGGCTCTCATATCCCATGCTAACCTCTCTCAACCTAGAGGTGCACACATTCCATTGGTCACAGGATGCCAAGGAGAGAGGCTGAGAAATGGAGTCCTCTTAGTGGCAGCCAGTGCCCTATGACAACTGCATACTCCAGCCTGGTCAGCAGGCAGTATCTAGCACAATTACAAACACAAAATGTGAAAAAATGTGAGCATATGCTCCCTATAAAAATACTCACTTGGGGTATTTGCAGATGCTATCCAGAAATATTAAATAAGGCCTGTGTGGAAATTGCATAAGAATGAATAAATATATTTATTTTATTAATGAAGTAACAGACAATTTATAAATTTGACCAATTGCTTAAATTTTTCACTGCAAATCAGTATTAAAATTCAGGTTCAGGTCTTTGGGCTAAAGCCACGGATTCAAAGTTTTTTTTTTTTTTTTTATGAACTTATGTGTATAATGAATTCACATTTCCACAAGCAGCTGGTACACCTACAAATGTATAACAAAAACTGCTTCCTCTCAAATGAAATTCTAGTTAGGCAAAGAAACTTCCACAGCTAAGATGAGCCAAAGCAAAAGAATTAAACATAGTTAAGCAGATTTTCAAACACAGAAAGAGGTTGAATTCCTTCTTAAGGATTCATAATTATAAGGAGATCATTAGAAGAAGATTTAATACAGTATTGCTGCTTTGCCTTTGATGCTGCAAAACCTATGTCTGTGATGCTGATGCGACCCTTATGCTCAGTCACCACAATTAGTTTTAAGCACTGTTATGAACGAAGGAAAGCTGTTTATTCAACTGTCTACTCTTTCTCAATACTGAACATAGCACACAAGGCTTTCTTAACAAAGAAATTATTTAAAAGGGAGATTATCATCAGGGCAGGCTTCCAAACAAATAAAACAATTCTCGGAAGAGGATTAATTCACTCACTATGTATTTAGTGCTTCTATGTACCAAAGATGGTATTGGGACAGTGTGGACCATGGCAACTGGAAACAACAACCATCAGCCCAGCCCTACCAGAGCTTAGAGTCTAGTAGGGAAGTAGACAATAAACAAGTAAAGAGACAAATATATATGTCCAAAATCCTCAGCATAAGAAAGAAACAGGTAGAGAATGCTACATGAAGAGATGATCCATTCATAACATGTATATGGGGACAGTCTGAAAGATATTTAACCTGAGACTTAAGGCAGAAATGAATCAGCCAAGGGGAGTCCAAGGGAAGAGAATTTAAGGAAAACAAACAAACAAAAAAACAAAAACAAAAACCAGTAATAACAACAAACAACAAAGCAGCAAGTGAAAGGTATCCGAAGAAGGAAAATCCTGGCATGTATGAATGAAAACAGAAATAAAGCCAGAGTGGTTCCACTTGGTGAGCTAAGGACACGCACTGCAGGGGCCAGACCGAGGTTGGCCAGAGTGTTCTGCAGGCTGAGGCTCACACTCGGATTGTAGTTTAAACTGCGTGGGAAAGTCATGGACCGTTTTAAAGCAGAGCCAACATTTTTATCTGATTTCATAAAAAATCATTCTTGCTATTGAGCAGACAATATATTCGTGTCTGGGTAGATGGGGTGGGGACAAAAAGAGAGGTTCCATGCAGAAACCGACAGAACAAAAATCAGAATTAACTTTAATTTTTTCTTCCTATTGAAAATGAGGACATCTTTTTTTCCTGATATGGAACTATATAGCTATTTAAATGAAAACCAGTAATTTAAGTCAGAAAGTTAGAGAGAGTGTTTAGACAAATTGTAGTAACCAAAAGACTTTATTTGAGGTTGGTGTTGGTCTAGGTCCGAAGGATATTTTTACACATATATAAGCTATAAGCTTCTGATATCTTATATCTCTATAGTACACATCTTACACATATACATATGTAAGTACACTATTTAAAACATTACACAACATATCTGAATATATTTCTTTAGAATGGTATTTCCCAAAACTGGGAACAGGAACTGTATTGGTGGTAGAGACATGGCTTTAGGTAACATTGGAGATGGCATTTATTAACAGGACATGGTAAATATAGTGTTAATTCAGGTAGTAGGAAAATAATCTCCTTTTCTTTTAACTTAACATCAAAGAGAAAATCTCAATTTAAGGCTAAAATTTATTTAACATCTCTCTATCATGAGCTAACCTTTATTTTTTTTAAAAAAAATATGTTCTTTTCAATTTTTTAGAGAGAGAAGAAGGGAGAGACAGAAACATCTATTGGTTGCCTCCTGCACGCCACCTACTGGGGATTGAGCCCACAACCTGGGCATGTGCCCCGACTGGGAATCAAACTGGGACCTCTTAGTCCATGGGACAATGCTAAATTCACAAAGCTACACCTACTGGGCAAACTTTTATTTTGTAATAATTAAAGAATCAGATCTTAAGCTCCCACATGTTAGTTGGCAGTGTTACCTAGCTAGAATTAATGATGTTTGCTTACTTCTATTGAATTTGTTGTTACAGTAAGCTATCTAGGGAGATTTTGCTTTTACATTTTAGTAATAGGATAAATATTCCTTATAGTATTTAAGTAAAAACATCAATTGATTTTAAGAAAAAATATTAAAAATAGAGTGGTTTCTAAGATTTTGCAGAATCACAAAGGTAGTTTATAAATGACTGAAGTTTGGGAAACACTGCTTAAAACAACATTTGTTTCAAAGACAAGGGATAACTCAAAAAGTGATAACAATTATGAAATTACACAAAAGAGTAGAAAAAGTTTCCAGAACGTTGCTGACATCTCAGCAGGTTGTATCATTGTTAACAAGCCTGGTGAGGATCAGATTCAAGGGGCCGTTGCCCAAAGGCCATTTCAGTCTATATCCAGCTGCCTCTCTCAGACTGGGGGCTATTAAAGTAACGAAGAAGATGGCGATCTTATTCAATTTTCTATGACCTTTGTGAAAAGGATTAAATAAGCAAAATATATATGTATATATATATATATATATATATATATATATATATATATATATGAGATTGCTTTGCAGATCTTTCTTTACAATCAAGGAAAAATAAAGTAATTTCAAAAACACCAGATAAACCTAATAGCCCCATGGAGATGAAGGTGATTAAATCTTTATATGATATCAAATATTTGATTGACTTCGAAATAAAAAGTAGATATTTTTCTCAAAGTAATTCAAAATCTTCAAGATTGTTACATATGACAAATCTAATTTGAACTCTTCTGTAAGATCTTGCTATTTATTAAACATAGGTATACCAGAAGAAAATTTAATTTTATATGAAACAAAACATGTCAAAGTTTGTACAGTAGGGGATACATTCCAAGACCCCTGGTGGATGCCTCAAATCATGGATAGATTCAAACCCTATATACACTGGGGTTTTTTTCTATGCATACATACCTATGGTAAAGTTTAATTTATAAATTAGGCACAGTAAGAGATTAACAACATTAATTAATAATAAAATAGAACAATTATAATAATACATTGTAATAAAAGTATGTGAATGTGCTCTCTCTCTCTTATGTAATCTTCATATTTTACAGTACAGTCTCATTCTTGAATCTGTGTAACCATTCCTTACTTGCAGTTAAATGTGTAACTCCTTTTAGGGGATCCCTCGCTGAAGTCTACAAACAGGTCAATACTTTCTGGTGCAACACATTTTTGTCATTTTCGGCTCATGTTCTCTACCCACAAATTTAATGCTTTTTCCACCTTAACGAAGCATTTGTCATGCACTGTGTTTGTAACTTTTGTAGTTTGAGCTGCTACAGCAAAACCTGCATGAATTTGTTTTTCCTTTTTCACAATTTTAAGGATAGAAGATTGGTTCTTACCGTAGATCTTAGCAACCTCAGCTTACGATTATTTTCCTTTCCTTACTGTCGAGAACGTTCACCTTTTCACTTCAAAGAAGCATTTCATGGCTTCTCTTTGGCATATCCAGATTGCCAGCATCACTATTCTTGCACTTTGGGGCCATTGTTAAGTAAAATAAGGGTGACCTGAACACTACCTCAACACCTACAAGTGCCTAATGGGCGGGATATGCTGGACAAAGGGATGATTCACTTCCAGGTGGGACAGAGGGAGCAGGATAGCACAAGGTCCCAGCATGCTACTCAGAATGGTACACAACTGCAAACCTATATATTTTTTATTTCTGGAATTTTCCATTTAATATTTTCAGACCACAGTGGACTTCGAGTAACTGAAACCACAGAAAGCAGGACTGCAGTTAAGGAAGGACAATTATATTGCATAAAATAAATAATCATTGATTTTCTATTATCCTCATTTAGACATTTATTTTCTTGAATGTAATGAAAAA
The DNA here is from genome assembly GCA_030848825.1 of Tadarida brasiliensis. NCBI lineage: Eukaryota > Metazoa > Chordata > Mammalia > Chiroptera > Molossidae > Tadarida > Tadarida brasiliensis. Next base: position 38,630,611 of record CM061260.1, on the reverse strand, counting down.
AATACAAACTTGAAATATCAAAAAACAGACAGGAAAGAGAAACAACACACAGAAAAAGAATAAATGAAAACCCACAGCACATCAGGACTGACGGTATATGCAGAAACTACAAGAACATATTTTTAAAAATTGCCTGCAAGATGCACATGTAATGGCAAATCGACTGCAATGAAAATGTTAAAAATGATGTCAGCACCTGAGAGGTTCTGGGAGGTGTGTTGTTGGTCAGTGTGCATGAAGGGCTACCGCTTATGTTGCTACTGAAACCAGGGTTCGGAGAAGCCTCCCTCTGCAGGAACTCAGTGCTCTTCTTCTACGTGTCTAGGGCCCGAGTGGTTCTGGTCCAGCTGCTAAGGATAAAGTTTGGGCAATAGTTCCACTAAATGACAGGCCCATTGAGGTTGCCAGCATGGTGCCCGTGGACTGAGGGGAGGGTGCAGGAAGCAGGGATCTTGGCAGAGGCACCAGCCCATGGTGTCAGGGGATCCTAACTAAGTGTTGCTGTCCAAGTTAAGCACGTAACAGCCAAACGCTAGAGAAAGCTGATCCTTATCCCACAGGCACCTAGCACTAGAGATTCTGTGCAGACCCCGCAGAGGATAAAAAACACACATTTTCTGAGAGTCTGCTGTACAAGCCACTTTGGAAGCAGGAATGACTCTTAAGATCTTTCTAGCAGACAAAGGAGAAATATTTATAAGGTTAAGTTCCTTTAAAAAAGCATGAATTTGAAGCTGAGAGGCAAGAATTCAATGACCATCATAGAATCCAACTTGTAAAACCAGAAAAAGATAAATAAATCCAAAAAATATAGAAGAAAGAAACTAGTGAGGAAGAAGGCCAATTTAAAGAAATAAAAAATACAATATAAAAGAATCAATAAACTAATAAAACACTGGCTTTTGAAAGGGCAGGTAAAAGAGACAAATTTGTCAGGATTGATCAAGAAAAGAATAGTGAACGCATAAGAAAAAGTTAGGATTGCCTTGGCCGGTTTGGCTCAGCGGTTAGAGCGTCAGCCTGTGGTCCAGAGAGACCTGAGTTCGGTTCCCGCTAAGGGCATGTACCTCGGTTGCAGTTTGTCCCCGGCCCTGGTTGAGTATTGCGGGGGGCAGCCACTCGATGTGTCCCTTTCACGTCAATGTTTCTCTCTCTCTCTCTCTTCTTCTCTCTCCCTCCCACTCTATCTGAACAAAAAATGAAAAAATGTCCTCGGATGAGGATTAAAAAAAAAGAAAAAGTTAAGATTGATAAAGAATATGTAAGTAGAATTACAGCAGAGGCATAAAAGTAAAATAACACTACAACTAAACTTAGGTCAATACATATGAAAACTTAGGTGAAGAAATTATCTTTAAAGAAGATGTAACTTATAAAACTAACTTAAGGAGAAAGGGAAAAATTCTAAAAACACCTATGATTATTAAAGAAATTGAATCAGTAGCGAAAAACCTACCTTCCAACACACACAAACACAAAGAACAATATCAATAAGACAAGGCCAAGTAATTCTAGTCTTTTTAACAGATGTTTCTGAAACGCTCAGACATCCACATGTGGAATATTAAAAAAAAAAAAAGATCTAGATACAAATGTTATGTCCTACACACACACAAAAAGCAACCCAAAATGAATTATAGACCTAAAAACTATAAAATTTCTATAACAGAGGAGAAAAACTAGGTGACATTGGGTATGGTCATGATTCTATATACAACACCAAAGTCATGCATGATCCATGAAAGAAATAATTGATAAGGTAGTCTTTCTTAAAATCAAAAACTTCTGAAAATTCCAAAATGGTGGCGGAGTGAATGGAAGCTACACAGACCATCTCCCAGGACCAAACTGGAAATACAACTAAAATAAAGATAAATTGTCGGGAAAAAGCAACGGAAAAGCAGCTTGCGAGGACCATACAACCAGGGACACTGACTCGATCCTGGTAGGATTACGGAGGCGCGAGAGGGGGGCTGGAAGCTCATGGACAACAGCAGTCTTAGCTGTGAGCACCACCCTCAGGGTGAAAGCCCAAGCCGGCTCCACAGTGCAGAGGGCTGGGACAGAGCGCTGAAATAGCCACAGCCACCCACCTGAGGCTCCGGCAGAGGAAGAGTGGAATGGATTGGAACTGTGTGGGGACACTAGGGATTTGGAGGGCGCTCAGAGCTTTTGCTGAGTTGCGGCCACTCAGGATGGTGGCCATTTTACTCCTTCCCAGGGCTCTGGGGAGAGGTGGCAGCCCCTCCCTCGGAGATTCAGCCACACCCAGGTGGGCCATTGAAATGCAAATTGAGGCTCATTAACAACCAGCATCTGCCCCACCCTCGGGAAATCCTCTCAACCTGAACACCTGAGGGAGGTTTTCATTCAACTGAGAACCCAAGGCTCTTCAAGTAACCACGACTAATAGCCTCTAGGCAAAAAGCTAGAGGATAACTTAACCATTTCTGGGCTTGCAAATCTACCCAGGAAAGTAAGACTCGACAGTGGTGTATAACGTGGGTCCTCCCATGCTCATCCAAACCCAGTAGAGGGAGCCACAAACAGCAGAACACCAACATCCACAGGGAAAACTTGGCAGGCTCCAAAACCCACTGAGATAGCCAAAATGCTGAAACAAAGAAACAGATGCCAAATGAAAGAACAAGAGACCTCTACCAAAGATGAGATAAATGAAATGGAGTTAAGCAACTTAACAGAACTAGAATTCAGAGCCATGATCTTGAGGAGGCTCAACAGCATGTGTAAGGACATCAACACCATGAGCAAAGACATCGAAATATTGAAAATAAACCAACTGGAAATGAAGAATAACATAGCAGAAATGAAGAACACATTGGAAGGACTAAACAAAGTAGAAGAAGCTGAGGATCGGATCAGTGAATTAGAAGACAGGGTAGAAAAAAATCAACCAATCAGAAAACCAAAAGGGAAAAACAATGAAAAAACAGGAAGACAGCTTAAGAGAACTGTGGGACAACTGGAAACCTAATAATATTCGCATCATAGGAGTCCCCAAAGAAGAAGAAAATGAGCAAGAGTTAGAGAATATATTTGAAGAAATAGTGACAGAAAATTTCCCTAATTTGGTGAAGGAAGAAGGCATTCAAGTTCAAGAAGCACAGAGAGTCCCAAGTAAGAAGAACCCAAACAGGCCCACACCAAGACACATAGTAATTAAAATGCCAAAAATTGAAGACAAAGAGAGAATCCTAAAGGCAGCAAGAAATAAGCAACAGGTTACCTACAAAGGAACCCTCATAAGGTTATCAGCTGACTTCTCAATAAAAACACTACAGGCCAGACGGGAATGGCATGAAGTAACCAAGGTCATGAAAAACAAGGATCTGAACCCAAGACTACTCTACCCAGCAAAGATATCATTCAAAATAGAAGGTCAAATAAAGACCTTCCCAGACAAAAAAAGGCTAAGGGAATATATTAGCACCAAACCAACACTGCAAGAAATGTTAAAAGGACTGCTGTAATTAGTAGAAGAAATAGAAAGGAAAATAGAACCACACTAAACAAAAATGGCAATAAATAAGTACATATCAATAATCATCTTAAATGTAAATGGATTGAATGCTCCGATAAAAAGACACAGAGTAGCGGATTGGATAAGAAAGCATGACCCATAAATATGTTGTTTACAAGAGACCCACCTCACAACAAAAGACTCACATAGGCTGAAAGTGAAGGGATGGAAAAAAATCTTCCAAGCAAACAGAAAGGAAAAAAAAGCTGGGGTAGCAATACTCATATCTGATAAAATAGATTTCAAAATGAAGGCCATAACTAGAGACAAAGAGGTCACTACATAATAATGAAAGGATCTATCCAACAGGAAGATATAACCTTGGTAAACATATATGCACCCAATATAGGAGCACCAAAATACATTAAAAATCTTCTGGAGGACTTCAAAGGGGAAATCGACAGCAATACAATCATAGCAGGGGACTTCAACACCCCACTGACATCACTGGATAAAACCTCTAGACAAAAAATTAACAAGGAAACAGAGACTCTAAAGGAAGCACTAGACCAAGTGGATTTAATAGATATTTACAGAGAATTACACCCCAAAACTACAGAATTCACATTCTTCTCAAGTGCACATGGGACATTTTCAAAGATAGACCACATGTTAGGACACAAACGAAGATTATGCATTATCAAGAAGATTGAAATCATATCAAGCATCTTCTCAGATCACAAAGGCATGAAACTAGAAATCAATTGCAACAAGAACATGTAAAGACATTTGAATACATGGAGGCTAAATAGCATGTTATTAAACAATGAATGGGTTACTGAGAGGATCAAGGAAGAAATTAAAAACTTCCTGGAAACCAATGAAAATGAACGCATAACAACACAAAATCTATGGGATGCAGTGAAAGCAGTTCTGAGAGGGAAGTTCATAGCACTCCAGGCCTACCTCAAGAAACAAGAAAAATTGCTAATAGACTTTCTAACCTCACAACTTAAAGAACTAGAAAGCAAACAAAAAGAAAACCCCAGAGCAAGTAGAAGGAAGGAAATAGTAAAGATCAGAGCAGAAATAAATGACATAGAGACCAGAAAAACAATTCAAAGGATCAATGAAACAAAGAGCTGGTTTTTTGAAAAGATAAACAAGATTGATGGGCCCTTAGCTAGACTCACCAAGAAACAAAGAGAGAGAACCCAAATACACAAAATCGGAAACGAAAGAGGAGAAGTAACAACTGACACCACAGAAATACAAATTCGACAATCTAAGTGAAATGGACACATTTCTAGAAACACATAGTCTCCCAAAACTGGACCAGGAAGACATAGAAAACTTGAACAGACCAATAACAACGAAGGAAATTGAAGATGTAATCAAGACTCGCCCAGCAAACAAAAGCCCAGGCCCGGACGGCTTCACAGGGGAGTTTTACCGAACATTCAAAGAAGAAATAACACCCATTCTCCTCAAACTATTTCTAAAAATTCAAGAAGAAGAAAGACTTCCAAACTCATTTTATGAGGCCAGCATAATTCTAATTCCAAAACCAGAAAAAGACACTACAAAGAAAGAAAACTACAGGCCAATATCCCTGATGAACATAGATGCCAAAATCCTTAACAAAATACTAGCAAATAGGATCCAGCAATACATCAAAAAAATTATTCACCATGACCAAGTGGGATTCATCCCAGGGATGCAAGGCTGGCTCAGTATTCGCAAATCAATAAATGTGATACACCACATAAACAAAAGGAAAGATAAAAACCACATGATCATATCAATAGACGCTGAAAAAGCATTCAACAAAATCCAGCACCCATTTCTGATAAAAACACTCAGCAATGTGGGAATAGAGGGATCATATCTTGATATAATAAAGGCCATCTGTGAAAGACCTACAGCCAACATCATACTCAATGGGCAAAAACTAAAAATATTTCCCTTAAGAACAAGAACAAGACAGGGATGCCCACTTTTGCCACTCTTATTTAACATAGTACTGGAAGTCTTAGCCACAGCAATCAGACGTGAAGAAAAAATAAAAGGAATCCACATTGGAAAGGAGGAAGTGAAACTGTCATTATTTGCAGATGACATGATATTATACATAGAAAACCCTAGAGACTCCATCAAAAATCTACTAGACTTAATAAATGAATTTGGCAAAGTAGCAGGATACAAAATTAAGGTCAAGAAATCGACGGCACTCTTATTTCCCAGTGATGAACTCACAGAAGGAGAAACTAAAAAAACAATCCCATTTACCATCGCAGCAAAAAAATTAAGATACCTAGGAATAAACTTAACCAAAGAAGTAAAGGATTTATTTGCAGAAAACTACAGGACATTGAAAAAAGAAATAGAGGAAGATATAAAAAAGTGGAAGCACATACCTTGTTCATGGATTGAAAGAATTAACATCATTAAAATGTCCATATTACCCAAAGCAATCTATAGATTCAATGCAATCCTCATCAAAATACCAGTGACATATTTCACAGAACTAGAAACATCTGTAACAAAAATATGTTAATAAAAAATTTTTTTTAAATAGATAAATAAATAAAGTGAAGCTGCTCTAAGATTTGAGAACCAATAAAAAAAAACAAAAAACTTCTGCTCTGCTAAAGACAATGTCAAGAGAATGAGAAAACAAGCCACAAAGTGGTAGAAAATATTTGCAAAAGATACATCTGATAAAAAGACCATTATTGAAAATATACAAAAAAACTCTTTTTAAAAATATGTTTTTATTGATTTTAGAGAGAGATGAAGGGAGAAGGAGAGATAGAAACATCGATGAGAGGGAAACGTCAACATCAATTGGCTGCCTCCTGCATGCCCTCTGCTGGGGATCGAGCCAGAAACCTGGGCATGTGCCCTGATCAGGAATCAAACCGGCAGTCTATTGGTCCATGTGTCGACACTCAACCACTTAGCCACACTGTCTGGGCACAGAGAACTCTTAAAGATCAACAATAAGAAAACAAACCACTTAATTTAAAAATGGGCAAAAGATATGAACAAATACCTCACCGAAAAAGACATTTGTGGAAAGTGGCACATGAAAAGATTCTCTACATCATATGTCATCAGGGAAATACAAATTAAGACAACAGTGTGATACCACTACACACTTATGATACAGGGTTGGGCAAAAGTAGGTTTACAGTTGTTCATATGGCAAGTAATACAATAATTAATAATAATACAAGAACAAACTTTGTTTCACATACTCACAACCATAAACCTACTTTTGCCCCACCCTGTATCCAGAACACTGACAACACCACATGCTGGTGAGTTTGGGAGCAAGAAGAAATCACATTTATTGCTGGTGGAGACACAAAATGATATAGCCAATTTGATTGGTCCAAAAGACACTGTTCTGATTGGTCAGAATAGAGCCACTCTCACTGGTCAGAGCTGTGCAGCTCTGATTGGATGGGGAAAGCTTCAGTCCTATTGGCTGAAATAGGATTCTAGAACCCTCATAAGGGCTCTTTCAGATGGCAGAAACTTGGTGCAGGCAGGCAGTTCAGTGCTGGCCTCTCCCAGAAGTGTAGTCTTCGTGAGAGGCACCTATGTATAAAGAGCTGCTGGCTCTGGTTTGTTTGTTTGTTTGTTTGTTTGTTTGTTTGTTTGTTTGTTTGTTTAATTTGAGTCCAGTTAGCCACCAGGAGCCCTTCTTAGTAGGTGTCTTCTTTCTCATGGCTCACAAAGGTTAAACAATACATTTAGGATAGTGGTTAGTTGAGGCCTGATCTCACACAATGAAATCACAAAGCCATACACAAAAGGGCTTCATCTGTATTTGTAATGAATTCTTTGTTAAACTGCATAGTAGATACAAGGGGAAATCGTGTATTATATTTAGATTTTTTGTATTGTGAAGTATATAAATGAGTAAGCAAAATAAATAAAACATCATAACACTATCAAGCCAGATTTTTTTAAAAAGTGTATTGAACATTATGGCCTAAAGTGATTATGTTGGTCTTGTTGTAGCTTAGAAAGGTATATCTTAGAAGAACCAATAACAAAAAAAAAAAATCTTTCAAGGATAAATAAGGGAAAATGTTATTCTTTATTTATGAATCTGTCTGTTCTTACTAACCTGGTAGAGACTCTTCTCTGCAGAAGACAATCAAACAGCTTATCAAAGGGCTATTTTCTCTCAGTTTCTATATCACATTGATTAAAATTATCTTTTTTTTATTTAATTAATTTTTTTGTTACAGATGTTTCTCCTTTTTCCCCCATTGATACCCTCCTCCCGCCCGTTCCCCCACCCCTGCCAGCATTGCTGTCTATGTCCATTGGTTATGTTTATATGCATACGTTCTTTGGTTTATCTCCTCCACCCAGACCCCTCCTCTGAAGTTTGTCAGTCTGAACCCTACTTCTGTCTCTGGGTCTATTTTGTTCATCAGCTTATTTTGTTCATTATATTCCACAAATAAGTGATATCATGTGGTATTTGTCTTTCTCTGATTGGCTTATTTCACTTAGCATAATGCTCTTCAGGTCCATGTCATCTCAAAGGATAAGAGATCTTTCTTTCTTTCAGCTGCATAGTATTCCATTGTGTATATGTACAACAGCTTTTTTATCCATTCTTCTACTGATGGACACTTGGGCTGTTTCCAGATCTTAGCAATTGTAAATAGCGCTGCTATGAACATGGGGGTACATGTATTCTTTCTGGTTGGTGTTTCAGGCTTCTTAGGGTATATTCCTAGAAGTGGGATCACTGGGTCAAATGGCAATTCAATTTTTAATTTTTTGAGGAAACACCATATTGTTTTCCATAGTGGCTGCACCAGTCTGCATTCCCACCAGCAGTGTACTAGAGTCCCCTTTTCTCCACACCCTCGCCAGCACTTGTTGTTTGATGAATTGTTGATGGCAGCCATTCTGGCAGCTGTGAGCTGATACCTCATAGTCATTTTAATTTGCATCTCTCTGATGATTAGTGACGTTGAGCATTTTTTCATGTCTCTTGATCATTTGTATGTCCCATTTGGAGAGGTGTCTATTCAGGTCCTCTGCCCATTTTTTAATTGGGTTCTTTGTCTTCCTTTTGTTGAGTTGTATGAGTACTCTATATATTTTGGAAATTAATCCCTTATCTGATGTATCATTGGCAATTATGCTGTCCCATATAGTGGGTTCCCTTTTCATTTTGATGGTTGTTTTTTTTGCTGTGCAGAAGATTTTTAGCTTGATATAGTACCATGTGTTAATTTTTTCCTTTGTTTCTATTGTCGAATAGCCACAACAATCTTGAAAAAGAAGAACAAAGTAGGAGGGATCACAATACCAGATATCAGGTTATACTATAAAGCCATTTTAATCAAAACAGCCTGGTACTGGCACAAGACCAGGCATGTATTATAGATCAATGGAACAGAACAGAGAACCCAGAAATTGACCCAAGGCATTATGCTCAATTAATATTTGACAAAGGTGACAAGAGCACACAATGGAGTAAAGACAGTCTCTTTAATAAATGGTGTTGGAAAAACTGGACAGCTGCTTGTAAAAAAATGAAACTAGGCCACCAACTTACACCATACACAAGAATAAAGTCAAAAGGGATTTAAGACTTAAAATTATTTTTTAAAATACTTCTTTTGTCCATGACAAAGTTGAATTCATAGCCAGAGCAACACCTGTTCTATGCAAGACCAACTTTTTTGAAACAATATGCATATTTACAAAATGTGTCTCTCATTATCAGACAAAATGTATGTATTAGGCTATCAATTATCTTCTCTCCAAAACTGTGGAATGGAAAAGAGTTGAAGCTGGAACATAAGGTTATTTCTCCCTTAGAAGGAACTCTTTGTTGTAAGCATGCATTCATTCCCTTAATTTCACTTCGGGGACTTTTGAAATAAAGAAAAATCTACTACAATAATGAGATAATGCATTCAAAGAGAATGTAGACCAAATCCAACAGAATTGCCTGTTTCTGTGTCATGTTTTAAGAACATGTGTTTTTTGTTTTTAAAGAAAAAGTCAGTGTGAGGAGAAATACTCAATTTTGCTTTTGAAGGTAAATTCAGCTACATTAAAGTGGTGATCTAATAAGATCTGATTCCTATCATCTATTCTCACACACACTTATACATCATATAGTCCTAACCATAAAGCAATATATTTCATGGTAAAATCATACATTAAAAAAAGTGTGTATGAGTGTATATAAAATGGTGGAAAATAGAAGATATATGAACTGTCTTCTTTGATCCAATTTACAGAATTGTGCATGACAGGATAATTTCAGAAATTCTGTTTCTTAAAAGTGCTCATATGATACATGATCGAAAACAACCTAAACAATGAAACTCCTACTCATTTTTAAAAATGAAGCTCAAGTAAAATCTCCTTTGAAGAGTTGTCCCTGGCACCTCCTTTCCAGAGGCCTCCTTTCCAGAGGCTGAAGTAGGCATCTCTTTCAGCAGCTCCCCAGGCTCTCCTCCATTGTGCAGGGAACCCTAATGCCCCATAACAGTCCTGTGTGTCTGTCTCCCCTGGGAGCATGAGCACTGGGAGCTGATCTATTTCAGGGTCCTCAAGCTAGCCTCATGCTTGGCACTAAGTATTCACTCAACAAATGATTGCTCATCCGACCTTTTTGTGATATACATATATTCTGAATCTACATTCCTATGAATCTAATTAGGATCTTATTCTTATCTGGGAAAAAAAACATTTCTATGGGCATAGAAAAAAAAAGCCCATTTCCCAACAACATGTTACAATTTTACGTCTTCATTACCCTCTCTTCTGCTTCTCCAGCAGAGTAGCCCTCTCTGGCATAACCAGTGACAAACTGACATTCCTCTAATAGAAACAGCAGTTACTTTTTTACTTTCCAGAACATTGTGTTTAAAATATACTTTAAAAGAAGTTAGTGAAATATGCCAATGATATAAGCTTACCTTGATGTATGTATACGTTAGCAACAGCGAAAGCACTTGATTCAACATGCATGAAAATTTTATCTTGGATAATATTTGATATAATTTCTATGATACACCTGGATTCTTATCACAGTATGTAGAGATGTATATAAGAACTCTGCATGTCTAAAAATTGGAATAAGGGATACATTGAATTATGTATCATATGAGAAGTAGTGACAGATGGCATTATAGAGCATGCTGAACACTGGTATTTATACAATAGCATGGACTGCACTTCTCTAGATAAATGAGAGTATTTGCAGGTATGACGCACCTAACCCCCAAATAATGGTTTATTTTAGGTGTGAGTGCATCACACAACTTATTTTAGAGGCTACATCTGTCAGAATGAAACTGATGCAATGCAGAAATTTGAAAGATATCAAAAAGAACTCCAAGAACACCTAGAAATGTGGGAATGCAAAGAGAACTTAGAACGAAAGGATAAAAATCCTTGGTGGTGGAAAGGAAATAAAATAAATAATTGAACTTCAAAGAGAACTGAGAAAAGGTATTTAAAATCATGGATATAAGTCACTTAAAAAGCATTCCATGGATAAAGAACTCCACCCAAGCATAAGAAGCCTAAATGACAGCTGGAAAATACAGCAATCTATTAATCAATATAATTTACTTTACATATGAGAGACCAAAATAAATCTTTGGAGGATGCCACTGACAGATCCTATATACAAAATGCAAAGTCACTCTGCTTTTTGCTTTGTATTTTGAAAAAGCCATCTTTTAAAAAAGCCAAGGAACATAAATGAAATCTTTGTAACGTGTGTTACCCAATTTATTTCTCACTTCTGCTTTCAATTTTTTTCTTCATGGAGAAAGTGAATTCTTATTTCTTCAAAAATAGTTTTTTGAGCACCTAGCAGTGAAAAAAAATTACCTCCAATTTAGACCAATGATCAACTTTTTCCCTGAAACTTCAAATTTTTATTTGAGAATTCATGGTTTATTTACATTGAGAGGGAAAAAATTATATAGCCTACAGAAATGTAATATTTTTATCATGCCCTTTGCAATTTTGCATTTTGAGGCGTTTTCATCAACAGAAAGCTCAGTTTGGAGCCAGTTTGTTGCTTCCCAAACTCTTTGTGCAGCTATAAACTTGACCTCATTCCCTGGTTGGGGTATAGAATGGAACATTCTGCCATTCATCACTTACTGGTACAGTAAAATGCATCCATTCCTTTTGTGGCAGGATAAGAAGAAGCTAGGAAAGTTCCTTGACAGGTGGAATAAGGGAAACTGAGACAAAATAATTGAACAAGGCCAAATGATCTGAGCAATTTGCAGCTAACTCATGAATCACACAGTTTTATCTTTCCTAACCAAAGATGCTTAGGAGCAAATGGTTTACACAGACCGTCCAGGGACAGAATGGCCTCGGTCCTGGCCCCTCTTCAATGACATTCTTTGAAAATAACACTAACCAGAAAATAACCCCTGATGCACATTTTGATGAAGCAACATATTGAAGGACACACCTGGAAAGCTAATGAATATTCTGTTAAGACCCTCCCCTGAGATCTCCCCTAACTCTTGCTAGAGCACACCTACATCTTATATCTCTGCTCTCTTTCTCCTAAACGCTAAGGGACTTGCAACCAGGGAAGCATCATTCAGTGGCAGCTCATCCTGGGCTTATTCCCTGAACCTGTCTCCAAGTCCCCCTGTTCTCTGACTTTCCAGTGAGATGACAGTAGCCCCACCTTGGCTCACTTCTGTCGCTATGACTTTTATTTCTCAGTGAGCGAAAGCAGCCCTGCTGAGGCTCACTTTTTTTCCTATTGTATTTCTAGAAAGCCAAAGCAACCCCACCTGTTGCTTCTTCTAACTTAAGCCCTTCCTTTGTTTCACTGTCCTCAGCTTTATAAACATACTGTAAAAATCACCTGGGCTCCTGTTGTGAAATCTTTCCTACACAAAGTCAAGAACCCACACACCACTGGCCGACCCGAGCCAGACCTGCTCTGGGCCCAGTTTCCATTTGGTAACACTTTTTTTTTTTTTTTTTAATCCTCACCCGAGGACATTTTTTTCATTTTTTGTTCAGATAGAGTGGGAGGGAGAGAGAGAGAGAGAAACATTGATGTGAAAGGGACACATCGAGTGGCTGCCATCCGCACGACCAACCAGGGCCGGGGACAAACTGCAACAGAGGTACATGCCCTTAGCGGGAACTGAACCCGGGTCTCTCTGGACCACAGGCCGACGCTCTTAACCGCTGAGCCAAACTGGCCAGGGCAACACTTTTAAAATGAAGATAAAAGACTAAGTTGAAAGAAAGATACTTATTTTGCATTTGTGAAAATTTTTGATGACACAGATTAACAACTACCACTGTTTTATTTTAAACAGTGACTTAAGTTTTATAAAATATGTTTCCAAATGTATCAGTGATGACAAATATCTTCAGAACAAAAATAATTGCTATAAAAATCAACTATCATGTTGCCAAAGAATAAAAAGCTTTTATGTTTTCTGTCTGATTATCCTACTTTAATATATGATACTGAATGCTACTGCTGGATATCAGGAACAGCAAATCTAAAATAGAAAAGAATAGACACACAGTAAAATTTATATATATTAAACTTCAAAACAAAGATTATTAATGAGCAGGTCAAGCTTCCTTATTTTAACTTGTTTGTGTTTTTGCTCATGATTTCCCAGAAATAACTTAAAATCTTAGTGAAATACAAAGTTATTTTCCACTTGTAATTTGCACTATTTCCTTCTGAATAAAAATGAAGTAAAAATCTGTATCACAGAACCATTATATGTTCTGTTTTTTCCATTTATTTTTAAATTACATTTGACATGCAATATTAAATTAGTTTCATGTGTATAACAGAGATTAGATATTTATATACCTTACAAAGTGATCACCCTGATAATTCAAGTACTCATGCTACACCTACTTAGTTATCACATAACTAGCTATATGAAGACAGTACATCTTCTAATTTATGTATTGAAAACCTACTATGGGACCAATTACACATACATCAAATTGATGATCATTAAGCAGCAGATAATTAAATATGAAGATCAGAAAAATTCTGCAGGTCTTTTTCAATAGCAATATAAACTGAGGCGGACATAAGTGGGCAGGAAAATTAAACCACAAAATAGCTTTCTTTACATTTTTAAGGGATATATACACATTATATATGCCCTAAAACAATCTGATTGATTGGGGCTGTTCAACATTTTAAAAAATTGAATATTTTATACATAAGTCCATATTCCTTACTGTTCTTGGAAAATCATAATAATGATTATACTGGGCCTACATTGCCTAAGGCAAAGGTTCTCAAAGTTATCTAGACCAGCAGTATCAGCATCACCTGGGAACACGTTAGAAATGAAGATTCTCTGAACCCATGCCAGATCCACTGAATGAGAAGTGCTAGGAATGGGGCAGAGCAAACTGTATTTCAGCAAGCCCTCTACATGATTTGGTTGTATGCTGAAGTTTGCGAATCAAAGATCTTGGGCAATAAAGGGCATGGTTTTGCTTTGATTTGCTGTGTTTTTTAACAGCAACAAACCAGTGTTGCATTTTATGCAATCCTTTTGCTTATTTCTAATTTATAGGGTTTTTACAGTATGAACTATTTTATTTTATTTTATTTTATTTACTATTAAACTATTCTTTCATAGTTACTTGGTTATTTGAACAGTTTTCCATTTTGGTTTGCTAATACTATTTTATTTAAATTTGCCCTCTATGTCATTAAGTAAATTATCTTATAATTTTCCTTCCTTATCTAGTTTGTTATCAAGCATTTAAATAAGGTAGGAAGCCTTTCCATTATTTTTTTCTCTTCTCTAGAACAGTTTGTATAAGACAGGGATTATCAATTTCTTGAAAGTTTTGTAAAACCTTTCTATAAAGAAATATTGGGCTTTGTAATTTTTTGAACAGACACGCAGTCCTAAGTATTAGAGGATTCTATATCTTTGAATTCACCTAATCACTAAAACGTATTTGTTACCCCCAAATGAAGATTCACAGTGCTTTTGCAGTCGTTCAGACATGCACTGAGTTTCCAAAAATCTGTCACCCAGTGTGAATGCTCCTACCTGAGATCAAACAAGGTGACACTGCTTTCTGCTTCCAGACCGCACACTGTAAACAAGTACCCTTTCTATGGTCCAGTCATTACACGTTTTTTACATTTTGGTACTTTTGGTTGGTGATTTCACTGTTTAAAATGGCCCCCAAGTATAGTGCTGAAGTGCTGTCTAGTGATCCTAAGGGCAAGAAGGCTGTGTGTGCCTTACAGAGAACATACATGTGTTAGATAAGCTTTGTTCAGGCATGTTATAATGCCGTTGGCCAAGTGTTCAATGTTAATAATCAACAATATATGTTATATACAGTGTCTTTAAGAGAAGCACATAAAATAAGACTATGTATTTATCAGTTGATAAAAATATTGGGACTGGAGGCTCTCAGAAATCTACCCTTGTATTTTCCCTTAGGAGTAATGCTTTATGTTTCCTAAGTCAGTGTTCATAGTGTTATGGAACATCTATAATGTGAATAATGAGAATGACAGTGTTTTAAAACTACCAATTCTTTAATGGCTATAGATCTACTAGGTTTTCTCTTTCTGAGTCAATTTTGTTCATTTAAATTTATATTGAAAATTATCCATTTCATAAATTTTTTTGCTACTGTAGAGATTTTTTAAATCTGTGGTTGTGTCTTTTTTTTTTCATTCCTAATATTGCTCAGTTTTGCTCTTTGCTTTTTCCTTGATCAATTTTATCAGATTATTTGCCTATTTTATTTTAAATATTTTTGGTTTGTAAAACCTGTCCATTGTTCCTTGGTCTTCTATTTTATTAACTGTTTTCTTTTCACTCTTTTCTTCTGTTATAGGAGAAATCAGTGGGTTCAATGTCTGCACCACTTGTGGGAGTGAGGTTCTTGGGGTTCCACTGAAATAAGCATTTTCAGAAGCCTTCACAGGAGAATGAGATGTAACAAAAGAATTTATCTCTGTGGAGTTACATTCCTTGGGTTGCAAAGTCCCATGTTCATTAGTCGTGTCCCAGAAAGGGGGCAGCTGTGGATTCAGCAGAGCTAAAAGCAGGGCTGGTGTCCAGAGTTTTTGATCCATGGAGAAGCTGGGTCTGATGTAGCTAGGTTCAGTTCATCAGTCCATTGTGTGGAGTCCACATGGCCGTGGGCCATGTGGGCAAAAGCAAGGAAACACTCCCCCTGCAACAGGAGTCCCAAGAGGGCCAGGAGACCCAACATCGTCAGAGCTTTCTTTGTTCAGGAGATGATGTAGCTCAGATTTCATGCTCTTGTAGTGGCTATGCCTATTCTGGCCACTGACATGTTCCCAAGTGTGACTGACAGGTCAGCACCTTCCCATGTCATTCAGACCTTACTGGGCATGTGTCTAAATTGTCTTTGTCCAGTCTCTTCCCCCATCAGTCTGTGAGGAACAGACCTGGGGAAAAACTGCAGCTTTCTGGCAAAGCTGTATAAATGACATGCCTATATTATCTGGTCTTCCCTTTACTCCTTTCCTGTTAAACAATAACCAGATTATTGTAATGATATCACTTCTACCTAGTTGGGTCTTACTGATGTTTCATTTTTGTTTTTTAGAGAGAGAAAAGCATTGATGTGAGAGAAAAACATAGATCAGCTGCCTCCTGCACCACCTCCCTACTGGGGATTGAAACCACAATCCAGGCATGTGCCCTGACCAGGAAACGAACTGGGACCTCTCAGTCCATGGATGATGCTCAATACACTGAGCCACACCGGCTGAGCTGATTTTTTCATTTTTTTAAGCTTGCAAGTT
The DNA here is from genome assembly GCA_030848825.1 of Tadarida brasiliensis. Lineage (NCBI taxonomy): Eukaryota > Metazoa > Chordata > Mammalia > Chiroptera > Molossidae > Tadarida > Tadarida brasiliensis. Next base: position 38,614,283 of record CM061260.1, on the reverse strand, counting down.
GAGTATTGCATTTCTTTATTTGTCCTTTTCAGCGTATAAATTTAAATGTAAAATTTTTATGCTCTTTATTTTGTTTTATTTTCCTTGTCATTCAATTATAATTATTTCATAACTTACAGTATAAATTTTTTGGACTATAAGTTTGTTAGAAAGGATTTTTCTGTTTGTTTTAGATTCCAAAAATATAGGAATTTCAGTTTTTTGTTTTTTTTTTGCTCTAATACTGAATTTATTGCATTGAGATTATAAAATAAGGAATGCATAATAATGATTTTGCAGATATTTATTTTGGGTTCCACTGTTTGCTCAGTTTTGATAAATGTTCCATGTGTAGTGGAAATGAGTGAGCATTCTCTATGGATGCAAGATACTACATATATTCATAAAATCTGCTTATTAATTATGTTGTTAAAGTTTTACTATTTTCAATAATTGTTTTGGTCTGCTTGATCATTCATTGTCAGAAAGAAATGTATCATAATCAACCATTAAGATTTGAGGGTCTGTCTATTTATCTTCTTGCTCTGTCTATTGTATATTTATATGCGTATAAAGAAATATATACATATATATGCACATAATATATGTCTTTTTATAATTAATTTAATTCTAGATTTGTAATAATTTTTTTGCTTTTGTAAATAGATTTTTTTTGTTAACTTCATTTATTCTTTTTTTAGTAATTGAATTTCAATAATAAGTGTTCAAGTTAGTCTTACAATATATCAAATTGGGAAGAATTGGAGAACCAATTTTGCATGTAGCATTAAAAATGGTATTCTGTGTCATAAATAGGATATTTCTGCTATTATATTTTCTAACTAGTTTCTAACTACTTCTAACAAGTTTTGGCTTTATAATTAAATTTTATTAATCTCTGTATATTCAATTTGTACATACTCATCTACTACATTTTTACTTGTGATAGTTTTTCAATTTATTCTTTTAAGTTTTCCAAGTAAACATTCACTTTAGCTGTTAGCAATGATTCTATTTATATTCTACTTTTATACCTCCTGTTTTGTCTAGTTGCATTGGCTACTACCTCTATAACAATGATAAATAATAAAGATGATAGTAGATATCCTTATCTTGTTCCAGTTTTTATTGCTAAAGCAAATGCCAGCTTTTAGTTAATACATTAGTCATAACTGTGAAAATCTCATCTATTCAATTTTTAACATTTTGTGAACATATCCATCTATTACTATTTTATATAGGGCAAAGATGTTTATTCATATTTTATAATATTATAAAAATTTACATTGATTCCTACTTTAGATAGTAAATGTTATCTTATACCTTTAAGGATTTATGAAAATGATCACATTTTTTTCTTTCCTTTAATACTTTACTTTTAAAGATTTGGTAGATTATCTTCTTAGCACTACCTCGTCTTAAGAATTGGGGGTTGTGATACACAAGAATAAACTCAGAATGGATAAAAGACTTATATGTAAGTTGGGAATCCATAAAAAATCTAGAAGAAACCACAGGTAGCAAAATCTCAGACATCTCATGTAGCAGAATTTTCACTGCTACATTGCTAGAGCAAGAGAAAAAAATGAAAAAATAAACAAATGGGACTTCATCAAAATAAAAAGCTTCTGCACAGCAAAAGAAACCATCAACAGAATGAAAAGGGATCACACTCTATGGGAGAACATATATGCCAATGATACCTCTATACGGGGTTAATTCCCAACATATATAGCGAACTCATACAACTTAACAAAAGGAAGACAAACAATCCAATTTAAAAATGGGCAGAGGATCTAAATAGACACTTCTCCAAAGAGGACATACAGATGACCAAGAGACATAAAAAAATGCTCAAAGTCACTAATCATCAGAGAGATACAAATTAAAACGACAACAAGGTATCACTTCACACCTGCCAGAATGGCTACACAAACCCCACAAGTTTTGGTGAGGTTGTGGAGAAAAAGGAACCCTAATACACTAATGGTGGGAATGCAGACTGCTGGAGCCACTATGGAAAACAGTATGGAGTTTCCTCAAAAAAATTAAAAATGGAGCTGTCATTTGACCCAGTGATCCCACTTCTAGAAATATATCCTAAGAATCCTGAACACCAATCAAAAAGAATATGTGCACCCCTATGTTCATAGGAGTGCTGTTTACAATTGCTCAGATCTGGAAACAACCCAAGTACCCATCAGTAGATGAGTGGATAAAAAAGCTGTGGTACATTTACACAGTGGAATATATGAAGCTATAAAAAAGAAGGATCTCTTACCCTTTGCGATAGCATAGAGGGACCTGGAGAGTATTATACTAATTGAAATAAGCCAGTCAACAATACAAGCTTCTCCAGGGCAGGAGCTGAGTCTCCCAAGCAGGTGCTGCTGTCCTGAGTCCGTGAGTTGAGCAAGAAATCAGAGTAACACTTTGATTCTCTACAAGATACAGTAATAATTTTGCTATATAAAAAACTTGTGATGAGAGAGTTCCAAAATAATGGTGGAGTGAATGGAAGCTACATAGACCATCTCCCAGGACCAAACTGGAATTACAACAACAATAAAGGCATATCATCAGGAAAAAGCAACAGGAAAGCAGTTGGAGAGGACTCATGTAACCAGGGACAGGAAAAAGGGACACTGAATCGAGCCTGGTAGGATCTGTGGAGGAACGAGAGGTTGGGCTGGAAGCCCATGGACGGCAACTGTTTTAGCTGTGAGCAGCTCCCTCAGGGTTAAAATACCAAGCCAGCTCCACAGTACAGAGGGCCTAGACAGAGCATTAAAATGGCTACAGCCTCTCACCTTGGGCTCCAGCAGACGGAGGGTAGACAGGACTGGAACTGTGTGGATGCTTGGGAGCTTAGAAAGATGGGAGGGCATTGGGAGTTTTGTGCTGAATCACTCCCTTGCAGGACAGTAGCCATCTTACTCAAAGAGCCGCTTCTCAGAGTCCCAGGGAGAAGCAACAGCCCCTCCCTCTGGAATTTAACTTGACCCAGCTGGGCAGAGAAATGCAAACTGAGGCTCATTAACAGCCAGAATCTACCCCACCCTCTGGAAATCCTCTTACCCTGAACACCTGAGGGATTTTTTCATTAAGCTGAGGGCTACAACCCAAGGCTTATCAAGAAACTGAGACTAATAGACTGCAGGCAAAAAGCTAGAGGATAACTGAACCTTTCCTAGGCTTGTAAATCTACCCAGGGAAGTAAGACTTGACAGTGGTATTTAACGTGGGTCCTTCCACACTCATCCAAACCCAGTAGAGGAAGCCACAAACAGCAGAACACCAACACACACAGGGAAAATTTGGCAGGCTCCAAAACCCACTGAGATAGCCAAAATGGTGAAACAAAGAAACAAATGCCAAATGAAAGAACAAAAGAACTCTGCTGAAGATGAGATAAACAAAATGCAGTTAAGCAAGTTTTCAGAGGTAGAGTTCAGACTGATGATAATGAGGAAGCTCAACAGCATGAGTAAAGAGCTCAGCACCATGAGAAAAGTTATAGAAACATTGAAAACCAACCATTTGGAAATGAAGAATGACATAGCAGAAATAAAGAACACATTGGAGGGAATAACCAGCAGAGTAGAGGAAGCTGAGGACCGGATTGGTGAATTAGAAGACAAAGTAGAAAAAATCACCCAATCAGAGAACCAAAAAGAAAAAACAATTAAAAAACAGGAAGACAGCTTGAAAGAACTGGGGGACAACTGGAAACATAATAACATTTGCATCATAAGAATTCCAGAAGAAGAAGAAAATGATCAAGAGTTAGAGAATATATTTGAAGAAATAGTGACAGAAAACTTTCCTAACTTGGTGAAGGAAGAAGGCATTCAAGTTCAAGAAGCACAGAGAGCCCCAAGCAAGAAGAACCCAAACAGGCCCACACCAAGACACATAATAATTAAAATGCCAAAAATTAAAGACTAAGGGAGAATCCTAAAGAGATAAGCAACAGGTTACCTACAAAGGAACCCCCATAAGGCAAGAGAAACTAAGGAAAAAATGAACACATGGGACTACATCAAACTAAAAAGCTTCTGCACAGCAAAAGAAACAACCATCAAAATAGAAAGGGAACCCCCTATATGGGAGGGCATAATTGCCAACGATACATCAGATAAGGAGTTAATTTCCAAAATATATAGAGTGCTCATACAACTCAACAAAAGGAAGACAAAGAATCCAATTAAAAAATGGGCAGAGGACCTTAATAGACACCTCTCCAGAAAGGACAAAAAAATGACCAGGAGACATATGAAAAAATGCTCAACATCACTAATCATCAGAGAGATGCAAATTAAAACAACAATGAGGTATCACCTCACACCTGCCAGAATGGCTGCCATCAACAAATCATCAAACAATTGCTGGTAAGGGTGTGGAGAAAAGAGGACTCTAGTTCACTGCTGGTGGGAATGCAGACTGGTGCAGCCACTATGGAAAACAATATGGTGTTTCCTCAAAAAATTAAAAATTGAATTACCATTTGACCCAGTGATCCCACTTCCAGGAATATATCCTAAGAAGCCTGAAACACAAATCAGAAAGAATATATGTACCCCTATGTTCATAGCAACACTATTTATAATTGCTAAAATCTGGAAACAGCCCAAGTGTCTATCAGTAGATGAGTGGATAAAAAAGCTGTTGCACATATACACAATGGAATACTATGCAGCTGTAAGAAAGAAAGATCTCTTATCCTTTGAGACAACATGGAGGGACCTGGAGAGCATTATGTTAAATGAAATAAGCCAATCAGAGAAAGACAAATACCACATGATCTCACTTATTTGTGGAATATTATGAACAAAATAAGATGATGAACAAAATAGACCCAGAGACATAAAAAGGAGTACGGTTCAGACTGACAGACCGCAGAGAAAGGGGGCGTGGGGGATGGATGAGATAAACCAAAGAACTTATATGCATGTATGCATAACCAATGGACATAGACAACAATGCTGGGGGCGGTGGCTAGGGGGGAGAGTGGCTAGGGGTAAAAAAGGAGAAACATCTGTAACAAAACTAATTTAATAAAAAAACAAAACAAAAACAAAATAAAAACTTGTGACAAGATTGTGACGATTAATAAACAAAAACCTCATTTAAATTGGAATTAAGAGGGCCTGTAGAGAGAGTGTTCACATCCTATAATCACATCCTATCACTCATCACCACTTACTCCAAACAGGAAGAGATGTATTTTCCATGTCCAACAGGAAGATGCTTTTCTGCTCTCCTACTCCAGCAGGAGTAAGAAGGAGGATCTTCTCCTCGCCCAGCAACCACTCAGCTAATGAAAGACTGCTACAAGTCAGCCGATGAAAAGCTATTGCACTTTGAAATCCCAGTTTCCTCCAATGGACTCTCTGTTTACAACAGCCCCTCTGAACTTCCTCTTTTCTCTCCTTTGTTCACTGGACTTGTATGTGGTTCACCATTAGACCACCTGTCCCAAATTGCAATTCTTTGGTGCCCCTAAATAAACCCATTTTGCTGGAGAAAAGAAAAAAGAAATAAGCCAGTCAATGATGAGTATCACATGATCTTACTTATATGTGGAGTCTAATGAACAAAATAAACTGATGAACAAAATAATCTAGTGACATGGAAGCATGGAACAGACTAACAAATCTCAGAGGGAAGGGGGAGTAGGTGGGAAGAGATTAACCAAATAATTTATATGCATATATGCATAACCCATGGACACAGACAATTGTGTTGTGAAGGTTGGGGGAGGGTAATGGGGTGGAGGGGGTAAATGGGGGAGAAAAGGAGGGCATCGGTAATTCAATAATAAAGATAAATTTAAAAAAATAAAGTTAATTTAAAAAAAAAAGAATTGGAGGTTGTAGAGGGTGGATGTATGTGTATTATTTGTCTCTGAAAGTCCCTTTGCTTTTATCATGGCAATTAGTCTGTTCAGGTTATGGAACTTTACTTGGTTTAGTTTTATAATTTATTTATTTATTTATTTATTTATTTATTTATTTATTTATTTATTTTTAATAATTTTTTCCTTTATTGATTTTAGAGAGAGAGAAAGGGAGAGGGAGAGAGATGGAAACATCGATGAGAGAGAACATCGACTGGCCACCTCCTGCATGCCCCTCACTGGGGATCCGGCCCACAACCTGGGCATGTGCCCTGACCGGGAATAGAACCGGCGACCTCTTGGTGCATGGGTCGATGCTCAGCCACTGAGCAACGCCGGCCGGGCTAGTTTTATAATTTTTATAAATAATCCACATATATGTGAAAAGGTATTGTTTTCAGGGTATAGAATTTTACATGTAATTTATCATTATGCTACTTCGCTTATACATGAACAGTAACATGAAATAAACTTTTTCAATACTAACGTGTTGCTATTTCTCTTTGTATTTCTAGCAGGTTTAAAAGTTTTTGCAATTATTTCTTTTTTAATAATTTTTTTTTTATTTTTCAATTATAGTTGACATACAATTTTATATTAGTTTCAGGAGTATAACCCAGTGATTGGACATTATGTAACTTACTAAGTGATCACCCTGATAAATCTAATACCCATCTGATACCATACATAGTTATTACAATATTATTGACTATATTTCCTATACTATGCTTTACATTCCTGTGATTATTTTATAACTGCCAATTTGTACTTCTTAATCCCCTCACCTTCCTCCCATCTTTTGAAATCCCTGTTCCCCATTGCCCCTCCCCTCTGGCAACCATCAGTTCTCTCTCTGTGTCTATGAGTCTATTTCAATTTTGTTTGTTCATTTATTTTGTTCTTTAGATTCCACATATCAGTGAAATCATATGGTATTTGTCTTTCTCTGACTGACTTATTTCACTGAGCATAATACCCTCTAGGTCCATCCATGCAGTCTTTTATTTTTTGGCCAAGTTTCATATATATATATATATATATATATATATATATATATATATATATATGCATATATATGTGCACAGCTTATTTATCTACTTGTCTATTAATAGACACTTGGGTTGTTTCCATAGGTTGGCTATTGTAAATAATGCTGCAATGAATATAGTGACATATATATTTTTTTTCAAATTGGTGTTTTGGGTTTCTTTGGATAAATCCCCAGAAGTAGAATTGCTGGGTCATAAGGCAGATCTATTTTTAGGTTTTGAGAAAATTCCATACTGTTTTCCACAGTGGCTGCACCAATCGGCATTCCTACCAACAGTGCACGAGGGTTCCCTTTTCTCCACATCCTCACCAACACTTGTCATTAGTGGATTTATTGATGATAGCCATTCTGGCAGGTGTGAGGTGATGCCTCAGTGTGGTTTTAAATTGCATTTCTCTGACAATTAGTGATGTTGAGTATCTTTTCATATGTGTATTGGCCTTATGCATGTCTTTTTTGGAGAAGTGTCTATTCAGGTCCTCTACCCATTTTTTTAAATTGGATTGTTTATTCTTTTGGTGTTGAGTAGTATGAGTTCTTTATAAATTTTGGATATTAACCCCTTATCAGATGTATTATTGGCTAATATGTCTCCCATTTAGTAGGTTGTCTCTTCAATTTTTTCATGGTTTTCTTTTTTGTGTAAAAACTCTTTAGTTTGATGTAGTCCTACTTGTTTATTTTTTCTTTTGTTTCCCTTGCTCAAGGAGATATATCAGAAAAAAATATTTCTAAGAGAAATGTCAGAGATTTTACTGCCTATATTTTATTCTAAATTTTTATGGTTTGGTTATGGTTTAAATCTAAATTTAAGTCTCTAATTCATTTTGAGTTTATTCTTGTATAGGGTGTAAGGAGGTTGTCTAGTTCCATTTTTTGCAAGAATCTACCCAATTTTCCCAACACTATTTATTGCACAGACTGTCTTGACCCCTCGTATTTTCTTGCCTCTTTTGTCAAATATTACTTGACCAGATAGATGTGGGGTTATTTCTGGGCTCTCTGTTCTGTTCCATTGATCTATGTGTCTGTTTTTATGCCAGTACTATCTAGCAGGTATTTTTAAACTGTTACTTCCTCCTTAAAATATTTTTAAATTATTTTTTCCCAGAGACTGTTTCACTTGTAACATGAAATTAATATGACTATTGCACTTGTAGTATTTATGGAAAAAAGACGAATTTCCTTTCAAAATCTGGCAAATGCAACTACCATTTTATATTTGTTCAAAACTGATTTCTAAGGGCCTATCATCAATGTATTAAATTATTCCAAAGGGAAAGAGGAATTCCAAAGGCCAAGAAATAAAGAAGTCATTATTTTTTTAGCCTTATTTCCTAGAAATACAGGTAACTTCTTTGACAAGTAGCTCATTCTTCATATTCACCCCAGTTCTCTTCACTGACCCAAACCTTAAACAGGATCAAATTCAGTTAACAATTGTGTTCAACTTGGAAAAGGACAGTAGTTGATTAGTAGTTAAATGAAATAGATAGCCAACTAATTATGCATAGATTTTAACCTGTAGAATTAGACAGGAGGGCAAGGAATTGTTGATAATAATCCATATTCAATGTTGAACATAAATAGATTTGATTAATTTTCTAGACTGCTATGTATAGTTATACTCAGTTTGGCCCAGAAATGTAGTCAGTTGGCACCCTCACTAGGCTTCTAGTAATCACATCATCCATGTTCTGTGCTCCTATTTGTCTATAGTGAGCCTTCGTGTTTGATGTTAAATCCTCATTGGCTTTTGAGAATGAGAAGTCACCACCTTCCATCAGCTTCCTGCCACTACCCTACAATTGCCACATTATATGGGTTCTTCTTCAACCTAGACAGATAGTCATTACTCTCTTTTTTTCAACATCATTGTCTCCCATAAGTCAATAAACAAAAGAGACATGTATGACAAAAGACAAAAGTTATGTCCTCTCTAAAGCCCAACTATACCAAACCGCTGTTGGACTTAATTGTCACTGTATGAAAAAATAAATACCAGCCCTGGTCAGGTGCTTAGTTGGTTAGAGCATCATCTTAATATGCCAACGTTGAGGGTTTGATCCCCAGTTAGGGCACATACAGGAATCAACCAACGAATGCAGAAATAAGTGGAACAACAAATTGATTCTCTCTCTCTCATCAATAAATAAAAATGAAAAAATAAGTAAATCTCAGAATCTCTTGTCTATCTCTCTCAGCTATATCGTCAAACTGCCTATCAATCTCTTTTCACTATTTCTTGTGAAGATTTCTTTACATAAATATGTTCTTTTCTTATTTTGTGCCTCATTTTTCTTCTTCTTTTTCACCCTTTTTCTCAGACTGAGAAGTCCTTCTAGCTTGGCACATTAAAACCAGTCCAACAGATGTTGCACCCATTACTGCGTTTTCTGTTTCTACACAAGAATAGAAAATTGGCTGAGAAAATGAGTCTCTGTTGATCTTCATTTAATTCAAGTACCATCAATACCTTCCTCAGAGTGCACCTTCTTGTTTGGTGCCCCCCTGTAAGCTAGTTGTCATAAAGATACTGAATTATATCATTCCATGTCACTTTTATGCACATCCCCTACCTGGTCAAACTGTACAATGGCGTTCTGTTCTTTTCCACTGTAACTGTATAAAAAATACTGTCACCAGATTTTTTAACATTGTTTGGGGGATTTTTTTTGTTTGTTTATGTGTTGTTGTTTTTGTGCCTTTTATATTCTGCAGTGTTTTCCCCTAGTGTATTTCCTGGGCATCTGACTTTTCAGAAAGAGAAACCACAATATCTGAAGAGAAATAATTCCTGATTGCAATTTCTTCACATCTAACTTTTACAAAGACTTGGTAATAGTATTTATAATTCACTCTATCCTTAGTATTTGCATGATTACAATAAAGACTTACTTCAATGTAAGAATATGAATAAATAGTAACTAAAAATCTACATAAGCATAAATTCAATTTTGCAGATGTTTCAGCTGTTCAAGCCACTAAACAGCCACATGGATTATTTTACGTCATTCCACACATATTTATTCTGTTTCCACTCTTTGCCTTACGCTTCAGTTAGATCCTTGAGGAATATAAAACAACAAACAAACAAACAAACAACCTGTAAGATTCCTGCTCTTCAAGTGTCTGGCTTCTAGTCAACGAGACATAAATGAATATAGTGTGAACAACTGGAGAATAGCATTATCTGGTAACATTTTCTATTCATAGAAGAGTTTCATTACAAGGAGGCAAAAAACTAATTTAGTTGCTCAGAGAATTTGTAATATACCAATTTTAAGGCTAATGTGTACTTCAGTGTAAAAACATGAAACAGTATAAAATGCAGCTCTTCTTTGCTATTTAAGTACAGTATTTAGACATAATCAATGTTTAAAAACATAAAATGAATGAAAAACTGAATGAATGAATGAATGAATGAATGAATGAATGAATGAATGAATGAATGAATGAATGAATGAATATTGTTATGATTTAAATACAATTACAGTCATCCCTCACCACTTCGCGCTTCGAATTTCGTGGCTTCACTCTATCGCGGTTTTTTCAAATATATTCATTATAAAATTGATCGAGACAGTGAAAATGATACAGCAGGCGCTCGGTTGTCTGAGTCAATTACACACCCCTGTATTACAATTAAAATTAAAATTACTGTATGTATGGACTGTAGGCCTATGTATTCGAACACCCCAGGAATCCTTCAATGTCAGGTGCAACCCGCTAGAGTCTGGAACGGATTAACCACGATAAACGAGGGACGACTGTATTCTACTAATGTTCTGTAAGATTTCATATAACTTCTATTCACAAAAACTGTTTCAATTATATGAATTAAAGTTTTACTTTCATCTTTGTTTTAAACCATTCAATTAAGAACAGTGAAATAATTTCTTAATTTAAATACATCATATAATCAGATACATCATAATCAAATGGTAGCTTTATCTTATAGCCAACTCAGTGACTTCAATGTAATAAAATTAGTCTTAAAATATTCCTGAAAGCTCAATAAAAATTATTCTTAGCTAGAAATATAATGAAATAGATCACTTGATTTTCTTATGTGTAAACATATGGGAATGCCAAGCTGGGATAAGTCATGTAATGTATCTTAGCTAAAGTTAAGAATGTTGGAAGAAAAAAAGGCACATTCTTTGAACTTTCAAACTTGCAGTGTATTGTTTTGTGTCATTAAAAGAGGTTTTCTTATTTGTCTGCCTTACATAATTTAAGAGGTTATGATGATGGTGATGGTTATAAGAATGTAAAACAAACTGATGAACAAAATAGACCCAGAGACATAGAAGTAGGGGACAGACTGACAAACCTCAGAAGAGGGGGATGGCGGGGAGAGGGAAGCGATAAACCACAGAACTTATATGCATGTATGTGTAACCAATGGACATAGACAACAATGCTGGGGGGGAGGATTGGGAGGAGAGTGTCAATAGGGGGAAAAGGAGAAACATCTAACAAAAATAAACAAAATAAAATAAAATAAAAATAATTTAAAAAAAGAATGCAAAACAGAACATTTTCCAGCAAAATATAAATGCACCATGAAGAGTAGACAAGATTCTGGCTGTATTTTGGCAAAACTGGATGAAGCTTTTAGGCTGAGGGAAAATTGTTGGGTTTTAGAACATTTTAGGAATGAACCTTAATCACTGAGGGAGGTCATGATTTTCATGAAACAAATTGTGGTACCTTATTACTATAGTACCTGGCTGGAACTCTTGGACAGGAAGACACATTTTTCACTCAAAAAAAATGACTGATAATTGAATCCTAATAAAATAGAAGACAAAATCTGAAACATTTCCAGGTTATGACTAGATGACCAGCTTCAGGAATGATAAGATTCCTACCTGGGTCAGACATTGAACTATCTGGATGATTTCCAAGAGCCTGTGGTAGTTTGGTATCCTCACTTTTCATTAGAGTCATAATTGCATAATTTGAAACATTTCCATTTGAACAACATCACTAAGCTTTTCAAGTGGATGAATGAATTGTCTGATCGAGTCAAAAAAGTCAAGTGCCTTCATATTTAGAAAATGTGTTCCCTATGACAAATTGTACTCCTCACCCAGAAAAACAGCTTTCAAAGGTTTGCAGTTAAGATGCCTCCACAAACACCTGCCTACATTATTGAAAAGGCCTCCTGGTATGGTCCAGGACCATAATTTGGAACAAATGAAGCAAAATAGAGAGCTGATAACAGAGAGTAATGAATTCAGAGATGTGATAGGAAACCAGGCCATGCGGGGTCTTGTAAACCCTGAGAGGACCATTGCTTTTGCTCAAGGAGTAAAAGGAAGCCATGGTGAGGTTTAGAGTGAGGAAGTGACTTGATCTAACTTACTTCTTAAAGGATCTCTCTGGCTGCTGTGTACAGAACAAGTTCATTAAAATGTCTTTTAGTGGACACCTGTAAAAATTAAATCCAAAGTCATCTACCAAGCCCTAATTTTCCTTTACTTCTTCACATCACTAATCATATTTGAACGTTGTCCAGGACTGAAAGGACACATATGGAAAATTCAAACAGCATAGGTAACTGATGGACACGCATTAAAGGGACTGTTTACAAAGGTGTGGGCAAGGTTAATGAAACTAACAGTCAATGGTGAAATCTCCCATGGTTAGTAATAGCAGGGAGCTGTTACCAGCACTACATCTGAAGGGGAAAGGTGAATGGTGTTTACCAGAACCCAGAAGTAATTTCTGTAGCTTTAGGAGAAGATACCTGTAAGAGTCACGTCTCTAAACACAGCAATGCAGACAATCTGCAGCAACTGGCAGCAAAGCTCGTTTTGAAGATGCAAATATGTTCCAATGCGATTGACATATTAGGAAACAATTTGAGCATAAATGAATCTGATGTTTGCTTATGCACAATTTCACCCATGAGAAATATTGAGTGAACAGAGAAAACTGCATAGCTGAATGGTGCTGAGTAGGAATACACAAAACGTACACACACACACATCTCAAATATCTACCAGCTACCTCCGTGCACTGTGTGTGTTATAGCCAGGTCCTCTCACATCTGGTTTCAAGTTTCCATCCAATTCCAGATAACCCTCTTCCACCACTTCATGATAACACATTCTGCAGCTTTTCCAATGCCCACTTCTAAAAGCAAGCTTCAAGTCCTTTTCAAGATAAACTGCCACATTAATTGTGATATGTATTTATTTTCCCATTTAACGTGGGTAAAACTGGGCTACAGTTTTTATTAGGTTACCATCTTTGTGTGTGTGTGTGTGTCACTGACAAAAATTTTGAGTGCTCTGTTTCTAACATTTTTTTTTAAGTGATAGGAAAGTTTATTTGAAAGAAGACAGACTCCCGGCCACAGGGAGGGACCCAATTGGGTAGCCCAGCCCTGTGGTTTTAATTGCATGATTTTTCACAGTGTGATAATTTTTAACACCTCAAATGTCCTTGTATAGAAAACTGATTGTACATACTTCGATCTCATCACATCCCTCTTTCCAGTTTCAGCCAATTCTTCTTACTGACCCAAATCAACAAGATACTAGGGCAAAGAAGCCTACTGATGTACTCCGTGAGGGTCAGTCTCCTGGGGCACAGCGTGGGATGGAGAAGAGAGGAGAGTGAATCTGAAAAGGCAAACTGCAAGTGTGTGGCACAGAAACCTTCTTTAGTTTAAAAATCCTTTTTTGTTGTTTTTATTCCTAGTGCCTTGCTATCAAAATGTGGTTCAAGGATCAGCAATTTCGGCATCTTCAGGGAGTGTGTTAAAAATGCAGAGTATTGGGCCTCTCCACAGAACTACTGAATCTAAGTCTGCATTTTAAAAAATCCTTCAGGTGATTTGTATGCACATTAAATTTTCAGGAACACTGTTCTCAAACCATATTAGGTTGATTCTTCTCCTGTCTCTAAGTCACTGGCCACCGCCTTGCTATATCCTTCCCTAGTGTCTCTTTCTCGTCTAACTCAATAAATTTTCAAAGTCATGTTGGAGCACAACTAGCCTATAACCTGAAAAATTTCAATAGTGGAGTAAATTTTGATTTCAATGATATCATTTCTGTCCTAGTATCTAGCTCCAAGAATACTGTAGAAAGTAAAATAACATCTGTTCCTAAGAAACCAGATCAAGACCATTAGTCAAGCTTAATTTATGCTGACTCAAATATCAATATTGTCTACCAGCTTCCAAGGAAAATAACATGAGACCCCTAAGCAAATCAAAATGATAAATCTACAATTGTTAATAGATACATGTATAGTTTAACATTTTAATATAGCAAAGTCTAAGAAATTTAGTTGGCTATGGATGCTTCATTGATTAAATTCAGTACATGATTTTATCCTTCTACTTTATTTTCAATACCTACCAACTGAAAGTGAAGTCATCTTCACCATCCATCACCTCCATCAGCTCCCCCCCAAAATTCTCCTGGTCATCTACTCTCAAGTCCTTAGAATTATGTTTGACCCATTTATTTTTCTTGATGTCTTTCTTACAAACCACAAAATCACTGAATCTTAACAATCCCCTTTTTTTAATGCCTCATATCTTTTTCATCCTTTCCATTCTCATTTCTCATTTTCTGATACGTATCATGCCACCACTTACCTTGGGATACACAAACAATCTCCCAAGTGGTCTTCCTATATTTATTATTTCCTTACATCAGTAATTTTACCCAAACCTATAGGAGATCACCATTGTCTCCAGAGTAAAATTCATGCCTACCCTAAGATTCATGATTTCTGATCATTTGGTCCCCAACTAGCATTCCAACTTTATATTGGAACTTGCATAGCGTCCTTCACAGCTCTATCACCCACCATAGGTGAGGCCCCAGGTCTCCGTGAGTGCATCCCCGAGTCTACGTAGAAAAATGTTGGAGAACTCCTCAACATTCGTCTATTGAGTGCTCGTCGAAACTTGTTTCTGTTATCCTGTCCTCCTTAAAGACAGTCCATTTACTTCAGACATGGTTTTCTAGGCTGACCAGTTTGGTTTTTATTTGTTTTTGTCCTTGGTGATAATTTTTCAGATATCCCTTGATTCCATGTTTCAAAGTACAGATCATACCTATACCTCCTTCAGGACTCAACCCTGAGAAACCTCAGCTCAATTAGTGCACCTAGACTCTTTTGTGGTGTGTTATTGAAAAAGAGATGTAGAATCCTTATTTATAGTCTTTTCTACTTTTCTATTTCTCTAACCACACTAGTTTCTTGAATTATTTTGCCTCCATGGATGGAATATACTCTCCTTTCTTCTCGGAATACACAAATTGTATCCACCTTCCAAGGACCTGCTAAATTGCATTTTCTCCATAAAGGATTCAACTTCATATTACTTTAGCCACACCAACTATCCCTCCTTTCTTTTTCTTCAGGTACTTTTATTTTTCATACGAGTCTTTATTTTTACTGAAGACTCATATGGTTTACAATATCAGGTGAACTTTTCCTGAATTGCTTAACCCATGTTTATTCCTTACATCCTAACAAGACCATGAACAAAGTCTCACTTCCTCATATGTTTTAGAAGTTTTGCATGTGCTTAATAATATTTGTTGATTAAAACCATAGTGATTTCTCTCATTTGGTCAATGGAAGAACCTGGATTTTTTCTTAATAGTAAAGATAGAGTCTGGGCACTGGGAAGGAGTATGCAAATACTACAAATACTACCCGCATGCTAACAGATTGACAGTGATTTTAAAAGTTGCCATTAAGGATACAATTTAAGTCTAAGTTTTATTGAATTTTAATCCTATAGCAATTTCTTTTTCCACTGTTCATTCTCTGTTACTTTGTGTCCATAATTCTATTTAACTTTAACCATTAGAGAATAAATTAAAACAAACACACAATTTAATTGCCACTGAAAAGTTATTAATGCTGTTTTTTAGTGCAAAGCTTTCAATCTTAAATATATTAAATGTGTCCATTGCTTGTCTACTTTAGCTAATTGTTCCAAACTTTATTCCACTACAACTATCATTTAAATGTATGTGCATATATATGTATGTTTTATATACATGTATATTTAATTTTGTATGCATTGGTAAAATAGAAAACTAGTTGCTTCAAATAAGTTATAGTAAGTTTTAGTATAAAAAATGTTTTAAAAGAGTTTCCAATGTTTGAGATATTAGCTTTAAAACTTAATAAACTTGAAATAGGCCTATAACATTAATGAAGTTTATAACAAACAAATTATGTTTGTGATTGATTTCTATTTAATTAAAAAATCTTACAGTGCTTCCTATGAGTCAGACACTGTTCTAACTTCACACATTTTAACTTGTTTAGTCCTCATAACAATACCATGACCAAGGTTTTATTATTATGCTCACTTTACAGACGGGAAATTAGGCACAGCTAGTTTGTGACAAAGATAGGATTCATGCCCAGGCTGTTTGGCTTGTCCAGGCTTTTAACTGTGACATACTGCTGCTACTCTTGCGGAAGAACAAAATAATGTTGTGGGGTATTTTGTGTATAAGTTTAAAATATTCCTCTATCTATATCCAAAGCCATTTTTTAAAAATATACAAAGCATCACATATCAGAGTATGTAAACCTGATCATTAGAACCACATCAATTCACCATCATGTAAACTAAGGAATCGTGTTTTTTCTATTTCACTTCTCATTAAACTTTTTGACAAATTTTTATTTAGATTTTAATTCTTGTTTTATCAACAGTGTTTTTTCTCTATGAATTTGTGCACATTTTTAATAATGGTCATGATTTAAATTTAATGTTTATGTGTAGTCAAGTGAGACATGTACATAATTTTAAAGCCAAATAGTTTCATAAACATTTTATAATATATGTTTTTATTGATTTTAGAGAGAAAGGAAGAGAGAGGGAAAGAGAGATAGAAACATCGATGAAAGAGAAACATCAATTGGCTGCCTCCTGCATGACGCCTACTGGGAATCAAGCCTGAAACCTGGACATGTGTCCTGTCTGGGAATTAAACCGGCAACCTCTCGTTGCATAGGACGTTCAACCAAACCACGCCAGCTGGGCTCATAAACATTTTTAATAAATGACAGTAACCTGTCCCAACCCTTTTCATCCTTGATTTTCATCTCCCAGATGCAACTATTTTAAAATTATTCTGCTCCCTCTGGTGTTTACAGTACCTCATTTTTTAGGAACCTGATTACACTATTATTTCTTTTTTGCTTGTTTGTTTTAGGTATTACTTATTACTATTGACCATTGTGATAGATAAGGAGTCAAAAGAACCTACTCTCAAATACATACTTGTATACTTGTCTAGTTTCTTTGTGCTTTGGCTATCCACAAGTTGTCTTATTTACCCACTTTCTTTTCTTAATTGAATGAGTAAAATGCCCTAGTAATTTTAAGGGGACAGCTATACTTTAGGACCATATGTTATCTTATTAGGTTTGGCTTTTAAAGTATGCTTAATTTTCATTTTCATTGCCAAGGCAAACATCTCCTTAGATCTTTAAAATTATGTGTCTGAATTATTTCAATTCATATAAGCATAAAAATAACCCTTTTTATTAAACCATTTTCATATTATTATTTTCTACCAGTTGCTTTTCCCAAATAATAACAAAAACAAAAGCATAGATTTGCATAATACTCATAGTTTCTAATCAATTTCACATACCTTGTCTCATTTTCTCCTTCTAACGCTTTATGAGGTATGGAGGCTGGTTTTATTTTCTACACTTTATAGATAATGAAACTGAGGTACAGAGAGTTTAACGTACTTGCCCAAGGGCATATAGCTAATAAATGATAAAATAGAGCTACAACGCAGGTCTTCTCTTTTCTGATCCACAAAAGAATAAATCATGAGAGTTTTTTGAAGCCTTAATTCCTATTCGAACTAAGCTTTTACTATTAGATTAGACCAAATGCTTATACGGACGACTGGCGAGCCAAACTCTGCAGCTAGAATTGCCTCGATTTTCTTGTTGTAAAGAGGAGGTAATGACAGAATCGAATTCATTGCGTTGTTATGACAATGAAATGAGTTGACGCAGGTAAAAGGCCCTCTATGCGAACAAACCTAGGTGAAAATCTTGGCTCTTTTGTACTAGCTCTGCAAACCTGGGCAAGCGACCTCCCCTTCTTGAATCTCCAAAATAAAAATAACAACCTAGCTCACAGATTCTTGAAATAATTAACTGTGATAATATATGCAAAGCTCCATTACAGTTCATCTGTCAGATAAATGGTAGCTGTTGTTGCTGCTTCCCAAGTATTAGTCCTTGTCATTGTCGCCTCTGGTTTCATGTGTCTGCTTGTTATTAAGTGCTGTGATTCAGGATTTCACTTCATCACTCACATCATTGATCAACATTATTAGTTACTTTGGGGATAGCTGTCCAACCAGATAAATAGGTACTTAACTTCTTTTCACCAACTTTTCCCCCATTTTGTCCACTGGATACAGTGAGGTATTTTTCAGAGGTTTAATAGAAATCAACCTAGATGTCTGCTCCATCTACTGTGTTCCCACAGCACTTAGTTTATACCTCTGTGATAGCCCTTACTATGGTAAGTTTCTGTTTTTACTTCTATCATCTTGAAATCAGGTAGCAGCAAGCTGACCAATGGATCCAGCCAGCCATGACCCAGGGAAAAGGCTTCTGCCCCAAATTTTAGGACCTTGTGCCCACACTGGCAGCCAGAGAACCACAGAGCACTTACCAGGAGCGGCCCCTCACATGGCTACACAGAATACTGTCTGAAGCAGGGTACCCTAAAGCAAACAGAATTAAGTTAAATGGCTGGAGACCTAGATCTCAATCGAAGTAGGGCTGAAACTGATGAATTAAAAGTTGGTGAAACACGATCGGATTAATGAGAAAATGTAAAGTTTATGAAAGGAAGGTGGAACTGGAAAAATTCTCTGCGCTAGAAATTCAGGTAGTATCTGATTAGATGTGTGTACCTGCTGGGGGACAGAGCACTGATGCACAGAAGTGAGTAATTATGTCTCAGTCATTCTAGATGTGAATGAAAAGCCCCCTTCACGGCCGTATCAAGCCCACCTGCAGCTGTGTCTGAACTTATTACAGGAGGGTTGTCATGTTAAGTCTTTTCCTCCCAGGGTAGTAACAAGATTCTTTGCATTTGGTGGAGCCTGTGATTCTCCTGTGCAGCGATGAGAACAGGACACAGTTTCTTCAAGCAGTCCCACACACTCCAGTGGGAAAGTCCTGTTAACTGGATAGGTTTTCTACATGTGCACTTTATTGCTGTTACTGTTTTCTTCTTCATTTTTCACTTTGAGTTACAGACTTCCATTCCCGAACCTCTTGTCACTGATTTCCTCTGCTCCCATTCTCCCATGCCTCCTGGCTTACTTCTTCCAACCTGTCTAGGAACAATTCACCCTTTTAATAAAAGAGCACTTCCCAAAGGTTTCCTTTCAGCTTTTCCTCTAGCATGGAGATGAACTTGCATTCAAGCACACGTAGCCAGGGATTATCCAAAGCAAAAGTACATGCAAAGCACATAAACTATAGATCACTGGAACAGGTGCCATCATGCTCAGATGTAATGGGTCTCAGGAGTAATTCTTTGGCTCCCCTGATATATTTCTCCTTATAAATTGTGCAGGAATTGCCTCTTTGTAGCTCCTGCTCTTCCAGAGGGAAGAACTACTTATTACCACTTATTGCTTACTGAAGACTCATCCTCTCCTACTTGTTAACTTGCAAATGTGCTGTAGAATGTTAGCTTTAAACAAGATTTCAACCCCGTTTCTAGGATTCGCACCCTCAGAGCATATGCAACAGAATCTTGCCACGGACTTCACTTCTCTCACAGGCGTTTGGTCTGCGTGGTAACACAGCACTGCCTTGCTTTCTTGCCTTTGTAGCATTTCTTGCTTCTCTGCTGATATATGGAATTTGGAACTAGAAAAGACTGTCAGCATGAGAATAAATTGGTTACTGTCTTCTTGGTTACTTGCAGAGGAGAAATGGGTATGATGCATGGATCTTACACGTATTAGAAGGTGAGTCTGAGGGAATGTGACACCAAGGTTTTAAGTCAGAAAGTCCAAGGGACACAGCCCACATAATATTACATTTTTAGACTGCCCTGAAGCTATTTGAATCATATTCCAGTCATCCCAGAGCTCTGGAACCCCTAACACTGGCTGAGGAGGACAGTCTTGCCAAATTGACATTCAAACTGAGCAGCTTAACCTAGTGTAATTTTTCTGAGAGTATTTGGAGTACTTTTTTCCCCCTAGTTAATACTGTCATACTACAGAAAAATCACAACAGCTGCTGACTTATCAATTGGTGCGTTGATTAACTGGCCTATTGAATATGGATATAAATGTCTAGATCTCTGGTTCTAAGTGATGCTATAAGGGAATTTCCCGGCCACCTTGGTCTCAGATGATAGACAGCGAAATCATTACTGTTCATTTGTACACCTGTGTTCTAATTCTCTTTGACATTCAGCTTTCATATAGATATGAATATATGAATTTATAATTATTCTGTATATATTCCTATCTCTAATACTAAAAATAACCTATATTATATAGTTTGAAGATTTCTATTTTTTTTTAAATTAGAACATTTTCTCCTATTGTCTTCCATTTTTAAGTGACAGGCACCAGTATTTTCCTTTAGTTCTTTATATCCATCTCTTATTCTTCTCTCTTCCTCTTTTCTTTCTCTTCCCACCCATCCTCACCCCTATTCTACTACCAACTATCCCAGTTCAGTATGACAGTGATGTCTTCTCAACCACAAACATGTGAAGAAAGAATCCCATCGTTTCTGAGCTTCACTGTCTCCAAACCAGAAATGCTCACTTTCCTTTCAGGAACTTGTGTTAGAAAAAAAGGCAAGATGCACTTTTAACTAATGCTACAATTAACTGAGTGCCAAGAAAAAAAACAAATGCTTTGTAAACATTACCAATAATCTATTTCTATAAACTAAAGGAAACAACAACTTTCATACCTAAATAATCTTCTTATAACCCAAAACTAATGTTGGCTGACACTATTAAGGCGTTTTCATCTTACTGAGTGCTTGCTCTGTGTCAAGCATTGCACTGCAAAAAATGCATTATTTTGTTTAATCCTCACTGTGATGCTATGAAATCATTGTTAATAGTATTATTGCCATTTCTAAAATGAGGAAATTGAGATTTAGGATGGCTAAATAATTTATTCACAGTCAAAAAGCTAGTAAAACTGTAGAATTGAAACCTAGGTCAGACTCATTTTAAAATACATGGTTTAAACCTATGTACTCTAATGCCTTTGGGTCTTTTTAAAAAGATTTCAAAATATATTTTGAAGTAAAGATGAAAATAAAATTCTTGATCAATTGAAGTAATAGACTTTTTTTTTTTTTTTTTTTTGCCGAACTCCACTTACAAATGGAGTATATACCTACTTTTTTCCCCTTTTGAGACAGAGTTCCATAGAGATAATAAAAACAAAAAAAAAATTACAATCACTTGTTTGGTCATATTTTAAAGCAAACTTCTGACATTATATCACCTCAATTGTTAAATAATGCTGTAAGAATATCTACAAAATGTAGACACTTAATTATATAATACTATTACTCTAAGAAACTTAATGCTAACTTTTAATATATACTAACTGGTCCGTATTTAATTTTTTTTAAGTTAGGAGCAGTTCTATCCTGAACATTAGCAAGACTAGCCAACTGAGACTCTTATACCATAAGTGGATATTTAAAATTTTGTAATAAATATTTAACCACTAAATAGTTAAAAATTTAAAAACTATATCTCAACCTAATCAATTATGTTTATCTTTCTACCTCAACAAGTATACTTTTATATAATAATAAAACTTGAAAAATATGTATACAGCTATGGTTTTTATATGACTGAAAGTTTTAAAAATATAAAAAGATGACTATATATAATTATAACTGCATATGTCAGACTGTTCCTTGGTTAGCTGGTAATGTTGGAAGGCATAATAAAATACAGATATACGTAATTTATAATTTAGATATTCATTACATAAAGTTTATTTTTCTTGATTTACTTCAGCAAAAACATTGATTTTTATCATTCTGATTAAGTTTGTTCTGTATTGATAGGAATTATTTAAATAAATCATGTCATTTCTAAAGTATACAAAATTTAAATCTACTTTATCAAATGCTGTCAATTTTAAAATTTAAATTATTTTTGTTTTCCAAAATGTTACTTTTTGTATATTCTGTTAAGTATTAAAATTATAAAATACATAGTAACATTAATAAATATTAAAATTGTAATTCATTACTTACAGTCTGATATTTGTGTCTAATTTCTTAAAAATTTAATAGCCATTAACTTTTAATAAAACCATAACTATTCTCAATTCTTGCATTCAATGTCTATCTTGTTGCCAATGTAAAAAAACTGGTGTCAGACTTCACTTAAATTACCTCTAGATCTACATATTTCAAGTTTCAGAGTAACTATCAGTGGTTTCTTATTATAAAAATGCTGTCATCATAGGCAACTGCTGTACATTTCACACTATTTCATTCGTACCTTCAGAACCATGAATTAGAACAGAAAAATAAGCAAAATAAAGGACTCTCATCACTGCCGAGAAACAGTTCTTCATTATATTGTAAAATCTATTGCAGTCATACTATCTGGAAGGAACCATTTGACAAGTTAATTAATGTGTCTTTTCTGCCCATGAAGCACTTCTGCCTCTCAAATTCTTCCTGCTATAAAGCAGTGTCAATTTCCAGTGTTCACGCAGGCGTAATCCTCAAATCCTCACCGCATTCGGAGGCTGTCTTCTCTGATTTTAGACTACAAGACTAAAGACGTAGAGAAGCTTTTCCCTGGGGCCTGAAGAGAGTTGGCCCAAGAATACATGTTTAGAACTAAGGGCTCTGTGGTACCGGTGCTGAGAGCCAGATCTCAGATCTCAAGCCAGAGGTTTTATTTTGTTTTTGTCTGCTTTGTGTATGTTTGTGTTTTGCAGAAATGTCTAACTTCTCGGCCTAAGGAAGAGGACCCTTTGTCCAGATCAAGAGTTGATGGAGTCATAGGTTATTTTGAATGTCAGAGGATCGCCTGTTGAAAAAGCAGCCAATTCTAAAGCGTGGAAAAGTCCCTCCATGCTGTTTCAAGTTTAATCTAATCAGGACTTCCATATATGATTTATTTTTGTCCAATTTGTTTGGCAATGGTATATAATATTTCAAACCCCTTCTGTACTCTGCTAACCCAGAAGAGTAAATCAGCTGTGGAGTAGTGTCCATTGGGTCCCATCCAACACTGGACAATCAGACTAAAATATACTTATAATACAAAAAAAAAAGGAAGAAAGCTGTTCATCACTGCTTCTATGCAATTTTATTTTCCATTATACCAAGAAAACTCATCAATACAAAAGCAATAAAAGAGATTTTAGGAATGGAAATTACTCTGAAGATTTTGCAAGCAAATGCTTAAAAAATAAATTTTAAAAGACACCCATTTCCATTCCAAGAATGGGAGATTTATATTCACTAAAGGAAAACAAATGTGTGTCAAATTGCTACTTAATCCTTGTCCAGGCAGAATTCAATCAGGGCAAGGTGCCTGATCAAATTGCCATGGTGATCTATCGAAGTTATAAATATGACAATTTCTACCACAGAAAGAAATATGGGCTATCAATATATATGAGTATATGGATATTGAATGGGAGAAACAAGTTACAAAACTGTCTATTCTATTTCAGAGTCTACATTGTGTTAATGCAACATGAAAAGCCTTATGTTGACACAGAAATTCTGTTAAAATGTGTGCACGTACAATATGCACATAACATATAAATAAATATATGACTACGTTTGGATAAGTGCACCAGAAATCTTATACAAACAACCTGAGCCAAATTCAAGTAACAGTGAAAGTAATTAAAAAAAGGCACTGATTTATAAGAAATGACTTAAATATGTAAATATATTAAATTTGGAAATAAAAAGCTTAGTAGTATAATTACACTATTTTTTAAGAGCTTATTTGAGTTCAGGGTCACAGGTGGCTGGAGCCTCTTCCTGCAGTTCAGGACCCAAGGCAGAACCCACCCTGGACAGGACACCCTTCCAGAGCAGGGCACACTGACACACACCCCCACACTCACTCACACTGGGACAATGTAGACACGACAATTCACCCCATATGCACATCATTAGGACATGTGAAGGAAACGCGATCACCCTGAGAAAACCCACACAGGCATGGGGAGAATGCGCAAACTTCACGCAGACAGTGGCCCCAGGGTGGGGGGACTGATCTTTTTTCTCAACGTTGTCATGAAACGATTGAATGAAACATTATTCAAGGACCAGCTCTACTACAAAATCCAGTTTGCTAAACTCAGAGAACAAAAACATCTAATTTCCTATAAGCATTTCTAGTGAGACGAGGGAGTTGCAGTTTGACTCCTCTGTTGTATGTCTCATGTGCGCCTGCTCCAGAGATCCTATGCATAATGATGGCATTTCAAATTTAAAAAATTATAGTAACAACCATTGAATAAATATTGCTTCTTTTCCAATCAGATAGGAAAGTGATAAGACTATTATCTCACTCTAACAAGAACAAGAACAAAAAGCAAAAGAAGCTACAAAAATCATAATTTTGAAAACTCATTGAAGAACTGAGGACCCAAAATTAAGTTATTATCCAGAAAGGCCAAGTCCTTCATATGACAGAAGAGATCCATGGCTGCTCAGGGAGAAAATACGCCATGAAAGTGAGATGCGGATGAAGGTTAAGTAGGAAGTAAGTAGAAATTAGACACAGATTTAAAGAATTGTTAACAGGGACATGTGGGCTGCAATGGCAGATTAGAGTTTGGAAGAACGCCACCCACAGACCAAATCTGCACCCATCTGCCAGTTCTCACTCATGAGTGTTCACCAAGTGTAGGGAGTGATCACTAAAAGCAGGGGGAGTGGTGTCAAATAATGAGAGCTAAGAGATAGTTCCTTTGAGATGAGCAGGGACTCTTCAGAATGCAAATATCCCTCAGAAGAGGGGTATTAGGTGAAGGAATCAGAGAGAAATTTATTATCTATGGAAGATGGGAGAAGTCAAGGAGCTGATGAGAGAAACACACACACACAGACACACAGACACAGACACACACACACACACACACACACACACACACACACACCTGCTCATGGAAGACATTCATATTAATCACCACATTCCATCCTGCTGAGCCAGGTATGGCTTCAGAATCTTCTTCATCACCACGCCTGAGACAGACACTACCATCCTGGTGAGAAACTATTTGCCATCTTGTTCTGAATTTCCATTAGTGTGACCTTGCTTGATCAAGATTCTATAGCTATAAAGTGAGGAGCATAATATTTATGATTTAAATCAAGGAGTCAGGAGTACAGTACTAAAACCATCACGGCATCTTCTAGCTCCAAATGACACAGAGACCATGGGAGTTAAAATGAATTAGTATTTGCTGAGCTTTTTTAGTGCATTTGGTGGCATAGGCTGAATGTGAACAGTGATGCATTATTATTTTCAAAAAGTGTTTATTTGTTCACCTTTAGAAAACTGGAAAGAAAACAGGCAGCTTTTCTAAAATGATACTCAGTTCTGTGATTCTTTCAAATATGTGAAATCAAATTAAAACAAATATCCTTGTTTGTCATATTAAATAATTCTGTTTTTAAATAATCACTTTTTAAGCATTATTTCTTTTGTGGAAATAGACTTTCTAATATGCCTACCCTAAATTCACAATGTTAATATGTACTGCTAATATAGAAAACTCAACTTTTAGAACAAAAATGATTATTTGTGTGGCTGATTAGTTATCTCAGTCTAATTTCTTGCCATTTTGAGAGTTAAGTTGTTGGCTTTTTTTCCTCCAAGGTGACTAATTTGGTAGATAGTAATAGCCCTCTGGTCTTCTCAACTAGAAACAATCCTTTGTTGCAAATCAATTACTCATGCCAACAATTGTTAGATAAAAGTACAATGGTTGTCTGTGTAGATATAGTGGAAAAGTCAAATAAGAGTGAATAGAGTCAGAGAAAGCAATAGTCAGAGGAAGGAAGAGTGTATCTGCCATTTGTATACTCTTTTTTAAAATCTTTATTGTTGAAAGTATTATCGATATCACTCCCTTTCTCCCCATTGTCCCCCTCCACCTGGTTCCCTCCCTGCCCTAGGCCTTCACCACCCTATTGGCTGTGTCCATGGGTAATGCATATATGCATATGCATTCTTTGGTTAATCTCTTCCCACCTCCCTCGCCCTTCCCTCATTTGTATATTCTTAAAAATTGTTGCAGTGAACATTCAGCAAGAAAGAATAAATTTTCCTTCTTATGAATTTATTATTCTGAATATTAACAGAAGCATTTTGTTAGCTGAAAGTAAACAACCAATGAAATTTTAGCTATAGAATCCAAAATTTAAGACATTGAAATGTACTAAGATTAGAGAAATTAATATTTCCAGACTTCTCCTGCCATACTCACTACAACTTGAATCTCAACATAATCAACTCAACTCAAATGGAAACCTTTTTCTAATTTTGATAGCCCAGTATTTACTGCAAAGTTACTAAGCTTATTAAAGATACAATAAAAATCTGTCAAATTTCTTTAAAATGCAGGAAATGTTCAACTCTGCTGATTTTGGCAGATGAAATCATACTTGAAGAAGCTGGCTTATAGAAACTATCAATACCAACAGTGCATTTTAATAAGGATTCACCAACTGACTTTAAATGTCCTCAACCTCTCCCTAGACTGTGGATTTTCATGGCTCACCGATATCAGTATTCTCCTCTGGGCAAACAAACTGCACTCTCCAGCCTGCTTGTGGTCAGTCTGGGCTGAGGTGTCCATCCCAGAACCTTCCCTTTTCTTGATCAGCTCTGCATTGCAGGGTGTTGATCCCTGCAGCCTGTCATGCCCTGGCTGGCAGTAGTAACTTCAAGCTGGATTTGGCAAATGAGAGCTACTGAATATTAAAGGAGGGTGGAAAGGAAAATCCAGGGTGGCATTTACAGCAGTGGCTACATTTCTGCAGAGCTCTAGTTCCCACCAGACAGCCCCATCATGATTTCAGCTTCCAGTATGTAACATGACCTCGATCCTGGTAGCACTGCCTTCTCTAACTAGAGGATGTAAGAGTTTACTGTCATTGCTAATCCCTCAGGTGCCTTACTGTCCTTTGTTTGTCTTTTATCACCTGTGTAATGTCCTGTATTAAATTTCTTATGACCAATTCTTTGTTTTGGGTCCTATAAAATAGTTTCTTTCTATCTGATTGGACTCTGATGGATAACATCATATTTTCATGTATCAACCACATGGGCAGAAGTGACGAGTGTCATTTCCATTAGACCTTCCCATATATGATTTGCATTCCTTTTCCCGTTCTTCTGCTGAATAGAAAGGGCTGGGAGGATTTGTGAGGGAATAGTCCATACCCAACTGGCACACATTATATTTTTACATAAACAAGAGATTAACATTTATTAAGTTTCTGAGCTTTCAGGGTGTATCTGTTCCTGTATCTAGCGTTTACCTTAAATAATACAGGTGCCTTCCTGCTTCTATAATATTGGATCTCTACATTCACATGCAGAATAATTATATTTGTACACATTTTTCTAATATCCAAAATTAGAGTTTAATAACATTTATCAGGAATGTAATTTTGGGATTAATCCTCAATAACTATCTCTTGGAAAAATTGTTTAAATAGTAAAGTTGGATGTTGGTATATCTCATCTGTTCTTTAAGGTTAATCCTCCAAACTTTTATGAACCTATCTCACACTAAAATAGTCATTTTATTGTCTCTTCAAACACATTGACTTGAACAAATTTTTTTCTCTCAGCTATCAGTGAGTGTAAATGATCCAATGCTAGTAGGGTGTGTCAGTGGTATTAGGGCTTTCTCTTTTTTTCATCTTATTTGGCAAGCCTTATTTTTTGTCCTTGGGTTCCTTGTCAAAGATGCATCATATCCACACTCCAGCCTCAGGGAAGAGGGAAAGTAAGAGAAGGTAAGGACAGAGAGGTGGGGGAGGTTTCTTTTATTCTAGATGCACAAGCCAGAATTTGCATAAATCACTTCTGTTCACATCACATAGGCAAAACCTAGTCATGCAAGGGAGATTGGAAATGTGTCCCACCAAAGCTTCTGTTACTCTAAAAGGGGTAATAGATATGGGGATGGGAGGGCTGGAACAGAGGCTGCTTCTGTCATGGAGATTTGCAAAGTAAATGTAATCAGGCTATTAAAGAGTTCTGTAAAAAAAAAAAAAACAACCAAGAAGCAAGTGCTTCTCCATAACAAATACTAAAATAAAGAAGCTGAAAGATCTTACTGAAAAGGTAAAGCCATATTATAAATACACATTTTAAACTCATGTTCTGTTGACTTTAAAAAGCTATCAGTCCAGCCAGTGTGGCTCAGTGGTTGAGCATCAACCCATGCACCAAAAGGTTGCCGGTTCAATACCTGGTTGGGACACATGCCCACGTTGTGGGCCCAAACCCCAGTGGGGGGCATGCAGGAGGCAGCCAGTCAATGTTCTTTCTCATGGATATTTCTGTCTCTCCTTCTCACTTCCTCTCTCTCTATAAAGGAAAAAATCTATAAAGGAAAAAAAAAAAAAGCTATCAATTACATGATGTACTGCTATCTTACAATCACAAGGGGGAAAATGTTCCTAATTAAACTATAGCACAATGTTTTCGTATTATTTAGAATTTTTATTTTGTATTCGTTGCAATAAATCTTCTAGATTTATGTATATGGACACTTTAGTACATGTGTGCTGCTCTGTTTCCCGCCTCTCTACGAATGCAATAATTCTTTGTATTAAGGATGACTCACAGTGTATTCTTCCTGATGATATTTAAAAAGCCAATTCAAGTCAATGTATGTAGTACCAACAATGTGAATCATTCCATTGAAATGATAATATTATGAGCAGCTGTGGTCACGTTTTCCCATGAACAGTCAATACCTGATATATAACTACTACTACCTGGCAAAGAAATGATTAGAAGATGCATCCCAAACTTAGAGGTGTTGAAATGTTAAAAACAAAAAGTTCACCTTCAAACAAATGAAATACAGTAATGAGAAAGTACCATATGTGCCCTCCCACTGTGCCCCTCCCAACATCCACTCATTTCTGTTAGCTCTGTTTCTTTTTGAACAGCACAGGTTTTGTGAAGGAGGAACACGCCATCTTCTTTTTAAAAATTCAAATTCACTTTTGTTTTGTGATGAATATTTACATAATTTTTATTTTATAAATGTTGGCCATTGTTTCTATTTTTACATGTCACCTATAAGCATAGCGAGGAAGACTGATACATAGTAATAGAACAGAAGGTAAATGATAATACTTTTGACAGCAAAAATAGAAAGATGTGGCAATCCGCAATTGATATTGGGAGGGGACAAGAAAAGATGGAGGAATATTTAAGGTCACTAAGTCCCTCAATTTACATTGTGAAAATGCTGTCTTACATTGACAAATGAAAAAGACTTACTATATTAAATTAATCTTTAAATTTAATCCAGAAGCTGAAAAAGAAAAGCATGACTAGCAAAAATATGGGGTGGAGCAAAGGGAGAAGAGAAAGTATAGACCAAGTTAACTGAATTCTTCATCTTGAAGGATGGGAGATCAACAGATACAGTGTAAAGCTATTCCTTCTAGGGATTAGGTGAGGAAAGAGAGAAAAAGAGCTTTTTACTCTTTCATTGTATAACCCCTATGTTTTTGATTTTTATTTTTTTACTTTTTAATTTCAGTGATTACTTTTTTTTTTAAACCCTCACCGAGGATATTTTTCTATTTATCTTCAGACAGAGTGGGAGAGAGACAGAGGAAGATAAAGGGGGAGAGAGAGAAACATTGACCTGAGAGGGACACAGCAACTGGTTGCCTCCCACATGACCCCCACCCCTCCAGCAGGGCCGGGGACAAACCACAACTGAGCTTTGTGCCCTTGGCCGGAATCGAACCCGCAACTCATTGGTCTGCATGCCAACACTCTACTGCTGAGTCAAACCAGCCAGGGCAGTGATTACATTTTTAAAGTTATTTTTCATTCTTTTTCAAGAATAGCTGATTGTTTCTAATGATCACCTGCTTGTTCATTTTATATTCTATTTTTTATTTCTTTACAAATTCTATAAACATCTAACATTATTCTTTATCTGATAATTCCAATCATTAAAGTCTTTAGAGATCATATCTAATTTGTGGTTGCTTATTTGCTTTTGTTTGTTATTGATTTTATTTTCATTGTGAATTTATATTTTTAGTTTAGCTTTGAGAGAAGGGATTGTCCTAAAGGACAAAACTGGGTGTACTTTTCAGTGACATGCTTGACCTGGAACCTCTTTAGGCTCATTTAAGGATTTCTTCTGATCTCACGCCTCACAGTGAAATCTAGTTTTGGTCTCTTATTTCCAGAGTAAATCAGTATATATCCTGGAATAACATTTCACAGGCTTCAGTTTATTTTATCCTTGGGAATATTTCTTATCTCCTATAATTCCAGTGATTTAAGCAATACATCAAAAAGTGTACTTTAGCTTGAATTTTGTTGTATTATTGTGGGAGGGTCCTTCATAATATTCAGTCAGCTGTACTGCTAGAGGTAGAAGAATATTAAATTCTGTAATGATTTATTAGTTATCTATTACTGTGTTAACAACTTATCCCCAAAGTCGGTGGCTTAAAACAACAAAAATTAATTAGCTCATAGTTTCTGTTAGTCAAGAATTCCAGCATGGCTTCTGTGAGTACCTCTGGCTCACGGTCTCTCACAAAGCTTTAGTCAAGGTCTTGGCTGGACCTTCAGTCATTTCAAGGCTGGACTGGAGAAGGATGCTCGTCCAAGCTTGCTTACTGACTGAGGTCTTCATTGGCTATTGTCCAAAATCACCAGTTCCTGGTCACATGGACTTTTCTACAGTATGGCAGCTGGCTTCCCTCAGAGCAACCCAGAGAGAGAGCATGCTAGGAGGGGAACCATGATCTTTTTGTAACCTAATCTTGCAAATTGCATCCCATTACTTTGGCTGTAGTCTACTCAGAAGAGAGTCAGTAAGTCTGGCCCACACTCAAGGATTACACAGGATTAGGAGGGAGAAGTCACTGGGGGCCATTTTATAAGATGCCTACTGCAATGACAAAAATAAATAAATTTTAAGGGAGTAAATTTGGTATTTATGTAAATCACTTGCCAGTATTATAGACATATAGTATCTTTCCTTGAGTCCTTATTATTATATAACTCAACTGAATTTTCCACCACGAATCTCTCTTTTTTTAAATTCTGTATGCCTTTAAAATTATATTTCCTCTAAGATTCCAAAATGGTGATGGAGTAAATGGAAGCTACACAGACCATCTCCCAGGACCAAACTGGAATTACAACTAAAATAAAGACAAATCATTGGGGAAAAGCAACAGAAAAGCAGCTGGAGTGGACCCATATAACCAGGGACAGGAAAAAGAGACACTGAATCGAACCTGGTAGGTCTGCAGAGGCGTGATAGGGCAGGCTGGGAGCCTAAGGACACCAGCTGTTTTAGCTGTGAGCAGCGCCCTCAGGGTTAAAATCCCAAACTGGCTCCACAGTGCAGAAGGCCAGGACAGAGCATTAAATTAGCTACAGCCACTCACCTTGGACTCTGGGAGAGGGAGGGTGGACTAGACTGGAACTGTGTAGAGAGTCTCGGATTTGGAGGGCACTGAGAATTTTTGCCTAATCACTCCCTCACAGGACAGGGGCCATATTACTCAAAGAGCCCCTTTCCAGAGCCCCAGGGAGAAACAACAGCCCCTCCCTCTGGAATTTAACACCACCCAGTTGGGACAGAGAAATGCAAATTGAGGGTCATTAACAGCCAGTATCTGCCCCACCCACTGGAAATCCTCTTACCCTGAATACCTGAGGGACTTTTTCACTCAGCTGAGGGCTACAACCCAAGGCTCATAAAGTAACTGAGACTAATAACCTCCAGGCAAAAAGCTAGAGGATAATTGAACCTTTCCCGGGCTTGCAAATCTACCCAGGAAAGTAAGACTTGACAGTGGTGTTTAGTGTGGGTCCTCCAACACTCAACCAAACCCAGTAGAGGGAGCCACAAACAG
Organism: Tadarida brasiliensis; assembly: GCA_030848825.1. Taxonomy (NCBI): domain Eukaryota; kingdom Metazoa; phylum Chordata; class Mammalia; order Chiroptera; family Molossidae; genus Tadarida; species Tadarida brasiliensis. The sequence continues at coordinate 38,582,157 of CM061260.1, read as the reverse complement.
CCGAAACCAACACCCACAGGGAAAATTTGGCAGGCTCCAAAACCTACTGAGATAGCCAAAAAGGTGAAAAAGGAAACAAATGCCAAATGAAAGAACAAGAGAACTCTACTGCAGATGAGATAAATGAAATGCAGTTAAGCAAGTTATCAGAGGTAGAACTCAGAATAATAATATTGAGGAAGCTCAACACCATGAGTAAAGATATAGAAACATTGAAAACCAACCAATTGGAAATGAAGAATGACATAGCAGAAATAAAGAACACATTGGAAGGAGTTACCAGCAGAGTAGAAGAAGCTGAGGACCGGATCAGTGACTTAGAAGACAGGGTAGAAAAAATCAATCAATCAGAAAACCAAAAGGAAAAAACAACTAAAAAACAGGAAGACAGCTTAGGAGAACTGTGGGACAACTGAAAACATAACAGCATTCGTATCATAGGAGTTCCAGAAGAAAAAGAAAATGAGCAAGGGTTAGAGAATATATTTGAAGAAATAGTGACAGAAAACTTTCCTAACTTGGTGAAGGAAGAAGGCATTCAAGTTCAAGAAACACAGAGAGCCCCAAGTAAGAAGAACCCAAACAGGCCCACACCAAGACACATAATAACTAAAATGCCAAAAATTAAAGACAAAGAGAGAATCCTAAAGGCAGCAAGAGATAAGCAACAAGTTACCTACAAAGGAAACCTCATAGGGCTGTAGCTGACTTCTCAACAGAAACATTATAGGCCAGAAGGGAATGGCATGAAGTAATCAAGGTCATGAAAAACAAGGATCTGCATCCAAGACTACTCTACCCAGCAAGGCTATCATTCAAAATAGAAGGTCAAATAAAGAGTTTCCCAGACAAAGAAAAAGTCTAAGGGAATATATTAGCATCAAGCCAGCACTGCAAGAAATGTTAAAAGGACTGCTGTAATTAGCAGAAGAAATAAGAAGAAAAATATAACCACAATAAACAAAAATGGCAATAAATAAGTACATATCAATAATCACCTTAAATGTAAATGGATTGACCACTCCAATCAAAAGACACAGAGTAGCTGATTGGATAAGAAAGCATGACTCATATATATGTTGTTTACAAGAGACCACCTCACAACAAAAGACTTACATAGGTTGAAAGTGAAGGGATGGAAAAAAATCTTCCAAGCAAATGGAAAGGAAAAAAAAGCTAGGGTAGCAATACTCATATCGGATAAAATAGATTTCAAAATGAAGGCCATAACTAGAGACAAAGAAGGTCACTACATAATATTGAAAGGATCTATCCAACAGGAAGATATAACCTTGGTAAACATATATGCACCCAATATAGGAGCACCAAAATATATTAAAAATCTTCTGGAGGACTTCAAAGGAGAAATCGACAGCAATACAATCACAGCAGGGGACTTCAACACTCCACTGACATCACTGGATAGAACCTCTAGACAAAAAATTAACAAGGAAACAGAGACTCTAAATGATGCACTAGATCAAATGGATTTAATAGATATCTACAAAGAATTACACCCCAAAACTGCAGAATTCACATTCTTCTCAAGTGCACATGGGACATTCTCAAAGACAGACCACATGTGAGGACACAAAGTAAGTCTCCACAAGTTCAAGAAGACTGAAATCATATCAAGCATCTTCTCAGATCACAATGGCATGAAACTAGAAATCAATTGCAACAAGAACATGCAAAGACATTTGAACATATGGATGATAAATAACATGTTATTAAACAATGAATGGGTTACCAAGGACATCAAGGAAGAAATTTAAAAATTCCTGGAAACCAATGCAAATGAACACACAACAACACAAAATCTATGGGATGCAGCGAAAGCAGTTCTGAGAGGGAACTTCATAGCATTACAGGCCTACCTCAAGAAACAAAAAAAATTTCTCATTGACTATCTAACCTCACAACTTAAAGAACTAGAAAGCAAACAAAAGAAAACCCCAGAGCAAGTAAAAGGAAGGAAATAGTAAAGATTTGAGCAGAAATAAATGATATAGAGACCAAAAAAAAAAAACAATTCAAAAGATCAATGAAACAAATAACTGATTCTTCGAAAAGATAAACAAAGTTGATGGACCCTTAGCTAGACTCACCAAGAAACAAAGAGAGAGAACCCAAATACACAAAATCAGAAATGAAAGAGGAGAGTAACAACTGACACCACAGAAATACAAAGGATCATTAACAAATACTATGAACAAGTATATGGCAACAAATTGGACAATCTAAGCAAAATGGACAAATTTCTAGAAACGCAGAGTCTCCCAAAACTGAACCGGGAAGAGATAGAAAACTTGAACAGACCAATAACAAATAAGGAAATTGAAGATGTAATGAAGACTCCCCCAGCAAACAAAAGCCTAGGCCTGGATGGCTTCATGGGGGAGTTTTACTGAACATTCAAAGAAGAACTAACACCCATTCTCCTCAAACTATTCCAAAAAATTAAAGAAGGAAGACTTCCAAACTCGTTTTATGAGGCCAGCATAATTCTAATTCCAAAACCAGATAAAGACACTACAAAGAAAGAAAACTACAAGCCAATATCCCTGATGAACATAAATGCCAAAATTCTTAACAAAATACTAGCAAATCAAATCCAGCGATACATTAAAAAAATTATTCACCATGACCAAGTGGGATTCATCCCAGGAGTGCAAGGCTGGTACAATATTCACAAATCAATAAATGTGATACACCACATAAACAAAATGAAAGATAAAAGCCATATGATCATATCAATAGACGCTGAAAACACATTCGGGAAAATCCAGCACCCATTTCTGATAAAAAACACTCAGCAATGTAGGAATAGAGAGATCATATCTGGACATAATAAAGGCCATATATGAAAAACCTACAGCCAACACCATACTCAATGGGCAAAAACTAAAAGCATTTCTCTTAAGAACAGGAATAAGACAGGGGTGCCCACTTTCACTACTCTTATTTAACATAGTACTGGAATTCTTAGCCACAGCAATCAGACATAAAGCAAAAATAAAGGGGATCCAAATTGGAAAGGAGGAAGTGAAACTGTCATTATTCGCAGATGACATGATATTGTACACAAAACCCTGAAGACTCCATCAAAAATCTACTAGATTTAATAAACAAATTTGGCAAGGTAGCAGGATACAAAATTAACAATAAATCGATGGCATTCTTATACACCAATAATGAACTCACATAAAGAGAAACTAAAAAAAAATCCCATTTACCATTGCAGCAAAAAAATTAAGATACCTAGGAATAACCTTAATCAAAGAAGTAAAGGACCTATTTGCAGAAAACTACAGGATATTGAAAAAAAAAAATAGAGGAAGATATAAGAAAATGGAAGCACATACCTTGTTCATGGATTAGAAGAATTAACATCATTAAAGTGTCCATACTACCCAAAGCAATCTATAGATTCAACACAATCCCCATTAAAATACCAATGACATATTTCACAGAACTAGAACAAATACTTCATAAGTTCATATGGAACCAAAAAAGACCCCGAATAGCCACAGCAATCTTGAAAAAAAAAAAGACAAAGTAGGAGGGATCACATTACCAGATATCAGATTATACTACAAAGCCATTGTAATCAAAACAGCCTGTACTGGCACAAGAACAGGCAGTTAGATCAATGAAACAGAACAGAGAAACCAGAAATTGACCCAAGACATTATACTCAATTAATATTTGACAAAGGTGGCAAGAGCATACAATGGAGTAAAGACAGCCTCTTTAATAAATGGTGTTGGGAAAATTGGAAAGCTACATGCAAAAAAATGAAACTAGACCACCAACTTATCCCATACACGAGAATAAACTCAAAATGGATAAAATACTTAAATGTGACTCGTGAATCCATAAAAATCCTAGAAGAAAATGTAGGCAACAAAATTTCAGACATCATATGCAGCAGAATTTTCACTGATACAATGCCTAAGGCAAGAGAAACAAAGGAAAAAATGAACACATGGGACTACATCAAACTAAAAAGCTTCTGCACAGCAAAAGAAATGACCATCAAAATAGAAAGGGAACCCACTATATGGGAGAGCATAATTGCCAACAATACATCAGATAAGGGTTTAATTTCCAAAATATATAGAGTGCTCATACAACTCAACAAAAGGAAGACAAAGAACCCAATTAAAAAATAGGCAGAGGACCTTAATAGACACCTCTCCAAACAGGACATACAAATGGCCAAGAGATATATGAAGAAATGCTCAACTTCATTAATCATCAGAGAGATGCAAATTAAAACTATGAGGTATTACCTCACACCTGCCAGAATGGCTGCCATCAACAAATCCTCAAACAACAAGTGCTGGCGAGGGTGTGGAGAAAAGGGAATTCTAGTACACTGCTGGTGGGAATGCAGACTGGTGCAGCCACTATAGAAAACAATATAATGGTTTCCTCAAAAAATTAAAAATTGATCTGCCATTTGACCCAGTAATCCCACTTCTAGGAATATATCCTAAGACACCTGAAACACCAATCAGAAAGAATATATGTACCCCTATGTTCATAGCAGCACTATTTACAATCGCTAAGATCTGAAAACAGCCCAAGTGTCCATCAATAGATGAGTGGATAAAAAAGCTGTGGTACATATATACAATGGAATATTAATGCAGCTGTAAGAAAGAAAGATCTCTTATCCTTTGAGATCACATTGATGGACCTCGAGAGTATTATGCTAAGTGAAATAAGCCAATCAGAGAAAGACAAATATCACATGATTTCACTTATTTGTGGAATATAATGAACAAAAAAAGCTGATGAACAAAATAGACCCAGAGACATAGAAAGGACTATGGTTCAGACTGACAAACTTCAGAGGAGGGTGGTGGGGGGAGGGATGAGATAAACCAAAGAACTTATATGCATGTATGCACAACCAATGGACATAGACAACAATGCTGGGGGTGGAGTGGGGGGTGGGATGTGGAGGAGGATGTCTATGGGAGGAAAAGGAGAAACATCTGTAACAAAAATAAATAAAAGTTGAAAAAGAAAAAAATATATACCTTTATAATTAAAGCTGCTTTTCAAAATCTTAAAAAATAAATAAAATCATATTTCCTCTATGAGTTATATTTTCATCATGTAACTCCTCTTCCATGAAGCTTTTTTTTTGTTGTTGTTCTTGATTTCTAATCTCCTTTGTTTTTCTGATATATTCTACGTGATCAACCTTATTTGTCTTCTTCCTAGGAAACACTTCTCCTTAAACTGGTCTATTCCTCGCCACATCCCTGTCTTTATTCAGGTTATTTGACATGCCTGCTTGACTTTTCCTATTCCTCGCTTCTTAAATATTCTCATAATCTTCAAGATCTAGTTCATCCCATCTCTTCTACCTAGGCTCTCTCTGCTTCCCAGCTCATAGAGTGATGTTTTATTACTTATATCACTCATTTGACAGTTAATCACATACTGTTTTGTGACAGTTCTTTTATAAATATTGTTTTCACCTCCCACTGGTATTTCATGTAAATGTGTATTTTATCGGAAAGGTTGTTAGTATCTAAAAGCAGAAATTGGTTTTCTAGAATATGTATATCAATCAAAATGTACCTAGCATAGAGATGTCACTCAAAAAAATATCTCAAACATTGACTTAGAGAAAAATAAAATCAAACTTTCACCATTAAATGTATTTTAACCTACTAGGCATCTGAGGTTTAATTTACCCAACTTATCAATGAACCTTTTTTTTTATTATTCTAACAAAATAAATTTTTTATTGGATACTTAAATATAGGAAAAAATTTGTATTAAAACCAAAACAGTAATTAAAATCAATAATGAATAAAAATCAATGATGACGGTGTTGCAAAGTTCACATGGAATTAAAAAGATCTTCAGAAAAATCAAACTTAATGCTTAACCTTTGTGATCTTAGTTTTCATGGCTGCGAGTGCCCCATTTTCTAAGTGTAGACATCCCTAAAGATAGGAGAGGAAAACAAGGGGCTAGTCGTACATGAAACATGAGTAGGAAATAGCCTGAGAGGATTCTAATTTATTAAATAACCTCAAAAAGACAGAAATAATAATAAATAATCCTATTCTCACTTATGAAGCAAAGATCAGGTTAAAATGTTGGTAGTCGAGTACTCTGTGACACAGCAAGCCAGCGTTACAGCCTCCCAGTTCATGGACAGGGATGGTTTGCATGTCACCTTTTTGGAGGATGACTCAAAGCAAGGACACAGAAAAGGAAATGGTAGGTTAGCCATACTTCAACTTTAAAGACTCCTTTTGAAGGTACCTTCACAAAGTCTAGAAACCTTTCCATCTTACTTCTTTTACAAATTGTGCTTCAGGAAGTCACAGCAGGATACTAAGAATCTCAGCTACTTTAAGAAAACAGATGAACAGCACAATGAGAAAAAGTAAAGTTTTCTCTTTACAAAACCCAATCTAGTTTTGAAAAAAAGGGAAATCTTACTAGGTGACAATGTGTTAAGTGAGTTGCCCAAGGACAGAGAATGACTCATAGCAAGGCTAAGAATAACATGGCTTTTACACCCTAGAAAACTTTTATTTAGAATAAAAATTTAAAACCTCTGTGTAATTTCAAAAGTGTTCTTATGTGTTTCATTGAAAAGTTTCTTTTCTTTCTCTTTAAATTTAAGGTAAGCGTTTGCAAAAATGTTATGCTAAATGAGATGGCATTGATCTCAGGATATAGAAGCCTTTAATATAGAGAGCTGAAAGGAGAGGAAAATGGGGAGTGAGAATTAAATGAAGTTAACATTTATAATTTTGATATGGTTGGACTACTCTAAAGGCCATTTATTTTAGAGAACATTATCAGGTAGTACAAAGAGTATAAGTTCTAAGATCAGAAAATGAGTTCAAATGACTGGACTGTTCTATGAAAGCTGGATAAGTCACTTAGTCTGAGGTTTAAGGTCTTCTTTTTGATTATTATTATTTTTTTTATCCTCACCCGAGGATATTTTTTTTTGTTCAGATAAAGTGGGAGGGAGAGAGATAGATAGATAGAGAGAGAGAGAGAGAGAGAGAGAGAGAGAGAGAGAGAGAGAGAGAAACATCGATGTGAAAGGGACATATCGAGTGGCTGCCACCCGCACGACTCAACCAGGGCCGGGGACAAACCGCAACCGAGGTACGTGCCCTTAGCGGGAACCGAACCTGGGTCTCTCTGGAGATGCTCTAACCGCTGAGCCAGACCGGTCAGGGCTTTAAGGTCTTCTTTTTGGGTGTAATTAGCATAACATTATATTAATTTCAGGTATGCAACACAATGGTTCAATATTATTCCATATTGTGAAATGATCTCCACAATAAGTCCCCTTAACATCTGTCATCATACATAGTTAAATTTTTTTTCTCATGATGAAAACTTTCAAGATCCACTCTCTTGCTATCTTCAAATATTCAGCGTATTATTACTAATTGTAGTCACCATGCTCTACATTATATCCCATGACTTATACATTTTATAACTGGAAATTTATAGCTTTTGACCCTCTTAACCAGTTTCACGTACCACTCTATCACTGACCTCAGGCATCCATCAATCTCTTCTCTACATTCATGAGCTGTTTTCTGTTGTTGCTGCTATTGTTGTTTGGGTTTTTGTTTCGTTTTGCTAGATTCCACATATGTGAGATCATGGGGTATTTGTCTTTCTCTGCCTGACTTATTTCACTTAGCATAATGTCCTCAAGATCCATCCATGTTGTCACAATAGCAAGATTTTATTGTTTTCTTACGGCTGAATCATATTCCATTGTATATAGATATCACATTTTCATTGTTCATTCATTCATTGATGGAAATTTAGGTTGTTTCAATGTCTTGGCTATTATAAACGAGCTTCAAGGTCTTTATCCATAATTTAGATTACAATGCAGCCCAATAGAGCTATTGTATGTAAAAATCCTTTGTAAATTCTAAAGCCTACATACATATTAAGCCATCTTTGGCCCCAAGATTTTATAACTTTTCCCTAATGCGGAAAATGATAGGAGCTAGCTCTAGGCAAAACTGTAAATCAGACCAAATTAGATTTTATGTTTCACCTGTTTTATTATTTTCATCCATGTCTGCTGTTACTGTGAATATTCAAATGCTCTCTCTCCTTCCATCACCTCCTCCCTTTTCTACACTCAACTAAGATGCAGAGAAGGTGTCCATATCTGTGTATGTGTACTCCTATATTACTGTATAGGGACAACGACTTATGGAAGAAACACAAGATCTTCCTTTCTCCTGGTAGCAATTTATCAGTGGGCTCCAAAAAATAGTGTCCCCTTTGCATATCCCAGAAAATTTGCTAATATGGACAGATCATGGACAATCTGAAACAAAAGACACATCACAGAAGAAATTGAGTTTTGGGGGAAGTTAAAAGATTTTACAGCACTACTCACAGAATAAAACAGCAACCGCTGGCACGTGTCCTGTACCTACTTTCTATTTTATATATCTAAACTGCTTAAAGATCATGTCTGGGCACGTGGCTATGTTTGTAGGACTCTCATTAATGTTAATGGAGTTGCCTAATAGTGTTCATTTTTATACATGGAACTCCAATAGATATTAAATAGCAATTTGAAGTAAAATATAATTTAGCCAGATTTACGTTCATAGGGTGAATGATTGCCAAGGCATATTTTCACTTTTTGTCCTGGAGACATTCTCAGTGTATGAAAAGCAACTGTTTCTGAAATATGTAGAAAATTAAGTGAAACAGTAAAAAACAGCCTGCTATAATCTGAGTGACTTATCCTGGTGATGCTATTAGATTTAAGCAACTTTAGTCTCCAGTATTTTTCTGATTGCCATTTAAAATGCATTTGAAGCCCAGCCGGTGTGGCTCAGTGGATTGAGCAGGTCCCTGTTTGATTCCTGGTCAGGGCACATGCCAGGTTGCAGGATCGATCCCCTGTGGGGGGTGTACAGGAGGCAGGCGATCAAGGTTTCTCTCTCACATCATTGTATTTTTTGTTGTTGCTGACAGTATTACAGATGTCCCCTTTTTTTCCCCCATTGACCCTCTCCTCCTTGCTCCCACCTCCTTCCTGCTTTCCCCAATCTAATGTCTGTGTCCATTGGTTGTGCATACATGCATATACATTCTTTGGTTTATCTCTTCCCACCCCTCCACCCCCCCATACCTCTGAGGTTTGTCAGTCTGTTCTCTGCTTTCATGACTCTGGATCTATTTTGATCGACAGCTTATTTTGTTCATGATGTTCCATAAATGAGACCATGCCATACCCGTCTTTCTCTGACTGGCTTATTTCATTCAGCATAATACTCTCCAGGTCCCTCCATGTTATCTCAAAGGGTAAGAGATCTTTCTTTCTTATAGCTACATAGTATTCCATTGTGTAAATGTACCACAGCTTTTTTATCCACTAATGTACTGATGGACACTTGGGCTGTTTCCAGACCTTAGCTATTGTAAATAGCACTGCTATGAATATAGGGGTGCATATATTCTTTCTGATTGGTGTTTCAGGTGTCTTAGGATATATTACTAGAAGTGGAATCACTGGGTCAAATGGAAGTTCCATTATTAATTTTTTGAGGAAGTACCATATTGTTTTCCATAGTAGCTTCACCATTTTGCATTCCCACCAGCAGTGTACTAGAGTCCCTTTTTCTCTACATCCTAGCCAGCACTAGTTTTTTGAGGATTTGTTGATGGCAGTCCTTCTGACAGGTATGAAGTGATATTTCATAGTCATTTTAATTTGCATCTCTCTGATGATTAGTGATGTTGAGCATTTTTTCATATGTCTCTTGGCCATTTGTATGTCCTATTTGGAGAAGTGTCTATTCAGGTCCTCTGCCCATTTTTTAATTGGATTGTTTGTCTTCCTTTTGTTGAGTTGTATGAGTACTCTATATATTTTAGAAATTAACCCCTTATTTGATGTATCATTGGCAAATATGTTCTCCCAGAGGGTGGGTTCCCTTTTAATTTTGATGGTTGTTTCTTTTGCTGTGCAGAAGCTTTTTAGTTTGATGTAGTCCCCTTTATTGATTTTTTCTTTTGTTTCTCTTGCCCTTGGCAATGTATCACTGAAAATTCTGCTATACATAATGTCTGAGATTTTTCTGCCTGCATTTTCTTCTAGGATTTTTATGGTTTCATGAGTGACATTTAAGTCTTTTATCCATTTTGAGTTTATTCTTGTATATGGTGTAAGTTGGTGGTCTAGTTTCATTTTTTGCATGTAGCTGTCCAATTTTCCCAACACCATTTATTGAAGAGGCGATCTTTTCTCCATTGTATGTTTTTGCCTCCTTTGTCAAATATTAATAGTGCATACTAGCTTGGGTCAGTTTCTGGGTTCTCTGTTTTGTTCAATTGATCTAACTGCCTGTTCTTGTGCCAGCACCAAGCTGTTTGATTATGGTGGTTTTGTAGTATAACTTGATATCTGGTATTGTGATCCCATGTTATTCTTCTTTTTCAAGATTGCTCTGGTTATTTGGGGTCTCTTTTGGTTCCATATACATTTTTGGAGTGTTAGTTCTAAATCTGTGAAATATCCTGTTGATACTAAAATAGGGATTGCTTTGAATCTGTGGATTGCTTTGGGTAGTATGGACATTTTAATGATGTTGATTCTTCTGATCTATGAACATGGTATACATTTCCACTTTTTTATATTTTCCTTTCTTCCTTTTTTCAATGTTCTGTAGTTTTCTCAGAAAAAAAAGAGTTTGTAAGTCTTTTTTCCTCTTGAATTTTTTGGAATAGTTTGAGAAGAATGGATGTTAGTTCTTCTTTGTATGTTTGGTAAAACTCCCCTGTGAAGCTGTCCGGACCTGGGCATTTGTTTGCTGGGAGTTTATTGATTACTGCTTCTATTTTCTTCGTTGTTATTGGTCTGTTCAAGTTTTCTGACTCTTTCTGGTTCAGTTTTGGAAGACTGTGTGATTCTAGAAATTTGTGCATTTTGCCTAGATTATCCAATTTGTTGGCACATAATTGTTCATAGTATTTTCTAACAATCCTTCTTCTGTGGTGATAGTTGTTACGTCTCCTCTTTTGTTTCTGATTGTGTTTATTTGGGTCCTCTCTATTTGTTTCTTGGTGAGTCTAGCTAAGGGTCCATCAATCTTGTTTATCTTTTCAAAGAACCAGCTCTTTGTTTCATTGACCTTTTGAATTGTTTTTTTAGTCTCTATGTCATTTATTTTCACTCTGACCTTTGCTATTTCTTTCCTTCTACTTGCTCTGGGTTTTTCTTTTTGTTTGCTATCTAGTTCTTTAAGTTGTAGGGTTAGATAGCCTATTAGGAATTTTTCTTGTTTTTTGAGGTGGGCCTGTAATGCTATGAACTTCCCCCTCAGGACTGCTTTTGCTGCATCCCATAAATTTTGTGTTCTATGTTCATTTTCATTTATTTCCAGGAATATTTGTATTTCTCCCTTGATCTCCTTGGTAACCCATTTATTGTTTAATAACATGCTATTTAGCCTCCATGTGTTTTAATGTTTTTGGGTATTTTTATTGTAATTTCTAGTTTCATGCCATTGTGATCTGAGAAGATGCTTGATACGATTTCAATCTTCTTGAACTTGTAGAGACTTAGTTTGTGTCTTAACATGTGGTCTATCTTTGAGACTGTCCCATGTGCACTTGAGAAGAATGTGTATTCTGCAGTTTTGTGGTGTAATTCTCTGTAAATATCTATTAAATCCATTTGATCTAGTGCATCATTTAGAGACTCTGTTTCCATGTTAATTTTTTGTCTAGAGGATCTATCCAGTGATGTCAGTGCAGTGTTGAGGTCCCCTGCTATGATTGTATTGCTGTCGCTATCTCCTTTGAAGTTCTCCAGAAGTTTGTAAACATATTTGAGTGTTCCTATATTGGTTGCATATATGTTTAACAAGGTTATGTACTTCTGTTGGATAGATCCTTTTAATATTAAAGTATGTAGTGGTCTTCATTGTCTCTTGCTATGGCCTTCATTATAAAGTCTATATTATCAGGTATGCGTATTGCTACCCCAGCTTTTTTTCATTCACATTTGCTTGGAAAACTTTTTTCCATCCTTTCACTTTCAACCTGAGTCTTTTGTTGTGAGATGGGTCTCTTGTAAACAACATGTATATTATTCATGCTTTCTTATTCATTCTGCTACTCTGTGTCTTTTGATTGGAACATTTAATCTATTTATATTTAAAGTTATTATTATTTTTATTATTATTTTAATCCTCACCCAAGGACATTTTTTTTTTTGCATTTATCCTGAGATAGAGAAGGAGGGAGAGAGGGAGGAAGAGAGAGAGAGAAACATCGATGTGAGAGAGGCACATAGAGTGGTTGCCACCCACACGACCCCAACCAGGGCCGGGGACAAACTGCAACCAAGGTACGTGCCCTTAGCAGGAACTGAACCCGGGACTCTGGTCCACGGGCTGACGCTTTAACTGCTGAGCCAAATCGGCCAGGGCTTAAGGTTATTTTTTATATGTACTTATTTATTGCCATTTTTATTTATTATGGCTATGTTTCTCTATTTCTTCTGCTTATCACAGCAGTCTTTTTAACATTTCTTGCAGTGCTGGTTTGGTGCTAATATAGTCCCTTAGCCTTTTTATGTTTGGGAAGCTCTTTATTTAAACTTCTATTTTGAATGATAGCCTTGCCAGGTAGAGTAGTCTTGGATTCAGATCCTTGTTATTCACTACCTTGAATACTTCATGCCATTCCCTTCTAGCCTGTAGTGTTTCTGTTTAGAAATTAGCTGATAGCCTTATGGGGGCTCCTTTGTAGTTAACCTGTTGCTTTTCTCTTGCTGCTTTTAAGATTCTCTCTTTGTCTCTAATTTTTGGCCTTTTAATTATGATGAGTCTTGGCATGGGCCTCTTTTGGTTCTTTTTACTTGGGGTTCTCTGTACTTCCTGGACTAATAACCCTTTTTCTTTCACCATGTTAGGGAAGATTTCTGTCACTATTTCTTCAAATATCTTCTCTAACCCTTGCTCACTTTCTTCTTCTTCTGGTATTCCAATGATATAGATGTTGCTATGTCATGTTGTCACATAGCTCTCTTAAACTGTCTTCCTGTTTTTAAATTGTTTTTTCTTTTTGGTTCTCTGATTGAGTGATTTTTTTTCTATGCTGTCTTCTAATTCAGTGATCCGATCCTCTAATCTGCTGGTTATTCCTTCAAATATGTTCTTTATTTCTGCTATGTCATTCTTCATTTCCACTTGGTTGTTTTCATTTTCAATTGGTTTATTTTCATTGTTTCTATATATTTACTCATGTTACTGAGCTCTTTACTCATGCTGTTGAGCTTTATCATAATCATTACTCTGAACTCTACATCTGATAACTTGCTTAACTCCGTTTCATTTAGCCCTTCTTCTGTAGAATTTTCTTGTTCTTTCATTTCAAATTCTTTTTTCTTTGTTTCACCATTTTGACTATCTCAGCAGGGTTTCGAGCCTGCCAAAATTTCCCTGTGAGTATCGATGTTTCACTGATTGTAGCTCCCTCTGCTGGGTTTGGATGAGTATGGAAGGGACCACACTGAAAAGCAATGTCTAGTCTTATTTTCCTAGGGCCAGACAAAAATTCAGTTACCCCAGAGCTTTTGCCTGCAGGCTGACTATTAGTCTCAGCAACTTAATGACCCTTAGGTGGTAGACCTCAGCTGAATGAAAAATCCCTTAGGTGGGCAGGGTAAGAGGATTTCCAGTGGGTGGGACAATTGTTTTCCCCTGGGCTAAAGCTGTTTTGAGAATGCAGTTTATGCAGCATTGGTTAATGACTTAGGACTGGAGCCCGGACAGCTGCTTTCTCATCTCTGACCCCAGAGCCTCGAAACCCAATGACCACTTGCAGGGCCTAAGGGTCAGTGCACCCAGACACTTGTCTTTGCCTGCAGGCTGGTTGGTAGTCTCTGGCAGTTAATTTAGCCTCAGGTTGCACTTCTCCTGGCCAGGAAGGGTTAAATTCCCAGGGGAGGGGCAGTTGCTTTCCTCCCTGGGCTATAGCTGCTTTGATGGGAGCCTTCTACCCTAGAAGGATGGTTCCTGCAGTGTGGGTTAATGGCTTAGCACAGGGACCCAGGCTTAGCCTTCACAGTTCAGTCCCCACAGCCCCGAAACCCAACAACCAAGAGCCAGTTCCAAGGCTCAAAGCCTTCAGAGGCTCTTCTCTGCCTACTGGCTGGTGGGTAGTCTCTGGCTGTTAATGAGCTTCAGGTTGCACTTCTCCTGGCCAGGTAAATTTAAGTTCCCAAGGGAGGGGCAGTTGTTTTTCCCCTGGTCTAAAGCCACTCTGATGGGAAGAGGCTTCTTGAGGAAGATGGCTACTGCAGCATGGAGGAACGACTCAGCATAGGGCTCCTGGTGGCCTCCATCCCTGCTTTCTCCCCAGCACCATGAACCCCCAATTCTCCTCACATAGCTCCCATCCAGTCTTTCCTTCCTCTGCCACAGTGCAAGGTGAGTGGCTGTAGCTGTAATTTAGTGCACTGGTTCTTCAGGGAAGTGCCAGCGTTCCCTGTGCATGACAGAACCTCTGCTCTGGCAATTTTCTCTGCCAGGTGTTGTGGGTGCCTTTCCCTATTCTTCCACTCTGTGCTGGGGAGCCAGCTTGGGGCTTTACCCCCCGACTTCTCAGAAGGAGCTAAGATAGCCCTTAGCTATTGTCTGTGGGAACCCAGCCAGCCCTCTTGTGCCTCTGCACCTCCTACCAGGCTCAATTTGGGGTTCTCTTTATGTCTTTGGTTATAAGGGTTCTGTACAGCTGCTCTTCAGTTGTTTTTTCCAGATGACTTATCTTTATTTCAGTTGTAATTCTAGTTTTGTCCTGGGAGACAGTCTGTGTAACTTCCATTCACTCCACTGCCATTTCCCCCCCTCATATCAATGTTTCTATCTCTTTCTTCCTTCCTCTCTCTCTAAAACATCAATAAAAACATATTTTCTTAAAAATAATAAGCCTGGCCAGTGTGGCTCAGTGGTTGAGTGTTGACCCATGCACCAAAAGGTCGCCAGTTCGATTCCCAGTCAGGGCACATGCCCAGGATGTGGGCCTGATCCCTAGTGGGTGGCACGCAGGAGGCAGCCAATCGATGTTCTCTCTCATCAATGCTTCTATCTCTCTCTTCCTTTTCTCTCTCTAAAAAAAAAAAAAAAAATCAATAAAGAAAAAAATTTTAATAATAAAGAAATAAATAAAATGCATTTTAATAATAACTACACATGCCAACTAAGACTTCCATACTGTTCTTGTACCAAGAAATCGAATAGTAGTATTTATATAGACTCTAGAGGATTCAGCAATTTTTTTCCTACCTCATATCTGTTATTTCCAAAACCACTTGCTTCTAACATAAAATATTATAATTTTGACATTAGTGAAACTGCTTCATAAGTGGATTGTTATTAATATCATGTGCTTAAATATCATCAATATGTTTATTATTTTTCATGTACCATATGTACCCCTATTTTTCTCCAACTCCACAGGTCCTAATAAATATTTATGCCCATAATTAAAGTTTATAAGTAATAATGGACTTTATAAATTACATGTGAACAAGTATAATTTGTTTGTTGACTTTCAATAGTTGTCTTGTAACAATTTTAAAAATTCACTTCCTATTGCTTGTAATATGTGTCCCTTCATTGGGAAAGTGCTACATCTATCTCCAACTAAAATATGTTTATGTACAATAAATTTCCATTGACATTATGGCAATTTTCATTCATGTACTATTTGAATATTTTTTAAAGAAACATTTCCAATTTTCACTCATAAATTAGTCAAAACAGCAAAAATACATTTACAGAGCCACACATCAACAACAAAACAGGAAGGAAACAAAATATTCTAGAGACATCTTGAAAAGTTTCAAAGGAATACACATGAGGATAAAAGTCAGTTAAACAGTGGTTGCACAGCAGATTATATTTATTCCTGCTTTTTCTCAATAAAGTCTTCCTTATATTTGCCTTTCTTTTCTCCAACTTGTTGAGATTTGGCTTTGCGTTCAGGAATTTTTTCCCAATCTTTGTCCAGGTTTAGCCTGGTGAGAACCACCTTGCTCGGGTGAATGCTCACGTGGACAGTTGTGCGGTTAGCCTGTTCATGCTGCACCTGCTCCATGTAGATAGCATATTTCTTTCTGTACACCTGGACTACCTAGACGATTTGCTGATGCTTGTAGTGTCCTCAACCCACCTGAACCTCGTCACCCATGTGGATGGGCATGGAGTGGATGCCATACTTTTGCCCCAGCTCCTTGGAGAGTGGGATGACATGATCTTCTGATGCACGTGTCAGAGGGCATCGAAGTGGCATTTGCGGTTTTTGCTGCGGTCTGAGGTCACGAAGTAGTCGATCGTCCTGGTGACTGTCTACCTGGTGTTGGAAGTGCTCTATTCCACCATTTTTTGATAGTCATGTTATGTTTCAAACATGGCTGCCTAATTGTTACAATTTGTAATTTATTTACTTCTAGTTTTACAAATTTCATAAGAAAGTCTTGGTGAGCACCTGTCTTTGAAAACTAAAATTCCTATGTAGACATTTTATTTGAAGATGTGAAGTTCCTTGTCTCCATGTCCCTCAATTCCGCCTCTCTGTCCAGGAGCTTTGCCTGGCATACCCCAGCCTTGAATAAGGCTCACTGCCTGCTTTCTGAGCCTCTACATCAGCACTCTGAGCTCTAATGCAGAAAATCACACAACTGCTCAGCTTGATTCCAATTCCAGTTAATGGCTTGCGCATCCACTGGGTGCTCACATCTGCTTGGCAAACCTTCTGTTCCTAGGCACCGTCTCTCCCAACCTCTAATTGGCAATTTCAAACGTTGTCCCTCTCCTCACACCTTCCACCCCACCTCCTGATCTGTCACTCTTAACACAAGACATCTCCTCCTATTTGAAGAGAGAGAGAGAGAGTCTTTTAACACTCCTTACTACTGAGTGGTCCACTTCCCTTACCTGACTGCCCGTCCTATTCCCTGGACCCCTGATACCTGACCTTCTCAGAGAGCATGCTCTCACACTCTGGCCCTTTAACCTCCTGCTTTTGCAACACCCCTGTACCTTTTATAGCTTCCTTCCCACCAGCACTTACCCCAGGATGCTGACATGAATTAGGCAAAAAGCAGTGGGCATGGAGAGAAACTGATAGATTCAAGGTATACAGAGAACGAAGAATTAGACACATTTTGTGTTTAATGTGAAATGATGTCATAAAATTATATATATATACATATATATCTTAATTTGTACATAACATATATTCTGGCTTGAAAAGCTGGGAATGTTTTTATGTCATTTTGTAAGCCAGAGAAATTCACAAAGAACTAGGAAATGGCTTTGCAACAGGCCAGATGAGTGCTGGCTGAGTTGTGTTTTGGCCATGTGAATTTTAGGACTAGTGCATCTCTCGGTGGAAATATCCAGTGAAGAATCGTCTGTGAGGGTCTGAGTTTCAGCAGAGAAAGATGGGCTATAATTCTGGAAGTTATCATCACATAGATGGTAAATGAGTCTATGTTAGTCCATTAAATCATACAGGGGAAATATCTGACATAAGACGAGAAGCAGGCTGAGGGTGGAATCCCTCATACATGCCTTTAAGGGATAGGCAGAGAACCTTGATTGCAGACTGAGAAAGAATTGAACACTGGGGGAAGAAAATCAGAAGAATGTGATATCATAGGATGCAAAAGAGAGAATTTGGGAAAAGAAGTATGAATAAAGAGTATCACACAAATGCAAAGGGTCAAGAGAGTAGGACTGAGAAGCATTTATTGGATCAATATAAAGAAATCACTGGTGGCTTAGCAGGGCAGTTTAGTCGTTGAGAAATGCGTGGGAAAGAGTAAGTGGAAGTAACTAGTACAGGGAAGGTCAAGAACGTTTTGTTAACATGGGTGAGACTTGGGAGGGTAAGTACTCGCGGGAAGGAAGCGATACAAGGAAGAAGGGGGTTGAAATTAAGAAGCAGAAGAAAGAAGGCCTGAGTGTGAGAGCAAGTTCTCTGAGGAGACCAGGTGTCTGGGGTCCAGTACACAGGTGGCATCAGCCAGGCATGGAAGGAGGGACAGCTCAGCAATAAGTAAAAATTCCACTCTCCTCTCCTCCCCTCCCTGCCCATCTCTTCCCCTCTCCCCTCCTCCCTTTGCTCCCTCTCTAAACAGGAGGAGAGGTCTTATGTTGAGAGTGACAGATCAGGAGGCAGGGTAGGAGATGTGACGAGAGAGATGGCTATTGAAATGGCCAATTAAAGCCTGTGAGAGGGGATGTCTGCAGAAACCCTCTTCTAGATTACCACTAGAGTTTCTGACTTGTCTCCCTGCCTCCTCCATGGTCCCCCCATACTGCACACTACAGCCAGGGTGATTATATTAAAACATGTTTCCTTTTTAAATACTCTAATCCCTTCCCACAGGTCTCAGGAATGTCTAGCCTCCTGAGCATGACATCAGGACCATCACTCTGTGGTCCCTGCTCAACGTGATGTTTTCTGTCTGAAGTCTTAGTACATGTGGACACCTCTGTCTATTATAGAATGCCTGCGTCTGCCTACTCAGCCTGCCCTCTTCCTCTTCCTCCTGTCTCCCCAGTCTTAATTTGGAAGTTGTCGCCAGCAGAACACCTTCCTGCTAACTCCTGCTATGGGGAGTTGCCCTCCACAGCAGTCCCTCAGTCCCCTAGGCTTCACGTGCTGCATCAGGATGTTCTGCTCACTTGCTTTATTTCTCCTATTAGCATCATGGCAAGGCCAGAGTAAGTGCTAAGTCAACAGTTTTGAATGAATGCATAACGAAGCCATCCCAGAGATGAGTATTTGTTGTACAAATGTTTATACTTTATACATGACTAATTTTCAAAGAAATATAAACGAGAAGGCAAAATGTGTGTCCTCCTTAGACAAATAAGTACTCTATCCATCTCTTGCTGCCATCAGTAATAAGGCCCCCCAACCAGTGGGTTGACAATAGAAATGCCAGTAGTCACAACATACTGGCTCCTGTTATCTAGTTTGCAGACTCTGGCTACTAAATATACATTAGATTAATGAACGAGAGCAGTACAATAATCTGCACAGATGCAGGGCCATCATCTTTTGCAGGCAGCTGAAGGTTAGAAACACACCGGACAGCACCCTAATTAAATGCTATACTTATTTAACACTTACTACAACTTTTAAATTCTTCTATTCTCTGTTTTCTTTCTCCATTTTAATATATAAACTACAGTTATTCAATTCAATTTATAAGCCAGATATCATTTTAGTATTTTCTGTTTTAAATAAAAAACCTAAGAGCTTTTGTTTTATTTTTTTCCCCATCTTTCTCTTCTTCTGGTAACCAACCTTTCCTGTGCTCTTTAGGTCTATTCAGGGATTAGACTGGTGACTTCTTATGTCAGTACAAAAGTGTCTCACAGTATGTTAGTCAGGTTTTTTTTTTTTTTTTAATTATGAAGTGCTATTACAACCTGGGCCAAAAAAGAAAAAATGACACCTTCCCACCGCATGCCGCAGAGGTATCAAACAACTACCCAGCCTCCGTCTTTACAAGTTGACGCTCCATTTTTTGCTGGATTGCTCCACTTGTCCAGCCCAACTTGTTCAGACAGAATAAGTTATTATCCACCATTATGTAGCGTTGCCAAACAAAGTAGAGGAAATCGAGTTAAATTTGGATTTCAGATTAAAAAATGAATACCTTTTAGTGTAAGTATGTCCCATGAAATTTTTGTAATATACTAAAAATTACTCATTGATTATCTGAAATTCAAATTTAACTGGGCAGCCTCTCATTTTATTTGCTGACTCTTACAGCTCTGCCTGTGAAGGCTGCAGCCAGGAAGAGACCATCTCAGAAATCATTTTCCATTTTCTATGCAGCCACGTCTCACCCACTCTCATCACTATCTCATCTCCTTACCTGAAAAACCCACCATGAATGTCACCACTCAGAGATGCCGCAGGAAAGACTCAGCTCTCTCTCCAAGTCCAAGTGCAAGCCCCTCCTCCTCATTCTCTCTTGAGGGAACAGAGGTTCAGAGCTCAGTGGCTGAAACGAGACACACAGTCATGAGATGGCAGAGCTGGGAGAAGTCCCAGTTATGTCACTGTTTTTGTTAACTATAAGCCTTGAGTTCTAAAGATCTTATGTTTTAGAAAAAAAGTGTCATTTTGTTTTCAAGGTGCCACTAACAAAAGGCAGCTAAGCTTGGTTGGGTGGGAGATGGTTTCAGATTCTAAGAAAGAATAAAGGTCATATAAATACCTTCTGAATTGATTTGCATGCAATATAGTCCTACGCAAACCAATGGCTAACCCAGAAATAAAGACATGGAGATGGAGGCGTAGCAAGAGGACATAGAAAAGGGAATTAGCAGCTGGAGGTGTCAACATGTCCCTGGAAACAAAGAAGCCCCTGAAGACCCGGATGGGTTCTCTTCAGAACTGCACGGGAAACTTTATATCCCAGTAATGGGCTGTGTGGCACTGCTGATACCTATCAATGTACAAGCACATCGGAAAACAATCAACATAAAATGATACATATACATCTGAGCACATTGAGCTTATTTATGCTTGGAGACAATTGCCTCTATAAGGTCACACCCGGGCCTGCTTTCCCTATGAACTCTCACTCTGCTCCCCCATGGGTAAAACATCCATCTGCATGACACATGTTCTATTTCCTAATGTGCAATGCAATTTTAATAATATAAATCTCAAGCATATAATTCTCCAGATCACCCTCACTTGCCTCCAGGCTCCTGAAGGATGCAGGCACCAAAGAAATCAATGGAAATAATACTCTGAGCAGAGCAAGACCTCATCATGCACCAAGCTCAGAACCTGGCTTCTATCTGTCCTCCAAGTAGGCTGAAAACTGGCAGCGTGCCTTAGTCAGGAGGTGGGAATTTAGCAGGTAGCCATGTGCTTTGGAACAAGAAGAAACAGCAGGTTTACATTGTGCTGGTGGCCGCAATGATGTGATCCAGACAGGCCCAAGAGAAAGGCAGGATGCGCAATCAGAGGTTCCCAGCGACTATAGGCTGTGCAGACAACCTAGCTTGGAATTAACCAGCCAAGCAAAAAGGAGATCCTGTCCACTAGTAAATAGAATTGATGAATATGGAAGAAGATCGTGAGAAATGGACGATGGGTTAAAAGGCATAGAACTGAAACTCAGAAGCTGTCTGTAAAGACAGGCATACCTGGTGTGCTGGAGCCAACTGTGCACCCCTCTTCCCAACGCCATGTGCAGTGACCGTAGGAAAATGTATATGTGGAAATTGACAAGTGATTCTTATCACTGTTTGTTTGCTTCTCTGAGGGTCAATTTACAAGCACAGCACTGCCCACGACCTAAAACCCAGCAGAAGAAACATGACAAAGGCAGTAGAGGACCAACGAACCCAGGATGCCCTCGAAGGAAAGGACCGAGGTTCAGAGGGGCAAACCCAGAAGTAGAAGTGGAAAGAAGAATCTGGCATAACTTCTCCAGATCTAGAAGCCCTAACCATCCAAATCTAATTCAGAAGAGACATCTAAAAACTTCATCTCAAATTATGTTGATGCAAAGAAAAGAGAGAATATATGAACTTTAATAATATTTAGAAATGAATGCTCTGTAAACACACGCATTTTTATTTTTATTTTGTTTGCTTCCTGAATTTTCCTTTGAAAATTCAAGTCCTGTCTTTGCTGTTCTGTTCTGTTTCTAAATCTTAGTCTTGAGAGCCCCACATGAGATTGCTGGAGCTGGGGGACGAAATAGGAGAGATGCCAAAAGAGGCGAGAAGGGCCTCGTGTTGAACTTGGCCCACTTTCAAACAGATACTAATGGCTATTTGACCAAGCACAGCTATACCTGGAATTTGCAAAACTGCCTCCAGAGGTTCCACAGGACACCCACACATGAGTGAAGGCCCCAAACGTAACAAGGCAGCCTCAGACGGCATCCACGGAGATAGTGCCTGAATTTGCTCAAGGATATAAAAATTGCTCATTAATTTGCTTTTCCTGCAACTTCAAGACAAGGACAGACCTTAAGCAATCAGTGTGTGCATGGGCAAGCAGATAATTGCTTTTGCACTTTAGCAAAAGGTAATTGCCAAGCCTGTTCCAAAGGACAGGAAATACATTTCTTGTATTTTTTGTACCAAACGTTTTGCCAATTCCCAATAAAGAATTGTAAAGACAACTGATTATTTAAAGACAATTGAAATTGCCCTGTATGTGCAAGAGAGCATTCATCTCTTTGGTCTTGGTAAGAAATTATTTTATTTACTACTGCAAATATTATAGTCATTCTACAAAGGATATGTAAAAAAAATGACGAGGATAATATTGGAAATAAGTATGTGTGGTGTGTGTGTGTGTGTATGTGTGTGTGTGTGGTGCTGGGTTTTTTAACTTTGAGCTTATGTGAAAGCCTTCTGAAGTTTCTTTTTAAAAATTTATACTTAAATCATAATTCAAGAAAATATTCATTTTAAAGTAGAATAGATTTAACAGTTTTAAAGCAAAAAAAAAATTATCTTAGCAATCAATTAATTTAAAGCCTAAATCCTACAGAGGAGGAAATGTAGCTGGTTGCTAAAGGAAGGTCCCAAGTCCACTCCTCGGGCTCTGAATCCAGTGTTCTTTCTAGGACTCTGACACACTGCTTCCCTGGAAAGAAAGAACCTAATACCCATTGACTGGGGTGTATAAAATATTTAAGTATGTGATATATTTAACAATTCAGGTGAAGTGAGGGCAAAGCAGGTTAACCAAAGCAAACACTCTGCTGCCTGGATTATCCCGGCTCCTATCTTCAGCAGCCCAAGAGATCCTCAGCTGTAGTTTCAATTATGGCCATCTGCAATCTCTGTTCTTTCCTCCTAACTTCATGCTGAGTGGTTTTGTCCAAGTAACCAGAATGGGTCACTGCAAGACAAGATGGTCTCTAAAACGGCCTCTACTGCAAAACACTCATTGCTCACTGCATGTCACCTTCTCATCCAGGTGAGCACTTTCCTAGTCACTGACTCCCCAGGGAACAGGTGCTAGAGAATCTGTATCACATTTGCCTGGTGCTTGTAAAAAAAATGTCCTACTGTCTTTTGGTGCATGAGAGGTCTTTGTACACACCAACAGAACACGTTTTAACTATATTTCTACAGGAGCAACCTTGCTTTCCATTTCCTGCCCTTGATATTATTTTAGGTTTTCTGGAACAATGACCCTCGACACATCAAATTTTGGTGTCAGTTGTTTTGACAACTAAAAGCAAAATTCAGAAAGAGACTTCTAATGTAACATCACTTATTTTAGTTCTAGTTTACACTGACTTGTGCTTGAAAACCACTTGTGATTATACAAATTAAATAAATAATTGAGAGGTTGCCGTGTACAACAGTGCAGGTGTGGCTCTGCACGATTCCAAAGGATGCCGCTCACTTCACAATGCACAGCGACGGTGCCCCCTCTAGAGTTGTATCATGTACAGTCTGCATGGCTGTGCGTGGTGGCATCATCTCCTTGGAGGCTCATTTGCCTATATTTATGGAGTATAAGAGGCTATCTCATGTGTTCTGCACTCTCCAGCAACTACTACTCTTTTTCCCTGTTTTGCAAACTCTTCCCCTGAGTCTCAATTATACAGACTCCATGAATAACAAAACCACAACTACTTGATCTGTGATGGCAGGGAAAACTTTCAGGTCAAGAATATGAAGAGTAGAGATCTAAGCGTGAAGATACGGGTTCAAATCCCCATCCAGGTACCTGAACAAGTCATTTGTGGATTCAGCCTCATTTTATTCACCTGTAATGTGAAAGTAGGAGAACGTGACTTATCTCACTTAGTCACTGCAGTGAGGTAACGAAGTTGAAATCATCGAGCATAACCTGTCATCTTCCAGAGGGGGCAGGGGCTTCTACAGGCATTAAGAATCCTGAAGGGATTCCTATGATAGACCTGAGATTTAGACCACTTGTTGACTTATAGAGCACTCTTCATTCATTCGTGTTAACCTAAGGGACCCAAGCAGAGCAGGCTGCCTACTCATGGAGAAACCAATGTCAAACTTGAGAAGACTGGGAAAAAATGTATGAATAAATCATAATAAGAGAAATATAAATTAATAAAGGACACATGTAATCAACCTCACTTGTAATCAAGGGAATGCAAATGTAAGCATCAGTGGGAAAATATTTCCCACCTATCAAATTAACAAAGATGAAAAAAATTGTGATGTTGAGGAAGTTGAAATGAGATTCCATCCCACACCACCAGCAGGACTATAAATTGGCATCATTTTTTAGTAAAGCAATGTGACAGCAGGACACTGGACTATCAAAAAGTTAGTAATCTTTCACTTAGAAATCCCACTCATAAGAATAATCCTAAAGAAATAAGCCAGAGATGTGCAGAAAAAGATATGCATGGGGATACAAATATTTGGGGGAAATTAGCAAAAAAAGAATCTACACTTTCAATAAAATTATGGTGCATACATCCAATAGAGTATGCAAAAATGAAATAATTTTTTAGCAGAATGTTAAATGGTACACAAAATGCACCCTATATAGTTTTAAGTGAGTTCGGTAGAGTAGCCTTCCAATTTAAATAGTCACCATATTGAGTGTACTTTGTAAAAGATAACTATAATCATTGTACTATAGCCCAGTAAAATCATTACTGGACTATTTTTAGGAAGTTCAAACATAGATAAAATTAAACTATGGTTTTAGAAACCAGGACAGTCATTACCTTTGAGGACTAGAAAAGGGGTAGTAATTAGGAGGGCCTTCTGGGATGTTTTACTTCTTTTGTTTGGGTGGTGATTACCCTACTGGGTTCACTTTGTGATAATTCATTGAACACACTTGCAGTTTAATTCATTTTTTTCTGTATGTGTGCTATATTTCAATAAAAATTGATACATACATGATTTGTTAAATTATAAAGAAAAACAAGTGAATGTGTCATACAATTCATAACACTGGTTAAAACAGTGCAATCCTTAGAGGTACGTAGGTTTCTTCAAGTGTATTCGTAATGTTCTATGTCTTAAATTGTGTGGGTGATACATGGCTGTTCTCCTTAATAAATACAAACAGTATTTGAACTGCTACATATGTGTATTTTAGAGTAAAAAAAATTTTTTTAACTTTTCTTTAAAAAAGAAAAGATATATAAAAATGTATAAAGTCTATTTATGTAACTCAGACCTGTATATTTGTGTGTGAAAGAGGTGGAGAAGAGGATCTATTTATTATTTTTATCTATCTATTCATAGTAAAAAAGGCTGCAAAGACATATACTAAATATTTAGTCTTTCTCTTTAGAATAACAGGCAAAAATTTTTTATGTACATCTTTTTGTATTTTCCAAATTACTCTTGACAATCATATGGGGGGGGGGGGGCTGAGATTTGTTATTCCACGTATTTATGCATTTATTGGTTGATTCTTCTATGTGCCCTGACTGGGGATAGAGCAACCTTGGCTATGGGGACAATGCTCTAATGAACTGAGCTAATCGGCCAGGGCCAACAATCATATTACTTTCAGAATCCAGAAGGAAAACTAAAATCTTTTTATACAATTTAAAATCAACATCAGGAGGCACCGCAGAGAACAGTCACAGCAGCTGCCGGTGGCGGGAGAGGCTCGTGGGTGGGGCAGCGCACGAAGGGGCGGGGCGCGGGGAGGGTGACGTTTGGAACTCGGGCGCCGCCCCCGCACGAGCTCGCAGACCGTCGTGGCTGCGGATTGGGACGTTTGGACCGCGAGTGGGCAGATGCTGCAGCTGGGAGGAGTCCAGAGCATCACTGCCCCCCGGGCTGAGCCACAGCTGCGGAGGTAGGAGGAGACTCAGGTGGGCTCAGTGAGCGGTCCGCCTCCGCTGGCTCACTCGGGAAGGTAGTGGACTGAGCTTCAGGGCGAAGCTCGAGTGAGTTGGGGGAGAACAGATGCTCCGCTCTTCCTTCCCACTTGAACCAGGAACGTTGCTTATAGATAAGCCTAATAAGGAGTCAGAAATCGTCTCCTGCGGGCAGTTAGAAGAGAGGGTATTCCAAAGTGGTCCCCGTCCCCTACCTGGGCTCACCCTCTCCCATTACCTCTCTAAGGAGACGGAAGGCCAAGATTCTATTTGATTTCCAAGTAACAGATTTTTTTGTTTTGTTTTGTTTTATTCTAACGTATATTCCTTAATAACGTGTATAATTTGAGGACATCTGCCTCTGGTCACACGAAAGATGATGGCCATTTCAGAGTGCAGATTTTCGCTTATCCTTTGCGATATGGGCTTTGTCTCCTTGACTCGAGTTACTGTGGATGTAGATATTGACCATCACTGAGTAGGGTAGAGAGACCATCTGTGCTCTCTTTCTCTAATACACAGACCTTGTCTTCAACTGTGTATGTTCAAACACTGTGCCTGGCATAATACGTGTTCCCTGAGGTGTTTGTTGTATGAGTGAGTGAGGGGCTGAGGGACTGAGTGAATGAATGTCTTTCACAGTGAGCCTACCGTTCAAAGGTGGTTTAGCATGAGCAATGAAAAACAGATGTCAAGCTTGTTTAAAATTTCACGTTCCTTGTCCATTACATATTTATAGGTATCAGTAAGAGTCTCAGTTTTTGAAACACAGCAAAGTGTTTACATTTATTAGTAAACCACTAGTTTGAAATGAATGAATGAAAACTTACTTTCTATTGATAAATACTTTTTAACACCTTAATGTAACATGTTAAATGTAACATGCTAATAATGTTATACATACCAAAGGGCTTTGATCTTTCAGATCTCACCAGTAAGACCTTGAAAGCCTACAAGTGCTTTCTTTCAAATATTGCAGGCTGGATGGACTATTTTCCTCCAAGTGGAAAAATAACTTCATTTAGGACTCAATAATATTTTGCAGGGTGTTTTTCTTCGTGTATGACAAGAGTTCAAGGATTTTTGTAAAAGGAAAGGTACATAAAGGAAGAAGATAAAAAGAATACACTGGAAGCAAGAGACGGGCCAGAATTCTTCCAACTGCCTCACTCTGCCTGGAGTGTCTCGATTGTCTTACTTTGAGTAAGGAATGAAATATTGATTCTGATATGGAAGAAAGGGAGTCAACCTCTGCAGCACTGCGTTGTATAGTGTTTCAGAGAAGTTTAAAACAATTTTAAGCCTCTTTTTCAGGTTCATAGAACCAAACCAAACCGGTGCGTTGTCGTGGTGTGCAACACAAGTACATAATCAAGACAGAACTGAGATTTTTTGTTGTTTCCAAAGTGGACTTTTCATTGAAGTACCTATTCAATCTGTTATTCATCAGTGATATTATAACCAAATGGCTAAAACTTCCAATCTGGTCATTCCAAAGAGAAATAATTTTAAAAAGTCATTCAGGAAAAATACCTCTTTTTAAAATTTTTGCCACCACTTAGAATGGAAAATAACTACTTATAACAGAAACTGCCCTAAATTCATAAAGGTATTCATCTTCTGGGCAGTGAAACTAGCACATTGGAAATTGATTCCAACTGAAAAATACAGCAAGTGAATGTGAATCACAATCGTGAAATACATAACCTTAAAATGACCTCCAGGGTAAGCCCACAGATTATTCCTTACTACACGAGAATATTTTTTAATTAAGACATGTAATGACTAAAAACCACATTTCTCTACATAGAATTTGACTGCAATTTCTTTCTTTTTCTTTTATGTGACACATCAGTTGAAAATAGATTAGTAGGTACCCCAACAATGGTAGGCTATGGTAACAAATGCCATACAAACACCATATGCTCAAGGGTTTTTAAATCTTTTTACAACAGGGAGCCCAGAATATTGTCTCTCAACTAGTGTGAAATATATTGAGTCATCTTCCTGGAAAGTAACATTCAAGTTGTAACATTTTGCACCCATGAAGAGCCTTGTTGAATTTTTTCAGGGATGTTCATAAAATAAAATATTACAGCAGTCTGGCTCAAAGACCACTGAAGGGGAGGCTATAACTTAGCACAGCTCTGGCAACATTTCAAAATACACATGATGAATGAGCATGAGCTGGGTATCCAATAGAAAGAGCATTTTTCTAATTGTCTAACTTTTAAAAATTGCTGAGCACTAATAACAATCATAACAAAAATGACGATAGCAATACAATAATTAACATTTATTGAGCACTTACTGTTATCAAGCAACCTTCTATTACTCTTCTCAACGACATGAGGCAGATATTATCATTAACCACACTTTGTAAGTGAGGAAACTGACAACCCAATGACCATGAATGTTATCAACATCATTCCAAATTCTCTAGACAATGGGAAAACAGTTGTAAAATAAGCATGATGTCAAAGATTAAGCTTTACTGCTGTATAGTATTTTAGAAAGCTTTAAGGGATAAATGTGCTTACATATTGTATGATGTGATATGTAACTGTGTATACCTATGTATATCTATTATGAACTGTCAGGATTCAGGTATTTGAACCACTAATATTTCATAAATTTTAGGCAATTTTGAAAAGTAATTGAACTGACTTGACACAGGGTAAGTGTTAGAATGTGTCCCTTTAACCTTAATGAGTTGAAGCTGAAGTTACATTGAAATCTAGAACTGGGTGACAAGTGGGAAATTGATGTGGTTTTTAGTAGATCATTTAAAAAGAAATGTTTTGAGAAGGCTAGTATTATAATCATTGAATAGAAATTGAAATTACTAATAAAAATCAGAGCTCTTGATTTCATTTCTTTTTAATGGATGAATTAGTTGTTCTATCTGGCTATTTACTTAAATAAATTAGATAAATTAAATCATAATAAATAAATGATAAAACTAATAATTAAATTATTAATGAGTTAAATCTTAAATAAATAATATATATTAAAGTTAAGATTTATTTACTTAAGATTTACTTAAATAAGGTTTATGTGTGCCTTTCCAAAGTGAGCATTAATAGAGGGAATCAAAAATTTAGAAGTAATACTAAACCCCCTTCAACTGAGGATGGGAATTGTATAAAACTCTGTTTGAAATGGGGTTTTTTTAATGTGTTTGAAAATACAGACCTGGAAATGGTCTTGCTTTTCTTCAGGCACCTTGAGTTTGTACTTATTGAGATGATAGCCCCACATGTAGTTTAATAACTACTGGCACTCAACCTGGGCCTGTGATTCTCCGCTAGAATAACGTTCCTGGGAAATTCCAGGCTGTGGGTGTCCATCTGATTTCACATTCACGAATGCTTCAGTGTTCTCCCACCGGTTATCACTTAAATCCCTGTTAGCCAGTGTAATTCAAGCGGAAGAATTCAATGCTGTCTTGAAAGATCACCTAAGTTACAGCTTGAAAAGACATTGTATTGTCACCGCCTTCCAAAAAAAAAGTGTGCTTTTAACTTGTTAGAATTCAGCTCAATTTTGTTAACTTGAAGGTGTAAGGAGCAAAACTATGACATAGTAACTACTTCTCATCCCTCTTGGCAAACCTTCGGAAACCTAAGTTTAAGGTGTAGAAAGAAAGGATTGCCAGGTGGGTGGGGGGAGTGGAGACATGTCGGTCAAAGGGAACAAACTTCCGGTCATAACAGGAATAAGTTCTGGGGATATAATGTCCGGCATAGGATTATAGTTAGTGATACTGTATTATATACTTGGAAGTTGCTGAGAGAGTAGACCTTAAATGTTTTTATCACAAAAAAGAAATGGTAATTATGTGAGGCAATGGAGATGTTAACTAACCCTACTGTGGTCATCATTTTGCAATATATGTATATCAATAAAGCTGGTAAAAAGAAAGGATTGCAATAGTACCATGGCCTCCACAGTCACCTCCCAGCCTAATGTATCTAGTCTCTGTTTTAGGGAGATGAGTGTGGGGGGCGGGGACATGGTAGGGGGGTATCAAGTTCCCGGGGGCCTACTCAGAGGAGAAGAATGGAGGAACACATAGAAAGTATCAAAATCTCCTTGGGTACTGGGGGCAATGCTTAATTAAAGACTCTCAAAAGTTCAGACCTCAGTTAATCTCCCCATCTTTTATGCTTATTAATGTAGTTAACAGTGAAGGGAAAGAATGTCATGTTAAACATGAGGGTCATTATGAGACTGAGGAGAGGACTTCCTATATATTCAAAATGATACCATGTATGAATTTAAACATTCCAACCTATGTACAGAATCCCTTGAGATGTTACCCATACATGCATTGGCCAATTCCATGTATGTAGAAAAGGAAGGATAATCTACAGTTTATAGAAGCATTATCTTCTCATGCAGTGCCATTTCTTCCCATTTTCCTCCCAGAGATTCTACTTTCTATGGGCCTTCATGTTACTCTGTTGTCACAGAATCTGTCCAACTAGTACCCACCCTAAACCGGTCACCTGGCCTTGTTCTTATCTTCCAGTGGCCAGTGACTACCTCTGTTTCCCACTTAGATCTCTATCTCCCAAATTCGTAATAACTTTTCCTTCTTCCAAATCCTTCATATCTACAATATGCTCTCAAAAACAATGGAGTGGATTTGGGATATGTGGGGAGGGAGGTGTAATTTGAAAAGTCCCTGCAGGAGCCTGATTCATCTCTTCCTCAAGGGTTGAGAACACTGCTTCAGTTTGGGAATTTCATACCAGGAGATGTTGCCCTATGCTGGTATAGATGTAAAGTGAGGGGAGAAGATAAAGATTTATTTTTATAGTGGAATTCATTGAGCTCACTCTTGAGGCTCCATGTTGAAATGTGGCAATGGAGAGAGGGACTATTTAAACTCGCCACTCAGAGATGACTCTGATTTACAATAGCTTCTTTGAGTAAATATTTCATAAAATTGAAGCTCAAATTCTTTGTTATGTTTATTTTTCCAACTCAAGTAGTTATTCTTTTCTTTCTCTTTCCCAAGACAGAGAAAAAGGGAAGCGTACTCATGTTCATGGCAACTGAAATGGGAAGAGGCCTTATGTCAGTGCCTTCTCTGGTCCACACTGGCCTCTACTGAGACATCTTTCTCCCCACCTCTTCCCCAGGATTGAGTGGTGACTGAAGTAGGGTTGATCCTGAGGTCATTGATCTGGTCATCAGGGCAGCATACTTACCAGTTCACATAACACCAGTTTCATGAAGATGAGAGAGCAAGCACAGAGGGTCTCCCCACCCCACCACCCCTTACTATAACTGAACTTTTAAAAAGTATAAGGTTAGCAAGCAAATTCTGCACATCCAATGAAAGATGTTTAGGCTACTTGGGGCCTTCAAAAACAAACACAGGCAGAAAATCTCTTCCGTTCTGTCCACCATACACATAAGAATAGTAACTTTTGAGCCACTTGTATGAACTGCATTTCCTTTGTGTGGTTTTGCCCTCCCGGACAGTTTTGTAGATAAACACCTCCTGACTTACTGTCAAATTCTTTCCCTGCCTTAACACTCGTATTTTCAGAAAATATAGAGATTGTAGGTAGTGGAGCAGAGGGCATGTTATTAAGAAAGTCTTGCTTTAAAGGTAAACTCACATTTTTTGGTATGTGAAATTGCAAGCAGTCCTGACCTTCAATTTTCTTCATGTAAACCTTTTATTTGCATATAACATGCCTTTGATAAAGTACACAAATTGTAAATGTACAGCTAAATATATTATTTTATCAGCGTACTCGTGTAACCAGCTCTCAGATCAACAAATGGTGACACCAATAAGCCCAGGAACACCCCCTGGCCCATTTCACTCTTCCGACACTGCACGTTCGTTTTGCCTGCCTTGGCTTTTAGCTTGATAAATCATATAGTATTTGTCTTTAGCTTTTTTACACAACATTTTATTTGGGAGATTCTTCCATATAGTTGGTTTCTTGTAGGTGTAGTTTACTTATTCCTGCTGCCATAGAATATTTCCTCTTGTATAAATATACTACCATTTATTTATCTTTTCTACTGTTGATGGACATTTAGAATGTTTTCAGTGTTTTTGATGTTATAAATAGCTCTACTGACAATATTCCTGTCCGTGTATTTTGTTGAGCATATGTATGCATTTCTTCCGGGCACATAGGGGGAAAAAACAGATACAGAGTATGGGAGGAAGTGGATGCTGCCAAACAGTTTTCCAAAGTGGTTGTACTAATTTGGATTCATACCAGCAGTATGTAAGAGTTCCAGTTGTGCCGCATACTTGCCAACACTCGGCATCCGGCATCGTCTATCTTTTTAATTGTAGTCTTTTGATGGGTTTTAGGTTGTATCAACCTGGGTTTTCAATTTTCATTTCCTTGATGTCTAGGTAAGTTGATAACTTTTTCATAAGTTTACTGGCCATTTGCAGATCCTTTTTGTGACATATCTGCTAATATTTTTGGCACATTCCTCTACTGGGTTATCTATCTTTTTTATATTGGTTTATAGAACCCTTTATATATTCTTGATATGAGTCCATGTCCAATGTATGTTTTATAAATACTTTCTCCCATCCCATGAATTGTCTTTTCATTTTCTTCATGATATATTTTGATGAACAGAAGTTATTACTTGTAACATAATCCACTTTATTATGCTCTGTGTCCTGCCTACGAAATGTTTGCTTACCTCAGAGTCATGAAAATATTCCATGTTTTCTTCTAAAAACTTTGTTACCTTTTATATTTAGTTTTGTACTGCATTTGGAATTAATTTTTGTGCATAATGTAAGGTAAGAGTCAAATTCACTTCTTTCATTTGACTTAGTCAAGCACCATTTATTAAAGAGGCCATACTTTTCCTCATTGCATGGTAGGGTCACTCTTATATTAAATGGTAATTTATATATTTGTCTATTTTTGGACTCTTTGTTCTGTTCAAGTGGTTTAATTGCTTATTCTTGCATTAAAACCACACTGACTTAATTATTATAGCTTTATAATAATTCTCACAATCTGGCTTTTCAAGTCCTCCGGCTTTGTTGTTCTTTGGGTTTAACTTGACTATTCTTAGCTCTCTGTATTTCTATATAAAATGTGAAATTTGTTGTTTGACTTATGATCCAGCCATGGTCGATTTTTGTAAAGGCTTCAGGTATACTTGAAGAGGAACATACATTCAGATGTTCTTTGCTTCAGGATTCTGCGTGTATCAATTAGGTCAGTTTTACTACCTGTGCTGCTCAGAGCTTCTATGTCTTTAAAGGTTTTCATTTTTCCTTTTCTTCCATTTCTTTTTTTAAAATCAGTTACTGAAAGAGATAAGCTAAAATTAAAATTTTCAACTGTGATTGGAGATTTGTCCATTTTTTTTGAGAAATGTATATTTTTGCATTATGTGTTTTAAAGCCATCTTATGGAACCACCTGACTGATGGAATTGTGCCATCTTTTCCTTGCATAGCTCCCTTTCTGTTATAAAATATCCTTTTGTACCAGTTAAGGTTCAGTCACAAAGCAGAAACTAGATTAAACAGATTAGCACAAAGAATAGTTAACTGGATTAAAAGTGGCTAACTGCTCAGAGGAGTAGAAAGAGAACTCCAAGGATTATAGACGTAGAACCTGCACCAAGCAGGTTACTCCTATTAGGGCTGAGAGGAGAACGAAGAAGAAGCTGGAAACCTTAGCAGAGGTCCTGCAGAACAAAAATTCATACCTCTGAGAAGGCACGGCTGTCCCTGGAACTCGTGACTATGATGGTATTCACTTGTGCAGAACTGGGATAGCAGTGTGGCTGTATTGATAAAGCAACTTGCCAAAAGGACACCTCCACTGAACATGAGACTGCCACCCCAGAGCTCAATGCTGCCTGGACCCCTGATCCCCTGGCTCCTGGCCGAAACAGCGTGCCAGAAGAAGGAAAAATTCCTTCTTCCTCGTGCAGCCTAGCAGTGTTCCTCCAGTAGCCTCCGCTGCAGGGTACTCCAGCCAGCTGGAAGAAAAGCAATGGGGTGTGCAGAATGTGGTTGAGGGCTACTTTTGGAGCTGAGACACAATAAATTAATCACTGGCACACGTGCTTTATGTCTAGTAATGCTTCTTGCCGTAAAGTCTACCTTGTCTGACAGACGTAGAACCCTCCCGTTCTCATGGCTGATGTCTGCTTGCTGTTTCTTTCCGCGTGGTTTAGTTTTCATCCTTTCTGTGTCCTTATATTTAAGGTGTATTTCTCGTAAGCAGAATATAGTTGGGGTTTGTTTTTTTTTTTGTTTTTTTAGTGTGATAATCTTAGATTCTTAATTGGAATATTAGTACTTTTAAATGCAAAGTAATTACCAATCATTTTGGTTTATATCTGCCATATAGCTACCTGACTTTTGTTTTTGTTTTTGTTTTTTGTTAATCCTCACCCGAGGATATTCTTTCCATTGACGTTTAGAGAGAGTAGAAGGGAGGGAGGGAGAGGGAGACAGAGATAAACATCGATGTGAGACACATCAATTGGTTGCCTCCTGCGCACACCTCTACCTGGATCACGATCGAACCTGCAACCCAAGTACCTGCCCTTGACCAGGAATTGAACCCATGACCTTTTGGTCCATGGGCCAATGCTCTAACCACTCAGCCACAGTGGTCAGGACTACCTGTTCTTTATTTGATCCCTTTTCTTTCATTTCTTGCCTTTTTTTTCTGGATTATTCAAAATACTTCATTTTCTCCGATATTAATTTATTAGTTATACATTCTTTTACTCTTCTTCAGTTTTTACCCTAGACATTACAACATGAATTCTTAATTTATTACAATCTGATACAAATGATTATTTTTACCAAATTACTGATAATTTTAGAACATTAGAATAGTTTAAGTCCATTTACCCTCTCTCGTCTTTTATATTGTTGTTACCATTCTTTTTTTTTTTTAAGTTTTTCTTTATTGATTTTAGAGAGAGAGGAAGGGAGAGGGAGAGAGATAGAAACATCGATGAGAGAGAACATCGATCGGCTGCCTCCTGCATGCCCCCCACTGGGGATCAGGCCCACAACCTGGGCATGTGTCCTGACCGGGAATTAAACCAGCGACCTCTGGGTGCATGGGTCGATGCTCAACCACTTGAGCTACCCTGGCCGGGCTGTTACCATCCTTTTTAAT
Organism: Tadarida brasiliensis; assembly: GCA_030848825.1. Taxonomy (NCBI): domain Eukaryota; kingdom Metazoa; phylum Chordata; class Mammalia; order Chiroptera; family Molossidae; genus Tadarida; species Tadarida brasiliensis. The sequence goes on along the minus strand of CM061260.1, from coordinate 38,547,088 downwards.
TCGACATACATTGTAAGCCTGGTAGACACTACTGTTCTTGTTTTATACAGTCAAATGACAGTCAGTCAGTATTTGCTTTTGTGTGTCCAGTCTCATGTCTTCACGGTTACTTTTCATTCCTAACTGCAGTCGTCTTGCCTCTGCTTCCCTCTCATCTGTGCTTCTTCTGGGGTTCCCACTATGCTTCTACTCGACCTTTTCAAGGGGCTCTGCACATCTCTGAAGTTCTTTTTCTTGTGTTTTCCATTCTTTTACTTCTCTACTTAAATTCAGATATCTTCTACTGACTTTCTTGAGTTTACTGATCCTGTTTTCTGCCACGTCTATATCTGTTGTTTAATCTACCTGATGAATTAATTTCAGATACTATATTTCTTAGTTCTGGAATCCTCATTTGATTCTTTTTTACAAAACCAATACTCTGGTAAAATTCTTTATCTTGATCATCTCTCCCTCTATTGCCTTGATTATATCAGAGTTATTTTAAATATACGAGTTATTTAGTGTAGGAGTTATTTACCTAACTCCTATATTTTAATCACCTCTGATTGTGTTTCTATTGTCTAGTTTTTCTTTTGGTTTTTAATTATGTTATCTTGGGAGTATTTGGGGGGCATGTGTAATAATTTTTATTGCATGCTGAATATTGTATATTGAAGATTATAGAGGACCTAGATGATGTATCTTCCCCCATAACGGAGTCATGCTTCCCTTCACTAGGCAGATAACGTGGTAGTTCGTCTTCATCAGGGACTGTCTCATGTGGAGGCTTGGTGTCAGCTCTGGAAAGAGTCTACCTCTAGCTTATTCTGGCTCTCGAGAGTTTTCAGCTGAGAGTCCAATGTTTCTTCAACGGCCCTTCTTCCTGCAGACCTTTGTCTTATGAGACTGCCAAAGCTTTGCATTGCTGTTTCAGAGGCTCTCCGTGGCCTCAGAAATTATCATTTTTGTCCCAGTGGTAAACATCTCTGTGCTTGAGACTCCCCAAATATGTACCCAAAGCTGCACTGGGTTTACCATCACACAGAAATGTATCTCCTTCAGAGAAAAGCTGAGGTTCTCAGCCTTCTCCCCATGCTGAACTGACAAATGCCCCCAGGATAAAAATAGCTGTAAAGGAGAGCTCATTTCAATGAAGGAGGCATGCCCTCTCCATTTCTCATTACCTCCCCAGCTCTCCAGCACACTGCTTTTCTACTTGTTCTCAAGGGCAGTGCTGATCTGATACAAGCTACTCCCCTCTACCCACAAGCAGAAGCTAACGTGTAACCAAATGGTTCAAATAATATATTTGCCAGAATGAAATTGTTAATATAGTAATTTTAAAAATATAGCTTTGTTTTAAAAGTTTGATACATATCAAAAGTTTTCTAAGCAGTTGTTTGACTTCACTGTTCTCTTTTTCTGAGATCAGTTGGGAAGTATTAGTGACTGATTAATACACAATCAGTTTTCAAATATTTCTCAACTTTGTAAACCTGTAAATCTTCATTAAATGTCATTGAAACCTGATTGAAAAAGAAATAATACAAAAATTCTAAACTATTTTGATATCTCCTCTATCTTAATTAAAAAATTAATATCTCCCACAGACAACTGCTTTTCTGAAAAATAAATATCAGCACTTATACTAGAAAAAGAGTCAGAAGAAATCTTCAAATAATAGTACTAAAAAACTCTACAAGGAAGAAGTTAAATGATTATTTTCTTTACCTATGTTGTTTTTGATGCGGGGAAAAGAGGCAGAGCAGTGTGGACGGGAGGGGAGACCCTGAGGCTCTCTTTGCACCCTTACCCCCTTTTTTATTCCAGAGGAAAATGGAGGGAAGCTGGCTATACCTTGAAATGAGGCTATGTGTTTCAAACACAGAGGGTAAAGGGGATCTGTGCGTTGAGCAACCTGAGCCAGAGGCTGAGGGATGTTAGAGGGGTTAGGAGAGGATGCATGCTGCTTCTTGCTCTGTACCTTTCACTGGGAAGGAGGGCAACAGCCCACAGTAGCTCATGGGTTTGCAAACTGAGCCTGCTGGCTTCAAGAAGGGAGGCAGTAAAGTCTAATTAAATGTCAAGTCATTTATGCAAAATATGCAAAAATAACTTAAACATACACACACACACACACAAAGACAAATATATTCAAGATCTAAATAGTTCTGTTTGAAAGCACTTCATAATTATATTATCTTTGGGAAAATATCAAACTAGAAATATTACAAAGAATTATGGAAGCCCACTTTTGGCTCAGATATTTATGATGTAAAACGGCTTGGCATAAATAGATAGGTAGATAAATAGATCTTGTGTGTGTGTGTGTGTGTCTGCCAGGTTCTGTGGTAAATGCCTATAACAATATGCCATTAATCCTCAGTCAAATTATATTAAAAATCCCATCAAACAGTCTCTCAAGTGTTAAAAATGAAATTTTTTCTTGACTTTTAAAGGGAAGGACAATTTAAGAATTGTTACGTTAAAATGCATTGTAAACATATTAGAATATATTAAAATTACAACAGTGATAGTTTTTTATACACTATGTTTGGAGATTAGGGAATTTCTATGTTTACTTTCTACTTGTCTCTACCCCACTCCAAAAGACATATAATGATCTTATGTGAAAATAAGCATCCAATTCAGCTTCAGGGGAAAATAATTTAGAAGCAGTCTCATCTTTATGCCTCAGGTTCCATTTGTGAGACAAGAGTGGCAAATATTAATTATTCATGCATTACCCATGGTGTACCCCTTTTATAAATCATGCACTGTTTGGGTGGGTATGTGTGATATCAGCAGAAAATAGATCAGTGATTCCTCTTTGTAATGAATGTTCTCTTACTTTACTGACTGCTCTCCAGGACGCAATTTCCTAAGGGGGCAAATGTTTTGAGATTCAATTTTTATGTAAATATTAGTTACTAACTTTTTTGCAGTTGGGAAGAAAAATGATACATGTGTATTGTGTGTGAATATAAAGAAAGTCTCACAATATAAAGCAAGTCACCAAAAAAAAAATTAGTATGTTTTATGTATAAATATGTTTATAATTTGTTCATTATATAGAATATATACTATATTTAACGCCATAATTGCTACCCTCGTGGAGAACTTATGCACCCGATAATGCATTAGTATCTAACACATGCTGTTTTGTTCATCCTTCAGTCATCCCTATGAGGAATGAATTAATGTTTTATGGATGAGGAAATCAAGAGCCATCAAAGTTAAGTATCTTACCAAAAGTTTCCTCAGCAAAGAAGAAATAGAGTTAGGACGTGAACTCATATCTCTCTAAGTCCAAACTGTGTGTCCTGTCTTTTATCCTGCTCAGTATTTTCACCTAGTAGAAACTCAACAAGTATTTGTGGACTAAATGGATAAATGAATGTGTACCAATAATCCATCCTTATAGCTTCTTTTAGGGACACATAAACGTCGAGTGTTTCTTCAGCATCAGCAGCTGCCTTCCTGGCAGACCTCGGAGTCAGCCCAGGCTCTGGTTTTACCTCGGCCACACACAGCGCATGAGTGCACTGCCCGGGGCCAGCTTGCTCACAGACCTTACATCAGACCCCCCTGGAGTAGACTGACCGTGAACGTGCTTGATAATTTTATGAAAAAATTTGGTCCAGCATTTAATATTATTTAAAATTAATCATCGTCATAACAACTGAACCTTGTCAAGCATTTACAATGTTCATTTATGCTTTGGTGTTGCTAATACTTTGAATTTCAAGTGGTCAGGGATTGGAGTGGGAGAGTCAGGAGACAGTGCGTATACCATAACCATTTCACACTGGACATCTTATATTTCTAGTGCAGCCCTCCTCTGCTTATTTAGTGTGCAAATTCCTATGTATCACCCCAAACTAGTGAATCAATGTGTGTGGGGCCTGGAACCTAAGAGGCCGCAGAAATTCTGATGCATGCCGACATAGGGCTCCCAGCAAACCGTAGACTCAGATGCTCTACTGGTGGCCAGCACGCCCTCTAAGCATTCTGATGGTACTGTGAATTGGGAAGGGAAAGTCACCATTTGCAATCATCATAGTTAAGACTGGTTCAGGCAACAGTGATCTGTGGATGATAAATTGAGACAGGGATGGACAGATGTTGGATGAGGAGCATAATAATTGCATGGTCTCAAAGTGTCTCCCCAAAGACTGCTTGTAAGTTGCAACATGCAAATCTTTAACTATACTCTGAAGAAACTAGGTAACATCATGACCAGGTGCTTAAAATTAGCATCACCAGAAAAAATGGTGGACATGTGTGCCTCTGAATGTGATACCTTGAGAAAAACACATCATTCTGTTCTGACTGGGAATGTTCAACCTGAATCTAATCATGTGGAAATATCAGATAAACCCAAAATGAGGTGGATTCTGTAAAAAAGCTGGCTTATATTCTTCAAAAAAAACATTGATGTATGGAAGACAAAGAAAGGCTGAGGAACTGTTCCAGAGTAAGAGACTAAACAGAGATGACAACTACATGTGATATACTACCCTAGACCGAATCTTACACTGGAGGACAAAATACTAAGAGGGCGTTATCAAGACAGCTGATAGAATTGGAATAGAAACTACAGATTAGACAATAGTGTTGTATCAATGTCAACATCCGTGGATTGTGTTACATAAGAGAAATATCCTTGATTTTAAGAAATATGTGCTGAAGTAGTGAAGGGTGATGAGGCATGAGGTATGCAACCTACTTGCAAATGACTTCAAAAAATATATATGTACTAAATGTGTATAAGTGTGTGTGTGACCCATCTATACCACACACACACACACACACACATGCACACACTCCCATATTAGGGAGAGAATCAACTGTGACCAAAATGTTTAAAATTAGTAAATATGGGTAAAAGGCAGTAGAAAATTTTAGATACTATTTTTAAAGAACTTTCCTGTATCTTTAAAATGATTTCCAATAAAAACTTGTGTTGTTTTAAAGCTACCTTTCCCATCTCTGGGTAGATTTAACTTTTAACATGTTTGAGAACAATTAGTTAAGTCATTTAAAGGGTAGCTCAAAAGATAAGGAGTCTTTGTGGTTACTGTTCATTAATTTTGTGACTCTCTGAAAACAAAGTGCTGAGCCGTCCAGTATGTGTTTCTTCATTTGGAAATGGCAATTTTGATAACCATGTACCTGTGTACTGTGGTGGGAGGCAGTGGAGTGAGGTAAAGCAAGTTCTGAGCGCTGCAAAATGTGGTTAATGGCACTGATTTACTGTGTGACATGGGCAGGTCATTTCGTCGGCCCAAGACCCCATTTCTTCATCAGCAAAGCAAGGATATTCAATCGGAGTACATTGAAAACCTCTTCATATCTACCTTCCTACAATTCTTATAGTTTAAGAAATAAAATATGGAAGTCTAAGAATTAAGAACTATAGCAACAGAATTAAAGAGTTGACCAAAGTTAAAAGAAAAGGTTTTCCTTAACACATCTGTACAGCCTTAGCCTCTTAAGTAAATAGAAACTTGGATCACTTGTATAGCAATGTTTGCAAAGAAACAGAAGAAGATTAAAACCTTCTCTCAGAATGCCCATGAACTTGGTGGCCCGGTTGCATTTATGTTTCAAGAAGAAATGTAGCCAAAGGTCTCGGAAGCACACTGAAACATTACTTCCACTACCCTCATATTCCTGCCACAGCATGAGTTACTGTTTTTACAATCAAATTAGATGAAGGATGTTAGAGAAGTACAGGTGTGTCCTCATGGACCACACTTGTAAAGATAGCAAGTTGTGCCCATTATCACCTCCCCAAAAAGGCCTGTTTTTTTCTGATTTTGCTTTTGGTTCCGGATAAGCCATACTTTATTTCAACAAAGAACTGGAAAATTTATTTACTTCTTAACACAGACTAAAATAAAAGAGATCGGGGTAGCTGCATCATAAATATTGTTGATGTAGAGTAGTAAATAATAAAAATAGAAGAAAGGAAAGAAAGTAGGCAGGGAGGGAGGGAGGGAGGGTGGGAGGGTGGGAAGGAGGGAGAAGGGGAGGGAGAGAGGAAAAGGAAGGAAGGAAGGAGGAAGGGAGGGAGGGAGGAAGGAAAGAAAGAAGGAAGGAAGGAAGGAAGGAAGGAAGGAAGGGAGGAAGGAAGGAAGGAAGGAAGGAAGGAAGGAAGGAAGGAAGGAAGGAAGGAAGGAAGGAAGGAAGGAAGGGAGGAAGGAAGGGGAATTGCCTGGAGAACCTTTCCATGATGAAGCCATTGTGTAAAACACTAGCTTATATTTAGTTGACTCCCCAACTAAACTGTCTAATAAGCTTTTATAATGTGATACAGCAAGAAATAAAAAAGATAATTTTGATTTTTTTCATTAGATATAAAGAAAAATAAAATACAATCATTTCATTTGTCCAGTCAACAGATATTTATTGTGTATCTACTCTGTGTCAAACACATTCTGAATAGATAGCAGTGAACTACTCATACAATATACATTCTCTCATCGAGCTTAAATCATGGTGGAGGAAGATAGATATGAATGAAATATACATAAGTAAATATTGCTGTGATAAGGAGTATGAAGAGATTTAAAATCAATATATGACTGAGGGGTGGTTACTTTAATTCATCAGAGAATTAAACAGACATTTAAGCTATGATCTGAGTAACCATGAACAACAGTGGAGAGAACTTTCCAGCCCATCTAATGCAAAAGCTCCAAGGTGGGAAGGAATTTGTTAAATTAACAGAACAGAATGAAAGCCAGGTGGCTGGAAAATAGTAGATAAGGGAGGAAAACATGTGATGAATTTTTAGAGGAAGCAGAGGCATAAGGGATCTATATTCTATTCTATGTGTTAGGGGCAGCCATTAAAAGGTTTTAAGAGAGAACTTGGGATCTTTCATTTGAAAGGATGACTGGGTGTGCTGTGTTCGAGGAAACAATTGCAATTATCTAGACATGAGATCATGGGGTCTGGAGGAAGGTATTGTCATGGATGTGCAAAGAGGTGGACCTTTGAAAGAAGGAGTCTGCAGGGTCTGATGATGAAATGGAAGATGGAGGTCAAGTGAAAGAAAGAGAGAGAGGGGGAGGGAGGGAGGAAGGGAGAGAGAGAGAGAGAGAGAGAGAGAGAGAGAGAGAGGAAGGAAGGAAGGAAGGAAGGAAGGAAGGAAGGAAGGAAGGAAGGAAGGAAGGAAGGAAGGGAGGGAGGGAGGGAGGAAGGGAGGAAGGAAGGGAGGAAGGAAGGAAGGAAGAAAAGAAGGAAAGATGGCTTATAAATTTCTGTCCTGGCCAACTGCATAAATGTGGGGGCATAGACTGGAATGGAGAGGACTGGGAGAGGGGCAATTTGAGGAGATGGGAATTAAGAGATCTGTTTGGGGCTTGTTCATTTTAAAATGCATATTAAGCCATCACAAATAGATATGTCACATAGACAGTTGGGTGTACAATTTTGAACTTCTGGGAGTCTTTCAGGGCTAGAGCTGTAAACCTGGGAGTTCAGAGCATATGACAGTACTTGAAGCTGTAAGACTGGACAGATTACCCGAGGAGAGAATGTAGTTGGAGAAAAGAAGTGGTGCTAGCTCTTGGGTGGAACAGAAGAGAAAGAGCCAACCCCGAAGACTGAAAATGGGTGGCCAGTGAAGTGACAGAAAAATCAAATGGCTGTGGTACCTGAGAAGGTGAGCGAGTGTTCCATGAAAGAGAGTGTCATCTGTAAAGGTTGCTCCAAGATATCTGGCCGATGAGAGCCTGGGGACAGCAACATGAAAGTCATTGATGACGTGCACCTGAGCAGTCTAAAGAGAATGAACGGAAGGGACTAAAGCCTCGAGAGAGTGGATTGGGAAGAGAATATGTGATGAAAAAGTGGAGACAGAACATCAAAAAATTTTCAGCCATTTTTCAGTGCAGGCAACAGCGACATAGAAGAGGAGCCAGAGGGAGAGGTGGAGGCAAGGGAGTTTGCTTGTTTGTTTTTCTTAAAAGAAAATGTTGCTTATGCTGAGCGAAATAAGCCCATCAGAGAAAGATAAGTATCACATGACCTCACTTATTTGTGGAATCTAATGAACAAATTGAACTGATGAACAAAATAGATCCAGAGACAGGGAAGTAGGGATCAGACTGATAAACCTCAGAGGGAAGGGAGGTGGCAGCAGGGTGGGAAGAGATAAGCCAAAGAACGTATGTGCATCTATGCACAACCAGTGGGCACAGAGAGCAGTGGGTGAAGGCAGGGGGAGTGGGAATGGGGAGGAGGGTGTCAATGGGGGAAAAAAGGAGGGACATCTGTAATATTTTCAACAATAAAAATAAATTTAAAAAATAATAATGTGATTGGTTTACATGGTGACAGATGATTATTAGAATTAGTGAGTGGGAAGATTACATTGTAAAGTATAAAGATGTTTAGTTACTATTCTGTATACCTGAAACTGGTATAATCAATATAAGACTACATACCCACTTTACTTAAATAAAAAATAAATTTTAAAATCACACACACACAAAAGAACAGTGTTGCTAGATCGGTGCATGCAGTACCAGGATTGAGCAAGAGAGACGAGGTGACGTGGAAAGATGACCTGCAAGAGCACAGCCATTGGGAGGAGAGATGGATCCAGATAAAAGAGTTTAGACGTTCTAAGAGTGGAGGGATCTTCAGGGAGGCTGCTTGTGTAACTCCCTCACCTCCTCTCTCAATTTATGTGCCATTCCATAAATGGTCTCATTTGGGTTCCACACGGTTCTCGTGTATTCGATCATTCCCATGTCCAGAGGAGGGGAATAAAGTCTGCAGACGTTGGATAATTTCTCCTAAGACAGACAGTTAATAAATAGAAAATCTAGAATTTAAACTCTTCTTGTGACTCCAAATGGGATGCTCTTTCCACCACAGAATCCCGGGCCGGAGCTGCCTTTCCAGCGCTCTCCCTGATGCAGCGTGGACGCGTGCAGTGTGCCCGGGACAAAGTACAGTGCTTTGGCACCATTATTCCCATTTGGTGACTCAGTGATCAGCAAATGGTTTGGCAATTTCAAGTTTGAAATCCCCGGAGTCCATTCTTGTGAAAGTTTAATGTCCGCATCATTTTTTCCCCCTGAATTTAACGATTGTTGGAATATAACAGGGCCACACTTGCACTTGCAACGAAAGATCTTGTTAAAAAAAAAAAAAGACTCCTAAAACCTAATGCCTTTCTCAACAAATTTGGTTCATACACTTGCTAAGCATACATTGCCAATCCATTTTGTTACCATTTTAAAAGGAGTCCCACCCAATAAAACAGAAGTTAAATAGCTAGTTATTAAATTAATTTTTTTTTATCCTCACCTGAGGCCATCTTTCCATTTTTTTGTTCAGATAGAGTGGGAGGGAGAGAGAGGAAGAGAGAGAGAGAGAAACATCGACGTGAAAGGGACACATCGAGTGGCTGCCTCCCGCACGACCCAACCAGGGCCGGGGACAAACTACAACTGAGGTACGTGCCGTTAGCGGGACCCGAACCCGGGTCTCTCTGGACCGCAGGCCGATGCTCCAACCGCTGAGCCAAACTGTCCAGGGCTATTAAATTAATTTTTAAAAATTTAAGGTAGGGAAAGCACAAATCCCAGTCAGTGGTAGTACAGTGCACAGGAATTTATTATTCTACAGTCCAAAATGCCCTGCATTCTAGTCTTAGGTCTGGCAAACTCTCTGGGTGGTCACCTTCAGTTGTTCAATCTCCTGGTTTCCTCATTAGTAAAATGAGGATAATGGTGTGTATGCAGAAGTGATCTGAGAAACAAAAGGGATAATGCAGTGAGATAACTTTGTAAACTGGGAGTGCCTGTTGGTTGTTGTTATTATTATCATTATTATTATTATTATTATTTATTATACTACACAGTATGTTTAATTTTGTGTTTCTTATTGAATATTGTGCCAATTTCCTTCTCCCTTCTGATAATAATGCCTTATGGGTACTTGGATAAAAGAAAAGAAAAATTGCCCGTATAGGGACACTCCCCATCAGCCCCTAAAAAAGCAAATCTCTTGAAATTGTGTCAGTCCCATGTTCCTGCAGAAGTAGGTCCGTTGTCACTGCAACAGTATCCGCCTCAGCCATGCTCGTATTCAGTAACAAATGTGCACCAAGGGCCCATTACGTTCCCGGTTTGGAGAGAATTTGACATCACTGCAGAAAAAGGATTGTAATACATTTCCATCTCAACAGTTCACAGTCTGAAAGAGAGTGTCTCCACTGTATGAAGTTATTTATCTATACACCTCCCCTCCTCATCCTCCACCCCTCTTCCCAACTATGAGCTCTAGAATGCCGAGTCCCTTCTTGTTCATCTTTACTTTCCTTCATAATATCCAGTATAATACATTGCTCATAGTAGGTGTTCAATAAATAATTATTGGATTGAGGACATCTTTTGTAGCGTGTTTTTTTAGAATATCATGGTGTACTAGTGGACTAACAAGCAAGATGTTTTCCTTATAATGTGTCTCTGGTTACATTTAACAGCAAGTTAAAATTAGATCCTTTTCTGTGTGTGTGGTGTTTTATTTTTTTTTTTTAAGAAAGAAAACCATGGCAACTGTGATGTTGAATGTTTCAGAGAGCACATTTTTGTAAGGATTCTCTTTTTCTGAATTTCCCATGTTTGAGCTGCCTATTTCAATTGAAATTCTAATAAATAATTTGTGGTGCTAATAGCCATATAGACCACTGATTGTGTCTATGAAGCAATAGAAACTCCCACATAGAACAGAATGCTTGATGAAATGCCTGAAGAGAAAAATAAATGTGTTGAAAATCCATTGAATAGATTTTAAATGGTTACCCCCTGGAAATGATTGAACATTAACCTCTCTTTGTTTCTTGTACCTGTATTTATTATAAAACCTTGGAGATTGTTCTAATGTTTTGTATCAATATTTGCTAGAGATCATTTTTTTCTCTGTGAGGAAATCAATTTTATAGTGCTGTCTTCTAAATTAAAGAATGGGCATTTTACAGAATGTTATCAGTGAATACTGTCTAATAGTTTTCTCTAAAAGTATTTTTTATTGAAGTAGTGATTAAAGTGTAACTTGGTGCCTCAGGAACACTGACTAATATCGTGTTAATCAACTTGACTACTAAAAACATGAAGAGGTTGATAGTTTAAATCTAATTGGTACATTATTAATTTGAATTATCAAAGAAGAATCTGTATTTTATCCAAGACCAAATTTCAAACAAACAAACAAACAGAAATCTAGCAAAGTACCTGAGAAACAACTTAAAAATTTACAAGCCATACCTTAAGAAAAATCCAATTTTGTTTTTCTTAAAATGTGTAAATTAGCCTTTGATTCACAGTATCCATATTGATCAACATCTATTGAATGCCTATTCTATGCAAACCACTGTCAAGATACATAAAAGCATATTTCTGCTTTTAGAGAGTTTATTGAAAGAAATGAGTCATTCGCACGTAACTGCAATGTACAAAATAAGTGCTATAAATGCCATTGGTATTCTAAGGAAGGAGACAGGGATAACTGGCTAAGTTTGGACAGGTAGAATAAGGTGGGCACAGGAAGATGAAGAATTCTTAGTAGACAGACGGAAAACGAGTATCTTTTGGAAGTAACACGAATTTCAAATTATCTTTAGCATAGTTTACAGGACTGCTAAATAAGCCTGGAAGCATATATTGGGCTAGGTGGTGAAAGGTCTTGAATTCCAGGTTATTTAAATGGAATTTAATAATTTTTTTAAAAGCTGTAGGTAAGCAGTTCCATAACTCTTCTGCAGATGTGCAACGCTTTTTATAAAGAACAGGCTCTAACTCTGAAGCTGAAGTCACTTGATTTGTAACCAACAATTGAAAAATATTGGTTGGTTTTGGCCATGTTATTTCAGCCTGCACATTTAGGCCACTTTTAAGACATTAGTATATTTATTTTGGGTTTTCAAGGGGGTGTGAATTATTGTTTCTTGGACAAATTTGCAATAATTGATCTTCCAGATGTTTGAAATGAAATATTTTCTTACAAATTTCTTTCCTCTGAGTGCTCTATCTACCATGTACACTTTCCCCTGCTCTTATTGTTTCTTATACAAATCTGCACTGAAAACCAAAATTATGGTTTCTATAGAGAGGTTTAAGGACTGATGCAGAAATACTCAGAAGCCTGTTTCATGAAACCTTCTTTCTTGTAAAGAAAAAAAGGTGTGGAGAGGAGTGGGGGACAACTGGGAGGAAGACTGGTGTGTGGGAATTTGAAGGAAAAATAGGCAGAAGATAGAAGGAAGGGAGGGAGGGAGGGAGCGAGGGAGGGAGGAAAGAAAGAGATTGAGAGAGAGAGGAGAGAGAGAGAGAGAATACCTTCTAGAAAAAGTTGTTATGAAGATAAGTTTATACATTTATATGTGTTTAAGGGATGTAAAATCAATGCAGAAGAGATAGGTAATGCTACTGTAGAGAGGTAATGCTAAAAATGTTGCTAAGTATAAATAATTACAGATAATCTGACACATTTTAGCCACTGGTTCTTGAAGTAGAGAGAGAGTTTAGAAAAGATACCTGGGACATACCATGAAAATGTTTGAATAGCTCACCAACCAACATTTCCTGTTTATATTTTGCAGTCTATTTTAACAATAAATATGAATCAGTGATCCTTAAAATCAGGTATTTTGAGCTTTAAACAATTTTAAGAGTTTCACATTTCTTTGGCTTCACAAGATATAGTATTAAACCAAGATATACACACACACACACACACACACACACACACATATGTCTCCTTGGTTATACACACACACACACACACACACACACACACACACACACAATTTCTATAGTATTGATCTGAATCAAGCTTTATTTGGAACTTAGTCATACTGTGTGACATATAAATTTTACTCAAAATTTCATATGCTCCTTAAGAAAACATCATACAATGCATGCATGTGGTGTTGGAGTTGTGCTACTTTCTTTTCTGCATCTCTGCTACTGAAAGAAACTTGTTGATATAGTTGTATATCCTAAGTGGCCAAGTTTCCAACCATGAGACATCTTAATTCAAGGACCAGAGCTAACTTTTACTCAAATCATATATGGCACAAAGGCAAACATAAGATAGAGCAATGGCCAAGACAGATTTTTCCTCATCACTCTATCTAGCCACATTAATGGTCCAAAAGATATATTGGATACCAGCAATAATTCCAAGAGAGAAAAGAAAACAGGGCCTTACTCAAAGTCAAGCTGTGTGGATGGGGCCTATGATTCCCTGCCATGGTGATCTCCTTCACTATTAAGCATAACACAGACTGCCAAAAAATTTATTCTATTAGGTATTTTCTCCCACAGAAACACAACTCTAATAGTCAGTATGAATCACTGGGGAAATATTGTTCTAGTATTAAACTTTTGCAAATGAATATCCAAGATGGCTGTTAATGGAATTATTGGAATTTGACCTCTCTAATAAAATAATATAGACCTCACAGTAGATTTTTGACATGTCCACATTTGAACTCAACCTTTTCTGATGACACAAATGTACAATTGTAGGGAGGAGGAAAGTGCCTCACAGGTTAGAGCCATATGTACAGTTTTTTTTCTTCTTTTACTGTCCTTAAGAATTGCTGGGGAGGAGATCCAAGATGGCAGTAAAGTTGTTAGAAGTTATACTCACCTCCTCCCAGGACCAAACTGGAATTTCAACTAAATTATAGATCAACCTGAATAATGAACTGAAGACTAGCAGAACAGAAGTCTTATACCCAAGGATTTATAGAAGAAGCCACATTGAGACTGGTAGGAAGAGTGGAGATGTACAAAGTCTGGCCCTGCACCTATGTGTGGTGGTTGAGAACCTGGAGAGATATCAGAGCTGGACAGTTCCTTTTGAGGAGGAAGGGGTCTCAACTCCATTCCAGGCTCTCTAGCCCAGAGCACCAGAGCTGGGAAAAGGAGCTCACATGACATCTGGCTATGAAAATCACTAGGTTATTCTGTCTGCCAACGAAAGATGAAAGTCTGCTAGAAATCCAAAACCCACTTAAATGGCCAACACACAAAAATCTCGTTTATATACATTCAACCTAGGCACCAGCAAAGGGAAGGCAGCTCTGAGCAAACTGGAGTCATATAGGGAAATCTAGGTAGTGTGGCTCTAGGGAGGGAGCTGAAGAGACAGCCTCCAAGGTCCCTGTGCTGAGTCCTTTACCCACACCACCCACAGAGGCCATCTTTCCTGAGTCAAGCACTCCCCTCCATATAACATCAGCATGGGGGAATGCAGTAGCCCCCTCCCATTCCCTATAGCTCCATTCTGACAAGTTTACACCCTTCAGAGGAGTCAGCTGATTGAGGCTAGCCTGAGCCCATGGTGCAGACTTTCTTGGAGGGCTCTTGAGGAAGTCCAGGCACACTCAGGGGGTGTTGGAGATGGGCATGGAAAGAGACTGAGTTTTCTGGCTCTGGGTGGGGACCATCCCCACCCACACACTTGACCCAGACCATGTCCCCTGGGACATCTACTAACTTCAAACTCCTGGTGACCTCACCCTGCCATGTTTGCACCCTACAGAGGAGTCAGATGACTGCCACCAGCCTGGGCTTATGATGTAAACTTTCCTGAAAGACTCTTGAGGAGGTCCAGATATACACTGGGAGATGCTGAGTTGTGTGGATCTAGGGCTGGGGACATTCTTCACTGACATCCTCAACCAGTGTCATCATTGCTGTGAACAGCCTTCACTTCAGATGGCCAAATCCTGGTCTGTTTTGGCCTGATGAACTCTGCTGGTCTCACCATGATGGTTCTCTAAGACCCTGTGCCACCACAGAAGTCCACAGGCACTAAGTCGGAAGCAACTGGCCTTGGTATATCCTGAGACTTTTGCTGAGTGGTCTCAGACCCAGCACTGGTGCTGAGTTTGAATTTGTATCAGTCTGGTGAACACCACTCACCCCTACCTGATGACTCACTGAGGTCCTACCTCATGAATCTTGCATAACTGCCAGAGGTTCTTTCAGTGACTGAGCCTAACAGGCAGCTGATAGGCAGAGATGGATCTCAAGGTGCCTTGGACCTTTTGTTGATTTGCCCTCAGACTCAATACTGATGGAAGCTGGCCTTGGTGCACAGTTCAGCCTTTCCATGCATACCCAGGCTAGTAGAGGCAGCTACAAAATGTGAATTGCTTTGTAGCTCCAAACAAGTAGCCCAGGGATGGTCACAGGCAATGCTTGACATTGACCTGCACTGCAGTCCCTCCTAAGAAGCCCCAGAAGCAACTCACCCAGTGGCAGGCTTTGGACCACATCAGAGCATGACAAAATTAGTTCCACAAGTGGCACACACAAAGAAAGATCTTGACAGGCACTAGAATTTGCTGGGGTTAATTCCCTTCATGGGACCAACTCTTGTACAATAGCTCATACACTGTGGTCAAGGTCAATCCTCATACTCAGCCAGCCTGAGGGTCAACACCACCCGCAGACAGGCCAACAGGATTCAGGACTCAACTATAACAGAAGAGTTCACATAACTCACACAAAAGACACTTCTGAAGTGCCTAGCTCAGGTGATCAGGGAGACTGTGCCACTGAACCCCACAAGACACCAAGTACATAAGGCCATCCTATCAAGAATGGGAGACATAGTAGATCTACCTAATACACAGAAAGAAATACAGATAGGTAGCCAAAATGGGATACAAAGAAACATGTTACAAATGAAAGAACAGGAGAAATCCCCAGAAAAAAAGAACTAAATGAAATGCAGGCAAGCAATCTACCAGATAGAGTTCAAAACAATGATTATAAGAATGCTCAATAAACTTAGGAGAGGAATGGAAAAACTCATTGAGAACTTAAACAGAGAGATAGTAAGCATAAAAAAAGGACATAGAAACCACAAAAAAGAATCAGTAAAAAATGAAGAGTACAATATCTGACATGAAGAATACACTAAAAAGAATCAACATCAGGTTAGGTAAAGCAGAGGATCAAATCAGCAATTTGAAAGACAAGATAGAAAAAAAAAAACCACAATCAGAGCAGCAAAAAGAAGAAGATTTTAAAAAGTGAAAATAGCCCTGGCTGGTGTGGCTCAGAAAGATTGATGGTTCAATTCTCGGTCAAGGCACATGTCCAGGTATGGGCTCAATCAGGGGCGTTCAAGAGGCAACCAATTGGTATTTTGCTCTCACATTGATGCTTATCCCTCTTCCTCTCTCTCTCTAAAATCAATAAAAATATTTTTTTTAAATGAAGATAATTGAAGGAACCTCTGAGACAATGTCAAGCATAACGACATCTGCATCAAAGGGGTACCAGAAGGAGAGAAGCTGATCTGTGGTGACCTGTTGGACTTGAACTAGTTAACTTCTTATTTTTTCTTCTTATTTTACTTTTTATTGTTTTTTATTTCTCTTTTTTCCTCACTTTTTTTTCTTTTCTCAATTTTTCTTTTCATTCTCTTCTCATTTTTTAATTTTTTTTTATATTCTTGTTACTTTTTCTTAATTTTTCTTTAGAATTTTTTAGTTAATATTGTGAGTTTCGTATAGTTAGTATAGTTATTATTATTTATTAACATTGATAATTAGCATAGGTAATATTATTAGTACTAGTTACCATAGTATAATTAGTATTATTTGTTAGCACAGTTAGTAAGCAGAGTTAGCACTGATAGTATTGTTAGTGTAGTTAGCAAGTCACTATGTCTAATAAACTTGTAACCATCTCTGTCAATGAGGAGCCCCATATTGGCCATTACCAGCCCCTAAACACCTTTGGCCAGGAAACCTTTGCCATGGTGAGGTTGACCCGGCACATTCTGACCAGGTCAGAAGTAGCTGTCAAAGTCATTAATTGGCTGAACTCCTCCAGACTTTTTCAAGAAGTCCACTGTACGAAGGGCTTAAAGCACTCAAATATCATAAAGTTTTCGAGGTGATTGCCACTGAGGAAACATTATTCCTCATTATGGAGCATGTGAGCACAGGGGACATGTTTGATTCTCTGGAGAACCATGGCCGCATGACCTATAAGGAGGCCCCAGTCAGTTCCAGCAGCTGGCATCAGTGGTGCAGTGCTGCTGCCAGAGAGGCATTGTCCACAGGGACCTGAAGCCAGACAACATACTTTTAGATGCTGAGGTGAATGTAAAACTTTCAGACCTTGGCCTCAGTAGTGAACTTATCGACCATAAACTGAGCACATTCTGTGGCACCCTCTCATATCACCCCAGAGGTCGTGTGGTGCCAAACCTATAATGGTTAATGTGTGGAGCCTGGGGTTGGTTCTTTACAGGATGGCCCTAGGGGCTCCCCCTCCACCCATACAGCAGCATCAGTGTTGGAGCCCCAGAGGGAGCCAATAAGAAATCTCCCTCCATGCTGGGCAGCCTGATGGTGGAAACTTAGCCTCTCCCTCTGACCACAGAGGGAGATTTCTGTGGCCAGGGGGTGGCTAGGAGGGTCTTCAATTTCATATTAAGACTCATGTGCTATGGGCCATCCACCAAAAAAAAAGCATCTCAAAAGGACAAGAGTCAAGCCATTATAATTTTTTAAATTGTGGAAAAACAAGGCACGGCCACAGTCAGAGACTCTGGGGAGATCAAGCCACACTCCTTGTATTTTTAATGCAAATCTTAAAGGTGCTCTCTCCAGGAAGGCAAGCCATGTGGTGTAGGAAATCAGCCAGAGGCTGGATGCAAACAGCTGTGGGTGAGAGCAGTGCCAGAAATACACACTGTGTGTGCAAGGACCCCAGATGAGAGGACTTGGTTCAGCGGATGACAGAGGTGTGCAAACTGCAGTGGCGTTCTCTACTGGGGATTCACACCAGAAGGGTATCCAGCATCTCTATGGCCTTCAGAAGCATCTTATCCAAAATAGCTGCTAAGCTTAGAGGAAGGCCTGGAGCCCCCTGTGGGTCAAGAGGAGAGACTGCCCTCGCTACAGAGCCATCCCTTGGCCCCACCTGAATGAAACTTGAGAGACTGAACTGTTTTTCTTGGGGCCCTTCTCCTCTCCCCTGCTCTTTTCTTCCATGTAAGTGGAGGTTCTTATTAAAGTATTTGGTTTGTTCAAAATTTTTAATAAACTTGATGCTCCAGAAAGATGAATTGGGTACTCCGTTTTTCATCCTCCCTGTATAGAATTTTGCATCCTCGAAAAAAGAATTACTGGGTCTGACTTATTTTAGCATAATACCCTGCAGGTCTATCCATGTTGTCACAAATGGTAAGATTTCATTCTTTTTTATAACCAAGTAATATTCCGTTGTATATAGAACTACATCTTCTTTATCCAATCATCTATTGATGATCACTTAGGTTGCTTCCAAAGACTGGTTATTATAAATAATACTACAATGGACATAAGGATGTGTGTATCTTTTTCAATTAGTGTTTTGGATTTCTTCAATAAATACCTTGAAGTGGAATTGCTGGGTTGTAGTAGTTCTATTTTTAATTTTTTGAGGAACTTCCATACTGTTTTCCATAGTGTCTGCACCAATTGCAATCCCACCAACAGTGCATAAGGGTTGCTTTTCCTCACATTCTCACCAGCACTTGTTTGTTGACTTATTGATGATAGCAATTCTGACAGGTATGAGGTTATATCTAATTGCGGTTTTAACTTTGATTTTCCCTGATAATTAGTTATGTTGAGCACCTTTTCATATGTCTATTGGCCATCTGTATGTCGTCTGGGGGAAAATGTCTATTCAGGTCTTCTCCCCAGTTTTTGTTTGTTTTTGGTGTTAAATTGTATGTGTTCTTTATAAATTTTGGATATTAATCCCTTACCTACTGTATCATTGGCATATATAGTCTTCATCCAGTAGGTTGTCTTTTCATTTTGTTGATGGTTTCCCTTTCTGTGCAAACACCATTTAGTTTGATACAGTCCTATTTGTTTATTTTATTTTTTGTTTTCTTGCAGAGAAGGACAAAAACCCTATGATTTCACTTATATGTGGAACTAAAAACCCAAATAAATGAACAGCAAAATAGAAACAGACTCATATATACAGAGAACAAAATGATGGTTGCCAGATAGAAGGGGGGTTGGGAGGCTGGGTGGAAGGTTAATGGATTAAGAAAAACAAATTGTTAATTACAAAACAGTGATGGGAATGTAAAGTATGGCATAAGGAATATAGTCAATAATACTGTAATAACTGTACGATACCAGGTAGGTACTAGATTTATTGGGATGGATCACTTTGTAAGTTATATAAATGTTTAACCACTATGCTGTATACCTGAAACTAATATAATACTGAATGTTAGCTATAATTGAAAAAGAAAAAGAAAAAAAAATGAATTACTAGGTCAAAGTTCAGTGCGTTTTAAAAGGGTTTCTATAAGCAAACTACTGTCTTTTAAGCAAACCAATAAAAATAACCAGCAACATTAACATAATCATAAGTTTTGAAAGCTACTCAAGACTTTGGTGTCAGGCACTATCCTTGTGGTAGGCAAGAAGAAGCAAGAATACTAGCTCTTTTCTCATTGTTATCTTATTATACTCAGGCCTTCTTTCTTGCATTTTCTCTTCTGTTTGTGTTTGAAGGCCACTATTAAGCTCTCGTATTCTATAGAGAAAGGAACTACCCCCAAGCTAGGAGGCAGTGAGTGGAAGTTCCAGGGAGGAAATGGCAATCCAGGTTCTGCTAGTGACCAATAGTATGACTTGAATAAGCAACTTAACCTCTCTATCCCTTATTTACTTTGAAAAATGTGGTCCTTATTCCTGTTTACCCTACAGAGTTGTTAGATGAAAGAGTCTTCAAAAATAGGAACCAACCATACTACATAATCATTAGGTCTTAGGATTTTTATATGTTGAAGTAGAGATAGTACTCAGAAACGTTTGAATCAAAAGGCTGTTAGTTATTATACTTGTTAAACATTAGTGACTTAGGAAAATGCTTTGTTTTCACATGATATACAGTATTGATGCCATTGCTACCAAAATATTAATACAGTAGAATCAAGATGAATATGTAGCTCCACGTTAATGAGAGGATGGAGGTCATGTTCTTCTGCTTTCAAGTCAGGTCTGAATATAGTTACCTTTAAAATGGTTTAAACTTGAGATTTTCCTTACTAATAGAAAAAACAAATTGTAGAATCACGGTGTTTACCTTTATGAAATCTTTTCAGAGGAAGCAGCTGTGGTTTTTTTAGACGCTCAAGTCTATTATACAGGTTAGCAGTATATTTTATAATGAGTTCTAGACCACCTGCCTTTCTCAGGAAATTAATATCGAGATGGATTTTTTTTTTTTTTGGTCTTTTTTTGTCCTCAGTGGCTAGTATAAGGTTTTCCTATTTGGTGACTTTGGGTACCCTATAAAAGTGTTCATTCAGTGTTGTTCAGCTATAGATGATTACTTTTAAGACATTCTCTAAATGTGTTTTCAACAAATGCTTGGTGAATTTTGAGACTGAAACATGGTTTCCTTAGTAAAACAGCAGTGATATACACACAGTTTTACTTTATAGCGACAAAATACCTATAATGCATAAAACAGTGTTTAAAAATAAATTTGACTATAGGCTTAAACCATTAAAATTTCAAAATATTGTTTTAATTATTTTTCTTCTTCTAACCCCTATAGGAGTTTCAAGGGGGGAAATCAATGGATTCAGAAAGCAGTAGGAGTTTGGAGAATACAGTGAACAGGGTCTATTCTGATCAGCTGGTTCCAAAGATAAACACAAGCAGGAAAACGTCCACTTCAGCAAACCCACCTAGCATCCTGGAAATACCACAAGAGATTAAGAAAAGCTGTGGAGACAAACAGGTAGAAATCACAGTCGAAAGAATAAAAATGGCAAAGAGCATCAAAGAAAAACAAAACAGTGATTTAGAGAAACTGGCCTTTAAAAGGAAGGCAGAAGGCGAAGAAAAGCCAGCTGGAAGGAAGGAGGCAAAGATCATGGAACCTGACAGCCCGTTGATCACACTGCCTCTGCCTCACATCCCCTTAAAGAACATCATGGATGTGGAGGCGAAGTTGGTCTACGTCGATGAAGAGGACGTGAGCTATGAGTTTGCGGAGTCCTTCACATCCACTGGGATTCAGCCAACATGCCGAGCTGCTGAAATAGGAGACCCTTTGCACGTACCTAATTTCAACCTTCTGCCTCAGATTGACAAATGGCTTCAGGTTGCCTTAAAGGATGCCAGCTTGTGCTACAGACAGAAGAAATACGCCGTGGCGGCAGGACAGTTCAGAACAGCACTGGAGGTATGGAATTAAAGAAAATACAGATTGGTGAGAGGAAACTGTGAAATGAAAAGTGATTACATTGAGCAGCTTTGATCATATTGTAATGAATAGTGATCATGGGGTGAAAATCTTGAATGATATGAGGATTATGTGGTTCCTGGTTTCCATAAAGCAAATAAGATATGCCTGTAAATTAAAATGCCCGTGTGCCCTTGACATAACTCATGCTTTTTCTCTGATAACAAGCCTTGAAGTAAACGATAACATATAAAAAAGTGCAGTTGGTTTTATAATTTAGACGTACAACTATAAAAGCCATAAAGTTTTAGTACGGCAGTGGTGGGTAGAATATAGATTCTTTAGAAATAGGCAGTTAACGAGTATATGAATTGTCCCCTTTTGATGTTAGACTTAATTATTAAGTGTAGCCATCTTTACTTTTTAGCATGTACTGGTAATTGATACATAATACTTATTAAAAACAAAATAACACCATTTTACTTTATCACCAAACTTCACTTTCCTTCCCAGCCTAGTGAGCTTTATGAATAATTCTTTTTCTCTCTGCAAGCAGGTAAGTTGGTCAATATTTTGGTATAAAGAAATAGCCCGAGGACTAAAATGAACTTGAAAATCACTACTAACACATAAAAGAGTAGGAAAAATTACTTCATCTCTTGACTCACTGAGCCCATAAAAGGATTGAAGTGTGTAACTAGAAGTCCTATTGGCCTGGCAATATGGGTAACTGCATATTTCATGAACTGCAAAAAAAAAAAAAAAAAAAAAAAAAATTCAGTGCACTATCTATAAATGCCTGGTGGCCACTGGAGATGTAATTAATGAGGTAAGACATGATTCCTTCCCTCTAGCAGTCTGAGGGAGACAGACCAGTAAACAGTTAAATAGAGATGGCATAAAGGAGTACGATTGATCCACCATGAGGCAGAGGACATGGGCAGGAGTCAAACATGAGATGTTTGTGATGGAGATTTAAAGAATAAAGTATGTCCACTGTTACTTGCAGGTTAAAATGTCTACATCTACAATGAATTATTAATGGACAGTACTGACCATGGTGCCCCTAAATATTTAAAAAGAAACTCCAAGCACAGAAAGGGAGGCCTAAAGAGATATGAAATGAGGAGGGAGAGCACAAATAGATTCATCTATACGTATTTCTGTCCATAGAGGGTTATGCACGCAGAGAAGGGAAGGGTCCTGCACTGGGTAACGAGTGCCCAAATAATCAAGCTGTCCACAAAGCTCTGAGAACCCTGTGCTGTCCTCTGAGCTAAAGACCAGATGCCTCTGGCTGAGAAGGGGATGTTAAAGAAAGACTTCAGGACAGCCCTAGGCATTTCTGCTGGGTCTGTTTTCAGCTGACATTTTTTTGTGTGTAGGGGAAGGAGGCAAAGTTAAAGGTGCAATTTTATATATAAAAATAACCGTTTCGGCGATGAAAAAAGAGGGGCACAAATAAGAAAGGATATAAACTTCCAGTGACGCCTAGGTAGAAGGAAAAGCTATCTGCATTAACTGGAAGAAAATATCCAGTTTTTCCATAAAGCCCAGTGTTCAAATGATGAAATTTGAATCAGGTTTTAATGAACCCAAGATGTAACTGTACTGGAAAATGCTTATGTTCTGACTCTCTTTCATGCACATTCATTCTCTACCCCTTACCCCCATCTCTTTCTCTATCTCTGCTCTCCCCCCACCCCAAGTTTTTAGGAAAGTGTTGGATGCTGACATTAATTGCTGGTAATTAACAAAGGTAATTATTTTGAGACCAAAACTTAGCTTAGACATCTGGTCTAGCTTTTGTCTCATTATCTTGGGAGTTAATTTTGAAATCTTACCTAGAATGTCTCTTAATAAGCCAAAGCTACTAGAATAGAAAAGATTTTTAACTTCTTGAACCCTTTCTTCTCATGAATTTAACTTTTCTTAAATTTAACCTCTTCAATACTGAGCGTTCTCAGGTATTATTTAATGCATCTCTCTCGTTTCCTTGGGTCCCATCATGACTTTGAGTAAGATAGGATGGATGACAAAGACCAAGACATAATGAAAATAATCATACCTGAAAGATAGATGCATCAATGATTATTTGAGTATGTGTATGTTAGAATTACATTTGGATGCAAGTGACAGAAAACCCAAAATAACAGTGTCTAAAGCAAGAGAGAAGTTTATTTTTCTTGCACATAAATGTAGGTAGAGAAAGGGCAGGTATGGTAAGATCATCAGGGTGTCAGATTCTATTTTATTCTTTAAGATGTGGCTTTGATCTCATGATCCAAAACAGCAGCCTCTGTTGGTGTCATTGCATCCACCCTCCAGCCAACCAGAGAGGAAAAAAGGAAGGACAGAGGCACATTGTTTCTCTACAAGCACACTTCATAGAAGTTGCACACACCATTTCTATTTTTTTCTTCATTGACCCGAATTTAATCATGTGGCCACACAAACCTACAAGGAGGCTGAAAAATATCTTTATTCCACATGCTCCTAACACTCAGGGTCCTATTACTGAGGGAGAAGGGTAGAACAGACATTGAAGGATGACTAGCAATACTGAAGCATTCCATCCGAATGCTTGTTACTTGAGGGGGCATTGTGAAGCATACAAAATGCTTGCCAAATGGGTGGTATAAAGACAGCTGTTAGGAGTATATAGATGACTGGTTGTGGATAAAGGTAAAACCACAAAAAAATAAACAGAAAAATAAAAACTGGGAAAGGCCCTGGAGATTTGTAAATATTTATTTATTAATTGACCTGATAATTTCCAGTGCATCTAATAATCCCTTTAGGAATATTCTGCTATATGTTAGTTTCCCTGTGCTGTGGACAAAGTATTAACTCATTTTTTATGACACTATTTTATGATTAAGATAAAATGGTATGCAGTGATTGAAAAGACAACAGCTTAGCTTCCAAAAAGCAGTCAACTTTAGCCTTTTAGGATTTCAGAACACAGGAGGCATTTATTAAATTTGCTTAATGAAACTTATTTTGCTATTCTTTCTTTTTACTGTATAAAGTTGAACCAGTTGTGTAGGTAAGATGAGTCCTTAGCTCTGTGACCAACTCATCAATCTTTGTTAAATTTTAATAAAATCAATCATTTATTGTTTATTTGAGTCCTCTCTTTGTTTCTTGATGAGTCTGACTAAAGGTTCATCAATCTTGCTTATCTTTCCAAAGAGCCAGCTCTTGATTTCATTGATCTTTTGTATTGTATTTTTTAGTCTCTATGTCATTTATTTCTACTCTCATCTTTATTATTCCCTTCCTTCTACTTACTGTGGGCTTTTCGTGTTGTTCTCATTCTAATTCTTTTAATTGTAGGATTAGATAGTTTATTAGAGATTTTTTTGTTTGTTTCTTGAGGTAGGCCTGTAATGCTATGAACTTTCCTCTCAGGAATACTTTCACCATGTTCCATTAATTTGGGGTAGTTGTGTGTTCATTTTAGTTTTTTTCCAGATTGTTTTTATTTCTTCCTTGATTTCATTGTTAACCCATTCATTGTCTAATAACATGCTATTTAGCCTCCAAGTGTTTGTTTTTTAGAGTTTTTATTGTAGTTGATTTCTAGTTTCATTCTATTGTGATCTGAGAAGATGCTTGATATCATTTCAATATTCTTGAACTTATAGAGACTTATTTTGTGTCCTAACATGTGGTCTATCTTTGAGAATGCCCCGTGTGCACTTGAGAGTCATTGGCTCTTGTGTTTGTATTCACATCAGAAGTCACACTAATAAGGCAAAAGGTATAAGCTGGAGATAAAAAACACAAATTTATATTAAATTACATTTTCATGCCTAGATGCCATTTCCCATAATTTTTAGAGGACTAGTATATAAATTCATCCACTCTAAAAATAGTAGGGGTTCTCTATAAGGAAATATATAAGATACTGACCTCGTGTGGTTGTATTTGCATAGTAGGCAATAGACACTATTTTCAACTAATTTATAAACATTCCAGTTGCACTTTATTTTTTTTTCCAGTTGCACTTTATAGGAAGAACATTAATTATTAATAAAGATCTATAGGAAAATTTGAAGGTGTGGGAATGTACTAGTCAAGTTTTGGTGTATTGTTTTTTGTTTATTTGTTTGTTTTGTTTTGTTTTGTCACTTATAGGAAAAACACTCATTATAAAGGATTCTTCTAAGTTTGTCATGCAACCAAAACAATATCATCATTTCAACCTTACTCATAGGATCTTAGTAAGCAAGAGGCTTCTACCTTTGAATTAGAATTAGATCTATACACACCCTTCAAAATACACAGCTTCAAACAATTCCATTGAGCCAGCTAAAGAAGGTAGAACACAGCTTATCCCTTACCAAATGGAACTTACTTTTTTTTTTAAGTTTTATCTTTACTGTTGAAAGTATTAGACATGTCCCCCCCTTTCAACCCCATTGATCCCCTCCACCCCTCTCCCTCCACAGCCAAATGGAATTTTGAATTCTGATTTCATCACGTAGGAACTCCTTGAGGTACTAATGTTTTGTTTTGTTTTTAAATATCTTGGTGCTTCAGTCACTGATCAGTGAAGTTAGAGTAATAACTCACATTTATGGAGCTCTTCCTATAGGTCAGATATCGTATTTTACATTCTGGGAATGTTTACATTATTATTCCATTTTATTCTTACAACAAGCTTAGGAGATAGGACTATTATTATTCTTGTGTTCCTAATGAGAAAACTAAGGAATAGCTAGGTTAAAGAACTTGCTCAAGGGTCAACAGCTAGAAGTGGTTGAACTAGGAGCTGAACCGGGATGATCTGGCTTAGAGTTCACCAGCTTAACCACTATGCCTTTACTACTCTAAGTGTGAGTTTGTTGGAAAAACAGAATTTTTGACTGTGCCAGACCTGCAGAATCAGGATCTGCATTTAAACAAGATCCCAAGTGGTCCTTGTGCACATTGCAGTTTGAGGAGCATGGCACTCTGTAATGTGTCAACATGGAACAGGTTTGCCCTCCGATTAAAACTTTGCAGTTGGGTTCCTCATTTAAAACGCTCTATGCCCCTCACTAATTTCATAGTAAATAATTCCCTTTTGAACATTTTTTTTCTATAACAATGGTCTAGAATTTTTGGATTTCAGGGATTCATAAAATTTTTTTAAAAATAAGTTAAGGAAGAGGTTTATTGTTGTATTTGTATTATGCAAGGACATTACAAAAATTACTATCTATTACCATCATCATCTCATAATAAAAATATGGAGCAATTTAAGACCAATGAGATAGAAAGAAAATAGAGCATATGCTCAGAAAGAAGGATTTTTACAAGTAAATTGTATTTTAATTTGATGAAAAGTTGACTAAATTGTCTTTTTTTTTTTTTAATTTTCCCTTCGATTAGTAAAGCATTGGTCTGAGAACCAGCTTTTGGGAATCACTGTTCTAGAACACATTCCCTTTATGGTAAACATCAGGTATCCAGGATGATTAAACCTGCACAGGGCCTTCTTATGAGATTACTTCCAGTGTAATGGAATTTGGGATGAAGCAGGTCCATGTTGGAGCCTGTCCAAGGGGGCTTATTTAATGAAGTAGCAAAGATATCTCATTATGGGGCAGCCTCACCTATAATTGCTCTGCTGAGAATAATTCTGTAGCAAATCTCTAGGACATCCCTGCACCTAATGGACATCCCAGAAAGCTTACTTTAAATGGATTCTAACCCAGATAGTTCGTAGTGCGACATGATCAAGAAATCAAGAGTTCACCAAATTTCCTGAGTGCCTGAGCTGTCTTTTTACACATCTGTGGATTTGCATGTGGAATTGGTATGCACATCTCGACTCCTGCTGGGGTCCAGGCCCCTTTATTCAGATAAACACCCCAATAACCTTCAAAGACAGATATTAACCCCATTTTACAGATAAAGAAACGAATGCTCTAAAATTGTTTTGTTTTTAAAGAAAATATCTTACAGTGCCACACCTTGTTTGTGGCAGGGCTGAGACTGAATTGAGGTGCCCTGATTTCACATCTGGAATTCTTACACTACTGCTTTTTCATACATTCGAGTATGTAATAATTGCATAGGAATATTGTTTAAAATGCAGATTCTAATGGGTTAGGTCTGTGATGGGAAACCAGATGCCTCATTTCAAATAGGCTCCCAAATAATGTCCATGGTGCTGGTCCAGGGACGACTCTGAGTAGCAAGGATTTATGCCACACCTCTGGTGGGTTCGCAAATGCCTGCCATTGCCCCTCTAGCAAGTTAGCAGTAAGTACTTCCACATAATTAGCTCGCACAGCCCTGGGTGGGCACAAGGCTCCAGAGCTGTGATGGACAGAGCACCAGATTTGGCATTAGATTATCTGTGTTTGATGTGGCTTCTGGTACCTAACTGCTGTGTGACTTTGAACAAGTTTCTTAACCCCTCAGAACACTGTTAACTAGGAGTGATGATAACTAATGCCCAACAACAAGGAGCTGTCACATAGGATTACTTGTTGAAAAGCATGATGAACTCTAAATTCATGTACAAGTTGTCATTGTACCTCTTAAGTACCTCATTTCCCTGTACAGTATGTATTTAACTTAAAACTTTAGCACAGCCAAGGGTTTTTCCCAGTTCAGTGTTTATTATCATTGTTTTGATCCATATCCCATTTCTCCTTTGATTAACATTAAAAATTTATCATCTTCTTTTGATGATATTTGAAATTCTGTCAGAGCAAAGGGTCAAAATAATGCATTGCTTTCTACTCTAGCCCTGCTTTCAGAAGCAATTATCTAAATCAAACACTACTCTGAACTATTAACTGCTTTTGACAAAAATATAGCTTTCATTTTAACGCACAAATTGTTGTGCTAGAAAGAGTTCACTTTTGCTTCGTTGTCAGGTATAAACGGATTGTTGAGCTCTGTATGTTCAGGATTGAACATTTCAGATTTTAACTTGATTGCTGCCATCTTTGTTCCATCCAGAGACATCATAACCAATAAGTATCCAATAACAAAAGAGATTGTTTTAACACTAGCAAATTTATATAGCAGAAAAATACAAAATGGATGCCTCTCTTAACCTCAATAAAATAAAATAAAATTAGATATGTCCCATAATTAAACACTAGCTAAGTAAAACAAATCTCTAGAAAAGCAGGATTTGTCATTATAAGGAAAAAGTATGTTAATATCACTGACGTTTGCCGGCTGTTTGAGCCTGACGTAGAGCTAGGTGCAGGGATACAGGTATAAATACAACCTCAGCCCCTCCCTCAAGGAGCCAGAGGTTAGAGACGAGGAATGGGGTCCTGCTGCCTGTGTTCCAGGACTTCATTTGCATTTTCAGTTTACCTATTTTTTTTCTTTTTAATTCAGTGTGTTGTTATTTATATCTTAAAATATTTTTTTCTGAAACAAACATATTCTTCCTTTAAGTGGGCATTGAGAAGGACTTCTTACATATTTCAGTGTAACTTCATTAACTGCAGGGACCATCACCCCAACCCAGGTGGAATCAAAAGGATTAAAAGACTTAAGCTACACAAAGAAGAGTTGAATTTTGGTTAACGGAACACAGTATTTTCCAGGCTGAATATCATTAAAAAGATGGGAAATGGGAAGAATATCTAAAGTGATTCTCCAATTTGATGGGACCCTCTTACTATTGAGGCTTTTTTTCCAGGTGACCTGGATCCAACTCATTTGACTCCTGTTAAGCCCTCTCCCTCCCCGCGTGTGAACAGCCATTGACATGGGGAGGAAAAGAGCAGCAATTCTTATATGTACTCAGCACCCACAATATGGGGGAGCTTGTGGGGCTGGATGTGGGGAGAATCAAAAGGAGGGAAAGCGTGGAAAAGGGGGGCAACTGAGTGGCAAGGCAGGTGTTGACTGTCTCCAAGAGTACTGAGTTTCCTATGCAGTAAAGTGTGGGGGGAGGGTGAGTAGGAGAATTTTTCAAGAAATAAGACTATGTGCTGTAATTTGTATCACTATACATATGAAAGAAGAATTTCATTTTACATAAAAATATTATAAAAGTCACAGATTCTTGACATTACTACAATCACCTAGGGGAGATGTTAAATATATATGGATGCCCAAAGTCTCCCTCAGAGAGTCTGATACAATTGTCTGGGGTTCAGATAATGACCATGCCTGGGCACTGGTATTTTTTAGTTCCCAGCATAGAAGATGCTCATCACTTCCTTCTCCTTTAAAATCACCTACAACTAGTGTTAACCGACATATGCCTTTTTAAAGGAATTAAGAGAACTGATATCTAAATATTCTAAAGCTATTTTAAAAATCAAGAAAAATGGCATTGTCATGAAAATGTATTCTTTGGAAATTTACACTTAAAATAATCTCATATTTACTTAAAAATCAGATTAACTTAATGAATGCTTTCTTATTATCACTAAGAAATAGGTTGTTACTAAACTCCAGTCACTGGTTAATTAGTATGTGCCTCTGAAATATTAAATTTATTTTATTAATGATGACCTCACAAAAAAAATGAATCATTAATCCATAGGAAACTGAATAAGATATTTTTCAAGGGTAGGACTATTGCCATAGTTTACAGGTGGTCATTATGGATTTGATTCAAACAACAGTAAATGTTAACATCGTTTTTAAATATAGTTAATTCTGTTCACATTGTTTTGAATCAAAACCCAATAAACTCAGTCACTGAAGTCTTGTACAACTTGTTATTCAAGTCGATGATTCCATGTTGAGGTGCACACACACACTAAAACATGATTCTTACCAAAGTATTGGATAATGTTGCTCAACATTTCTCCCACTATCCAACTTTCCAAATTTATTGCAAGATTTCCAAAGCCAGATAAAGTTCAAATCAGCAATCCTCTCTCTTTCTTCACCACTTTCCAGCCTTCATACACAAAATAGTGTGATTTTCAAAGAGACTCTGTAGGTACCAAGTAGATGAGATCCACTTGAATTTATTCCAAAAATTGTAACACAGACATAATTCTGTTCCTATCAGAGAATAGGATGCTGTTAGGCAACAGATTTTTATTGCACTGCCTCAATGTGTTTTCCTTATTTTATATGAATTGTATGAGTACCTAGAACATTGTATTCATCCATACTTTATGGCCACTATCAAAGTATATTTTATATCCAGAAATAAGTAACTTCTGGAGTACCTGTTTTAGTCTATGATGATGGTGATGATAATAACGATAATGATACGATACTACTAACCTATGAATAATTAATTAATCATTGATTTTGTGGGGTAAGCTATACCAAGAACTCAACCACAAATTGTTAAGTTGAAGCTTTCTCATTAGTTGCTATCAAATTGTTTGGTGACATGGGGGTAAAGCACATTATATGCCAGGACTTTGGTTCTCAAAGAATTTAAATTCAAGATTTAGACAGAGGTCCTGAAACTGTAAGACAATTAGGAATCTATCAAGTGTTCAGTGATGGTCATGGCTGTGTAGAACAAAGGTTTATGATGGGAGAGTCTGATGGAGTTTGTGATGCACATTTATCAGCATGACTCTGTGGCACGCCATTTATCTGTATTAAATCCTTTAATCCTTGCAGCAACCCAGTGGGCCAGGAACTATTATTATTCCCTATTAAAGAGATAAAATGCATAAAGCACTCATGAAAATGATGAGAGGATTTGGGTTGAATTTAAGGGTTTGAATGGACCTCAGAAATAAATAGCTAAATGGAAAAGTGGAGTGGCTGGAGGGGAAATGAGTATGATATGTGAGAGGAACATTACTAACAGGATGGAGAACTTGAGGAAGAAGCATGAAATGAAAGGCAGCAAAGAGAGTGGGCCAGAGGAAAGCATTATTATCAAATAAAGGTGGGTTAATGAAACTAGATTTTAGATTGTCTTAAAAATCAGGTAGAGAAAATTAGGATTTGTATTGAAGGCAATAGAGATGTTTTTGGATAGGAAAGTGGTAATGTAAAAAAAAAAGGATTAATTGAGAATTAATGAAGGAAATATTGAGTAGTTATATTTTATCAATACCATGCTGGTTATTATTGTGGGAGCTACAAGGAAGTATAAGATTTCAACTCCCAAATTATAGCTCTTTATCTTTTATTATGTTACATTTGAAATGTAGTTATACTCTTTTTATGGTAGATATTTTATTTGCCATGACCCAAATGTTAATTTTAGAGGAAAACAGCCAGAGGGATGAGAGTCTGAGGGAACCAGAAAGAGAAAATTCCAGGGTAAAATAGGAAGGAGGTGGGTGTTGCTAGGCTAGCAAGTGCTGGGCAGAGTGGGGAGAAACGAAGCTGGCAGAGCTGGCAGCTTGTCCGGGAGCCGTGCATGCCTTGTCCCAATCTTGAACATTATCCAGTGGGCAGCAGGAAGCCTCCCAAAAGGACTAATGTGGCAAATGACAGTCAGATTTTTGGTTTTGCTATATCACTCTGGTGTATATAGACAGCAAAAATAGTGCTCAGTCTCTGGGTTATAACCTATTACTGGGTTGTGAAATCAATTTAATGGGTAGTGATCAGCATTGCGTTTAATTGAAAGAATAGAATAGAATAGAATAGAATAGAATAGAATAGAATAGAATAGAATAGAATTACAATCCAATAGAAAATATCAGAGTTCATGGAATATTGGAAGGTAAGTTTTACTTTGTGCAAACATTGTTTCTGGTATATAATGTATTCAGGTATATCAATATCTATACATAAATAGAAATATACATAAGGGGAAGAAATAGAAATAAATTAATTACGTCTGCTCTGTATGTGTGTGTGTGTGTCCTGGTTGTGATGTAAAATCTATTTCTTACCATAAATTGTGGTAAAAAATATTTAAAAGTCTCTGGTTTAGAGGCAGATTTGGGAAGAAAAAGACTGAAGGCCATTAAGAGGTTATACCTGTGATGATCCAGGTGAGAAAACATTAGGGCAGAAATGGATGAGTAATAGTAAGTATAAAGAGGAGAAACCAAAGTAGTAAAGGGAAGAAGGAAGGAGGAAAAGAAGAAAAATGTTTGCACCCTGGTGGCAGGTGAGAAACAAAGAAGCATTTCCTAAGGATCGAAGTGCCACCACGTCAGGAACATGAGCACATTTAGAGGTAAAGCGGATGGACGCAGTTGGCTGTGTTTCACGCGAAGGCCGATGGCAAGCTCACTTGGAGCAGCATATTTGCTGGCTAGAGGCATGTAGGAAGCACAGAGGAGAGTTTATGACCAAAAATAGACATTGATGAATCATCCATACCTGATGCCACCTGAATTGTAATAAGAAATAGGGATGAGGAAAGAATCCTGGAGAATGTGAACAATTAAGAAAAGGCTATCTTTTAAATTAAGAAATGATGAGATTGAAGAGGAAGCTCTAAAATGTAATTCTTTGTGGACTGGAAGCTTTGGGAAAATGGTTAGTTACATAGTTTCTAGAGATAGCACTAAGAGTGAAAATAATCCATTTGGCTGTCAAAGGTCTATAGACAGAAAACTTTAAATGGCTATCACTACAGCTCAGCTAGGAAGCCTTACTTCCTCAAAAATGGGCAGGACACACTTTAGTTCTGCAAGCCTGGGGAAGAAATAGTTTGAACCTGAAAAGTTAGACTGACCATGTTCACAGCTTTCATGTTTAAGATGTGGACTAAAATTTAGCAAGCAAAATGTGTACCTTGAAATTTCAACACTGGCACAATTAGTCTTTGTACTCGTTATATAGGTGAGCGTAGGAGGTAATCTCAGTGACCTCTGTTAAAAGAGTAGACAATCACCTGAAACATCTGATTCCATTTGCTTGTTATCGAAGGAAAACTGTGCTTGTAGGACATAGCCTTTCTGAATAAAGCCAACCACCAAAGCCAAGATAAGATTGGAAAGGGAAGAAGTGGACTAGCTCAGTTGTTCAGAGCGTTGTCCCGATACATCAAGGTTGCAGGTTCAATCCCTGGTCAAGGTGCACACAAAAAGCATCCAATGAATGCATAAATAAATGGAACAACAAATTGATTTCTCTCTCTCCTTAATTATAAGCAAAATTTTTTTTGAAAAAGGAAAGTGTCCAAAATATTTACTTTGAAAAGAAGAGGAAAAATGAGTGATTCAAAGGGAATGTAGAGTGATGGGCTTATTCTCACTTTTTAAAAGAATATGAACAGTGAATATGATTATATTGGCAATGTCCATAGAGAAAAGAGAAAGAATAAAAGTAATGAAAAGGTGATTGACAGTGTGAGGTCCCCAGGGAAGCATGAAAGGATCGGGATCTGGAGACAGAAGAAAGGGTTAGATGGAACATGAGGAAACCTGTTTCACTGAGATAGGAAGGGAGACTTTTTATGGGTAGAGGGTAAGTTGAGAGAATTCTTAGCTTACATTTTTTGAGTTGGAAGCAGTTTAGGAATTTGAGACTTGAAACTGAAGACTAGATAAACAACAGAGACAAGTCAGACAAGGGCCAAATAAGATGAAGGCAGAGGATTCGGGGACTCCCTAAGGAGAGGGACCAGGAATCTAACAGCAACACACTGCAAAGTTATATGCTTTTCTACAGTGTGTCTCTGAGAATCCAGAAGTTTTGATTGACTCAGATGTGAGGTTTTGATGAGTAGGATGAGAGGGCAAAACTATTGTCTTTAATGTGGCAAGAATGTGATAGTGGTGGACTGTGGGTCTGGGCTGGGTAGGAAAGGACAGGGCAGAAGGCAGCTGTCTAACTGAGAGCACATAGCATTTCAGGGACTAAAGGTTAACAAAGTGAGTAGAAGGTAGTGAAAGAGCTGAAAGGCTGGGTTTGGTCAAGAAGTCGTATTGGAGTATAAGATTTGAGATGTTAACTTCCATGGGATTGAGGAGTTAAGGAATTAAAAAAAAAAAGCGAGAGGCCAGGATGTTAGTGGATGACTGCTGAATCCTCCACAAATGAACATCCACAGTCACTCAGGACGATCCTGGGACAAAGAGCAAAGGTGTCAACTTTTAGTAAATGTGGGAAATATAATATCAGGAGTCTGGTCAATGACAGAGTTAGGGTAGAATAACTAGATGACACAGTGTTCTGTAATACTGTGCTAAGGGACAGGAAAGACAAAAACCTCCGACTGTAAGGAAAGTGGGCTCCTTGGAGGGTCAGGTGAAATGGAAGAATGTGAAGAGAATACTCAGCCTCTTGATTAACTGAATGCAGCAACTGGTTTGCAGTGGGAGGAATCATGCATGACAGGGGCAGCTGTGGGAGGCAGATTTCAGAGGGGAAGCCACACAGCACAACAGCAATGAGATTTGGGGAATGTCTCATTCAAAGAGGGGTTGAAACATGCCTGGGGCAGCAAGTATCAATTATCCCTCTCCTCCATTCTTACTGGTCAACGGTCTAGCCCAGGTGAAGGTCATATATGATCCACCTATGCTCAGTCTTCTTGGAGAGCTCAGCAAGCCTTAGTTTGAAGGCGGAAAAGAGGAAAGAGGTTTCCATATGCAGCAACCTATAGAATATTTTTCTTCTTTTTGTTACTGTGCCCTTTTTCCTATGTATGTACAGCACTAATAAAAAAAACAAAACAGTGAGGGTTGTTCCAATGACATAAACTGGTACAATGATAAATTGCTTTTATAATACACCTTTAAAGTTAGTCAGCAAGGTTATTTGTACATTTTGGCATGTTCATTTATATTTATTGGATTTTCCTCTTGATTTTAACATTTGAAATATTAATGAATAATTGTTTATGACTACTTAGAAGGAAACATATAAATACATATAGTGGTAATCACATCTTTTTAATAAAAAAAAAGACCACCCTAATTTACCTTGAGTGTTTAAAAGATTAATTTAAAATATTGATAAACAATCATTCTCAATGGCTTTGTTACCATACTGCGTATGTATATTCTTTGTGTGTGCTGTGCTTTTAGTACACTCCATTTGGGATGTTTCCTAGAGCCAGGTTTTAGATAAGGGTGATAATTATTTGTTGCCATGCAAAGTTTTAAACACAATAAATAACTGTTTTTATGCACCAAGCAAACCAGTAAAAAATGAAAATTAAAGAAATAATTATTATTCACACTTGCAGATGCCCTCATAAGGTGTGAACATCAAAAGCTTGTAACTTCACACCAGTTCCTTCTTTTGTTTTTATTTTAATTGTTTTATAACTTTAAAAGTTGACTCAGCAACAGACCAAAACAAGATGCCAGAAATAGTTTCAAGTAGCCCACGCCTGATACTCATCTCAAATGAGGAATAAACGGAGTGTCCTACCATTTGGATGGGTTATGGGAACAGCAATCAAGTAGCCACTTAAGCAAAAGAAGTAAGTAAAATATTATGCTCTCTAACACTGGGAACATATGTCACTGTCGAGAACAGGAAGCTACCGCTGGCACTAAGGGGCCTGCTCAGCATTTCTGGCTCTCACCGAGAGTTTTTTCACAGCTACTTTAAAACTGAGTTATTGTACGTTTCCCTCCGCTATAGTGTCATGAACACTGAGGGTGCATTCTAACGCAGGGCCCAGCTGCTAAGTGATGCTGAGTGATGGGTTTAGGCAGAGTTCTCCGAGGGGGCGTCCAGAGAGCACGATCTTCCACGCCGGGATGTCCATGTAAGGCATCACACGGTTGCTGCCACCACCACTTGTTAATTTAGGCTGTCAAAGGAGGAATATGAAAAAACGAGAACGAATGCCAAGAGGCTCTGCTGAAGCTAGAGAGAGGTGTAGGTGGCTGTGACAGGTTTTTGACCTCCACTTAAGTGCGTCCTGATGACAGTAACATGCACAGTGGAATCCTCAGCTCACTCATCAGCTCACCCACGCACAGCATGACTATCACACGTGGGAGCTGTTCTGTGCCACTCACTGCTTTTGTTTTACATATTTTAAATGTATCACTTATTTTTGTATAGGTAATATATTCACATAGTTCAACACTCAAGAGGTACAAAATTGTATGCAGTAAAAGTCTCCTTTCCAGCCCAATGCTGCAGCCGCCCAGTTTCCCTCTAAATGGGCAACCATTGTTTATCTTTTAAGTTGATACGTACTGGTAATATGGTAGTATATACTATTCTTTCTGTAAGTTGATTTTTTTTTACGTCTAAGTACATCTTATAGGCCATTCTCTAGCAGTGTATATCATATTTTCTCCTGTTTATTATTATATACCATTCTACTATATTAGAGATATATATTCTCTATTGATGAACATTTGGGGTTTTTTTCAGTATTTTCTTCTCATAAATAGTGGTTCAATTAATAACCTTGTATACATGTCATTTTGCATGAATGCAGGCCTATCCTTACATCAGAATCCAAGAGCTTGCACATTTGAAACTTTAATAGATGTTACCAAGTTACATCACATCAGCCATGTATGAGAACCTGTTTTCTTTCATCTCACCAAACTAGTGTATTAGCAAAATTTTTTTATCTTTTCCAAAATAATAGCTAAAAAAATCAGAGTATAAGACAAATTTGCATTTCTCTTATTATGAGTAAGTTGAGCATCTTTTCCTATGTTTTAAGAGTCATTAACATTTGCTTTTTCTGTCTATTTCCATTTCCATGTTTATTATTTCACCCCAAGTTAGTTACTTAGGAGTAGAGTGGCTTTCAATTCAAAACAAGTTTGAAAAGTTTCTTTGGGGCAAATACATTTTTTTAATGTGATTCTGGTAAATTTCTGTAGAGTAGAAGAAAACTTCCCCTTTTAATTTCTGTTGGGTTATAAACTTGTATTAGAACCCAATTACCATTCTGGAGTAGCGCCAGGGCTGACCTGAGTGGCCGTTCCTTACAGGGGGAGGTAAATGTCTCTAGAGTGAAGTGCATGCTTATATTTTCAAGAAATGGGATAGTAGTTAAGCAATAACACTCAGAAAAAAATACTCCTAGTCTATAAAAATCAGAAAGACCTTTATTAGTAATAAAGTTCTTGTACAAAACACTATTTCTCACACATTGGGAGACTGTAAAATCTTTGGCAATTTAGGAAACGTTATTTGAGATTGTAACATTTTAGATTTTCATATTGTTTCTAATGCACCAAGTCTAGCACTGTCATTTCTCCTAGAAAGTCCTGCGAGGAAAAATGTGGTAGAGGTTAATAGCTAGCTAAAGGTAGATTTCACCAGACTGTCCCTCTAATGATGTGCTTTATAGGTAGCATATGGTAGCACAGTTATATTAACTCTGGGTGAATTTTTTCTTGTGAAATTTTGTTGAAAGTTCTACATTTTAATTAGTGTCTGGGATAAACCATTGATTTTAAATAAGAAAATTATTTGATTCCTTCTACTACATATTTACTGTAGAACAAGAAATATAAAGGTTGTCAATAATGGCTCAGTCAACCATGACACCCAATTTGGAATTCTCTCTGACTGGTGGCAATGATTTGATAGAAAGGCTATTTTTTCTTCCATGACATCAGAAGGTCAGTGCTGAACTTTGAGTATCAATTGCCTCCAGTAATAACTGTTTTTTCTTAATCTAAAATTTATAGATAGGTTACAGATACATAGGTAGATTTTACAATTCTTTTTATTCATTCTTAATCTCTAAGATGTAAAGGAGAGAAGAGACTTTTTTTTACTTTCATACACAGCAAAAAAAAAAAAAAAAAGTTTTCTATCATTGTCCTGAAATCACTTCTATTCAAATTAGAAGCATGGTCTTAACTCTGATTTGCTTCGTTGTTCCTGCACTTCAGCCAGCATTTATTATGCTGTTAGCGTGTGCTAGCACTTTTCTTCCTACACCTCCTTCCATTCTCACAACCACCCAAAGAGGTAGGACTATCATTAGCCCTATTTTGCAGATGTGGAAACTATGGCTCTGGGAAGTCAAATAATTTGCTTCAGATCACTCTTCCAGTAAGTAGCAAAGTGAGAGCTTGAATATGATTCCGAACACATCGTAACTGTAACCACTGTGCATATAGCCTACTTAGCAGTGGAGCCCTTTGCAAATCAAACCTTACAGAGAACCATGAGTGATAGTCAAAATATTTTGTAATCAGCATAGCCAAATCACTGAACAATTATAAAAAGGGCACACACTAATCTGAACAGATGTCTACAACCAATGGCTGAATATGAGCTCAATAAACTTAGAAAGATAAAATGAAGCAGTTCTGCAGCTACTACGGGAACGGGCGACTCCCCTTTTGGCCTGCCCATCACACCCATCACACCCTTGTAGAAGACCCTTGTTCTATTCTTATTTGTCTTTTCAATCTCCACCTCACAGAAACTGGGGCTTAATATTAAAAGAAAAAAAAAAAACTCTCATGAAACCTCATTCTGTTTGTATTATTTCATGATCTAATATGAGCTCCTACTCTTCTTATTTGTTCTCTGCTTCAATAATTGGAGATAAAGATATGGATTCATTCAAATCCCTTTAAAATATCTTTTGACTAGACTTACTTCTAATTTTTCTAGTATCGTTTCATAGGGAAACCTGTCCTTGTACATTTTAGCATACACCTGCTGGGAAATATATGTTTGTCCTCTATGGTCATTTTCTGAATATTCAGAAGTATGCTTATAATTTTCCATTGGCTCGAAATTACTTTCCTTTTTAAAGTGTTATATAGAGAATATATTGTCCAAATGAGGATTTGGCTTTAAACATTTATGATTCACTTATTTAAATAGTTACCAGGTAAGTTTCACAGTGGGAAGATGAGCCTTGAATGCTGCTCTTATTGTGAGAAAATCGGACAAAATCCAGAGGAGAGAGTGTAGGACAAGCCTGGCCATTGTGAAAAGTTGTATAGCAGGGCTTCAATGCAACACTGATTGAGCCAGTTAGTATTTCCATTTCTCTTTTTTCAGAAAGTACTTTTGGTGACTTACTGTACAAAGAAACATAGCTCAAATAAGAGCAAAGGAGCACAAGTCAAAAAGGAATGGAAAAGTAGCAGAGAAAGTAAGATGGAAAAAAGGAAATTGAGTAAATCAGAAAGCCTGTTCTGTGCTCCTACTACTCCAAATAAGTGCAAAGTGGTACTTTGTGCTTACCGGGAGCCAAGGTGAACAAAGGGATGGAATTAATTAACCTAGCTACATTCACTAATTTTAAATAATACTGACTCGTGAGAAGATGTGTCTGTTTATTGCTACTGAGCTCCAAAAGACATTTGCTACATAGGGATCTGTATAAAGAATATCAGTACCTTTTGAGGTCATTGATTTGGGAATATAAATGTAATTTGGGGAGCATGGTATATGCCAAAGCAATGGCTGTTTTTGTCTCAAATGCATAACTTTTGCAGGTTTTTATCTTGGGGTGCCCGCATGATGCATATGATCTTAACACTTATAGTATCATCATACACATATTAATCTCTTGGAAATTTTTATTTCCTAATTCATGACATGCAGCACATTTTTATTGGGTGCCTGTTCTGTGCCAGACACTGTGTTAGGCTCTGGGGATGTAATTCAAAATAGTCATGTTCTCTCTCCTTATGAGGATTCTAGCTCAGAAATGAAAATAAAATGTGGTATGTGTTCCAGTCAAGGAAGAATAAAATGCTATGACAGTAAATGACATTTGACAGCATCTAAAGCTGTTCCTATATTGTTTATTTCACGAATCAGTGTATTTGTTAAAATGGGAATCAACATAGGTTGCCAACATTTTATTAACCAAGAAAAGATATATGAAAGAGAAAAAAAGAGAAACTATTGCCTTCTAACAAACATAATTCTATTTGAAGGACATTTTACATTAAAAATGTAGAAGAACATAGTCTGAGAATAAGGGCGGACTTTCACCAAAAGAACTAGACAAAGGTAATTGTCAATCTTAACCCAAAATACATGCAATGTTTTAGCTGCAGACAAATTACAACAAGACCTGATTTTAATAACAATTGGTAGAAAGTGTTACAAAAATTATAGTGCCATAACAGGTAATCACCAGAGGGAGCTACTTCAGAAGAGAGAACCGGGAACTCTACTTGGAAAAGGGAGAACATTTATAATCAGGCCCAAAGGATAAGCATAAGTCAGAAGTGCGACAAAAAAACCCACAAAAACTGTCCCTGTCAGAAATGTTTAACATTTTTCCCCTCTGTATTATTGCTCTATGATTGCTATAAAAAGTAACCACATATTTAATGGCTTAAACAACACAATTTATTATCTCAGAGTCTTACTGAGTCAATGAGACTCACTGGACTAAACTCAAGGTGTTTGCAGGGCGGTGTCCCTTCTGGAGGCTCGAGGGGAGAATCTGTGTCCTCGCCTTTTCCAGCTTCTAGACGCTGCCTGCATTCTTTAGATCATGGCCCCTTTCTCCATCTTCAAATCCACAGTGTAGCATCTTTAAATATCTCCCTGATTGTGACATTGACTCCTTTGCCTCCCTATTCCACATTCAGAGAACCCTTATAATGTCATTGAACCCACCCAAATAGTTCAGAATAATCTCTTTAATTTAAAGATAGCTGATTAGCCCTGGCCGGTTTCGCTCAGTGGTTAGAGCATTGGCCTGCGGACCAGAGAGTCCTGGGTTCGGTTCCCGCTAAGGGCATGTACTTCGGTTGCAGTTTGTCCCTGGCCCTAGTTGGGGCCGTGTGGGTGGCACCCAGTCAATGTGTCTCTCTCACATCGATGTTTCTCTCTCTCTCTTCCCCCTCTCTCCCTCCCTCTGTCTGAAGATAAATGCAAAAATGTCCTCGAGTAAGGATAAAATAATAATAATAATAATAATAATAATAATAATAAAGATAGCTGATTAGCAACCTTGTTTCCATCTACAACCTTCCTCCATCTTTACCATGTTACAGACATATTTGCAGGTTCCCCGGAGTAGAATTTAGGCATCTCTGGGAAGCCATTATTCCACAGGCCACACCCTCTGACTAACGGAGACCAACGTATGTGCTAAACTGCTTCCTTCTGGACCACTGGCTTGTCAAGGACTGTGAAGGCCTGTGCACTATCACCTTCCTTGCAAGCTAACAGGACAGCCTGCCAGAATCCATGGGTGACAGCAGAAGACATGAGACTCTTGGGTCACAAACCAAGGACTTCCTTACTCCTGGCACAGCAAGCAGCATCAGCAGCATCACATTTGCATCAGCTCCCCGTATCTCCACGTCCCACAGGGGATACAGGTGAGGCCTGACGGATGCCTGCACACATCCTGGACTGTGTGGCGGGAGAGGAACCTCAAGCTTGCAGAGCCTGAATCACTGACGACGGTCAGTAAGCATGCCTCCCTTTTTACTCAGAGGGAGACACCACCTCTCCCCTCCAAGGCTGTTCCATATACAAACTTGCTTGAAAAGATCATCCAAAACAAAGGGCAGTTATTACCTTGTTTGTAAGACGTGCAAGGAAATTAGAGACCCTTGGGAAATTTTCCTCCAATATATTTATGCTGCTCCCGCATTTAATAACCTGGTTTACAGTTTCTAAAATGTAGGGCTAATTCTTTGAAAATTATTTTAAAATCAGCATGTTTTAAGTTAAAAGATTTGATTTTCTCTTTTTAAATACCATTTTTTTTCCAATTACTTATTCAACTGAACCTCCATTTATTTATACATTGTATTTAAATATTTCTCCAGTGCCTACCCTATTCCTTATTATCTTATCAGAGAATTCTAGATGAAAACATGTTGACTTTTTGGCTAATTAATTAAACAAATTATTAACACAAAACGACAACTTGACCTCAGTACATAATGAGAAAACAAATATTAGCAAATTTTCTAATTAGAGCCCTGATACAAACAGGTAATTATGAAGAAAAACCAGGTGCTAATATTCCCTTGATGTGAAATGTCATTTTATGAAAACAGTGACTGAGAGAGGCCTTCAACTAAGAAGTGGAAGACAGCCAGTTCATTTCCACATATTAAATTAAACCCATCTGAAAGCAAGTAATGGCTGCAACAAGTTAAAAACACACACACACACACACACACAAATAATTATATAAACAAGTGATTACATTTGACATTAAAAGTATCAGCATTTATAAATTGATAAATTTACTAATGGGTCTATTCCCCCTTTTTTTCTGACATTCTCCTGAGTTAAAGCTACTGATTCCATATTTTTCTACTTTTAAGGACAAAGACAGCTACAAGGAAAATATTAAACTATCTAATGATGAAAATGAGCTAAGTCAGAAGAAAAAAAGAAGTAACACAAGATATAGTCCATCTTCTGTGCACAGAGGTGATGGTTGTAGTTGCATATCAATAAGACATATTGTTTGAACAACTTTTTCGCCATAAGTGGTAACACACAATGTGAGTCATCAATATCCTCCCACCTAATCGTCCCAAGACCAACGTCATGCTATCAGACCAAGGGAAAGGTGGCAGACTTTATTTATAAAAGAGAGTTGCTCACAAGCCAACTAGATTGTATTTATATTCTACATCTGTAGTAATTACAATCTTCCCACTTCATTTTTTATCCCTTTCACGGTTCTGGAAAAAAAAATAATAATAACTGAGATAAAGCACTATCCCTACTTTTAAAATACCCCTGTGCTATAGTACATTGTTGCTCCTATGTTAAATTTATCAATTTGAATATGTTGACAAAAGAAGCACTTATGAATTGCCAAGGAGCATGACAAACTCCAGCAGCTTTCCTGGACAGGCCAAATGCTGCAGCAATTCACTGGAAGGCATTTGGGACTTGCAGTCAGAAAACCTGGGCTTTAAATCTGGCTCCTCCCCATCCAAACTCAGTGAACGCTAAACCTCAGTTTCCTCGTTTGCGAAGAGAATGAAAATGTGTTGCTCTGTCTCTGATCTCAAGGTGACATGATGTGATATTTTTAAAACCACCTCGATTCATACATGTAAGGTTGTTTATTTTTAATCTGGATTTCGTCCTTTTTGTTTTATTTTTGCTTTGGAATTTTCTTTGAGGGAGTTCTTTAGCACCTGTTAAGAGCAGGCTTTTTAGTACATAGTACAGTTGAAAAACAAGGAGTGTGATCCACAATTTACAGCCTACTTGGGTCAGAAATCTCTGAGCAGCTCTCGATCCCAGCCAGCCTTCGGGCCTGCTCTGCAGAAAGGGCTGCCTCCCCCACTTCTTCCTGCCTGCTGTCCCAGTCTCTCCCCTCTTGCTCATCATTTTCCCTTTACTGCCTTCACACTCCATGTCAACAAGGCTCACCATCATACACCCCTGACCGTGACAGCTCCGCATCCTTGCTCGTCACATTCCCAACACAAACTGCCACCACTGTTTCTTCAGGTTCCCTCAAGCCACAGAGACTCCCTTCTTCAGGGCCTCCACTGGCTCGCTTCCTGCAGAGACGAACGGGTCTTTCTCTTTGTCTTCACCGGTGGCTGTCACTGACACAGGCGATCGTGCTCTCCATCTTGGCTGTTAACTCCTTGGCCTCCTCTGCCTCCCGTTTTGTCCCAAAGCTGCTTCTGGGGACTGA
The DNA here is from genome assembly GCA_030848825.1 of Tadarida brasiliensis. NCBI lineage: Eukaryota > Metazoa > Chordata > Mammalia > Chiroptera > Molossidae > Tadarida > Tadarida brasiliensis. The sequence goes on along the minus strand of CM061260.1, from coordinate 38,503,414 downwards.
TTTTTCAGCTGTCCACAGATAACATTTCAATAGCTAACCTGAAACAAACTTGCAGGGACCATCCAATGTCGCCTCCTGCCGCTGGAGGTGAGAATGTGTGTGTTCACAGCCCCTTTCAGTGTCTCCTCTCACTTCTGGTCACAAGAGGAGAACTATCGCTCTCAAAGTAAGCGCTTCCCTTATGTCCAAACCATTTCTGGTTTGAATCTTGTTTTTTTCCTCTGGAGAACTTGTCTCTGATTTGGGCATGAGATAGAGGGAATCTCAAAGTTCAAAAATCATTTGGTCCAATTACACATTTACTTTTTAAAATACTGTGCCATCACCTCCCGTGGGTTGTGCAACATGAAAGAGAGTCCACTTCATCTTAGGTGGTCTGTCCATCCCTGAACATCTCTGACCAGAACCTGCCTTCCTGAATGTCCCAAACTCTTGTTATACTCTCTCCCATCAGGATGTCACAATAGCTTTCGTGGTCAGCTCTCACCTGTCTAGTACCATCCGTCACTGCTTCTCCAGCACCTAGTATGGCCTCCTAAAACATAGTAGGCTCTTTTTTTTTTTTTTTTATCCTCACCCGAGGACATTTTTCCATTTTTTGTTCAGATAGAGTGGGAGGGAGAGAGAGGAAGAGAGAGAGAGAAACATCGACGTGAAAGGGACACATCGAGTGGCTGCCACCCGCACGACCAACCAGGGCCGGGGACAAACTGCAACTGAGGTACATGCCCTTAGCAGGAACCGAACCCTGGTCTCTCTGGACCGCAGGCCGACGCTCTAACCGCTGAGCCAAACCAGCCAGGGCCATAGTAGGCTCTTAAGAAACACTTTGAACGAATGAATGAATGAATGAGTTTGTTCATGGTCTCATCTACAGGTCAGCACTATGGGTTTTGTTGTTTGTTTTTTATTTATTTATTTATTTTTGTTACACGTTTCTCCTTTTTCCCCCATTGACAGCCTCCTCCCAATCCCGCCACCCTCCCCCCCAGCACTGTTGTCTGTGTCCACTGGTTACGCATGCATGCATATAAGTTCTGTGGTTTATCTCTTCCCTCCTCCTGCCATCCCCCTTTTCTGAGGTTTGTCAGTCTGTACCCTACTTCTATGTCTCTGGGTCTATTTTGTTTCTCAGCTTGTTTTGTCCATTATATTCCACAAATAAGTGAGATCATGTGATATTTGTCTTTCTCTGATTGGCTTGTTTCACTTAGGATAATACTCTCCAGGTCCCTCCATGTCGTCTCAAAGGATAAGAGATCTTTCTTTCTTACAGCTGCATAGTACTCCATTGTGTACATGTACCACAGCTTTTTTATCCACACATCTATTGATGGACACCTGGGCTGTTCCAGATCTTAGCGATTGTAAATAGTGCTGCTATGAACATAGGGGTACATATATTTTTTCTGATTGGTGTTTCAGGCTTCTTAGAATATATTCCTAGAAGTGGGATCACTGGGTCAAATGGCAGTTCAATTTTTAATTATTTGAGGTAACACCAAATTGTTTTCCATAGTGGCTGCACCAGTCTGCATTCCCACCAGCAGTGTAGTAGAGTCCCCTTTTCTCCACACCCTCGCCAGCACTTGTTATTTGATAATTTGTTGATGGCAGCCATTCTGGCAGGTGTGAGGTAATACCTCACAGTTGTTTTAATTTACATCTCTCTGATGATTTGTGTACAGGTCAGCACTTTGTATCTAAAACATTTATGAAATATAATCTGGGTCTTCTCCAGGCTAGAAGTCCTTAGTTCTCATAAGGAAAATTTCAAGTTCAATACAATGTGTCTAAATTTAAAACATCAAAAAAAAGATATTAAAATACATTTTATGTATATAGTTGTATATAATCATATATGTGTTTATATATAATTCAGTTAATCAACTTTTCTAAATAAAGCTATATCAAAGTATAGAGCATGAGTAAACAAAAACTAATTAAAGGCAGTCATTAACTTTTAAGAAATATACTTTGGCCCGGCTGGTGTGGCTCAGTGGTTGAGCATCGACCCATGCAACAAGCGGTCACCAGTTTGGTTCCCAGTCAGGGCACATGCCCAGGTTGTGGGCCTGATCGCCGGTGGGGGGCGTGCAGGAGGCAGCCAATTGATGTTCTCTCTCATAGATGTTTCTATCTCTCTCTCCCTCTCCCTTCCTCTCTTTCTCTCTAAAATCAATAAAGAAAAAAAAATATATAAGAAATATACTTTAGTACTCTGCTCATTGCTATGTGGTTTTATTTAGTATTATTAAATTAATTTTTTATTTTTGGACAGAAGCTTTGTTATATTATTAAACTATTTTTAAAAGAAAACATTGGACCACAATTCTACCAACCTTCTGCAACTGTTATCAGTTTTCTGTTTTTTCCCCATCTTGTTCATATATAAAAATAACTTTAAGTTATTGTAAATATATGGTATACATTTTGCGTTGTATTTTTTAATTAAAATTATATTGTTCATGTCTATCAGTTTGATATATCATAACCATTTCCCAATTAGTACTGATTTAAAATATTTCGAGGTTTTTTCTTACAGAAATATTTTAGGAAATATATATATATACACACATATATATAATATTAAAATATTATAGTATTATACATATATATAGTATTAATATATATATGCATATATAGCATTAAAATATTTTCAAATATTAACATATTTAAAACAGATATTTTAAAATATTTTTTCATATTTAAAAATATTTTTTCTCTCATTTACCATTTAAAAGGATTTTTCAGTTTCTATATGTATGAATTTTGTTTATATGTATGCTACTTATTTTCAGTTTAATGTCAATGTAGTTAAGGGTTGAAGCCTATAAAACTTTGACTTTTAACTAGAATTATTTATCAAGCCCTAAAACATTATAATTTTTATAAATGTCATAGGTATACCTTAAAAGATATAGTTCCATTTTAAAATGACTAGAATGTTTTCATTTCCAAAATAATTATAAATACCTGATTGATGCTAGGCACTATGCTAGTAACTGGTGATGCAAGAATGAACACTGCAGAACCCTGCCCTTAGGGGGTTTAAAGTCTAGCAAGGAATAAAGAAGAGAAGATATACTGTTATGTGTTATGATTGGATGGTTCGAGGCACTACTACCCTTAGACTCTGGCCAAACAGAACCCTTGCCCCTGGCCCTAGGTTTCAGAGAACCTCACTCTGGCTCTCTCCTCCACTGTGCCCCTTCTCACTAGGCAGAGAGACCATAGCATCTGTGGGGCATCCTGGGCATGCCACTCTGGACCCTCCTCTGGGTAGCAGGGATGCCAGAATTCCTTGATCAAATGGTTCAAACCTACTTCTAGGGCCAGACCAGACTTTTCTAGATCCACCCTCCTGAAGATGGAGGTTGTATTTATGCCCATTGGTAGATACTCAGACTCAGTGCTTGGGGAGGCTGTGAACGGGGTTTGAAAGCATGATCTGAGTTGTCCCCATGTAGGAGAAGCTGTTCACAGTACTGCATGGAGGCAGGAGTGGAAAAGGAAGGAGCAGTGACCAGACTGAGAACAAGGAGCTGGGGCCACTTCTTTCCAAAGTCACGTTCTAGGACAGAACTCCGAGGATCCTGGAAATTCTAATTTGAACTTAGTTTTCCAGGTGGTTTTGAGGATATATTTGTCAAGGTAGGAGGATGGAACATATTTTATTCAATGGTTTCTTAGCTTGATTTATAGCTTTAAAATATTTAGACATATGGAATGTGGGCCTTCATTTATATTCTTGCCCCAGGCCCTGCAAATGTTGGGGCAGTCCTGGTACCAGGTGCTGTGGGGACACCTACCAGAGAGATCTAAGCTTGTATGAGGGTGTGTAAAAGGCCTCTGGAGAGCTCATGGTTCTGTAGGGCAGGTTCAGCAGAGTAGGCTTAGCCACAGATCGTCTCCTTGTGTAAACCCTCTACGTTTGTAGGCTTAAGGTGAAAAAGTCATATGTTCATCTCAATAAATGCCAAAAATGCATTTGATGAAATTCATTAACTCTTTTTTAAAATATGTTTGTATTTTTTTTTTTTTTTTAGAGGGAGAGAGAGAGGAAGGGAGAGAGAGATAAAAGCATCAATGTGAGAGAGACACACAAATCGGCTGCCTCCTAGACGCCCTGCACTGAGGATCAAGCCCTCAACGCGGGCATGTGCCCTGACAGGGAATTGAACCAGGACCTCTCGGTCCATGGGACGATGCTCAGTCCACTGAGCCACACCACACCGGCCGGGCAAAATTTATTAATTCTTAAGATTCTGGAATAACAACATATTTAGTATAATAAGCGGTCTCTGTATGAAACTAAATACTGACATCATTCTTAAAAGGTAAGTACTAACAGTGTTGCTTTTAACTTTTACCTAAGACAAGAAGGCAACTATCATTCAATTATTTTACATGGATCTTAAATTTCCAGCCAGTTCATTTTGGCACATATTAATTTCTTTTTTCCTTTCCTAGTGGTGTTTTCATTTACTCGACCACTTTTTTAAAGTTTTTTTTTTTTTTAATTAATGTTAGAGAGAGAGAGAGATCAGAGTGAGGGACATTGACATGAGAAAGAAACATGGATCAGTTGCCACCTGCACGCTCCCCAACCAGGGATCACATCCACAACCTGGGTATGTGCCCTGACCGGGAATCGAACCCACCACCTTTTTGGTGCACAGGAGGATGCTTCAGCCAACTGAGCCACCTGGCCAGGGCTCAAGCCTTTACCTCGTTCGGGTTCGCTGTATTGTTGCTGGTCTATACCCTGTTTTGAAGGCATGAGTCCCATAAAATTTACTACTTGCTTGCTAAAATACACTTTTATTTATTTCAAATTTTTCTCTTTCAAGATTCAGTGGAAGCCTCCATTTTCCTCTTTATGATTTTTTTATCTGTTTGGTCAACCATTGCTCGGAGCTGGTGTTTAGGCCAGGAAGCAGCTCATTATTTTCCCAAACGGTTCCTGTGTCTCGATTATTAATCTGCATTAGCTGGAGGCAAATAGTATTCCACACACTCTCCGGTCTTAACACATAATCAGGAACTTGGCAAAGGAAGAGAGCGGTGGTGGAAGTCCTGGCCAGGCTGGCTATGAGGAACGAGCAGTAAATCGAATATAAGCAAGTCAGATGGCATTTTTAATTTGAGTAAGAATACAAGTCTATTTTAACGTTGCTGGCCTGGTCACTGCCAGGCATCTGTTAGCTACTGTGTTTGCAGATTCATTCTCTCTCTCTCTCTCTCTTGTATTTCTAAACTAGAAATTTCCAGATAAGATTTTAATATTTTGATATTTGACATTCGAGGAAGGGGTGTTATTAAACAATGACTAAGGGAAAGGTAAGACGTCTCTATGCATCAGCAGTTTGGATGTTGCTCTCTGGCTCCTTCAGTTTGACAATAGAACGCTTGAGAACCGGGATGCTTGTTCTCACAGTACGTTTTCTGAGAGAATATCTCGTTCCAAGCTTGCATAGGTATGTCTCTTCTTCCCCACAATTTAGGACCCATGATAATTTTTTGGAAATCAAGCATATTTATGCTGAACTCTCCTCCATTAACTAGTAGGCAGACTTTAAGCTGTGCGCTTGTGATCCTCCCTGCAGTACCATTTTATGAGTTCATAAATCGGGAATTTCATTCAGAATTTGTCTAGTGGTGCCCTGTTCACTTAAATTCAAGGCCTTGCAAGATCAGAAATTGCCTAAAACTGTTTCGCCTATTGTTCGTCAAGTATAATTTTGACAATGAACAAGATCTCTAAGATACTATTTCCATAAAACAACAAAATTCTCCATAGTGGATCTCCTCGTGTATCTCCAGTAGACCTCACTTCCAGCACCCTAGTCTCTCCTTTCTTCTCCATCCCCATTACACCCAGAGCTCCAGGTCCCTGAAAGGACAATCAATGGCAGGTGCAGGGCACTGAGATGGCTTCCTTTCGCATTTTGGAGTTTCAACATGAAAAGACCAGCCTTGGTTTCTCCTCCTTGCAGGAGAGCGCTTTATTCAACTCTGTGATTTGCTTGCCTGCTTTCTGACTCTCTCTAGTCTTTGCCTGGTCTCTAACTACTTGATCTTCTGAGGAATTTCTTCCCTCTTTTTAGACTCCTCCCTTCTGAAAGGTACTTTAGTAGAATTTAGTAAAAGGAGTCCTGGTCCAGACCCAGGGAATCTCTTACCTAAGGCAGTGCCAATGTAAGACTTGTGTTCTGTCCCCTTCCAGACAGAACACAAGTTTGACAATAGAACGCTTGAGAACCGGGATGATTTTTCTGTTCTAGAAAAATCTAGTCACAAACAACCCCACACACTGAGTGGGTAATCAAAAGGAAGAAAATTATAATTGCAAATAATCCCATGACTCAACACTAATAAACATTGTTGATATTTTAGGATATGGAATGATGTGGTATGGATAGTATAAGTAATACATGGGACATAATTATGCTAAAAATTATTTATTTTTTTATGTAAAATTCCATTTTAACTGGGTGTCAGGTATTTTTATTTTCTAAATTTGGCAGCTCCGTAACAGCCCCACAGGCGTGTTTTCTTTTACATATAATATACCTTCACTAATAATCTCACATTTTCAAAAGTTAAGAACCAGTAAAAGAGCATTTCAGGAATCATTTTGCTCAGGAAATAGTAGCATTTTGCTACTCATATACAGGTGGAAAATTGTCTCCTTTATTAACTAGTAGTATGTTGATGGAGAAAATGAGTGATTTTAATTTATATTTTGGTGTTTTCAACTGAGAATTATAGCTTCAAAATGTACTAACTAGTTGATTGGCGTATACCAATTATTTTAGTTAACTGAGTACTAAGCAATGATAGATTTTTATTTAAAATTAAATAAAAGGTAAAGTTGGCAGATTAAAAGTTTATAAAGAGGAGATAGAGTAAAATTCATATGGAAAAGATATAATAATATCATTTCCTTTTTTGCCCAATGCATAAAATAATGAGAAATACAATTTTTGTAACCCTGTATAAAGGTAAAAATGTTATTTTATCAGTGACTATAAGGTTTCACTTTGGGGAAAGGGAGTGCAGATTGTTTTATTTTATTAATTTAAAGTGTTTTTGGTTTATTTTAAACGAGAACCTCAGCATGGACACGGTTTTTCTTATTTATGTTCACCATAATATTGTCAACGATGCACTCCTTGAACCTAGAAGTGATTTCAAGTCATAATGAGGATTGCATATAAGATATTTGTGACTTGTCAAGCTCACAAGAAATACAGAGAATTGCACCTGAACTACATCAACTATTTATATCAACTCACTGTCAATCTTTTGACAGTATCATATTTCAGACAGTAACTTTATAAATTTGGGCACCTAGAGAAATTCCTTAACAAACTGAAATATTTTCAGGGTGACATTAACCATAGGCACTTTTAGGTGTCAAACGCAGGCAAGAATTACAAAATGGATTTATACTGAAAACTTTTTCTAGTTCTTGCAATTAGTGTAACCGTAATGGCTGGAAAACAATGGCAGGAAGATTTTCTTCTACTTATCTGCAGACCCATCTCCTTCTATTTGGTATCACCAAAGACTAGTGTGGAAGACAGTCGCAAAGATTGGACAACGGAAAGAGTCTGCAGCAACTCATTGGGTGTTTATGGAAGATGACACAGCATCAGGGCTCATTGAGAGCCAGAAGGAAGATCTGCGATACTAATTAAGGGAAAAACAATTCTCATTCACCTGGCTTGTTCTGATATCACTTCTTGGCAGTAAAAAGAGACTAAGATAATATGCAAATCTGACAATTGGGAGGTTGATGAGTTAACGTGGATACTTGATATCACCTCTCTTTTCTGGCCATCAGGCATCTGTGCCATTTTCAAAATTATTTTCAATGTTGAATGATTTATATGGTCAGACTCACTCCAGTATGATTCACAGTAAATATAAGGTGGCAGCAACTAACATCAGAATTAATGCATGTTTCTAGTTGGTTTGCTCTTCAAATATATTTAACCAACTGGTATTTTTTTTTTTATCCACGGAATTCCCTATTTTTAAAATGTGATGTGTTTAACTCTTTTTTCCTCAATACATTTGTCATTTTGACTTTGCCGTGTTGGAGGAGGTTATCAAGAAGCCATGACCTTCAGTCGACCTGGGAGGTAGACCCAGGTAATCGGAGGCTCCTCACCCCCTCTCTTGTCCTTAAAATGTACATTGCACCCACTGTTCTCACAGCCAGAGCTATTTCAAGGGAGCATCTCTGAGAAATGAATGGGTTGTTGAAACCATCTGGACTAAATATGTGACTGACCCCTGTTAAAGCCTTTAAAACTTTTAAGAGTCTGGAGGGTGGGTGTGGAGATCTACTCGTCTTGTGGTGGTCCAAGTAACCTCACATGTAAGTTTCCATGCTTATTAAACCTGCCACCTACCAATCTAGAGTGGTCTGTGTCTTTCTTCAGTCTCTCCTTGACCTTTGTGTACAGAAACCAATTTGTGAACCAATAGCCATGACAGATAAGGTGTAGATTCCTATGGAAAAAGATGAGTCCATTTCCTGACTGGAAGCCAGTACTGTAGCACCAGTACCACAGTAGCCAGTATTTAACTACAAGTGTATTTAAAAATGCAGTGGGTAAGAGAAGCCCTCTGAGCTCTGAGCTATGTGAGTCTGAATGCAAGCTTAGTTATTTACCATAGCTTTGTGACCTTGAGGAAGTTATTTAAACTGCCTAAGCCTAAATCCTATAATCTGTAACTTGAAAATAATAATGGACCTATCTCATGTGGTAATACAAGTAAAGGGCTTAACATAATTCATGGCATATGTAAATATTCAATAAACAATGGAAATTATTATTACTCTAAGAAATATTATTAACAAGTTTAAGTTACATTATAGTATAATTCACTATGGAAGTGTTACAATCATCACATTTCTTCATGAATTTTCTCCCCTTACCTATGACTAGCTAAAATATTGAGGCAGAAATTTTTTTTCCTTGATACATTTTCTCCTAGAGTCTGCCCATTGTTAGCAGCAGATAGGCAAAGAGGAGATGGGAAGTGAGGTCTTCATGTTAAACCTCTGTTTCCTAAGCAAGGTCAGTATAGAAACTCACTTTCTATTTGGGTGAATCTTTCTTTTTTTTTCAGAAGTAGAAAACATTTTTACAGAGCCTTTAGGAGACTCTGATATGAGAGTATTAGTTGGTGAGACAGAAAGTAATCATTTCCTTCTTGTGCACTTGAACTGAGAGCCATCAAAGTAAGTTATCACCTGTTCTCACATCCCTTAAAATCCTGATTAGTTCTCTAGCAAAAGCACTCCTTTCTGTTACGTCTCAGCACCAGCTCCTGGAAACAGCATGCCTGCTTTTACATCGAAACTTCAGTGATTGTGCTTTAAATAAAGTTTTATTGTTGTATGGAGAAATGACTTGCATGTACTATAAAAACTTATTTTTTGCTGCATAGATCCATAAATATTGCTTTAAAGTCTCTTTCCAGAATTCAGATCCTCTTATCATTGCTTTCATGCCTCTTTTCTCCTAAAATATTTAAATTAAAAAACAATAGTTTAAAAATAAACTCCCACCCCTTCTACCATTTTTTAACCAAACTCATGAGAGAGATGAAGTCTGATTTATAATATAAATTATATACATGGAATCAGAAAACAAACTTTGTGAACAAAACATTTCAGAAAGAAGTATACAGATATGGGGAAAGCACTGAATTTGAAATCAGAAGAATTATTTTTCATTTCTTCCTCCACCATGTATGAACTGTGTGACCTTAGACAGGTCACTAGCTCTCTTCAAATTTCAGATTTATTACCCACAAAATGAGAGTCAGTGCCTGCCTGACCTGCCTCTTTGAGCTTTAGTGGAGAGAAAATAAGGTAATGTATAGAAGTATTATATAAATTCCAAATCTCCATTTAAGTATTTTTAGCAGCGCAGAATTAACTATTCAGCTGCTCTTCAGAAACTCTTTTTTAAGGTTCTGAAGAGCTTGCTGTCTTTTATAATTAGGACCCTGCTCTGCCCACTATGTTGACGGGCTCGGGGTTCACTGCCGCCAGAACATCCGACAGCACCTGGTCTTTCCTTGAACATTAGGATGTTCTGATAAGAGAGGGGTTATGCAAAAACATACTGATATTTTGCCTGAAAGATCAGTGAATAATTTCCCTTCATTCTATTTTGAAGAGCAAATACTTAAAAGTCACAATATTGACTAATATATTCCTCTCATCTACATCATATAATATATTCTTCAAACTTTTTATTATCTCTGAGTGGCTATAAAATCTCAGCTGTATAAAATATTTTTTTTCAGATTTATAACATTCCATAAAAATTTTAGGTGTGAAAAGTATTTTCTACCAAGCTAAAATTGTCTCAGCCTCATGGATGTTTCTTTTTAAAAAGGTGTTATTCTCCATAGCACAACATCAAGGTGTTAATTTAAACATGCATTTTTGAGAAGGAAAGTATACATTGGTATTGTTAATTTAAAAAAAAATTTTTTTTTACTAACCAGAATTTTACAACTGATGAAACAGTGTGGATTAAATGACCCCAGAACTCCATTCTTTCTGGGACTAGAAATAGAAATTTCTTGGCATCTACAAGCATTAATTTCTTGTTTACTTTAAATATGCACATTGAACATCTCTGAAATGTTTTAAAAAATGAATTTTAAAAGACAGTGAGACATGCCTGGATTTGACCAACTCAAAAGTAACACAGGTAACATATACATTGAAAGAGACTACACCAGCTCATATCAATAATATAATTATATTGTCTTGTGATCAGACATGCTAAATTTACTTCTTTCTCTCCTCATATTCTTTTTAGAAATATTTATCTCAAAATTGGGGTGTTAAATGCCAGCCCCATTTGAACTAAAAAGAAAGATGGAATTTGCCTTACAATGGTGTTTCCCAAAATGAATTCCACAAAACTTTAGGCCCGCAAGATGTTCTTTCAAAAAGGAATTTATTGCAGAAACATGATTCTATGGTCAGATAAGTTTGTGAAATATTGTATGCCATATTTTCCTCTTAGATATTTGCAATATGCATTAGTATGTCAAATAGTTTTAGTAGACCTACAGTCAAGCATATCACAAGCTTATTTAATCTGAGAAATTGTTTGATATAACAACTCCTTAACATCTTGTAGAACATAAAATTTCAGAACTGTTTTTGATGAGTGACATCAGAGAAATGGAGGTGTGAGAGATCCCCTTGGTCTCTCCCCTGAAATTTCAACAAGTTCATCAGCTATAATTCAACAAAGGATTCCCTGCGCAACATATAGGAATGCCTCAAAGGTCTGTGCATTGCAGCATCTAGAGGTGGGCAAATGAGAACAAATAGGGGACATGAGAAGGGAGGAGAGCTCAGATGGCCACAGACAGCCCTGTAGCTGGAAGCACTTGGTGGGATCAGCCCAGAGAGGGGAGGAAGCCTGCAGTAGCAACCACTTCCTTTGGCTTTGAGGAGCAGAGAGTCTTGGTGAGCACTCCTTCAGGAGTAGGTGTTGTGAGCTGTGGCTGAGCCAGCCAAGATGCCCGTGCAAGAACACAGTGCAGGGTTCTGCAGTGGCTGTCTGCTGTCTGGCAGTTGGTGTTCTAAACAATGAAATGAGCCACAGAGCCCTGCCACCCCTTAGACTCCCAAAACTTGCCTCCCATCTCCCTTGGTGTCAGGTTGAAGAGCACATTATCTGCAAACAGAACTATTACAGCAGAATCACTATTTCCCTTTGTGACTGATGTCCCATTGGGGCACATGGGTGGAACCCCATGGAGGTTTGGAGTCACCTTTACCGAGAGAGCAAAACAAAAACCACCCCAAGGAGCAGAGCTATATTGATTATAGCTGTGGAGGTCAGCTTTGGGATTTCACAGAGCTCAAAATCATGTGATTCAGTGCCACCTACTGGAAATTAATAGAAAGACCTCTTCATAGAAAGCTCTAGAGAAGGGCCAATAATATATAGATGCCTTGACAGAGAAGAAGCACAGCATATACCATGAATAACCACAGTAGCTAGGCAGTTCAGAAAGAAAATGAAAAATATCCAGAAAGCAAACTGGAACACATGGAAATATGTGATATAAATGACAGAGAATTCAAGATTGCAGTCCTGAAAATACTCAGCCAAATGCGTGAAAATACAGACAGGCAATTTAACACACTCAGAAAACATATTAATGAACAAAACAAGTGCTTCACCCAAGAGATTGAAACTTTTAAAAAGAACCAAAGAGAAATCCTAGAGATGAAACATTGAATTAAAAAGATTAGACGTGAACTACTGAGCATAGGAAACATAGCCAACCAGATGGAAGAAAGAATTAGTGATACTGAAGATAGGAAACTAGAAATAACACAGAGGGAAGAAGACAGAGACCTGAGCATAAAAGAAAGAAAGAAAGAAAGAAAGAAAGAAAGAAAGAAAGAAAGAAAGAAAGAAAGAAAGAAAGAAAGAAAGAAAGAAAGAGTCAGAGAGAGAGAGAGAGAGAGAGAGAGAGAGCTCTATGAAATTGGACTCCAACAGGAAATGCAATATAAGAATAATAGGCATACCAGAAGAAGAGAGGGAGAAAAGAATAGTGGATGAGAACTTCCCAAACCTATGGAAAGAACTAGGTCCTTGAATCCAAGAAACAAACAGAATACTTAGTTACCTTAACCCAAAGAGGCCCTCCCTCTCCAAGGCACACTGTATTAAAACTATAAAAAATTAATGACAAATAAAAAATTCTCAAAGCAGCCAGGGAAAAGAAGGAAGTGATCTACAAAGGAAAACCCATCAGGTTATCATTGAACTTCTCAGAGGAAACTCTACAAGCCAGAAAAAAGGAACCAAATATTCAAAAAAACCAAAAGAGAGAAATTACCAGCCAAGAATAAAATAGCCAGCAATGTTATCCTTTAAATATGAGGGAGAAATAAAGACCTTTCCAGACATATAGAAGCTGAGGGAATTTATCACCAGAAGACCTCCATTGCAGGAAATACTCGAGGAGGTTATCCTACCTGAAACAAAGAGCATAAGGTCACAACACAAGTAAGATCACCAAAAAACTTACAGCACAAACAAGGATAATTTGTGACAACAAAAACATAAAGAGGAGGGGGTAAAGGTCTGAATTGGCAGAGGATGGAGATAAGATGCACTCACAAGAAACAAAAAACTATTGTATATATGCAACTTTCTTCTTCACAAACCTACTGGTAACCACACACAAAAACCTCTATAACTGAGACACATAGCTTTAAAAGGGGGGGGGGGGAATAAGTATGGAATACCACCAAACAAAAACAACAGACAGAAACACAAAGGATGCACAGAGCTACCAGAAAATAAAGGATTAAATGGCTATAGAAAATGGTCATACATCAATAATTACCCTAGATGTAAATGGACTGAATTCACGAATAAAGAGGCACAGAGTAGCATATGGGATCAAAAACCAAAATCCAACCATTTGCTACCTTCAAGAGATACATCTAAGCTGCAAAGGCAAAGGTATATTCAAAGTGAAAGGGTGGAAAATGATTCTCTAAGTAAATAACATCCACAGAAAAGCAGATGCAGTCATATTTACATCTGACAAAATAGATTTCAAGATAACAAAGGTAACAGGAGAAAAAGATGGGCACTTTATAATGATAAAGGGGAAACTACATCAAGAAGACATAACACTTCCTAATATATATGCACCCAGTCAGGGAGCACCAAAATATATAAAGCAAATACTCGCGGAACTAGAGGGAGTAACAGACAAAAACACAGTCGAAGTTGGGGAACTTAATATTCCATTGACCACTCTAGATAGATCATCCAAACAAAAAAAATCAATAAAGAAATATCAGCCTTAAATGACACACTAGACCAAATGGACACAAATGACAATTATAGAGCCCTTCATCTCATATTATCAGAATATGCATTCTTCTCCAGTGCACATGAAACATTCTTAAGAATAGAACATATGTTGGGTCACAAAACTAGCCTCAAAAAATTGAAGAAGATTGAAATTATACTAAGCATATTCTCTGACTACATTGCCTTGAAATTAGAAATCAACTGCAAAAAGGAAGTAAAGAAATCCACAAATATGTGGAGACTAAACAACTAAAAATTGACTTGGTCAAAGAAGAAATAAAAGATGGAGATCAAAAGATATATAAAAACAAATGAGAATGACAATATGATATATCATAACTTCTGGGATGTAGTGAAAGCAGTAGTAAGAAGCAAATTTATATCATTACAAGCCTATCTCAAGAAATGAGAAATCCCAACTAAACAATCTAACATTACATCTTAAAGTACTAGGAAAAAAAGAACAAAAGCAGCCCAAAGTCAGCAGAAGAAAGGATATAATAAAAATTAGAGCAGAATTGAAGAATGAAATAGAGGGGGAAAAAAAGACTATACAAAAAAATTAATACAACAAAGAGCTGGTTCTTTGAAAAGATTAATAAGATTGACAAAACTGCTTGCTAGACTCACTACGGTAAAAGGAGAAAAGTCCCATATAAACAATATCAGAAATGAAAGAGGAGAAGTTATCACAGACATCACAGATATGCAAAGGATCATACTAGAATACTAGAAAGACTATATGCCACCAAATTCAGTAACCTAGAAGAAATGGGTAAGTTCCTAGAAATATATAACTTTCCTAGACTAAATAGTGAAGAATTGGAAAATCTAAATAGACTGATCAGTAGTGAGGACATTGAAATAACTATCAAAAACCTCCCCCAAAATAAAAGTCCAGGACCAGATGGCTTTACCAGTGAATTCTACGTAACATTTAAAGAAGATTTAAAACCTATCCTTCTAAAACTTGTCCAAGAATTTGAAGAAGAGGCAATACTTCCTAACACATTTTATGAACCCAACATAACCCTGATAACAAAACCTGGCAGGAATGACACACACAAAGAAAGAAAACTACAGACCAATATCTCTGATGAATACAGATACAAAAATCCTAAACAAAACACTAGTAAATTGAGTACAACAATACATTAAAAAAAATAGTACATCACAATCAAGGTGGGTTCATTCCAGGTGCACAATGATGGCTCAACGTATGCAAATCAATCAATGTAATACACCACATTTAACAAAAGTAAGGATAAAAATCATTATTTTTTCAATTGATGCAGAAAAACATTTGATAAGATATTACATCCATTTATGATTAAAACACTCAATAAAATAGGAATAGAAGGAAAGTACTTCAACATAATAAAGGCCATATTTGACAAACCCTCAGACAATATCAGACTCAATAGCAAAAAAACTGAAAGCTTTTTCTCTAAAATCAGTAGCAAGACAAGGATGCTCACTCTTACCACTCTTATTCAGCATAATTCTGGAAGTCCTAGCCAAAGCAATAAGACAAGAAATAAAAGGCATCCAAATTGGGAAGGAAGAAGTAAAAGTGTCACTTTTTGCAGACAACATGATTCTGTACAAAGAAAACCCTAAAGACTCCACACACAAAAAAACTATTAGAAACTATAAGCAAATACAGTCAAGTTGCAGGATACAAAATCAATGTACAAAAAGCCATTGCTTTCCTGTAGACTAACAACAGTACTTCATAAAAAGAAATGAAGAAAACAATTGTTCTTGCAATTACAACCAAAAGAATAAAATACCTAGAAATAAACTTAACAAAGAATGTGAAAGACCTATGTAACGAAAAGTACAAAACATTATTAAAAGATATTATAAAATACACAACAAAAAGAAAAGATATTCCACATTCATGGATTAGAAGAATCAACATAGTTCAAATGTCCACATCACCCAAAGCAATATACAGATTTACTGCAATCCCCATCAAAATCCCAATGTCATTTTTTAAAGAAATAGAACAAAAAAAAAAAATCAGATTTGTATGGAACCACAAAAGACTCCAAATAGCCAAAGCCATTCTGAGAAAAAAGAACTACCTGACTTTAAATTATACTACAGAGCTACAACAATCAAAACAGGATGACGTTGGCAGAGAAACAGACACACAAATCAGTGGAACAGAATTGAGAGCTCAGATATAAACCACATGTATATGGGTAGATAATTTTTGACAAAGGAACCAAAAATACACAGTGGAGAAAAGAAAGCCTCTTCAATAAATGAAGCTTGGAAAACTGGAAAGCCACATGCAAAAGAATGAAACTAGATTACAGTTTGTCTCTGTGTACAAAAACTAATTCAAAGTGGATCAAAGATCTAAATACAAGATCTGAAAAAATAAATTGCATAGAAGAAAACAGGTACTAAACTTATGGAACTTGGTTGTAGAGAACGTTTTATGAATTTGACCCCAAAGGCAAGGGAAGTAAAGGCAAAAATAAATGGATGGGACTATATAAAACTAAAAAGCTTCTGCAGAACAAAAGAAACTGACAACATAGCAAAAAGGCAAACAACAAAATGGGAGATGATATTTTCAAACAAGAGCTCTGACAAGGGGTTAATATCTAAAATATAGAAAGAACTCATACAATTCAACACCAAACAAACAAACAACCCAATTAAAAAGTAGGCAAAGGACCTGAATAGACACCTCTTCTAAAAAGACACACAAAAGGCCAACAGATATATGAAAAGACGTTCCACCTCACTAGAAATTAGGGAAATGCAAATCAAAACTACAGTGAGGTACCACTTCACACCAGTTATAATGGCTATTATCAACAAGACAAGTAATAACAAGTATTGGAGAGCCTGTGGAGAAAAGGGAACCCTTATTCACTGCTGGTGGGAATGTAGACTGGTACAGCCACTATGGAAAACAGTCTGACGATTCCTCAAAAATTTAAGAATAGAATTACCATATGACCCAGCAATCCATCTCCTGGGTATCTACCCAAAAAACTTGAAAACGTATATTAACAAAGATATATGCACCCCTATGTTTAGTGCAGCATTATTCACAGTGGCCAAGACATGGAGACAACCAAAGTGTCCTTCAATAGAAGATTGTATAAAGAAGATATGGTACATATACACAGTGGAATACTATTCAGCCATTAAAGATACAACATGGATGGACCTTGAGAATATGATGCTAAGTGAAATAAGTCAGTCAGAAAAAGCTAAGAACCATATGATTTCACTCATATGTGGTATATAAAACTGAAACTCATAGACACAGACAGCAGTGTGTTGATTGCCAAAGGGAAGGGAGGGTGGGGGCAGAGAGGGCCTCATATATGGTGATGGAAGATGATTTGACTTTGTGTGGTTGGCACACAGTACAATATACAGATCTCGTATTACAGAAATTTGCACTTGAAAACTATATGATCCTATTATCCAATGTGACCCCAATAAATGTAATTAAAATTAAAATTAAAAGTTTGCCAAAAAACAAAAATCTGTTTCTGTCCTGCAGGAAATTATGGTACTAAAAGCAAAGGAAGGATGGTAATAATAGAGATCCAGACTTTTATCTTGTGTCATAACCCGCAGTGCACACCTTTACACCAGGATGTGTGGAGGAATTTGGAAAAGAAATTCTTAGATTTATTTCTCTGCTTATAGTAGGTTAAGTTATTTGTCTCAATTCTTTACCCTTACCTTCACCAATCATAGTATTTATTATATACATCCTCACACTAGCTACGGTCTCGGTCCTTGACATTGGGCTTGGCCTTGTGACTTGCTTTGAGCAGTGGGTTGTTAGTAGATCTGAAATGAGCAAGGCTTTACACGTGTTTGACCAGTTGTCTTACCCTTTTCTAATGTTGTCTTTTCTATGACAAAAACATGTCTCAGATAGCTGCTATTACAAGTCCTAGTTAAGCTGGAGTTAACTATCATCTTAGACCCAACCCTAGCTAAACATAACCTAGTTTGGTCAACCTTAGACAACCTGAGGTTACATGGATAAAAAATAATTTCATATTGGTGTATGCCAGTGAATTTGGGAGTAGTTTGTGTTGCTGTGTTTTCATGGCAATTGTTTACTTATGTACTGCTCTGTAGGAGTTAGCTCCAAAATAATTAATACTGCTATCAATGTCCATGATAACTGAAGGAGAAACCAAGTGAATGGGAGTGAAATCAAGTGATGTATCATAGGGCAATGAATTTGTGGATTATTGGGTTTTTATTTCCCTTAATTCTCAAGTTCTTAAAAAAATATGTCCTGTTAAAAGCATGTTTTTTTTTTATATCTGACTTGTCTTAATATGGTTATCCTAACATTTCTAAAGAAAACATACCCTCCAAGACAGCCCAGCTTTCCCCCACTTAAAAAAAAAATGAGCCCTGGCCGGTTTGGCTCAGCGGTTGGAGCGTCGGCCTGCGGTCCAGAGAGACCCGGGTTCGGTTCCCGCTAAGGGCATATACCTCGGTTGCAGTTTGTCCCTGGCCCTGGTTGGTTGTGCGGATGGCAGCCACTCGATGTGTCCCTTTCACATCGATGTTTCTCTCTCTCTCTCTCTCTTCCTCTCTCTCCCTCCCACTCTATCTGAACAAAAAATGAACAAGTGTCCTCAGGTGAGGATTAAAAAAAAAAAAAAATGAGGCTATGAAAATACTCACATGAATATCAATTGGAAAATAAAGAAATCTGCCATTTATATATTAAGACCAAGGGTCCCACAAATTCCCAATTATTATCAAATTCCCTCAAAATATTAAGTTTAATTATACTGCTGTTCAGCAAAGATGATGAAGGAGTAGACTAGAAACTCCCCAGCCTAGGGAACTGGTAGTTCTAGCTTGACAGTCATTGCCCACCAGGCTGCTCACTGCTACCAGCCAAGGCCTTCCTAACTGGACCCCAGACAAGGGCACCTGTGATCTTACCCCCCATAGCACCTCCACTGTATTTGTTTTGTCATTTGGATGCATTACTTAGTCCTTTTCAACATTTCTACATGTTCTAGCCTTCTCTGATTCTTGAATTAGTCAACTACCTGTTATAAAATGGGTGATTGTAGAAATGAAGTGATTAATGTATATAAAAGTTCCTTACCTGGCTACTCAATAAATATTGCCTATCTCTCTTTTCCTGCCTATCCTACCATTTCTTAATGATTGTCCTTTGAGATATAAAAAGCTATATAGATAGATATAGATATATAGCTATAAGCCACTCAATATATGAATGTAAATAAAGTGGTCATAAATAAGAAACTAGTGTTAATAACAGCTGTTGGGTTTCACAATGATCTTTCTAGGGCTTGACTATGACTAATATTAATGGCCACATGAGGAACACACTGTCTAAAGAACACAGGATCTAGGTGAGGAGAAGATAGCAGCTCTGGTTTTGAATCTTAGTTCTAGAAATTGCTGTCTGATAAGTTAGTACTCTCTCTTAAACCCAATTTCCACATCTGAGAATGGGAAGTAATAATATTTAAGAAGATGCCATCTATAAAGGATAATATCTAATGAGATACTACATACAAAGGGCTTAGCACAGTGTCAAACACATATCAGCACTCGGTAAATGCTAGCTATTATAATTATTGCCCAAGAGCTAAGTACGTATGTGATAATATATTTACTTTATAATACAAATGAGCATGTTGTTAACATTATTTTTATTTTTAAACCACTACATTTATGACCTGAAATGCAGAGACAAGAAGAAAGGAAGCTATAATGTATTAATTAATCTCACTCCTGCCACATTTCTAATCTGCTTTACACATCATGTAGCTGGAGTTTAGGGGTATACCAGAGAAAAACCTGAAGGTTAATGTGTATCATCTACATGCTTCAGAGTATAAGCAAATTACTGGCTGGTCATATCAAGGTGAAACACAGTGGAATGAACACACTGGCCACACCTCTATTTGAAGGCTACCTGGGGAAAAAAAAAAAAAAGACTGAAGCACAGCTATTTCAACAAATAGGAGTGGGAGTGATTAATTACTTTTTACTGTCATTCAACAGCTTGTCACCCAGGGAGTAACCTCATTTCTTCAATTCCCATAAATTTAATAGAGGTCACATCATGGCCTACTTGGCTGAAAAGCATTGCTTCTAAAACCCTGATGGTACTTTTAAGTCTGCTGATGTGTGAACATAATTCTGTGCATCTCTTAGCTTCACATACTCTGTCTCTCCCATGGAGACACTTTAGTAGATCTATGTGGCACCATGTAGAAAGTTACAAGTGATGAGCTCTCTGATTCATTCCTCTTTCATGCAACAAGATGATAGAAAACTTAAAACCAATGGGTGTTATTCTACAGTGTAGAGCTTCTTTCCATTCTGTTAAGAGTATATAAAAAGATATTTATTGAACTTGAAAACTACTAGTTATGAGGCCCTTTCAGTTGAACATTTAGTTTGGCATTTAAAAAGAAATTGTAAAGATCCCATTGAAAAATTTACAGGTAAGGATGGTGGTTAGCTGTTGTGCCTAATTCTCATCCCACCATATGCATTAATCCCCATGAAGAAATTTTGAAAAAGTAGGATAACAGCAAAAGATCTGCCAAACACCAAATGGAATTTTCAAAGGACAAAGCCCCAAGGAAGAACAGATGATAAAATTTAGATTATTATACATATCTGTCTATTGCATGCCCATTTCAGAGACACAGGCCTCTTTTAAAAAAAAATTGTTTTTTTCTTCATTGATTTTTAGAGAGAGAGGAAGGGAGGAGAGAGAGATAGAAACATCGATGAGAGAGAACATCAATTGGCCGCCTCCTGTATGTCCCCCCCACTGGCGATTTGGCCCACAACCTGGGCATGTGCCCTGACCGGGAATCGAACCAGTGACCTCTTGGTGCATGGGTCGATGGTCAACCACTGAGCCTCACCGGCTGGGTGACACGGGCCTTTTGGAACGAGAATGCAGCAGTCCCCAGCTTTGTTCAAAGATTCATTTCTGGGACTCTTCATGCTATTTCACCCCCTGATTCCACTACTAGTACCTCTCTTTTTCTGTCTATGCATAAAATGTTAATCCCTTGAACATGTGGGAAATGGAAATTGACAAGCAGCAATTTCCTTCACCTTGAGATATGAAGTCGAAGATGTGGGGAAAGAAAGAGCAGTGAACTCTGGAGGCTGAAGTTTGTTTGGGTTTAGTAATTTTCCCTTCCAATTCTCCTGGCAAAGAAAGTTCTATATGCAAGGTTTAACAACACCAAGGTGAGCTGCAAGGAGAACCAAGAACAACCAACCCATCCTCTAGCAAACATTTGGCATGGACCAGTCTCTTTCACAAACACAGGCTTACACAGTGAAGAAAAAAAAAAAAGAAGCATTAAACTCAGGTGGAATCCAGAAGCCATATTTTCCAAAAGAAAATCATTATGTTGTAATAAGAATGTCTAGTGAAAGTCTAATAGAGGTGCTAGGTACTAAGATTTAAATAAAAATTTAAGAAATAGATTAATTTAGGATGACGAGCCTGATGTGGGATACAGAGAAGTTTCCATTAAAAAAAATTAGTTCTAGCCTCTGCTACTAATTGGGGCTAATCACTAGTTACTTTTTTTGCATAGGTTTTAATACCTATTAAATGAAACAAATTTTATCTGCTTCATGGAGATATTAAGAAGTTAAATGTAAATATGTGCATGAAAATGTCTTAGAAATTATAAAAATGTATTAGTAATGGAGTCTTTAATATCTTTTTTTAGAGAATGTCCTCGGCATTTCTTATTTCATTTTATCACTTACTGATTCTTTAATTATTGCTTCTAATTTAAAATTTATTCTTATATATTGTTTGTAATTTCTTTATTATTTAATTTATTTCCTCCTATTCTCTAATTTCACTTTTTCAAAGTAACCAAAAGAATACTGCTTTTTCATATTTATTTTAAAATCTCTCGTATTTTTATTCAAGAGAGCATCTTAGGATTAAATGTTGAGCTTTCTAGCTTCTCCAACTTTGGCTTCATTTCTTCTATGTTGGCTTCATTCTCAGACAGAAATGTGTCCCCTATAGCAAAGAAGGGCCCCTCAACACTAAGTTTCTGCTGCCGTAACATCCACACCTTGAAAATGGCTACCACCTCAGATAGAGGCAGTTCTCTTAAGGAGCTCAATCCTGTAGGATGAGGAAAGAAATACAGAACATGCCAAAACATCAGGCTTCCTTGGCTGAGCTCTTGGAAATTAACACTAAAAATAATGAGAAATAGAAGACAAATAGTAAAGCAACTGAGAAGATAATCTATAAATGAAGAAATATAAAATGACTAGCAAATATGGAAAAAAGGTCTAGTCTTACAAGTAACTAAGGAAAGCAGGGAGTAAAGTTTCTTCTTTTTTTAAAAAAAAAAATTTCTTTATTGATTTCAGAGAGAGAGGAAGGGACAGGGAGAGAGAGAGAGAGAAACATCGATGTGAGAGAACATCGACTGGCCACCTCCTGCATGCCCCCCATTGGGGATCAGGCCCACTACCTGGGCATGTGCCCTGACTAGGAATTGAACCAGCAACTTCTTGGTGCATGGGTTGACACTCAACACCAGCGGAGCTAAAGTTTTTTTCTTTTTAGGCTTCACTTATTTATTTCCATCAGGGACAGTTTTTATTTTTTTAATTAATTAATTAATTTTTTATTACAGATGTCCCTCTGTTTTCCCCATTGACACCCTCCTCCCGGCTCCCCTCTCCCCCCACATTCACTGCACTGTTGTCTGTGTCCATTGGTTGTGCATATATGCATATAAATTCTTTGGTTTATCTCTTCCTACCCCCTTACTCCCCTTCCCTCTGAGATTTGTTAGTCTATTCCCTACTTCCATGTCTCTAGATCTATTTTGTTCATCAACTTATTTTGTTCATTATATTCCACTAATAGGTGAGATCATGAGATACTTATCTTTCTCTGATTGGCTTATTTCGCTTAGTGAAATACTCTCCAGGTCCCTCCATGTCGTCTCAAAGAGTAAGAGATCTTTCTTCCTTAGAGCTGCATAGTATTCCATTGTGTATAAGTACCACAGTAAAGCAGGTGGTCAAATGTTAAAGAGTAACAGTAAGCCCATACCTTCTTAAATCGTTTTTGACAAACGAGATGGAAATAAGAGCTTTTAATTTTTTCTTTAGTAATACACAGAAACATACAACATACTTACATATAAGAAAAACTAAAATAAATAAGCTAGGTATTGAACTAAAGAAATTAGTAGATCTACAGAAGGGAAAAAAAAAAAAAAAAAGAAACCCAAAGAAAGCAAGAAGCAAAAAACATAACAAGGCCAGCAGAAAAAACAAAAGACTAGTGAATTAGAAAGCATGATGGAAGAATTAGGAAATTAATCTACCAGATTTTTTTTTTTTTTTTTTTAGAGAAAATAAAGTAATCAAACTGGCCATTCTAGCTAAATCAACAGAGGGGAAAAAAACTACATAGTACTGAGAGGAGAAAGGAAATGCCACCACAGGTACATAGGCATTGAAACGTTCTGAGACTGTAACATTCTCCACTGTAATGACGCATTTTAAAATGAGTGAAACTGATCATTTCTCGGAAAACATAAATTAACCAAATTGATGTAAAACGTTAAAATCCTGAACAGAACAACCATTAAATAAGAAAGAAAAAAAAGGTGAAAGGAGTTATACCCAATCTTTTCAACTATTTATTTCAAAATGTTTCAGACAATTGAAAAAGATGGGAATCTTTCCAATTTGTGTTACAAATCTAGCACAAGCCTGATACCAAAATGTGATAAACATAATTCAAAGTAAATATGTATTTGAGAAAAATGTAATTATGCATTGACTAAATGAAAATAAGTCACTAAAAATTAGAACAGCCCAGCTTAAAAATGAAGAAAATTCATGAACAAACATTATACATATACATATGGCCAATAAACATATGAGGTTGAGCTAGTAATCAAATTAAAGTGAAATAAATTAGCATTGCTAATACCTAGTATGGATGAGGATGTAGAAAAACAGAATTTAAACAAATTGTTGGTAAAACTGTAAAACTTATTTGGAGAGCATTCTCTGATGTATATTCTAAAATATTTTTTTGAATTGTGTTGTATACCCCTGACTCGGCAATTCTAATATATAAGAAGAAATTATAACAGAATATAACAGTTTGGAAATGATTAAATGTGTGGGCCAGGATATATATACAAGGCTGTTCTATGGACATTACTTATGATGTTGAGAACTTTCAGTGTGACTACAGAAATTTCTCTCTAGGGAAAGCATTAAAGGGGATCTAGTAAAATTATGCAGTTATTTAAAAATGGTATACATCTATATTTATTAAATGGAAATGATAATAATACATTCAAAGAAATAAACAGTTTACAAAATAGTATGGATAATTAATAACAATTTTTGTAAATGGAAAGCTTGATGATAACTAGCTAACCAGATAGATAGATAGATAGATAGATAGATAGATAGATAGATAGATAGATAGATGTGGATAAATAGATATATCCACACCAAAATCTAACAGTGGTCATTTTTTAATAATAGAGTTGTGTATGTATTTTTTTCCTTATAATTTCTTGTTTCTTTCCTTTTTATTGAATTTATTGAGGTGACCCTGGTTAACAAAAGTATACAGGTTTCAGGTGCACAATTCCACAACAAATCACCGATACATTGTATTGTATGTTCACTACCCCAAGTCAAGTCTCCCTCCGTCATCTTCTCCCTGTAACCTCCTCCACCTTCTCCCACCTTGCCCCCAGCAATCATCACACTGTTGTCCCTGTCTATGAGTTTCTTCTCTCTCTTTTTTGCTCAATCCCTCCACCCCCAAACCAGCCCCTCAACCACCCCGCTTTACATCTGTCAGCCTGCCCTTTCTCTCTCTGAGTCTGTCTCTATTTTGCTTGTTAGTTCATTTTAAGTGAAATAAGCCAGTCAGAGAAAGCCGTGTACCGTATGATTTCACGCATATGTGGAACCTAATGAACAAAATGAACTTTATAATTTCGATTTATCTACATTTCTAACAGTTCAGTAGAATTCTTTACACTTTGGGTGGTGAAAAACTTGTGATGTTTGGTTTTATTTGGGTCCCAATCTGTTGTGGACTACTTTATCAAATACAATAAGAAGGAATTACTAGAAAAAAATAAAGTAAAAATAAGACATAAAAACAACAAAACCTAATATTTTTATCTTGAGATTCAACAGACGTATTTCTCTGTTGAATTTCTTAAAAGTTTCTAAATGCTTACTCTCTGTTATGTATTTATCTCATCATGGATCAGTAGTTCATGGGATGACACTGTGTGGCGTTGATGCAGCGATCAAAGACATAGATTAGCCATTTTCAACCCGGTGCAGCACACACTGTGTGCTGCAAGAAATTTTAAAACGTGCAATACCTGACTATTTAGTCAGGGGCACTGACCTCTTTTGCCTGAGATTGCCAAAAAAATGACAACAATCCACACAATAGCCATCCGGTGTGACTGAATCAAAATTATACCTTTTTTTTTTTTTTTTTTTTTTTTTTTTGCCAGATTGGCAAAAAATTATCTAACATATTTTTGGTGTGCCACAGAATTTTAGTAATTAGTTTATGTGTGCCGTGACATGGAAAAGGTTGAAAATCACTGACATAGACTCTAGTTCCAAACATCCAGGTATAAATCCCAATTCCTAATTTTGTGGCCTGAGCAGATTGCTTAAACTCTCTGAACTGCAGTTTTCTCTGTAAAATGAGTGCTATGGATTGAATGTTTGTATGCCCCCAAAATTCATATGTTGAAGCGCAATCCCCCTATGCAGTGATATTTGGAGGAGGGTCTTTGGGAGGTTATTAGGCCGTAAGGGTGGAGTCCTCATGAATGGATGAGTGCCTTTAAAGAGGAATCACTCTCGTTCTGCCATACGAGGTAACAATGAGAAACTGGCAGTCTGCAACCTGAAAGGAAGGTCCTCACCCGCACTTGACCATACTGGCACCCTGACCTTGGACTTTCCAGCCTCTAGAACTGTGAGAAATAAATGTTTGTTTTCTAAGTCATCCAGTCTATGGTATTTTGTTTTAGCAGTCTGAACTAAGACAATGGGCATGAAAATAGCGTTTTATATGGTGATTATTAAATGAGGTAACATGTAGAACCCTAGAACATTGCTTGTAACGTATTGAACTATTTAAATGTTTGCATTTATTATCACTAGTATTGCTTTTATAAAAAAGTAGAGTGGAAAATAAAGCCAAGGATGCAGCAGATAATCTTGAGACACTCTTCCAGAATGCAGAGATAAAATAAAATTGGAAAGCCTAAAGAATAGAGATGGAATATGCAACTTAAGAACTACTTTCTTTTTTTTTTTTTTTTTTTTTATTAATTTATTTTTGTTACAGAGGTTTCTCCTTTTTTTCCCCATTGACACCCTCCTCCCCATCCCCCCACCCTGTCCCCAGCCTTGTTGTCCATGTCCATCACTTATAAGAACTACTTTCTTAAAAAAGAAAATATAACCATTGGAATGGAACCAATAATCAAAGATGTAACTGGAAAAAACTTCTAAGCTTAAAAAAAGTCTGAGTATGAAAACACAGGAGACACAAAGAACTTAACTCTTTTCAGGCAGAATAGATTAATATAGAACACATCAGGTACATGGTAATAATTTGAATTATAAGAAGAGAGAAAAAAAATACTATATATTGGGGGAAAGGAAGACATTTCAACACAGGAAGTTCTTTTAAATTATGTCTGATTTCATCAAAAGTATTATGTTTCTTCTTTTCTGCATGTTAAATACAAGAATATAAATGCAGAACTATGTATTTATAAGAAACGGTTATGTCTCAAGAAATGTATACTCAGCCACATTCATTTACATGTGTAAGGTCAGCAAAAATATATTCTCAAGTATTCATAAGCTCGGAAAAGTTAACATCCTCAGAACCCCTCCTGAGAAAAGGAGGGTGCTTGCTGAGAGATTATTAAGAAAAAAAATTAATTATACAGAAGTCATTACACAAAAAGATGTGCCAAATTTCCTCTGTGAATATCACTAAACACAATCCTCATCTCATAGCAAACATAATGAGAATTGGAGAGATGATGCATCCTTTCACAATGGCTTCTGAATAAAACTTCAGAGCAAACTGCATTATTTCTTAACCCCCATTATAGAAATCAGTCTATAATTTGACAAGAAAAACCTATTAAAAACTTTCCCTCAGATATGATTTATCTTCTCATCTAAAACCCCAGTTAAAGATGATTATAACTATGCTTAAAGGAAAGGCAGGAGGAATAAAATGAAGGACAGCTAAACCTTTGCATGATTATTATTTTAATTAATTTATTTTTGTCACAGATGTTTCTCCTTTTTCCCCCATTGACACCCTCCTCCCGATCCCGCCCCCCCACCCCCGCCAGCATTGTTGTCTATGTCCGTTGGTTAGGCATACATGTATATAAGTTCTTTGGTTTATCTCTTCCCTTTCCCCCACCCCCCTCCTCTGAGGTTTGTCAGTCTGAAGCCTACTTCTATGTCTCTAGGTCTATTTTGTTCATCAGCTTATTTTATTCATTATATTCCACAAATAAGGGAGATCATGTGATATTTTTTAATTAAACTTTACTTTGAGATCATTGTAGATTCATATGTAGCAGGAAGAAATGATTCAGAGAGATCCCATGTACTCTTTATGCAGTTTCTCCCAATGATAAGATCTTGCAAAACTATAGTAAGGTATCACCACCAGAATCCAGTGTGAGGCAAAAGTAGGTTTACAGTTGTGAGTACACAAAACAATTTATTCTTGTGTTATTATTTATTAATTACTGTATTATTTTCCATGTGAACAATTTTAAACCTATTTTTGTCCCACTCTATATTAATATTGATGCAAGGGCCATCAATCTTAAAATTTCTCCATCTTTATATACTCTGTGTGTGTATTTAGTTCTGTCCAATTTTGTAATGTGTAGATTTGTGTCTCCTCAGTTCTATCCTTACAAGGGTTCCTTCCTGTTGTTTTCATAGCCACAGCACCCATTCCATCCCTAAGCCCTCATAATCACTAATCTTTTCTCTACTCCTGTAATTTTCTCATGTAATCATACCGTATGTAACATTTTGGGATTGGCTTTTTTCTCTCTAACCCTAATTCCCTAGAGATTCATTTACGTTCTTGTATGTATCATTCATTCGTTCTTTCTTGTTGCCGAGTAGTATCACATAGTATTGATGTACCACAATGTATTAATCATTCACCCATTGAAGGACATCTAGATTGTTTCTGGTTTGGGGCTATTGTGAATTAAGTTGCTATAAACATTCATGTATGGACTTCTGTATGAGCGTAAGTCTTCACTTCTCTATAATAAATGTCTAGGGGTGCAATTGTTGAGTTGTATCATAGTTGCTTGTTTAGTGTTTTAGGAAGCTGCTAGTTTTTTCCAGTGGTTGTACCATCTTAATTTCTATCAGCAATGTGTGATTGATCCAATTCCTCACCATTCTCAGCTTTTGGCAGTGTCATTATTTTTCATTTTAGCCATTCTGATAGGTATGTAGTGATATCCCACTGTACTTCTAATTTGCATTTTTCTAATGACTAATGATGTCAAACAATAAACATTTGGGACATATTTTTATATGCTTATTTGCCATCTGCATGTCCTCTTCAGTGAAATATATATTCATGTCCTTTGCCCAATTGCAAAATAGGCTGTTTTAGGGTATTTTTACTGTTGAGTTTTTATTCCATTATGACAAGGGAATATAGTCAATAAGTTTGATTTCTTTTCAGTTTTGGGGGGTTTATATTATGGCTTAGAATATGGTTTATATCAGTAGCTTTTCCATGGGTGCTTGACAAAAATATTTATTCTGCTGTTGCTGGGTGGAGTACTCTAAATACTGAATATGTCAATTATATCCTGTTGGTTGATTTTGTTCATATCTTCTATATCTTTGTTGATTTTCTTTCTACTATTTCTATTATTTGATGAGAGGGGGATATTGAAATATCCAACTATAATTGTAACAAATATATTTTAATATATTTTATATTTTAATTGAAA
Organism: Tadarida brasiliensis; assembly: GCA_030848825.1. Lineage (NCBI taxonomy): Eukaryota > Metazoa > Chordata > Mammalia > Chiroptera > Molossidae > Tadarida > Tadarida brasiliensis. The sequence continues at coordinate 38,474,388 of CM061260.1, read as the reverse complement.
ACATATAAAAATAAGTAGAGCACATAAAAAGGAATGCAAAATTACATATAATGTGCAATTTATTATGACACAAAAACATGAAAATATAGAAAAAGTATGCCAAAATTAATGGCAATTATACATGGTAAGAGGGTTATGGATAACTTGCTCTCCATCTTTAGATTTTTTTTTTTGTAATTTCCAAAAACAATGTAAAAAAAATCTTTAAAATTACTGGTTGAATGGATAACATATATCTTAATTTGCTGATATTTAATAACTCAAACAATGCTACATTTTTTTTCAAGATTTATTGTCCTCTCTTAGATCTTAAGGATCACTCAAAATTATGTCCAAGAAATACAGTGGGCAAACACTAACCATATAATATTTAATTAAAGGGGAATCTATTAGCAATATCAATCTTGGTGATTATGATCCTAATTTTTTTTGAGATGTATGGTTGTGTTTTTAAGAATGGGACCCACAGCATAATAATTAACATTGGTTATATCTGCTATTAGTGGGAAATATGTTATTTTTATGTGTTTTTAACAAATCTTGAAATTCTGGTGTACAGTACCACAATTTCTGAAAATAGGTTTGATATTTATTTCTTAAAATAACAGAAATACCTTAGAAAAAAAGTATTTTATGAAGTATTATCATCTTATTTTCAGAAAATTATCAAATATATTTTGTAGAATATGTATTTTCTTATTAAATTTGAGCTTGTGATTTTAATTTACTATTGAAATTTCATTTAATATCTAACTACTTATCAAAACAGCAACTAAACCCATAAGGGTTTTCATTGCATTTTTCCTTTAATAGTATGCTTTAAATTTGTCCATGTTTCATTCAAAAATATTTTAGGCTTCATTTTGAAATAAAAAAACTGACACCTAATATTATTTTTCCTAATTCAAAATTTTCTCACTGATATATCAGGTAGTTTAAAAGTTTCTCTCCTTATCTCCATAAGTTATTTACTCAAAGACTTAGTGTATAGTTTTAGACAACTATTAATGTGAACAAAATCATTTTTCTTACATTCAAGCAAATTTATACTAAATTAAAGTCCTTCATCTTCTGGAGAATTAACTTCACAGTCTTTACAAATGCCTGCATAGTAATTTTAAAATTCAGTAAAATACCTGGACTGCTTTTTATAATCATGATATCAGTATTTTGTCTACATTTACCTATAATTCTACCTTTAAATTCAACATATTCTATAAATATTTGCCTTATTGCAAAGCTTATCTCAAAGATATACCACTTTGGCAACAACAAATAAAGTAATCTTTGATAAAATCAAGAAAGTTCTCTATCTTACAATACCTGATTGATAAAACAAGATTACTACAGATATACATAAAAACCTACCCAGCAGGCTGCCTGTTTTCCATTTTAATGTGAATTGAAAAATCATCTTTGTCTTTCAGTGTGGTCTCACAGTTTGGTTTTATGAAGTACTCCCTTTAGTGTGTTAAGATTGATTATTTTTATTTCTTTTCTGGCCTTGAGTCTCATAGAAGTAGAAAATATTGCAGACATTAGAAGATAAGGCATTTTATTCTTCACTTAGTCTTGGTGTTCAGAGACAAAGCCTTTAATATTATTAAATCTGGAGGTTGGCTTCCTCTTGCTGTGTTGGATCTGAATGTCCTCCTGGAAGCAACTCCCTTCCACTCTCTAAATGACCCCCATTCATCCCACAATAAGTGTGCTTGGGAAAGGAAGCCATTTGCCCCACCACCTTAAAGAGGGATACAGACAGAAGGGGCTGGCTAGAGGGAGGCAAAAGAGGGGGTACGGGGATGTCTGTCATACTTTCAACAATAAAAATTAATTTTTTAAAAAAGGAATATATAAAATGTGTGGCTCGTTTGTTTTTTGTGTTGTTTCTATAACATTGAAGAGTCCAGGAGGTTTGGGTATTTAAGGCTTGAAAAAATAATGCTGATTTTATTTAGAATATAAAATTATTCAAGAAGTCCTAGAATTTTAATACTGTGATGTACTAACAAACAAAACTACATGGTAGAAAAGAACAGAGATGCAGATACCCTGAGCACGGTCACTAAACAGAAGGTGCGGTTTTTCCTTTCCCATCAGCCTTGATTCCAAGAACAGCAGAAAATTCTGAGGGGGGAAAAAGTGCTGAGCTACACTTGTCATATTATTGACACTTCTTACTATTTGGGGTTCTCCAAAAAAAATTGTTTTTTCTTTACAGTTTATTCATAGTGTCCAGAAACCATTGACTTCCTGGAATTTTTATTAAGAATTCCACATTCTTGCCATGTTTTTCAGATACTGTGGCCTCTGCCAATAAATTCTAATAAATTTTTACTTCTTTTCTTTCAATAACATCCTAGAGAACATGATTCAGATTCAAATTAATCACCGATCATGTTAATGGCTCCTAGGAGTTTACTTCCGATACCTCTTATTCTATTAAATCAAACTTGATAGTGTGCTAGATCATTGCTCAGCTGGGTTTCCATAAAAGCACTGGTATTTAATATAATTTATACCTGGCTTTCTGTGAAGGTCTTTGCTTATTGTGTGCTTTATTTTTAAAACATTCTTAGCAAATGACACTCCTTTAAAATAGATCATACTTCTAAAACATTTTACAGTTAAATGTGTTACTTATTTGATATTATAGTCACATAACAGTGAAAAAAACAATTTATTTAATTTACAATCAAAATATTAATATTTTACTTGTAGTTTGGTAAAGGAGGTGTACATATATATGTTTTACTTATTTAAAAGATAAATTATATCCCAAGATTACTAGAATATTTAAAGTGTTGTATTTTTTTAAGCTTTGCAGCAAAGGGGCAGTTCTGGGAAAACCATTTGAAGCATCTGCTGAAGATATAGCAAGCGTGGCAAGTTTTATTGAGACAAAGCTTGTTATATGCTATCTACGGATGAGGAAACCTGACCTTGCCTTGAATCATGCACACAGGTAAAATGAAATATTAATAACCACAAGTAAGTACTGTCTATGCAAGCAAAGGATATTGTGTGAACTTGTATTATCCATTTCCATTCCACTTAAATTTCAAGACAAAACAACAAAACATTTCTTCATTACTTGATCTATGTTAAGCTAGACGATCGTAGACACCATATCACATAGAGCATCTCAAAACTTCATGAAAGAAATAGACATAAATGACTATTTCAAAATGCAGGGCAAAATAAAAAGGCAAATAACTGTGGTACCAAGCTATTATAGGAAGAAAGGAGGGAGCAAATAAGGTAAGAAGGGAGGTAATACTGAAGGATAAGAGGATTTCCAAAATTGCACAAAATATGGAGAATGGTGGAGGGGAAATCCAACTGTGAAGCTTGAGCCAAGACTTGGAAGTTTGTTGCTTATTTTGGGACATGTCATAGCTACCCCAAGGATGCTATGCAGGGCGTTAGAGCTGTCCAAAGGAATGAAACACCTTTTATCTATGTCCTTAAAAGTTTGTTTTTTATATTTTTATTACTTTTCAGAACTCTGTATTGTTACATTATCTTGTGACTTCCTAGAATCCCCAGGCCTATTTTTTCCTATAAAATTATTCCTCTCTTATGGACTGTTTCTTAAAAGCCTTGCTCTTCTTCTCCTGGGTAATAATCAGTTTAATCTACATCAAAGATAAAGTGATTCTGTTATGCTTTTCAAATAACTCTTTCTTTAGAATTATAATGTCTCTATCCCTCCCTGCCTGTCTTAGAGCAACTTACCTGGAACATCCGCCTTGTCCATTCTCACAGCCTGTGTTCTTTTGGACACAAACAGCAAAGCTAACACCAACATGAGAGAAAAATGCCTGCCCTGTTAACCACAGGAAACGTAACTATCAGTCATATTATGACCTGTTATGTAAGCAGGAGATCTGTCAACATGGTAAAAGTCACTTACAACTCCACATCCACGAATATGTGAAAGTTCTGCCCAAGATTCTTCAAGCCCTGAGGAGACCTCAAGCTTGTAGGCTGAGGGTTGACATCAAGGACCTGCAGGCCAACACAATCGACTTGCAATTCACAAGATAACCTGTGTGAAAGATATGTTTCTGTTTAAATAAACTACAGCACCTAAGGCATATTCTCTTTGATGCCGAAAGAAAATTTATCTCCCTATAGTTTCCAAACCCAGTATCAGGACATATGGCCTGTGCAAGAATTATATTCCATTTCCATTTAAAAGAACCAATATTGGAAATGTAACCTGTATTTTAGTGTGTCAAAGTATTGGAATTTCTGGGCTACTAGGGTGACTTGTGAGCACTTTGGGAAAAATATTTGAAATTGGGGCAGCCCAGAAAATCTATAGGCATATGTAAACTATAATGAATTGAAATGCACTAAATTATATATCACCTTCTCCATGACTTTCACTACACATAAAAAGGGCCCTGGATATCAGAATGATTTGATGAGTTTTCAAATCACTTATTATAAAAGGGTTCCATTTGGTATGGTCAGGTCAAAGTTCTATTGAGTATTATAAAAATAAGAAATGAACATGTTTCAGTAATTCCACTAAAATCCAAATATAAGAAACAATTAAATGCTACAATTCCTGAGGATGCAAGGACTACCTAAAATAATTTCACTATTTAGACTTTAAAACTTTTGTTTTAAAACTAAGAGTGCTCTTTCAAGACCTTGAATATTGCTGAGGGGAGGATATATAATGGTGAATAGTAAAATCATCTTCCTTATATGCTAGAATTAACTTTTGTATCCTTTTTTTATTTTAAAGTAATGTTTGCCTCTGTTTCTAAATTGAACATTAAGTAAGAAATGCAAATCAATAGAGGTTAAACAGCCAATTCATACAATTAATAATGCACCAAGTGAAATAAATCATTTTGCTGGGCTTGACATATTGCAGAACTGCATAAGTAAGTGCATATAATTCTAATATTAAAATGTTTTCAAAGAGCTCAGATTTAAAAGCAGATATTGAAATACAATCAATATATTTCTAAATTAATCAGGATACTCAGTCTATAAATAGCTTAAAACCATTAGTTATACTCTGAATGCAAAATGTTGCTTCTGTATTATTATCATATTGTGATGATTGATTCTAATCATGGATCAAAATTAAAATATTCCTTTTTGCATTTATTTGCATTTGCTGAAGCATCCTTTCTTTAATTTTATGTAAATGTGAAGTCTACTGCATATCATTCATTTGCAATAACAAAAGATATTTGTTAACACAAAAATTAGCTTAAAACTATCATGTAGTTTTGTTTCTGATAAAAATGAATGCATATTGTTTTGTCATGTAGAAGACTATGAGACCATAACATTACAGTTTTAAGGTCAACAAAGATATATTTTAAAAATAATTAGGTGGGGTCTGGCTGATGTGACTCAGTGGTTGAGGGTCGACCCATGCACCAGGAGGTTGCCAGCTCGATTCCCAGTCAGGGCACATGCCCAGGTTGTGGGCCCGATCCCCAGTGGGGGGCATGCAGGAGGCAGCCAATCGATGTTCTCTCTCATCGATATTTCTATCTCACTCTTTCCCTTCCTCTCTCTCTAAAAAATCAAAAAAATAATTAAAAATAATTAGGTGAGTATTGCCAATTGAATATGATAATAAGTGATACAAAGTCTCTAGAAATAATTATTAACAAAAATAATTTTTCTTTATTTTAGTAACATATTCAAAGTGGCAAACATGGATATCATTTTTTTTTTACTTTAATTAAAAGTGATACCTAAATTCACCAGTCAAACATATCAAGTCTGTACTCCATTAAACTAGTGTCATTGTTTATCAGCAGGTGTTTTGAACATTCCAGACTGATTTCTAATTACTGGTATCTTATCAAGAGTAGAAATTCTGCTATAACTCTTTTCCCATCATATAATTATATCTTGATGTATATAATTGTAAAGATTCTAATGATGCATGTCACTTGTTTGCATATTTCTCACCTTTAGATTTTTGTTTGTTTTTGTTGCAGAATTTTTATGCCACAAGGTGGCAAGCAAATGAAGTGCAAATACAGAATATGTAGAAAAGATTCTATTCAAAATTGTTTTATAATGGTGACATCTACATTCATTCATTCATTCAACATATATTTATTGATTTCCTACCAAGAGCCTGTGCTAGGTAGTGAGGAGGCGGTTGTAAACAGGACATATATGGTATTTATACATAGTAGAAAACTAGCAAACAAAGTTAAAAATAAATATTAATAAATCTATGAGAAAAGAGTATGATAAATGCTATAAAGGAAATAAACATAATTTCATGTTACAGAGGCAGCACAGTATATTGAATCAGAGCACAGAATCTGGAATCTGACTGCTAAGATTTAAATTCTGACTCCCCTACTCACTACTTAGTCTGAAATTAATTCTTTACAAAATTGGGTTATAGTAATAGTATCTACTTCACAAATACTATCTCACAGGGTTTCAAAAAATTAAATACAAGCCCATGTATTCTTTATTCCAGCCATGAAAAAGTTACTGGTATTGTACCTGCCTTCCTGCTGTAAACAACTGTAAAAGTGGACAAAATATATAAGACAACTGTTTCGGACATTGGACAATGGTCACAGCAGGCCTTTGATCCTTGAGAGAAGGGAAATATATATATATTGTGAGCCTCACAATTTTCTCAACTTTTGGCTTGGGTTATTTTCCTGCCTTAATTCAAGGAGATGGAGATCAAGTTAAACTACAGTCTTGCTGAGTTGAGGATGCAGAGATTTCAATACTAAGCTACCAAAAAAAGCTGTAATTTATAGGTCAATTGGCCAAAGAAAAGGTAGCTGTGTGAGGAAGTTGGGTGTAAAAGTCTACATGAGGATTTACTGCAGGTTCATGGCCAATGTGAGTAGTGAGACTCATGTAGCAGAGATTTCCCACTAAAGATCTAAGTGCTAAATGGAAATACTAGAGGAGCTGCAGTGATAGAAGATGTTGGAGTACCAGTGCAAAGAGACTTCACTGAGGAGTACCTCAAGCATTCAATTGAGACCCCAGAAGGACCATGCTTTAAGAATAAGGAGCATGTCCTCAAAAAGAACTACATCTTAGGATAAAGCTCAAAGCTCTAATAGACCTGCCCTAATGTAGACTAAAACCAAGCGTGACAAGAGCAAGATTATTCATTTAATTGACTAATAGAATAAAAAGCAACAAGGTTGCTGAGACACTATCATAATCCAATTTCCTACTTTATTCAAAATGTCCAGCATAAAATTAAAAAATTACTGTACATGCAAAGAAAAAGGAAAATGAAACTTGTACTTTAAAAAATAAACAGTCTATAGAAACAGATTTAATAATATCCAGATGTTGGAATTGCTAGAGAATTTTTAAAAAGCTGTGAAAAATAGGCTTGAGGACCTTGAGGTAAAGATAGTCATAATAAGTGAACAGATGATGAGACTCTAACAGAAAAATAAAATCCATAGAAAAGAACCAAATGGAGATTTTGCATAGATTAATAAAATATCTAAAATAAAAAGTGTACTGATTGACCTTAATATCAGTTTGGAGCCCTAGCTGGGTAATTCAGTTGGTTAGAGCATCATCCCAATACGCCAAGGTTGCAGGTTTGATCCTGGGTCAGGGCACATACAAGAAATCAACCAATGAATGCATAAATAAGTGGAACAACAAATCATTGCAAATCTCTCTCCCTCTCTCTCTCTCTCTCTCTCTCTCTCCCCCCCCATCCTCTCTGTCTCTAAAATCAATTTTAAAAATAAGATTGGAGACTGCTAAAGATAAGGTTAGTGAACCTTAAGACAAGTCAGTAGAAACTACCCAATATGAAGAACAGAGACTAAAAAGAGGTGTTTAAATATTAATCGATACTTCAGTGACCTGTTCCCAAGGACTGTAACAAGCAATCTAGCATAGATGTAATTTAAGTCTCAGAGGAAAAGGAAAAAAAGAATGGAACATAAAAGTTGTTACTGGGGATTTCCCAAATTTGGTTAAAAAAAGGAAGATCCATTTAGCTCAAACTAGGATAAATACAAAGAAAACCACACACAGCATAATGAAACTCTTGAGAACCCAAGATGGAGAGAATATATTAAAGGCAACCAAAGGAAAACAACACATTACATATAAAGGAACAATGATACAAATAACAGGTGACTTTTTTTTTTGTCCTCATCCGAGGACATTTTTTTTGCATTTATCTTCAGATAGAGTGGGAGGGAGGGAGAGAGAGAGAGAAACATCGAATGGTTGCCACCCACATGACCCCAACCCAGCCGAGGACAAACTGCAACCAAGGTACGTGCCCTTAGCGGGAACCGAACCGGGACTCTTTGGTCCACAGGCCGACACTCTAACTGCTGAGCCAAACTGGCCAGGGCAACAGGTGACTTTTAATTGGAAATAATGGAAGCCAAAATACAACAGAACAACTTTAAAGTGATGAAAGAAAAATAAGTTGTCTCAAACCAGAATTCTATCTTCAGCAAAAGTATTCTTCAAAAATAAGAGTGGGATAAATATATTTTTATATAAATAAAAGTTTGAAAATTAATCCTAAGCAAATCTACACTTTAAGAAATGATAAAGAAGGTATTTCAAGCTGACGTAAATGACAATGGGTTGAAATTTGGATCTACAAAAAGGAATGAATAGCACCAGAAATAGTAAATAAATGAGTAAATATAAAAAACAATTTCTCTTCTCATAATGCATTTACAAAATGACTATTTAAAGGAAAATAATAGCATTTTTTCATATTATCTAAAGCAAAAATAATAAATAATAAGATTACATTATTTCAATGGGAAATATTTGACTACAATACCACAAAGGCCTATGGGAGGGAACATAAATGGAATTTTATTACTAAAGTTTTTATAGGAAGTAGTACAATAGTAACTCTAAGTAGCATGTCTTAAATTAAGAATGCAGATTATAATTCTTAGAGTAACTAAAAAACATAAAAAGTACAGCTAGAAAGCCAATAATGGATTTAAAATTACACATTAAAGAATATTTAAGTATCTGAAAATAAATGGGAAAGGAGTAATTGGGAAACATATAATGAGTGGGACAATGGAAGATAATAACAAGATGGTAGAGTTGAACCAAACCATATTCATAATTGCATTAAATATACATTGATTAAACATTCCATGTAAAAGACAGTGATTGTCAATCTAGATTAAATTTAAAAATTCAACTATATGCTATCTATAAAAGGACATAGGTTTAAGGTAAAGGGAAGAAAAATTATATACCACACAGTAAACATTAAAACCTGTTATGTCAGGATTGCCTATGTTAGTATCAAACTAGACCTCAGGAAAATGGTATTATCAGAGATAAAATAAGGCTCAATAAGCAAGATATCTAGAAAATTCCTTCAAACACTTGGAAATTAAACAATACACATCAAAATAACCATGGGTCAAATGTAAGAAATAAAATAACCAAAGGCAAGGGTTTGATTCTTTGCTTCATCATTTACTAGCTTTGACTTTCACAAGTAACTTCTCTTTGACTCAGTTTTCTCATCTTTAAAGCTAAGTAGACTGCTTAAAGTCACTCCTGCATCTCAAAATATATCAGATTTGTATCTTATTTCAATCCTAACAACAACAACAAATGCAGATTATTTTCGATGGTAATAATACCAATAAACTAAATATATATGAAACTATTATTTTTAAATATCCTTTTTGAACCCCATCAGATATTCAATTAAGTAGACAATTTGAAAACTTCTATGCAAATACAACTTTTGGGGCCTCATTTTTCACAACTTTGAGGATAATTAAAATGCTTAGAGATGATATGAGCTTCAAGCATGACATATTCGTGAGATTTTTTTCTCTCTTTTTTTAAATTTCTTTTTCTTGATTTTAAAGAGAGAGGGGAAGGGAGAGAGAGAGAGAGAGAGAAAGTGGTTCTGAAATTGGATCCAGTTGCTTAAGTTGCCTGTCCAAGTAGCAAAAGCTGTGATAAAAGGATCATACTCTATTTATATTAAATATATTTATAAACTTTCATGCTTGTATTTTAATTTTTTCATTATATAGAACTTGCAATATATTAATTCAAATGACTCTACCTACGGTATTTGTATATTGCCTCCATTATACTTTACCATTCATTCCATGGCTCTTCACCCAAACATGTCATCTTCTACCTTTATATTCAAATGGACTGCGTTTAGTTTATAATCATCTTGCTTGATGTTTTATGTCTCATTCTAGCTTCCATTCTTTCTCTTCTAACAATTTAGCTTGGTCTTAACTCTGGGATCAGTATCTATTGGGCTTTTATCTTTCCTAAGCATTAACTCATTAATATAAAAATGGTTTATAAATGAGGAAGCAGTATATTAATGGAATGGAGTCGTATTCTTATGCAACAATGCATGTGTCTGTCTTTAGAAGGTAAATCTACCAGTTATTGTTGGTTTGCTTCCTTGCTTTTGATTTCCCTGTTGTCTTGAAAAACAGACCAGGGGGTGCTAATGGACAACTTCCACCTTTCCTGCCTTCAGGAAATGTTCAGTTTGATCTGATTCTCAGAGACGGCAAGAAGGCTGCACAGATACTCCTCATGCGTGGGTTTATCCCTATGTTATTGTAAGATGATTCTATTATATTTGCTTCCCACTTTCTAATACCCCAGCTCTAAAATCCATTCAGATGTGTTGAAAAAAAATCACTTAGCCTTTCTGCAACTTCTTCCTCTGTAAATCTCACTGGGATATTAAAAGTATTCGTGTACTTGAAATGTTCTAAAGCATGACATTTGTTTAGCCTGGGGTAAATACAAATGAGAACAGAAGAGATATGTTTGTTTCTACTTCCTGCAAGGTCAATTGATATTTTAAAAGTTCTAAATATTCCAAGATTGATTCTGTAAATACAAATAAAGAAAAGAAAAGGAGCTGTAAATTTCCTTGTAATGTGCATGTTAAGGAAGTAACAGGTGCATGTTAAGGTTCAGGAAGTAATGGTCTGGCTTTGAATCCGGATTCTGCAACATCACTGGCCTTGACTTGCACAAGTCACTTAACTTTTCTTGCCTCGGTTCTGCGTTTCTTAACAAGGGAAAGGGACAATATCTTCCTCAGCACTTACAACGGGGATAAAATGACATTACAGATGGGAAAATGTTTTGCAAATGGAAAATATTTGTGCAAATCTTAAGCTTAAGGCCAACATTGTGTTTATTTTCAAAGATGTCAGGTGACCAACCTGAAATTTTACAAGAGTCTAGAATTCAAACTTCTTTTCATGAGCACATTTGCTCTGCTTACCACAGTGAGTAGTCAGTCCGTCTAATGCTCACCAAGAAAGTGGAAACTGTTTTGGTGGTCCCCATGGGGAAGTATGTTTTTAGCCTCCTAATTTGCTGCCTCTATGTGCAAAAAGATTTCCAGACGAGTAGATAGAAAAATGGAATAGGTCAAGACCAGTACTAAAACTGAGGAAGTATAGAGAAATACAAGAAGTTCATGAATGCTGGATGTTCAAAAATGTTAAAAATAATTAAGAAATTAATTATTTCTTAACTGGAGAACTACCACATTTCCAAATCTAACCAACGCTGTGTGTAAGGGACACATCCTTATTCCCAGTGACTCTGCCTCACCCAGGCTAAACTATACAATTGATGTTTGTGTCTTGTCCTCAAAGCAAGTTGTCTCAATCTTTTGCCACCTTTTCTGTCCTGAGGATCTCTTCCGGGATATTTGGCATGGGAAAATCATCATATAGGCTGCTATACACAGGGCTATGTGTAACAAGAGACAAACTTGGAGCAGACCAGTTTTATGGAGAAGGTAAAAAACATGACCTAGTTGCCAGCCCCTATTCATTTTATAGCTCTTGTCAGTCTGTGTTTGATGTTTTAAGGTTTCTTTTTACCCTTTTTCCCCAGATAGAAATTTCTTGTTGGGTGTGCCCGACTTGCTCTCACTCTAAGACTGTACCTTAGAAGAGCTGATTACCTTACAAATAAAGGTACACTCTACTATCCGTTTTACTTTTCATGATTCATGAATGTGTGTTTCACGGATATGGATATTTTCATGGACATTTTATACTATTGTCAACATAGTACTAGCCTCAACTAACATTTTGCAGATCCTGGGGTTATACTGTTACCGCTGTATTTATCTAAACTGTCCCTCATTTCCTCCTCTGTTGCTATGGCAAGAATTCTTCATATTTATCCTCTTTCAGGCCTGTGACTTTTCCTCATTTTTCACAGAATTCTGAAGAGCTGCCATATGTTAAGTTATAACACCTTAGTTTGAAAATAAAAGTCTCCTTGATGGCATTGCCTATAACTGCTCACAGGTTACAGTGTGACATACATTTCTTGTGAATCTTCCTCACTAGAGAAAATACAGACCATGTGCCTTTTCCAGGTTACCTGAGGCAAAATAATTTGTAATTGGATATAACTATTCTTATAATATTACCAAGTATTAAGCTTTTCTTAGCAAATATGACTTCCACACAGAAAACAGTTGATTTCACAGTAGTATTTGATTTTTTTTTTTTTTTGGTGTTTTACTGTAAGAGATTAGCAGATAAAAGAAGTCTAATATATAACTTTACTATATATTTAACCTCAATCTTTTTGCTTTTTTTAGACTTTTAGCTTCTGTGAGCTTTCCATGTAGAAACTGTTCAACACATATAGGCTCTGATAAAGGTGTTTTGGTTTTTGCAGAAAGAAAGTAATATGAGAATCACATTGAGAAGTCACAGGAATGTAGCCCAAAAAAGGGGAAGGGATATATCGGTTTTAGGAGAGAGGTCCAAAGGAGGGTGCGACATAACGCAGATTATTAAATCAGCATGTCGCATGTGCCTCCTCATCCTCATCTGTGCATTAGAGCCTTCGTATCAGTTTAACTGTTCCCTTGTCCTCACACTGGTCTTATGACCCCATTATAAAAGTTCCTAAAGCATTTTTCCTTGGTGTGTGTTATATCTATAAATATTTATTGTATTGGAAACTAAAATGTAGAAATTTAAAAATATTTATTCATTTTAAAATAACAATAAACCCAATAAATGTTAACAAAAATACGTATTTTATGAAAAATAATTATATTTTCAAAAAGCATACATAGAGGAGTAGCATTGTTGTACATTTTTGCAGATTTGTTAATGTGTGGCGTTATAAAAGAAAACTAGGTTCTCATAGCTGACTCTGCATTCAATCTGTCGCAATATGGTTGAACTATATGAAGAAAACCCAGTCTGACACAGTTAGAAAAAGTTAAAAAAAGGAAGAGAATGTTACTAGACTTTTTAGATATTCCTGAATATTCTCCTTTGATAATACACCAAGATTTAACAAGTGGTAATTTCTTTAAAATTAATTGCAATATGGATTCTGAAACCTTATCAACCAACTTGTACCCTTACATTAAAAGCCATTTGGTCTTCCTTACACTTTGAATGGATTGTTTACCCTTGCATGACTTAGTAATATCATACATTGGTTATTTGGAAAATAATGCATCATTTGCAGATTTCTATTAGGCAGAATTCAATTATGCAATAGTAAAATTTTTAAATTACATGTTAATTTCACCAATCTCATCAGGAAAGTCTTTAAGCATTGGGCAGCTGTCAAGCTCACAGTGAAAGATACAAGTTTTTCAAAATTCTAATTTTACTTGAAAGTTCAAACTTTTATTACTGGCAGTAAATACTGTCAGTTGTGTTCCTTTAAGTGACAGGCACACTTATTTTATTTTTGAGAAATGTCTGCCAAATTCCAAGTCTGATCATCATAGTTTGTTAGTTGTTCTTCCAAGTAAAACACGGTGTTCCATGGAAACAGTGACTAAGTCAGCTGACAAACAAACACCTGCGCAAGGGCTTTCTTCAAGACCACCCTCATGCTGTGTCATGCCGGAGAGAAATGCTTTATGCACACGTCCCATCTAGTTATGCCAAACATAAAAAGACATGTACTCAAGGGGTGGGATTTATCTTTTTTTGGGGGGGAGGGTAATAGGGGAGTGTATTCCACTGGTGAAGAATACAGTCAATGACTGCTAGAACAGTTTGCTATCATTGATTTCATTCCTGAAAAAGAGCCTGCAGTTTTACCCACATGGCCTTTTCTACATCAGTGCAAATGTCAACACAGTGAAAAAGAAAAAAAACAACTTAATGTCATTATAATAATAATAATAATATTGTGAACCCCCCGAAAGTGTCTAGGAACCCTTGGGAATCTGCAGGCCACACTAGAAGAACCACTGTACTAGTTCATAGCGCCCTCAGTGTCCTCCAGCTTTCGTACCTGTCCTCTCCCTTCAGATAGTTGCAATGATTATTTTCTTTAAAAAAATGTTTCCATCATGTGCTTGCTTTGTAATCCCTGAAGGATTAGTAATTTCTTCCATAATATTAAAAATCCTTTAACTAATGAGCAGATTTTCCTGCCTTCCCCTGTAGTTAATTGTATTACTTTAGTCAAGCAAATTTGCATGGCAGTTTTTAATATGGTTTGCCATGCTCTAGCAGCAAATCATTTGTGAGTCACTTTTCCAGTTTGGGTTTTCTACCTCTATTCCCTAATTGTGACCATTTTAAAGTGCAGCTCAAAATTTACTTCCTTCTTATTTATTTCCAAGTTTTATCCTTTCCCATCATTGCGGACCCTTTTGCAAACCTTTTTTTTTCCATCTCCTTTGTATGCATCTCACAATGTTAACTGTTTCCAGTTCCAGTGCATTTATTGTTGTTTATATATGTATTTTTATGGTTTTTCACAATTTAGTTACTACTTCTATTTGGGAGCTAGTTGCCTATTGTCTGACATAGCTTTTAAAACAAAGCAAACACAATATATGCTATTGTCATTATATTCACAGAAATGGCAAAACTTTTATAGATATTCAGAAAATGTATTCTTTCTAAAGTAATGTGCTATGACACTTTATTTGGTACAAGTCCCAACAGGTTGCAACTCAATACTTTGAGCCAAAGAGAATAGAATGTCAAAATGGGAGATTTAGTTATCTTTGTCAGTAAAGAAAGGATTAATAAACACATTAGAAAACCCTTTGTATTTCAAAGAGGAATCATTAACATTCTCATTTATAGTATTAGTAATTAGCAGACTTTCCTAATTATTGTCACTTTGAGTAATAGTAATTTGGTTTATAACTAAACATTGAATTCAATAATGAGAGCTTTTCCCATCATTAAAGTCCTTATCCAATTCAAATTTTGATTTTAAAATTCCAAACTACAGTATATAATCTAGGGATTTAGCCAGAATGGATACTGTGGTATAACCCTGCTAATGCTGTTAATTAAGCAAAGGAAAATCATAGACAATTATCTGAAGTCAAAATGCTTCACAAAGCCTACGAGTTACATTAATATTTCGCCTTTGGTTTAGAGGCTACAAGGGACCTTATAGTAGGTAAAATATTGTTATCTAGATGTCGTTTATTAGTCTTCAACCCAAAAAATAATAATGTTTATATCAATAATTTTAATACTTGATAATATACAAATAGTTTTGATCTTGCTATCAAAAAATCCCTCTAATTCTCAGGCTATAAAATAAATAAGTATCCCATTTCATTTTCCCATGAAACTATCTGGTAGAATTCATCATAATTTATTTCAGTTTAGTTTAAAGGTTCTTGCATAAGTGCCTATTGAAGGCAGCATAAACAATAATAGAATGAAGGAAGACACTTACTTCCATAGAATAGGTCTACTCAAAATATTAATTTAAGTTTGTATTTACTCTTCTGGCTCTTTTCTTTAAAAGCTGTACAGTGCCTGGAGCATGGTTTATGCTCAATAATTGTGGCTGAATGAATCATCATTTCTGGTAGATTAGAACAGAGGGAATTTATTAATTGTGCTTTTCAAAACAATCATTCTAAAACGCATCCCACCCAAGTAACACAGAGAATGGAAGAAATGTGATATTTGTCAAGCTGTTCTTGAACCACCACCATAGCTACTCTGCCCACCCCCTCCTCAATGTTCCATCGACAGATGAACAGGGCTTTATGTCTACATCTTTGGTTTCTGAATCTTGATAGCTTTTCTACAGGAGAGTTGATAGCTGGTATTTGGTTCATGGGTCCTGAAGAAAAGATAGCAGAGCCAACACTATTATTTTTTTAAGAGAAAATGTCAAGAACAAAAAATGAAAATGTCAAAAGATAGGTTGATATACTGTATTACTTAAAGACTGTTTTGTTGGGAGAACTGACCAAGTGATTTACTAACAGTTTTTACTAGACAGTCTTTGGATTACAATGTAGATGAAAAATAAATGGGGATTCATTTCATGTTTACTCTCTCCAAGCATTTGGCAGATGGAAAAAAGAAAATGGGTAAAAACAATTACGGTCTACAAATGTGGGGGTTTTTTTTGTTTTGTTTTTTTCATGTCTTCAAATTATGAAAAACAATTTTGTATTGGGAATTTTTCTCAAAGGCCTTACTTATCTATCTCTATCTCTGTATACTTTAATTATATAAACTGCCTTTCATCCTGATCATATCTGCATAGAGTTAGGGATTATGAGATTGTGTAAACCTGACATTCAACTGGGATATAGGTGCAAAAATCAGTGGAGAGAGGCCCTTCGTAGATTCGGGTCACTATTGATGTAAATCTAATTGGAGAATCTTAGCTAAGATTAGGGTCTTTGGTCACTCCTTTGGAAGAGTGTGTTCAGTAATTCAGTAACATTGTTTTATTCCGAAGCCATTCATTGAGTGCCCATTATGTGTTAAGTATTGTCTAGGTTCTCCACATATAAAGAGAATTTTGGTGAGCATTACTTTCTATTATGGAGAGGTTTCCAATGGATACAGAGTAATTAAGCTTGTAAAAAAGTAAACAAAATGTAGGGAAAATGAAATGTTCTCCATTGCTCAAAAAGGCATTTATTTCGTAATTCCAAAGATCTCGTAGCATATCATACTTATTTTTGGTGATTATTTGATTCATTTTGGAAGATACAGAAGACTAAAAGGCAGCTTCCTTCTAAAATTTCCTATTTCTTGGTATTAATGACCCATTAAGTTTGTTATTCAAATTTTAACCAAGAGGTTGACAATTTGATTTCTGGTCAGGGCACATACCCAGATTGTGGGCCAAATCCCCAGTGAAGAGCATGCAGGAAGCAGCCAATCGAGGTTCTCTCTCATCGATGTTTCTATCTCTCTCTCCCTCTCCTATCCTCTCTCTCCAAAGTCAATAAAGAAAAAAAATTTTTTTTAATTTATTTTTTTATTTTTTTATCCTCATCTGAGGACACTTTTGCATTCATCTTCAGATAGAGCAGGAGGGAGAGAGGGAGGGAGAGAGAAACATCAATGTAAGAGAGACACATCGACTGGTTGCCATCCACACGACCCCAACCGGGGCCAGGGACAAACTGCAACCGAGGTATGTGCCCTTAGCAGGAACCGAACCCGGGTCTCTCTGGACTGTGGGCCAATGCTCTACCACTGAGCCCAACCGGCCAGGGTAAGAAAAAAAAATTTTAAGTAAAATATACTTAAACAGAAATCCTCATCATTCTTTAATGTGTATGCATTACTAACTCTATAAAGAAGGCAGAAAATATAACATCTCCCTTCTAACTATATATTTTTCCATACTGTGACAATATAGCAATTCTTTAAAGTATCCGATTGACTCTTGGTCATCTCAAGAAATAAGCTATTTGTTGTTCAATTGAGTAATTCATACTTTTCACATTTAATATTTTCCACATATAATTAACTGTAATGAGGGGGAAACAAAACATCAGGGATGGTATTTGAGTTACTCCCGTTTGGCTTTTTCTCTAAACTTGTTTTCTTCTGTGCCATGCACATGCTGGGATCCCAAGAAATATGTGAGAATTATTTCTTCTTGCTGTTTCCCTAAAGAGCCAGGTTTTACTTTTATGCTTTTTCGAAAACATACTTTGCTACTGTTTTGGCAGAGCTATATGTTTTATTCGACAACAATCTACTGTAATTCTCTTATTTTGAAAACCAATGTCCTTAATTCTAATATTATGCTCTAATACTTTATAAAATAGTTCTCTTTATCCCATGTAAATTAAATGGGGTCATTCCATTGTTCTGTCTTGCTCGGCAATGTAAGATATTTAAAGTGAGCAATGGATTTCTCAATTCTTTTCAATAAGTTGAGGACTGGTATACTTTATTTTAGCTTTTAATTCTAATCATCAATCTTTTGCAGTGAACCAAGTGACCAAATAAGGCACATTTCACTGAATCCTTGTGTAGTGATAGCAGTATTGCATAAGTTTCCTTTACATTCCCATTCCTTCCACCTACCCAGAATTTAGGTTACTAGATTGAGATTTAATATTATGCCAACAACCCATGATGAAAGAAGCTCAAAAAAGCAACCATATGGAACACTTTCTGATTTTTCTATAAATCTGTTACTGAGGACAGATTGTTTCATTCTAGGGCATCTTTGGATAAGGTGATCTTTCTGATTATACTACAAGAAATATTTGAATTGAGCAACTGGCTTGTTTAAAACAAACTATATGCCCTCTTTGCATTTGCTATGAGAAAACCTAGAAGAAAATGTATCGTTCATCTCAACCAAACTCTTAGATCTTATGACGTATTTTATGTACTAACCTCATCCAGGCTTCATCTTAACTCTCCTACTTTTAATACTGCTTTCCTCATTCAGTTACTTATTTTTTTTTTATCCTCACTCGAGGACATTTTTGCATTTATCTTCAGATAGAACGGGAGAGAGAGGGGGAGGAAGAGAGAGAGAGAGAAACATCGATGTGAGACAGACACATCGACTGGCTGCCACCCACAGGACCCCAACCGGGGCCGGGGACAAACTGCAACTGAGGTATGTGCCCTTAGCGGGAACCGAACCCGGGACTCTCTGGACCGTGGGCCGATGCTCTAACCACTGAGCCAAACCAGCCAGGGCTCAATTATTTTTTTTATTTTTAATTATGATAAAACACACATAAAATTGACCATATTACTCATTCTTTAAATGTGTACTTCAGTAGTATTAAGTACATTCACATTGTTGTACAATCAATCTCCAGAACTCTTTTCATCTTGCAGGAGTAAAACTCCACACTATTAAACAACTTCCCGTTCCCCTCTCGCTCCAGCCCCTGGCAACCAGCATTCTACATGATATCCCTATGAATTTATCTACTCTAGGTAACTCTTATAAGTGAAATAACACAGTGTCTTTTTGTGATTGGTTTATTTACCCTAGCATACTGTCCTGAAGATTCATCTATGCTGTCGTATATATAAGAATTTCCTTCATTTTTAAGGCTAAATAATATTCCACTGTGTGTATATGACACATTGTGTTTATCCACTCAACTGCTGATGGACACTTGTGATATTTCCACCGGTTAGCTATTGTAAACAATGTTGCTATGAACATGAGGGGGGGGTACATCTTCAAAACCCAGCTTTCAATACTTTTGGGTACATACACAGAAGTGGAATTGCTGAATCATATTGTAATTCTATTTTTAATATTTTGAGGAATTTCGATAATGTTTTCCATAGTAGCTGCACCATTTAACATTCCCACACACCATGCAGAAAGATTCCAATTTCTTCACATTCTTACCAACATTGGTTATTTTCTGGGGGTTTTTTGTTTGTTTTTGATGGTCATTCTAATGAATGTGAGATGGTATGTGATTGTGGGCTTTTTTTTAAAGAACAGCTTATTTATTTTCAGAGAGAGAGGAAAGGAGAGGGAGAGAGAGAGAAACATCTATGTGAGGCAACATCAACTGGCCTCCTCCTGTATACCCCCCACAGAGGATTGAGCCTGCAACCCTCAACCTGCAACCGGGCATGTGCCCTAAACAGGGAATCCAACTGGCAACTTCCTAGGGCACCAGAAGACACCCAAGGAACTAAGCCACACCAGCCAGGGCTCTCATTGTAGTTTTGATTTTCATTGTCTTAAGGATTAGTGACTTTGAGCATCTTTTCATGTGCTTATTAGCCATTTGCATATCTTCTTTGAAGAAATGTCTACTCTAGTTCTTTGCCTGTTTTTTAATTTTTAGGGGTTTTTTTTATTGTTGAGTTGCAGGAGCTTCTTATATATTCTGGATACTAGTCACTTATCAGATATATGATTTGCAAATATTTTCTCCCATTCCATGGGTTGCCTTTTCATTCTATTGATAGTATCTTTTGATGCACAAAAGTTTCTAATTTTGATAGTCCAATTCATCTTGTTTTTCTTTTGTTCCCTGTGAGTTATTTTTAGTTTAATGTAAGTTTTCTATAAGTTGCTTTAAACTCTTCCTGGAACAGTATATAAATAGATAATGATATAATTACTCACTTTTCAACATTAGGTATTCTGTCATTTTTGCACGATATTTCAATTTTTTGGACCTTGTTATGAAGCCTTTTTTAATTTGTTAATGGCATGAATAGGACAAATAGTACTTGAATATCTGAATGAAAATTATCTATGTAGAAAGATAATTCTCCATGGGTCTCCTGCATTATTATTATTATTATTATTAATTTGTATCCTTTGAAAAAGACACAGACTGTCCTTGCTCTAGAGTCCAGCGGTTCTCAACCTGGGAGTCGCGACCCCTTTGGGGGTCAAACAACCCTTTCACAGGGGTCGCCTAAGACATAACAGCAGCAAAATTACAGTTATGAAGTAGCAATGAAAATAATTTTATGGTTGGGGGTCACCACAAAATGAGGAATTGTATTAAAGGGTCGCGGCATTAGGAAGGTTGAGAACCACTGCGACTATCTTTTAAAAGATATTGTGCATTGGAAGAAAAGGCAAGTCTGCTTGCAGCCTTGGAAGATGGAATTACTGTCTCCCACTAGAGCTAAGGAGAGGCATGCTTACAGCTCACTTTAAAAGATTTATATTCTCTAAGCTCAGCAGTCCTCTCCTGTGATGTAACCTACTGCATGTGAAGGTGTCACTGGCCTTCTTTGCATTGCCATCTGTGAACTGTAGCAGTACAACAAAAGACTGATACACTGGCTACTGCCAAGACTATGACTAAGAAACTCTCCTTTGTCTCTGTCCCTGGAGGTTCATGTCTTCTATGAGCATCCATGAAACGATGTCATGCTAACTTATTAACCTGCAAGTAGGAAAAAATTCAGACCCTTCACGGTGCTCAACAATGTATGTATTATAAGGGATTTTTGTGATTGTACTTGAAAATCATTTAATCTAATCTCCCACTCAGTTAAGAATTTCTTACACATCCTGACAGATGGAATTCCAAATACCACTTAAATGATTCCAGTAATAAGAAACTCTCCTCAAAGCCTCTTGCATCATTGGTTAGTAAGTCTCTCCTTATTTATAAATTTATAATATTGGTTTTAGCCTGGTCTCATCTGGTATTATATAGAATAATTATTCTATTTTTCACATGGTAGGTCTTTGTGTTTGAAAGTATTTAGTTTGTCTCCACTAATCTTATTTCATTCTCTAAACACAACATTTTCATGCCATCATCTTCATACACTGTTCTCCAGACCCATTGGACACTCTAGACACACTCCAATATGATGATGATTCTCACAGATGCTCTGAACTATAGATGGATTCAAGGGACTGTATGGCTAAGGCACAATTCAGTGAAAATATCATATATTATTTGGACACAATACTTTTTATTGATTTTATGTAAAATGTTATGTAGCTATATCATATTGTTATATCGTATTTTACTTGTGATTAGTTTAAATATTCATATTTTTTCCATGTGGTCATACTCAAACTGTGATTATATCTGTAAAACTGATTTTTTTAAAAAATTCTTGACATGCCCTGGCTGGTGTGGCAGCTGGTTGGAGCATCATCCTGTGGACCGAAGGGTCATGGGTTCAGTTCCTGCTCAGAGCACATACTTAGGCTATATTTCAGTCCCTGGTTTGGGTGCATTTGGGAGTCAGCCAATCGATGTTTCTCTCTCACATCAATGTCTGTCTGTCTGTCTCTCTCTCTCTCTCTCTCTCTCCCTTCCTCTCCTCTAAAATCAGTGGAATTCTTTGGTGAGGATTAAAGAAGGAAAAAGAAAAGAAAAAAAAAGTGATACAGTATTAAATTGAAGTATCTGTGATGAGTTCAGGTGCATAATTTAAAAATAAATTATGGCATAAGGTTTTTATTTTTAAGCAGTCCAGATCATTTTAAATTTAGCTTCTGTCATCAGTGATATTAGTTCCTTGTTAGGTAAAATGAATGCCATTTGAAAATTTCATAGGCACCTTTCCATTTCTCAGTCTTAGTTACTAATGGATATGTTGTTCACAACAGGGGCTAAGGATAAGCCATTAGATTCCTTTATTTTCAGTCAAAATAAAATTAAAATCTGTAATTAGAGACTAGGGAAAAAACTATGAGACTATAAAGCATACTCTATCATTCTTAAGGATATGGTCAAGGCTAAAATCAGTTTTAAAAAATGTATAGCTATAAAAGTTTTAATTAGAAAGAAAACATAAATAAATAGTAAGTCAAGAATAAGAAGAAAAATAATAAAATAAAATCCAGAGAGGACAAAAATGGATTAACAAATATAAAAGTAGAAATAAATGAATTGAAAGACAAAAGGAACAATAGAGTGAATAGCTAAATATAAATCAGTTTGGTTGAAAAACTAAAAAATACAAAACCTCTGGCAAATCAATTCCTGCCTAATATTTTATAAAAATCACAGTATAATAAAAAAAATCTTAATTTTATGCTTGTTTGCTTTCGTCCTGGATGCAGTTCTGTTTTATTATTCACTTTCTTAATCCTTCACTTTAATATTCTGCTTAGTAATTTTAATGTTGTTTTGAATCACAAATTAATTCAAATGATTCCTGCAAGAGATTAAAGGACATAGTCTACAAGATCACATTCATAGATCCAAAGTGTATTTGAAAAAATGAAACATTTATTTTTTATATTAACTCGAGAAAATGATACATTTTTCTCAAATCAATTCCTAATTAAAATTATCAGTGTAATAGTGAAGCATCCCTACACCACCTAACTTATTTAAATTTTTTTTTATTTTAGCCTATGCAGTAAGAGAAGAGATGTAAATATAGAAAAACAGTACCAACACCATTATTTGCAGACGATGTGAATAAAACTAAATTATTGTAATATTAAGTTATAAGAATGAAAAGTGTTTTAAAGTACATATCCAAATGTTCACAATAAGAAGTTAGAGGATTGGATACATGGAACAGTCTGAAAGCTGTCAGAGGAAAGGGAGACTGGATGAGAGAAGGTGAAGGGATTAGCCAAAGAACATATATGTATAACCCATAGACACTGACAACAGTGTGGTGATGGCCAGAGGGAAGGGGGTGAGGGTGGGCGGAGGGGGGAGAGGGGCTAAAATTGGGACATCTGTAATAGCGTCAACAATAAAAAATAAAGACAGAAGTTGGAAAATATAATGGGAAAAAAATCTCATTTTTATTTTGCATATATGTAGTGCTTCTCAAACTTGAATGTACATACAAATCACCTGAGTGTTTTGTTAAAATTCAGATTTACTATGTTGTAGGATGGAGAATCAAGGTTTTACAGTTCTAATGAGCATCCGGGTACTACCGATCATACTCTAAGTAGTAAGTTATAGATACACACATACAAATATACATATAAACATATATACATATATTCTCATGTATAATTCTTATGTATAATTTTAAAGCTTAAGAATTAACAAGAAAAATATTACTAGGAGACATAGAAGAATATTTGAATTAACAAGAGAAATGCCATTTTCCTGGATGGGAAGACAATAGTACAAAAATATCTATTCTTCCTAAAATTAATCCAATGCCTTTATTTAAACACCAATGAAAATCACCAAATGCCGTTTTTTACAATATTAAAAATGAAGATTATAAAGCTTGTCAGAAAGAATAAATCTGCCATATTAGATAACAGACATTTTCACAAAGAGAACATTAGGCAGGTCTTTCCCTTCAGGAAATTAAAGTGTATTTTTAAATTTCAACAATTAAAACAATTTGTTTCTGTCAGAAACAGACATATCAAAAGTGTGGGGTGCAAATTCCAGCCATTGATCTAAATGTTCATATGAATTTAGTATATAATAAAAGTGGCATATCAAATCACTGAGAGAAGAGTAAATTATTTGATAAGTGAACTGAGACACCTTGAATAATCACGAAAATAGACACATATTCTGGCCTCACAAGATTATGACCTTAGGACTTAAAACAAGTACACATGCCCACATGAGGACACACATCATGTTATGTAAAATTTAGTATAAAAGATAAATTTTAAAGCATTCATAAATAGAAATAATAAAAAACATAAGATATACTACAGGGACAAAATTTATAAAGAAAATAAACTTTCATCTATTGTAATATTTATATTTTACATGATCCCATTCTCTTAACATAAGGTTAGTCAATTGAGTGAGCAATTGCGGCCCATTGTTAACACTGTGTCCATTCTTCTGGCAAAAATTTGATGACTTGTATAATTTAGTTATTTTCTCTAATGAGATTTTTGTTTTTACGGAAAGCCCTAGCTCCATAGCTAAATCAGAGTTATTTCCTCTCTGATAAAATCAGACCAATCAGCACAGAGATCTTCTCTCTCTAAATATAATTGTAGGTTTTTTGGTTTTGATTTTGTTTTTACTACAGCCCCAGTCAAATTGTCTATTTTGGTTATGGAGGGCCTCCTACAGCTCCCCAAATCACATCAAATGAGAAATGGCTAAGAATTTTTTAAAGGCTAAATCAACATTTCTTCTACAAGTTGTACACAATACAAAATACATCTCTAAAATGGTATGTCATTTTGGAAAGCATCAAATAAATTAATAAAAATGTAAAAACTAGGCTTCATAATTACCAATACCATTTCCTTTCCAAATAGCTAATAGGGCATAGTATAAGCACACAGTGAATACTGCAATAATAAGAGTCAAAAACAATAAATTGCCAGATATAATATTTCTTTTCAAATTTCTAAACATTCTTTTATAGTTATACCCATGCATGGTAGACTGAGTCCAGGTTTTCTTTGGGCCCTTCTTTTGAAGCTGTGACTTTTGTGGTTCAATGTAGGATGGGGTTATGCTTAAAAGAACTGACTCCAGTCTAGCAATAGAGATTTCTAAACTCATGTCCTCTATTATAGTTCTTCAACATCATGAAAAGGACTTAAAATTACAAGCAATTTTTTTTAATCTAGCTTTTTAAAAAATTATACTGAAACAGTGTTTTCCTCACCAACCCTCGTTACCCATAAAAATCTCCTCCTCCATCTATACCAGAAGCTACTTTATGGCTTCCTTTCCCTCCTCCTCTTCTTTCACTAAACCCTTCCCTCACTACCACTTTTGCCTACCACTCCCCATCCTTCTCTCCAGTCTAATCCAATTTGGGCAAATGAACTTTGGTAAAGCAAGATTTTTTGGAGAAGAGGTTAGCAAAGCCAGAACACTACATCATGGGCAAGAGATGTCAGACTAGAGACACCCATGCAGTAAGGATTTTATAAACACTTACTAAAATTACATTAAGTGAATAAATTATTACAAAGTAAGGAGGAAGAATTACCTTTGTTGTGAAAGAAAACATTATGGTTAGAGTTGGAAGACCCCAGCCACTAGATAGAGCTCTGCTCTTATTTATGCTGATCTACTTTTACAAGATTATTTTTATAGCGATAAAATACATAAACATGCTTTGTAAACATATTATTTTTCTAATTAATATAAAGTATTAGTCATAGATATTAGTAGTTTGGTATTGATATGGAATAAACTCGTACAATAGTTTTCAGATTTCCAACACTTTAATCAGGAATCATCAAAAATAATATTTATTCTTGGTGAATTAATATATTTATTTGTACAAATTATTATTCATAGAGAGCAGTAAAACTTCACTCAGTCCCATCTATTCAGAAATCATCCTATGAAAGGCAATAAGATATAATACAAAATTCTGTGGCTAAAGATGAGAAACACAATAAACTTGGAACTCTTCAACTAGCTAGTTGTATATGATTTTAGAAAGGTCCCTTAACCTTTCTACTTTCTGTTCACTGGTGTTTAAAGTAAGCTTAATTATTTAATCAACTCATCTCATCATCATATAATTCTATATTGTACATAGGCCAGATAGAGCGTTTTTTTTTTCTACTTTAGTCTTTCCATAAGCAATATTTCGGGGAATGGAATTATTTTTGTCTGCATGGTTTTTTATCTGGAGTTCTTAAATAACCTTAGTGCGCCACATGAATTCCCTAAATTTGGGCAATTATGGTTATATGTACTATTCTGGACAGAAATCTATAGCTTTCACCTGATTCTCAAAAAGCTCTGTGACTCTCTCAAAAAAACAAATACTAAGCCTGGCTGGTGTGGCTCAGTGGATTGAGCATCATCCCACAGACTGAGAGGTCCTGGTTCAGGGCACGTGCCTGGGTTTCAGGCTTGATCCCCAGTGGGGGGCGTGCAGGGGGCAGCTGATCGACATTTCTCTCTCACATCAATGTTTATATCTCCCTCCCTTCCTCTCTCTAAAAACAAAATCAACAAAAACATATTTTAAAAAAGATTAAGAACCACTTTAGTGATGAATTAATTCCAAATGATTCTCATCAACTTATAAAAAAGGCTCATAAGAAGGTTGCTTAATAATCTCTTGTTGGTTCTGTAACATTTTTATCCCATATCAATAACACAACACACTGTTAATATAAGCTACATTTCAAACTTTCACTAATACTGCGTTCTCATTCAGTAATGGGCCATGGGTACATCTGCTTAGTTCACCTCATTATATCAGAAGGCTTGAACAGTGCCTGGCAAGGAAAGAAAATGTCTACTAGATTATCTCTAGAAGAGACAGGTCGGAAGTGATCATCATCTCATCTAGGCTTGGATTCAGGCTCCAGAACTCTATGAAATGATGGAGGAATCATCCAGACTTGTTATTTCAAGAGAAAATGCAAATCCAAAGTGAATAAGAGCCTTACCAAAAGTGTCAAGATCAAGACCAGAGTCCTTAAATAGTATAGGGCTCCCTCTATTCCACTACGTCATCCAACTGGGAGAAAACACAGAAACTAATTATGAAGTGCAAAAAAACATGTCACCCAAATTTCAGTTACTTTCTTTCAATGGAAATTCAGTAGCTAGCAACCTTTTCCTTTATCATAGGTAGACATACCATAAATAACCTGTGATTTTTCTTGATTTATTAACATAAGAAAAGAAAATAATGTCGCCTCATATGTAATATTAGTTGGATTCAACTTTTTTGCCATTTCACGTATAAAAGATCTCCAGTGCTATAAATAAAATTGTTTTTATCATGCGAACTTAATTAGCTTTCAATAATGCTTGTTAATTTGTCTTCACTAACAATTACAGGAAGAAAAGGGTTTCATTCATTAGTATCTTTTAAAATATATAGTATACAAAATCAGATGCATGTTATTTCATTTCTATACACGTCTGGTAATTGTCTTTTAAAAACCTAATAACATTTGTGTTTCTTTTGTCTTTTTACAGGAGCATTGTTTTAAACCCAGCCTATTTCCGAAATCATCTTCGTCAGGCAACAGTGTTTAGATGTCTGGAGAGATATTCAGAAGCTGCCCGGTATGTTTGTTATGACTTCTGTGAAGATTTATTTCAAGTTAAATTAATTTTATTCTCAGCTTCTGGTAATAGCATAATAGAACTTTCCATTTCTCTCGTGGAATATGATTTTACCAGAATTATTGTCATATAAATGTCAAACCAACAATTATTGACTATCTTTTTCTTTAATTAAAGCTATTTTGTGTTCATAGCTCTTAGTAAAATTCAAATTTTCCAGCCATGAGCTCACTGATAACAATGGGAAAACTTCCATGGAAGATTAGAAATGAACTTGACCGCTTGCTCTCAAGTACATTCCTGATCCTCGTTGTAATGGCACAATTCTGTGACTATCTCTTTCTTGAGTTCTGGAAATAAAATCCAACCACATATAAAAAACCCCAAGAGCCCATTTCTAAAGGAGATGGGAGCAGTTATAACTCCAGTGGTTGTTAGGGATGTCCTGAAATACTGCTTCTTGGATCCAAATATGTTTCATAAACCTTAGTGGAATGGCTCTTGATACTCTCATCCCCAGAACCTAGACATATGGCAAAGAATTGCAAGAATTGCCCTGGTCAGTTTGGCTGAGTGGTTAGAGCATCAGCCCATAGACCAATGAGACCCAGGTTCGATTCTGGCCAAGGGCACATACCTCAGTTGCGGTTCGTCCCCAGCCCTGGTCAGAGTCATGCAGGAGACAACCAGTCCATGTGTCTCTTTCACGTCAATATTTCTCTCTCTTTGTCTCTCCCTCTCTCCTACTCTATCTGAAGATAAATGGAAAAATATCCTCGGGTGAGGATTAAAAGAAAAAAAACCTGTGCAACAGCCTCAATGTTGTATTTAGAGTTTTTCTCACCTGTGACATCCATGGCCTTTTCCCCCCCTTGGTCAAGTTCATCATATCAAATTTTCTCTCTCTTTTATGAATTCTCTCAAAGTTTTCCTCATCTTCCAATGTATAGGTACATGCTGTTTCTTATTCATCAACTTTACCACCCCAGAAGTTTAACAAGAAAGTGTTAATGGTTTCTACACTTACTCCAAACACAACTCCTAAGGAGAAATTTACAGTAATATGGATGGGGAAGGGGGGCTTAGGTTGCAGGTGGCTACTGTCTCTGGAACATTTGCAAATAACACTCCCTTGGAAAATACAGTATAAGAAATTTAAGTAGATAATAAAATGGTTTTGTAAAACTTATAGCATGAAGTTGACATGAATTCACATTGTGTAAGATGGTCATAGGAGTTACCTGAACTCAATTAAATGATGGATATGGAAGACAGAATGAATCCCAACTACTTTCACTTTGCAGTCAACCAACCAACATGCCACATCTATTTACCTGAGTGTTAATGTCCATTTTTGAAAATTAAAATAGGTTTCTATCCATTTCTTTTTATCAGTTTTTTAATTTTACAGCTATCTGTAAAACAGTTTTCTTAGGAAGTAATTTATTAATGTGTCTTTATAATCTAATCAGAAGGTTATATGCAACTTCAGAACTAGATTGCAACTAGAAAAAAAGCTGCTGGTGATGTGTTGGGATCAGCTTGTACAGACTCTAAAACTGTAGGAGATATTAGCAATCCTGGGAGAATTTACACTATGGAAATTGGCAATCACTACAAATCCAGGCTTTTTTGGTTTGGAGTAGAGCTAGGTTACCAGCATATCATTAATTATAACTTAATTGCGTCAAGCCTAATTGAGTTAAGTGGTGACCAAAAAAAATTATGGGTCCTAAAAAAAATAAACAAGAACTTCAAAATTAGGAATTTCTTAGTATTTGCCATATAAAATTGGCACTGAATATTCATTGTCCTTGACATGTATATCCCTGTGGTGAAATAAGTATAACTGTTTAATACCATTTGGTAACTGACCTGACAATGCTCCTTGAGAAAGTTCCTGATAATTTTTGGTTATGCTGGTGTAGACTTTCCAACAGGGAAGCAGATTTAATTGCTTTCAGATACAAGTATTTTTTATCTTGGTTTTCTTAATGTGCAATGTTATAGCTCTCAATATACAGTATTGGTTGTCCTTTTTCCCCCTAAGGGAAAGAATGCTATGAACTGTGAACATGAATATCTTAGTATCTCTTAGCTATCAGAGATATAATGTAAAACAATAAATATAAATCAATATATAAAGCATTCATGTTTATCATTAATGTCTTAGGAGATATGGGTAGTTTGGTTCAGGTCTCTTACAAGCACATTATATTAAAACTCATTGGAAACTCCAACACATCAAGGTTATTTCCTCTAAGATTCCAAGTAGTCGTGTTTCAGAGCCTGACAAGCACCTACCAAATACCAAAATATACTATTTTTATCTGATTTAGAAGATCTTAAAACCATGATTCCCAGTGAAGTGGATCATGTCCTATCTGTTCCAAGTTAAGAATATTAATATTTATAGTCAGTACCAGGAAATTGGACTAAGGTTTTCTTAGCCTAACCAGCTCTACCAATGAAGGAATTTCTAGTGAAGCCAGTAAAGATTCCCAGGACAGTCTCATGAGAGCCCATATTCTCACCCAGAGAAGCTAGAAGAAATGCTACTCCCTGTGGCTGAAGGCAAGGTATCAGTCAGTTTCACAGCAATGGGAAGTTCCTTTTACTTTATGGGTCAATATCTTTTCAGTACCATCCTACTAGAAGAAAGAGCAAGAATACAGAGATGGTAGAAAACAGAACAAAAATAGGGATATTTCACATTAGTTTAGGTTCTGTAATGATGCTAGTCACCCTTGAGAAGACAACTGGCACTGGTTAACATGATGAAAATCACATTTTCAGAAATCTGAATTGAGATTACTGTAACCTCTCCCCCCCACCAAGAAATAAGAAACCTCTAAGACTTTACCTGAAATACCAAGTAGCCTAGCTATTTAACATGTCTTTGTTTCTATGCATATAAAAATATATGTATTTAACTAGAATGTCTGCTCAAATGTGTTCCTCCTCCTACAACACTAAAACACACACACACACACACACACTCCCATCATTTGACACTACCTTCATAAGAAAGATGATATGACAAGAAAAAAATATGCAGAGATGAGAAACGAACAAACAAAAGCCAAGACTGACTATTATGGGAAGAGAATTAGTGACTCATGGTGACATGAATGAAATAATGTCTTTAATCTCTGTATGCTCAATGTTTAGCACAGGGCTTGGCACATACCAATTACCAGCTTGGAATCTGCAAATTAAATCAGCTAGTTTTGGGTTGGTAGTTAACAACCATTTATCTTTATCAGTAAGAAGATATTGCATGAAATTGTTAGTACAACCCTGGTTGAAAGATAAATATGAAAGTGTGCACTTAGTAATTAGAGTGATAGCATCATGCCTCCTGTAATGAAGATCCATAGGCAAAAAAAATAGATGATATTCCACAGAATCTTTAGTTAAGACAACGCTGTGTAAAAGGTAGCAAAGAGAAGGTAATACTAAAGGAGACAGCACAACAAAGCCTTTTTATCCATCACTGAGGAAGAATTAGCCATATATTTCTACACATATGGACCAGACGGGGATAGAAGAGCAGGAATAACACACTCAAATGCTTACAAAGCCCAGGCAGATGGTGTGTGTAGAAGGTCAATTATAAGATTAAAGGATGTCTTATGAACTACAGAGAACTGGAGATCACTAATTAGAGTGACCACATAATTTGTCTGGCAAACTGAATACTTATAATAGTGAAAGTGAGCACTTCTAAAAATTATACCAGGAAAACAGGCATCAACCAGGACCATGATGAGTACACAGGCTACTGCCGGCCCTTCCATAGGAAGTGTCCATATATCAGTCCAGCTAATGTAGCTGTATAAGAATGTAGGTTCAGTACTGCACATTTTTGAGTCTTCTAGAAATAGTATGAGAATTCAGAGCTTTCCCAGAAATTTCTTGACTTTCAAATGTTGACAGTTATTTCGAGTTTTTCAAACAGTGTCATCTTAAGAAAGCTAGTGCTCCCATCCATGAAAATGTAGTTCACTAAGAATCAATTTTCCAAATGATCAATTTTCAGAATTCACCAAATTTAAAGTTTACTAAAAACTTCTTTTGAGAAATAATCTTATTTAATAATTAATATGAATACATTTTCTTATGTACATATTCCTCATGAAACATTCAACAAATACTTTTTTTTAATTTTAGAGAATTTTTAGTTTTTCAAAATCTACTCATAGAATGGTTTATTCTTATGAAATATGTTATTTTTGTGTGTATGATTATTACTCTATTGCTCTTGAATATATTCTATGACTGTTTTTTCTTAATGAATACAACCATAATTTTTATTTGGAAGTTTAACAGTTTACACTGATTTCTCTCTAAAATTTTTTAATTGTTTTATTTTTAGCACTTTATCATTTTTAAGATTCTTTCCTCAATTTTTGGAGATTGGCCAAATTTATCTATTTAATAAAATATATTTTAAAATATTAATAGCATTTACAGTGATTTGTGGCTAATGAGATGACTTGAACAGCACTCTGCCTTATCCCTGAAGCCAGACACAGCACAAGCTGGGCTGCAGACCCCACAGAGGGCGAGAGTGAAGAACAGGGAGGAATTCAAGGCCCCAGGAACACAAAGTCCTAGTTCCCTTCAAATGTACCTGTAGGATAACTAATATTTTTCTAAAGAGCTAAACTAAAATTCAGTAAATAGATATGTTTATAAATTTGATAAACTGGTCATTGACACACTCGTTATCTTATGAACTGACCTACAGCCCACAGGCTATGAGTAGCAGCATCAGGTTTGAAGCCTGGATCAAATCCTCGTTTTCAATTCTCAATAAATCCTGGAGTTTAATACTTCACAGACAAAAACTGAGCTTCCTTCTACCAGCAAGAGGATTCCTTCCCATGTCAATTTTGTGCTAGGGCATTTGGGGGAATATTTTAGTCTAAAATCAGCAGTTCACTATTAGAAAAAGATGACATTTTACATGGCGCAGTGGCTTTAGTTAATTTATTATCTGCAGCAAATCTGGTCTGTTCTACCTATCTTTTTGCAATTTTACTTAATATCATGTATGTAATTTGCAAGAAATAGATTAAATAATAAAATATGCAGTCTAAAATTTTCTTGTCATTGCCCTTCGTTTTTTTATTGTTGATAGTATTACAGATGTTCCCCCATTCCCCTCTGCCCCCCTTTGCCCAGCTCCCACCCCACTCCAGGTTTTCACCACACTATTGTCTTGTCCATGGACTATGCATATATGCATATATGTTCTTTGGTTTATCTCTTCCCAATTCCCTCATCCCCTTCCCCTCTAAGATCTGCCAGTCTGTTCTATGCATCCATGTCTCTGGACCTATTTTGTTTGTCAGTATATTAAAGCAATGCACTAAATGACACACTGCATTTCAGAGGTATTTTATATTACATGTGCCTTTCAGGATTAAAAAATGCAAATTGGTAAGATGTCACCAAGTTGTATGAGTCTGTTTGTGGCTGCATGATGAATTTCTCCCTCATAGCTAATTCTCAGCTTTGCCCCTCTCACTCCTGATCTCTGACAGTGTCTTTTTTTTTTTTTTTTTTTTTTTGTCCATTTCACCATTTTGGCTGCCTGTACTCTTATCCTCTTTCTCTACCCTTGCCTCTATTCTTGTTTCATGCCTCCTACCTCTTTCTCAAAAATATATCCCTTCCTTGAGAGCATCCCCTTCCTCCTGGTCATTCACAAGCAATTCTCATTGCATCTCATTTAGTCCATAATCCCTCGGCTCTCCCTGGTGATTGCCATTGATTTAACTGATCAGTGATTACATTAGCTTAGGTTTTATTTTATTTTTGATACTCTGAGATTGAAATTACTTAGGATATTTGAATTTTCTGGAAACCTGCTCTCTAGATGAATGTACAATAAAAACCTCATATGATAAGTCCCTTGAAAAACAAGTTATTTTAGAAAGGTATACTCAGCCGTGCCTAAGTGTGACACATTAGAGTATCAATTTTTGAATGAAAATTAGTGCTAACACGTACGATCTGGGCTCTATATGAGTATATAAGGATCAAGATATCCCAGAGTTGTTTGGTGTTTGTTTGTTTGTGTTCTGTTTTTTGTTCTTGCCAAACTATATTTCCTATTCAGGTAAATCAAAACATAATACTTTAAGATATACTAATTCATGGCTACTCTCATTGACAAGCCAGATAGTAGAGGTTAGTAGAAGTGGGAGCAAGTGGGTTTCTGAGAATGATGTGGGGGTTTAGTTTGGTTATTGTTTTTCTTGCAAACGCTGATTCCTGGGAATTGGAAATAATGCATATATAAATCTCAATCTGCCAAAAAAAAAAAAAAAAAAGAGTGATCCCAAAATAAATTGAAATGTTTGTTCCGAGATCTGGTGACATAAAACAGTGGCACTGCTGCAGATAAGCAATCACTCAGGAGTGATACTACAACAGCGAACAGCAAGAAACTGTGTCAGCTTCTTTGGTGTCATGGAACTCTATGATTTTAAATGAGATTATTATGTATCTTGCAAGGGAGGAGAATATACTGACAGGTAGACTCAAGACAAGTGATTCTGAAGAGATGATAGTAGTGTTGGGAGTTTATTTTAACTTGGTTCTGATTCAAATGGAAGTGTAAAATCCATTCATTCACCATGCAAGTTTCTAAAAATACATCCCAGATTTTTTTTTTTTTGGTTAAAATACATTTTCATTTGTGCCTACGAACAGAATAAATGAAGACTGTAGCCTAATTTTTATTCTTACACTGGCCATCTGTCTGAAGGACTTTCTCTCTCTCTCGGAGACACTTTGCCATTGCCAGAAGAGCTTCAGTGTGGGCTGGTGTTAGTCAGTCTTATGCAGCATATGGCTGAATGTTGGAGGATGGACATGATCATTCTACCATTAAGTGACCTTCCTCCCTTTTCCTGGACCTGAAAAAGCTGTGTGAACCTGAAGCATTGTAAAAATGTGGCTTCTTGGGGTATGATTTCTAAAGGAGGCATTAATAAAGACAGATTTAGTCATTTCACATGGATTAAGATAAATATCTGACCATAAGACCACAACTCACCCAATTTTTATGTATGTAAGGTGTAGCATTTATGATTTCAAGGGAAAGAAGTGAAGGTTAAAATATACTAAAGCCATCTCTTATGTCTTCAGAATTTAAAATTGTAGACTTAAAAATGTCTAATCTTTTTTTTTTATCCTCACTCGAGGTTATTTTTCTATTGATTTTTAGATAGAGTGGAAGGGAGAGAAGGGAGGGAGAGAAGGAGAGAGAGCATGTGACAGAGAGAGAGAGAGAGAGAGAGAGAGAGAGAGAGAGAGAGAGAGAAACATCGATGTGAGACACATCAATTGGCTGCCTCCTGCACAACCCCCACCTGGGCAGGGGAATCTGCAACCCAGGTACGTGCCCTTGAGCTGGAATCGAACCCATGACCCTTCAGTTTGGGGGCCAACGCTCTAATGGCTGAGCCAAACTGGCCAGAGCTAAATGTCTAATCTTATAACAAAAATACTAATCTTAAGGTTGTAAGAACATTACGTGGCTTAAAAATAATTCTGTTGCCTTAAGAAAAATTGAACCTTTTGGACATGAGCCAAATTATAAGTAAATAATTGCAAAGATACATAATTTTACATAAATATAGAAATTTTAACTCAGACTCTTGAAAAGAATACCCAAAAATTTCTTAGAGAGGAACAAACATTAATAGGCTTTGTGAATACCTCCATCCTGCTGATGTTTACCACAATAAATATTTTTGCATTTGCATTACCTATAAATATTTCTAAAATAGTTTAGAAATGCACAATTCTTGGACTGTGTGAACATTCTGCAAAGATTGATCTAGAAAACATATGGCATAGTACAGAAAAATTGTTTTTCTTTGCTACAGAGCCAACCTTGCATTTTTTTAAAGTGGGTGGAGCCTTGAAGACCACATAAAAAAAGAACACAGAAAGGTCCTAAGCTGTGTGAAGAAGTAAAGATCTTCTCTTCCCTCCCTTCTTCCGTTCAATCATATGTCCACCTAATTTCACATTTTCCCCAATAATGGAATGTAGAAAAACAATTAAACATAAAAAATTTAATCTAAAGCAGCTAGAGTTTAACTCTGAGTGTTCTGTGCTGTTTTCTGACATCTAAGTGTTGCCAAGTGAATTAGAGTTTAGTCTGCAGATGCTATAATTATGATAAATGGATTGAAACCTCCATGTTTTTGATCTGTAAATTAGAGATAATAATCGCACCTATGTCACAGAGGTTATTATGAGGATAAATGAGACAATTTATACAGTGCATTTAGCACAGTATTTGGCACATCATAAACCCTCAATAAAAAATGAGCTATTATCATTGTTTTTGTTGTTAACAATTAGAGCTCTTTGAAGATAGATGAAGCTACCTTAAGAAACAATGAGTTTCTCAAAACTGAAACCAGAATATGTTGAGCATTCATTTAGTTAAGATATTGCACTACAAGAGGCAAGATTGGACAAAAAGACAATATATCCTGTCTCACTTTGAGAGACCACATGTCTGTGTTTTTGGGAAACTGTGTTAACATATGGATTGAAGGGCAAGATTTTGGTTGGATTAAGGAGCTAACGGCACGTTTCTGACTTTAAAAAAAAAAACAACAACAACTTTGTGTCTGAATATATCGTGAATTTTAGCATTCTGTTTGATTCTGCAAAATATTCCAAGTATTCCTGAAGGAAGTTAGAAGTGGAGTCCCCTAGGGTGGGCCTCTGGAACTTCAAATAACAGAGAAAGACAAATGTTCAGCTAACCAGGTCTTGACTCAAATTCTTCTTATTTTCCTTTCCTCGTTTTCTATCAAAAATAGCAATACCCTGATGGAAGATTAAACTGGAAATCCTAATAGCACACTGTCAAAAACTCTGAAATTCTTCACCCTTTAAAAAAAAAAAAATACTGGTAGTGGTTCAACACACTATTATGCACATACATTAATCTTGATTCTACTAATTGTGAAAATTGCTTATAAGTCAAAAGTTCTGTTTCTGTGTCTGTCTGCTAAAGAGGAATCATCTACACGGGAGAATTATAGTCAAACCAGAAAGGCCTGTGTTCTACTCCCAGGACTACAAATGACTAGCTCTGTGTGACCTTGGACAAGTTAATTCAGTAAGCTCTTTCAGTTTCAATTTCCTCAACCGTAAAATGGAGATAATAATACTATTTTACAAAGTAAGTACCAGGATTAAATGAAATGATGAATAAAAACACCAAACTCAGTTCCTGGCATATAGTACACCCTCAATTAATTATCCCTGCTGCTGTTGTTATTACCAGCTTTGAAGAATTATGTTTAAAACCTAGAATATTAACTCTGAATTAATTCTGTCTAATGAAAATTTGATAAACATTATATTCCTGGACTACCACCCCGACTTATCTCAATTTTAACAGCCATTATCTATGACCCTCTTCTCTTTGCCAAACTTTATAGCAGATGCTTTTTGTGCATTCTCCTTTTTCTTCACAACTCTGCATATTGTAGGTGAGGAACCTTAAGGTAGAGTCTGAGTGACTTGTCAAAGATCACACCACTGATAAGTAGCAAATCTGGAATTTGAACTTAATTTTGTCATTGAGACCCTGACTCATGCACAAAGTATACACTTGACATTGTCAGACCTTATTTTTGCCATTGGGTTGCATTTGAAATTGTATTGCCTTTTATTGTTTACATTTTTATTTTTATTACTAATGAGCTTGTGCATCTCTATTCATTGCCCAAATGTCTTTCCTCTTTTGTGAAACTTTCATTTGAGTATTTATCTTTTGCTCATTTTTTTTTATTGGACTGTTTGCCTTGTTATCATTGAATCATAGGATTCTTTATATATCTGGGTACTAAGAATTTTTTATAGTAGTGTTGAAAGTAATTTATTCCAATTTATGATTTATATAATCATATTCATCATGATATTTCTTGATAAAAAAGTAAGTCTAATGACTTAGTTTTAGTTTAATTAAACGTAAACAACTTCCTTTGTAATTTACACTGTTTGAGTTTTAAGAAATTCTCTCCTATACTAAGCTCATCAAGATAATCTTTTATATTGTCTTCAAAGTTTTAAATTTTTTCTTTTTGTGTGTGTTTAGGATGGGGAAAAATATTTTTCTTCTATTTTTCAATTAAAGTTGACATTGAGTATTATTTTATAGTAGGTTTAGGTGTGCAGCATAGTGATTAGACTGTTCAATTTATAAAAACCTTGTAATAGAAATGAAGCTTACTTTTGATCAGCTCATTAGTAGAATGGACATGTCTGAGTAAAGAATCTCTGAGCTTGAGGATATGAGAATAAAAAGTTCCCAAACTGAAAAGCAAAGACAAAAGGACTGGGAAAAAAAAGAATAGATTATCCAAGAACTGTAGGAGAACCACAAAAGTTATAACATATGTGTAATAGAAATACCAGATGGAGAAAAAAGGGAGAAAGGAGCATAACAGAATAAAAATCATAACAATGTCTTCTCTCAGACCACAGTGGAATAAAAACTAGAAAACAATAGCCCTGGCCGGCTTGGCTCAGCGGTTGGAGCAGTGGCCCGCAGACTGGAGAGTCCAGGATTCAGTTTCCACTGGGGGCACGTGCCTCAGTTGCGGTTTGTCCCCGGCCCCGGTGGGGTCGTGTGGGTGGCGGCCACTCGATGTGTCCTCTCACATTGATGTTTCGCTCTCTCTCTTCCTCCCTCTCTCCCTCCTGCTCTGTCTGAGAATAAATGCAAGAATGTCCTTGGGTGAGGATAAAAATTAAAAAAAAAAAAAAACTAGAAAAAAATAACAGAAAAATAGGTAAAAAATCACAAAATATTTGGATATTAAACAACACACTTCTAAATAATATGAGTCAAGTAAGAAATTTCAGAAGAAATTTCAAAATATTTCAACTAAAAGAAAATAAAAGTACGGCTAATCAAAATTTGTGGGATGCAGCAAAAGCAGAGCTAAGAAGGAAAATTATAGTGTTAAATGCATACATTAGAAAATAAAAAAGATCTAAAAGCAATCTGAGTCTCTATGTTATAAAAGTACGAAAATAAGCCTTGCCGGTGTGGCTCAGTGGTTGAGCATCAACCTATGCACCAAGAGGTTGCCGGTTTGATTCCCAGTCAGGGCACATGCCCAGGTTGTGGGCCAAATCCCCAGTAGGGGGCATGCAGGAGGCAGCCAATCGATATTCTCTCTCATTGATGTTCCTATCTCTCTCTCCTTCTCCCTTCCTCTCTCTCTAAAATCAATAAAGAAAAAACAATTAAAATAAAATAAAAGTACAAAAATAAGAGCAAATTAAATCTCGAGTAAGCAGAAGAAAAAATATAATAGAAAATAGAGTCAAAATCAATAAAATTGAAAGCAGATTAATAAAATCAAAAACTGTTTCCATCGAAAAGATCAATAAAATTGTGTTAAGCTTCTAGCCAGGTTAAGAAAGAGCAAGAACACAAATTACTGTTATCAGAAATGAAGAGAGAATATCACTACAGAGCCCATTAAAATAATATTAAAGGAATATTATGAATAACTCTATGCCCACAAAATTGTTAACTTATATTAAATTAATGAATTACTTGAAAGACACAGTCTTCCAGAACTCACACAAGAAGAAATAGACAATCTAAACAGGCCTATATCTATTAAATAAATTGAATCAATATTTAATAATCTTCTATAACAGAAAGTACTAGGCCCAGATGAATTCACTGGTGAATTCTGCCAAACATTTAAAGAAGAAATTATGACAATTCTCTACTATCTCATTCAGAAGATAGAACAATAGAGAATATTTTCTCACATTTTATGAAGCCAGATTTACACTAATCCCAAAATAACAAAAAGACATTACAAGAAAACTACAGACTAATATCTCTTGTGAACATAAATGTAAAATACAATGGGCCACAGATAGTCCTTTAACAATGGGGCTGGAACAACTTAAAAATACATATTAAAAAACAAGAATCTAGACATAGACCTTACACCTTTCAAACAGATTAACTCAAAGTGAATTATAAACCTAAATATAAACCATAAAGCTATAGAATTCTTACAACGTAGGAGAAAATCTAGGTGATTTGGGGGTATGGTAATGCCTTTTTAAATACTATATCAAAGCCATGATCCATGAGAGAAAGATTTGATAACTGGACTTCATTAAAATTAAAAACTTCTGCTCTGTGAAAAGCATTGTTAAGAGAATGAGATGACAAGCCACAGGCTGGGAGAAAATATTTTCAAAAGACATATCTGATAAAGGATTATTATCCAAAATATACAACAAATTCTTAAAACTTAACAATAAGAAAATAAACAACCTGATTTTTAAAATGAGCAAAAGACCTAAACAAACACCCCACAAAGATATACAGATGGCAAGCAAGTATATGAAAAAATGCTCAACATTATTAGGGAACTGCAAATTACAATAGCACTGGTATACCTCTAGACATCTGTTAGAATGGCCAAAACCCCAAAACATGAACAACACCAAAATGTGGAAGAACAGGAATTCTTGTCCATTGCTGATTGGAATGCAAAATGGTACAACCACTTAGGAAGACAGTTTAGCAATTTCTTACAAAACTAAATATACACTTACCATATAATACAGTATTTACACAAATTGAAAATTCATGTTCACACAAAAACCTGTACACAGATGTTTATAGCAGCTTTATTCATAATGGCCAAAAATTGGAAACAACCAAGATGTCCTTCAGTAGATGAATGGATAAACAAACTGTGGTACATCCAGACAATGGAATATTTTGCAGGACCAAAAAAATGAGCTATCAAACCATGAAAAGAACCTAAATGCATGCTACTAAGTGAAAGAAGCCAATCTGAAAAGGCTACATAAAGTATAAGTCCAACTATCTGATATTCTGGAAAATGCAAAACCATGGAGATAACAACAACAAAAAACAGTGGGTGCCAGATGAATGGGCAGAGCACTTAGGATTTTTAGGGCAGTGAAACTATTCTCTTTATGATACTGCAATGATAGATACATGTCATTATACATTTGTCAAAATCCGTAGAATGTGCAACACCCAGAATTAACCCTAATGTAAACTATAGAGTGAATGGTAATGATATGCGAGTGTATGTTCATTAATTGATTGTAACAAATGTACCAGGGGGTATGGGATGTTAATAGTGGGGGAATGTCTGATTGTATAAGGACAGAGGATGATATGATAAATCTCCCTACTTTCTACTCGGTTTTGGTGTGAACTTAAAATTCTTCTGAACAATAAAGTTTTATTAATTAAAATTTTTTTTAATTTTAAAAATAAATATTTTTAAGTGACTCATTTTATGGTTTCACTACTTACATCTAAATCTTTTATCCATTTTGAGTTTATTCTTGTGTATGGTGTGAGTTTGTGCTCTACGTTCACTTTTTTGCATGTACCTGTTCAGTTCTCCCAATACCATTCATTGAAGAGACTGTCTTTTCTCCATTATATGCTCTTGCCTCTTTTGTCAAATATTGATTGAGCATAATGCCTTGGTTCGATTTTTGGGTTCTCTGTTCTATTCCATTGATCTATATGCCTGTTCATGTTGCCAGTACCAGGCTGTTTTGATTACAGTGGCTTTGTAGTATAACCTGATATCCAGTATTGTGATCCCCCCAACTTTGTTCTTCTTTTCAAGATTGCTGTGGCTATTGAGGGTCTTTTTTAATTCCATATAAACTTTTGGAGTATTTTTCTAGATCTGTGAAGTATGCTGTTGGTGTTTTAATAGGGATTGTATTAAAGATCTGTACAAAGCTTTGGGTAAGTATGGACATTTTAATAATGTTGATTCTTCCAATTCATCTGCATGGTCTGTGGTTCCACTTTTTTATATCTTCCTCGATTTATTTTTATGATGTCCTGTAGTTTTCTGAGAATAGGTCTTTTACCTCCTTGGTTAAGTTTATTCCTAGGTATCTTAATTTTTTTGTTGCAATGGTAAATGGGAATTTTTTTTTAGTTTCTCTTTCTGAGCATTCATTATTGATGTATAAAAATGCTATCTATTTCTGGATGTTAATTTTGTATCCTGCTAAAAATCCTAGAAGAAAATGTAGGCAGAAAAATCTCAGATATCACATGTAGCAGAATTTTCACCAATACATCACCTAGGGCAAGAGAACCAAAGGAAAAAAGTAATAAATGGGACTACATAAAACTAAAAAAGTTTCTGTACAGCAAAAGAAACCAGCATCAAATTGAAAAGGGAACCCACTGTATGAGAGAACATTGGAGTTAATATCCAATAAGGGTTAATATCCAAAATATATAAAGTTCTCATACAACTCAACAAAAGGAAGACAAACAATCCCATTAAAAATGGGCAGAGGACAGGAATAGACACCTCTCCAAACAGGACATACAAATGGCCAAGACACATATGAAAAATGCTCATCGTCACTAATCATTAGAGAGATGTAAATTAAAACGACTATGAGGTGTCACTTCACACCTGCCAGAATGGCTGCCATCAACAAATCATCAAACAACAAGTGCTGGCAAGGGTGTGGAGAAAGGGAACTCTAGTACATTGCTGGTGGGAATGCAAACTGGTGCAGCCACTATGGAAAACAATTTGGTGTTTCTTCAAAAACTTAAAAATGGAACTGCCATTTGACCCAGTGATCCCACTTCTAGGAATTTATCCTAAGAAGACTGAAACACCAATCAGAAAGAATATATGCATCCCTGTGTTCATAGCAGCAATATTTACAATAGCTAAGATCTAGAAATAGTCCAAGTGTCCATCAGTAGATGAGTGGATAAAAAAGCTGTGGTACATTTGCACAATGGAATACTATGCAGCTGTAAGAAAGAAAGATCTCTTATCTTTTGAGACGACATGGAGGGACCTGGAGAGTGTTATTTAAGTGAAATAAGCCAGTCAGAGAAAGACAAGTATCACATGATCTCACTTATTTGTGGAATATACTGAACAAAATAAGCTGATGAACAAAATAGATCCAGAGACATGGAAATAGGGAACAGACTGACAAACCTCAGAGGGAAGGAGGGTAAGGGAGCAGGAAGAGATGAACCAAAGAATTTATATGCATATATACATAGCCCATGGATACAGATAGCAGTATGGTGAAGGGGGAAGGGCTGGGAGGAGGGTGTCAATGGAGACATCTGTAATACTTTCAACAATAGATTTTTTTAAAAATAGAATCATCAAACAAAAGAAATGATCCATTAATGAATGCTAAAATTAGTAGGCAAAACTTTGAGAAGAAATATGCAGCATAATTTCACAATATCTCCCTTAAATATTTATCAATTAAAAAGGGGAACCTAGTAACTTTATGATGAAGATACAGCAAATACCACCTTAATCAGGTGATCAGAGTTAATATCACCAGTAACAAAACAATAGTGTAATGTACCCTCATATAGTATACAGTGAAGATAAC
The DNA here is from genome assembly GCA_030848825.1 of Tadarida brasiliensis. Classification (NCBI taxonomy): domain Eukaryota; kingdom Metazoa; phylum Chordata; class Mammalia; order Chiroptera; family Molossidae; genus Tadarida; species Tadarida brasiliensis. Next base: position 38,431,208 of record CM061260.1, on the reverse strand, counting down.
ACATCGCTTCTATAGTATTTTTCTTAAATGAATAAATTCAATATAATCATGAGAAAACATCTAACAAACTCAATTTGGGAGACATTCTATATAACTAGTCAGTGCTCATTCAAGGTGTCAAGGCAATAAAAGACAAGGAAAGAATTAGGAAATGTCAAAAATTGGAGGACACTGAGGAGACATAACTAAACGTTATTGTGGGACGCTTGATTGGCTCCTGGAACAGAAAATGAGCATTATGGAAAAAAATGGTGAACATTTTAAAAATTTATAGTCTAGCCCTGGCCAGTGTGGCTCAGCGGTTAGAGCATCGGCCCAGGGACCAATGAGTCGCAGATCTGATTCCTGCCAAGGGCACGTACCTCAGTTGCAGTTGGTCCCCGGCCCTGGTTGGGGTCGTGCGGGAGACAACCAGTCGATGTGTCCCTCTCTTGTTAATGTTTCTCTCTCTCTCCCTCCCACTCTATCTGAACAAAAATGGAAAAATATCCTCGGGTGGAGATTAAAAAAGAGGAAATAAATCCCTGGCTGGTTTGGCTCAGCGGTTAGAGCGTAGGCCCGCGGACCAGAGAGGCCCGGGTTCGGTTCCCTCTAAGGGCACATACCTCGGTTGCAGTTTGTCCCCGGCCCCGGTTGGGGTCGTGTAGGTGGCAACCACTCCATGTGTCTCTCTCACTTCAATGTTTCTCTCTCTCGCTTCCCCCCCCCCCCCGCTCTTTCTGAAGATAAATGCAAAAATGTCCTTGGGTGAGGATAAAACAAAAAGAAAAGAAATAAAAATCTATGTAAAAGTAATGTAGCAATATTAATTTCCTGGTTTTATTCATTGTACTATGGTTATATATAAATTGTCAAAATTAGAGAAAGCCAGGGGGAGATGGGTGGTGTTGTTGTTAATCCTCATCCGAGGATATTTTTTTCCATTGATTTTTAGAGAGAGTGAAAGGGAGGTGGGGGGTGGGGGAAGCATGGATGTGAAAGAGACACGTCGATTAGTTGCCTCTCACGATCACTCCAACCAGGACTAGGGATCAACCTGCACCCCAGGTATGTACCCTTGAGTGGGAATCAAACCCGTGACCCTTTGGTGTGTGGGCCATCGCTCTAACCACTGAGCCACACTGGCCAGGGCTGATGTGTACTTTTTTTGCAACTTTTCTGTAAATTTTAAATTGTTTCAAAATAATTTTTTTTAAAAAACACCTATTTGTTATGTTTGTTTTCAGTTCATCTTGTTTAAGAGTATCAGCTGTTCTGGGTATGATTTCTCTGATTAACTTATCCACCATATTCCCAAATTTGAAAGCCGAGACTTAACATTTTAAAGACATTTTTATCATCTTTCTCTCTCAGCCTATTTTGGGATATCCTTTGCCTGCTATAATTTAAGAACATGTTCTTTTTCTACATATTATATCTCCTACGGATCCATCTTAATTTTAGCGTCTGAAACTTATTCTTCTATTCCTTTATACTATTCTTTAGTTACTTAAATCATAAAATCCAGTGCTAACTCCATTAGAGTTGGGGCTAGATTGTCAAAATTGGCAATCCAGTGTTATCACTTATAATTGTGTTGGCCTTGGCAAGGCCTTTAGCCTGTGTGGAAAGGGAATCATAAGAATGGTAGTGCCTAGTCTCGTCTGTTCAGAAGTTGATAGGAGAATCAAGTCTCCTTTCCCCTTGATCCCTGACATCACACTCTCTGGATTTTTTCCAACCTCTCTGACTTTTTCTTCCCAATCTCTTATTCCTCCATCTACTGCTTAATAACCAGTATTTCCAAAGGCTCTATCCCCTCTACTTTTTAAAAAAATTGTGCATTTGCTTTTCCTTGACCACTAAATCTTCTTTCCTGGCTTTAATCAATATACTAATGACTCTGAGATTTATGCCTAAATTCTCAGATCTTACCCCTAATCTCCACATTTATATAGTCAAACCCCTTCTGAATATTGTGGCTGCATTATAAGCAACTCAATCAATATGTGTTCTAAGCTGAACTCTTCAGTACTCTCAAAAACTTAACTCTCCAATATCTTAATTCTCTAACATAAGACTTTGATTAATTACATAATGAAAATACCCACAGAATACAATGCAATCATTTTAATGCAAACAAATATTAGATTGATTGACTCCATAAAAGAAGCCATAAGCATGAGTTTACAGAAGCTGAACAGGGCTGTTGAGGACAGGACATTGTGAACATCACTCATTCATAAGGTTGCAGGGAACATGAAGCCAACTCAAGGGCACACGACACACACAGATGAATATTTAGTAATGTGGAGGATATACTTACTCACTGTATTGTTCATGTTAAAAAGCAGGTTAAGATACAATATGTGTGGTATGCTTTATTTACAGAACTAATTTGAACATATTTGTCTCCAGACTAATTACTTTAAGCAGTTCTCCATAATCTACAGTAAATCCCAGAAAAAAATTAAAAGATGTCTCTTAATTAAGACCTAGTTTGTCTTTCTGGCCTTGTCCCTCTCTCTCTCTCTCTCTCTCTCTCTCTCTCTCTCTCTCTCACACACACACACACACACACACACACACACACTTCAATACTGAAATACTACCCAAGCCAAACACAGGATGCTATTTCATGCTTATTCACATTTGCATATTCCATCTTCTCTACTCAGTATAGCTTTTCCCTTATTGTTCATCTCGAAAGCCCTTCTTGGGGCCCACCTCCTCTGGGAAGGTTTCCCTGACTCCATTTTTTCCCAATAGAGTTAATTACTCCTTTTTTCTGTACTGTTTCTCTCCTTTGCCTTTATTTCTACTGGTACATATGCTATGTCATAATTATTTCCTTAAATGTCAATTTATCTTAGAAGACCAGGGATTCCTGAAGAGGGAGAACTGACCAATTCACCTATTTTACCTTCACTACCTACCTTCATTATTCACTTATATTATTCACAGTATAAATATTTGTGGAACTGAACTTAACAATGCATATGAAAGCACATGATATACCACAGATAGTGTTCTAAAATGAAAGATAGATTACTGCTATTTAAATTCATACTATAACACACTGACATTTTAAGACAGCATTATAAAGGACAGATTCTTCAGAAGAGGGCTTCTTACCTAAATTAATGTAACCTAGGTGTCAAAATCTTGAATCTAATAGTAAAGTAAGTAAGATCCCCTTAGACCAGGTGTGTATATGTACAAACACAGAGTAACAAAAGAGCTCCTTATGCCATAACTTTATAAAAGTCAACAAAAGGATCTATTGGAAATAAATTGACCCAGACTTCGTCATGAAAACTTGGATTTTTACTCTACATCTTATATGATTTGAGTTTCCCCAAGCCATATCCTCCTGTGAACACAAATCGAATCATAATAATGGCAACAACTCAATATATTAGCTTAGATCTCCACCTGCATAATATAAGATTTCACCTTTCCCCCAATTTACTTGGGACTCACACACATCCTAGAAAAGGATAGAGTAGAATAGCATGAGATGAAGAGGTTAGTGTTTAATCTCAACTTCTAAGACTTGTACATGGCTTCGTGCATACAACCTGTGTACAAATATGCTCACAAAAACATATAATTGTAATGTTTAATATATCATTCCATAGAGATATTATAATCATAAACTTTTACTCAAGATTTCTCTGCTCCAAAATTTTCAGCAAATTAATGACAATTCTGTTTGTTGGCCCTTTTCAGCAAATTAATGACAATTCTGTTTCTTGGCCCTTACTGCTCATAGTCATCATTGTATCTCCCATAGATGACTTTATCGGTCTAACTCTTCCTTAGCCTTCAATTAATTATCTCAGTTTTTTCCTGTAAGGCCTGGAGAACCACCCTCTTGTCTGGCAGATGTTTGATTTCTTTACCATCAATCAGGGAAAACCTTAACTAACATCTTTCTCCCTTTTGAAAAATAGGTTTAAAACTTGCAATGATTATTGCTGATTTGACTGACTTCATTCTTTGTCTGTGGGCCTAAGCTTATTGAATAAAACGGCAAGCTAGCACTGGACGAAAATTTCATCTTCCTTTTTGTGTTTCCATCAATATTTTGAAATCCAACTAGGTTAAATGCCTGTGTGATATGACCTTGTTGACACGAGGCTTTCGTTTCAGCCTTCCATCTCTGGGTTCCTCAACAAGGAACTGGGAACAAGTCCCAAGTCAGGGAAGCAGGCACCTAAGGGAATTCTCCCTCTTTTACTGTAGTCTGAATACTCTCTTAGGGAATCTCATAGGTTTGTTGTGTTCTAAGTATAATAGCTCAAAAGAAGGTCTTTGCATCATGAGTCTCTATCAATGGACTTCTGTGTGAAAGATTTTGCTCTCTTCAAATAAATTCTATAAAGTCCTGGCCATGGCAGTCAATTCCTAAATCTCTGTTTCTCCTAGGGCGTAAATGACCACATTGTCTCTTTGGGAATGCAAGCCCAGCCCTTTGATGAGAAGAGTCATTTCCTGAGTCAGGAAGGGCAGAAATGGGTGCATTTGTACAGGGCCTTGAGACTTCCTGTGTCTCACATCTGATCATTCACAGGGTAGTAGAAGCAGCTCAGATGCACATTAACAGGTTTACTATTAAATTTCCTCTGCCCAAAATCAAGTAAGGTTTCCCCTACACTCACCATGAACATTTATCTTTATAATGTATCTAGTCCCCCTAGACCTCACTCCCCCCACCAACCCTAGACACACCCTAGGCCCCACATCTTCCTTCTAGGGATACACTTATTCCCTTCAGGTTTTTGAAACATTTATATTTTATTAAGGAGCTCTGGCTGCACAGTCTACTCTTTTGTGAACTGGTATGGTTTGTTTCTTCATGCCTGCAGAACTGTATATTTCTTTTCTCAATAACAACTGACATGAAAAAAAATACTTGCTAGTTGTTATTACTTGCAAAATTAAAAACACAAATAAAAGAAATAAGATAAACATCATGCAAACTGTAGTTTAGGAAAAAAAAAATAAGAGCATCATCTCTGCCTATGTTAAATCCTCTTCACGTAAACATCTAAATAAACCGATGGATGTTGTACTGTGCCCCAAAAGAAATGTAAAAGTTTCCTAAAATCAATACCAGGAATGAGTTCAAGGATGCAAAAGCTTCTCCTAAGAGTGAAAGGGTGATTGCCTTGTAAATTTGACATTGTACTGTTAGAATCTAGCATCTGCTTCTGTCTTTTATGTATTCTGTCCCAAAGCTTAATAATACAGATAATAGCTGTAACTTGCACATATTAAGTGCTCAATAAATAAATAGTTATTTGGTTTTAATATGTAACTCTATAGGTTTTTAATGCCCAACTCTATAGCTTTCTTTACGCTGTTCAGATCTGGAATCCCTCTTTTATTTTTTTCTACAACCCTGTTTGTGTTCTATTTTCATCTAAAGAACAGTGTATAGAAATTTTACCTTATGTTGGTATAGTTGTTTATGTGTGCTGGATAATCTGTGAAGTAGTGAAAATACATCTTAATGTTTATTAACCAGGCTTTTGATTCTAATCTACAAGTTAAAAGCTACAAAATGAGCATTTGGAAAGCACCATTTCAGCATTAAAATCAAAATTTCTATGGATTCCATCTCCTGATAAATTCTACGTGAAGGTCATCCAGCGAGTGGATTGAGGATAAACACATGTATCTCTAAGAAAATAGATATCTTATAGGAGGAAAAAGGGCCGGTGTATAGTATATGTATTTTTTCCATAGAATCTTTGGTCAGAAAAAAAGTTAAATACTATTTAATTGGAATTGATTGCAGCCCACTATATAATCACTCTTGCCAGAAAGAAGGAATAGAAGAAGCAGAAAATGAGATTCCTGAGCTTACAATCTTGATAAGATAAGATAAATAATTCTCTTTAGAAAGTATTAAACAGGTATCTTTAACCATGGAGGATAGCTATGCAACAAGCATTTGTGCTCTAAGACATCTCCCCAGGGAGAAAAATAGGAAACCACATTACCATCTAAACCATGTCAATTTTGAATAGTGAAAGGAGCCCTATTACCCTACGACAACAGGCATAGTCGAGGACTGTCTTAGAAAGCTTAGGTGTATGGTCACCCTAAGCATGGAGTCAAGAGTGAGGCATCACAGTGCTGACCACCTTCCCCTGAGATTTTCTCCTGATCAGAACAACCTTTTAAAAATACTCTCAAGATGTTTATCCATTAAAGCAATCTAAAGTGGAGAAAAGGATGAAGGACAGGGGATCCAGATGAGGTAGAGATTGATTTGTTTTTCTTTTTCATTCTCCACCTGCTACTTACTGCTTCTCTTTTGAATGTTCTAGTTCTTATATATCTGTGATTGCTAGTCATGCACGTTTTGGCCAAGATGTTTGTTCTGGGTAACGTCACCAGTCTCTAAAACTTGATGGCCCATCCTGGTCCAAACAGGAAAGAGGATCAGGATCGCCTAAACATGCTCCCTCATCAGGAGCCGTGGACAAGGCAGTTTCTTTTAGAAGTGGACTGGCTGACCCCATCAGCTTATTCACAATGGGCAGGAGCACTGCACTTTATTTCAGCTACTTGGATATAAACTCTGCGATCAACATCTTTGTATACCCTTCCAGCCTCATACCAAAGTGTCCTTCATGAACCAAGTGGCCAATAGCTTTTGGTTGAACGAATAAGTGAATGAATAAGGTGGTAGCTATGGCTAGAGACAGAAGAATATAGCTAATGGAGAACAACTGTTACTACCCTCCCCTACCTACAGAGAAATATCATCAAAGGAATGCATAGTCCTAGTCTATACACCGTAGTTTGTTTCCCCAATGCACAATTTTTTCTGGAGGAATAAATCTCAAAATATTTAATGTAATGCTGTGGAAAATTTAGTTTCATATATAGAATCTCATTTTAACTTCAACAGCACATCTGTGCCTCCCTTCATTTGACAAAATCATCGGTAAATATTTATTTACCAGCTACTATGTGCCAGTCACTAGATGCTTGGGGATACAACAATGAGCAAACCTTCAAAAATATCTGTCCCAGGGATAGGCAAGATGGCTGAAGCCTAAGGGATTTCTGTCCACTTGCTCCAAGGACAAGACCGGACTTGAGACTACACTGCAGAGCATTCAACTTGAAAAACCACCTGAAAATAGCTGACTGCAAATACTGCAGGTGGGGAGAGTGGAGCGAAGACTGGAAAAGACACGAAGTGGGTGCGCAAACTCACACAGCTGCCCAGAGCATCTGGGAAGATGGAGGGAAGGTGTAGCTGTGCAGCTCCTGCCCCCTGGGAGTGGGGGACTCAGCCCCACACAGAGATCCAAGGCCAGAGCAACAGAGAAGGGAAGGGGAGCTCACGTAACATTGGACGGTGGGAATCAGAGGTGCTTCGGCCCACCAGGGAGACTCAGCACTTCCCCAGGCTGAAAGCCAGTGGGTGGTTTTGGCTCCAGCCTGGAAAGCTCCCCTGACTGTGGGAGCCAGAGAGCCTACAAAGCAGAAAGGCACACCTGAGGAGGGACCTGGGTGAATCGCACAGCAGCAAATCAGAGGGGCCAGGTATTTGCTGAAAGAACTTTGACAGGAACTAGCCAGAGTGACCAGGAAAAGAGGCATGTCCCTCCCCACCTCGAGCGAAGAGGAGGCACCCCTCCCCCAACCTAGGGAAAAGCTCTGGGCTGGAAATCCGCACCCCAGAAGCAGAGCCTGGCAGTGATGGGGATTCCGATATCTGTCTGGGAAAGAGCCTGGGCAGAAGCCCCAGCCAGTGAGAACCGGCCATGCTGAAAGATTAAAGAGCCAAGCAGGGTATTTTTTTCCCCTTTCTTCTTTTTATTTTTTCTATTCTCCCCTGCTTCAGGTGGCAACCAGGGTGTGCCAGCAGCCCAGGCAAAGCTGAGACATTGGAAGGAGAGAAAGAGACTGCCTGCCTCTCCTATAAGCTAGAGACACCACCCCCAACACAAGTCTGTTTAAACCACCCTGACTGGTCCTGATACCCCGCAGAGTCCAGTACCATAGGGAAAGGGAAAACGGCCTAGAACAACAAATACATATAAGTGGCGAGCCCCTAAGGTGATCCAGCTTCTGGGCTAGGGACTACGTGGGATCCCGCCCTGTAGGGCTTCAGCCAGAAGGCCCAGGGCCAGGAAGGGATTGCAGTTCATACTGGCCTGCACCAGAGAACTACCCAAGGGGAAAAGGACTCCACGCCCAAGGGGCCAGATCCAACAACATCGCAGCAAAATCCAGGTCGACAAGGTCAGAGTTGAGACTCATAGTTAACAACCCTGAGGACTTAGCCCACCCACAAATAAGCAACAGTAATCAAGACCCAAATTCAACAGGAGAGCCCACATAACCCACATAACCCTGGGTCATTTCTAGAGCACCCAGCTCAGAAGATCAAGGAGACTACACCCCTGGGTCCCACAAGAAGGCTACCACGCCACACAGGGAGGCAAAGCAGTCTTATCTGATACATACCGATCTGCCTATGAGTTCCAACATGTCTCAACTGGCCCCAAACTACCAGACTGCTAAAGTGGTGAGACAAAGAAACAACCACCAAATGAAAGAAAAGGAGGAATCTCCAGAAAAGGAACTACATGAAATGAAAGCAAGCAGTTTGTCAGATAGAGAATTCTAAGCAATGGTTTTAAGGATGCTGAAACAACTTAGTGAGAACTACAAGCAACTTAATGAGAATTACACCAGCATAAAAAAAAGAGGTAGAAACTATGAATAAAAATCAAGTGGAAATGAGGAATGACATAACCAATATAAAAAAATACCTTGGGCCCAGCTGGTGTAGCTCAGTGGTTGAGCATCGACCCATGCACCAAGAAGGCGCTGGTTTGATTCCTGGTCAGGACACATGCCCAGGTTGTAGGCCAAATCCCCAGTGAGGGACATGCAGGAGGCAACCAATCAATGTTCTCTCTCATCAATGTTTCTCTCTCTCTCCCCCTCTCCCTTCCTCTCTCTAAAATCGATAAAGAAAAAAATATTTGTAAAAAAAAAAATACCTTGGAAGGATTCAATAGTAGATTAGAAGAAGCCAAACACCAAATCAGCAAGTTAGAAGACAAGGTAGAAAAAAACACCTAATTAGAACAGCAAATGGAAAAAAAATTAAAAAGCAGGAGGAGAGGTTAAGGGGGGAGCTTTGGAACAATATGAAATGTAACAACATTCACATCATAGGGGTACCAGAAGGAGAAGAGTCAGAGAAAGGAATAGAGAACCTATTTGAAGAAATAATGACAGAAAACTTCCCTAACCTGGTGAAGGAAAAAGTCACACAAGTCCAGGAAACACAGAGTCCCAGATTTCCAATACTGGAAGTCTTAGCTACAGCAATCAGACAAGAAGAAAAAATAAAAGGCATCCAAATGGGAAAGGAGGAAGTGAAACTGTCATTATTCACAGATGATATGATATTGTACATAGAAAACCTTAAAGACTCCACCAGAAAACTACCAGATTTAATAAATTAATGTGAAAAAGTAGCAGGATACAAAATCAACATCCAGAAATCACTGGCATTTTTATATAGCAATAATGAACACAGAGAAAAATAAACTAAAAAACAAAACAAAACAAAAAAATCCCATTTATCATTTTAAAAAAATTTAATATACCTAGGAATAAACTTAACCAAGGAGGTAAAAGACCTGTTCTCAGAAAACTACAGGACATTGAAAAAATAAATAGAGGAAGATATAAAAAAGTGGAAGCATATACCATGTTCATGGACTAGAAGAATTAACATCATTAAAATGTTCATACTATTCAAAGTAATCTATAGATTCAATGCAATCCCTATTAAAATACCAATGATATATTTCACAGATTTAGAACAAATACTCCAAAAGTTTGTATGGAACCAAAAAAGACCCTGAATAGCCACAATATTGAAAAGAAGAACAAAGTTAGAGGGATCACAATACTGTATATCAGGTTATACTACAAAGTCATTGTAATCAAAACAGCCTGGTACTGGCACAAGAACAGGCATATAAATCAATGGAACAGAACAGAGAAACCAGAAATTGACCCAAGACATACTCAACTAATATTTGACAAAGGAGGCAAGAGCATAAAATGGAGTAAAGGCAGTCTCTTAAATAAATGGTGTTGGGAAAATTGGACAGCTACATGCAAAAAAAAAAAATGAAACTAGACCATGAACTTACACCACACACAAGAATAAAATAAAAATGAATAAAAGACTTAAATGTCACTCGTGAAACCATAAAAATCCTACAAGAAAATGTAGGCAGCAAAATCTCAGACATCACAAGTAGCCGAATGTTCACCTATACATGGCATAGGACAAGAGAAACAAAGGGAAAAAATTAAGAAATGGGACTACATCAAACTAAAAAGCTTTTGCACAGCAAAAAAAACCAGCTTCAAAATGAAAAGGGAACCCACTTTATGAGAGAAAATATTTGCCAATGATACATTGGATAAGGGGTTTATTTCCAAAATATATAGAGTACTCATACAATTCAACAAAAGGGGGATAAACAATTCAATTTAAAAATGGGCAGAGGATCTAAATAGACATTTCTCCAAACAGGACATAAAAATAGCCGAGACATATGAATAAATGCTCAATGTCACTGATTATCTGAGAGATGCAAATTAAAATGACTATGAGGTATCACTTCATACCAGCCACAATGGCTACCATCATCAAATCCTCAAACAACAAGTGCTGGAGGAAAGGGGACTCTAGTACACTGCTGGTAGGAATGCAGACTGGTGCAGCCACTATGGAAAACAATATGGTATTTCTTCAAAAATTTAAAAATGGAACTGCCATTTGACCCAGTGGTTCCGCTTCTTGGAATATGTCCTAAGAAGGCTAAAACACCAATCAGAAAAATTTATGCACCCCCATTTTCATAGCAGTGCTATTTACCATAGCTAAGATCTGGAAACAACCCAAGTGTCCTTCAGTAGATGAGTGGATAAAAAAGCTGTGGTACATATACACAATGGAACACTATGCAGGTGTAAGAAAAAGGATCTCTTACCCTTTGGGATGACACAGAGGGACCCGGAGAGTATTACGCTATGCAAAATAAACCAGTCAGAGAAAGACAAATACCACATGATCTCACTTATTTGTGGAATATAATTAACAAGGTGGTCTGATGAACGAAATAGACCCAGAGACATAGAAAGGAGTATGGTTCAGACTGACAAACCTCAGAGGAGGGAGGCGGAGGGGAATGGATGAGATGAACCAAAGAACTTATATGCGTGTATGCATAACCAATGGACATAGTCAACAATGCTGGGTAGGGGGGGCTGGGGGGGAGGGATGGGGAGGAGGGTGTCAATGGCGGGAAAAGGAGAGACATCTGTAATAAAAAAATTAATTAATTAAAAAATATATATATCTGTCTCTATGGATCTTTCAATTGTTCATTCATTTGATAATAATGTAACAAGAGCCTACACTGAACGAGGCTCTGGTGAATTCATAATGATGAATGAGAGGTGATCCCTGCCCTCCACATAATGATATCATATCAGAGATGCCTTTAAAGAATACCAATAGCTAATCTACAAGGGAGAGTTAGAGGGCTCTCAGAGAAGACCTATAAGCAATGTGTTACAGTAGGGTGGATGACAAAAACATTTCAGTTTAGTAAGGGTTAAAGAAGGCTGTACCAAAAAAGTGGCATTCTTGTTGTAGGCTCACAAAACTACACTATGCTTGTATAAGTTTTTAAATGCAAGAAAAAAACTTTAATAAAAATGAGAAAATCAATACGCTTTTGAGGCAGTCTAAATAAGCCTGTTTGGATAGATGCTTCTCAATGAAGCAATGTGCATTTCATTTTCCCAAATATCAATGTTAGTGCCTGGGCAGAATAATAATTTGCAAGCTAACACTTACTGAGTGCTTCCCAAGTATCAAGCCCGGCTTGATGTGCATTCCATATGATAGGATATTTCATCCTTCTGACAATCCTATCAGGTTGGCAACTATTATTATCCGCATGGTAATATTAGGAAACTGAGGCCCAGAGAGGTTAAGTAACTTGTCCAAATTCATACAGACAGCAAATGGCTGAGTTAGGATTCAAATAAAGGCAGTCTAGCTCCAATGTCTGAGTTTTCCATCCTTATGCTGTATTGCCTCTCTGCTAAGCTGATGAAAATAATTTATTCCAAATCATTAATGAACTATAATGTTTTTACCTGCAGAGAAAACACAAATGTGCAATACTATTTAATAACTCAACCTAAAGAAGTGATTAATGTGTCGTTTTATAGCACTTCATGTCATTGAGGGGAACATTTTGAGGACAGGGGATTTTTTGATGCCTTACAAATTGCCTGTTTATTTCTAGATGTACTGTTGCATTGAAAAATTTAGAAGCAGAATGGATATGCTTGAATGAAGGAAAGTAATGAGAAAGGGAGAAGTTGAATCCCGTAAAACTGACCTGAGGCCAGGTTAAGGTGGGTTTCACTGTGGGGATCTTTGGTGGCAGGAATACAAGCAGAGTGCATTGGAAAGAAAGAAAAAAGATGCCAGGACAAGGGCACAAACTATTTCCTTTATTTGATTTTTCAATTACAGTTTACATTCATTATTATTTTGTATTAGTTTCAGGTGTGCAGTTTAGCAACATGAACTATTTAAAGAAGTCTGGAAAAGTGTGAAAAGCAAATCTGAACACACTATAATTTTCCCTAATGTCCACCCTGAATATGTATCACTCACAAAAACCAGACATTGCTTAAATGTTGCCTTTATAGTCCTCCGCTCTCTTGGGAGAGTCAGCCAGTCCTTTATCAGTGAGCTGTTAACACTTGGAGAACAGATTCTTTATTGTATCTTCATGGGATTTTCACCAAAAAGTTTTATTGTTAATGATGGTGGTGGTGATGGTGTTTTGTTGTGGTGGTTCTTCTATTTAGATGAAATTGAAAATGCTACATATAAAATTGTTTTAAATATCTATTCACCTTGGGTCTGAAGTGTCCCGTGTAACAACTTTGATTATGTTAATAAAAAGACATTCCCCAGGTTTAAGATACCTCTATCCCAGCTCTACATCCAGCTGATTCTGACCTTCTTTCACACCATTCCTATTTTTCCAGTGCAGACATGAAGCTTGCCTGAATTGAGAACATCTGACTCAGCATCGGACCCTACCATCCCTACTTTCATTCTCAAGTTGACAAAAACAAGATCAATAATAATTCTGTCAACCTGAAAGTTGTAGATTATTTCATAGGTTTCAAACAATTGTACATGTCATATTACTAACACACACATACCCCTCCAGAATATAGGTATTATTAAAATCATCTCCACTATAGAGATGAACCATACAGAATGTTAGGATTAAGTGACTTGTCCAAGGTCAAGCATATCATAAAAGAGGGAGAGGCATGAGACTCCATGGCCTGGGGTCAGCCTTCACGTAAGATCAAGCAAACAATGCTTCCCCCTTTCCTCTTCTCTTTCCCTGTTTGGTGCTCAGATTACTAAACCTCAGGGAACTTTTTCGAAGCTATACATCGTTTTTCAGCATTGGGCAGCTTGTCCTTTTTGTTCCATTTGGGAGCCAAAAAAGTATCCTGCTCAGGACTAATAAGAAAAATGCTTTTGATAATATGGTCTCAACTAAGAAATGTTCTGAAGTAAAACTCAACCTAAAAAATATTTAAAATCGGTTTCACCAATCATTAAAGGGCCTATGATTCCCTTTCAGAACCTCTGTAAACACCTCCGAATGGTTCTCAGCCCCTCTTCATCTCATGGGAAGTGAGGGAGGGTGTTTGGATTGTCCAAGTAACTGGCAAGCACTTGGCACGTGGAACGCATACCACAAGACGCTAGCTGCCTGCAGTGTACAGGACTGTCCCACACAACACAAAATGTAACTACCTAAAATTGCCAAGAGTGACCGCTGTTGAGAAACACTGAAAATGAAACCTACTTCTATTCCGTTAAAAATTCAGACGTAGTAAGTCATGTTACTCTTTTGTTTGGTTTTATTTTAATAGAAAACATTGCATAACTATTCAATCTATATCATTTCAGTAACGTGTGCTTTAAATAATGTCTCTAGGCTGCCTTGGAAACCTCAGCACGGTGTATGTATACTTTGATTCTATTGAAAAATGGATTACATGTTCCAAAAGACCAGCTTACCACCATGGAGTCTGGGTACCACTCTGTTCCTCACGCTCTTCCTCTTTACCTGTAGGTCTCAGACTATGGAGAAATAGGCAGCGGACTTTATGAATGCAGTGCAGTTGCACGAGATGCCAAATAATCAAGACGCCTTATCAGACTGTAGAATCTCTGTATTCTGAGACTTTTCTTACCCAATCATAGATCAGGAGATGGAGTGGCAAGCAGTAAGACCGTAATTTTTCCTTATTTCTGGGGTGTAACAAGACAGTTAGTTCTGGCTATATTTGCTGTAAGCTGTTCCTCTGCTGTGAATGGGTTTATTTTCTGCCCTGTCTCTTCCTTCCAACTGCTTTACATTTCGTATTGGCTGGAGAAACTGCTGGTGTGGACTACTGAAAGCAAAATTAGAGTCAGGATTTCCTGTTTTTACACATCCAGACTCTCCTCTGGCTTTTGTTCCTCTTCCGGATGACCTTCTTTGTTTTTTTTTCTGACATTCTTTGTTTTTTCTTAATCTTTCCCCTTCATTTGATCCCACAGGAAGTTGGATAAACTTTAGGATCCTGTTCAAGTTTAGAAAACACGTGTTCTGAATTTTTACATATACCAAAGGTGAGGGCGCCCTCTGCTGGTGAAGAAATGTTCCAAGGATGGGGGCTCAACTCTCGGTCACGCGACAGTGACCTGAGGATGTGGTGGAGCAGGAGACGGGTCACCGGTAGGAACATTCCCTAGAAAAATGTTCCAGAAGGAAACCTTCAAGAATAAACACTAAGAATGCTTCTCAGGTTTATCAGGCTCCATCAATACTCTCCAGAGTCAGGGTAGCACATTATTTAACATGATGCTGGTCTGTGATACCAGTCAGGCTCCATCTAAGGGTTATACTGTTGGCTTCAGTCCAAATACATTATTGTTTTCTTGTTATTTATAATTTCCTTGAGAATAAGATATTCGTTCGTTCATCTGGAAATGAAAGAATTCGGTTTTGGGTTTTTCTTTTCTTACAAGATCAATAGGGTATAACTGGAAACTGCCCCTCGTGTCTGGAATATTACCATATTTAAGGACTCAAATGCCTTATCACACGCCTTTGCCGTTTGACTGTCCTTTGGAATAGTACCAATATCTCAATTTCCTACTCGCCCACTTTCACTGCCCACTGTAGGCTCACACGCTGGGCGCAGACTCCTACACTGACTTCCCACCCCCAGCCTTCTCACCCTCAATGCATCCTCTGAAGAGTGGCCCACATTCTCTCTCTAAACCACAGAACTACCCAAGTCACTCTGTACTTAAAATCCAAGCTACTCATGACTTCTCCCTGCCCCCCTCACCTACTCTGAACTCAGCACGGTGGTCCTGCTGGGGTTTCCCTCTCTCCCTCCTTCTAATCTCTGCACAGAGCGATGTCCTGTAAATTCAACATTGTACTGTTGGACTCCAGCATCTGGCTTCTCAGGTCTTCCCTGTATTCTGTGTTCAAGCTGTACCCTATGCCTAGAATACTCTTCTCAGTCGTATTCAACATTTGCTCGGCCAAATGCTGCTCATCGTTTTAGGCTGACCCAGGTTCTCATCTCCCCTAGGTCCGCCTCCCTGAACGCACCAACCGACTCAGCTGTCTTAGTGCATATATTAGTTATTTTACTTTACTCATTGTGACATAATTATCTCTGAGCATGTTTGCCTCCGCGTTTGACTTTAATGCTAAGAAATGGCTTAGTCACCTTAGAATCTCATCTTTGAAATAAATGAATTTATGAAGTATGTAGCAATGAGTCTAAAATAACATGTACTCAGACCCCTTTCTATATCTAGATAGGTTCCCCAGTCCCTCTTCTTCGTCTTGGAGAAAAGAGGGGTCCAGATATCAAGGGACAGTGCTTATAAACCCATGCCTAAAAAGCAGACACCCCTAGAATACTGCAAGTGCTGTCTAAGGCTGTCACTGTCCCTGAAAGGTCCCCAAGAGGTCCTTCTCAACATGGAATTTAGACCCGCTGAGATTTAAAATCAAAAGTTCCCATGTGACTCTCCCTGCCAAAAGTCCATCAGTTGCTCCCCAGCCTCTACAGGACAAAGTCCAAATTCATCTGCCTGGAATCCAGGGCCTACCACGATCTGTTGCCAATATAATATTTATAATTCTCTTCTTTTAC
The DNA here is from genome assembly GCA_030848825.1 of Tadarida brasiliensis. Classification (NCBI taxonomy): domain Eukaryota; kingdom Metazoa; phylum Chordata; class Mammalia; order Chiroptera; family Molossidae; genus Tadarida; species Tadarida brasiliensis. The sequence goes on along the minus strand of CM061260.1, from coordinate 38,414,876 downwards.
ACAAACACTGTGCCTCTCCTCAGATTCTGTGTTAATGCTTTCCATCTTCAATGCCCTTAAATGTGCTATGTCTCTGGTAAAAATAAATAAAATGTTTTTCCTTCATCATCACTTAATGCTAGCCATTTTTCAGGTCTCAGCACTGAATCAGTCCATTAGAGTCAAAGTAATCATTTCCTCCTCTAAAATTCTATAGCACATATGCTCTGTACTTCTTAGTTAACACTATGTACTTAACATAGTTCCTTGTGGCTATAAAACTGCCTTATATTTTGATTACTCTTTTCAAATATGGCTGTCACATCAATACTCAAAAATAGGCATCTACTAGAGGCCAGCATCAAGTTCTCATACTTTTTATTATGCCATGACTCCAAACCTTGCTTATTATAATAAACATAAACACTTGTACATTTTGTTAACCTCATTTTTGGACTCCACACAGAAAAAAATAATAATCGAAAATAAAATCAAAGCTTTGTATATAATCTGACATAAGTACTATTTATCTAAGCCTTTTCAACCAGACATATATTTTCTATAGAAGTAATAACATATCTTTCGACATGGCCAGGAAAAGAAAAGTTGACTGTGTCAGATTAATGAGCCAAAACTAAGAACACATGTCTGCTGGCACCACGACCAGGGGATAGGGATAGGGGAAGAGAACAGGCATTAAAAGGCAATAATAATTAACTCCCCTGGTACTTAATCAACCACAGGGATATCGTTTTTAGATTGTACACCTGTGGTCAACAGTTTGGCAAGAAATTGGGTCAGGGAAGTCCAACAAAAGATAACGGAGTCTTGTGAAGGACGCACAGGAAAACAATGGCAATATGTGAGAAGTACAGAGTCACGGTTAAGAGGCCAAAATTTGATGACACCAAACTTTCTGAAAATTAGTCTCCTCAATTTTAGAAACTTCAGTTTCCTTATTTCATAGCTTGGTTTTAAAAATTAAATGCACTTACTATATACATGGTAATCACTGAGTAAATATTAGTTGCTGGTACAAATAGCAATGCTATTGTTGTTGTTGTGTGTTGTTATCAATTGAGAATACAGGACAGGCGATATTTGAAATTTCAGACTAGTAGCCCAGGCAGGCAGTGAACTTGAAGAAAAACTCTCACTGATTCCTAGACAGTCTTGCAGGAGCAAGCATGGCTAGAATCCCAGTAATAATCAAAATTAAAAAATATAATCAAGGCAAGAGCACATTAACTAGATTTGGCCAGCAACAGGTAGAGACTTGTCCCAGGGACAACTTTCAGCTATTAGAATTGGCAATCAGGCAAAGAGACAGACTTGTTGCGAAAGTTCAGAGACTGAACTATAATTTCTTCAATGCCCATCAACTACTGAGATGATGGACCCAGAGCACTGTAGGGGCTCAGCCTCCTGATGAACATCAGATGACTAGGGGTCGTGGAGCTGGGGGGAGGGGGAGGATGAGCAGGGCAAAGCACAGACAAAAGCACATATAAATGACTGAGCACTGTATTGGTCTGGGTTCCCCAGAGAAACAGACCAATAGGAGATATATATGTAGAATTGGCTCATGCAACTATAGGAGCTGAGAAGTCCTGAAATCTGTGGCTAGCAAACTGGAGACTCCGGGGAGACAGAGCAAGAATTCCAGTCTAAACCCAAAGGCCCGAGAACCTAGACAACTGATGGATAGGTTCTAATTCAAGTCCCAGTTCAAAGACGATCAGAAAACGAATTCTCCCTTACTCAGCTTTTCTGTTCTCTTCAGCCCTTCAACAGATTAGATAAGTCACACCCATACTGGGGAGGGCAATCTGCTTTATTTAGTCTATAAATTCAAATGTTAATATCACCCAACAACACGCTCACAGATACACCCAGATAAATATTTAGTCAAATATCCTGGCAAACCACAGCCCACTCAAGTTAACACTTAAAATGAACCATCACAAGGCCCAGCCAGTGTGGCTGGCTCAGTTGTTTGACTGTCATCCCATGTCCCAAGGGGTCACCAGTTCAATTCCCAGTCAGGGCACATGCCCAGGTTGCAGCCTCCATCCCCAATAAGGGGCATGCAGGGAGCAGCTGATAGATGATGTTTCTCTCTCATCTATCTCCCTTCTATCTCTCTCTCTATCTCCCTTCTTCTCTCTAAAATCAATAAAAACATATTTTTAAAAAATGAACCATCATGCCCGGCCGGTGTGGCTCAGTGGTTGAGCATCGACCCATGTACCAAGAGGTCGCTGGTTCAATTCCCGGTCAGGGCACATGCCCAGGTTGTGAGTCCGATCCCCAGGGCGGGGGCATGCAGGAGGAGACCAATCGATGTTCTCTCTCATCGATGTTTCTCTCTCTCCCGCTCCCTTCCTCTCTCTCTCTCTAAAAAAAAAGAAAAGAAAAAAAAGAACCATCACAAGCACCTACTATTTACTAGGTTTTCTATGAGGCACTTCAATGGTAGGCTTCCGAGGCTTAGAGTCCAGAACAGCGCCACCAGCAGGACTCCGGTGTTGATGGAGATATTCTGCCGTTCAGTGTAGCAGCTGTTAACCACATGTGGCTAACTGAGCATTGAAATGTGCCTTGTGTGCCTGAGAAACTGAATTCTCCATTTTAATTCATGTAAATATAAATAGCGACATATGGCTAGTGATTACCATATTGGATGACACAGGTCTAGGCGAAAAAGGTAATAAAGAAGTAAACAAACAAGTAATTACAAAATGTAAGGCTTATGCAGGAAAAGAATAAAGTTCTGGTTGAGGGATGGTAAGGCAGAACTTATTTAGATCGAGTGGTCAGAGAAGGCCACATTGAAGAGGTCATCAATGTTGAAGCCAAAGCCTGAAGGCCTAAATCTTGAGAAGGAGCAGCCAGATGAAAAACTGAGGGGATAAATTTTAGGCAAGAGGAACCACCTGCACAAATGCCCCAAGGTAGGAAATTTTTATTTGCTTTAGCAACTGAACAAGGCACATTCACTGGAGGGTGGTGGAAACAGGCAACCTGTGACGAGAACAGTGGGCCACAACAGGGGCTTGGATTTTATTTGAGGTAGTTTACATTTAAATATTTTGAAAGATCATTGTGGCTGATTGCTGTGTGGAAAACACAGAAGCCTTTGAAAAGATGCTTGAGGGGTGTGTGTGCGTGTGTGTGTGTGTGTGTGTGTGTGTGTGTGTGTGTACTTGAGTGAACTTGCATTTGGCTCTCCTTCTGGTCTGGATATAATCTCTTTACTATTAGTGTATATTTGTATTCAAAAATAATATGCACTTTGTATTAACATTAATTCATCTACAATGAACGACATGATATATGTATGTTGTTGAGCTTTTTTAAGTACAGAAGGACGGAAATAACCTCCTCCTATGTTGCTAGTAAGGAAGAATTCTATAGTTACAACTATCCAATAGACATACTTTTCCCAAGTACCTATACCAGCTACATAACTGAAATAGCTGCCCACAAAGACATACGATTATTCTGAGACTCTTGAGAGAGGTCAATTTCCCATCGTAGAAGAAGGATCAGGAGGAACTAAAGTTGAAAAGACAACCATGAAACTGACTAATGTCTAGAAAAGGGGACCCATGAAGAAAGACTAAAGCCAGTAAGGCTCAATAATTAACCTAGGGAAGAGAAGATTAATAAATTATTGTGAGGATTCTAGGGCCCCTAGACGGAGGGCAGGGTCTTCGTGGGTTGTATTAACGCTGGGAAGACTGCAGCTCGCGGACTGAAACTGCAGAAAATGCCGCTGGTGGCTGTGAAACTATGGACTCAGTGAGGGAAGCAGAGCAGTGTCCTTCTGTGTCGATCTTTAAACGGACTAGATTCTCATCAGCCTCGTTTGAAAGGTTTAAGTGTGATCTGCCTAAAGGCAAGGTGAGGAACGAAATGACTTTTCAAGGTCCCAGCCAGCCAGCCCGAGGAGACCACACAGCTGACTGTGCGCTGTGATTTTCTTTTGTTTACCTATATCTTATTGTTTTACACCACCATGTGGCCACGCCGAGTAGAATGTTATAAATTTTGAATCTGAATGTAGGCTTTGAGAAATGTCAGTGGTATATTCTCATACCCTAGAATTGCACAGTCTGTTTAGAATATTCAGTGTGTGAAATCATTTGGCACGAATATCTTTATACATCGTGATCCTTTTATGGTATTAATTTGGAAAACAAAACTAGTACCTATCTTATTAATAATAAGATGTCAAATTCTTTTATTGTGTATGTGCCATTCTGTAGGAATGGGATTTGATTCACAATAAGCTCAGTTCATGACATCAAAATCTTTTATTTTTAGATGCACATGTATTTAAAAGCCAGATTCTGACCCTTTTATATTTCACAGATGTAGTAAGTAAATTAAGTGTGACTTCAGAAACAATTTGGTAAAGTGAATTCAAATATAGTATCAAAAGAATAGATTCGCTTGCGGGGGAATAATTGTTAACACACGACGGAACACATCATGTTAAAATAATTATAGATACAACATATTAGGCCAATGTTCTCTGGGTGCCTTTCCTCTTTAATTTATGTGATAAATACATCAGCATCCATTAGCATTTATTAAGCTCTCATATGATTTAATGTTGCACTGGCTTCCCTGCTGCACACCTTAAGCTGACGAAGCCTCCCTATCACGCCATTCCCAGGCCAGCGCCACTGCAAAAGCATCTGGTAAATTTGGACAGGGAGGTGGCCCCAGGGCCCAGACTGCTTATGTTAGGATCCTAATAAGCCATGTAACTCTGTAGGCCTTGGGTTCTTTGTAACAAGAATTTAATCTTTTTGGTTTAAATAAAAAAATAAGATAATGTTTGGTCATTAAGTGAACAAAAATTTATTATGTGACTATCACTGTTCTGGGCACAAAAATTCCTGCCTTCAAGGAGCTTACATTCCAGGGAAGAGCTGACGGTGAATGTTTTAGGCTTGGTGGGCCATAGGGTCTCTCATAACTACTCAGCTCTGTCACTGGTGCATAAGAAGTGATCATAGCCCTGGCCGGTTTGGCTCAGCGGTTAGAGCATCAGCCCATGGACCAGAGAGTCCCGGGTTTGGTTCCCGCTAAGGGCACGTACCTCTGTTGCAGTTTGTCGCCACCCTGGTTGGGGTCGTGTGGGTGGCAACCAGTCAATGTGTCTGTCTCACATCGATGTTTCTCTCTCTCTCTTCCTCCTTCTCTCCCTCCCACTCTATCTGAAGATGAATGCAAAAATGTCCTTGGGCCCTGGCTGGTTTGGTTCAGTGGTTAGAGTGTTGGCCTGCGGAGAGTCTCAGGTTCAGTGCCTGCTAAGGGCACGTACCTCAGTTGTAGTTCGTCCCTGGGCCCGGTTGGGGTCGTGTGGGTGGCAACCAGTCGATGTGTCTCTCTCACATCGATGTTTCTCTCTCTTCCTCCATTTCTCCCTCCCGCTCTATCTGAAGATAAATGCAAAAAGTGTCCTCGGGTAAGGATAAAAAATTTTTTAAAATGTCCTCAGGTGAGGCTAAAAAAAAAAAAGAAGTGATCATAGTACATAAACAATGCATAAATGAATGAGCACTGCTATGTTCCATTAAAACTTAATTTACAAACACAGGTGGCAGACCAGATTTGACCCACAGGCCATAGTTGGCTGACCCCTGCCATAGAGGAAGACAGCAATCAATGCTACCAAATGTAGTAATAATAAAATAAACACTATGTGGGATGGTGATAAGTACTGCGGGGAAAGTACGAGGCAAGAGCAGGGATAGCACTGCAGTGTGTCAGGGTAGTCCTCCCCGAGACAATGACACCCAATACACACCTGAAGGAGGTAACCAAGAGAGCCAAGGGGTGTCTAGGGAAAGAACATTCCAGGATAGGAATGGACAAGTGCAAAATCCCGGAGGCAATGGTGTACCTGTTTGTTTTGTGGAACAGCAAGATGGACAGAGTGAGTAGGAAATGAAATCAGAGGAGCAACATGTGCCCAAATGGAGTAAGACTCAAACACTTTTTTTTATTGTTGACACTGTTACAGATGTCCCCCACTTTCCCCCCTTGCCCCCTTCACCCAACCCCCACCCCCCAGGCATTTGCCACATTATTTTCTGTGTCCATGGGCTATGCATATATGTTCTTCGGTTAATCTCTTCTAGTCCCCCCAACACCCCTACCCTCTGAGATCTGTTAGTCTGTTCCATGCATCCATGCCTCTCTCTATTCCATTCATCAGTTCATTTTGTTCATTAGATTACACATATAAGTGAGATCATATGGTATTTATCTTTCTCTGACTGACCTTATTTCACATAGCATGACAATCTCCAGGTTTGCAAAAGGTAAGAGTTCCTTCTTTCTTACAGCCACATAGTATTCCATTGTGTATATGTACCACAGCTTTTTTATCCACTCTTCTACTGATGGGCACTTGGTTTGTTTGCAGACCTTAACTATTGTAAATAATGCTTCCATGAACATAGGGGTACAAATATTCTTTCTGATTGGTGTTTCAGGATTCTTCAGATATATTCCCAGAATTGGAATCCCTGGATCAAAAGACAGTTCCATTTTTAATTTTTTGAGGAAATGCCATATTATTTTCCATAGTGGCTGCACCAATCTGCATTCCTGCCAGCAGTGAACTAGAGTCCCCTTTTTTCCACATCCTAGCCAACAATTGTTGTTTGTTGATGTATTGATGGTAGCCATTCTGGCAGTGAGGTGATACCTCATTATAGTTTTAAGTTGTATCTCTCTGATGATTAGTAACATTGAGCATTTTTTTCTGTCTCTTGGCCATTTGTATGTCCTCTTTGGAGAACTGTGTATTCAGGTCCTCTGCCCATTTTTTAATTAGATTGTTTGTCTTCTTGGTGTTGGGTTGTATACGTTCTTTATGTATTTTGGCTATTAGCCCCTTATCAGATATATCATTGGCAAATATGTTCTCCCATACAATGGGTTCTCTTTTCATTTTGATACTGGTTTGTTTTGTTTGTTTGCTTGTTTGTTGTTTTTTAGGGGTTTTTTTTGTTTGGTTGGTTGGTTTTTTTGCTGTGCAGAAGCTTTTTAGTTTGATGTAGTCCCATTTGTTTATTTTTTTTTTCCTTTGTTTCTCAGACACGAGATGTCTGAAATTTCACCACCTATGTTTTCTTCCAGGATTTTTATGGTTTTGTGACTTACATTTAAGTTTATTTTTATCTACTTTGCGTTTATTGTTGTGTATGGTGTAGATTGGTAGTCTAGTTTCATTTTTTTGCATGTAGCTGTCCAATTTTCCCAACACCATTTATTGAAGAGACTGTCTTTACTCCATTGAATGCTCTTGTCTCCTTTGCCAAATATTAATTGACCATAAAGGCGTGGGTTGATTTCTGGGGTCTCTGTTCTGTTCCATTGATCTGTATGCCTGTTCTTGTGCTAGTACCAGGCTCTTTTGATTACAATGGCTTTGTAGTATATCAAATACCATTTTAAAGACTGGTTTCTACTCTGGGTGAGATAAGTACCCTTTGCAGTTTTAAGCATAGCAGTAACCTGCTCCAATGCACTAATTTTAATGAGATCGTTCTGTCTGCTGTGTTGAGAATAGACAGATGGGGAAGCAGGGAATACAGTTTGAAGGTTGTTGCAATAATCCAGGTGAGACTTGATGGACCAGATGGTAATGCTGGAGGTGGTGAGAAGTGGACAGATTCTGACATCAGTTAAAGATAACCTGACCAGAACTTTATCTTAGACTGGATAGAAAATCTGAGAGAAAGAAAGGGGTCAATGATGACTCCAAGATGTTTTTGCCTGAGAAACTGGATAGATGGAGAAGAGGATTAGGGACTGGGGAGGCGGAAAGGGAAAGATCAGTATCTCTGGTATGGAACTGTTAAGTTTGAAATACCTATTAGATATGTGTCAAAGGTTTAGAAATAACCAAATTAAATTCAATGAATCAATGAAGTAGTAATAATTAGTAAAATTTATTGTGCACACACCAAAAAGATAGTCTGCAAGCTGGGAGCATTCAAACCAAAACATGGAATGAGGCTCAGGGGACTATTGGTATAAAGCAGCTGATATAGTGAGAAACTAATGATTATTTATACTTCAAAGAGATTGGTTATAGCATTAGAATTTTTCAAATGATAACGAATTGGTGAATGGTTACCTCATAGGAACCTTGGAAAACAGTTGAAGTTTTGCTTATGATTTCCAAAGGTATAAGCAAGAAATGACCCACCATCAAGTTAGTCTTGCAAAATAAGTTAAAGTAAGCTTTATTTGTATGATTAAATTGGTTTTATCTGCTCAGGGAATTTTCAAGGCTGGTCTCTATTTTTGATTTTCACATATCTAAGTAGAGATGTCGACAAAGACTCTTCTATAAGAGTCTAGAGATAAATGTAAGAGTTGTCAAACCACCAATGATACTTAAAACTGTGAAACTGGTGACATCACTAAGGGATTGAGTACAGAAAGAAAGCCAAGGGGTTCAAGCATTGTGCCCTGCCTGCTCCAAAGCTAGGCATCCAGGGAGATGAGATACCAGCACAGGAGACTGAAAAGAGCAACCATTGAGACAGGAGGGGAACCAGAAAGAGCTGTGGAAGCCAAGTGAGGAAGTGTACACTGGAGGCAGGAACAAGCCATTGCATCACTTGCACCTGAGAGTGATGTAAACTGAAGACTAAGAATTGGACCATTGCATTGAGCTGCGTGGAGACCATTCACAAGAGCCGTTTCAGTAAAGTGGTGGGAATGAAAACCTTGCTGGAGTGAGTCCAGGAGAGAGCAAGGAGAGAGAAATTAGAAATAAGTGCACAAAGCTTTCTCAAGCAGGTTTTTTGTTTGTTTGTTTGTTTTTTGTAGAGAAGGAAAGAATTAAGATGGTAACTGGAAGAGAAGTGGATCAAGAGGGGTCTTGAGATGTTTTGTTTTAAGATGGTAATAGAACAGCATTTTGTGTGCTGGGAGAAAAGCTCTAAGAAAAAAGGAAAAATTGAAAGAATAGAAATGAGAGAGAGAGAGAATATTGCTGGAGCAGTTTGCATGGGTAAGCACGATAGGATGAGGTCTGGTGCAGAAGTGTGGGTGGGCTGGGTTCACATTCTGCTATGCAAAGAGCTTAACATGGTGCTTAGCATTTATTAAAGGTTCAAAGCTGACAGATATTAAAACATCAACTGTCAATTTAAAAGGTTTGGCTAATATGATCATGCAGTGCCACGCAGCTACAACATTCAGTAGATTAATGAAAGTGAGTTGAATAGAATAATGACATTGAAACGAAGACACTTAGAAGCAACACTGAATCACAGTGACAAACATCCAGGGTATTGGCCTAAAGTAAACAGAGATACCTGAAGGAAAGTAGGAAGCATGACAGGTTACTATTTACATTGACTCATGGGGTGAGCCAGCCAGAACCAGCATCCCACAGGTACTTGACTCCTTGTAGATGCTCTGAGTTGATTATAAATTCAGCATGATTTAAAAAAAAAAAAAGTGTCTCTTTCCTCATAAATATTGCATGGTATAACGATATGTTCATGCTCTTTCACTGATTTTTATACTGATTCATAAAGGCTAACCTGCAGGGCAGAGCTGTGATAGGGAACCAGACAAAGGAAGGTGGGTGGGAAAGGCATAACTCCCATTTCCACTGGGAAGAAAATGGGGTTGGAGCAACTACCATCTAAATTGTGTTTCTCATATGAACACAGCTCTGTGTCAGGTATTGAAAGAAATACATGATACTTAAGAAAAATATCTCCATAATACTTCATATCTCCATATCTTCATAAAACTTGTAGCTTTATGAAACCATATTTTGTTATTTAATACTAGTACCTTTTTTCTTTTTATTAAATTTATCGGGGTGACATTAGTTAATAAAATTTTATCGGTTTCATTTGTATAGTTCTATGATACATCATCTGTATATTGTATTGTGTACCCACCACCCAAAGTCAAATCATCTTCCGTCACCATATATTTGACCCCCTTTACCCTTTACTATCTCCCACTCCCCTTCCTTCTAGTAACCACCATACTGTTGTCTGTGTCTATGAGCTTTTGTTTGTTTGTTTTTCTTGTTTGTTCATTAGTTGCTTTCAGTTTTATACTCCACATATAAGTGAAATCATATGGATTTTACCTTTTTTTGTCTGACTTATTTTGCTTAGCATATTCTCAAGGTCCATGGCAAATGGCAGCATTTCATCTTTTCTTGCGGCTGTGTAGTGTTCTGTTGTATACAGTACCACATCTTCTTTATCCAAAACTACAGAAGGACACTTAGGTTGTTTCCGTGTCTTGGACACCATGAATAATGCTGCAATGAACATAGGGCTGCATATGTCTTTGCAAATAAATGTTTTCCAGTGTTTTGGATAGATAACCAGAAGAGAGGTTGCTGGGTTATATGATAACTCTAGTCCTAATTTTTTGAGGACCCTCCATACCTTTTTACTGTTATAGTAACTGTGCTTCACTGAGGGCAGGTAACAAATTACAATGAATCTTAATGCTTCACTTGTTCCTTTTTTATTAATTTGATTTTTCAATTACAGTTTATATTCAATATTATTTTGTACTGGTTTCAGGTGTACAGCATAGTGGTTAGATAATCACATACTTTACAGAGTGTTCCCCTCATATTCCAGGACCCACCTGACACCATACATCGTTATAATATTATTGACTTGACTATGCTGTACTTTACATCCCCATGACTGCTTGTAACTACCAATTTGTACTTCCTAATCCATTCACCTTTTTACCCAGTCTCAATATAAATTTGGAGATGTGTTCCTTTGGGAAAAGACTTAAGCCCCCGGGTGTCATAAAACCATACTTAAGAATGTAGCAATTTGAGAACACATCATTACAGAAAAAGCAACTTTTGGAAAATAAGAATAAAAATGCTAAAAACTCTAAATTTACACTAGTAAACTCAAAACCAAAGCACCAGAAGCATTAAAAATGCAGGCAATCCCTAGAAACCCACTGTGGCCATCCATCTCCCTTTCTCTGCCAATCGCTCCACTACAAGGATGACAATCACATGTCATAGAAACTACCAAGTTAGCTTTTACTTAACTGAAGCCACTGGGTCTATGAGCCAGGATGTCTTCTACATTTTTTGAATGTTTCAAAATTGTAAAGTTTCTTTCCTGAACTCTGCATAGTGATTTTAGAACAATCTGTACATTGTCCCAAAAGAGAAAACAGTAGACAAATTTTTAAGGGGGCCTGTGGCCAGGAGGTGGAGAAGTTGGTTTCTGACTACTGACTAACAATTATACCAATGCTTGCCACCTGTCGCTCAGCCTGGCACTTTGTTTACCTTCGAGTTAGACAAACTATGCCAAATCTGGCCCCACGTATGTTTTTGGAAATGAAGTCCTATTGGAACACAGCCCCACTCATTTGTTTACGTATAGTTTATAGCTGCTTCCGCAAGACAAAGCTGAGTAGTTAGGAGACACATGGCCCAAAAATAATTGCTGTCTGATTCTTTTCAGGAAAAGTTTGTCCTCCCGGTTTACCTAGTGGCTGGTGTCCTGTTAAACAATGTTTGTTGAGCCATATTTAGTATTCAAGGAAAAGAAGACTCAGAATGCAGCCAGTCATCACCTAAGAGTACACAGTTTCTATAAATGCAGTGTGTGCTGCCCTTGAGTGAGATTTTTCATTGATTGATTTTATTTCATTGATATTTTCATTAAGATTTTCCATCGATTTCCTCAATTCAGAATTTATTAAATGGATTTGTATTAGGTAACAGGCACCTATATGTCAAGTAGGCTTCATTTTTAGGTATTCATGGGAAGAACATTTTCCCGTGTATTCCTATCATAATGCAAATGTTTGGAATTCACTTTTGCCACTCTCTCATCTATGATTTTTATAGCTTGTTTGCTACCCCGTACATATTTACACAACATCAAAACCTCCTGGCTCCCTTTATCTTATTAAACTACAGCTCTAAAAAATAAAAAGATTCTTAAAAGATTAGTTATTCTTAAATTATTGTCATTTATTTTGAAATGTCAATGGACAGCTTCTTTCCGATACCACATGTGTGAAAAGAAAAACACTGAGCTGAATAATCCGCCAAATGGTGGTATTTTTTTCCACTGTTAATTTTTAAATTCCCAATTTTTCTCTGTTCTGAGCAAGAATTTAAACATTTTAATTCTTTCAACAGAGTGCCATAGTAAGTTTATATCCGCTGTGCATTAGACAACCTACATCTAGGGAAGGAAATTTCTAATTCAATTTACAATGATGTCAAGAAACAACACGTATCTGCAGGCAAAGATAAGAAAAACATTCAGGGATACTCAGTGATAGCTCTACTTAAATAAATAAACTTTTGGCTATAGTGATTAGGTACACAGGATTATTATATGTTTAATTGGCTAACGTGACAATTTGGAATTACTTCTAGTCACATTTAATTGGATTTGGAGTCTCTGGAGAAAAGAAATAGAGAGGCTTCACAGAGAAACAGTCATAAAAGTAAACTGTTTTTCCAAAGGGTGCTAAGCAATGAATTAATATCCATTGCACAATAGTTTTTAATATCCCCTCAGCTTAATAAGACTAATGCAGTGGTTGTACACACTAGATACTAAAACCAATTCAATTAAACACAAGTTTGCAGGAAGAGGAGTGTTCGCAGAATTGGAAAATTTTTATTTTCAATTTTAAGGAGGCTAATATAATCAGAGGTGAATAATCTTTAACTCAGGTAAAGCCTGAGATGTGCTTAAATACCAATATATAATAGTTAGCTATAATGCGATGCTAGGTTTAAAGGCATTTTAGAGTCCGTAATATATGTTACTCCATAAATGCTTTGAAGCTTTGTAAGAGGTAACCAAAACAAAGCATTCTCTTGTCTGTAAATACTATTCTGTTGTTGTTGTTAATCCTCACCCAAGGATTTTTTCCATTGATTTTTAGAGAGAATGGAAGGGAGGGCGGGATGGGGAGAGAGAGAGGGAAAAACATCAGTGTGAGAGAGACACATCAATTGGTTGCCTCCTGCACATGCTCCAACTGGGGTGGGGAATGAAGCTGCAACCCAGGTAGGTGCCCTTGATCAGGAATCGAACCTACCATCCTTTGGCGGGTAGGCCAATGCTCTAACCACTGAGAAACACTGGCTGGGGCTGTAAATACTGTTCTTGTACTGTAAAAACAAACAAAAAAATCTAGGAGATGAATGGCTAAGTTTCTTCTCTTATAGTGTTAGTTTAGCTATTAAAAAAACCCTACTTTCTACATTGAAAATTGTGCCTTATGCTTTGTTTAATATTAGTCCAGTCAAATTTATACATTATAAAATCTTCTATCTCAGTATTTATATATACTGCCTGTTGTGGTTTTCCTTTGGTCTTATAAATTTGGTTTTTGTTTTGTGTTTCTTAATCTCTCCTTGTTCTTAGGAGTGCCATGATTGCTGACTACACGTTCTGGCTCTTTGGAGGAAGTGAACAGTGTGTAAGCAAGCTCATCAAACTGTATTGGCAGGTAAAAACTGATATCCCAATGAGGGAGGAGGGGCCTATTTCATTTTCAGAACCAAAATGAAGGATTGGTGCTTATAAGACTGCTGAAAAAGGTAGCTATTGGCATATCAATCAGAAAGACACCACTCAGTAGTAGTGCATTTAATGAATTTATAATGAAGTAGATTTTTCTAGACTAATTTTAAGGGTAAAATTCAAGGTTGTTAACCCTTGGCTCATACTTCAGTTTTACAACCCAATATAAATTTTAGACATCCCGGGAACTGTTTTCCCAGGCATGCTGCTATAATGACATGATCCTTTAAAATATGAACTTTGTATTTTCATAGATTCTTTTTGATCTATGACCTGTAAAAGCAGATGCTAGAAGTAATACCAATTACACATTGAAGGAAAATGCAAAGATCAGTTGTATTTGTTGGGTAATATTTAGGATTTGGAACACTTAACCAAACAAACTGCAGATTTTCTTTCTTATCATTCAAAATGGTAGCCAGAAGTCACACGAAAGGTCAGTCAGATGTCAAGAAGAGAGTTATACTTTCTTAGAATTATAGGAGAATTAAGAATGTACTAGGCCCAGCCGGTGTGGCACTGTGGATTAAGCATCTTCCCATGGACTGAGAGATCTGGGTTCGATTCCTGGTCAAGGCACATACCCAGGTTGTGGGCTGGATCCCCAGTAGGGGGCGTGCAGGAGGCAGCCGACCAATGTTTCTCTCTCACATCGATGTTTTTATCTCTCTCTCCTTTCCTCTCTCTCTAAAAAAGTCAATAAAAACATATATATATATATATATATATAAAATAATGTACTAGGTCATTGTCCTTCACAACATACAAATCTATTTTTGTCCTATTCTCTCCCCACAAATTGTCAATGACTTTCTGCTGAAATATATCCAAAATGAAGATCTCACTTATTTTCAAGAAACATCTAATTTGCTAACTGTTAAACTGGTTTCTTCATTTAAAGTGGATTTCTACTCGCATAAAACTTACATCAAGTGATTTCCAGTGGGGCCACACTGGTCAAATGGAAACCCATTTCCAAATACAAGTTTGTAAAAATATTTGAAAATCAACTACAAAAGCCACCTTCTTCCTCTGTATCTTCTGCTCTCCAGACTATGTGTTTCTTTGTGTTTCAACATAGTTTAATTTAATTGAATATGAACCTTTGGAACCAACTAGAACAAGATCTGCTAAAACACTAATATGAAAGTGAGAAATAATCATCAAAAGTCTTCTAATGCTTCCTGGTTTTTCCCACATTTTCACTAGTGTGTCTTGGCCCCGAGTTCTCTGTATTTCTATCACATGTTATCTTCATTAGACAGGAAAGTATTAGTTTTACCATGTAACCTTCTCAGTAATTTATATTGTGTCATCTAAATATTTGGAGTTCAATTTACTTAATATAAAAAATAAGAATTTAAATTAGTCTTATTTATCATTGAGACCTATAACATTTTTTTAAGTTAATCTTTAGGTAAATTTTAATCTAAAAAATGTATTAATTTGCTGATAAGTTTTAGACATATCTAAGGAAACCTAGAACATGCAAAACATCAGTAGTTGCTTATAGATGTGTAAATAAATAATTGTAAAGAATTGCTAGATTTGAAAACTAAGCAAATAATATGGGCTATAAATATAATAAAGGAAGAAGATACTTTATTAAAGGATTTCAGAGGCATCTAGAGAGAGGTGGGAAAGGAGTTGAATCTTGAGGATGAGATAATAGTTAGCAGGCCTGGCATATATTAGGTCCCAAATGAATGTTTGTTTTAGTTTATTTATTCATTAAACAAACATATATTGAATTTTTATTGTATTTTCTACATTGAACTAGGAGGAAAAAATGTCCAGTGTTAGTTCAACCTAAGAAAGGTCAAGAGCTTGAAATTGGTTAATAATTTTATTTTGTTTCCTTTATCTTTTGAAGAGCAATAATGTCACTATTTACTTCAAACTAAGACAATAATCTCCGCTTAGCAATGCATACATGTTTGCTATATTAAAAAAGAATAAAGCAAATACTATTATTTTGCCATTCTGTATTAAGAAAAGATTTTTTAAAAATATATTTTTCTTGGCATTCTTATTTTCTCCTTTAATTGGAAGCAACTTGGTATATTGAAAACAAGGCCTTGTCTGGAAGTCATGTCTGATTCAGTCCAAGTTCTAACACCAGTTACCTAACCTGAGGCAAGTTCGTCTCTGGAGAAGCTTCAACTATAAAACAAGAGATGACTACCATAAAGTGTTTGAGGAGGTCTATTTTTAAAGTCCACATAAGCACCAAAAGCTTGCGTTTTTAGGCACATCCAAACATGATATTACAAATTTTAAGAAAAAAATAACATAATTAGAAATTGCATCCTACAAATGAATTCTATAAACTAAACCCTTTCACTAGCCCCAGAATCACCACACCACACCATTGTCTCACCAGTTATATTCTTCCTTCTGATAGCCAGCCTCTCCTTGATCTTAATTCAAATAGATACACCTTCCCCGTAAACCTTGTCCTGTCCGAAATCAAAGAGGGGTGGAGGACATTGCCAGAGAGTGCCCCGTCCACGCCAACTTTAAAGATAGGGATGCTCCACTACCCAAACCCCCCCATGGCAGCTGCACTATTGAATTTAAGAATGCCCCAAGCATCACAGACTAGGAATTGTATTTGTATGTACATTCATAGACATTCATTAAGTGAATATAGACAGGGGCTATTTTCACTACCTTTTGTAAGTGGAGAGGATACTACACAGCTTCCTTTCAACCACATAAAATCCCTCCCATTCTGGTCAGTTCTTCTTTTTCAGGTTTTAAACAGGAAATGGAAAATTTCAGAATGTAAAAATTTGAGAACCAGTCTATACCCACTGTCATAGACCATTGACTGACAAACTTTTTACTCAAAAGAACAGACCCTTGCTTTGGTAAGCTCAAGAACACCTGTACGTTGTATTAAGAATATTTTTCAAATCTTCAACCCAGCAAGAAAATAAAAAGGGCATAAAGCTCTATGCTGTATGACAGCTCACACTGGGATATAGCACTTTGAACAAAAGTGTTTGCACATGTTATTATGTAATCGTGTCACCTCGTCAGAGCTAGAAAGGGTTGGAAATAACTTGTCACTCCACACTTGCATGCATGCCTCTGCAACCTGATACCTTTCTTCTGTCATCAGCCACCCTCTTCTCAAACACCTGGAGACCTCCTCACAATTCTGAACGAATTAGCAAAATGGAAAGTCCTAGTCAGGCTAAGAATTAGCTATTTTGAAGCAGTGACCCTTATGTATGCATATATTGCTCCTGAAGTAATATTATTCCAAGAAGAACTTCATAGTAAACTCGAGTCGTCCTCCACTTTGGATCCAGGGCTAGATTTAACAGCATCAGGAAACATGCAAGGTTCCTCTCGGGTTTCCTTTCCGGTTTTCCTGTCCTCACTTTCAGACTTGTGGGTTATCTTGTATGGGGCTTTATCTCCTGCAGTGTGAGTAACAAGGCCAACTCTGGTCTGCACCACTCAGCAAAGTGGAATGAGAAAAGGTCATAATAGCTTATTCTGTTGCAAAACTCCCATGAAAGGAGTGCAAAGGAACCCCAATAAACGGACAAGGTGCCTGACAAGCTCATTCCCCTTAATTGTTTTTTTTTCTTCTTTTTTTGTTTTGTTTTGTTTTGTTTTTGTTCTTGTTTTCCAAGTCACAAACCCCTCTGAGAATCTGATTCAATTTGCAGGCATCCACCTAGAAACATTACTCATAAACACATACACAGAGAAAAATATGTTTACCCTTTATCTCTGCATTGAAAATTGATCTCCTACACATAGAACACCAAAGCAATATTTACAGATTATTCTGGCTTTCTCATTCTTGTGAGAAGGTTATGCAAGTTTTCTGGAATAAAAAATTGAAATATTACATTTGACATCTCATCAATGTCAGTATTCTATTGTAATGACAATAGAGCCAAAACCCTGATTCACAAAGTCTTGAATAGCAAATAGAGTCAGAGCTCCTATAGCTCACAATATCTCATACTGGTAGGCATGCATCAAAAAACATCAAAATTCATATTACATCATTCCCTTTGTCCTCAAGTCAATGAGATTATATTTGTTAAGTCTGTATCATCAAAGCTATGTCAGCAATGTGTTTTGATGTTAAAGCCATCTAAACAAATGTGATCTTTATAAGATATAAACCATTTGCTGAGTGTCTATAGATTTTATACCTAGAAACTCTCAAGACTTTGTCAGTCTCCGCCCTAGTATGGAAAAGTTCATATTGTTATGTGACTCCAGCCACCTCATTTGAAGTAGCAGCTTGACCCAAAAAAAGCTCATAGTTTATCCAGAAAAGCTCATAGTTTGTTCAGCAGCATGTCTAATAGTTAATGCCATTATTTCAATCAAAAGATTTGTCTCATTTATATGACTAAGGTATCAGCCATTTAAAAAATAAAAGGTAGTCCTGGAATGAACTCACTATCAATTTGTCCTAAAACGAGTTTTCTTTTCTCTTAAAATTTTTTAAAGACTTAACCAAACCCAATTACTTCTAAATTTCTTCTCTGGATTGCCAATAAACTTCTTCAATAGGTAAGAACCTCATGGTGTGGGTCCTCGTATCTTGACAAAGATCTACTGAAGAGGCACTGATTTGAGTTCTTGGCTCTGCGGAAGTTGAAGGCTTTCGCAGCAGTAAAAGACCTCTTTTTGGATTGTTGGAAGAGTTGTTGACACCAACACAGGCCCATGAAGAAAGACTGACATGCGGAGCAGCTTTCCTCAGTGAAGTAGCAAAGGCTGAGGCAGTGCCAACGGCACAGGTTGTCCATCTGTGCAGAGAACACCAAGATTTCCCATCCAATTCAAGTTGTACTTGGCATTGAAATGTTCACCATCTTAAAGATATCAATGGCACAAATGGTTCCCCAAAAGGGCTCACCAAAAAGGAATATTTCTTTGGTGTAATTATTCTCAAAGGACAAAATCGGGAGCTGGCTGCATCGAGAAACAAAATTTACCCCAGCCACATCCTTGAGGAAGACGGTGTCGCCTCTGGGCCCCCAAAAACCTTCCTTGACTTTCTGGGGTTCACATCCACAGGTTAAGACTCTTATACTACTCATTCTCTTTTTAACAGCCCTTTTCCTCTTTGGTATTGGGCCTAGCAAGAGACATTTACTGCTTTCAGCACTCAAAGCAAAAAATAGCACCCAGAATGTTAGTGCCATATAGTGAAACAGCACTGTAGTCATTCAAGCTTGAAACCTTTCCAACCCAGTGTCTCCAGATGCCTCTTAAATTAGTAGATACATTTTTTCTTTACTCTCAATTGCATTTGTTATCATACTCATTCAGCAAATATTTATTAAGCACTTATTAGTGACAATATGTTAGGCACTGTGCTATGTGTTGGAAATGCATCAGTGAACAAAATAGACATCACCCTGTCTTCAAGGATATTTTCTAACACAAAATATTTACCAAGAAAAACAACTGGTACTTAAATTAGACAACACTTCTTTTCAATCTTTTTCTTTACATATTTTTCTTCACTTTTGTTTTCATCAAAGTGAACTGCAAAAAGCAGCTCAAGATATGTTTGTTAAACGAATCAATCAACCTATTATTGGTTTGTCATGAAGTTCAAACCAATAATGTTGAGAATATTTGTAATTTTAAAATTCAGTGCTTATATGAGTTCAAGTATTTCTGTGTTTGTGTGTGTTAAGTTCACAATTGTGGACAACTTGTGCTTTAGCTGAGTGTGAAATTCATCAGACTATTTGGAGAAGGTTGCAGATTTCCAAGAGTCTTTTGTCTCATGGGTTTCTGTGCTCACTGGTGTCTCTATACAAATCCTAAGGTCTTAGCTATTAGCTCCTTTCAAATGTGACAATCAAGGCAGCAGTGAACTAATGGATTTCTCTGCGCTAACCAGAGAATGTTCTAGTATAACTTAACACAGGGTAAGTCGATCCCTTATACTAATAACTGAGACTAACTTTTTTACCTCAGTTTTTTGTTTTTCTTCTTGATACAGTATTGCAAAATCATTCCACTATTAGTCACCTTTATAGTAAAAATTTATGATATCTCAAACCTCAGAATAAAAATAAAATTTTCAATATGAAATTATAGGCAAAGTAAGGTCAAGAAAACAGGGGGGAAATTTTTATTAGCTTTAACAAAACACCTAAGTGTTCTGGAGAAGAAGAATGTGTTCTCTCTGAAGATTTGTTTCCACATGAAACATTTTTCCACAAAAAGGAACAAAATAGAAATACCACATGAGCCATTTCTTTTAATGGCTTATATTTAAAGTCTATTTATTTATTTATTTATTTGGTCTTGTCAGGCAGAGAGTTTATAAATATTTGGACAAGATGAATCTGAAAGCAACCAAGCATCATACATGGTGGGGCAAAAGTAGGTTTACAGTTGTGAGTACAGGAAACAGAGTTTATTCTTGTACTATTATTTATTAATGTTGTATTATCTTCCATACTAACAACTGTGAATCTGCTTTTGCCCCACCTGTGGTATTTAGATTAGATATCATTTGAGAAACACCAAAACACTCACCCAAAAACCTTTCCCTATCAGTTGCCATGTATAATGCTTACATTCCCACCGCTTGGCGTAGAGTCGCTAGTCACCCCCAGGTCGTATGTAAAAGAATTTTATCTGAAGTTTTTAACTCATTAATTGGTGACCCCTGAACAAAACTGTAGGAATAAATAAGTTCATTTGAGACTTCTTAGTCTCTTTGGAAACATGGAAACAGAATCCTGAAGGAACAAGATGAGAGAAAAGGTATACTGATGACGAAAGGTGACAGAACGCACGCAAGCTCTTATGAGGAACGGTGACTGAATGGGGTTTAATCTTCATTGTTGACAGTATTACAGATGTCCTCCTTTTTTCCCATTGACACCCTCCTCTCCACTCCCGTCCCCTCTGCCTTCACTGCACTGTTGTCTGTGTCCAAGGGTTCTTCATATATGCATATAAGTTCTTTGGTTTATCTCTTCCCACCCCCCTCCCATTTCCTCTGAGGTTTGTTAGTCTGTACCCTACTTCCATGTCTCTGGGTCTATTTTGTTTGTCAGCTTATTTTGTTAATTATATTCCACAAATAAGTGAGATCATGTGATATTTGTCTTTCTCTGACTGGCTTATTTCGCTTAGGCTAATACTCTCCAGGTCCCTCCATGTCATCTCAAAGAGTAAGAGATCTTTCTTTCTTACAGCTGCATAGCGTTCCATTGTGTAAATGTACCACAGCTTTTTTTTTTTAATCCACACCTGAGGATATTTTTTTTTTCATTGATTTTTTTAGATGGGCTGGGAGGGAAGAAGGGAAAGAGACAGAGAGAGGGGGAAACATCAACATGAGAGACACATCAATTGGCTACATCCTGACAACCCTGACTGGGGCCAGGGGTCGAACCTGCCACGAAGGTACGTGCCCTTGACCAGGAATCGAACCCGCAGCTCTTTGGTCCCCCAGACCACACTCTAACCGTTGAACCCAACTAGCCAGGGCTACCACAGCTTTTGTATCCACTCATCTACTGATGGGTACTTGGGCTGTTTCCAGATCTTCACTATTTTAAATAGCACTGCTATGAACATAGGAGTGCATATATTCTTCCTGATTGGTATTTTAAGCTTCTTAGGATATACTCCTAGAAGTGAGATCACTGGGTCAAATGTGGCAGTTCCATTTTTAATTTTTTGAGGAAACTTCATACTGTTTTCCACAGTGGCTGCATCAGTCTGCATTCCCACCAGAAGTATACTAGGGTTCCCTTTTCTCCACCACCTCACCAGCACTTGTTTGGTGATTTGTTGATGGCAGCCATTCTGACAGGTGTGAGGTGATACTGCATAGTTGTTTTAATTTGCATCTCTCTGATGATTAGTGACATTGAGCATTTTTTTCATAGGTAGATTGAACATAAGGACTATATAGAGGCAATGGATATCTGTCCTTAACTCTGTGAAGGAAAGGAAGCAAAAGATATATGAGCAGTAGAAAGAGGTCAGGGCTGAAATTCACAAGATGTAACTTCTAATTCCTACGCTAGAATTCAATTTTGGATAAGTCACTTCATTTCTGTATTAGTTAGCTACTGCTACAATAATGCTGTGTAACAAATCTCTCTAAAACTCAGTAACTTAAAATAGTAAGCAGGTTGGTTGCCTTGGACTTGACTTATCTAGGCTGGTCTTGCCTGGGCTTGACTAGGCTTAGTTCCAAGCAGCTAAGAGCCCCAAGTGTGATCCACATGTGTCCCATCCTCCTTTGACCAATGGCTGCATAATGTCTATTCTTCTTATGGTAAAATGCAGGAGTCTAAGAGAGAAAGCAAAACCATATAAGCACATTCCAAGCCTCTGCTCTTACTATGCTTTCTAACAACCCACTGGCCAAAGTAAGTCATGTGGCCAAGCCTAAGGGCAAGGGGTGAGATTCATCTACTCACTGCAAAGACATGACAAAGGTGTGGATATGATATTGCTATGGTGGGGGGAAATTGATTCCAGAAACTCAATCTCAACTCCTCTAGACTTTAGTTTCTGCTTTGGTATGATGAGGAAGCTAGCCTCAGTCAGTGGTTCTCAAACACTGTCTAGTGGCCAACTATATCATAGCCACTTGGGAAAATATTTAAAATATCAGATCCCATAGTTACATGAGGTCCTGAGAACTGTATTTGTCCACTTCTCTCCAATTAGGTGACTCTGATGCACAGTCCTGGGCTAGGTGGTCTCTGAGGCCATTTACAATTTCTTTTAAAGTTAATGATCAATTTAGCACACCAAAGAGTTTAGCTAGGGCTTCCCTAGGTGCAAAGGGAGAGTGTCAGATGACCTGCGCAGGTGATGCTGCCTACCTGACAGCAAGCGAGAGGGTGCGGATGCCCCAGATTATCCCCTCAGTCTGCCCAGGCAACCTGTGCTTCCTATTTTTAAAAGTTAACAACTGTTCTCCCCTTTTCACCATGTTGTAAGTCAGGTTTTCCTGCACACCTCCCATCCCCAAAAGCAAACTCCTTGGCTGCTTCAGGAGACTTTTTTGCATTCGGTGTTACATCTAGACAACAATGGGCATTGCAAGATTTTTTAGTCACTTGCCTACAAATAGATTTCTTTACTAAGCTGGAAAATGTTAAAATTCTCATTTTATAAATTCTCATACTTTTCAGTTAGAAGACAGACTAAAGAGGAAGTGTCCAAATTGAGACGAGAGGTAAAAGAGCTGCTTTTCCTGGGTCTTGGAAAAAGATAAATGTAGAAATAAATTTCTCATCTAATTATTCATTCCTGTTTATATATTCTTTAATGATATGTTTCCATGGTTACCGGCGTTGTTAAATGTTGCCTGTGTTTCGTTTTCTGTGATGTTATTTGAGGTAGGATGCCAGGAGGGGAGGTTCACTTTTAAATGAAAGATGTAAGTGAGGCATGTATTTGATCCAAGGTTGAGTGTTCCTGTGAAGGAGATAGTGACCATGACATTAGATTCTATTTATGTAGTTTTGTGTAGCTCTTCTATTGATGTCCTGTGAGTGTGCCAGGCATTAGGAAGACAGAAAGAAAGGAAGGAAAGGAAAGAGGGAGGGAGGGATAGAGGAAGACACCTGAACCCTCCACATATTAAACTCATGTGTACATTTCACTATTATTATATATATTTGGTGACACTGATTTTCCCAGACTGTCAAAGAGGTGAAGTTGCTTTTTATCTCACCCAACCCTCCCTTCTCATACTGTCCCTCTTCAACCACACACATACATGCCAGGGGCCAAAGCCTACTTTCAAAAATGAGCCCAACATTTAATTACTTCACCTCCATGTGAATTTTAGTCAGAGTGCCACCTTTTCAGAGGCTGTCTGCCTTCGAAGCCCTTATTGTCACAGAAATAAAGGGCTTTGTCTCCTGCTAAAACACTGTCAGGTATCCAGATGATGTAAGAATGTGGAGACAGTGCCTCAGAATGTGCCCTGCAGGGGGCAGCATACTTCTCTTATACATTAACCTTCTATTTGCAAGTTGATAATTCAAGCTCCTTAGAAAATGGTGACATCTTATCAAACAAGAAAGTTAATCCTCAACCACTCCTGAGAAATATTTACTTATTTTTTCAATGGTGCTGGTTTGGTTTTGCAGTCATATCAGTAGGTGATGAGGAACCCCACACCATTTCAACAGTCAGCTTTTCCTCCCAGCCCTCTCCTAAAAAGCTTTTTGGGTTTTTGATGGTTGTTAAAGAGTGAATAAAAGAAGAAAAGCGACCTCTAAATTTCTTTACATTTTTCTCTGATTTGAGAATGATAAAGGCAATTTGGGCCTTTTTTTTTTTTTTTTTTACTTGACCAGATTTAGGTATAATTATTTGATTCCCAGGAGTCTGAGGCTATTCTGCTAAGTTGCCAGGAAGTAATTCTGTTTACACAGAGGACTTGCCTTTCAGTTTAAATTTGTGAACACGTTGATTCCTTCTTTGTTTTGTTTGCATATGAAAATCAAAAAATTGTTATGATTAAAATCAAATGTAAAAGGGTCTATGGTTAACTTTTATATTTTCCATAAATTTTTATGGGTTTGATTTACAAGCTTGCAGAGAAATTGAGGTCACTTTTTTTTTTTTTTTTTTTAGCAATTAGAGATATGGAATAACTATTCCATGAAATTATGAAAATTTTAAGCTGTGTTCACCCAGGAATAAGATAGTCTGTAAAGCTCAAAGCCTTGAATGGTTTTATTTATATTGAGCCATCTTTTTGATGGTATTGCAAACCAGTTACAAAGAAATTCTCCTCTTTTCTCGAACTAATGTGATTGCATTCTCCTCGCTAGCTTGGAGACTGCCCGCTGCACCTGTGCTGTAGTCGTTGGTTGAATCGTTTTCTTTTTCATAACCTCCCCTCTTCCAAATAATGAGACTTTGGCATCTTAAATGTCAACCTTTAACATATGGCATGATTTACTTTTTCTCAGGATCTTAAAGTTAACTATTGAGCTAACCTATTTTTATCCAAGAAGGCATAGGTGCTATTCTGCACGGTGCACTTTAAACCAGAGTCAACAGCCTGTGAGGGCCAATAACATCCAGAAAACCTGGCGAGGACTATTTCAAGCCCAAACCTAAAGGGGTGGCAAACATGATCATAAGCCCGGCAAGTCTTCATTGTATCCATTCTTCAGCAAGTGGGGAGTGGCCTGCATTAACACTCATACATAAGACACAAATCAGAGATAAAACTTAGGACTCGGGACACAGGGAACCTGTTGTGTAGAGGCAGGTCTCTTGAAGATAGCACTTCATTTCCTTCTCACTGAGACATCTTGATGATGGGAAGTCACATACAGGAGGACACCTGCCCATTATTGTCACCCTCCTGCAACCTGTTGCATTCTAAAATACAAAGTCCTCTGAGAGGAGCCACAGCCTGGAAGAGATGCATTGCAGACAAATGAGAGAAATAAGAAAGGAAAAGAAGAGGCATGTGGTTGCCAAGCAAAGCTGAAACTCGGGGAACAAAAGAAATGACGGGGAGGTAGGAATACTCCTAAGACAAACTCTGAGCACTGGACGCTAGCACTATAAAGACATGTTTCCACATGGCACAGTCCTGGTCCCTTTTCCTGGATCCCAGACAGAC
The DNA here is from genome assembly GCA_030848825.1 of Tadarida brasiliensis. Taxonomy (NCBI): domain Eukaryota; kingdom Metazoa; phylum Chordata; class Mammalia; order Chiroptera; family Molossidae; genus Tadarida; species Tadarida brasiliensis. The sequence continues at coordinate 38,389,646 of CM061260.1, read as the reverse complement.
CGACATCGCTCCTTGGTCTGTGCACTGCCAGGGCCAGAGAGCTGCTAGCTTACAAGATGAACAGTTCGCTCACTCTTTGGAAGGCTCCTTTAGAACATTTTTCCTTCTGCTAAGGATTCCATTTCTGCCTTGTGAAGCTTTACAGAGGAGCCCTTCTCATGTCCGGAATCCTATCTTAGTGCTGGGGACCTCCTTTATGCGTCCGCACAACATAAATAGCTCAGAGCGCGAGACTCTGATTGAGATAGAACTGATTTGAATCCCCCCCAACCCCCAAAAAATTCTGTCACAAAGTAGCCATGTGAACTATTGCATGTCGTTTAATATACTCTATTTTTGTCATCTGTAAAACGGGATAACAATGCTCGTTTTCTAGTGTCGTCTTAACAAATAAGCAGAATAGTTTATCTAGGTCATTTAGCCAATGTACAGTGACCACTCATTTAATTTAAAATGAGTTTTACAGATTAATCAATGTATTCAATGAAGTTTACATAGAGTACAAGGGCAGGTTGCTTTCTGATGGCAACCTACCTCTTGTCTTCAAATAAAACATCCTTGAATTATTTCGACTCTTTCCCTAATATACATTTTTTCAAGGGCATCCTTGATTTTCCACTCAAAGTCATCTGCATAGTAGCCCAAGAGATAAGACAGATGCTTTGTGGAAAAAGCGGTACAAGTCTGGGGACCAGGTCACCAGGTTGTTGTCCCAACCCAACCATTAATCAGCTGTTTATACCAGCAAGCCTAAACCAAAAGCACCAGTCAAGCAATACAATCAGAAAACAGCAAACAGGTAGGGAAAGGGATACCTACCCTCGCATAACTAAACAAACAGAGCTGGAATGCACAACGACAAAAAGGTCCCAAACTCTGCTGACGTTCACCACTGAACACAGAGCCCAAAACGCATTAGTAATACCCAGTTGTGCTTATGAAATTACAGTAATATAGCTATTTATTCCTGTGATACCTTTTGGTGATTCATTTTAAGTCATCACGAATAAAAGCTCTGTGGCATCCTAAAGAGTCCAGAGGCTGCTGAAACCCACACTTGTAACTCTTGAGTTTCTATCAGCTGATGTTTCTCCAATGCACAAGCAGAAAATTATTCAAGGTCTCTAGAACAAGAACATCCTTTAAATTCTATGTATAAATTATATGTGCTTTACCACTAACTAAGCTAAACCAACCCAAGCACATTATTTATGTTTCCCTATCAAGAAGCCTTTCATTTAATTTTTGCAAATGTTTCTTTTTATGACAGGCATGCTAGGTGATAGCATATCTTAAATCTAATGAGTGGCTGGTGGACAAAATAGTCTTATTGTGACCAGTAGCTGTGAAGGATGGGTATTCTTTTTGTGTTAGGGTTAATTTGTGAAGAGGATCTTGACCTGATTTAGGTTTAACATGGTGTGTGATTCATTTGTTTCTCTATTAGTGTTACAAATTGTTGTCTTTGAAGACAGGATTAAGATAGTCATAGAAAAAGAAAAAGAGAAGGAATACTTGTGCCCCCAGGAATTTATAATCTAATTAGAAGGATGAAAAGTCGCTCAATGTAAGAGAAAGCATTGGTTTAGGAGACGTAGGTTCTTGTCTTGCTTCCATCTCTAATTTTATGACATCAGGTATGTCAACAGAACTCACCACCCTCAGCTTCCTTGGTTATGAAGTTGAATGACTTTTAAATACCTTAGACCTCCTTAGTTCTATGCTGAAAGAACATGGGAATAAAATTTTGCTACAAAATATATAAATAAAATGAATACAGGGTGTCCTGCCAGTGTTGCTAAGTGGTTAGAACATGGGCCTGTGTACCGAAGGGTCCCAGTCTAGGACATGTACCTGGGTTGCAGGTTCGATCCCTGGCCCTGGTCAGGGTACGTGTGTGGGAGGCAAGCAATCAATGTGTCTTTCTCACATCTATGTTTCCCTCATTGAAGTTTTTCTCTCTCTCTTCCTCCCTCCCTCCCTCCTTTCCACTCTCCCTAAAAAATATCTTCAGATGAGAATTAACAACAACAAAAATTAATGTATTGTCAATTTTAAGCATTAAATACTGAAGTTGTCCAGCTAATGGAAACATCATGTGTAATTAAACCCTTAACCCTAACTCTAACCAGACTGGGTTGTGGGCAGTCGTGTACACACACACACACACACACACACACACACACACACTATATGGAGATGTATATAAATTATATAGCATTCACATACACTGAAAAACTAAATTAAATACTTCAGAATTTTTAAATGATGTTTATTATGACTATTTTTAAACAGGGCAGGTTGAAAAGTAGAGAATTCAAAACAGCTATGTAAAAATGTACTTACCTTGGTACATACAAGTTACCTGTTGATACAATCTTGGGTCATTTCCATACAATACTAATAAATGCAAAAAAAATTTTAATATCTTAATTTAAACTGCATTAAAATATAATTTTCACATCACTGGGCTGATAAATGTAATGGCAAACTGCCAAATATTCCCTTATATTAGAAAAATACAGAATTTATAATGAAGGTTGTTTAATAAAAGAACTATAAATTCAAGGTACTATTTCAGCATTAAAATGTTGATCATCAAGGCAAGGGAAGCATTCAGTTGTTACATATGTGATTCTGACATACACTTATTTTAATAAAATCATCATAAAAATGTCAATTCTGGCTATTGCATCAATGATACAGTGAATAATAGGTTTATAAGGAAGTTTTAAGGTAGGATATTCAGCTCTTTAGGAAAACCTTCTCCTCAGGTTAATTCTAAATTTCAGAACAATTAAAATCATCCCAATTAAACCCATATATATTTTAAAAGATTAATTTGAAAGATATTGCTCACAAAATTTGTATTTCCATTTTCTAGAAAATTCTAGTCATCATTCAAAATTGTGTCATTATTAATGTAATAACAAAGAGCCATATTAGCCACTAAAGACTAAAGGTTCCCATCTTGATCATTTATAGCTTGCAAGTATACCACTGCTTACTTTGAATCTAATCATGTTAACTCTGAAAATAAAGTAATACAATCATAATATTCATTTACTAGGAATACCTACTTACAAGGACTTTATGAGGATGAAGGAAATAGGATATATAAAAGCATTTATCACTACTAAATGAAAGTTATTTTATCTCTTAAAATATCATGTTTTTTCTGTAATTTCTGTAATTTTTTATAACGTAAGGACTAAGAGATTCCAATTTTTATCTATTATTATCTGTGCATTAAGATAGACCTCAAAATTTCAGTAACTCAAAACAATAAAAGTTCATTTCATCCTCACAATGTAGTCCAATGTGAGTGCTCCTGGGAGGTTCTCCTCCAGTCAGCAACATGGGAACCTGTACCCCTTCCATGGTGTCGCTCCCTCTCTCTCTGTGTCCTGGGAGTCCTCCCAGCTGATAGGGACAGAAATAGAGGCTCATACTAGGCAGGGTTTATGGACCAGGCCTGGAAAGAGTTCCATTCCAGTGGCCCACACTCAGCCACATGGCCACACTGAACTGTTGGGAATCTGAAAAATGCCTACCCGTGTCCCCAGGTTATATGTACATATATGTTCTAAAACTCTACAGTGCTCACACACACTGCAAAACTAAAGTGAATTAAATACTTTAGAATTTAAAATGATATTTATTATGAGTGCTTGTAAACAGGAGGATAAAACCATAATCAAAAGACAAAGTAAAATACTATATTTGAGACCCTAATTCTAAATTCCAAAAAATAAAAAGCTGTTCATCCCTAGAAAAGTCATTAAAATCTCTCCAAGTCACAATTCATCTCCAATTGAGTGAATTGGGCTGGAAAATTCCCAAGATTTCTACCTGATGTAATCTTGTAAGTAAAGCAATTTACTACAATTATGGTCAACCCTGATATTGAGAGTATTAAAGGAATAATTTGAAAATAATCTACAATGATTTGATCACATTTTCTAATTAGAAGTGACAGGATTTCTACTTACTGAACCACCATTACTGGATACATAGTTAAAAGGTTACAACTTGTCCAAATACTCCAGCCAAAGGATAGGGAAAAAATTTCATAATCCCATTGTGTTGCAAATGTTTGAGGTTTATAGTGTCTGCCAGATTTTTCCTGGGCACCTGGAGTACTATTAAAAATTTACCAGGAAGAACCAACCCTCTTGGGTTTAGAAGAGGGAGATGAATTTTATTTATTTTTTGCTAGTCATCTTTTTCCTTCTACTTTGGTTGCTTTTCCTTTACCCTTGACAGAGTTTCTCTCTCCCCACGTCTCTCCCATAGTGTCTTATTATACAGGTGTCCTGGGCAAGTTGGTTTCTGAGGTAGTCAGTGGCTGGCTTTTTTTGCTTAGCTAAAGTACAAGGAGAAACTATTATGTTACTGTTTGTAGAGGAAATGAGTAGCTGCTAGCATACACTCTTAGTCTATGTTACTATAAGTTTAAAAACTTGATAAATGTGAGGACAGCAATAGTTATTTGGACCCCTGCAAGGTAAACACCTAATTTCAAAGTTTCTTTGGGTAGCAGCAGAGGAGGAATAATTAACAGCAATATACACTTAGCACCAGGACACGTGGATGAGCTGTTTGCCTTGGTCTCTGCATACGTGCAACATTGATTGACACCAGAGAAACTCATCCACTGGGAAAGAATGACTCAATTGCAGAAGATTTTTGTCAAACTAAAAACTATCATTTGAGATCTGCCTTCATTTTTAGCACAGCTACTTTTTACAAGCTGCAATTCCTCATCTGGTCTCTTCCTCTACTTTCAAATCAAGGAAAATTTCTGATGAATGGTAAAAAGTGAATTAAAATCTGTATTTTAATATCTAAAATTGTTACAAAATATTATAGTTTGTAAAAATCCTTAAGTAGAATTTTTCAATATGCATATAATAGATTCTTCATGAAAGATCAGCCCAACTCTAAATTACTGTTACAAAAATGAAAACCTGATATTTTGGTCCCTAACTCAAAATCCCCATGATTTTAATAAAGCTAAATTTTTTTCAAGATTGTTTCATTAAGGAGTTATTCAATGATATACCAGAAATATATGTATATATAAAATAATACGTATATGTATATGTATATGTATATGTATATGTATATGTATATGTATATGTATATGTATATGTATATGTATATGTATATGACAGGTCCAAAGCCTTCTTTATCTCCAGAAGAAGAAAAAAAATGTAGTACATTAAAACACATCAAGGATGTGTCAGGATCTGGTAAAAGGATAATCTGTATTCTCACTTCTACTCTATTTTTCAATGTTTCTTCTTGGGGCTATAATTTCCTTTGAGAAAGTATCTCCAAGGAGAATTCAGTTCTTACCCTTACACACTCTGCTCACTCTCGTACTTCCTTGCCCGTCTTCAAGGTAGAGGGCAGAAGCCACAAAAGAGCCCCATTTCTATTGGCTCTGAGTGGGAAGAGAGGGAGGCTGTGCTCCAGCACATACCCTCCCAAGTGGAGAGCCCTGTGAAAACCTCTATGCAATGCCTTGAGCATCCTGCCAAGAGTGTAGTGTCTCAAACGAGCAGATGAAGCTGCCACACAAAACCACACTTCTGCCACTTGCCAAAAAAAAAAAAAAAAGCTGGTGTAGGCTCTTCAGCAGGAGTCTTACTGCCCCTGCTGTGAGATGGCTTAGCAACGCTACCCTGCAGAAGTCACTTACTCTGCCAGCAGTTGGAAAAGAAATGAGATGGAGAGAGTGTTTTCTTCTATCCTGGCCTTGCTGCAATTCTGTTAATGTCTTTTTGGAAGAAAACTAGAGAACTAAATCCCTTCACTAAATTTTTTGATCCGGAATTTAAAGCAAAATATCCATCACCAATGTATCCATCACCAAGGTATTCAAAGAGACCGTCAGAAAAGCTATTTGGGTGTTAGGAACTGTCACGGGCTGAATTGTGTCCCCCAAAATTCATATGCTTAAGTCCTAACCCTGTGCTGCGACTGTGATAGGATAATTAAAGTGAGATCTTTGGGTAGGTCTTAATCCAACATGACTGGTGTCCTAATAAGAAGTGGAGATTACAGACACACACAGAGGAAAAACCATGTGAAAACACAGGGAGAAGCTACACACCAATCTACACGCGAAAGAGGAAGACCTGAGAAGTCGACCCTGTAAACACCTTGGTCTTGGACTTCCAGCCTCTGGAACTACAAGAACACGTGTGGTTCTCTGTTACGGCAGCCCAGGCAAACTGTCGCAGAACTCACAGCTCTGAAAAGGCGGTCAAGTCAGATCGTGACCTTGGAACTGAGGTCTAGGACAGCTTCCCTCTTCAGCACATCACGCCACAGGCATCTAGGTACAACCACTCACTTTCTGGTTTGGTTTGGCCATCCCAGGACTGGTTCTGGTAGTGAACATATGTAAGCACCAATCTGGAGAAATTATTCTCCTACTCGATCCAAAGAATTTTAATTTTGCAGGAGGACCAGAACCTGGACAAGGTGCCTAAACACCTTGTCTAAATTCTTCATCCGCATCTCTGAATTCCAGTCCTGCTGCCTGTATTGCCCACGCTAGACTTCCAAAGTTGGCATCCAGGCCCTGCCGCACACTCACAGTCCACCCACATCCATCTGAGCGCGGGCAGCCGACCGATGTTTCTCACATCGATGTTTCTATCTCTCTCTCCCTTCCTCTCTCTCTAAAATATCAATAAAAACATATTTTTTAAAAAAAATAATAAACTTGTTTTCTAATTCAGTTCTCAGAGAAAGGAGGATCCTTTGCATCCGGAAAATTCTTGTAAATCTGCTCTTTTATACACAATATAGATGATCATAAAAGCCATGTGACGTCACTGACACGCGGAGTAGGCAATGAACAAGTTAACTTAGGCTTCTCAGTTTCAAATCAACTCCTCATTGCTTTGAATATCAATCATGAACTTGTTTACAAAATACTATGCCGTAGTAATATAAATTGCTGTTCGTTAAATGGCTTTTTCTTTGTTAAAATGTTCAGATCTATTATTTTTCCTTATTGGTTGTTGGCACTCTTAGTTATCAGGGAAAAAACATTCTTATAAATAAATATAGATTTTTATAATATGCCATTATGCTATTTTTAGAAAAATAGGATTACTACAGACACTTCTACTTTTAATTCAATGTTCAAGTCTTATTACAAGGAAAAGTTGTAGGAAAGGAATAAATTCCTTTTAAAACTTCTCATAAGTTTCTTTTTTGGCCTGTTTCAAATAATAATGGGTTTACTTAAAACAGGAAATTGAGGGTGATGGCAGGCTTTATCAAGAATGGTATATGAGCAAAGAAAATTTAAAGAAATTATTAAATTCTTAAATAGCCAAATCCATCTCAAACAGCTCTTGTGACCTGGATAGAAGGGGAGATTTGCTGGGAGGATGTTGGGAAGGCTTTTCTTGTTCCAGAGGCTTTCCCAGCTAGTGAAAGAACAAAATCTGGTCTGTCTAGTTTGTCGTGTTATTCATAGAAAACACTTAGATCTAGGTCCTTCAATTTGTGTTTTTAAGTACAAATTGCTCATCAATGTCTGTTTGTAAGATAATTGCATTAGACTTAAGAATTTGATTTTTTAAATCAAGTAAAAAAATGACACTTTAGAGAATAGAATTTTTATTTTTATCTTAAAACAAGCTCAGTTCAGAGGTATCTGTTTACAAACTTTCTTCATTAATTGGTTTTCTTAATATGAACTAGTATTTCCAGAACTAATTAAAATTTCATTCTAATGAATATTCGAGACCAAATATGTTATCTTTGCAGTACAGTATATAGATTTTTAAGTCATCCATAAAGGTAATTATATTATTTTACATTCCTAAAAACTCATGTGTTGTTACTGATGCCAAATGGGTTGTTTGCTTTTCCTCAGGCCATGATTGAAGAAGCCATCACCAGAGTGGACTCATTCTCAGTTATGTACACACCGTTCACAACAAAAATCACAGCTGATAAAGTAGAAAAAGTAAAAGAGGTTTTCACAAAAACTCATCCTGCATATGTGGAATATATCTACACAGGTAAAATTCAATATCTTCAAGCTATCAGCTGATACTTTCTTTCCATTAAAACAAATAGAGGCCCAGCTGGAGTGGCTCAGCTGGTCGGGTGTCGCCCGTGCACCGAAAGGTTGCAAGTTTGATTCCTGGTGAGGAATCTCTCTCTCTCTCTCTCTCTCTCTCTCTCTCTCTCTCTCTCTCTCTCTCTCTCTCTTCCCTTTGAATGATGATTAAAAGAAAATAGAGAAGCATTTCTGGCTAGTTTATTGTTTCGTTTTTATGGGTATGGTGTTTTTATCTGAGGACCTGAAATGGGACATTATTTTAGGTTTGAAGTAAGCCAAACCCTAAGGGTCTACTGCAATACTTCTTGTGCCACCATGTTTCTATATTTTAAGATGAGGAGTAAAACCTAGAAACTCTACGATTTTTAATATACAGGAATAACCTTTGGTAAAATACCACCTTTCCCTGTATCCTTCATCAGGAAACTAGATGATTATAGTATTTTTTTGCAGATGGATTTTATTTTCCAGTTCCTCTACTTCTACTCTCCTTCCTCCATCTATCTCACACTCAGACCTCCCTCTTGCCTCATGTTCCTGGTGTCCAAAGGAGATGTGGCGAGCCGAGTGTGCTTAGAGGATATAACACTAGTTTTATCCCATTTTCCTCTTTTTGTCTTTGGAAGCCACTTGCTTTTATTTATTCATTCAGAAATACTTTTTACTGTCTACAATGTACCAAGTGTTATTCTGAATCAAGACAGGGATTTTCTTGTACTAAATCAATAGCTCTTAACAATAAACACCATGTTAAGCAAAATCTCTAAATGCATACATATCTAATATCACATCCTTCTATTAAGGTCCCTTCATTCTTTTCTTCAGGGCTTTGGGGCAAAGTCAGTGATTTATATAATAAATAATGTATCCTATTAGTGATCACTTTTATAAAAATTTTTTGTTAATCCTCACTCGAGGATATTTTTCCATTGATTTTTTTTCAGAGAGAGTGGAAGGAAAGAGGGAGAAAAAAGAGAGAGAGAGAAACATCAATGTGAGAGAGACACATCGATTGGTTGCCTCCTGTACCACCCCAATCGGGGCCAGGAATTGAACCTGCAGCCCAGGTACATGTCCTTGACCAGAACTGAACCCTCGACCCTTCAGTCAGCAGGCCGACGCTCTAACCAATGAGCCATACTGGCCAGGGCAGTGATTACTTTTAAAATGCCAGGCATTCTATATCCATTACTTCTTGTGATTCCCATAATTTATGAAGTAAGTAAGATGACTCTCATTTAGAAACAAGAAAACAATAATCAGACAAAACAAATAGCTTTTCTAAAGGTGCATAGCAAATCAGTGGCAGCCGGGCTTGGATTTGAACCTATGTCCTTGCCATTGAGCGACCCTGTTTCCATCTGACAGGTGCAGAGATGTGGTGGAAGCATTAAATTTAAATCCTATGGAGTCCTTTTTTTTTTTTTTCCCTACTACACCTCAAGCTCTTCAGAAGAAACTAAGTAAATAAATCTAACCAGTGATGATTAAACAGTGAATCCCTCAGGAACAATGAGAGTTTGAGGGCAGAGAAAGGGAAGAGAAGAAAGTGCAGTGCATGCTATAATGGCCATTGATGCTTATTTACTTCATTTGTACGTTTTGTAAGGAAGTAGTGAAAAATGTTTCAGAACTTACATTTTTTGTTAATTGTGATAAATCATTTATTATTTTATTATGGATATCTTAGGGGTATTGGGGGCATTAATAGCACATAAAAGTCATGTCTATCTAGTGTCATGGAAAATGGATCAAATTCAGCTATTCCCATTTTATTCTCAGCTCTATTGGTAATGAAGAGATATTCATTGAGATCACCAGTGTGCCAGTCCTCTACCAGTAGAATGAGTTTAGTTATATTTAACCTACTTCACAGAGAAGTCACGAAGATTAATTAATACTTAGGAAGCACTGTTGTCACTGATAGTTTAAAAACAATAATAACATTAATGAGCCAGATTCATGTCTCATAACTCTATCAAACCTGTTCTCAAGATGATTTATGATCTGTTGGCAAGATGACTCATGCTAAAGGAACTTATACTTTGGAAGAGAAGATAATTATAAGTTATTAATGATTGTTTCTATTATTTTATAATTACTAATTGCTGGAGTATGACAGTGCTGTCTGAGAACCTAGGAAGGAAAGACACAGCTTCTGGAGGAAGAGGGGAGATAGAAAAGGCAGTCTGGGCTTTTACGTTTCTTTGGGACTGGTTAGGTTCTTTGCTCTGTAGAACCTGCACTTTGGGCTAACAAGGCTATCACACTGATGCCATTGCTTGTCTCTGTTCAAATGATGAAAGCGTCCTTCCCAAAGCCATCGCTGGAATGGTGATGAAACCACGGTTATAACTGTATGTGCACAGTCCGAGTACTATGGCTTCTTTTCCCCCAGGTAATTCTAAGGTGAGTGAAGGCACCAAGTTCATGAACGGGAAAGGTGAAATGCTCTCTTTAGCATCTGAGTATCTTTCACAGGAGGTGCAGAGTGGCAATTACGGCAGGCATTTAGTAGCCAAGGGCAGTAGTTAGAAAGTGAGTGACATGAGAGAGGACCTAGAAGAGTAGCTACCTTGTTTTGTTGGCACTGCCCAAAAACTAGGATTCTCCTTCTATCCACCTTGTAGATAGAATTTAAGAAGCTTCTATCCTGCCAAAAATTTATTCAGCTATATATTTCAACAAATTGTCATGTAGCAGGTGTGACTGGACAATCACATAGCAAATGTCTTAAAACATGAGACTCTTTTTTTTTCTTTTACCTACACATATTCATCTTTGGTCTTCCCAGAGCCAAAAATATATTCTATCTCATCCCAGGGGGTCTCAGTCCCATCCAATCATTTAGTCTCTCTTTAGTTAACTATCTAATCAAATTCACCAGCTTTCTTCCCCTTTCTTTCCATGGGATTTTCTTCTCCCCCTGGTCTGGTTTCAACTTTCACAGAATACAAATGTACCCAGTGTCCAAAGGGGTCAGTGGGCATGTGAGGAGAGAGTCCTGTTTTGAAGTCTGGTGCAGGTAGATACAGCTGCTGGTTGCATGGCTTGCAACTTGAGATCAGCTCTGCTGGCTTGAGCAGAGCCAATGATGGGCTCATTTATGTACATAGTAGATGATTCAAGGATACCTATGAGTTCCCCATGCTGCCTCATGGTGCAGATGCTTCTTTATATATACACCAATCACCCCTGCCACACAAGTTGGCTCAACTTAGAGCCAGTCTCTGAGATCCCCTCGCTTTGCCAGAATGCTGGCTTGTGAACCCACTCACCTTTTGAGTCTTACTCTAGAAATCCTCGCTACTCTATTAGGGACTAGAGGTAGTTTTAGCCCCCTCTGCAACTTGCTATGTTATTCTGCCATTTCTCTTCTCCCTTTCTTCACACACCAGAATCCCAAGATCTTCAGGACAGGAAGAGGATCTATAATGAAGATGGGTAGTTTATCCATAACACCCTACCATACAGAACTCTCTTTCCTTAGCCACTGACTAAGTGGATAGGACCATGAAACTAAAGAAGCCACAAGACAAAAGAAACTTAGATCTTAGAATGACCATGTGGAAGGTCACCCACTGAATATACCCACATGAGCAAACAACAAAATTATCTTGCTGTAGATCACTGAGATTTGTGGGTTGTTTGTTAAATCAGTTAGCTTTATTCTAACTAATTCACTGCCTTACATCATAACAAGTAAGCAGCTTACTACTCCAACTACAATGTACACAATAAATTCATGCGAACTCAGTGACTGAATAAACACTCCTCTGTATGCAATCAACTCTGTCCTCAGAAACATTCAGAGTCTGTGCACATTCTGTTCTACCTCACATTCACTCATCCTTCCTCAGGCAACTACAGGTGGATATACTCATACACATGTGTTTGTGCCCACCCAGAAAGATAACATTTCAGGAGAGACACTGATGCTCCATGAGAGAGCGAACACAATTAGGTAGTTTTCATTGCAGCAAGAGAAATCGAAGCCGCAGTAAGAATTTCTAAATTATAGAGTGCATCTAAACAGTCAACAATGAAGGTCATAATATCTGTACCTCGAAGATCTTGGATGAGGAGTCTACCTATCAAAGTTTTCCTGGATAAGTAGTTGTTATCATTAAAACTTGGAGACTCACACATTTAATTCTCCCAGCAGGAGCTGGCAGACAAACCTCCAACTCAGAAACTCTGCCCAACTCCAGGTCACCTTCATCAAGCTAGACAGTATTGAATTCATTACTCCTTGGTCATGTGACAGTGCCGTGAGCCCAGCAATAGCTGGCAGGGTGGTGGGGATGATGAGCAGGAAGAGAACTCGTGATAGACTTCCCCAGGCAGTGTGTTATCTCTAGCCAATCCCCAGTTCCCAGTCACCCTTGTCAGGGATTTCCACATGGAACACAGATTCAAAGGGAAAAACTGCAAAAATAAATTCATTTTGAAATGCATATAGCCCTAAATGTTTTTTTTTTTTTTCAGTGACTAGAACAAATAAATAGTGATTTATTTTGGTAAAACCCCACTTCAGGTAGGTACCAGGTAGACACTAGGACTATATTGCCCTTCTAACCTCCATGAGAGTGATGAGGAAAAGTTAAAATTCAAATCTGCCTTGTAGGACAACCAGGTCTCTACATCCTCAGGAACTTACTGTGCATCATTTGCTATTTTGGGAATATGGTAAGACCCACCAAAATCTTAAATCCATATTATAATAGAGCTGTATTGTATTATGTTTCGTGGAGAAAAAAAATTACTGAATTTTTAGCAGTATAGCTATCCATTTTTCTTATTTAAGGAAAAATCCAGTTTGATTCATGCAGAGTAGTCAGGGCATATAAAACAAATAATAATTCACCAGCCCCAGAATTATTATGTTTTCATTTTTAAAGATTTTTCTTGAGATTTTTATTCATATATTCCAATGAAATAATGCAATTCCATATAATTCTTATTCTTGCATGGCTGTATTTTAATAATAATAAAGTAATACAATAAGCATATCCTGTCTTCTCTTGATGAAAATATCAAGATTTATTTGCTAAATAAATAAATATTCAGTAATGGATTTGTGGTTAGTAATGTTTAGTAGAAAAGTTTTCTGGATAAGATATCAATTACTTTAACACTTAGGTAGATAGAGTCATATTTTGTCTTTCCAGTATAATTTAACTCCCAAGAGTAAATATGTTTGTTCAGAGAAATAATATATTGTTTTAAAATAGACCTTTAAAAATTGCTTTGCACTGAAATTTATAACTTTGTTCTTGTACAGTCATCATTTACCAGTAAGGATAATACATTCTTATACTCTCTAAAACATGAAGTTAAAATTTCTCATTTTATTCTTTCTTCTTTAAAATATTATAATTTTATCATGATCAAGAGTTTTTAAGATCAGACTATGTTCTTTTTTGTAAGTTGTTCTCTCAAATGGAAGCAGTTACAGAATTAAAGAAACTACATCCCCAATATTGTTATGAAAGTGTTACAGGCAGATTGGTTATCAAGATGATAAATCATCTCATATCTGTACCACAGAATTCTTATGAGAAACAGAGAATCATTCCCAAAGTAACAAAATCCCTCATATACAGAACTAAAGTCTCTATTCTTAAAATATTAAAGTGTTGATCTTGGTAGATTTCCTAGTTTCTCAGGTTCTTAGCCATTGCCAGTTACCCCTGTCTGCATAAAAAAACTTCATAACCATTTCAAAACAGAGCTCATCTTAGCAGGTAAGGGAATAGTGAGGGAAATACATTAAGACTTTATTTGTCCTGAAACATTAATTTATGCTGTCTAATCTAGCCACTCTGTTTTATTATTGCCAACCATTAGGTAATGCCATCTAATAAACTGTAGCTGGGCATTAAAATCCTTAGAGACTGAACTCCCAATCATGAAAAACAATGTCCACTTTCTCAGTTTTAAATTCTACATGTGGATTTTGCACAGAATTAGAAATTTCTATTAGTAGTGTTATCCCTGCTTAAATTTATTTCTGTATATCTAGCATGAGTCCTATTTACTTCTGCTTTAATACTTTGCTCACGATGAACTTAAACTTTAGTAGTGTTTCTTGATGACCTTGTGGCCCACAGATAATCACTGCAGTTCACACATAAAAGAGGTCAACCAAAGCATTTGTATTTTTAAAAACATTTTATCATAAAATATTACACATATATAGACATAATTCATAAAACAAATACACAGCTTAGCTAATTACTACAGAATAAGCATCAAATAAAAAAAATAAAACATTGCCAGTTCTCCATGTACCCTCAACTAGCCTCTTCCTGATCTAAAGCCACTCCCTACCCTCCAACGAAGGTAACTATTGTCCTGATTCCTGGAATAATGCCTTCCTTACTTTTCTTTATAGAGTTATCACCTAACTGTGCATTTCTAAACTCTGAACTTTAATTTGCCTGCTCTGAAACATTGTAATTAGGAAATCATAGAGTAAATATTCTTTTGTATCTGGCTCTTTTTGCTCAATATTTTGTTTATGACATTCATCTATGTTTCAAGAAGCTTTAGTTGGTACATTTTTATTACTATACAATATTCCATTATATGAATAGTCTAGAATTTATATACGTATTCTGCTGGTGATGAATATTTGAGTTGTTAGTGGCTATTACAAAAAAATGCTATTATATGAACATTCATATATATATATTTTCTATTAAACAATATATCTGGAAGTAGAGTTGCTGAATCATACAGTATATATATTTTGCCTACACTTGTTATTTTGTTTTGTTTTGTTTTGTTTTTAATAGCCATCCTAATGGGTGAGAAGTAGTATCTCATTGTGGTTTTGATTTACATTTCTTAATGATTAGTGATGCTGAGCATCTTTTTATGTGCTTATTGGCCATTTGCATATCTTCTTTGGAGAAATGTCTATTCAAACACTTTCCCGTGTTTTAATGTGTTTTAATTGAGTTGTTTTGTTGTTGTTGAGTTGTAGGAGTTCTTTATACATTCTGGATATCAATCTCTTATCAGGTGTATGATTTGCAAATATGTTTTCCCATTTCATAGGTTGCCTTCTCACTCTGTTTATAGTGTCTTTTGATTCATGAATTTTAAATTTTGATGACCTTCAATATATCTACCTTTTTCTTTTGCTGTTTGTGCTTTCGGTGTCATGTTCAAAAATCATTGTCGATTCCAATGTCATAAAGCTTTTCATCTGTGTATTCATCTAAAATTTTAATAGTTTTAGCTCTTACATTTGGTTTTTTGGTTCTCTTTTAGTTAATTTTTGTATATAGCATAGGGTAAGTGTCCAACGCCATCATTTTGCATGTGGATATTTAGTTTTCCCAGAATCATCTGTTGTAAAGACTGCCCTTTCTCCATTGAATGATCTTGACGCCCTTGTCAAAAAATCATTTAACCATATATGTAAGGGTTGATTTCTGGGATTTCTATTATATTCCATTGGTCTCTATGTCTGTCTTTATGCTAGCACCATTACTGTTTTGATTGCTGTTTCTTTGTAGTAAGTTTTAAAATCAGGAAGTGTGAGACTTCCACTTTTGTTCTTTTTCAAGATTGTTTTGGCTCTTCAGGGTTCATTAAGATTCCATATGAGTTTTAGAATGGACTTTTCTATTTCTGCAAAAAAACTCTGTTGGAATTTTTGATAGGGATTGAATTGAATTTCTAGATTACCTTAGGTATTATTGACATCTGAACATTAAGTCTTCCAATCCATAAACACAAGACGTTTTTCCATCTATTCTTCTTTAATTTCTTACAGCAACATTTTGTAGATTTCAGTGTACAAATCTTCAACCTGCTGAGTTAAATTTATTTCTAATTATTTTATTATTTTTAATGCTATTATGGGTGGGACAGTTTTCTTAATTTCCAATGTTTATCATTTTTATACATACCTTTGTGTTTTTGCTGTGCACTATATGGATATACATATACAGGTTGGGACAAAAGTAGGTTTACAGTTGTGAGTACATGAAACAGGGTTTATTCTTGTATTATTATTTATTAATTATTATAGTACTTTCCATACATATAACTGTAAACCTACTTTTGCCTCACCCTGTATGTATCTTGAATTGTGCTCCAGGGTTTAAGTCATATAAATGCTATTTTTATTATTTTTGTATTTCTGCAAGTTTCTTTTATTTAATATTATACTTACAAGATCCATCCATGTTTATACAATACGCTGTAATTCATTTATCTTCACTGTTTTTATGCTTTACCTAAATTTATATATGAATTCGAATGTTACTAGTCATTGAAGCTGTTTCCAATAGGTTGTTATTACAAACAAAAGTGGTATAAACATTTTTGTATGATCTTTTTCTGCACATGTTCAAGAAATTCTCTCAAGTATATACTAAGGAGTAAAATTATTTTCTGAGTCATAAAGCATAAGCATCTTTAGCTTGTTATACATTGCCAAATGGCTTATTAAAGTGGGTTTTTGTTTCACCATCCAAATACAAGTGTACAAAAGTGCCTGTTTATATTTATCATTGTCAATGTAGTACTGTCAGACTTTTTTAAATGTTGCAAATCCATGAATGGGAAATGGTATCTCACACTTTAAAAAAATACATATTTCCCTGACTATTAATCAAGTTTAATATATTGTTGTGTCTTTTGTTAACCTATGGTTACATTTTCTTAAATGACATACAAAATTGTTCTCAAAAATTTTCAAATTTATAACAATGGCATTTTTACTATTTATATATTCCTGTAAGTGACATGTTCATATTCTTTGCTCATTTGGTTTTCTGAATAATTTTATTATTGATTTATTGGAGAATTTTATATCTTATTCCAATAGGAGGCATGTCTTTTCTATGTTGTCTTTTGATGAATTAAAGTATAAATTTTAATGTCATTTTATAAAATTTTAATGACTTGTGACTTTATCTTATTTAAGAATACATCCATACTCAAGCACATAAATATATTCATTCCTTCTTTTTCTTGTTCTGTTGTTCTGGCTAGGATCACAACACAATGTTGAACAGAGGAAGAGATAGCAAATGTCCATGTTGTTCCGGAGTCTAAAGCAAACAATATTAAAAGTTGTACCATTTAATGTAATATTTACTGTAGGTTTTTAAAACTATTGTTTATCAGGTTAAGGAAGTCTCTATCTATTTTGCTAGATGTCTAGCATTGCTGATCCTCTCTATTATATATTTGTTTTTGTTTTTTTCTTATTCCATTACTTTCTGCTCTTATATTAATTGTTTCCTTTATTTCACATTTTAGGTGCTTATTCTGTTACCATCTAGTTTCCTTCATTGGATTCTGAGTTTATTAATTTTCAACTATTCCCTATTTTTTAGTAAAGATTAAAATTTTTTCAAGAATGATTTTGGTTGCATCCCACAAATTTGGAAAAACAACATTTACTATATTTCATCTGAAAATATTTTCTAAGCTCCAAAATGAAATCTTTGAGCCATGGGCTTACTTAGATAAGCCATTCTTAATGCCTAGATGTTAGGAAATGTTTAGTTATCTTTGTTATTGAATTTAAACCTTATTTCATCATATCTAAAAACATAGTCAAAATTATAATAATTCCTGAAATTTTAAGGCTTAGTTTATGGCCTAGTATATGGTTAACTTTAATGAACATTACATTGATGCTTGAGAAGAATGTATTTTTCTCATTGTCAGATGCAGGTTTTATATGTGTCCATTAGTTCAAGCTTGAAAATTACCCATACCCATATCTACTAATTTTTTATCTACTTGATTAATTAATATATAGAAAAAACGTTTAAATAATCAATGGTGGTGGTGGATTTGTCAATTCTAATAATTTTGCCAATTTTTACTTTTTAAGTTTTAGCTTAAAGTGCACATACACTTTTAATATTATTAAATTTTCCTTATGAATTGTATATTATCATTATGTAATTATGCTCTTTGGCCTTAATAATGCTTTGTGTATTAAAATATACTTGTCTGTTATTAATATAAAAACACTAGTTTTATTCTGATTAGTACTTTTTTAGTATTTGTTTTCACATCCTTTTACTTTCAAAATGTGCCTTTTTTTGATATTCTCTTAAAATATTCATAACTAAACTTTTATTTATTTAATTATTTAGTTGTCTCTGTTTTTTTAACAATTCCTGATTTGCTTGAGTTTTTCAGCCAATATATAAGTTCCTGAAACACAGGAATTTTTGTCTGTTTCGTTCACTGATGTATCCCATTGGCTTACATAGAATCTGGCACATAGTAAGTGCTAAATAAATATTTGTTAATTTACTTTATTTATACCATGTTAGGGGTTTGTTATTCCATGAGTTTATCCCCCCTCCTAACTTTTCTTCTTTTATATTCTTTAAGGCTTTTTCTTTATTTTTCCTGTCTACAGGTTTGAAAATTATGTTTCTGATTTTTAAGGATTAGGTTTGACATTTTAATATGCATAGGTATCTTAACAGAATTGAAATTTTTAATAATTATCTTTACTCAACAAGATACAAGTCTTAGAATATTGTAACTAAAATTACACCCCCAACATATAAATCCCATATTTTTTTCAACCTAAACAAATATATATATATATATATATATATATATATATATATGTAAATGCTGTTTATTAAAAGTATATCTGTGTATGGGAAGTCACATTCTATTTATTAATTTACTTTTGTTACAGATGTTTCTCCTTTTTCCCCCATTGACACCCTCCTCCCAATCTCCCCACCCACCACCCCCACATTGTTATCTATGTCTATTGGTTATGCATAGATGCAAGTGAGTTATTTGGTTTATCTCTTCCCTCCTCTTGTTAATTGTTCTAATGTTGTTAGTCTAATAAACATTGAAGAGAATAGCACTATATTTAATGTTTGTATTATCTCAAATCTACTTTGGTGGGGACAGAATTAAGAAACTTCCCCAGAATAAATATAATACAACAGATTAAATATAAAACTTTGGAATCAATAAGAATTTAAAGTGAAATAAAAATGAACTATACCTAAAAGTCCTGTGGGAATTATTTGTTTTTCAAAGTTTATATATGGGCTATGAGAGGAAATATACAAAGACTGGTTTTGGAGAAGTAGATCAACAGCCTGAAGTGAAAATTGAGAATCTTAGGAATGAAAACCAAATTTTTCTACTTGCATGTATAACTCTAAAATTATAATGAAGGTCAAAGGGGAAATATAATTTATTATACAAAGATTCATTATACATATAGTTTTCTCACACATTAAATGCAAAAATCAAACTATGCTATCATTGATAAATGATTTTAAAAGTAGAAACTGCTTTATTATTGGGGGGCAATAATGATAACTGAGTTGCAAAGTTGCTGCCTTTTTCTGTTTTCTTGCTGATGTGCATTTGTGGATAAATTCTGAGACAGAAGTATTGGCATCAAAAGGGGTACAAGATAAAACTCAGAAAATGGGTGGGAAAGAAGTGATGACTGTGTTGGCATTATGAAGCCACTGTAGAAGCTAAACTCTGAAAGTGATCAGTAAAAAGAGGTCATATGAAACTGACATGGTCCCATCTTAACTGAGCAATTAAGACCTTTGAAAAAGAGATTTTGTTCTAACTCAAAATGTCAGCACTTTTTGTCAGGACAATGGGCAGAGAAGTGACGTAGACACCAGGAAATGAAAAGGAAGTGAAACTTAGGGAAAGGTGATGCTAGAACACTAACAAATCTGCATACTTCTAAAAGTCTAAAAATATGAGCTTTCTGTTTTAAAAATTGCTTTGCAAAGTTCATTTACAATCTGCTAGATGTGGTTATGATGAGGTGTCCAACAGAAAATACCGATGACAATGGCATCTATGTTTTGTACTTCACTTCTAGAGAGCTCAAATTTTATTTCACAGATATTTCACTTCATAAAAAATAAAGATACCCTTCAAATATATAGATGAGTCTGCTGACCTACAATCAATATGTCATGTTTTTGCAGATGTTTTTGTGGCTAAGAGTCCATATTTCAGAGAACAAGCCGCAGCAAGGGTACAGCCTGAATCCAAAATTAATTTTTCCGTCCAGGCAAAGCTGCTGTGTGTATCTAAACATCTACTCCATTGAGCTAGCTATACAGACTATTTTACCTCATTCACCCTTCATAAGTTGAACAGAAATCACTTAAGGTTTTGGTAAAATGAAGAACAAAGACAGATATTTGTTTCTAACTTTAGTGACAGAGAAATAAATCGTATCTCCGAAGCTCTGAACATTTCATTAGTTTTGATTTTTTGAAGTCCTATTTTTATTTGGATTATTAAAAATTCAATATTCAGGAAAGTTTGTTTTTAGATTCAATTCAAGTATTGATGAAGCACCAAGTTCTTGTGGCATGAACGTAACTTGAAGATGTGATCTTCAAGAGGACTAAACGTGTTAGGGAGATAAGACAGCCCTGGGAAACATTAGGAGAGTCACTCTAAGGTATAGATGATATAGATGTTCTTTAAGAGTTTAAAGGGCATAATGAAATATTCAGGAAACCCTTAATGGACAAAGTGGGACTTAAATTACGTACATCTGGAAGGATAGTGATTGATTAAATAGAGGAAAAATGGGGAGAAAATGTAGGTGTTTCTGGGTGGAAAAGCACAAAGAAAAGTTCTGAAGCAGGATAAACACAGGCTGGCATAACTTCATGAAATCAACAGCAGATGATAAGGTTTATACTGGAGAAAATGAAGGAATCAGGTATAGATTGTGTAACAGATGCACACAGTTGAGAGCCTTGAATATCAGGAAAGAGATCACTGATGTTCCCGAGGATGAATGTGACAAGGACAAAGGCAATGTTCCTGAACTACTCATTGGGGGTAGTGTGGAGATATAGTGGCATGAAATGATACAGGTGGCAGTGAGGCTGTTTGGGGAACTTTTTCTGTAATCCAGATGTGATATGATCAGAAATTTGACTAGAGTGGGCAATGATCATGCAAAGAAAGGGATTAGGATGACATGTATTACAATGGTGACATATAATTCATTTTTGAGTCTCACTAAATGTTAGGAAATAGAAGAAAGAAAAGTCAACAGTGGCTTCAAAATTTTAAGCCAGAATAATTAGGGTGAATAATGGCTATCCTTATATCGTATTGGTGAAAAGCAGGGAAGAGGGGTGATATGGAGATTTTAGAAATCACTCTTAAGGATTATATTTGCTGTGTTTGAGTGCTGTTTTTCAAAAAGCAATGTTCCAGTTGGCATTTGGAGATGCTGTGTTGGAATTTGGTGATAATTTTCAGATGAGACTATAGCTTTGGTCTCCAATTGTTTGGTTAGAAACAATAGCTAAAACCACAGAACAGAAAAATTCCCCCAGAGTGTGTGTTTAAAGAAAGTATTAATATTAGTGAGCCAGAGACAGCTTAGAAGAGCACTGAGCAAGAAGGCAAGAGGAGAAAGAGAGAAACAAGAACCTATATGTATGTGTGTGTAGGAAAGAAGGGGAGACAGAGACAGAGAGATGGAGACAGAGACAAGAGACAGCGAGATGGAGACAGAGACAAGAGACAGAGAGACAGACAGAGAAAGAAAGAACAGATTATCACTGCACTTTAAGTAGGAAGAACGCAACAGTACAGAAGGGCAGAGAGCATGCATGACTTGGGGACCTGGAAACTGGTCAGTTTCAGCCTTCTGTGGTATAATAAAAGATGTTCATGAAGAGCAAACTTGATCTTCTTTTGCAGAGAGTTAGACATCTTTCATTTGGAAGAAAAAATTAAAATATTATGTTCCTGTAAGAAATTTATTCTGCATAATCTCTCTTTGGTATTCTTTTTTAAAGCATCTGCTTCCCTCATGGTAAAAGTTTGGAACTGCCTCATACCTGCAAACTGACTTTTTAAATAATAAATTTGGTCATAGTCATCTAAATTTCATCTTCAATTGTGACAAATTGCAAAGGAATGCATTAAAGAATTTATCTGTCCAAAGTTTCCTTCTTACATGACAGGAGCAAAGAAGACATTTTTAATCAATTCAACTTTTCCCATCAAAGGACAATATAATCTGGTTAACTTTCATATCCATCAGAGGCATAGGGCTTTGTGGACGTAGGTAGAGGTTTATGAGCATAAAATTGAGAACAATTAGCACTCAAATTAATGTTACATGAGATTCAACATCTGGTAAGCGTTTCGTCATTTTGGGTCATAGACCACCTGCTAGGTTAAATGTTCACACAACCGCAATATACTCTGCATACAAATGGAATAAGAATGATACTTTAAAGAATTTCTTTTCTACATTTAACTGAATGTATGTAGGACCGCTCACATTTTAAAACTTCGACTAGAAGTCAATAATGAATTAAACACTCATAAGATGAAATGTATAGGGTCAAAATAAACAGAAAATACTTCTATTTTTGCAAGCATATTTTATAATAAATTAGATATAATGCTAGCATTAGTTTCACTCATTTATTTAATCACTACCACTATTAGTATTGGTCTCCTCTTTATCCACCAAATGTTTACGAGCAGATGTCAACTTCTCAAAGGCTTTGTGTTACTTATACAATAGAGTCCTCAAACATCTGGATGTTCCTGGCAATAGAGCTGCACCAGAAAATGCCAAATCTCAAGATGCTTCCTGTACCCCACTACAAGCACTAGTCCACACACAATACACCCTAATCTGTTCTGAACTCCAGGACTCTGGGACCTCCAAGATCACTTCAGTGTAGGCCTAAACAACTTGGAGATGTCTTTTCTGAGCTGAATCCCTTCTGGTATTGATAGGAGACTTTGGGGTATCTGAGATCCAGAGACTCCTATGTCAACAAGCTAGATATACTCTGGGGGGTCAGAGGAGCCATAAAGCCTATTCACATCCACTCAGGGAACCTATGGACATCCAGAGTTACCCAGGAAGCCAAGACCCTCCCCATAGGACAACCCCAGACATTAGCAACAGCATGGTCAGGCAGTCCTGGGGCCTTCTAAGTTAGGGAGCAAAACCAGATGGAAGAGCAAACCATTACCAGGGAATAGCCCTAATTTGATTGGCTTTAAATATTGGGCTTCTCAGTAAATTTCAGTTTGAACAAAGGGTTTTACAGCTAAAGAAGGGTAGGTGGGTAGGGTAAATAAAAACACTCATGGTGAACGGTGTCTAATTTTTTTTTTTTTAAGAAATATTGCAGATAAATAGTAAAGGTTCTATTTGAACCATTACCATTTGAGTTCTGATTCGACATTAAAAATTAACCTTTAACCAAATTATAATGGAAGGGTATTTGGAATTTCATAATTTCCCCTTTTTGGCAGTGTTAAGTAGGGAGGGCTCATTCTGTTCATCATTCTTCATTTGAGAAGTCTTTTACAATAAACCAAAGCCTTATTACTCAGAATGAAAATGAATTAAGTGCATCTGTGTTCCAAGACTCTATGGCTGACATTGGTCCCTGTCCCAAAAGTACTCCAGAGCCAAGGAAGCTGAAAGCAGAGTGCAATGGTTAGGCCTGTGGTCTCTGGAATCAGACTGCCCAGGTGTGAATCCTGCTTTGTCCACTTACGGGCTGTGTTCTTAGGCAAGTCACTTCCTATCTGTGTACCTCAACTTCCTCTTTGTAAAATGGGGACAATGTCACGAATTTTGTAAAGTTTTCAAGAGGATTTAAAAAGACAGTGCAGAAGATCCCAAGCTGCTCCACAGCCCAGAGGGCCGAGACAGAGCACTAAATAGCTGCAGCCACTCACCTGGGGCTCCGGCAGAGGGAGGGCGGACTGGACTGGAACGCTGTGGGGACACCCAGGATTTGGAGGGTGCTCAGAGTTTGTGCTGAGCCGTGGCCACAAAGGATGGTGGCCAGCTTGCTCCTTCCCGGTTACCCAGAGTGGCAGCCAAGCTTGCTCCTTCGAGGAGCTGTGGCAGCCCCTCCCTCGGAGATTCCCAGGTGAGGCAAAGAAATGCAAATTGAGGCTCATTAACAACCAGCATTGGCCCCACCCTCAGGAAATCCTCTTACACTATAAACACCTAAGGGAGTTTCTCATTCAACTGAGATCCTAAGGCTTTTCAAGTAACTGAGGCTAATAGCCTCCAGGCAAAAAGCTAGAGCATAAATGAATTTTTCCTGAGCTTGCAAATCTACCCAGGAAAGTGAGACTTGACAGTAGTGTTTAAGGAGGGCCCTCCACACTCATCCAAACCCCATAGAGGGAGCCACAAATAGCAGAACACCAACACTCACAGGGAAAATTTGGCAGGCTCCAAAATCCACTGAGATAGCCAAAATGGTGAAACAAAGAAACAGATCCCAAATGAAAGAACAAGAGAACTCTACTGAAGATGAGATCAATGAAATGCAGTTAAGCAAATTATCAGAGGTAGAGTTCAGAGCCATGATCTTGAGGAAACTAAACAGCATGAGTAAGGACATCAACACCATGAGTAAAGATATAGAAACACTGAAAACCAACCAAGTGGAAATGAAGAATGACATAGCAGAAATAAAGAACACATTGGAAGGACTGACCAGCAGAGTAGAGGAAGCAGAGGACCCGATCAGTGAATTAGAAGACAGAGTAGAAAAAATCAATCAATCAGAAAACCAAAAGGAAAAAACAATTAAAAAATAGGAAGATAGCTTAAGAGAACTGTGAGATGACTGGAAACGTAATAACATTCGCATCATAAGAGTCCCTGAAGAAGAAGAAAATGAACAAGGGTTAGAGAATATATTTGAAGAAATAGTGACAGAAAACTTTCCTAACCTGGTGAAGGAAGAAGGCATTCAAGTTCAAGAAGCACAGAGAGCTCCAAGTAAGAAGAACCCAAACAGGCCCACACCAAGACACATAATAATTAAAATGCCAAAACTTAAAGACAAAGAGAGAATCCTAAAGGCAGCAAGAGATAAGCAACAGGTTACCTACAAAGGAACCCTTATAAGGCTATTAACTGACTTCTCAACAGAAATACTACAGGCCAGAAGGGAATGGCATGAAGTAATCAAGGTCATGAAAAACAAGGATCTGAATCCCAGACTACTCTATCCAGCAAGGCTATCATTCAAAATAAAAGGTCAAATAAAGAGCTTCCCAGACAAAAAAAGGCTAAGGGAATATATTAGCACCAAACCAGCACTGCAAGAAATGTTAAAAGGACTGCTGTAATTAGTAGAAGAAATAGGAAGCAAAATATAACCACACTGAACAAAAATGGCAATAAATAAGTACATATCAATAATCACCTTAAATGTAAATGGATTGAATGCTCCAATAAAAAGACACAGAGTAGCTGACTGGATAAGAAAGCATGATTCACATATATGTTGTTTACAAGAGACCCACCTCACAACAAAAGACTCACATAGGTTGAAAGTAAAGGGATGGAAAAAAATCTTCCAAGCAAATGGAAAGGAAAAAAAAGCTGGGGTAACAATACTCATATCTGATAAATTAGATTTCAAATTGAAGACCATAACTAGAGACAAAGAAGGCCACTACATAATATTGAAAGGGTCTAACCAACAGGAAGATATAACCTTGGTAAACATATATGCACCCAGTATAGGAGCACCAAAATATATTTAAAATCTTCTGGAGGACTTCAAAGGAGAAATCGACAGCAATACAATCATAGCAGGGGACTTCAACACCCCACTGACATCACTGGATAGATCATCTAGACAAAAAATTAACAAGGAAACAGAAATTCTAAATGAAGCACTAGATCAAATGGATTTAATAGATATATACAGAGAATTACACCCCAAAACTGCAGAATTCACATTCTTCTCAAGTGCACATGGGACATTCTCAAAGATAAACCACATGATAGGACACAAACAAAGTCTCTACAAGTTCAAGAAGATTGAAATCATATCAAGCATCTTCTCAGATCACAACAGCATGAAACTAGAAATCAATTGCAACAAGAACATGCAAAGACATTTGAATACATGGAGGCTAAATAGCATGTTAATGAACAATGAATGGGTTACCATGGAGATCAAGGAAGAAATTAAAAACTTCCTGGAAACTAATGAAAATGAACACACAACAACACAAAATCTATGGGATGCAGCGAAAGCAGTTCTGAGAGGGAAGTTCATAGCACTACAGGCCTACCTCAAAAAAGAAGAAAAATTTCTAATTGACTACCTAACCTCACAACTTAAAGAACTAGAAAGCAAACAAAAAGAAAACCCCAGAGCAAGTAGAAGGAAGGAAATAGTAAAGATCAGAGCAGAAATAAACGACATGGAGACCAAAAAAACAATCCAAAGGATCAATGAAACAAACAGCTAGTTTTTTGAAAAGATAAACAAGATTGATGGACCCTTAGCTAGACTCACCAAGAAACAAAGAGAGAGAACCCAAATACACAAAATCAGAAATGAAAGAGGAGAAGTAACAACTGACACCACAGAAATACAAAGGATCGTTAACAAATACTATGAACATTTATATGGCAACAAATTCGACAATCTAAGTGAAATGGACACATTTCTAGAAACACATAGTCTCCCAAAACTGAACCAGGAAGAGATAGAAAACTTGAACAGGCCAATAACAACGAAAGAAATTGAAGATGTAATCAAGACCCTCCCAGCAAACAAAAGCCCAGGCCCTGACAGCTTCACAGGGGAGTTTTACCGAACATTCAAAGAAGAACTAACACCCACTCTCCTCAAACTATTCCAAAAAATTCAAGAAGAAGGAAGACTTCCAAACTCCTTTTATGAAGCCAGCATAATTCTAATTCCAAAACCAGAAAAAGACACTACAAAGAAAGAAAACTATAGGCCAATATCCCTGATGAACATAGATGCCAAAACCCTTAACAAAATACTAGCAAATCGGATCCAGCAATACATCAAAAAAATTATTCACCATGACCAAGTGGGATTCATCCCAGGGATGCAAGGCTGGTACAATATTCACAAATCAATAAATGTGATACACCACATAAACAAAATGAAAGATAAAAACCACATGATCATATCAATAGATGCTGAAAAAGCATTTGACAAAATCCAGCACCCATTTCTGATAAAAATGCTCAGCAATTTGGTAATAGAGGGATCATATCTCAACATTATAAAGGCCATATATGAAAGACCTACAACCAACATCATACTCAATGGACAAAAACTAAAAGCATTTCCCTTAAGAACAGGAACAAGACAAGGATGCCCACTCTCACCACTCTTATTTAACATAGTACTGGAATTCTTAGCCACAGCAATCAGACATGAAGAAAAAATAAAAGGGATCCAAATTGGAAAGGAGGAAGTGAAACTGTCATTATTCGCAGATGACATGATATTATACATAGAAAACCCTAAAGACTCCATCAAAAATCTACTAGACTTAAAAAATGAATTTGGCAAAGTAGCAGGATACAAAATTAACGTCAAGAAATTGATGGCATTCTTATACACCAATGATGAACTCACAGAAAGAGAAACTAAAAACACAAATCCCATTTACCATCGCGGCAAAAAAATTAAGATACCTAGGAATAAACTTAACCAAAGAAGTAAAGGACCTATTTGCAGAAAACTACAAAACGTTGAAAAAAGAAATAGAGGAAGATATAAAAAAGTGGAAGTACATACCTTGTTCATGGATTGGAAGAATTAAGATCATTAAAATGTCCATACTACCCAAAGCAATCTATAGATTTAATACAATCCCCATCAAAATACCAATGACATATTTCACAGAACAAGAACAAATGCTTCAGAAGTTCATATGGAACCAAAAAAGACCCCAAATAGCTACAGCAATCTTGAAAAAGAAGGACAAAGTAGGCGGGATCACAATACCAGACATCAGGTTATACTACAAAGCTACTGTAATCAAAACAGCCTGGTACTGGCACAAGAACAGGCACATAGATCAATGGAATAGAACAGAGAACCCAGAAATTGACCCAAAACATTATGCTCAATTAATATTCGACAAAGGTAGCAAGAGCATACAATGGAGTAAAGACAGCCTCTTTAATAAATGGTGCTGGGAAAATTGGACAGCTACATGCAAAAAAATGAAACTAGACCATCATCTTACACCATACACAAGAATAAACTCAAAATGGATAAAAGACTTAAATGTGACTCATGAATCCATAAAAATCCTAGAAGAAAATGTAGGCAACAAAATTTCAGACATCATATGCAGCAGAATTTTCACTGATATATCACCTAAGGCAACAGAAACAAAGGAAAAAATGAACACATGGGACTACATCAAACTCAAAAGCTTCTGCACAGCAGAAGAAACAACCATCAAAGTGGAAAGGCAACCCACTGTATGGGAGAGCATAATTGCCAATGATATATCAGATAAGGGATTAATTTCCAAAATATATAGAATGCTCATACAACTCAACAAAAGGAAGACAAAGAACCCAATTAAAAAATGGGCAGAGGAACTAAATAGATACCTCTCCAAACAGGACATACAAATGGCCAAGAGACATATGAAGAAATGCTCAACATCACTAATCATCAGAGAGATGCAAATTAAAACAACTATGAGGTATCACCTCACATCTGTCAGAATAGCCACCATCAACAAAGCATCAAACAACAAGTGTTGGCGGGGGTGTGGAGAAAAGGGGACTCTAGTACACTGCTGGTGGGAATGCAGACTGGTGCAGCCACTATGGAAAACACTATGGTGTTACCTCAAAAAATTAAAAATTGAATTACTATTTTACCCAGTGATCCCACTCCTAGGAATATACCCTAAGAAGCCTGAAACACCAATCAGAAAGAATATATGTAACCCCATGTTCATAGCAGCGCTATTTACAATAGCTAAGATCTGGAAACAGCCCAAGTGTCCATCAGTAGACGAATGGATAAAAAAGCTGTGGTACATATACACAATGGAGTACTATGCAGCTGTAAGAAAGAAAGATCTCTTATCCTTTGAGATGACATGGGAGGACCTGGAAACTATTATCCTAAGCGAAACAAGCCAAGCAGAGAAAGACAAATATCATATGATCTCACTTATTTCTGGAATATAATGAACATAACAGTGTGAGGAACAGGGTAGTCCCAGAGACGTGGAAGTAGGGTACAGACTGACAATTGCCAGAAGAGGGGGTGGGGGAGGGTTGCGATGAACCACAGAACTTGTACACATGTACTCATAACCAATGGACATGGACAACAAAACTGGGGACGGGGCAGGGAGGGAGGGGGAGGAGGGTGTCAATGGGGGAAAAGGGAGAAACATCTGTAACAAAAATAAATTAATAAAAAAAAAAGAATAAATAAATAAATAAATAAATAAATAAATAAATAAATAAAAAGATGGTGCAGCCCTGGCAGGTTTAGCTCAGCGGTTAGAGCGTCGGCCCGCGGACCAGAGAGACCCCGGTTCGGTTCCCGCTAAGAGCATGTACCTCGGTTGCAGTTTGTCCCCAGCCCCGGTTGGGGTGGTGTGGGGGGCGACCAGTGGGTGTGTCTCTCTCACATCGAAGTTTCTCTCTCTCTCTCCACCCCCCTCTCCCTCCTGCTCTATCTGAGGATAAATTCAAAATAAAAAATAAAATAAATAAAAAGACAGTGCACACAAAATCCTTAGAACTAGGGAAGGTAGAATAAGCACTCAGGAAATATTAGCTTTTATGGTCATTAAGAACTGAGTTTGTTTTAGAACCATTTTCATGACACTTGAATTATTTCCAAGTCTCGTTACAAAAGACAGTACATTTATCATTTTCAAATTTCCTTCTACAACTGGGCATGATGATAAATAAATTAATTAGCCTTATATTTTAATTCTCGCTTGGTAATTTCTTCTTTCCTTTTATATAACATTATTTCCTTACATCTCAAACTATGAACAGAAAAATAGATCAAATTATCTTGAAAAGAGTCACAGAGGAAAATATTAAGGTACAAGCTTGTCCTGAATTTTCTATTATTCTGAATGTGGGGAAAGAGGACCATTCCTATGTCTTGTGTATGTTTATACTTTCAGAAAAATATAAATAATAAAATATAATCTTGATATATCAGCTATTTGACCTTTCGATGCATACTTTTACTTTGTGTCTTTAATGTTGGTACTCATTTTTTCCAAGTACAACTCCTGAAATCTAGAAAAAAATACCCTGAAAACAATAATAATATGATAACAAAGTCTTTAGTTCTCTTTCCGTTGTATTTCAGATCTTCAAGGATTCCACGTGTTGCCTCAGACAGTTGACTGGTCATCTTTTCCTCCCCAACAATACCTCTTGATTCTTGGGTTCAAAAACAAAGAAGACGGGAAATTTTTGGAAAAAGTATCAAGTAGGAAACTGCCAACATTTACAGGTAAATCACCTGGACTTATTATCTTTCAATATAATTATAAGGCAGGAGTTGTACCTTATTCAAGCCTTATTCATCAAAAGGCCTAGTATATAATAGGACCTGGGAGCCCAGAAATATTTGCTGGGTTTTAATTAACTCCTTCCAATCTTCTCTGTGTGTTAGTTAACAATACCTGGAATTCTGGTTCCAGGAAAGCTTCCCCCAAGACCAAACACAATCCTAGAGTGCCTACCTTCCCCACTCAACCATCTCACCCACCCACACTATCATCAATATGTATTCATAGGGCACTCAAAAAATACAAGTTTTATCATCATCAATTAGCAAATGTGGAAAACAGTTATACACAGAACTACATAATTGTTCTGTTGAAATGAAATGAAAAATACAGCCAGTGACCATCTTAAATCACTTTAATTACCTGCTATTGTATTAATATCTGTTCCACTCTTTTCTTATGTAGTTAACCAAGAGCTTAGCTCTCCTGAAGAGTATTATAATTAAATGGTGTTCAGTAATTCTAGTTGAAACTTTCAATAAAATCAAGAAATATTCACAGGGAGTTGAAGTCTCAAACTTGTGGATAAATTCATGACCAAGTTGAATTTATTCCTTCAGCTCCACACACATAATTAAGAATTTGTGTTTTGCCTGGCACTGTACCCTCTGAGGCTTATCTCAACTTCGAGCTACATTCAGAGTCAATGGAATCTGCACACTTGAATAATACCTGGAAGAAACAAGACAAGAATCAGACACATTTATGACAAAATTTCTTCACAACTCAGGAAAAACATACTCAGCAGAGAGAGGTGCATTGTTACGGGCTGCCTCTTAGATCTCTCAGTCAGGACCACAACAAAATGAATAAATGATGGTCTCTGAAAGGCAACATCTCCTCGCCTTTCTCCTCACAGAGCTTTCATTGTCATGCATGTGGTCTAGGGACAGGACCAGCTTCTACACTAAAGATTTCATATCTATTAACATTGAGATACCTGTTTATAGCTTGCTAAAGAAAGCATTTTGAAATGGAAGTCTGGAGAAATGGTATAAAAGTTTACTGTTACAATTTTTAGAACATAAAACTCCCTTCAGTCCGCTTACGAGAGAAGATACAGTGAGACAGATGGAGACAATGGGGAAACGAATCTTGCCAATATTGGATTTTATTAGAAGCACCCAATTGAATGTAGGTATATGAGATTTTTCTATTTGTCCAATGTACGATATTAAATAATTCTAGAATTATGGAAAGCTTACAGTGCAAATATTGCAAGTATTAAGGATTTTAGAAACTTTCACAGTAAATCTCATTTACAAAACCAACCTAAATTTAGCTAATGATTTTATTCCTTTTATATTTAAAAATAGTTTACAATACTATGCTTTGCAATTTCAAGCATTTATTAGGTAGTGCCTGCTTAAAGAGTCTTTTCTTGCGCCTTCCTGATATCTGCTTTAAGGCTGCAGTGAATTTCTCTTTTCAACTCAATAACAAATTTTAGCGAACACAATATTTTCCCTAATTCATATATTGGGCTATTGCATATAACCATCTTGTTACCTACACAAGAATTCAGCTAGCACCACCACACCACACTAATACACTCAGGGCTACTCAATATTGCCAATTGCTCTCTGTATACCCTTAATGTAAATTATATAATCCCTTTCTCTGATGCAAGCAAAATATGCCCTTTGTACTTTTCAGTCTTAAAAAGTCCAAAATAAGACCTGAATTACGCTGTGCTATTTTATAAAATATGAACTATAAAGGGAACATGTCATTAACTGCCATAAGGCTGCAGATTCCTCCTTTTTAAATTTTATTTTATTTAATTAATTTATTTTTGTTACAGATGTTTGTCTTTTTTCCCCCATTGACACCCTCCTCCCATTCCAGCCCCCCACCCAGCATTGTTGTCTATGTCCATTGGTTATGCTTATACGCATAAGTTCTTTGGTTTATCTCTTCCCTCCCCCCACTACCTCCCTCTCCTTTGAGGTTGCTCAGTCTGAATCCTACTGCTTTGTCCCTGGGCTCCTTTTTAATATAGTAGTCCTCCCCCTCCATCCACAGTTTACCTAAGGTCAACCGCGATCAGAAAATATTAAATGGAACATTCCAGAAATAATTCATAGGTTTTAAATTGCACACGGTTCTGAGAACCTCACTTCCTCTCATCATATAGGCATTGTATCATCTCACATCATTACAAGGAGGGTGAGTACAGTGCTATAAGATATTTTGAGAGAGACACATTCACATAATTTTTATTACCATATATTGCTATAATTGTTCTATTTTATTATTGGTTATTGTTATTAATCTCTTACTGTGCCAAATTCATGAATTAAACTTTATTATAGGTATGTATGGGGGGGGACAGTTTATATGGGATTCAATACTATCCATGCGGTTTCAGGCATCCACTGGGGTTCTTGGAACTTACCTTCCTGAGGATAAAGGGGGACTACTGGATTTTTCAAAAGGCCTGTAAGCTGGCAATTTTAAAGAATTTTCCTGTTGTGAATTTTGTATTACATTGTTGATTTGATGTTCTTACCTAACAAGGGGAGCCAAAGGGGTCATCACATACAGCGACTTAACATCTATTCAGCAGTTTATCTACTCAATAACATTATTCAGCATTTTTAAAAAGCTATAAAATCTCTAATATATGTGCATGATTTGTAATTCTATGCATTACAATACAAAATCACAGTTTTACTGATTTTCCTAGCTCCCCTGACTGTGTTACACCCAATTACCTTCCCTCTATTTCTGTTAATAAGAACTTCATCTCTGTCTTAGTCATCTCGGCTGTCATAACAAAATACCACAGCCTGGGTGGCTTAAACGACAGAAATTTATTGTCTCACAGTTCTGGAGACTAGAAATCCGAGACCAGGTGCCAGCGTGGTCAGGTTCTGATGAAGGCCCTCTTCCTGGTTGGCAGGTGGCTACTCTTTTGCTGTCCTCACACGGCAGAGGGCAAGCCCTCTGATATATCTTCTCATAAGAGCCATACTCCCATCATAAGGGCCCCCAACCCCGTGCCCTCATCTATTACCTCCCCAAAGCCCCATCTCCAAATACCATCACACTGGGGGATATGGCTTCAACATATGAATTTTGGGTGGACACAAACATTCAGTGCATAGCACTCTCACTGGCTCCACTACGAATGTG
Source organism: Tadarida brasiliensis (assembly GCA_030848825.1). Lineage (NCBI taxonomy): Eukaryota > Metazoa > Chordata > Mammalia > Chiroptera > Molossidae > Tadarida > Tadarida brasiliensis. The sequence goes on along the minus strand of CM061260.1, from coordinate 38,356,012 downwards.
TGTCCTGTTCTCCAATTCACCCTCTATCACAATCTCCTCCAGACACACACACACACACACACACACACAAACTTACCAACCTCTCCATCTAATTAGAGACCCACACACATCATCACTGTCATCATCAGGCCCTTGCAAGCAGTGACAGTTTTGCTAGCAAGAACCATCACCAGGTAGCACGATCTCACCTCATCCACACATGGTCAGCTGGTAGAGCCAGTGTGCTGGATGTTGTGGAGGCAAGTTGTGTGTGCCCTGGCTTTTTGGAGAGATACCTGCCATACCTTGTTACTTGACAGGAAAATGACCACATCATCTGTTTCCAACTCAGATCTCACAGTGCGTTGTGAATGCCGGTGGGGTCTATCTAAGCATTAGGCGCTTTTTACATGTTCTTGACTCACTTTCTTCTCACCTTTAAAAGGACATTCTAGCTACTTGGAAATTTATATATGCATATGTCTGTAATGGAAATTTTAAAACCATACAGTAGTTAAGATTCTCAGCATCTAATTAATAACTCAATCTATTAAAAAATGAATCAGCACCATTTTGCTAGCTGCAAGGAATTTTTGCTTTCCTATGTTTGCTTCTAAGGAAAATAATAGTTTTGAAAGATTGTCTCAAAGGGTTTTAATAGAATTGAAATGATTGATCCCAAAGGTACCCTGGGACCACAAGTATATCCAAATATCTGTCTCTGGGTTTCTTATTAAATGGCCAGCCACAGCTTCATAAAGCAGGACTGAATAACACTGGCTGCAAAGGTAACCCAGCTTAATGGAGCAAGTAGTGAGCTGGTGAATAGAAATTATTCCTACACGGTATCATTAACTGTGACTCAAGCAGCCCTCAGCAGTGTTTTTAAGATCCCCTGAGGTCTGTTTTCTTCTTGTCAGATATCAAACACCATCCACTCAAATGCTTAGGCATCACATTGTCCTCATTAGCCATTACCTTAGTTTGTGAGACCTGTACACGAAGACTTTAGTCCAAAGCTGAGCTCTGGCTGTGTAACCCTGGGGCAAGTCAATCTCTGAGCTGCTTTTTCTCATACTTACAGGCCCACCTCACAGAGTTGTTGTGAGACCAAAAGTACATAATCCATGTTGAAGCACTTTGTAAAGTATTATGAATTTTAGAAATTTTAACTACTTGTATTGGTTTTCGTTTGCTTCAAAAAAAAAAAAGGACCATATTATACACCTTTCTTTTTCTTTATACAAACTGTGGACTTTGAAATGACATATTCTTCTAAAATGAAGATTGTGCAAGTGGCCTGTGTATTTAATTTTTTTCTTACATCATTGATGTGCTCATTGTCACAAAGTTGAGGGACCTTTGTGCTCTGTGTCATAAAGGCGGGGTTAGCTCTCATCTCCAGCCACGGGGGCAGATCTATCCCCACAGTAGGGCTTCCCAGGGAACATGAATTTGCACGTCTTGCCATGGAGTGGTAGCATAGTTGATGAAGAAGACAAAGGACGATCTGGTATGAGGGAGGTTTCTATGTCTCAGGCAAGGATTCTCCTTACATTCTGACATGAGTTTTCATTTCTTTGTAGATTCCTTTGCTAGGCACACAACACATGGCCAAACAAGAATGATTCTGGTGGTTTAAGAGATAGATAGCATCTAAAATATTGTACCGCCTGCCTATCTGGTGGCTTTTCATCCCAATGAGCATCAACCCCATCCAACCAGGAACCCTGCTTTAACGGCGGTGTTCCTTCTCTGGGTCTTTGTCCTAATTATTTCACATGCTATCAGATGCCCCTGTGCTTTTTCATTCATTAACTTTATTGGCTGCTATCCGTTTCAAACCTTATGTACTGTGCTTCCTGGGCTAAATGTTAGAGTCAAAATAATAAAATATCTTGCATGAAGCCTCCTTCACAGGCTAACTTGCCAAAAAGTGACTTAACTAACCATGATTTTAATACCTCATTAATTTTACTTTTAATTTCCTCCGAGTGAAGCATAAAAAATGTTTACATATGCACATTTGAAATGAACAATAATGTGTGTTACTTACCCTTCTTTTTTGGCAATTCATGTTTCTATATGTTGAGTCAAATGGAAATATATTCCAAATACTTGGGCCGTGCTTTTCAGCACTATTTCATATAGTGCCACATATTTGCCAAATGTTAACCATACCTGCTATTACATGTAGGCAATTCTAACTGCAGGCTACATTCGGACTTGCTATCTACCTAAGCTTCATTGTACCTGTGTGAGGTTTTCGCTTCAATCATCACCACTTTATAACTCTCTCTCCAGCAGCTAAGGAGCCCTTTGGTCACTCCTGAAGTCTCACTGGGAAGGCCACTTCTTGTTAGATTTAGCTCTTGCTAGCATTAGATGTTTAAGGTGATTCCTTCATTTTGCATCATTTCCTTTATTTTCTTAAAGCAACAGCATTAAAACATTCCTACCGGCATTATATTAATTTGTATTTCTTTTTCACTTTGTATCTCAAAGACCCCTATCTTGTATAGGTAAAATATGCATCTGTAGTTTCCTGATAACCAAAACTGCATTTGTCTTGGGACCCTGGTGGGGTGTGAGGGGGGTGGAGGGGCTGGATCAACTATGCTCCCTTCCTAGTGTTTTATTGGTATGGAGCACATCCTATTTTGTTATGCACTGAACCATCAAGCTAACAAAACCCCATTGCCTTCCACTATTTTTATTTCCCTAATGTTTTGGGAAATTGCACCGATGGACTGTTCCCAAGCTTTGAGTTGAGTCACTGCACCACTTCCCTACAACTAGCCCTGGTGTTTATTGTTTTTTTAAAAGACAAAGAAAGAAACTTTCTGCAGAAAGAAAACAGTTTCTCCTGCAACTTGCTTTCCTCTACTTGGCAGAATCCACTGTTTAGCTACACATTTAAACTAAACGGGCAGGCTAGCTATTTTGTCAGGTCAGAGAAGGGACCCCAAATCCATAATTGGCAATCATTGCTCCTATGGGTTTATAGATTTTTAGATAAGTGATTCATCTGAAAGAAGAAATTAGCAGGGATAAAGGGGCATTCGTTGAACTGGTATTAGGGAGAAATATAACAAATACAATGTGGTAGTGCTCAACCTTCCTTTATTAACAAGATTCTAGAAAAGTGCCAACTTCTAGAGGTTGTTTGTCAATTAAAATTTGAGTATGACATTTCAGAAAGTGCTGCTTTCTAAATTCAAGCTGAAATTCAGATGCTCTTTAGTAATGCTAGTTTCTAATAGTTTTTCTCTTTGGAAGATATATTTTAAGAAAAAAATTATGCCTGCCTTCTCTAATTTGGGGGGGGGGGGGTGGGGTGGGATCTGTTTTATAAGTATCCACAAACTAAAATAGTTCTTACTCAGAGACTAAGCTTTAAGGTAGTGCTCTGTTCTTCAACTTCTGCTTAAGATATTTGAATATTTGTGGGAAGGGCATACCTAGCTACAATCCAGAGAGAGAGAGAGAGAGACACATCATGAGATTATGATTCACTGAGTAAGGCCCGCGACTCGGCCTAATTAACAAACAAGCCTAGAGAGTCTGGTGCAGGTGGGCCAGGGGAACCCTGCCATAAGGGACGATGGCCCTCCAGCTGTCCTCTTCTGAGCACCAGGATGAGCAATGCAATTGCCAATCGAAATTCTCTTGTGACCCAATTTCTCATCACCTTCCACACAGTAGAAACTCAAGGATTTTCTTTTCATCCTTACAGGTCCCTTTATGTCATACTTTTTCTAAATAAAAATGTAGGGATTTTATTATAAACTTTGCCTCTCTTATCTTGCATTACACTTTGTATTCAACGTTTTAGAGAAGGTGACGTCTCCTCTTTCATGGCTGGCAATAGCAAACACACGTGTGGGCCACCTTATTATAAATGTGCCCCCTTTTGAGAAAGCCCCAAATAACAATAGATTCACGGGGGTTGGTGGTCCTTACGAACGCCAACAATAGTCTATCTACTTCGCGATGGATCATGTCAGCTTCTGGGATGGCCCTAGGAGTCAGCATTAAGTGCCATATCACCACTGGCAAGGTGGCGCACAGGCTCCATTTCAGTCCCCATGTCTCCCCTCAGCACAACTCCCTTATGCAGGGCCACCTGCAGACCAGTCCTGCAGCGTGTTCCCTTCTATATACGTTCATCTATTTGAAGGAAGGGTACAGGTAAATTCTCTAAAATGATAGAAGGAAACAGTTGTTTGTACTAGATAGCATTGCTTCAAAGGATGTAAATATATCATAACACACCCTAACTTCAATCCCCAGAGAAAGCTCTATTTCTGTGGTTTGTTCTAAAACATTTCCTTTCACTGGGAGCCTAGGGGAGTTTCCCTGTGTGCTCAGGCGCCATGGAGAAGTTGCAATATGCCAGCCTCCTCAGCCAGCTACAGAGAGTAAAGGAGCAGTCCCAGGTGATCAATCAAGCAATGGCGGAGCTAGCAACCATCCCCTATCTAGGGGACATCAGTCAAGAGGAGGTGGAATTGGTAAGTGTGTGTTTTTCTTTGTGTAAGGCTTTCACGGGCCCTGAGTCAACAGAAAACGTGGCATGGTCTGAAAGAAATTTGTCATAACAAATGTGGTCCGAGGGCAAACTCCCCAATCCTCGTGAAGCATTCTGATGAAGAAACTGGGAGATGTAGGAAGGTAAGTGTGTCTTCATTTGATCTGTTCAGATTGACCAGCTTCCCTTTTTAATACCAAGAGTTGTGTGATGTGAAAAAAACGTGGAAAAGGACTGATTATTTGTATTGTGTGTCAGGCTTTTTATTTTAAGCAAAGTCAAGTTTTAATAAATTGCTTCTTAAACTCCAAGATATGTCAACATACGATTCTCTTCTATGGAAAACTGAGAGTAAAAAAGAGTAAGTGCTGTATAGAAAACCACCCCCTCAAAATAGTCTTGAGAGTTTTCTTATTCACTTCTAGTGCCTCATTATGTTGGCAGTGCCAACACACACACACACACACACACACACACACACACACACACACATTTAGATAGCACGGTTATTTCATTGGAGCGGAAAATGTAGTTAATCAGATGGCTGTGTTTTTAAACTGAATTGACCAGTTAACTCAGAAAACACAGAGCAGAGACAGTCAAAAACTACTTGGAGAAATAGCTCGAACAATCTTCAAACAAATTTGTTTATTATAACCATAATTATTATTAGAAATGATAGCACCTAGTTTGAAAAACAATTAGTAAACAGTGTGCTGGCCATTCGAGGAAAGGTAAGCCGTGCTCTACATGGAGATCCTAATGTTTGATAGGGAAGGGTTCTTTACGTTGAGGCTTTAATTGAAAGCAGCTAAAACGAATTACAGACCTGAACTGAATCCATATAGCAAGGATGGGAACAGCCCAAACTGATCAGCTGTAATTTTCTATAACTAAAGGAATCCTCCCTCTCTGAGTTTTTAAAGTTATAACAAATCGCCCTGGCTGGTTTGGCTCAGCAGTTAGAGCATTGGCCCACAGACCAATGAGATCTGGGTTCGATTCCAGCCAAGGGCACGTACCACGGTAGCGGTTCATCCTTGGTCCTGGTCGGGGTCACATGGGAGGCAACCAGTTGATATATCTCTCTCTTGCATCGATGTTTCCCTCTCTCTCTCTCTCACTCTCTCTCTCTCTCCCTCTCTCCCTCCCTCCTACTCTGTCTAAAGATAGAAAAATATCCTCGGGTGAGGATTAAAAAAGAAGTTATAACAAATCAATCAAGAAATGAACAGCCAACATTTATAATGTTCATTTGAACCTGTAAGAGTGTATCAAATAAATATTGATATTCAAAGTAAGCGTGTAAAATGGTCTGACTAACCAAATAATAAAACTATGCTTTCTAAAGAGTGAAACTAGAGGGAGAGAGGGAGAAGGCTATTAATCAAGGATTTACTAAATCAAAACTAGCAGTCCTACTTTCAAAGCCTTTGCAGTTGTGTGCGGCCGAGCGCCTTCCAGAGGCTGGTTTATCTTCCCATCCTCCAGCATCAGGAGTGCAGTGGGTATGGAGCTTCAGAGTGCATATTATAGCCCATTTTAGATGATTAATGTTCCTCGGAGACAAGAGGAAGCAAAGAAAATGTTAATTTAAGAAGCTGGCACAGTGTTGATCCCGTCTTTCTGAAAAGCACTTGCAAGATTTAAGTGAAAAATACAAGGGAGTTTTCTGCACTGAGATCTTCTTAACCACACAGCTGTAGCTTCTTTTTCCTGGAAATACTTACATTTCAAAATATATACAAAGAGTGCCAAATGAGCACGATTGACATCCCTTATGAACATGTGAGTGAAATATGCCACTATCTCAAACCTTGGAAAATAAGATTTCATGGGTTATTTTTAAAATTTACATATGTGCTAGAAAAAAAAACAACATTTTAATGTAAATGTAAATGCGTGTATATGTGGAGCCCCAATATGTAAAAGTCACGTATCTTGCAAGATATCATCACTGTAAATAATAGATTTTAATTTTCAACCTTGGAGCATGGGTTAACCCAGACAATAAACGCTGGCAATACCTTTTAGGGGCTCTATAAACAGTGACTGCTCAGGAGAAGGGTTCTGAGTGACTCCTCGCTGCCCTCCTGCTACAACTCTGCAATCCCCAAAGCTCCGAAAGATCATCTAAGGGCTCTCACTGTTTGGAGCCACAGTGAACTGAACTGGCATTTGTTCTTTTTCAGAGAACTTTCTTTTCAGCTTTGACTGTCACATGGCTTCGTGTGGCTTCACTGCCTTGCAGCTCTGTGCCCAGCATGTGCACAGGGCTGTTTCACACTGGAATATGGCAGTTTTGGGCAAAGGGTGGAATTTTGAAAACTTGTCTTTGAATGGAACCTAAAAAGAATTGTTGGTTATTTTGATGTTTTAGAGAAGAAAAGAACAGTCAAAGGACTTGAGTGAGCTAGAGCCTTTAAGAGGCGATAAAAACAGCCCAGTTTATGAATTGTCCTCTGGTGAGCTTTTGCATGATGCCTAAAATTATGATCTATCAGCCTCAGGAGAAAATACTAAAACGCGTGCATGTACCACACGCCATTTCCTGAGAGAATGAACTGCGGCCTTCATTCTTTACAACCCCAATCTGTTTTTACAAAACATCAACACTCCCTGCATTACAACCTATACGTTTTCTACAAATTTCCAAGAAGAACCTTTTCATTGTTTCGGTATTTTACGCCTGCAATAATGCTCAGTAATGACTGAAGCAAAGAGGAGGTAGCGTGTTCATCGTCGGGAAGATGAGTAATAAAATCATCAGCGAACAAATGATTTTTTAATTAGGTTTTAATCTGTGTATTTAGAGAAGTTATTTCTGTGTGAATTGCACACTGATAGTTTTTATCTTGGTGCCACAGCTGCAGTCACTAATGGCAGATGCGACGGACAGCCTTGAAGGCAGAAGGGACGCCAGAGAGCGTGTGTGGAATACCATCCAAAAGGTAAAACCTTCCGCGGAAGGGAAAAGGTATATTATTCTCAAAGAAAGCGTGCATTTTGGGTCAAGTCTGTTTAGAAGATAAAAGGAAAGTCCTCCAGGTTGCTTTATTATTTGTTGTTGTTTGTTTTTTTTGTTTTTTTTTAAATAAATGCAGCTCTCTCTCTCTCTCTGCAAGTGTGACCAAAATCAAATAGGATTTTTTTAACCTGTTCCCTCAGGCCTGCTTCTTTCCCTGCAGACTGTAGTCATGTGCTTTTATGGGTCTTCTTTTCATGTGCATTTTCATATTCTATTCTTATTCATTGCTTCTTCATTATTAGTTAGTATTGTTTCTTAAAAAGCCCTTCCATCAGTGTTTTAGTCCATTTCCCAACTCTTTCCTCCATTTTTTGTCACTTAAAAAAAAAAAGTTACGTTGCACAGAACAACAGAGAAACTGGCACATCGATGTTTTGTGGGAGGAATAACATGCCAGTGGTTAGAGGCAAGAACGTCCCTTCGTTGGCTGCTAGTGTTTAAATAAAGCGACCACCAGGATGTACCTGGCCCTGGTGTTCAGGAGACTTGTGTGATACCACCGGGCCCTATGACAACATAGGCGTGAGTAACATTGAGTCACAAGTCCAGCTAAAGATAACAAATTCTGAGCAATCTACTCCCCGCTCAGTCTTTTCCAATCACTGTAGGAACCCACCAATGAACTGATGTCAGGAGATGTGAGAGGCGAAAACCAAAGAAGCCCTCCCTTTGAGAGGTGGCCATCTGCCCTGCGGGAGCTGGTGCATCCGAGGACATGAGTGTCTTCTGAAATCACTCAGAGGCCCTGTGATAAATGTATAGGACAGAAATCAACTGAACTCAGCAAATATGTATTGACTATTTACTACTCCGGAGAGCACGGCAGGTGTTAAAGACTTTGTGCTGAGCAAGACAGACAGCCCCTGCCTGTATGGGCCTTACCATCAAGGAAGGAAAACAGTTATGAAAGAGTTACTTACAAGTGTAATGAATATTATAGTGAAAGGGGGATGTTCAATGATCTATAGAAACAAATAGGGGGATATAATTTGGTCTGGGAGGTCAAAAGAGCCAAAGTGATATTTATACAACATTTAAAGTCTGTGTAGTCATTATCAGGTAAAAGGGGAGATTTCTAAACAAAGGAAACGGTTTGTACTAAGAAAGCATGGCACATTCAAAAACTGACAGAGGCGCAAGGAACGTACTTCAAAATGAAGCACAGAGGCAGAAGTCAACTCACAGAAGGACTTCTAAATTATGTGAAGACATCATTTGTGTGTTTGAGACATGTCCAGGATGTAGTGTGAGAATAGAGGGGCTACAGAAATGTGGGGAGGTCAGTTATCGGGTGACATGATCTACAGAGGAGGATGCAGAGATGGAGCAAAGCAGACCGACGTAAGGAATATTCAGGAGGCCGAACCAACAGGTCTTGTAGTTCACTGGTTGCCCATGGGAATTCAGACAACAGAAAGAAATGAGAATGGTGCCCACACATTTGGCTTGAACCACTGGCCAGGGGACACAGAGAGGTTCTCTGGTGCCATTTACTCAGGAAGGAAACACTGTTGGAAGAGCAGCTTTTGGCAGAGAAGCTAAACTACTTCAGAACCCAGTTGGGAGACAGATTTTTTTAAAGGAAATTTAATATAAAGAATGGTTAACTAGGTATGAAATTGTTAGCTAACTGAAAAAGCAAAGGAGAACAATACTTTATCACAAAGGAAGCATTTAAAGGAAGCATCTACCACCCATTGGTGCTGGGAAATCAAAGAGAAGATGTTAGAATTACTGAGACAGAAGCCTGGGGAAGGGACCCTGCTGGGCCAACACTCAGACCTCCCACTAGGAGGTGCTGCTTAGTATCTCTGAGCTTGGAGGGGGAGTCCTGAAGGGCTGAGACCCCGACTTCTGAGGAGGGGACACTAACCCATTGGTGCTGATGTAGAGGGGAGAGGCAGTGGAAATGGAGGTAATTCTGCAACCTTTGGAAAAACTACATTCAACTGATACTATAGAAAGGAACCTGTTTCTAGAGGAAAGAAGCTTTGCTGAAGAGATAGATGCTCACAGGAACCCCAAGTAGACAGAAAGTGAGCAGCAAGTGGACAAGAAGCAGCAAGCCCTTCCTTTCTCCTTTGGCTTTGCAGTGTGTCCCTCTATTGCCTTATTGACAGAGACTAAGAGCTGGCAAAATAGAAGGAGAGTTTGCAGAGTTCCAGCCCCAGCATCAAAGAACTAACTATAGAAGGGTGGGTTTGGAGTTGAGAGAGTATAGAAAATAACTGACACAAAAGTACGCTGACCTTACAGTGCTGGCAAGATATCCAAGAGGAAGACAAAAGCCGGGGTTCTGGATAAAAGACTGAATAGAGATAGAAAGTTCTTAGTCATTGCCACAGTGCTGTTAACTGCAGTCGTCTGAGTGGGTGACATGGCTGGGAAAGAGCACAGAATGAGAAGACAGGCTTTAGGAGCACATTTCAGTCTCAAGGGGAGAACCCTACAAATGAGACTAAGGAGAAATGTCAAGAGGGATTGGAGCTGGGGTAAAGCGAATCCAATTCTGATGAGAGTCAAGCGATATAATCAAAGATTTCTGCTGGCTACAGAGGTAATTGTTTAGAACAAATGTCAGCAAACTCCAGCCCGCAGGTCAAAATTGGCCAACCTCCTATTTTGGTAAATCAATTCTATCGCACACATCGATGCAATTCATTTACGCATCATCTATGTCACCTTGGTCAAGCTCAGTAGTCACCACAAAGACTGTATAGCTAACAAAGCCTAAAATCTGTACTACCTGTCCCTGTACCGAAAAAGTTTACTATGGCTTGGTTTTAAGCATTGCCCTTCACAGAAATATTTGCTTTTGTACAGTAATGTAATAGTATTTATGTTTTTACAGCATATCAATAACATTTGTACAGTGATATTTGTATTTACAAATCTAAGTGACAGTAGAACAATCCAAATATGAAATTAGAATGACCAGCCAAAAAGGTGAAAAACATTGACACTTATCTGTTCCTGTCTGCATCTTGTAAACAATCACCAATTCCACCTCATTTTCAGCTAGTTTTTTGATACTTACATTCACAGAAGCACTGAGCCTGTGGCTTCCCACTTTGCACCTATTTTAGTCCTTTATTGCTGTGTTACAAATCACCCCAAATATATAGTGGTTTAGCAACAATTTGCTACTTTCTTGTGGTTCCATAGATTTACCAGACTCAGCCAGGTGGTTCCTGCTCAGTGTCTCCAATGCAGTTCAATCACATGGGGTCATTTGAAAGCTAAAATGGCCTGGACTCCAGAATGGCTCACTCCCATGCTCACAGTTGACATCAGTCAGCTGAGACAGTTGACTGGAGTGCCTTAAGGTGGCCTCTCCATGTGACTTAGGCTGGGTTCCAAGAGGAAGTATTTCAGGACAAAGAAAATAGAAACCACCAATCAGACCTCTTAAAGGCTAGGCCCAGAACTGACAGAGCAACTTTCACCGTATCTATTGGTCAAAGCAGTCACAGGCAAGCCCAGGTTCACAGGGTTGGAGGAATAGATTTCACTTCTCTATGGAGGATAGCTACGCTCTGTGAGAGAATGAAATGATAGTGTCTGTCTTGGAGACAAGGTCCAGCAGCAAAGCCATGACTCTGGGCTGGAAAACTTGCAAGCGCGCAGGCATCAAGAGGATAGTCAAGTCAAAGCCACTGAGACCGGAAGGCTACAGAGCCACTCCACCCAACCACTGGGTGTCTAGAAAGACTCACTGGTGAGCAGCCAGTCTTTCCAAATTAAAAGCCCTGGTAATGATCCTCGCTTTCTAATGGAGGCTCCTGAGAGGTCCTTAGGAAGATGTGAACGTGAAGGAACAGGGTGCCAAATTTTCCCCCAGGGCTTTTAATTTGGTTAATGTGACTCTACAAAGGATGATCCTATCACTTTCAGACAATTCCGGTAGCAAGTAAGTAATTTCCTTTTATTGCTACAGAGTTAATTTGCGTGCGCAGAAAAAAAAATAATTAAAAAAAAAACTAATTGTACAAGCTACACTGTGTTCTGAGCCCACTAGAAGTTGATATCAGCATCACCACCTCTGAGATCTGTTATCTGTAATAAAACAGCTGTTGCACCTAATGAAAACACTTGAAATTTTCATCGGAAGCAGCAGAATTATAGCAGCACCTCCTAGTTCCACATAGTTATGGGGTACCGTCAGAACCCCCATTGCCTAACACAGCTTTCAGAGCTCCACTTTGCTATCAGTCCAGAAAAAAACCTATGAAGATGAAATCTGATCCCTGAGCACTGACCTGTCTACGATTTGTTTTCTTTGAGCTTTCACTAAGAATCCAGAAAGAGAAAGTGTGAGACAATTATTTTGTCTTAATTCACTAGAACCAAAATACATTCTTTATAGTTTTTAGGATATTGGCTTTTGTTTTGGGTTGGCTTTACAGAGTACTGTGTTCTTTCTGGTAATTAACTCAAGAAAGATATATATATATTGGTTTAGCTGTGCAGATACAAAAATAAGCAGGTTATGTCAAAAAAAAAGGTAAATTTTCTTGTATTGACAAGTCCCATGCTATGGCAGAACTCCTTAATTAAGATTGTCACACTTTGTCCAGTCAGTGTGGCTCAGTGGTTGAGCATTGACCCATATACCAAGAGGTCACCGGTTCAATTCCTGGTCAGGACACATGTCTGGGTTGTGGGCCTGATCCCCAGTGGGGGGCATGCAGGAGGCAGCCAATCAATGTTCTCTCTCATCGATGTTTCTATCTCTCCCTCTCACTTCCTCTCTCTCTAAAAAATCAATAAAGTAAAAAACAGATTGTCATACTTTGCTTCATTTTAGTCTATAACAAAAACACCCTGAGAAAACACTCTTTTGAATATCTCACAGGTCCTGTTAACACCGCTCATTCATGCATTCATCCAACATTTACCTGGCACAATAGCCCTCTGGGTCAGACTATTACAAGCAGTGCCCTCGTGATGTTTGCCCTCTACTAGAGAAAAGTAGGCAATACACCACCTAAAAAATCTGTGCTGTGTTATAAGTAATCAATACTATGAGTGGAGGAGGCAGGAAAAGAAAAAGGGAAGTGACAGATGATTGCAATGGCAACAGAATAGTCAGGGCAGGATTCACCAAGGTGACATTTGAAGAAACATCTGAAAGAAATGCACACATTGCAAATATCTGGTGAAAAGCTTTCCAAGTAAAGGAAACAGCAAATGCGAAACCCAGAGGCTGGGCATGCCTGGTATGTACAAGGCAAGGAAGTCGGGGTGACCAGAGTAGAATGAAAAAGAGTAACAAGAAATAAAACTAGAAAGCAGAGGACATAATGTTTTGTCAAAAAAGAAAACAATCTAAGCGACTGAGTTGAAAATAGATTGAAGGGGGCAAGGGCAAAGTCAGGGAGACTAGTTATAGGTTATTACAGTGATTCAGGGGAGGGATATGGTGGCTTGAACAAGGTTGGATGGCTTGAACCTTGAACTCATGCCTATTCCATCTCACCAGAGATTCAGTTAAGAGAAACATTTGAGCAACACTCTGCCATAATGGAGAAGAAAGGTACTTGCTCCTCACTTACAAAGTCTAAATTTCACACTAAGAAGATCAGAATTTAATCTGGTATAACAAAGTTTTTTTTTTTTCTTATTCTGATATGCCCCTGGATCACTGATGTGAGACTAAATGAGAGAAATGAAACTGTTATTCTAAAAGTAATGAGAGAAATACTCCAGCATATACTCATGGCCCTGTGAATGTTCATGAAAAGTAATGCTACTTTTACATTTCATCAGCTATTTTAATATAACGTAGTACATCATAATCTTCAATGACTCCAACTAGCGCAGTATAGGTGAATGTCTTTAAATCATCCATATGAACTTATTTAAAATTATTTAGCTTTTTATGTTCCTTTTTAATCTCAGAATCTTAACTTATAAATCATACTTGTCATACAGAAATGACATTCATTGATATACTAATTTGGTCTTTTAGGATGAAAAGGGGAGGAAATTGTATGTCACTTAGCAACTCTGTTCTGTTCGAGGCTGATGTCGGCAAAGCAAGCAGGGGAGAACACGAATCTGGGAGATGGGCCAGGGGCAGTTGGTTGCAGAGGGAGAGGGAAAAGCAAATTGGAACATTATATTTACTTTCCACATCAGCATTCAAACCTGACATCCTTCCAGAAACCCTTCTGAGAGAGACTGCACACGCGGCACTGTCCTTCACGGCCAGTCATTTGGGCTGACTGATATGTGCTTAGGGCATGCAGTTGTGTCTCTCTGAAAGTACTGCTGTCTTTTCAAAGATTCAGCAGCCGTACCACTCATTTGCAAAGTCGTTTTTTCAGCAATCAAGTTTTTTCTGTGTGTCTTGTTCTTTAAAGAGTCTCTGCAGATTTATTACAATTTGATTATGAATCTTCTCAGCTTCTGGTTATGGGCTTCCGCATTAGCATATCCCCAAATTCCTTTACAGGGTGTGCTCCAAGCAGTTCTGTCCATGGCGACATGCAGATCGACAGCAACCTAAGTGTTGCTATTGCTGACCATGCTGGGGGCAGGGACGGGGGAAAGGTCTGAGGACTAGGAGGGAGGCAAGGCCCAAGGGGATGAAGAGGCCAGGCGCAGGAAAAAGATCACTGAGATTCCTGGGATAAGTGAGTCTATGCCAGTCGGTGTCCAGGCCAGCAGCTGTAGTGAAGGGGTCCCCGCCTAGGCCCAGACAAACCTCCTACTGTGGTCACAGGCTGAGCCCTGGGGCAGTCGGACCCGAGGGGAAGACCTCATCCTCAAATGTTACCCACGCAAAGCCCAGTCTAGCCTGGGAAGTGCAAAAAGGCAAATGCCTTGGTTCTGGCCGTCTCCCCCAGCCACTGTGACATCCCCCAAATCTAAGTGTCCCATTGCAATTATTTAAACCAAACAGCATCTTTCTCTTCTGACTTAAAGGAAGAAGTATGTGGTTAATGTGTTGAACATTTTCAACAACTCTGATTGCTAACCACTCACTTTCCACCTGTACTTGGCCGTTCCTCCAAAATTTAGAATACCTCCGTTTTACACTTTGTGGGCTGAAAGTATCTTCTAAAACTTTGATGATTTGGCAGAAAATTTCTGCAGCAGAAGTGTTTCTTTCTTTTTTTTTTTTTTAATTTTTTTCCTTTATTGATTTTAGAGAGAGAGGAAGGGAGAGGGAGAGAGAGATAGAAACATCGATGAGAGAGAACATCAATTGGCCGCCTCCTGCATGCCCCCCACTGGGGATCGGGCCCACAACCTGGGCATGTGTCCTGACTGGGAATCGAACCGGCGACCTCTGGGTGCATGGGTCGATGCTCAACCACTGAGCCACACTGGCCGGACCAGAAGTGTTTCTGTGCAGGAGTTGGAATCCTAGCATGACCTTCATCTAGGAAACATGTGTCCAAAGTTTTACCATTTTTAACCAGGACTTTTTCAAGGGGCAGACAGAGCTAATTGCCACTATGTTCTTGTACTTAAAATACTGTAGCTCAACAAGTTATCAAACTATGTTAGTCTTTTTTTTTTAATATGTTTTTATTGATATTTTTAGAGAGAGAGGAAGTGAGAGAGAGATAGAAACATCGACGTGAGAGATACATTGATTGGCTGCCTCCTGCACACCTCCTACTGAGGATCCGAGCCCACAACCCAGTCATGTGCCCTGACCGGGAATCAAACCGGGACCTTTCAGTCCATGGGATGATGCTCAATCCACTGAGCCACACCAGCCAGGCCAAACTATGTTAGTCTTTGAAGCTTGCTTTTGAGTAGCTATCACAATTTAAACAAGGTATAGAAAAACGTATCTCAGATAAATAAGTTAATAATGTAATGACGACAAATATCAGTGATTACTATTGATCTTTTAGTATGTGACAAGCATTCAACAAGTTATTATTTCAGTGATTGTAATAACCCGATGAGGGAGAGGTCATTACTTCTCCATTGAAAAATGAAGAGAAGGACCTTTTTAGAATTAACAAGAGAATCAAGCCCAAATTTGTATTGACAGGGTTTGGTTTTGAATCAGATTATTTGGGTCCAAGGCTCTGTTCTTAATCATTAGCTAGAATGCTTAGGTTCAACCAAATGGAGCTACTAAAGGTCAATGGCACAAAGGATGTTGCCTGCCCCTAGCTCAGACTCTAAGACAACCAAGGAGACCACTTGAGTCTGCTCTTGGGCAGTGAGTGGGATACAAGCACCAGAGGCTATTGCAGGCATCCTCTGTCTGTCTCTAGATCACAGCTTACTGGCCCAGCCAAGGACTTACCCAGACTGCTTTGCAACAGCTTCCTGACCAAATCTGAACCTTGGCACACACATCTCCCTGGACCATGCTGCCCTTACTGTCCTCCCCCATCATCCCGCCCTTTGTAGACATATCAAGTTTAGGTTGGCTTTTATACCTCACCAGTTTCACTCTTCCTGCAACATCAGAACTTGAAGAAAACAGCTCGCACGTATAATTGCTCCTGTAGTGTCCCTCTGAGGGTCACTCTCTGATGGGTTATCTGAATTAGCATTCCAAAAGGCACCAGGGTCTCAATGACAACCAATTTGAGAAGTACGCATTGCCATAACCCCTCCAAGCTTTGCCCTCACATCACAGAGCCCTGGAGACTGGGATTGGACAGCACATTGTTTACCTCCTGTACTTCCTGTGATCTCTCCCTATCCCACTAAGAAGATAATACAGGGAGGCAACAAACACAGATGAAAATGCTCATGTTACTCCAAGCCTATTGGTGTTCTTATCTTTGTAAATGCTTTTCAAAATGCATCTTTTAGACGTTCAGTGAAATATTCTGTGTGAAGTAGAAGAGCATATATCTCAAGCTGAAGAGTAAGTTTGCAGTTCATTCTAAAAGTTACTGTCTTTAAAATACCAAAAGTCTTCTTTGCTTGGAGGCCCAGCATTTTATTGCATGTATTTTGTACATTAAGTTTTGCAATCTTTTATAATTCTGGAGAATAACAGAGTAACAGTTTATACCACTTGGTAGCTAAATGAACCATAGGACATCTTCCATTCTGTGCTGAAAGTGGGATTAATATAGAGTTCAAAGCAATTGACTTGTGGCTCATTCAGTCATTTATAGTGTACTCATTATACCTTTCATCTTTTGGAGAAGGGCAAAAATGAAAGTGCCTTTGCATGCAGCCCTAAAGAAAGGTATGAGTCATTTGTTTGCCTGATTCTGATTTTCTTTTTATTTATTTATTTATTTATTTATTTATTTATTTATTTATTTATTTATTTATAGAGAGAGCATAAGGGAGGGAGAGATAGAAACATCAATGTGAGAAAGAAACATTGATCCTCTGCCTCCTGCACGCCCCCTACTGGGAATTAAGCCTGAAACCCGGGCATGTATCCTGACTGGGAATCGAACCAGGACCTCTCAGTCCATGGGACGATGTTCCATCCACTGAGCCACACCAGCCAGGTGATTATGACTTTCTTAAAATGGTGCATGTAGGAGAGGAGACAAGAGTGTAATCTAAAACACTACAAATGCCGTAAGCACAAACACACCCATTTCTCTTAGCATCATCAAAACTGTGTAAACCTTGTGTGTATTTGCTAAAAAGGCTTTGTCCTGGTGAAGGACTATAGAGAGGAGCATGAGATGGTTGGTGAAAGGTGACCGTGGACCTATGTTAGAGAGATCCCACCCTGCAGATTAAATGACTGAATTAAAAGGAATTTGAGAGACTTTTAACTTCCCAAGATCTCTTAACTGGAGAGAAGACCCCTTCAGCTTCACAATAATTCACTTCATCATATTGTTAAAGATATTTAGAAAAAACTGGAAAAATGAATTCAAGAAATAAAAGTACATCTTCCTGAGGTATGGGGATCAAAAATAATTTTTTAAAAAGCAATGAAAGAGGATTTCTGCTTCTGGGAATATGGAGTAAACATGCTTTTCTGATTCTTCCCATTAAGTACAACTAAAAACTCTGAACAGTATATGGAAAACAAATACAAGACTCTGAAAGGTAGAATGCAAAATGCAGACAACCTAGGGACATGGGCACCTGAGGAATGACACAGTGGTAAGGATAAGTTAATTGGTTTTTAGGTTTTTATTTTTTTTGCCTCATACATTCTGCACTTGTTGCTGAAGAAGCTGGTATCCCGGAAATACTAACATGTGCAAACCAAAAGAAGCACCCCAAAAAGCCTTCTCTCTCTAGCCAAGGGACAAGGAAAAGGGTGGCCTAGCAAGACAGAAAACTCTTAGACAATAATCACTCTACTCCAGCCAAACACCGCAGAAAAAACTGGTCATCCAACCCATGTCAGCAAAGGCCAAGTGAGGAGTGAGACTTCTACCCTCGCTAGGCTATAACAAGGTGTCCCAACCTTCCCACCGTAACAGGGTGGTGTCAGAGAAGACCAAATAAGGAGCCTGGACTTCCAACCCCACTGAGTGGGAAGGTTCCCCCTTCCCCTTTCCCTCTGCTGGTGTAGTATCAGAGAAGACCTAGTAGGTCAGGATTTTCAGCACCCACCTCTCATGAACCTCCTACCTCAGTCTGATGTCCATGGAGGCTACATGGAGATCAGTGATGAGGTTCTCCTACCCCTCCCAGCTACGGAGGTATCAGTGGAAACCTAATGAAGATCTTGAATGCTCATCCCCAGCCAGAAAGAATGAGGAGCCCCTTCCTCAGGTGACAATGGAGGCTGACTGGGGAACCTGAATTCTATCTCTACCTGGCAGTAATGAGGCAGTGCCACTCCCATCCTGGTCACAGCAGTGTTGGAAAGATCCAGCTAAACCAGAAGGTCTAAATAAGATCCAGTGTATCATAACATAATACTCAAAATGTCCAGAATTCAACCCAGCATCACTCATCATACCAAGAATCAGGAAAATCTCAAACTGAGTGAAGAAAGATAATCAATAGATGCTAACACAGAGATGTTAGCGCTATTGGAACTATCTGACAAAGATTTTAAAGCAACCATCATAAAAATGTTTTAGTGAGCAATTGCAATTTACATAACCCTTAAAGCAAATGAAAAAATCGAGTTCTCAGCAAAGAAATAGAAGCTATATAAGAGCTAAATAGGAATTTTAGAACTGAAAAATACCATAACCAAAATTAAGAAGCTCACTGGAGGGGCTCGAGGGCAGAATGAAGGGGACAGAGGAAAGAATCAGTGAATTAACAGTAGGACGATAGATATTACCCAATCTGAACACCACCCATGGACCCTAATAAAGGCATGTGCCCCTCTCTGTCTGTCTCTCAGCTTGTACCCTGCCTTGACCTCCTGGGTAGCCCCTCAAGGCATGCCATGTACTTCCTCCAGGACCTACGAGTAATAAATTTCCCTGTTTCAATTTTTCTTGTGGTCTTTTTTTGAACTGCAGGTCATCGTCCAGCACTGTGTTCTCCTTACCAAATGTTAACAAAGACATAACAGTCTTCCACTCTTTTTCTGCCTTTTGAGGTTTAACTGATCATTTTATATGATTTTATTTTCTCTCCTTTTTAGCATTGTCAGTTATACTTCTTTTTTACTCTTTTTAGTGGTTACCTCAAAGTTTGCAATACACTTTTAAACTAATCCCTGTCCACTTACAAATAACTCTATATACCTACACAGGTAGTGTGAGTTACCTTATAATAACAAAATAATCTTAATTCCTTTTTCCAGTTCCTTTCATCATTGTCATTCATTTTAGTTATATATATAATAATATGATATGTCCATAAGCAGCATACATAATCAAATACATTGTTGCCCATTCACCAAGCTCAGCCATAAAACACACCTTAACAAATTTAAAATAATAGGAATCATACAATTTAAAACCATAATGAGATAAGTCACTACACACCTATCAAAATAGCTAGCATAAAAAAATAGTGGCAACACTAAATGCTGGTGAGGATGCAGAGAAATTGGATCATTCATACATTGCTGGTATGAATGGAAAATGGTACAACCACCATGGAAAACAATATGATAGTTTCTTAAAAACACACACACAATTGAATACTAAGGGAAGGCCACTTTCCTTGTCTTGAGAACACTCCAGCAGTCCTATGGTGCACCCAGCATCCATTGGCCAGTCATGTGGGTGAACTTCTCTAGAAGCCTTCAGATAATTGGCGTCCAGGCGATATCGTTCTTATCTTCACTGCAACCTCATGAGATACTGAGCCAGATCCGACTAACTAAACCATTTCCAAATTCCTAACACTCAGAAATTGTAAAAATAAATGTTTATTGTTGCTTAAGCTACTAAAACAAACAAAAAACTAAATGTGCAACTATCATAAGACCTAGCATTTATACTCCTGGGCATTTCTCCCAGAGAAATAAAGTCTTATGTTCACACAAAGACCTATACACAAATTTTTATGCCAACTTTTATATAGCCAAGAATGGGAAGTAACAGATATCCTTCAAAGAGTCGATAGTTGAACTGTAGTATACGAATACCATGGAGTACAGCTAAGCGATGAAAAGGAACAAACTGTTGAAACATGCAACAACCCGAGCAAATCTCCAGAGAAGCATGGAGTTATACAGTACATGATCTCATTTCTATAACCTTCTTGAAATGACAGTATAGAAATGGGTGACAGATTAGTGGTTGCTAGGGGTTAAAGGGGGGTGGGGGACAGGAGGGAAATGGGTGTAGCCATAAAAGGGTAATACAAGAGACCTTCCTGGTGATGGAACTGTCTTGTGTCTTGAGTGTATCAATGGCAATATCCTGGCTGTGGTATTCTAATACCATTTTGCAAAATGTTACCATTGAGGCTAACTACATAAAGAGTAGAAAGATTCTTCCTCTACTACTTCTTACTGATGCATGGGAATCTAAAATTATGTCAAAATTGAAAGTTAAAAAATATATTCAAACCTTCAAATAATTCATGCCATTAAATGTGGAAAAATAAAATTTTGAACAGCCATGATACATGTTTTTATGGACAGAGTCAAAACAAGGTTTTGTAATGTCCTTTAACTCTAACCTAAACATAAGAAGAAGTGCTATCATTATGGGCATTTTCAATTAAGAGCTGGTAATACAATTTAGCAAGAAGTTTTTTGCACATTTTGTAACATTTCAGCAGTAGGTGCCTCGGATTTTACGTTGTTCTTTCATGACAACAACACTGAATAACATACCAAATTCTCTAAATAAAATAAAGAGAAATATGGGGCTTGTTTGTCTGTTTGAATGGTAGCCAAAAGCTAAAGAAAAATGCTATATTATGAATAGCAGAAACAACTCTGTTTCAGAAACTAACTTTGCTTTGGAAATTAATTTCAAGCCTGTTTGAAAACAATTGTCATTCTAATTAGAATTAAAATTCAAACCATTTGGATGATAAATATTTAAAAGCATTTGGTCTGGAAACTAAACTGGAACAGAGCAGAGAAACTCGTGTTATCAAAGCCACTGCGGTGGAGTGGAATGTCGTCCACACTGCCGATCGCAGGAAACACATTTTCATTCTGCAACCACCACTGCAGTCATAGAAACCTGATATTTATTCCCGAAGAATCCGATTCTTATTCCGTCTACCTTTTTTCTTCTTCAGAGACATCTTTAAAAGTTCTACCAAGAAGAGAAAAAGCTTTTGAGGACCCAATTCCTGAGGGGTGGACATGTACAAACAAACCCCTGTAAACATACCTAATACTCTCTCCTTGATCCAGACTAGATGAAATCCAAGAGGAAATCCCAAACTAAGCCTAGTGTCTTTCTTCTCAGTGTGACCTACCCGAACTTCTGTGTTTGAGATCAGCTTCCTCTCGCTGCTGTTACTGAAAAGAAACCACCCGGTTCCCGAGGTGGACACTTAGCCTGTGCAGGGTGCAGTAAGCGGGTAGCAAGCATCAGACAGCGAGAAGAATGAATTCTAGAAAGCATCAATCACATTTGAGGGCAAAATTAGAACTTAATTGAGCTTCCTTTTATTTTATGGCTTAGCAGTGATACTAATAATAGTTTGCTGGGGCTGCTGTAACTAAGTACCACGCATTGAGTGGCTTGAACAACACACATTTATTGTCTCGGTTCTGGAGGCTGGAAATCTCAGATCCAAGAGTCATCAGCTTCTGAGGGCCATGTGGAATCCGTTCCCTGCCTCTCCCATAGCTTCCGGCGGTTTACTGCTGAAATCTTGATCATACTTTGACCTGTAGGAGCAGCACCCTGATCTCTGCTTTCATTTTCACACGGCGTTTACCCTGTGTGCGTGTCCATGTCCAAAATACCCTTTTCAATGAGGACAGAAGCATTTTGAATTAGTGCCCATACTAATGACCACATTTTTAACTTGATTACCTCCATAAAGACCCCATTTGGAAACACTAGGAGTTAAGACATCAACATATGAATTTGGGGAAAATAAGATTCAACTCATCACAGTAATGTTTGATGTTAAATGACTTTAAAAGGAAAAAGGCCACCCAGATCTTTACAGTGACTCTCCTTCCCATCTGCCTCACTGGAATGACACCCCTCTAATAGGCTGTGTTGTCCCTTCGTGTTATCATCTCTCACCAGCTTTGTTCATGTTGAGCTTCTTGTCATTTCTTTCCTTAGCTTGCCCCATTTCTAACTCTCTGTTGCCCTGAAATTCAGTTTCTTGTTCAGCAATGCCCTTGGTGTCATGGCCAGCCTTCACACAGTAGTCAAAGTTGCTTTCACTCTTGGCTCATATGTCTTCAATTACCAAATGAAAATAAGTGGGATCTATGAACAAATGAAGCTCACAGCAATCCTCCTTCACAAGAGAGCTTCAAGGGCACAGAGAGTCACCTGACCCCAGGACATCCCCACACCTTCCACCCACATATAAGACTGTGTTGAGTATATAAGATAGAAACCCATTTTGCGGTAAAAGATTAATGGAGAAAATATTCAAGTACCTTTTAGCATGCCTATACCAAAAGTCTATTTTACAGGATTTTTGTGAGGATTTAATGGCTTAATGTTTGTGCAAAGCTCTTCATAAATGGCTAAACCCTCCACAAAGATTATGATAGTAGTACATTGTGTCGTGCCTGGAGATTTCACAGTAGGTTCTCTCACAACCTTGCGTGTATGGATGGCTTTTCCTCTGCCTGGAATGTGTTTCTTACCCTGGCAAAGGCCCGGCTGCTGTAACCTCCCAGGCACCTCCACCTTCCTGCAGGTAGACTTCACTGTTCCGACACCTTTGCTAACAGAGCTTTTTGTACATAATTCTTATATAAACAGTTATGTATTGCTGTAATAATTTGTCATTAACTGCCTCTCCTACGTGAATATGAGTTCTTCACAAACAAACATCTTGATACTTTTTCTTATCACCCTGGTACAATGCCAAACACATATTACACAGTCAGTAAATATTTACATGAAAGGATGACTGGACTCCCTTTGAAATCTGGGCTGACTAGAAATTTTCCTATAGTATTGGTCTCCTTAGTCCCCTCCACATTTCTTCCTAATTGATACTGTTTTTGTACTCTTAGAATTCAGAGACTGCCTCTGTTCTCAGGCTGCCTTCTCTTTTAGAGTCTCATAGTCACCTCTGTTCTGAGCTCTTTGAATCTACAGTAAATCGTGACTGCCAGACTTTTGTGTGTAAGGATTGAAAGGTCCTGTGAAACTAGTTGATAACCCTTACTTTTTGATGTGGAATATAATATATCATATGATAGCTGAGAACCTGCTCTCCTATTGAGACCTTTAGTCCCCCTCATTTGGTCAGCTGTCCATATCTCTGAAATGCCAAGTCAGCATGGGCCTATCGATACACAAGAAAGTGGTATCTGCTCATTTTGCAAATGGGAAAATTAGACCCAGAATGACTAAATAGACTATCGGATAGAGTTAAGCGTGTAGATTCTGTACCCAGAAGAAAGTATAATAAGGCCTCTGCTCCAAAAACCGGCTCATTTCCTTCAATACATGCTTACATATTTCTTTGTGTTTTATTTCCCTAAGGGCTTTGTAGAAATTTCTATCACTTGCAATCTGTTCGCCTTAGTTATATGAATCTATTTTCTCTTCAACCAGCATTTTTCTTTCCTTGACTTAAAAAAAGAAAATAAAGAACCAGCTTTAGTAAAAACATGTTACAGCTCTCCGACACTTCAGTAAGTACAGCAGCTAAAATTGAGTTACTTTACTGCATATTGGGTCATTCAGCTAATGGTATACTCTAAGAGAATAAGCTCTGATTTGAAAAGATGTGAGGGCTCCTCTTAAGACTAGACTAACTGATCTATGAATACACGTCATGGAGTTTTTTGGTTTGGAGTGTTGATGAAAATTTTCCAAGCTAACCCTCTCCTCACCAGAGGTTGGTGAAAACTGAAGTTCAGAAAGGCCAAGTGACTTCTGTGAGGGTCACAGATCAGGGTGACAAGCCAGGCTAAGAGCAGAACTCAACACTCATACTTCTTATTCAGTGCCCTTTCGACCTCTGGCTGGTTCAAGTATGGAGATCACACCTTGTTAGTCCTTGCCTCGAGAGTCTCAAAGCTAAGCATTGCTAATAGAGTGACGGTGTATGAAAGCAGTGATAATTAAACTTGTAAGAGAAAAGAAAGCCTTCTGATATTCTCCATACCAGGCATCACTTTGAGGGAGGAAAAACACATTGGTTTCTGAATGTCTTCAGCTCTATGATCAGAGAGAAGGATAAATGAGGGTCTACTATATCCTAGGTGCTGGGAATAGTGGACAACATGAACCTAGTTCTTGACTTATGGAGATTAAAATTCAGATGGGAAGACATATTATATAAACCATTATAAACAAATAAGTTTAAAAATTACAGTATGCAAAGAGATGAATGGGTTTCTGTGGAAATAGGTTACTGAGAGACCCAATATGGTCTGGACTATCCAGAAGGACTTCCCTGAGGCACTGGTGTTGAACCTGAAATCAAAGGATGTGTAAGAGTTCTGATGGGAGTGTTCCATCAGGGCATAGCCTTAGGAGGACCAAGGGTACAGAGAACTCTGCACAGCTGTGCTCAAATGACTGAGAGATGTACCACACGGCTGAGACAGATGGAGTGACACAAATGAACCAGATCACCCAGAGCCGTGTAAGCCATGTTTAGAGTGTGGGAGTCTACTTGAGTGTTTTAAGCAAAGGAATAATGTGATCAGGATTACATTTTTAAAACATTGGTCCAGTATCATTAGGAGAGTGGGTTGAAATGTCAGCATGTAGACAACCGGGTAGGAAGTGAACACAGGCCAGGTGAGACAGGCACGCAGTTTGCACCCTTGGCCTCCCAGCTTAAACAGTCATACTCTCTCTTCCAACGACCCATCTTGTGTTTCTTTTTTGTCTGTAATGTCTGGAATGGAAGACAATACAGTTAGTCAATCCTGCTCTTAATAAACACAATTTTTAAAAAAATAAAAGACAGCAGCCACTTAATGGATAGTTTAAAACAATTATTTTCTGAATCATTGAAGAAAGCTTTTTTGTTGCATTGGCATTGTAATTTTAAATTGTATTTGAGCTCATTGCAAACGTTCTAATTGCAAAGAGCTTTGATTTAAATGATAAATTATCAGTGCAGATAACATAAGTGAGTCATCATCAACTCAACTATTGAAATAACAGTAAAGTTCCACCAATTATGTTTGTTTTGATTGTGTTCTATGTTAATTTTTTACTTACGATTTTGGTGTAAGTTGGATATAGTATAAATATATGGAATACATAAAATAATGCTTTGACTTCATGACAAAATCCAAAAATATTCTGTCAAATTATTTTGATGATTGCTGCAATGATCAGACATCATAAACCATAATGGGCCTTTGGAGAAATTTATTTGAAGTAATTTTAAGTTTTCAAAAAGAATTGTTTTCATATTAATAAGTTATTTTATGTTCTTAGAAAAACCAATGGGTAGCTTATATCACCTGGGTAATATAAAACCTAAAAATAACATATAGATGAGTGCTACCATTTATTATTCTCTTTGACAATATGAATTATCTTTTAGAGATTACAGTGAATGATAAATCAAGTGATCTAAAAATAGAACTCGAAATTGGAAACTTGAAGTTGTAAGCCCTTTTTGTCTTAAGCAGATGACATGTGCATGCACCTTGAGCTAACTTGATGACATGGGCTCCTCTGGGAATGACTTTAGGCTAATATAATAAATAGGTCCTGGCAGTCAGGGTTAAGTGTGAATTTGTTATATCTACAGACTTTCATGAGGGCCCAACTCAGAATATATGTAAATTGTTTTATTCTATAGTTCCTTCTGACAAGTCATATAATACATTCAACTGTCATTGAATAATTAGTTTTCTTTGGAGAAACATTCATACTTTATTTTTAAGAATTATTGAATTGGCCCTGGCTGGTTTGGCTCAGCAGTTAGAGTGTCGCCTGTGGACCAATGAGTCTCGGGTTCTATTCTGGTCAAGGGCACGTATCTCGGTTGCGGTTCCTCCCGACCTGCTCAGGTCATGCGGGAGGCAACCGGTTGCTGTGTCTTACTCACATCAATGTTTCTCTCTCTCTCTCTCTCTCTCTCTCTCTATCTATCTATCTATCTATCTATCTATCTGATGATAAATAGAAAAATATCCTCAGGTGAGGAATAAAAAAAAATTATTGATTTATATTCATTATTTAATCTTACTCCCTGGGGTGTGGCATTTTTTTTTAATGTATTTTTTTCAAATTTTCCTTTTGATTTAAAAGAAATAGTTCTTACTAAGACAATGTGGAATATTCACTTTTCTCCCAAGGTGGCCAGGGGCAAACAAATGCTAAGATCTCTGACTTGAGGGAAGTGAATTTGTTTCTTTTATTCCTTTTGATAATAGATCAATATTTCACCATTTACTTCTTTTTGAAATCCTTAGTTTTACCGACCATTAAGACAGCGAGTGATTCTCAGACCCAGTAGGGAGGACTGAGTGGTGAAGCAAACTCCCTCGTGCCTGCCTCATGTTCCTAAAACAAGGAGACCCGAAATGGGAACACAAGGAGCCTTTCGTGTTCAATCATTTCTGTCTCTACCGGTTCTGTCCCCACACGGACCTATATGTGCCATTTCATTTTAAATACATTGCTGTTTTACTACATATGCAAAACCCTGGAAAACAACAACAAATCTTGTTATATCTATGTCTTCTAGGTTGGACGAGTTGAAGACTTTCTCTACCAATTAGAGGATAATTTCTTAAAAACCAAAAAACTGAGAAATGCTCGAAGGCAAAAGACAAAACTGAAGCGGCTTCAAACTGTGCAGCAAAGCTAGTCACCGGAGAGCCGGCACTACCATGAGACGTCGCAGAGAAAGCGACGATGGCATCCCAGCAGCCTGACTGTGACAGCTCATAACTGAGGCCTGTTGCCAGGGGGATGAGGTGGCGCTTCTCTTGGCTCATCTTTAGTGAAGACAGTCTATACTTCATTAATCTCGACTGGCAGCAATAAATATTATCAGCACATTTGACTTGATTCTTGTTCAACTTCATCTTATTTAGTTAATTTAGAAAATAACCATTGCTGCCTCTTTCACGTGCCTTGTTCTTTCGAAATTGACTAAGGTATACCAGGACTACCTAAGTATGCTTATAGTGTATGTGCACACTCACGCACAGTTATCAAGAGTTATTCACTCACCACATACAGATATGGACAGACAATATAAATGCAAATTTTTAAAATCATTAAACTGATAATAGACTTTCTCGATCCTTAGTCATATGTGGTATGGCTGAGGCTATCTGTTAAATTATCTCATTAAAAACGTGAGTCTATTCTCTGGATTCTTTATATTCCCTCCTCTTAAACGACTCAACACAATGCATGTACTTGACAAGGTGGTTAGCCAATAGCCATTACTCAAGACCTCAGCTGACACCAAAAGAGGGTTTGAAGATAGAATAAGAAGGAAGAAGTCAGATACAGAGGAAAATAAATAGGAAACATAATTTTAAAAAGTAGTAGAAAAATAATGAACAGGGTCTGGCATGTATGACTCAGTGGCTGAGTATCGACCCATGCACCAAGAGGTCGCCGGTTCAATTCCCAGTCAGGGTATATGCCCAGGTTGTGAGCCAAAGCCCCAGTGGGGGGCATGCAGGAGACAGCCAGTCGATGTTCTCTCTCATCAATGTTTCTATCTCTCTCTCCCTCTCCCTTCCTCTCTCTCTAAAATCAATAAAGGAAAAAATAATAATAATAATGAACAGGATCTCAGAGTATATTGGTAATAAACAACATGAAAAGTAAAACAGAGAATAAAATACTTGGTGTTGAATGATTCTTTATACAATGAGACGGTAAAAGAATCAATTAATAATTTAGTCTTACTGTACGTTTGATTTGTAAAATCATAATTATGCAAGATATAAATATTTTAAAATCTTGAAATAAAATAGGAGCTTGGTTCCCCTGGGGACAATTTGCTTAATCTTACCTTTATCAAATAGTCTCCTCTTTCCTATCCAGCCCCACCCGGAGAACACCATCACTGCCTCCAGCTTCCCTCAGGTTAGTTATTAATACCCTGGTAGTAAGTTAAAGGCAGTAGAGTTTTTAAAAACTCCTTTTTTTTCTAAACTCACACCAGCATGGCCAGTATGTATGAGAACATACTGGAAAATGACTTATTTCTATGGACACTTGAATCTAGCCAAATGGGGAGCCTAAGGAGAATGGCTAAGCCTGCCGTCTGACCACTGATGCTGTTATCACCTCTGGCCATTGTCCAGGAATTTCCCATTCTTTTTTTTTTTTTTTTTAATCCTAATAATATCTCTAGGAAATGCAGCTTGGCAGCTTTGAATTTTAACTTTAGTGTTAAAATATTATTTTCCAAAAGGATTTCTATGTGCGGTAACCGTTATTTTATTTTTTATTTATCTTAATTGGGTTGGACTCTTATCACTGCCTGTTTGTTTCCTCTGCTATTTTCTGAAAGGTCTGTGGGTATTCAATAGCTGTTCAATCGTTTTACCTTTGTTCTTTGAAAATTAAGGCTCTCTCATTCCACAATATCTAAAGATTATATTTGAAAAGGATACAATTACAATTTTTAGATTATGGCTTCACTCTTTGATCATTTCCCCTGAATCCAATATAAATATCCATTGGTTATTTCGGCTGGGGCTTGGGTAGAGAAAGGAGGGCTGTTCTTATGAGTCTTGGGAAGAAGGATATAAAATGGGAATTCAGAACTCTCAAACTTTTTTTAGAAAAAAATAATCAACATTCATAGCTCTTCCAAAAGGTATCAGATCTTTAGGAATCTTAATAGGTGTAACAGAAATGTCCATAAGAATGAATTTTGCTCGTGGTTTCCACACTAGTGTCAATCAAGTTCCTTAAGAAGCAATAATGCCGCAAAATTTACCGCACCTGGTCTCTTGTTTGTTTTTAAGTTGTCTGCAAAGAAAGATTTACAAAGCAATATGGTATTAGAAAAAAAATCAATACTAGGGAAAGGAAAGTTTACAAAGTACTTTCAGAATGGTTATTTTATTTCAGCTTCACAAGAATTTCATCACGTATGCATTGTCTCCACTTTGCAACTGTGGAAAGAAGGTTGAGAGCTTGCTTGACGCCAAGACTTGGTCCGTCCTCTGCTTATTTGAAATGTGACCCATGGACAAGCAACATGGGCATCACTTGGGAAATGGTGAGAAAAGCAGAATTTTAAGCCTCTCCCCAGATCTACTGAATCAGAATCTGTATTTTTAATGAGATCCCCGGGTGATTTATATGCACATTAAAGTTTGAGAATTGCTTCTTTACCATATTGGAAAATATTTTCCAGTCAGCTTAAAATTAACCTGACTTAGAGACTGATGATTCATTCACTTTTAGATTTTGGTCCAGAAGAATATCTCCAAATATCATTTCCGCAAAGGTTTATGCACACACAAAATTTAAAGTTTGTTAATAATAGGATACCAGCTCTTTTTCTGTCATTTTCTTGAAGATATGTGGTATTTTATTCTATAATATTTTTAAAACACTAAGCGAAACAAAAGAAAGGCATATTGGCTGGCCCCGCTGGTGTGGCTCAGTGGTTGAGCATCGACCCATGCAACAAGAGGTCACAAGTTCGATTGCCAGTCAGGGCACATGCCCAGGTTGTGGGCCTGATCCCCAGTGGGGGGTGTGCAGGAGGTGGCCAATTGATGTTCTCTCTCATCGATGATTCTCTCTCTTTCTCTCCCTCTCCCTTCCTCTCTCTCTAAAAAATAAAACAAATTTAATTTAAAAAAAAAAAGGGCATATTGGCTGAAAAGGAGAAGTGGCATACACTTAATGATAAGAGCGATTCAAACATTATTCGATGTACAGCTAGCCCATGTCCTAATGCTTCTGCAATCTCAGTGTCCCCGGTCTTCCACTACCTCTTGAGTCCTCCCATTGTTGGCGGATGCATCCGGATGGGGCACAGACCTCTGCTGATCTCTAATGCCAGGGGCAACTTGTCTTTCAAAATAACTAAACAGATTCTTCCCAACTGGTCTACATTAGGGAGATAAATTCTGTCTATAAAATGTATATTGAGGGACTGCCACTGGGCTTTCTTCTATAAGAAATAGTTCAAGTTCAGAAGCCCCACCCCCAAAGAAGAAATCCCAAAGGAGGCCACCCAGAACCATGTGAAAATCGTGTGTTCTGATCCATGTCTGCCTTCATGCCCGGCACTGGATCATTCTGTCATTCTTTGCTCATTCTTCAGGGCATTTTGGTGTTTGTTTGTTTGCATGTGTAGGGGTTCAGAATATATCACCCTAAAG
This sequence comes from Tadarida brasiliensis, assembly GCA_030848825.1. Classification (NCBI taxonomy): domain Eukaryota; kingdom Metazoa; phylum Chordata; class Mammalia; order Chiroptera; family Molossidae; genus Tadarida; species Tadarida brasiliensis. The sequence goes on along the minus strand of CM061260.1, from coordinate 38,325,679 downwards.
TATGCCACGTTGGCATATTAATTATTTTGAATTAAAGTTACTTGAGAAACAGCCTAGGCAAGAAGGACACTCTGACCTTTCTTCATTCCTCTTAAAACAGGAAATAAATCTCCCACATGAGAGCTACGCTCTAGGGCTCAGAAGGCTGTATAAACAAACCTTCTTAATTCTTCACAATGTACTACTCTTAGCCCAAACCCCTCTGTCTTTGTCAATTCTGCACAAATTTATTGTTTCTCTGTCTAAAAGGTATAATAGCTTCCTGTTCTGGTCGCTTCTATTTTTTTTTTTTTAATAATTTGTCTTTATTGATTTTAGAGAGAGAGGAAGGGAGAGGGAGAAAGATAGAGACATCAATGAGAGAACATCGATTGCTACATCAAACTAAAAAGCTTCTGCACAGCAAAAGAAACAATCATCAAAATGGAAAGAGAACCCACTATATGGGAGACTATAATTGCCAATGATGCATCAGATAAGGGATTAATTTCCAAAATATATAGAGTGCTCATACAACTCAACAAAAGGAAGACAAAGAACCCAATTAAAAAATGGGCAGAGGACCTAAATAGACACCTTACCAAACAGGACATACACATGGCCAAGGGGCATATGAAAAAATGCTCAACATCACTAATCATCAGAGAGATGCAAATTAAAACAACTATGAGGTATCACCTCACACCTGCCAGAATGGCCACCATCAACAAATCATCAAACAAGTGTTGGTGAGGGCATGGAGAAAAAGGGACTCTAGTACACTGCTGGTGGGAATGCAGACTGGTGCAGCCACTATGGAAAACACTATGGTGTTACCTCAAAAAGTTAAAAATTGAATTGCCATTTGACCCAGTGATCCCACTTCTAGGAATATACCCTAAGAAGCCTGAAACACCAATCAGAAAGAATATATGTACCCCCATGTTCATAGCAGCACTATTTACAATAGCTAAGATCTGGAAACAACCCAAGTGTCCATCAGTAGATGAGTGGATAAAAAAGCTGTGGTACATATACACAATGGGGTACTATGCAGCTGTAAGAAAGATCTCTTATCCTTTGAGATGGCATGGAGGGACCTGGAGAGTATTATGCTAAGTGAAACAAGCCAAGCAGAGAAAGACAAATATCACATGACCTCACTTATTCGTGGAATATAATGAACTAAACAAACTGGTGAACAAAACTGACCCAGAGACATAGAGGTAGGGTACAGAGTGACAAACCTCAGAAGAGGGGGTACTGGGGGAGAAGAAATAAACCACAGAATTTATATTCATGTACGCATAACCATGGACATAGACAACAAAGCTGGGGATGGGGTGGGGGGGATGGGGAGGAGGGTGTCAATGGGGGGAAAAGGAGAAACATCTGTAACAAAAAGAAATTAATAAAAATAATTTTTAAAAAAAGAGAGAAAACATCGATTGGCTGCCTCCTACATGCCCCCAACTGGGCATTGGGCCCACAACCTGGGTGTGTGCCCTGACCGGGAATCAAACTGGCAACCTCTTGGTGTATGGGTCAATGCTCAACCACTGAGCCACACCAGCCGGGCTGTTCTAGTCACTTCTTTGAGTCTCATATCTCTGTGGGACTCCCATAAGTACATACATAACTGAATTTGTTTTTCTCCTGTTAATCTGTCCTTTTTATTACAGGGGTGTCTCAGACACATACCTATAAGGGTAGAAGAAAAATTTTTTCCTCTCCAACAGATGTTTGTTTTTCTCAGCTCTTCAGTTCCAAACTCTTCCAACCTATGGAAAGGTGGCAAGATTACTACAGTATACAGATATACCCTTCACATAGATTTCCCTGATTATTAACATTTTGCCTCATTGCTTTCTCTCTGTCCCTTGTAGGGCACGCTCTCTCTCATCAAATCCATTATAACACACTCCACAGAAAAACCAAATTGTTTCTTTTAATTAAATTACCTTATCATGAGTACTATGCTAATCCTAATTTGCAGGTCTAAATTTGTTCTCTCCATCAAATTAGCCAACTGACGACAATGACTTGGAAACTGCTGGGGAGGAGGCTGTAGATGGCACACACCACGCTGGCCCCGGCTCCCCCCTCCCCCTCCCCCTTTCCTCCTCCTCCTCCTCAAGCTGGCCTTTCTATGGCATTGCTTTGATGGTCGCAGCAGCAGTCAGCAGGGGCAGGGTCCCTGAAGAAGGAAGAGCAAGTAGCAAAGGCAAGATACGGCCTCAGAGCTGCAAACTCATTCTTTCGTATGTCTGCAAAGGTGGCAGATCTTTACTCTTTGAGAGCAGATGATGTAATTATTAAAAACAGCCAGAAATCACTCAGAACTCAAATTGGTGCATAGAGTAAATGCTCAACTGGATCAATGCTATTCTGTGTCCAGGATCATGTGCTTCTCTGAAGTAATGGCACAAACAAAGGCAACTGCATCAAAATCAATACAGCTCTCCAAGGTGAACCCTCTGAAGAGAACCACATGTACGCTGGGGTTTACATGCCAGTATGTTTGCATAAGAAATCGGTCTTTCCAGGCACTTCTCTATGCATCTGATTGAATAGAAGATTAGAAAGATAAATAAGTAAACCTGTCTAGAAAGAAATCTGTCAGTGTATATCACAAGCCCTAAAGGTGTTTATACCTTTTGTCCCAATAATTTCACTGTGGGGAAACTATGCTAAAGAAATAACCAAACGCGCCCTGGCCAGTTTGGCTCAGTGGTTAGAGCGTCGGCCTGCGGTCCAGAGAGACCCGGGTTCGATTCCCGCTAAGGGCATGTACCTCGGTTGCAGTTTGTCCCCGGCCCTGGTTGGTCGTGCGGGTGGCAGCCACTCGATGTGTCCCTTTCATGTCGATGTTTCTCTTTCTCTCTCTTCCTCTCTCTCCCTCCCACTCTATCTGAACAAAAAATGAAAGGATGTCCTTGGGTGAGGATAAAAAAATAAAATTAAATTAAATTTAAAAAAAAAAGAAATAACCAAATGCATATTAAAATAGAAAAGTCAAAAGGTATTCAGCACAGGGTTATTTAATTAATTTATTTATTTATTCTTTATTGATTTTAGAGAGGGCGGGGAGAGAGATGGAAACATCGATGAGAGAGAATATCGATTGGCCACCTCCTGCATGCCCCCCACTGGGGATTTGGCCCACAACCTGGGCATGTGCCTTGACCAGGAATCGAACCAGCGACCTCTTGGTGCATGGGTTGATGCTCAACCACTGAGCCACACCGGCTGGGCAGCTCAGGGTTATTTTAAACAGAAAAATAAAACGAACTCAACTAAAATTTCCCAACATAGGTAGACTAAATGATTTCTGACAATCTAACCGATGCTTAACCTAAAAACATATTAAAATTTTATGATGTTAAAAGAAAAAAGATATAAAATGATATGCAGCACAATTATAACCAGGTTATAAAATATATGCAAATAAAAGACTAGAAGGGAATACAATAAGGTATTAAGAATGGGTTATCTTTAGTGGAGACAGTTATGGGTGATTTTATTATATTTTCCTTAATATTATGCCATAAGGATATGTTCCTTGATAATTAGAAAAAAAATCCTTTAAAATATTCTTATTTAGTATCACACTATAGAGAAATACCCATTCATATGAGCTTTTCTTTGCCTATTTACATATATATATTTGAATCACAGATCATTTATGTTGCATAGTCAGAGTCCAGTAGAAATATTTATTTACAGAATTATTTGTGGTATAAAATTTTTATGACCACCTCCACCAAACATCCCTGGGACGTGCAGTCCAAAAGGTCACTTATGTAACTATTACACAGAACACCAATTATGATGTTTTACTTGCCTTTAACAACATGATACCATATATGGGTTGTTTCTATCTCCCTTGCTTTTGTTCCTCCTTTCTCCTCTCATTGTTTCATTTCATTCTTTCCCTGTACATGCAGGATATCATCTCATAAAATATGAGATGATCACAGACCAAAGTCCCTTAAATCAAACGTATTGAAAGTTGAGAGACCACTGGCAGAGCAAAGCTTTGATTTACAGTGGCTTGATTCATTGAGGAAGTGTGATGGAGTCCAAGTTCAATCAGATATTTCACAAGTTGTCTGATCTACTCAGCAGCTCCCTGGGCTCCAGGGACAGGGATACAAAGGACTATTGTACAGTCTTGACAAGTAGCAGATTGTCAAGATAGAATGTAATGACACCTGGGGGCAGGCTCCTGTTTTTGACAAGCCATCAGAGACAGGAAAAATCAGAAAACAGACCCAAAGGACATTCCAAAAGTTATCAATGTAAACATATTCTGCTTGTGCCTTAATGAAAATAAGCCAGAAGCACTTGGTCTGTATGATAGTTAGAGCACAAAATCACTCTCCACAAAACTTTAATGAATGGTACAGGAACTTGAAAACTAAGTATCGGATATGCTTTTTGGTTGCGATTTTCTATTGACCCAAGGCAATGTGCAGAACTAATATGCATTAATAATCAAAACTTTAACTTTTTTTTAGATAAATGTTTGGCAAGTAGAAAGGCAAATATTTAGTGAGAAATGGGAAGACTGAATCCCTGATACTGACAGCAAGTCGGCCTTTTGTCTGAGCCTTGCACGACAAGCTTGCAGTTATGAGTCGCTGTGTCAGGCCCTGCTTCCTTAAATCAGAGGGGGAAATTGGTGTAGTACGGCTATTAAATGTAAAACCCTAAGCACAATACCTCTCACAGGTACTGCTCAGGTCAAGTTAGCTTAGGATGACGGTAAGCATAATGTAGAAAGCAAAGTGGGCTTAGATTTTGAAGACCTGAGTTTAAGTCCTAGCTCTTCTGTAAAATGAGATAATACTTTTTCCCTGCCTAACGAGGTTCCAGTAAGGAGAAAATAAGATAATGAAATATAAAATGATTTTTCAACTCTGAAGCAATAGCACCTTACCTTTATTGACAACTCCCTATGAGCTAGGCATTGTCCTATTTAGTCCTCACTACAAAGCTGCGAAGGGAAATGTACCTCCTTTCACAGATGAGTTCCAGGAGGAGACGTAACTTCCACATAAACAGAAAGTAGCAAAGCTGGAGTTCAAATCCAGAGTTGGGACTTGATGTTCTGCCTCTCTGTTTTATCCTTGTACTACTGTTTTTAAGATCTTGTGGGTCTCAGGTAACATTAGCATTATACATTCTTGGGATTGCCCAAAAATGACCCCAGGAACTCACTCTGTGTCCAATACAGTAACCACTAGTCACATAGGACTACCGAGCCCCTGAAATATGCTCAGTGCAACCAAAGACCTAAACTTAATTTAAACTTTAAATTTTTTAACTTAACTTTTTAAAGTTGAATTTAAAAACTGATATTCAATTCAGTTATTGGAAAACTTTGAAATACATTTGGAAAACTCGGGTATGAAAGTCGACTTTTTAACTACAAATTTTATGAAACTGAAGTACAGATCAATTATTTCCAAAGAAAACTTAGTGCTCGAATTGAGAGATTCTGTGAGTGTAAAATATACACCTGATTTTAAAGACAGTACTTAAAAAAAATGTAAAATACTTCAATGACAACTTTTAAATTGATTACATGTTGAAATGATAATATTTTAGACATAGTCATTCAAAGAGAATATATTATTAAAAATTCATTTCACCTGTTTCGTGTTACTATTTTACTGTAGTTACTAAAACACTCAAAACTGCGCATGTGGCTTGCGTTATACTTCTGTTGACCAGCACTGGCCTGGGAAAAAAGTCAGCAGGTATCGGGAGCTCTCCCTTCTTCCTGGCAGGTGGGGCTAACAGGAGCGTGGCCTTCCTGCCCTGGCTGTAAGTTCCCAAGGGCCCCCAAAGTCCCCAGAGGCCGGGCAGTTGGTTCTCCAGTCAGCTGGCCACTCAAGCCCACGCGGCAGTTGATGAGTCTGCTCTTTGCTTGCCCTACAAAGTGAGTGACCACCAGGAGGCAGGTGCTGTTCCTGGAACAACACCTCCCACTGTGTCCAGCACCAAGTCCTGTGCTCAGCACACCTTTCTGTGGACGTCCTGTCCACCATACCTTGCTGAACTTTGCTTTAGGTCTCCTAATAAAGCTTTTGTAACCCCTAGAGCTTCAGAATTTGCTTTGCCTCATGACAGATGGTGGCCACAAAGGGACCCACCTTGCACAACAGGGGCTCCTGGGAATCTCGGAGAGAAGGAGCCTAGGAAAAGACGAAACATCCGGCGCACAGGTAGGTAGACACCCAGGGAGCACTGAGATGTGCCATCTCACTGTAAATGTGACACATGTACACTCACCCCAGGAGAGGCCAAGGACATCCTGCTTACGCTTGTAACCACTGAGTCCCTTGAGTCACATTATCTCATGAAAACATAAGTGGCAGCAAAGTGGAGGTCCTGTACTAATCCACAGTATTGCATTAACCCAGAACAAAGCTGGAACACAGCACCATTCCTGTACTCCAGGGACAAGGCCCTCCCCAGCCACCAGCAAGCACTACACAGAGCTACTTGTTGGGGAGAAGACCCAACTCCGTATATTGCTCATTAAAAGTCTACTGAGAGCACCCAACTATGTGCGAGGAAGTAAAAAAGACAGTAGGACAGGAATGGGAAATAATATAAAAAGCATTGGCATTTTCATTATGTAATCTGGGTCTCAGTCCCCTATCTGTGAAACAGTAATAATAATAGTCTTCAAATGACTAATGAGAGCCTTAACTTGATCGTGGGTGTGAACTGTCTAGACAGTGTGTGACACAAAGCAGAGACAATAGAATCTCAGTGCCCTCCCTGAGAGATAACAGAGTAAAAGTCCCTGCTGCGCCCTCTGCGTGGCCGGCAGGAAGGTGGCCCCCTGGGCAGGTGTGTGTGATGCAGGCGGACCAGAAGGTGATTCAGAGGGAAGAGGAGGCAGTCGTGTGACATGGAAGTTGTAAGACATTGAACTGATGGGAACAAAAAGTCAGAGTTGCTTCTTTGAAAAGAAAATCACTCTCATCTTTTCTTGCCATTTGCATTCCTCATAAATGTTTAGCAAAGAAAAACCAATTATTGGAGACATTTAATGAGCTCTGTTTCAAAAAATCACAATTTTAAATAAAATATGTTTGTGTTTTGCCAGCATTCCAGATCTTTGTAAAATAGAAACTTGCCTTCACCTTTATACTTTACAACTAGTGTGTGTGTGTGTGTGTGTGTGTGTGTGTATTTCAAATTTGTCCACCCCTCTCTTGATTCCCAGGGTCACTGCCTTAGCTCAGGCATCACATCATCTTCCATGAGCAGTAATTATTCCTAATGGGCCTCATTCTCCCAGTTTCTCCTCCCTCGTATCCCTCAGCCACATTGTGACCAGAGCAATCTTTCGGGACCCACAACTGTTGGTCACCACACAGCTTTCACAACACCAGCAGCTGCCCCTTTCTGCAGAACAGGCCAGACCACTTGGGATGCACCGAGACTTCAAGGCCCAGTCCTGCCGAATTTCCTGCCCATCTCTTGAGTAGCCCTACCCCAGACCACCCCGCATTTCAGTGATACTTGGCATGATACCACACCCTGATCATCCCCACCTTCCTTAACTTGTTCTCACTCTTCTCTACACCCTTTTCCTTCTTCTCTACTCAGCCTTCAAAGCCTCAGCTCAAACCAGGGACAGACTCAGCAATGGAGAGCAGGCTGACAGCTGTCAGGGGGGCAGGGCTGGAGGACGGAGGGATTGAAAGAAAGAAAAAAGAGAAAGAAAAAGAAAAGTCATTTATTCTTTAAAACCTTCATCCATTCACTTCTCCTTCTCCAGTCCCAGCAGCCTTTATCACACAATGCTTTGTTCATACCATTACTCTAATCGTATCGTGTGAGAATGTATTGTATACACATTGGTTTTCTCCTTTACATTGTGAACTTTTAGAGGAAAGGGACATGTTTTTAATCCCCAAATCTCCTTTAAAGTGTCTAGGGTATATTGAATTTTCTGAAAATATTTATAGAAAAGAAGAAAAATAGAATGGTAAAAGAGAAGGAAGACGTTTAGCGATTGAGTTTAAAATTCAGCACAACTGATTTTTAGCCGAGTTCCCAGAGATGAAGTTGCTGTGCTGTGATCAAAGTCAACCCACATTGTTTCTGCGAATGTCACTCACCCCATCTGCAAAATAGGAATAATAATAATAGATCTTACCTCCCAGGGACTGTTATGAGAGTAAATGAATTGAAAGAGTAGTTATAAATTTTCAATTTTGAATTGAGCCCATGGTCATTCCATTTTTTTAAATGCATTTTTCAGAGAAGGAAAATTAGAAATTGGCTCCAAAATTTTCATTGAAAAAATATTCCCTTTTGTTGAATAATAATAGGAGACAAAACATGCCACAGTTCCAACTCATCCTCCTTTATTAATGAATTAAGCCTCATCAAAAGGCAATAAAAAGGGCATAAGAGGCTCCTAAGAACCATTCAAATTTTTATCAGTCATTTTCTCTCCATAAAATGAGCATTTCTATTAAAATGATATTACATAAAAATGGAATTTTAATGTGTGGAGATTTTTAAAATCACGAGACCACCTGGTAAAAGGCAGGCTTAAAACTATCTTTGCCTCCATAGAAATGAGAAATGAAAGAAACACTGAAATGAATAAAATTAGAATATTCAAAACCAAAGTAGCCGCAAAATAGAAGGTGCTCCCCAAACGAGGACGTTTCAGGACATCCAACTCCAAGGTGCCCGCAGGTCATAGTGCTGGGTGTGGTCAGCAGTGACCATGGGCAACGAGGAGCTCTTCATGCACAGAAAGCCCGCCTGGGTTATGCGGGAAGGCAGGACTGCACGTGGAGAAGCAGTGTGGGACTAGAAAACAAGGACTGCCATATCACCACACAGCAGAAAACAGGAATTACTTGCCACAAGGTACAGGGCGGGAGGCAATGTCACAGTAGGCAAAAATATAGTCAAGTTCAAAGAATGGTCACTCCAGACACAAGTGAGCTCCTCAAAGAATAGGAAAATAATACATTTGGTACATTTGTGTCAACAATCAAGCTTTGATGTCATCTTCAAAATATGACCACAGTGATGAATTGAAAGCATTTCAAATCGAGAAGCACTGAGATAATATGCATAAAACTGCATACATTATATGTGTAACTATTTGAAGGATGTGAATATTTACTTTGATCTTCTCTGAGGAATTTCATTTAGAAAAGAAGAAAAATGTATGTGAGAACAAATACTCAACAAACAGCTCCAAGGTATAAGCCGGGCATAAGCCAAAAACCTTGGAAAGTGCATCACTTTCATTGTTCCCTGGGACATCAGCTAAGGAAATCAGTTTTCTTTCACCCGCTGTCTCCCAAGTGTGCTGAAAGAACTGACCCTCCCAGGGGACTGGTTAAATCTTTTATGAACAGGAAAAATCTAACTCAGTGCTTCCTTGTACCTAAGAAATCTACAAAGCTACAAATCACTATTACTATCATCTCCCTTTTGGCTTTTCCCCCTCAGCTAGGATCTATCAATACTGACAACACTTTACATTGGAAAAGCTGGTCCTAGTTCCCAAAGCATTCGCTCCTTTGATCGTCAACGGAGCCTGGAGTGGTAGGCGGTGCAATTATTTTCCGGATGAGCGGAAGGAGACTCAGAGATGGAAGGTCATACTCCTGCAAAGAGGCACATTGAAGATAAAAACCCAAGTCTCCCAGGTCCAAAGCTACTGCATCTCCCGCTACCACGTTAAATTGCATAATGATTATGAAAATGGTTCCATTTTCTACGAAACCCCCTTGGCAAGTGCCCCTAAATGCTTCCGGAGCCCCTTGGAGTAGTTGGTGCTATGTTTAATCACTTGGAGGGGAAGAGGCCATGTGAGTTTCTCCTGTGCGAGGCGTTGGCAGTGGGCTCAGGCTGCAGATGGGCAGAGGGAGGGAGACCAGGGTGCAACGCTCCGAGCGGGGATTAAACATCCAAATCGGAAAGTGAACAGCTGTAGCCCCTTTACATGGCAGTTTTAAAATTCTGAGCGTAAAAAGAACTATAAAATTCACAAGTAGGCCCTGGATCATAACAGATGAATAAGGGATTTATAATCTTTAAACTGCAAGGAGAATGGCTTACATTCGTACCATTTCCTGTTTTGATGACAATCAGTGTCCTGAGAGCAGCCCATGTTGTGCCTTTTCTGATTTTTTTTGCAATCCATCACGAGGCGACAACAGGATGGAAGACAGTAAAACCTATGTAACCTCAGACTTTCCCATTTGATTTTTTCTTCTTCCTCTTTGCTTTCATTCTTTCTTTTCTTTTCTTTTTTTTTTTTTCTTTTTTCTTGTTTTGTTTACTTGTTTGTCATCATTTAATTGAGTAGTCATTTTCCGGTGTGGCCTGTTAGCCACCTCATTAACCTAGAAGGGGGAGATGACCTGGACAATTACCTTCCAGATTATTAAAACACCTAAAATAAAGCAACAGCCTGCTGCTTAGTGCTTTTCATGAACTAGCTCGGGTATTAAATTATGACATATTGCTCCAGGTTCCCAGCCTGTAACCATGAGAAATGGCAGGAAGCGTGGCTCTTCCTAAATTGTTTTAAAGTCACATTCTTCTTTTAATGCTTTCAGGTCATACGTAGTTTATGCATCAATAAACCTTGGGGAAATTTCTACACCTCCCTTCCCTGCCGCACCCTCCCTACTACAACAAAATGTCCCTTATTCCTTCACGGGGACTTTTTTCAGCTCAATCTGTTTTCCTTTGTTGTAAAAGAATTTCTATAAAATTGATAAGAACCTTTACAACAACCAAAATTCTCTACTTTTCTAGAAATCCACTGTTTGTGAAATGCAGTTTGAAGATATCAAAGTTCATGTGCAAAGAAACAATGCAAAAGTCTTAGATCCAGTGCCCCTGGGCTCCAGCCCGGCTATTAGCTATCATGGCCTAAAGCAGGGCTGCGCAGGGTGCACCTGCCTGTATTATGGTGCTGTATATGCAACCAACTGGAAAACTATAGCTGCACCAACGCAAGAAAAATAAAAAAGAAGACATGAATTGCATTACATTTTTTCAGGTATTATTCAAATCTTACAGTTGGGAAAATGCTAGGATGACATAAAGATCCAGTAAATTCTAAATTAAAAAGGAAAAAACTTTTTCTTCTCGGTGTTATTTTTTCACTCTTGGTCCAGTTAGATTGTTTAGCCTTTTATAGCACAGAAAAACATCAAGTATCAGAAACTGGTAGCATACCCATGGCTGACCTGACTATAGAATTACACTCCTATCTCCATCACTTATACTCCAACTGCCCCTGGGTGGCTTTATACACAGGTGACATTTGAGACCTGTAAGGAATTTCCCCTTGGAGGCTGCAAAGCTTGGGTACATTATACCAAATCTAGGAGCTCATTAAAGCATTTCCACACAGTGTTTTATGACAGATATGGCAGCCTCAGGAATTCCAGTTGGATATATAAACAGCTTCTTGTTGTTTGTTATTCTAATTGTGGTCATTATACAAATGTAAATGATATGTGCACTCCGTCTTCATTTGCATGTAATTTTGGCAAGCAGTATTTGAAAAAAGAAGTGTTGTCAACCACTCCTTTTACCAATCACTACTCTTCTTAGACAATAAATTAACTCATTCATTCATTCATTCGTCCATTCATTCATTTATTCCACAAGCATTATCTTGTGGAATATCTCTATATCTACTGTGCAGTAGGCAGTGTGAGAGGGTAACAGGCATGAGATATACAAAAATGATAAGGAGATAGTCCCTGTCCTCAAAGAGCAGATGGCCTAGTGAAAAGAGAAATATAAACAGGTAAATTATCAGCACTATTGTTAAGTAGTGGGATTTAGGTATAAATGCGATTCTGTGTCAGAAGACCCAACCCCACAGGTTTAACAGAGATATTACTTGAGTTGTATTTTGAGGGATGAGTAGGACATTTCCAAATGAAGACAGCTCAAAGGACATCATTGATAAGGAATAGAGCAAAGGCATAAAGAAGATGTGTCGAGGAAATGCTATTTTAGTTCTGACCTAAGCAAAATATAATTAAGTAAAGGAAAGTGGCAATCCACTTTCCATTGCCTCCCCTCCCCCTTCCCAAAACCACACAACACAGGCAAACTCTAATATAAGTAATGTGGAACTTTCCTTCTGTTTCTCTCTATTTACATGAACAAAGATAAGATTTTGTTACTAACAACCACAATGACAGCAACTAACTTAGGAACTATGCACTTCAACATCACTGTCTCCCTGATCTTATGGGTCTTAGAAAATAATCAAACCAGCCTGCCAGTGTGGCTCCATGGATTGAGTGTCGTCCCATGGACTGAGAGGTCCCAGTTCGATTCCCGGTCAGGGCACATGCCCAGGTTGCAGGCTCCACCCCAGTAGGGGGGATGCAGGAGGCAGCCAATCGATGTTTCTCTCTCATCGATGTTTCTATCTCTCTCTCCCTCTCCCTTCCTCTCTAAAATCAATAAAGAAAGAAAAATTACCAAAAAAAAGAACACATGTTTGTGCCAGGGCATAAGAAGTTTTCAAGGGGGTCAGTCAAGATATCAGGCCAGATTCCGGTCAGGATGGCAGCATAGGTAAACACGGTATCGCCTCCTCCCACAACCACATCAAAATTACAACTAAACTACAGAACAACCATCATTCAAAACCACCTGAAATCGAGCTGAATGGAAGTCCTACAACTACGAAATTAAAGAAGCAGCCACATCGAGACTGGTAGGAGGGGCTGAGGCGGACGGGCTGGTCCCACACCCACGTGTGGCAGATAAAAATCAGGGGGACACCTCAGCTGGGAAGGTCCTCCCTGAGGAGTGAGAGGTCCCCGTCCCACACCAGGCACCCAGCTCAGGGTTCCAGTGCCAGGAAGAGAAGTCCTCATCACTTCAGGCTGGAAAAACCAGCGGGAACTGAGGCTGAGGGAGGTTGAGGCTTCTGGAGCCCCAGGCAGCTCCTCTTAAAGGGCCCACGCACGGACTTACTCAAACTTGCTCCCTCTAAGCTCGGAGGGGAGGCAGCTTGAGGGGGCCAGAGACATACAGGGAAGAACTAACCTGTTTGGCCTTGGGAGGAGGGCTGAAGAGGCAGCTTTCTCCTGGACAGACGTGCTGGCAGAGGCTGATGTTCCTTTTGGTGAGCCCTTCCCCAGGCCGGCACACACCGCCATATCTGGGACTCCAACAACCTGGCTCACACTGTTTGCCCCGCCCTGGTGATTCCCTGAGGACCCACTCCACCCAACTTTCAGGCCCACCAAAGCTGTTTCCAAAGGCTTTGCCATAGGATGGACCTGTCTTGGATCCTGCTTCAGAGTTTCCTAAAATCTCTCAAACAAGCAGCATCTGGTCTCAGCAAGCCCCATACCTCTCACTGAGTGGCCCCAGGACTGTCACTAGAAGCAGCCAGCCTTGGTTCACAACTTGGCTTTTCCTGGGCTCCTCCAAGTCCAGCACAAGAAGCAGCCATCGGCAGATCACTTTGTAGCTTATGCCAGGTGGCCTGGATAGAGCACAGGCAGTGGCTGACCTTGCTCCAGAGCCAGCACACTCAGTGAACAGCTTCAGACCACATCGAAACACCACCACCCAACCACCTCCATAAGTGACACACTCAATGAGTGGACTCAGTAGATACTAGAGCCCTGATGAAGTAAGTCTTGCTCTGTGTGGTGGGCCCCTACACAGCTGATCCTCCAAGGTAGTCAGAGGCCAGTGGTCAGTGGACACAGCCAGTCCTTGTAGCTGATCAGCCCGGGTAAATACCTCCCATTGACGTGCCAATAGCAATCAAGACTCAATTACAACAGAAGAGTGTACAGTCCACACTAGGGGTGCACCTCAAGGGCCCAGCTGGGGTAATCAGGGAAGCTGTGCCACTGGATCCTACAGGACACCTACAACAATAGGCCACCCTACAAAGCTTAGGAGACATAGCAACTCTGCCTAATACATAGAAACAATCACAGGGAAGCAGCCAAAATGAGGACACAAAGAAACATGTCCCAAATTAAAGAAAAGAACAAAACTCCAGGAAAAGAATTAAACAAAGTGGAGATAAGCAATCAATCAGATACAGAGTTCAAGACACTGGTTATAATGTTGCTCAAGGAACTTGGTGAGACATTCAAGGAACTTAGTGAGACCTTCAAGGAACTTAAGAAGACTTCCAAGGAATGGAGTACTATGCAGCTGTAAGAAAGAAAGATCTCTTATCCTTTGAGACGACATGGAGGGACCTGGAGAGTATTATCCTAAGTGAAACAAGCCAAGCAGAGAAAGACAAATATCACATGATCTCACTTATTTGTGGAATATAATGAACATAATCAGAGGAACAGGGTAGAGCCAGAGATGTGGAAGTAGGGTACAGACTAACAACCCTCAGAAGAGGGGGTGAGGGGGAGGGAAAAGATAAACCACAGAACTTATATGCATGTACGCATAACTGATGGGCATGGACAACAAAGCTGGGGATGGGGTGGTGGGGGTGGGGAGGAGGGTGTCAATGGGGAAAAAAGGAGAAACATCTGTAACAAAAATAAATTAATAAAAAAAATTTTTTTAAGTATGTAAACTTAAAAAAAAAGAAGACCTCCAAGGAACTTAGTGAGAACACCAACAACATAAAAAAGGACCAGTCAAAAATGAAGGATGCACTAACTGAAATAAAGAATAATAGTAGAGTGGGTGAAGCCAAAAAGCAAACCATCAATTTGGAATATAAGGAAGCAAAGAACACCCAATCAGAACAGCAAAAAGAAAAAGAATCCAAAAAAATGAGGATAGTGTAAGGAGCCTCTGGGACAACTTCAAGTGTGCCAACATTCGCATCATAGGGGTGCCAGAAGGAGAAGAGAGAGCAAGAATTGAAAACCTATTTGAAACAATAGTTACAGAAAATTTCCCTAACTTAGTGAAGGAAACAGACATATAAGTCCAGGGAGCACAGAGAATCCCAAACAAGATGAACCCAAAGAGGTCCACACCAAGACACATCATCATCAAAATGCCAAAGGTTAAAGACAAAGAGAGAATCTTGAAAGCAGCAAGAGAAAAGCAGTTCGTTACCTACAAAGGAGCTCCCATAAGACTGTCGGCTGATTTCTCTAAAGAAACTTTGCAGGCCAGAAAGGAGTGGCAAGAGATATTCAAGGTGATGAAAAGCTACGACCTACAACCAAGATTACTCTATCCTGCAAAGCTATCATTTAGAATCAATGGACATATCAAGAGTTTCCCACACAAGAAAAAGCTAAAGGAGTTCATCAGCACCAAACCAGTATTATATCAAATAATGAAGAGTCTTCTTGAAGGAGAAGAACAACAATATGAACAATAAAATGGCAATTAATACATATCTATCCACAATTGAGTCTACAAAATGAGCAAGCAGAACAGAAGCAGACTCATAGCTACAGAGAACTTCTTGTTGCTTGCCAGATGGGTGGGGTCTGGGGGGCTGGGTGAAAAAGATGAAGGAATTAAGAAGTACAAATTTGTTGTTAGACTAATGAACCTCAAAGGGAAGTGGGGAGGGAAGGCAGGATGAGATAAACCAAAGATCTTCTATGTGTGGAGAAGGCAGGAGAGGGTGAGATTGGGGAGGAGGGGGTCAATGGGGAGAAAAGGGGTGGGGGGGAACATCTGTAATACATTTAACAATAAAGATGAGTTAAAAAAAAAAAAAAAGATTTCAGGCCAGTGTCCTCAGCTGTGCAGCTGTATTGCAGGGACTGGCTGAGTAAACGGTTGTCGCGTTCCCAGGTCTCATTGGGCACCTCCAATGGGCTTGTACCATGAGGCTGTGGCACAGATTCCTTTTCAAAGAGAATGAAGCAGTACAGGGACTATATTTTCTAAAGACAAAATGAAAACATATGGTCTGCTAACAGGACCTGGTACCTGAATGCAAGACCACCTTGAAAACTGTTAAGATGGAAGGGTGCAGCAACCATCTCTCTGAGTAGGATCTTCTCTCTATACCATTGCTGTCTAATAAATATATAATGTGGAGCCCAGCCTGTGTGGCTCACTGGTTGAGCATTGACCCATGCACCAAGAGATCACCGGTTCGATTCCCGGTCAGAGCACATGCCCAGGTTGTGGGCCCGATCCCCAGTGGGGGGCATGCAGGAGGCAGCCAACTGATGTTATCTCTCAGTAATGTTTCCATTTCTCCTTACTTCTCCCTTCCTCTCTCTCTAAAAATCAATAAAGAAAAAAATTTAAAAAAATATATATAATGTTGAGTCACAAAAGTGAATCACATATGCAATGTTTATATTTTCTTATAGCTGCATTAAAAATTAAAAGGAAACAGGAGAAATTCACTTTAATAATATATTTTATTTAACTTAATCTGTCTAAGATATTATAATTTCAAAATGTAAACAATATTTTTAAAGTATTATCAAGGTATTTTACTTCCTTTGTACAAAGTCTTTGACCTCCAGTATGTTAATTTCCATAGAAAGCACATCTCAGTTTGAACTACCTACACTGCAAGTGCCCAGTAGCCATGGGTGTGTCTAGTGGCTATGATATTAGACAGCATGACTTCATACCCAAGGAACTATCTGTGGCCCTCCCTTCCCTACACCACTCTGCATTGGTAGTAATCCCCAAATAATCAAAGGATGAGCCAGAGTTAATCAAGATTCTGGCTAACAATATATAGTAAATATCCTTGGTTCATTCATTCAATCATTCAAACTCCATAAAACTTGGTCTCTGCTTTTAGAGGCTAGTTGAAAAGAAACAAGGAAAACAACAATGATGCAATTCTTCGAATTTGTTGAAAACCTCAGGAGTGCAGAGGCAAGTCAGGGAATGATCATGGGAGAGAGGGGAGCTGGGAAAACATCAGAGCACTGCAGGCACAGGGAAAATTTAGTGGGCCCACTGAAAAGTGAAAGGGAAAACATACCTTAGAAGAAAAAGGAGCATGTTAAAAAACCTAAGGCACCATTCTACAGAAGTTAAAAGTAAAATCTGTGGTAAGGAGGCTCCAGGGCTGGCAGTGAACACATTAGCACACCTGTGTGTCTGTTGCATATACCCTGTCACAATGGGCACGGCGTGGAACCAGAAACCCTGCAAGCTTCCAACACCTGGCTTAGAGTCTTCTGATAAGTTCTAGGCAAATCCCTGCAAGTTATATTTAGATAGGGACAGTAGCTGTCTATGATCAACATTCCAGAATGAAACTAAAAATCCAACAAATTATGCTGCACACGTACATGCTGGATGTGAATGAGTTACTGTCATAGTTATTCAGACTTACAGTATTTTCAAACCAAAGGCTGAGGGCTTAAGGTCGGATGTGTTGCTTATAACATAGAACTTTTCGGACTGATTCAGAAAACTCTTTGCTAAAATATTTCAGCAACAGTAACAGAATTACACTCACCTTGATTGACTCCCCTTGACTTTAAGATGGAAAGCAAAGTTCATCCCGACATCCCCAGCCTCACCTTCACCTCCACACTGGCCCTCCCACATTCAAGTGCACCGCACTCCTGTCATAGTGAGTTACTTGTGGTTCCTGACATACAGAGCTGTAGCCTCTCACTTGCAGACCTTTGCATGGATAATTCCCAGAATGCTCTGCTAATGTCTACCTGACCAAGTCCTTAAAACTCAGCTCAAGTGCAACCTCCTTGAGAAAGCCTCCCCATCCCCCCCACTCTCCACCACTCTGTGCCCTTGTAGACCCAGTGAATACCTTCACCATTTACTTGTTATCATCTCCCACAAGAACAACTCCTAGTGGGCAAAGCTTTTTCTTTTCTTTTTTTTAATTTTATATCCCCAGCACCTACTTAAGTGCTCAATAAGTGATTAAAAAATGGATGAATGACTGAAACAATCAATCTTATTGTCTGTAGAACAAGTGATTCAAGTTGGAGAATTTATGCTATGAATAATTTAGACACAAAAGGCAAAGTTGTAGCTGATCAATCAAATATTTTTTAAGCAAAGTAATACATGGTAAAAGATATAAAAGGTTGTGACTAATTTAAAGGAAGTCAAATTTGGGCGTAAGGCAGAACTTCCTAACAACTAAGGAGACAGACCACTCTTTCGTGGATGTGAATGAGTTACTGTCATAGTTATTCAGACTTACAGTATTTTCAAACCAAAGGCTGAGGGCTTAAGGTCGGATGTGTTGCAAATCAGGTAGGCAAATTAGGCCTGTGGGCCAAACCCAGCCCACCATATGTTTTTATAAATAAAGCTTTATTGTAACACACCCACACCCGTGTGTTTACATATTGTCCATAGCTGCTGTCACACGCAAAGGCAGAATTGAGTAGTTGCAACAAAGTCCTAAGGCCTGCAAGGTCTAAAATATTTTCTATCTGACCCTTTACAGAACAGGTTTGCTGATCCCCTGGTCTGCTAATGAGGTTGTGAGATTCCCATTATAGGAAATATTCAAGTAGAGACCAGCTCCGTCTAGGATGCAGAAAGAATATGTTCCTTAAAAGGGAGAATAGTAACCTTTACAGTTCCTCCCTCTGGACAGGCCTATGATTATAGGCCTGCTTTTTATGACAGAAATAATTTGTGTTTGACTGACAGCCCTGTAATGGGCAGCACTGCTAGTGGTGGAAAAGGAAATCATCACCTGTGTGGTTATGGTTTAGGGAACGCACCTGACTTCCTCACTCCAGTTTACTAACACTATGAATAATGAAGGAAATTGATTTTTGGCTTCAAGCGTCACCAGGGCACTTTCATAGGAAGAAGTCACAAAAGATTCAAAGGCAGCCAAGAGAACAGTGACCTGACCTGATGCTGACTGCATTTTCCAATAGACCGAAAACCAGGCTTTTCCTCTGGACCACAGGTATTAATCAGGGGGCAGCCCTTCAGCCCTTGCTACTCATTTGGAAGGGAGCCACTCAGGAGATGACCTCTTCTGCTTGCTTTATTCGTATTGACTCCCCTCAGCAATGCTGGAGGTCAGGTCTTGAAGAATGCTTTTTCATCCTTTGGCCGGTATATTTGCTAGGAATGAAAAAATTCTCAAACTGAAGAAGCACTCTGGATGAAAAAGAACTCCTTTTCGTAAGTCATGTCATTTTCACATGCTAACATGACAGCCGGTGCAATGTTGTTCATGTTGAACTGATGCCACGTGCGTACACCCACGTGGTGTCTACTGGGAGGGTGGAAATGTCTCCGAGCATCCATACTTCCACTTCCAGCGGGTGTCGCTCTGGGTGGATCAAGGAAGGAGCTGCTGCCTCAGGAAGAGAGAAGCACTCCCGCATCCTGGGACACTGGGCAAGGTGTTGCTGTGGAGACCTGGCCAAGGGCGGCAGGTTTGGGGACACGGCGTTCACTTGCTCCCGCCACCACATCAGTAAAGCACAGCAGTGACCTTAGCACACTTCTGGTATTTGCTCTGCAAATAAAGAAGGAACAGGAGCAAGTCCCAAGGACTCCATTTTAAAATGTGTACGTGAGCTGTCCCCAAAGACACTTCTATTCACTCCATCCCCTCTTCAGATATCTCCTCACCAAACATGTCAGGTTCCGGACCATGCTCAAAGATGAAGGCAGCTGAAAAGCCCCCAAAATATTTGTGGTAGGAATTATTTATAGCTGCAGCTCACTGCTTTCCAGTGGTCACATTTGAAAATGCTTATGGGTTTCTCCTTTCCCACCGCCCCTTTGGAAAGAGGTCCTCTCTACTTGTCTATCACGGCTGCTGTGCCCATGAGCAGCTCTCAGATGGCTGCCGACTCCTGTGGTCAGTCCGAAGGAACTGGCTGCTTTCGAAGGAAGGGAAGAAATCTCTCCAGCATAAAGGGAGGACCGTGTAAGTTACAGCTGTCTGGGGCCAGCCTGCACAGATACTTGGCGTTTGTTCTTTCCCTCCTCCCCCGCTTCCCTGTGTTGGAGGATACCTGCTGTAATAAAAAATAATAGAGAAAATTTGCTCCCACGAAGCTTTATTGAAATGCTCCACTGGCAGGAGTGACTGTAGGTCGGGAGGGAAAACATTCGGTCGATGGGATTCAGAGCGATGCTCCCTCTTCGGAACTCCCGCGGCCCCCACTGGCTGACCCAGTCCCTGGCAGTCATCAAGTCGCCCTGCTGTGTTGTCTGTGCACGTCTGTCTCATCCACTCAAAGGATGTGCAAAATTTCCTTAAAGGTACTATAATCCCATATGCTCTCCTTTGTACCTCTAATAGCTCCTAGCACAGGGCCTTGCACCCTGAAGTCATTTGAGAAAAAAGAAAAAAAAATGATGTGCTACTTCTGAAGCCTGTGAACTAGTTTGAACACATTTTAAGAATTTTTTTTTAAGTTTTATAAGGAACCAGAACACAAAAGAGAAGGGGGCAGATTTTTTTTAATCTTTCCTCGATATGAAATCTCCAGAATCCGTGAATATGTTATGTGACTTGGCAAGGGAGAATTAAAGTTACAGATGGAATCAAGGTTGCTAATAGCTGACCTTAAAACAGCGAGATTTTCCTAGATTTCTGGGTTGACCCAATATAATCACAAAGGTCCCTAAAAGTAAAAGCAGGAAGAAGGAAAAGGATTAGTGTCCGTGATGCTCTGTGAGAAAGATGACTAGCCATCGCTGGCTTTGAAGACAGAAGGGCGCAGACCAGCAGTGTGGGCAGACTGCAGAACCTGGAAGAGGCCAGAACGCACTCTCCCCGCAGCCCCCAGAGGAAATGCAGCCTGTGGATCCATCCCCTGCTCTAATTCAGTGCAGTTATGATCTCAGAGCTGTAAGATAAGAAGTGTGTGTTGTTTTCAGCCAGCAGATTTATATAGAAATTTGTGACAGAAGCCATAAGAAATGAATAGAATGAAGTATCCAAGACTTAGGCAAAAGGAAGAGGATTTTAATATTGAGACATTTTCTTCCCGACAGTCTCTGCCTCCAAGTGAGCCTTCATCCTGTTTGACAAGGCAGTTTCTAAGTGATAGGGACTAAGAAGGAAGCAATCAACTGTAAGGCAAAATCTTTGGCCGTTCAGACCCTTGTATGTCTCACGGAACAACCCACTGTGGAAGGTAGAGCTAGCCTTGCTCTTACATGAAGTGAGCAGTTGCCTCTGTAGTGATTTCATGGGGAAGAATAAGGTCCCCCAATCTAGCTTCCCAAAATGTCCCTCCCACCTCCCCACTGGGCCTTGAGAACTGGGAGAGTCCTGCCACAGCCAGTCGAATAGGGCGCCATCCCTGCTTTCTGTAGGGGAATCTTCTATCTGTGGATATGAGGGGGCTGGTTTTCCCAATGGAAAACAACTTGCCATAGTGCCTGAACACAAAATGTCACTGAAAAGGGGCGTCCCCAAACCTGATAACAGTAGATGTTTCCAAATGAGATAGGCTCGGAGCCAACGATACTGGCTGGAAACAAAAAGAGATGCATATAGACACAGGTGTTTGCCAAGCCAGGGAGGAAAATGGAGTTGGGCTCCAAAGACCATCTTTGCTAATATCGCAATTATGTTTAGCATCAACACTTAAAGGTGCAGGCTCCCCAGTTCAGCCTATGGAGCTGATTAGCCTGGAAGGGCTGCAAGGCTGCCTCTAGTACATCCTCTGAGTGACGCAGGAGCCTAAAGCACTCTGTAATTGTTCAGTACCCGAGGTACAAGTGAACACGTTTATGGGACTTGGCCTCTAGCCCACTTCTTATGAATACACATAAACACACCCTTTATTGCTCAATAATGTTTTCCCTTTTGCAACTTTTTATGAGCTATTAAGAAAAAAATGGGGCTTGTATTTTAATTTTTTCAGGAGAAGAAACCACAGAAATACCAAATCTTCCAAATGGAAACTTCTCTTGTCTGCTGCCTCAACCAAAAATTATATGTCAGGGGAGTGGTCAAAGCTTTAGCATCAACAACTCGAGATATTAATTTGGTCTAAATTCAACTAACTTGCTCTCCAGAATGAATTTCTGCATTTGTCTTTATGAGCCCAACCTCCTTCCCTGGGGTGCTCAAGGTGCAATGCAGCAGAATTCATCAGCTCCAGATACCTATGGGATGTGCTCCCCACCTGCTCTGCTACAAATTAGCACTCTCTCACCTTGGCTTCCATCCAGAAAAAAAAGAAGCTCTTTCATCCATGCACACCTTTGCATTGCGACATCTACACCAAGTCCAGGCCTTCATGACCCCCTGCCTGGACCTTGCAATAGCTTCCTAACTAGTCACTCTGTCTCAATACTCACATTTTCCAATTTATATAATCACATTGCTGCCAAATTAATATTGAAGGAAAGATATAATATTGCCCCAGTTTAGATGCTTCAATAGTTCTTCATTTTTCACCAAATGAAGTTCAACCTCCTTAACCTGGCATTCAACCTCATGCAACCTGGCTTCAGATTACATTTTCAGATGTATCATTCACAGCCCTCTTTCATGCATTCTGCATCGCTGATAATCTGGATGGTTTGGCACTCCGCAGTGTACCCAACGCATGCCTTTATTCTTGCCACTTTCAGTTCTTCGTTGCAAGCCACAGAAACTGGCTTTGGCTGCTTTAGGAACCAGGGGATATGCTGAGAGTTCACAGAATCTAAAGAGCAGGGCACAGAAAGGACAGAAATCAGAGTTGGAGAGGAGTGGAGTGCTCAGTAGCAGGAACTTTCAGACAATCCCTTCAGGGCACAAAGTAAATAAATGAGCTCCAGATTTTTGAGTTTTTTGTTTTGGTTTGGTTTTTACCAGTCTACCCAGATTTCAGTTCCAGAGTATTCAATCAACCTGGCTTTGGCTAGAGAAAATTAGAACACCTTGATAGACAATTTCTCAAACTTTATCCAAATGGAGAAGAGAATTCTCCAAAAGTAAATCAGAGTTTTAGTACCAAAGGAACAAACAACAGAGGTTGGGCAGCCAAAAGCAAGGAACACCTATAACACATTATCTCCACTGGAATGCTCATTTCAACCCACCAAAACTCTGCCCATCCTTCAAGACTCAGTTCAGACATCATTCTGATGTCTGATCTCACCTCTCTTGTTCTAAATTTCCAGTTCAGAGTGTGCTCCTCTCCTAGCCCTCCTTACTTTCTTCCTTGTTTATAGTTTGTACGTCTTATCCCCTTCCTTGTTTCCTAGCTTTGTAGTGAGAACGTCACCCTCTCTAGGCTTCAGTTCCTAGATCTACAAAAAGGAGATGATAACAACTATCTCACAGAATCATTGTGAGTAGGATTGTAATATCTGTGTATAGTGTAATTATTTCAGTGTCTGGCATGATGTAAGCCTTGACTATATGGTGCTGTTATTATTTTTATTAGCCTGTCATCATCATCATCAGTATATAACTCTTTTAGATTGGGAACCATGATTTATTTGTTTGTATAGATCCTAGTCAAATATTTTACACATAAAACTACGTGCTACTTCTAGTAAATGAATGATTCAATCTATAAGGCAATCAATCAATGAAAGAAGAAAATTTGGAAGCTGAACTTTCACTAGACCTTCCCTTTCTACTTTTACAACCCAACAAGGGACCCCAAGTGTAGGAGCAAGGATCATCAAAAATTTTCCAAGGAATAGACAGGAAAGAGCTTTCCATTGATCATTCTGTGGTTCTGAGGTATTTGGAAATACAGCCCCAGTTCTGTTCTTTTGCACCAATAACCTGAAACTGCATGACATTTTAAAAATCAATAATGATCTGGCCGGTTTGGCTCAGTGGTTGAACATCAGCCCGTGGACCAAAGAGTCTTGGGTTCAATTCTGGTCAAGGGTACGTACCTCGGTTGCGGTTTGTCCCCGGTCCTGGTCTGGGTCGATGTGTCCCTCTCGCATCAATGTTTCTCTCTCTCTCTCCTTCCCTCCCTCCCTCCCACTCTGTCTGATGATAAATGGAAAAAAAAATAAAAATAAAAAAATAAATAAAAATCAATAATGAAAAAAAGGAATGAAGGAACAGGGAAAGAAGAAGGGAAGGAGACCACCAATGAGAACTTTAGGGTGACCCGTGGTGATACAGACACCCCTGCCCCTGACCTAGTTTTCTAACCTGTCAATGGCCCCCTCAAGAGCTATCCTTGGTGTTGCTACTGTGTGTCATCGTTCAAGACGCCCCTCGGGCATCCTATCTCCCTTGGTTACCATTATGGGTCTGTCTTCTATGAATTTATCTAAACCTTCAAATCTATTTTTAGATTCAGCCTTTGCCACTTTCCATTTGTATCTTAAAGCCTTGCTTTAAGTTTCATCTAGATGGCTAGTGAAAAACAAGCCCTTCCAACAGAGAACTGGAGCAAGTTCCATTTAAACGTTACCTGTGCCACTCACTCAACAGCCTTGGGCCAAACATTTGCTCTCCCTGATTCACTTTGATTAATTTAAAACTGATATAATAGTCTTCAGATTAGTACATTAAAGATTAATTAGATTTTAATTTTAACTTTTCCATGCCACTCAGAATATGGAGTTTATATAAATGTTACATCTTATAGATTCTGAATAAGAATCTTTTTAAAATTTGACTACATTTTTATCCCCCCGATCCTTCATTTTTCCTTCATATCATCATATTTTTATACACTTTGGATAATCCCTGTGGAACAACATATAGTTGTGTAGATAATGCATTGCACTATTCTAGGGGCCGACGTCCATTCATTATGAAAATTTCCAGATGAATATCAGTAAAGTACCTCAAGGCAAGGGTACCTTTTTCTACTCCACAAAAAGATATTAGGAAGACATTACAGCTAAATTTGAGACATCAGTATATCTTCCCTCACTTTATTCTTGGGTCGTTAATAAACTTCCATTTATTGAATAGGTTCAGGAAAGCCTAGTGACATTTCAAATATAAAATACATGCAGTAGTTGCTTCCTGCATCAGACTTTCCACTCACACAGCACACAGCCCTCTGATCTGGGCTGTTCTTCATGGAGCTCAGTTACTGAGGCCCAGCACCTCCTCTTCCAGCCCTGGTTCTGGATCCAGAAGATACACACTTCAACACAGGTCTATAAGTTAATCAGGTTTGAATGTCTTCTCTCCACATCCTCGTGTCTGGCATAGAAATCTGTCTCTAGTTGAGTGTGAGGGTGCCCAGCAACTCCACAGAGTAACATTAAATGTTGTTCCAATTAGCATTATCTTTTATTTTCTCCTCAAAGGGAAGTCGACTATTGGGATTGGCTCCTTTTAGGCACTGAAGACTATATTTTTACCCCTCCAAGTGGAGTCAAGAAAAGCATCTCTTGATATGTTTCTAGATTTAATATTTCCAGGTGGATTTAAGAAAACTACTATTATATTGCTTCAAGTACATGCATGTGTGCATACTCACACACACACACACACACACACACAAAATTATCATCATCATCAGTATATCATCATCATCTATATAAAACAAGATACAGCCCTGGCCAGTTTGGCTCAGCGGTTAGAGCGTCAGCCTGAGGACCAGAGAGACCCAGGTTCGGTTCCCATTAAGGGCGTGTACCTCTGTTGCAGTTTGTCCCCGGCCCTGGTTGGGGTCCTGTGGGTGGCAACCACTTGATGTGTCTCTCTCACGTCGATGTTTCTCTCTCTCTCTCTCTCTCTCTTCCTCCCTCTCTCCCTCCCACTCTATCTGAAGATAAATGCAAAAAAAAAATGTCCTAGGGTGAGGATAAAAAAAAATTAAAAAAAAAAAGATACAACCATTTTAACAGGAATTGTGTATTTCACAGACTTAGGAGTAAGAATTCTCAGGATGATGCAACCAACCACGCATCAGGTATTCATTGAGCTCTTAAAACTCTGCTTGTGCTGAAATCACAGGAAAGGCAAAATGTTTGCTTCAGGATAGGAATGGAAAGATGGCAAGTTATTTACTCTACTAACCCTCATTTCTGTAATCTTTAAAATGAGAATAATAATACCTACCCTTCAGATCATTCGTTAACTGGAATAATAAACATGAAATCTCCTAAGTAGCTAATAAATATTTAGGAAATAGTTATGGAAAACCTACTGCACTAATGAAAAAGATGAGCATTGTTTCTGCCTTAATGGAGCTTTTACTCTTGTTAGAGTATTGCTGTTGTTCAAGTGTTTCTTAAAGAAGGGAGCAGCCAGTGGTGAGCTAGAGGAGCTTACCTTGGCTGGCAAGAGCCCATTATTAAATATATAAAACTATTTGCAAAGCCAATGGTAGCTTGAAATGTGGGAGTATTTACAGCATAGTAATTGCCAAGCACTATAAATCAGACTTTTTTTTTTCCCAAAGAGCCAGTTTTCTAACACATCTTTCAGAGCAAAGTATGCAAGCATGAGGAATATAGCCTAGTGGTTAAGAACAGGGATCTGGAACTGGGGAGTCATGGATTAAAATCCTAGCTCTACAATCTATAAGCTATGAGACTTTGAGCAATTTATTTAGCTACTCTGAGCCTTATTATCTTCATATCTTAATATGTTACCTACTTATATTAGTCTGAACAGGCTGCCAGAACAAACATAGACTGGGAGGCTAAAACAGCAGTTTTGTCACAGTTTTAGAGGCAGAAGTCCAAGATGAAGTGACCAACATAGTCATTTTCTAGGGAGGACTCTCTTTCTGGCTTGCAAATGGCCAACTTCTCACTGTGTCCTCATGTGGCCTTTCCTTGGTGGATGTGAATGGAGAGAGTGCAAACAAGCTCTCTAATGTCTCTTCTTATAAGGACACTAATCCTAACAGATCAAGCCCCCACCCTTAAGGCTTTATTTAACCTTGAAATCTCCTTGAAGACCCTCTCTCTAAACAGTCATATTGTGGGTAGGGCTTCAACATATGAAAGTTAAGAGGACACAAACATTTAGTCCTTAACACTATCTGGTAAGTTTGTTGGGAAGATGAGAAAGTATGTAAATGCAATGCATAATGCTTCATAAGTGCTCAGTAAATATTATCTGTTCTATTACTATTACCTGTTAGACAAGTGGGTCTGGCTTTGCGAGGTGGTGGGAAGGGAAACTAGAGATGGGAAGCTTGTAGTCAAGAATGTTATTGAGCAGACTATTGGAAAACCTCAGACAAATACAGTCTAGACAAAGACAGATCTCATTAAAATAAAAATTAACAAGACATAGAAACTTGTTAAGGTGATAAGAAGAAATGGCCAAAGATAGCTCTGAGGAGTCTGTGTGGAAGGAATTAATGAAAAAAAAAAAAAAAAAAAAGACACCATAAGATGAAAATCAATTTTGGGAGTTTTAGAAGATAAATTGAAACTATTGAGAAGTTAAGATAATGGTCAAAAACTTCCAAAATCACAATTTCAAATTCTGAAAATATGTCTTTATTGACCAAATATTACTTGAGTTTTTGCTCTGTGTAAGACATTGTCAGGGATACAAAAATGGCCAGAATAGCATCCTTGTCTTTGATATGCTTACGGTCCATTACAGGAAAGGACATGAAAAAGATGATTGAAAAAGATTCAGATTAGGTGCACTGAATTTTCAAAAAAAAGAGAGATGGCTTATTGCTGGGGACAAATTAGGATTTTATGAAGGCAGGAGGATAGAACATGAAGGATAGAGAGATTCAGATAAATAGAAAGATGGTGATGAAAGTAGAGAAAGACATCTTTATTATAGAGGCTTCTCAACAGCATAAGAAAAGTCATTGACTTGAGAAAATGTATTCAGGAGGCAGTTCAGTTCAGTCATTCAATGCATAGATAGCCAATTAGAGAATAGTAGAAAATCAAGGTAGAAAGGTTGTCAAAGACCAAACCACAGAGAATCTTAAAATCTACGTTAAAGAATTTAAACTTCATAAAACACTGATGAAGGAACTAAAGAAGACACACATAAGTGGAAAGCCTTCCCATGTTCCTGGACCATAAGAATTAATATTGTTAAAATGTCATATGTCAAATGTGATCTACAGATTCAACATAATCCTCATTACAATTCCAATGGCATTCTTTACTGATATGTTTTTTTAAACCCTAAAATTTATATGGAACCACAAAATATCTCAAGTAGCCAAAGCAATCTTGAGCAAAAGGAAACCTTAAGGCATCACATTTTCTGACTCCAAGATATATTGCAAAGCTACAGTAATCAAAAGAGTATGGTTCTGGCAGAAAAAAAGACATGTAGAACAATGGAATAGAATAGAGAGCTCAGAAACTCACCAACTCATCTAGAGTCAACTGATCTTCAACAAGGTGCCAAGAACACACAGCGGGGAAAGGACAGCCTCTTCAATAAATAGTGCTGGGAAAACTAGATATCCAAATGAAAATAATAAAATTAGATCCATATCATACACCATATACAAAAATCAACTTAAAATGGATCAAAGACTTAAATGTAAGATTGAAACCATAAAACTCCTGGAAGAAAACATAAGGAAATATCTTTTTGACATTGGTCTGGGCAATGATGTATTAAATATGACAGAAAAAGCATAAGCAACAAAAGCAAAAATAGATAAATGGGATTGCATCAAACTAGAAAGCTTCCACACAACAAAGGGAAGAACCAATAGAGTGAAAAGATAACCTACAGAAAGGAATAGAATATTTTCAAATAATATATCTGATAAGGAGTCAATATAAAAAAACATATAAGGAACTCATAATAGCAAAAAAAAAAAAAAAAAAAGAAAGAAAAGGAAAGAAAGTTTAATGGGTAAAGGACCTGAATAGACATTTCTCAAAAGAAAACATACAAATGGCCAATGGGTATATGGAAAGGTGCTCAGCTTCACTAATCATCAGAGAAATGAAAATCAAAACCACTATGAGATATCACCTCACACCTGTTGGAATGACCATTATCAGAAAGATAAAATACAACAAGAGTTGGTGAGCATGTGAAGAAAAGGAGGCTCTTTGCACACAGTTGGTGGGAATGTAAATTGGTACAGCCATTATGGAAAACAGTGTGGAGATTCATCAAAAAATTAAAAATAGAACTGACATATGATCCAGTAATCCCACTTCTGGGTATATATTCTAAGAAAATGAAATCAGGATATTGAAGAAATATCCACACTCCCATGTTCATTCCAGCATTATTCACAATAGCTAAGATATGGAAGCAACCTAAATGTCCATTGATGGGGAAATAGATAAAGAAGATATGATATGTATATATAATTTAATATTATTTCATTTAAATATGGCAAAAGACCCAAGTATATGTTTTTCCAAAGCAGACATACAAATGACCAATAGGTATATGAGTAGATGTGAATATCACTTATCAGGAAATGCATATCAAAACTACAATGAGATATCATCTCACACTTATAGAATGACTGCAATAAAAAAGACAGGAGGTAACAAGTGTCTAAATAACCTTTATCAGCTGTGCTGACTTTTATGGTGCCTAATCCCTGGCATCAATCCTTTTGCAATGCCTTCAGCAACCAGGCCAAAATCCCACTGCTTCATTTCCTAATCTCTGGAAAACTAAACCATCCTCAACCTTTAGCTGCCTTAGCTTTCAATCTCAGAACTTCCTCGAAAAGATTAAGCAGAAAAATCTGCTGCTGTTACTTCTGCATATATTTCTATGTGCAGTATAGTCCATGACAGTATCAGTCTATAACAGTTATTAAGCAAAAGAAAGAGAACTTAAAAAATCCAGGAAGAGTCCTGGCCAGTTTGGCTCAACAGTTAGAGCATCAGCCCACAGACCAGAGAGTCCCGGGTTCAGTTCCCACTAGGAACTGAACCTCGGTTGCAGTTTGTCCCTGGCCCCAGTTGGGGTCATGTGGGTGGCAACCACTCGATGTGTCTCTCTCACATCAATGTTTCTCTCTCTCTCTTACCCCCTCTCTCCCTCCCGCTCTATCTGAAGATAAATGCAAAAATGTCCTCAGGTGAGGATAAAAAAATTTTTTAAAAATTAAAAATCCAGGAAGGTCTCCTCTGAGGATCTACTCTTCTTTGTCTCCTCACTGGAATTATCTGGGAAGAAGAGAGTCAGAGGAAGAGTGTGGAAGCCAAAGTTTTTGAGGCTCCACACCCCACAAACATACACACCTACTGTCTCCTTCACAAGCATTTGGACCTATGCGTCTTGCTACCTCCAAGTGGGAGGTTCTACAAGTCTCTGAGTCTCTGCAGAACATACCCAATTCCTTGTTTATGTCTGTACCCCCCTGTTAGAGGACATCATCAAGAGGATGTGACTGCTGGTCAACCTGAGAGTTGGACCTGAACAACCAAAGGCTGCTCATCTCCTCCCCTGTCCTTGGACTGTACATTTCGCCCACCGTTCTCAGAGCCAGAGTTGTTTTCAAGGATGAAGTCTTGTGTGAGTAATGTATTGTTAAGACCATCTGAACTGAATATGTAATCAAACCCAGTTAAAGTTTCTATATAAGCTTTTAAGATTTTGGTGGGCTAGTGCAGAGATCACTTGTCTTTTGGTTGCCCAAGACAAAGTTCATATGTAACTTCCCTTGCTAATTAAACCTGCCATAACCCAATCTGGAGTGGTCTCTCCCTGACCTCCAAAAATGGGGGCCAGCTTCGTCCAGGAAATTCCCGAAGTTGCAAAACCAACACCCCAGCACCTGGCCCAAGGTCTGACACAAAATAGGCGCTCAGTCAATGCTGGTTGAAGGAGGGGATGAAGGAAGGAGAGAAGAGAGGAACAGAAGGAGCAGCAAGACGACAGGGCACAGGGCTAGGGAAAGCTTGCCTCCTCTTTTAGATTTTGGGTTTAAGAACAAAGACCACAATCTGCAATCATCTTTATATTCTTCCAGCCGAAATACCTGATATAGAATCAAACATGTACTGAATGTTCACTAAATTAAATTTCCTGAGAAAGTGAGTCTGCTTTCTTCTTTCACTTTTAGGGAGACTGATACATAGGTTAGCCATACTTTTACAATCCACAGATTTTTGTAGAAGGGCAATTTAAATCCCAAATTATAATGGGTTTATTAGTAGTAGTATTAGTATTACTCTTATTATTGCTACTACTACTATTCCTACCTCTGGTGCCCAGGAATGCTAAAAGATCCCATGGATAAAGGAGATTAGAGTATTTTAAAGACTCAAAACTAAAGCAACCTGCCTTTCCCTTCTCTCCAGCACACCAGCAAGAATTAATTGCCTACTTGGAGGAAATGAACAGAAGCATTAGTCCATCTCCAATGGAAAAACCAGGCCCTTGAGACTCTGGGGGCTTCAAACTGAGCCTGCTAAGCTGCATCATTTTAAGAAGGATTTAAATGTACCGTTTTCTCTTGGTCAGAAGTGAATCACATTGAGATGAGAAGGAAATCCAGCAATGAGAACAAGCATCTTGCATAAGGTTAGTTGGCCTAGTCTACCTAGACAGGTGAAGTCTAAAGACGGCAACTGTGTCTCTGCAGTAGGCACACCTTTGAATTATTGAGAACAGGGATTAGAGATTAGAAAGAAGCCTTGTGTTTAAAAACAGATGGTTTTCTCTTAATTTCAAGGAAAATTAGGACTGCCCAGATGCTACTGCTGATAGAATTGACTTCTAATAGCATACTGCATTATGCTGTTAGGTTGAGACTGTCATTTGCACTTTGTAAAATCCAAAACTCTTCAGAGCTCTGAACTATAACAGCCCAAGCAAACTGAGGCTGACGGAGTGTTTTTGTCCACAGCCTTCACCATCTTCCATTTCCTCTCTTCTGCTCAGCACCAAGCACTCTCTAATTAAAAGGAAGTCATCCACGTAAAGAGTGCAGAAGCCTGGCAAAAGTAATGTGTTCTGTTCCTTTGTAAAATGAATGGAATCCCAAGTTATTACCCAATCTAGCAGCACACCAGTTGGAAAGATCTTCAGCAAGCCTCCTAGGTGGTAATCAGTACAAAAGAGCTCACTGATTAATTCAACAAACTTCTCTCAAGCATCTTTGTTACACCAGGGATTGAGCTTTCAGAGCTACTGCTCAGAGTCCATCACCAAGTGTGCATGGCCTGTGTGCGTTGAGGCCCAGACCTCACACCCATGCAGGCCAGTGTAGTCCAGTCAAATGTAGGCTATGATATCTTCCCAAGGAAACACTGGCAAGACTGAAAGATGTTCTTCACAGTGCCTACTGTGGACTTTTATAAGTCAAGTGACTATCTTAAGGAAGCCTGTTTATATTGTATCATATTTTTCTGTTAAAAGAATTCACTGGCCTTGGCTGGGTGGGTCGGTTGGTTGGAGCATCATGCCATACACCAAAATGTTGTGGGTTCAATTCCCAGTCAGGGCACATGCCTAGGTGGGGAGCATACAGGAGGCAACTAATTAATGTTTCCCTCTCACATCGATGTTTCTCTCTCTCTCTCCCTCCCTTCTTCTCTCTCTAAAATCAATAAAAACATATCCTCAAGTGAGGATAAAAAATTTTTTAAAGATTTAATTGATCATAGATAGATATATATGTACATGTGCATCCATGCAAATATTTTTATATTCCACAACTTTAGCCCTATGTTAGCATTCCTCCATTTGCAGAGATGCTGGGTGCCTCACCAGGTGGAAGTGGCCCAATCCTCCGGAGAGTATAACGTAGTAAAGATAGCATGAAACCATGGAAACACCATTTCCTCGCACTTCAATCATCTCAAAGGAACAGTTACCACCTTTTCCTTTTACATCTCCATTCAAGGCTGCTTATTGACTCTTTTAGAATGGCATGGTGGCATTTCACTGTGGTTTGAAACTGCATTCTGCTGCACTTTAATCCAAACCCTCCTGCATCAATTTCACTACTTGTTTTTCTTGACCTATTGGTGTAAATAGGGGAAAAAAGTCACTTACCATCTTTTATACTGGCTACTCCTTACCTTTTTGCAGTGTATGTGACAGAGTACCTTGCTTATCATACATGTTGCTTAAATTTAACCAATAATGTCAACCAGTTCATATACCAAATATATATATTGGCTATTAAACAAACTATTTTGTCCTGCCGGTGTGGTTCAGTGGTTAAGTATCGACCCATGCACCAAGAGGTCGCCGGTTCGATTCCCGGTCAGGACACATGCCCAGGTTGTGGGCCTGATCCCCAACAGGGGGCATGCAGGAGGCGGCCAATCAATGTTCTCTCTCATCGATGTTTCTACCTGTCTCTCCCTCTCACTTCCTCTCTCTGTAAAATCAATAAAGGGAAAAAAAAATTAAACTATTAATACTTCTTCAAAACACTTCATGTGTATTATTTTACAATTTTCCTAAAAAGTTGTCTTCACTGTCCCAGATTACACAGCTCTCAAAGAGGCTAAGTAACTTACCCTAAGTCACACCTAATGAATTCCAAAGTTGGGATTGATGCCCAAGCCCATCTGACCTCCAAGCCGTGTAGTAGGCTCCAGGCGACTAGGCAGTGGCTCGCCTTTGGTCCTAGGGCTAGATCTGGCTGCTTTTAATTGCCAATAAATTCCACATGTACTTTCTAATGAAAACATTTCTTAACTAGGAACAGCTCTACAGAGAAGCTTTAAAAAAAAAAATGAAGAGTAAATTCGGAGAGGTCAGAGCTTTGAAAATTTTTTTCCCATCATATTTCTTTATAGTAATTGCTCCAAAAGATAAGGTGGTACTTATTTCCAGTAAAACTGTGACAGTCCCAGAAACGCTGACTCACTTGTAATGGGACATCATTCCTGGAACCACATCCCATACAAAGTGGCCTGTCAGAGCCCTAGCAGACGTGGAAGGGCCTCTCTGATCACGGCACCTTTCCCCTCACTTCAGTGGGAGTGCTCGCGGGACACTGTCTGCCGGATGCTCACGTGACAGGTTTGTGTTAGAGAGGCCAGCACTTCTCAGGTTGCTTGCCGAAATATGTAGCTACCTGGGTGTTTGTTTTCTTTATAATGAAAAAAGTTTTAAATTAATAACTAAGTTTGTCTCCTTTCCTGTTTTGGCATTTCCTTGTACCCTACTTCCTTTCTATGAAGCCACTCTTACGGAGTCTGCCCCTGTCTCATAGCAAGCTGGAAGCCCTCCAAAACCCTGCCCAGTAATTTCTAGAGGCTCTCTATGGCCAAGCTTTCTAAAGGTCCATTTCCACTCTATCACTTCTCATTTTCTCATTCAGACACCTCCCAAGAGCCATGGGAAATGGATGTTTCCACTCTTATTTATTTGATCTCTGCAATATTTGATACCATTCTCCATTCCCTCCTGAAAACTTTCAGATTCCTTGATGTTCTTGGAATCATTCTGTTCTCATTCTCCTTCTATCTGCCCAGTTCTCCTTCCCATTTTCATTCATACAATATCTTTTATATCATTCATCCTTTTCTTTGTCCTGCATCTTAAATGTTAATCATTCATGGGATCCTGCTTCTACATTTTAAAAAAAATTTTATTGATTGATTGATTTTAGAGAGAGAGAGAGAGAGACTTGTGCTCTACTTATTTATGCACTCATTGGTTGATTCTTGTATGTATGTGCCCTGACTGGAGATCGAACTTGCAAACTTGGCATATCAGGATGATGCTATAACCAACAGAGATACCCGGCCAGGCCCTGCTCCTGTACTTTTAGCTACACTCTTCCTAGGTGACTTCATCCTTAAGACTTCAAATGTGCCCATTATACTGTGTCTGCCAAATATTATAATTGTAATGAAGGCAAAGATCACACCAATCTTTGCCTGGAGCATAAGAAATGAGTAATAGATGTTTGTTGAATGCACTAAATATTTACCTCCAGCCCAGGTCTCCCTCCTGAGCCCCAGACCATAAATATATAGCTACTTATTGGACTAATTGACCTGAATGTCTTAGGCAGCTCACATTCATCTTATTCAAAAGTAGCTTATTCTCAACTGGTCCTCAATTTCTTCCTTACCTTTGGTTCTGTATTTTAGTAAATAGTATCATGCGAATCCGTTACCCTGGAAGTTGTCCTTATGACTCCCTCTTACCCACATGCCCTCTCTTTATATCCAATTATTCATTAAATCCATTCATTTTTCTCTTGTAAATCTTTCAAGTCTATCCTCTCCATCCACTCACACTGCCACAACCTTAGCTCAGGCTTTCATCATTACGTAACCACCATGGCTTCCTCATTGGTGTCACTGTCTTCACTCTCTCTCCAGCCCCTGGACACTCCCATGCACACTGCTGTCGGAATGTTTCTTCTGGAAAGAAACCCAATCATGTACAATTATACATCCAATATCCTAAGTCCCATGAAGTTCCCCTTTCTCTCTCCTTATAAGCACTGCAACAAACACCTTCACAGAAGGTTCACTCAAGGCAAATGCAACCATACCCTTGTAGCAGGAATCCAGCCAACCTTCGAATGGGAATCAGAACCCTGGGTCTAGGCTACCCCAGATGCTCACACTGCATTCGCACAAGGACAGTGGTGCCTGTGCCATATCCTTAGTCAATATACTTACCTTGAATACAATTTATTTCACTAATTTAAAATTATTGCTAGCATCCCTCAGGCTAGTTAATAAACGCTCTAGTGCTAATTGAGATGGCTAAGAGTTAAACATTTATAGTAGCTACCTGATTAAAGTCTTTCAAATGCTAACTAACCTCCCCTGGAGTGTATATTTTTGATTAAGGTACTTCAAATATCAGCAAGCTGCCCCTGGAGGTGGGTTAAACTAGCTAAATGCACACATGTGTATTACACTTCCCCTGCTGAATGATTTTTAACTAAATTATAGTCAAGATATTGCCCGTTACACAGGGCCTTCCATCCACCGTACTTGCCTAACCCTTGGCATCCTTGCTTCAATGCTCAGGGCAAGAATAAATATGCAGCAGACGTTTTTGTTAATGAATAAATGGGGTACATAACTAATCCATTACTTATAAGGACAAAAATTCTGGATAGGAACTTAGACTTCATTTCATCTGTCTGGGCTCAGTCTTTCATATATCCTAATATGAAGCTGAACCATATGAAAATGCCATCTTTAAAATTGAAAAACACGCAAATAGGGACAATTTCATGTGGTAAAGTCCCTTACAATGCTTCCAAGCCACCTTCAAATTTAAAAAGAGGAACTAGTTCAAAGCACTTGTAAGAATCAAGTCGCATTCAGGTGCTTAATGCCGAAATCCCAGGAAGAGGAGCAGATCCCACTGTCTCCACCTTCCTTAACAGTCTTCACCCTCCCACGGGGGCTGCGGTTTGTCACAGATCAATTCAATCCTGGGCACTTTGGAGGTGACATTCAGATTAGTGGGAGGGTGAAGAAAATCAATTCTTACTTTTCGGGCTGCAGGTGCCCACAGATTTCCTGGTGTGAGGAGTGAACTCTCATTTCAGACACAAAGGCCAAGATGGCCTCTCCTTTCAGGCCCACTGGCTGATTGCTGAGGTGACGCACAGTAGAATAGCAACCCCGGGGGCCTTACCTTGTCATTAAGGGCACTGGCACAAAAGACCTCTTTATAGCAGACTTAGAAAGAGGAGAGAACGGAATTCCTATTTCACCAACCCTTGAAGTAAAATTACCTTGAGAATTTGGGCTTCATACAGGGATAAGAGCACCAGCCTTCATTATCCGGCCAAGACTTGAAGGGAAGAAATGCTTTTTGAGCAAAAGTGTCACTTCGGAGGGGAGAGGGGAAGAAAAGATGAGTCAAGGTGAGGCAAAGTGAATTCCACCATTTAATTAGCAATCACCCCTGACCTGCCAGACACAGCTAGTGCAATTCCTGAATGGTGCAGTCACAGCAAAAGGCAGGTCATTAGGCAGCAAGCACGGGAGCTTTGAGAAGTGTCGCGTTGCCAGGGTTTGCACAGAGCAAACCGGATGTCTGTGCGAAGCTTTCAATATAGTCTGCTTTCTTCTTAGCAATCAGGACTGATTTGTCAGTCATCCCACCTATAATGCAGAAGGCACCGGAACGTGGGGGACGGAAGCAAGTTCAGAAAATCAATTATGCTTATATTTATATTCCCTCAAGGCTGAGGCGTTGCAAAAACTGCAGAAATATTATCTTTCTGTTTACAAAGGAGCAGAAAGGAAGGGTGAGATTGCAATTCAATGTAATGAATAAATCTCTGGCTGCTTGGGGAAAGGTACAATAGTTGAATATATATGAGATTGGTGATGGGAAATGCATTTCATGTGGTCAGCAATTGTAGAAATCGTCCACCATTTTAAAAGAGCATAGGAACAAGTGCATGTTCAAGAACTAGAGAATCATCTTTCACAGGCAAGAAATGAACAGGAAATGCTTTAAAATCCAGCCTATTTATTGATAGTAATTGGCAGAATTAATTAATTGATGGAAATTTATGATCTCTCTCAAAGAGCCCCATGAGGGCAACAATACACTCACACAAGAGGTGGTATATAACGTCCTCCTAACCTTCTCAAGATGGGAGTCTAAAATCATTCAGAAACCTCCAAATTTCCAATTCAGTGAATACTTCCTAGAACTCATCTTAACAGACTTCTTTATGGTTGTTGCCACAGGTGACTTCTCCCCTCTTCTTCAAACACTCTCATCCTTGGTTTCTGTGCTATCTCACTCCTGACTGTCCTTCTGCCTCCCTGGTCATCCCACTTTGTGAGTTTCTCTTTACCTGCATGTGCCTGACATACTGATGCTCCCCAGTGCAGCTTCCACATTTTCTTTGAGTGTTATTTGCTTCTCACCGATGGCTTTAACAGCAATCAACAGGCTAAAGATACCTAAATCTCTACCTCTTGTTTTGACCTGACTAGAGCCTCAGGCTCAACATGTAACTTCCCAATGGACATCTCCACCTAAATATTCACCACACTTTATACGCAGTATGTCCGAATTAGAACTAGTTATCCATCCAGCTTTCAACCCTGCTCTTCCTCTTGCCCTCCCTGCTGTTAGTTGTCCAGCACCACTTATTAAAACTCCAGCTTGCCCGACCAGTGTGGCTCAGTGGTTGAGCATCGACCCATGCACCAAGAGGTCACCATTCGATTCCTGGTCAAGGCACATGCCCAGGTTGTGGGCCCGATCCCCAGTGTGGGGCATGCAGGAGGCGGCCAATCGATGTTCTCTCTCATCAATGTTTCTATCTCTCTCTCCCTCTCCCTTCCTCTCTCTCTAAAATCAATAAAAGAAAAAAAAAAAACACTCCAGTTTTACCCTAGTGATCAGAGATGCCCCATAATAAACTAATTTCTAAAGCTGTAACAATGAAGAGGTTATGAGAATCATCAACACATAAGAAATTTCCCCCAAAAAATGTATTACCAAAAGGAGATGGAAGAGCACTGATAGATGAAATTAAACTAAGGAAGCTATGCCTAAAATATATATACAGGAAGGACATTTTATAATGATTTTAAAAAGCCAGTTTATCAAGAATACATAACAATCTTAAATGCATATCAACTGTAGTGTGTCTCTTGACTGATTTTCAAATCTAACAAAATGCTGTGGGTTTCATTTAACACAAAAGCTGGTTTGGAAAATCATTCCTTTATTTGTTCTTCTGAAATTGTTTTCCATTTCAACCCACAGAGCCAGCGCCATAATGAGGAGTTTCCAGCCACATCTACGGTAACATCTTAACATCTTGACATCCCGACGTCTTTTAGATTCTTGGAAAACAGCTGGGTATAGTATTCATTCAATTCTTCCAGCTGTGAGTTTTTATCTTCTGCTTTTGGCTCTTTGAAGTTTTACCAATTCATTTCCAAACTCCTAGAAAAGCTTCAGATAATGAAAACATCAATTTTTTTGAAAGGGAGTGGTTCTGGGATAGAACTTTTTATTCTGAAAGACCGTGAAGAACCAAGCAAAGCCGCTCTTGGCTACCTTATATATAGGCAATCCAACGCCATGTTATTCCTGAGCCCTACTCTACCTCCCAGCCTACAAAAGCATTGTGAGATGAATCACTTAATTTCAAAAACACTATGAGTTGCCCTGGCCAGTGAGGCTCAGTTGGTTGAGCATCGTTCCATGCACCGAAAGGTCGCCAGTTTTATTCCAGGTCAGGGCACATGCCTGGGTTTCAGGCTTGACC
Source organism: Tadarida brasiliensis (assembly GCA_030848825.1). NCBI lineage: Eukaryota > Metazoa > Chordata > Mammalia > Chiroptera > Molossidae > Tadarida > Tadarida brasiliensis. The sequence continues at coordinate 38,286,704 of CM061260.1, read as the reverse complement.
TCTAGGAGGCAGCTGATTGATATTTGTCTCTCTCTCCCTTTCCCTTCCTTTCTCTCTCTAAAATCAGTAAGAAAATATTTTTAAAAACCACTTTGTATTCATTACAAACTGGATGATGAATTTTACTATTAGTAGGATCAGTTCGACATTTAGGAAACCCTCCGGACCAGCTTTAAGGTGTACATGAGGTGGGTGGACTAAGTAGGTAGGATTTGTATCAAAAGATTTACCCATAGCTCTGAGCTGTCGAAATCAATGAGTCAGCCGAAGTCTTCCCTTCCGGTTCATGAAATGTCTTTCCTCCAGGGAGTTCTCACATTCATTACCTCATTAATCATGGGTAAACCAGGGTTATAGTAGCTCTGTAATTCCCAGGAGGGAACATGGAGACTCAGAGTGAACAAATAATTCCGTAATTCAACTCTGTGAAATTTTTAAAAAGTAATAATAATGTCCTAGGAAAATGTGGAGTATCATAGAGATTTTGTTGATTCTGCGAATAAGAGGTGAACTCTGCCCAGTGAGCATCATTAGTGTTAATTTGTAAGTTAGCCTGCAAGGAACTTTAGCACTGTAGCGATCATGTTGGTCAAAATATTCGCACAATACACAAGCCTATCAGTGTCGCTTCTGGCCAAGTGCTGAAAGTCCTATCCCCTCGCCCCTGCCATGAGGACTTCTGAGATCTGCCTCAGGGATAAATCACTGAATTTCCTCATCTGTGAAATGAGTCCTCCCGCTTAGCCCGAGCCTTTTGCCCGCGGTACTTATTGAGAATGAAAGATGTGAAAGTTCTTTACTCCTTAAAAAAAATAATTACATATGGTTAGTCAGGCAAATAATTACAGGTCAAAAGCCCCAGGACTTTAAGAGAAACGAGGACTTTATGTCACTGTGACCTAAGTGAGAATTTAAATAAAAGTTAAAATATACTATGCAAGTAACTTTTGCTGTGTTTGTGGCTCCAGATATTTTTTTCTGATGAATTGTGGTCATGATTTCAACCAATGAGGCTTTTACAGGTTGGTCCCCATTTGAAGGTATTGACATGTTTATTGCCCATATGATATATTGGAATTAATTAACATTTTGGTGATACTGTCTTTCAATGCATAATTTTAATTATTCTTGACAACAAAAAGAAGAAAACATATCTTCATTTTATAAATAAAATGGGGATACTGATAAAATTACAAAAGAAACTTGCCCAGGATATCACAGCCAGTAGGTGGTAAGAGCTAGTCATTGAATTCAGGTCTTTTGATTCTTAAATACATGTTTTTCTTAATACATGGAACATTTGCCACCAATGACACGTTTCATCTTAATTCAATGTATTCCAGTATCTTAAATTATGTAATTTGCAAAATGAATTTGCATCTTCATTTATTGTTTTGGAAATACTGGGCTCTGAACAGGATGTGAGCGAACTCACCTGCCAAGCGTAGAAGAGGATAAATGGTGTCATTCCCGGGGAGTGTGCAGCTCGTGGGGACTCTCTAAAGGGTGCCCCATGGTGGCTCCGTGATCTGATACATCAGAGGAAGGAGGTATTTTAAGTGTTTTTTAAATACCTGACAAAAGATGAATGTTCAAGTCTAAAATCATGACTGCCATACACTATGGCACCTGCTTTCAAACTTTTATTTTACCCCCGTTCCTGTGAAATGCAACACACTGACGTCAGTAATAGTGGCATGGTCCCCTTCCACACCAATTCCCAGCTAGGTGGCAGCCTGTCTGAAACCCTGAGGATAGGGTGGTGAGGTCCCTGCAGAAATTTGGTCAAGGCCCCAGCCTCAGATGACTCAGCTATGAGAGACAGTGGAGGTAGGAAAAGCAGTATTTCCACCACTAAATAAATCCAATCTTTTATATATATAGTATGTTTTCATTGATTTTTTTAGAGAGAGAGGAAGGGAAAGAGAGAGAGAAACAAATGCGAGAGAGATACATCCATCGGCTGCCTCCTGCACGCCCCCTACTGGGGATCGAGCCCAAAACCCGGGCGTGTGCCCTGCCTGACAGGGAATTGAACTGGGACCTCTCAGTCCACGGGATGACGGCTCAATCCACTGAACCACACCCGCAGGGCTAAATCCAATCTTCATTAGAACAAAGAACCCATACATTAATGCAAACTATTAGCAATACCAGCCTAGAAAATTAGAGGTTCCTCTTCCTCCAGCCTGACGGAGCCATACTAAGGCATGCGGCTTGATACGTACAGGCTGTATGTCAGTCCTGACTCCCTCTCAGGCCCTGCTGGGACATAACCTCCACAACAGAGGCAGTGATGTGAAAGCACAGGTCTCTACATGTCACTAGAAGTACAAAAAGTACGTGTTGAAAGATTAAAGCTCAATCTCTTTGCCCCTCAATAATTATCAATTGCTTAGGTGATTTACTGAAAAAGAAAAGGGCACACACACACACACACGTAACCTAACAAAATTAAAGAAATGTATATTAAGATCATTTTTCACTTCTCAAAGTTTAATTTTGTAAAGTCAAACCAGTGCTGGTGAATTTGGACATGGTAGCTCGGGCACGGCTGCTGGGCTGCAGGCTGGGGCAAACTTGTGGAAAACACCGTGGCAACGCGACTCAGGAGAGGTGGGGTGGGCGGGGGTGGAAGAGGGTATGGGAGGATAAAGGGTGATAGAAAAAAAAATAAAATAAAGAGAAAAAAATAAATTAATGAAAAATAAATAAGGGAAAGATGGAGGCTACAAACTGTGTGATTTTTACTATATGATATTCTGGAAGTGGTAAAATAATGGACACTGTAAAAAATACCAGTGGTGGCCAGAGGTTGGGGGAGAGGAAGGAATGAATAGGTGGAACACAGAGGACTTTTAGGGCAGTGAAACTATTCTGTGTGATACTATAATGGTGGACACATATCACTACCCATTTGTCAAATCCCACAGAACGTACAACACAAAGAGCAAACCTTAATATAAACTATAGATTTGGGGTGATAATGATGTATCAACGTGGGTTCATTGTAACAAATGTTGATAGTAGGGGAGGCTGTGCTCGTGTAGTGGCAGGTGCTTTACTGGAACCATAATTGTTTTTGCTGTGAGCCTAAAGCTGTTCAAAAAGAATGAATTCTTTTTTTTTTTTAACTCTTACCCAAGGAAATGTTATTATTGATTTTAGAGAGAGAAGAGGGAGAGAGAGAAAGAGAGAGAGAGAGAGAGAGAGAGAGAGAGAGAGAGAGAGAAACATCAATCAGTTGCCTTCTGTACACACCCCAAACGGGAATGGAATCCACAATCCACGTATGTGCCCTGACTAGGGATTGAATCCAACCTGAAACCTATTGGTTTACGGACACTCCAACCAACTGAACCACCCAGCCAGGGCTAAAATCTTTTTTTTTTTTTTAATTTAAAGCCAGAGATGTCCAGACCATTCAGTTCAATGATCTTACTTCTAAGACTCTATCTTAAGGATCTTCAAGATACAATCAAAAAGTTGTATTAAAGATGTTTATCAGTCCAGCCGGTGTGGCTCAGTGGTTGAGCGTCGACCCATGCACCAAGAGGTTGCTGGTTCGATTCCCGGTCAGGACACATGCCCAGGTTGTGGGCCTGATCCCCAGTGGGGGGCATGCAGGAGGCGGCCAATCGATGTTCTTTCTCATCGATGTTTCTATCTCTCTCTCCTTCTCACTTCCTCTCTCTCTCAAAATCAATAAAGGAAAAATTAAAAAAAATATTTAAAAAAGATGTTTATCAGAGTAGTTCTGAAACTATAAAAGCAAACTAAGGACCTACCAATGGTAACAGAAAGATAATTAATGGTACAGCCATAATAAAATATATGCAGACATTTAAAATCAAGCTTTTGAAGAATACATAAAAATATGAGAAAATTCTCAAGTGTAAAAATCAGTATAGAAAAGTAAGTGTAATCCCAGGGGTATCTATTCCCTGGATATGATAAAATCTAAATCTAAGAGAAAATTTAAAAGTTTTTTTCTTTTAACATTGAGATGGGAAAGGCTTTCTAAAGCATGACAATAAACACAGAATCCATAGCAAAAAATGGATAGAATATATATAAACTACTTTATAACTTCTGGACATCCATCAGAATAGAAATATAAATAAAATTAAATGAAGAAATGGGGAAAAACGCTTGCAGCATATGTGACCTAAAAAAAATAATTAATGAACTAACCTCACAATCTGCATTAGATAAACCTGGGTACGTATCACACTACTCACTGTTTGATCGTATTAAATCTCAGTTTCTCGTTTCTGTAATGTGTGAGTTCCAACAAGCTCCCTCATGAGAGGGTTGTGAGGATTACACGAGATGGCAATTTTAGAGTTCATAGCACAATTTATGACCCATAGCTCTAAATTAATAATAGCTCTTACTATTAATAAATGAAAGAAAACTAACAAGTCAGCACTTTTCACCCAAAATATTAGTGAAAATTTAAATGTAAAAATGACACCGAGTACTGAAAAAGGGAGAGGAACGGCCGCCCCCAAGGACTGGGTGGGAGTGTAAATCTGCAGTCTTTGAATAGCAATGTGGCAGCATGCATCAACATTGTTAGCATGCCTGCATAGTCTTTGCCTGGAAATGTTTACTTCTCGGAATTTATCCTAAGGAATATCACACACACTATAATGAATGTGCAAGGGTTTTCATGACAAAATTGTGTACACAGTGGTCCCTTCTTATCTGTGGGGAATACGTTCCAAGACCCCCAATGGATGCCTGAAACATGGGTAATATGAAACTCTATGTATACTATGATTTATCCTATGCATGCACACCTTTTCACTTAAAGGAAGCGTGAAATGGCTTCTCTTTGGCATATTCGAATTGCCAGCATCACGTTGCACTTTGGGGCCATTATTAAGTAGAATAAGGGTTACCTGAACACAAGCACTTCGATACCCCCAGACTTCTACTAAGTGCCTAACAGGTGGTATCACATCCGGCGTGGATACACTGGACAAAGGGATGAGTCACATCCTGGGCGGGACACAGCTGGGCATTACTCAGAATGGCACACATCTTAAAAGGTATGAATTGTTTCTTTCTGAAATGTTCCCTGTCACGGTTTTAGACTGCAGTTAACCATGAGTAACTGAAACCTCAGAAAGTGAAACCACAGATAAGGGAGGACTACTGTAAGTTGAAAGTTGAAAGCTGGAAATAATCTTATGTTCAACAATGAGGAATAAATTATGGTACATTCATACTATTAGAATTGTTTTGGTCATAACCAGAGAGTCATTCAATTTACTTTAAGTAAGTGAATGCTTATTGGAAATACTAATGGAACAGAAAGGAAATTGGGAATCTTATCCACAGTTATGCTTCAGTGGAACCAAAAAATAATTTCTCACAGGAAGAGCCCAAGTTATCCATGAAGACTTCCCAAAGACTAGAATGAAAGTAAAAAGAACTGGGGTCACGCGGCAGCCAGCAGCCTAAGAAACCGGAGTATGTGTCCTTCTCTCATCACTGAATTGTTAATCCTGACTGTCATGACTCAGCTACTATCCAGCTGGTTCTACCATTCCTCCGAACCAAACACCTCACCCTCAACTCTGTATCACTTAGCTACTCATGATAACTTCCCCTTACTCTTGGCATTCACTGCTTTCCTTTCCTCCTGCCAACCTTTCCCACGAGGATCTTCTTTCTTCTGTTCCCATGGTCACTAAATCCTAGCATATGTTCAATTCTCAACACAATACAATTGGTTGTGTTAACTGCCGTCATCTCTGACCGATCAGCTTTCGTGGCAGGCCGCCTCCTGGGTGCGAGGTCATTGGCATGTCCCTGCATTGCCTGCCCTGAGATCAGAGGTCACAGCCACACGTGGACTAATGTAGCCCACAGACATGGTCCGTCTGGCCTGAGCTTTGTTGGCCACACAATGAGAAGATCGAAGAATTTTGTTTAAAAATAGGAATTTTTAGCTTTTCTTGAAAATCCAGAGATCTGGGTAGTACTTAGTCTTTATTTCTGGATGACAATAGTTGGCAAAAGCTGCATATTGGTCTCCCCCTAGGACAGGGCATGGCCTCTCCAGTTCTCGGCGGCCTCCGACGAGCTCCCTGCTGTGTCATGCACCTGCCTGCGTACTTGCTCGCCTTCACTGGCTTTTGAGTTCGCAGACTTTGAGGTAGTGCCCTCCTCGGCTCCAGTCATCTGTGACCAGGGTGGTGGAGTCAGGTGGTAAGAAACAGCTGCCTGTTTTTTATGAGAAACGATAGGGTCCTGCTCCTCAACAGACAGCCATGAACAGGAAACCTTCCGGAGAGAGCTGTGGTGTGACCGATGTTCTGAAGCTTGGCTTATCCATCGCACAAATAGGACAGATCATGTGTTATTATAAATATCAGTATCTATCATTTATTTACATAGAGCTACAGTCACGACGTATTGTGAAAGAGCAGATTCAAATCAATAAGATAGCATCAAAATGTTCCATTATTTTAAATGGGGGGAAAAATGTAATCTGTGTCAAGCCCATGCAAAAACCCCAACCAATTTTCCAAAATGTACTTAAATACTCTTAAACATCTATATAATAACATTCTCAAGGATGTCTGCCTAAATATACTATACACAACATTAACTACATCATTATTTAATAATTCATGCACTTTTTAGTGAATATATTTTCACGCAATATGTAACAATACAGTAGAAATTAGTTTTCCTTGTATACTTCAACAGGCATATAGTATCATGTAAATTTTAAAATACTATATATTTTAAAGTTATGTAATGTGTACAAATAACAGTTAAATAAGCAAACGTGGACATTTTTTTAAAATTTTTTATTATTTTTATCCTCACCTGAGGACATTTTTTTGCATTTATCTTCAGAAAGAGCGGGAGGGAGAGAGGGAGGAAGAGAGAGAGAGAGAAACATCGATGTGAGAGAGACACATCGAGTGGCTGCCACCCACACGACCCCAACCTGGGCGGGGACAAACTGCAGCCGAGGTACGTGCCCTTAGCGGGAACCGAACCTGGACTCTGGTCCGCGGGCTGACGCTCTAACCGCTGAGCCAACCTGGCCAGGGCCAAACGTGGACATTTTAAAAAATGATTATTTATGAAACAAGGAGCAGTTTAGTAAGAGAAAGACGGAGCTGCTCTTAGGTAGAGGCCGTGGCCGCTCGGGAGCAGTGGGGGTGAGTGGGGACGAGCTAGCAGAGAGCCAGTGAAACGGCAAATACCTGCCATCACCTAATTCAAGTCCAAGGACCCTGAGGCCAGCCACCTCTTTGGCACTTGAGTCTAGAAATGGAGGGCCATGAACAATTATCTAAAATGGTAGTTAACCGTGGACCCAAAAAATAAAATAAAAGTCCCAGAACAATCATTTTATCTGCGTAATTCCAAGTTTTCTAAAGATCCAGCAACAGGTATTTGTGGTTCCTCTTCCTTCTCTTCCTTTGACTTGAATGAACATCAAGTTGAACAAGTTTCTCGGTCATAAGTTACCATCCACTTCACTAAATCCGGCCTTCTTCACAAGATTTAGGATTTTTGCTTTGCGTTAATCACTTCCCCAAAACCTTGGAAGTCAGCAACAATCATGGGACCTGTTTCTCCTGTATTCCATTCATTGTTTGTTGTGATACATGCCAAGCCCAGCTGATAAATTTGAAGACCTTCTGAATGTCAAAACTCGTCCATAAATCCTTAATCGTAGCAGTGTTGCCGGCATCCTCGGACCATATATCAGCATGTAAGTGCTACATACTGCAAACAATATGCTTTGAAGGCGGCAGTGATTCTTAGGTCCAGAGGCTACAATAATGACCTAATGTTGGGAGGCAAAGAGACCACTGTGAAATTATCTCTGTAATTGTCAACAGTAGAAGGACATCTGGGAGAATTGTCTATTATCAAAAAAGCCTTGGTTGCAAGTTTCCCATCCGTGTGGACTTGTTGATGAATAGAGACAGTTAGCTCCTCATGTAATCACTGAGCCCTGCATTGGTCACACAGTCTTTATGAGTTGAATGTCATTAACAGGCGATTCAATCTTCAGTAGCCCTTCAAAGGCACCGGGGTTTTGGAAGTGATACACCAGCAGAAGTTTCAGCTTAACATCACATTCACTTTAAAGTGGTGTTAGTCTATGTTATATCATTTATGTTCTGACACTTCTGTCTCCTTTTCCGAAATGCTCACAGAGGATGGCATTTGTTTCCAAAATAGCCCAATTTCATCAATGTTAAAAATTTGCTTTGCAGTTCCATCACCTTTGTCAGTAGTTTTCTGCAATTCACGGGCTCATCTACTTTCTTTGCGGGCTTTTTCGCATTCTTGGAAGACGTTTTCTTGTAATAACATCGGGGATGTGCTGAGCTGATGCACATGTTTAAACCGTGCAAGCACAGTTCAGTGTTACCAAAGGAAGAGCTGAGCGTCGACTACAGCACGCTCTACATCTTCTCCCCTGAATCTGTGCACAAATCAAACCGTTTTGCTGCTATGACCATGTGGGTTTGTCATAAGTTTTCCTTTCAGATAGTGAGTTTTGGGGTAAACTTTATAAGCCATTTAAACAAAGATTTGGATTAGTGAGATTCAAATGACAAGGATTATCCATTATAATAATAAAAGAATATAAACCAAGGTTAATAGTATCTATCAAATCTATAGTTTAAATGGGGAAAATAAATAAATAAATGGATAAATCAATAAGAATAAAACACCATCTACATGGACTAGCAGAGTACTTCACACCTGAACCACAATGCTTTGGTCCTCAAAGTAGAAAGGCGCTTTACCAATATTTCCCATCCACTTATATGGCAAATTTTATTTAAGGTGTAACAAGATATTAAAATGGGACTTTCTTTTTGTATCTTTCAGCAGCAACCACCAAGAAGCTGAGAGCCAAACAATAGATGACAAGGGAGACTTGCAGAGGTGTCAGAAACCTGGTTTTCAGTGTTAGCTCAACACGATGTCAAAGGTATAAAAAGGTTTTGTAGAAGAAGCAGAGAAAGAAAACTTGCATTGCTGTGACATTTTCCCTTCCTCCTCCCTTGGGAAGAAAAAGGATGTTTCCCCTTTACCTCCAGCTTAGGGGCTCTAAGGGGAACATTTACAGAGCTTGATATGTGTTTCCTGGAATGTGGAGGGCACAGCGGATTCGTGTCTGAGGCACCCTGAAGGATCTATCCCCTGAGGTAGCTGCAGGGGGCGCTAGCTACACTTGCACCAACAGTGTGGGCACAGTACTATCAGTCAAGTAAGATGCTTCCTGACCCTAACCTCCTCTTTTCCCCAAACAAGAGGAATCTGGGACAGCTGAGTCGTGGGTTAAAAAGGAGGGTGTAGCCCTGGCCAGTGTGGTTCAGTTGATTGAAGCGTCGTCCCATACACCAAAAGGTTGTGGGTTCCATTCCCGGTCAGGGCATATACCCAGGACGTGGTCGGGGTGCGTGTGAGAGGCAGCCGATTGATGTTTCTCTCTCACTCTCCCTTCCTCTCGCTAAAAACAATTGGTGAAAATCAATCAATCAATCAATAAAATACATCTCACTTAAAAAAAAAAAAAGGAAGTAGAGAAGGAAGGAAGGAGAGAAACAACATGTCAAGACCCGGAAGAGAGCAAGGTGCAGGACCATCACAGACTTCCAGCCAACTGTGGGAAAAGTTCAACCTCAAATAAAGCTCATGTTGGTGGCCTGAACATAATGAAGACTATAAAGGAGACTATTCTAGTGACTAAACGTGAATGGAAACCACTTGTCTTCTGAGAATGATGCAAAACACTCAGGAGACTGGTCCTAAATTTCACAAAAGTGGGGAAAATCGACAGGCATCAAACGGCTCCTGTGCCCTAGGACCGGGAGAGGGCGAGCAAAGGGGCCTATAACTGTGCCCTATGCAGTTCTGTCTGCTCATATTAGTACAACCCCCACGGGCGTCGGATTGCTATAGTTACTGTAACATCACACACTGCGTTCAACAGGCCTTCTCCACCAGAGCGCGTAGAAGGAAGCTGCCCCGGTCTTTATTCCAGCAACAGCTCTCTTCCACAGCAAGCTTTATTTCACAGGCGCTGTGAATCGCGGGGCTGTCCTGCTGGCGGTGGGACTGGTCTTTGCTCTGTTGCTGGAACATTCAGAATAAAACGTGTGGTGTGCTTTTAACAAAGGCACCAGACACACCGCGGGCGCTTACATTGAGTACCAGCCTTAGCCCTAGCCTCATCTTTCCCTCCCTCCTCTTTCTGCCATTGTCTTCTGTCTTTGAGGGTTTTATGTTTTTATGCAAAACACCTCAAATCCTTTCTGTAATATGACCGAGTAATAAATATATTTATCACAAATGTCTGTAGACCTAGCTTAAAATAATTTGCACTGAAATTAATCTGGAACATAATTGAACTTTGTTCTAATAATTATGAAGATGCTTTGGGGTCTTGTATTGCCTTAAGGCCATCAACGTAAGCATCAATTATTATTGCACTGTAAGTGTGTTAACCTGAGAAGGAGTCTAATTAATGACGGATCTAATAACAAAGTGTTCTCTGTGTTACTAGCCCAGGGTAGGTGGAAGGTGGAGAATATTCTGAAATCATCTTCTTTAATTTTTAGGTATTTCTAAGTCGTATTTCTAGTCATTTCTAGTCATATCTCTAAGACATTTCGTTTTAAAGAAATAAATGCCTTTTTACGTGATAATGCTATTTGCACACATTTCGGATTTTACACACACACACACACACGACCAAATTAGGATTTCTAGTTCAAAATGTAGCTTAAACACAAATAATTACCCGATAAAGACTCCAGCAAGAGACAAGAAATAATGTGATAATGTTTTGAATACATTTCTAAAAGATGGAAAGAGGATGAACGTCTGTTGAAGAATAAAACCAACTGAGGAAGCGGGGATCTAGAATTCACAGAAGAAACAAAAGGAGCAAAAAAAGAGACTTGATGTCATAACCCCCGAGAGACTCCAAATTCAAGGTCAGAGATAAGAGGAAGACAGGAAGTTAGGGAAGGGGCTAAAGAGAGAGTAATTAAAATTTCTGTACTCAACAGCACTCTGGGAGGTGGGTTGTGGTTGTGGGGACAGGTGACGGGAAGAAAGCAAAAAGGAACACAAGAAGACCTTTACAAGACAGTCATGTCCAAAAACCATGGGAACTAAAATGTGGTATGATTCGGAGCAACTGGGGGAGGGCTGCTGAAAAGAAATGGAAATCCATTGGAACCAGCTGTGAGGATCATTTGGCTTTGGTACCAAGGCTGAAAGAATCAATTTGTAATCCTAACACATTACTTGTCTCTACACTAGACAGTATGCACTTGGTCATAATAACGTAAATGCTGTGTATTAAATGTTGAACCTGTGAATTAACCTGTAAGCCAAACCTGAAAAACTTAAAAAATGTTACATAACAGAATGCATACGTTATTACTTTTGACAATATGAAATTGGTTTTCGGTGCAGTTTAATGCTCTCCACCTGCATCACCAGCCCCCTGTCCTCCACGAGGCCCTCTGCCCAGGGCACCCCTCACCCCAGAGCCCCGGACACTGCGCCCGAGAGTATGCTCACCATCGGCACCACCTTTCCCAGCCTCCATGGCCAGGACTTGGAGGAGCTTTCTGGGACCTGGGAGCAGACAGAAAATGGGGCTTCCTCTGAGGGAGAAGAGCCACAGAATGAGAAAAAAAAAGAATGGTAATTTCTCTCCAGAAAGTGAACAAGGTATGTGTGGGGAGTGAAAAGGAAAAAAGAGCTATTACGTGCAGGGGAGACAGTAGATCCACGGTGAAGGTGGAAAGGTGAAGTGGAGAGAAGGCCCGGAGTTCTGATGGCCTCCTCTAGGGGGAACAGTAGAGCACAGTCATTAGCACGGATAACAGAGCCATCCCAGCTCTACCACTTACTAACTAGTAACCTTGCCTAAGTTATGTAACTGCTCTGTGCCTCAGTTTCCATGTCTGAAAAACAGGGATAGTTAATTTCTAGTTCACAGGTCCAATGTGAGAAGAAATGAGTGAATATATACAAAGTGTTTAAAACAGTTCCTGGCATACAGTAAGCACTAAATAAACATTTAACATCATCTAACATCATTGGAAGCCATGCTATGCTGTCTCAGTAAAACAAAATAAAAACTAATAACTTTTAAATTGAAGGAAGAGCAGAGAAATTGTACTTTTTAGCTTCTCAGAAGTCCAGCAAATAAATAATGCTTTAAGTGGACAGTTGAAAAAATAACAGTGCTTTGTATTTAAAGTTAAGGAAGTAACCATTAGTAACACTAAAACCAGAAATATGTTATTTTTCTAATCAATAATTATACAATTATTCGTTTAATAAATTTGGCACAAATCAATTCTATGAATGCTGAAACCACAAAAGCCAAACAAATCAAGCTGAATCCATTCTTTTGCAAATGAATTCAGCCTGGAAGATTTATTTGGACATGAAAAGTAACCTCTCAGCCAACAATATTTTCCCAAGTCTTTGCCACCCTTCCAGGGTTAGAGCAACGCCACACCTCTGGGCAGGGAGACTCACAATTTCAAACTCCACAAAAGTTATCCTGGCCCATAGCCCAATTTCATCCAGGCTCATGTGGGTGCAACGTACCTGGAAGGCTGAAACACTTTAAGAGATTGCTACCCAGGTTATCAGTGTCACACTTCTTGCAGGCAGGCTACCTGCTTCCACCAGTAACAAGACTGCTCTTTGGACCATTCTAGCAATGTCAGAGCTGATGCCTATCCCTTTACCTAACAGTCATTCATGCAAAGCTTAAAATCTACATCCTTCCTAAGGCACACCTGATGGGAACATGTTAGATTAACAACCTGAGAGGAACTGAAACCCCAAAGGTGTTTAGACATATATGGGATGTGGTTATGTATTCTTTTTCTCAGTGATACAGTAGCTTTACTTTCCTGAATGTATTGCTCTCACATAGATATTGGAACAATGCCAACAGTTTTTGAGCACCTATTATCTGTCAGGTTCTGTGCTAGAGATTGATAATCTAGTTTAACAGATAAATTAGACCAAAAAAAGTAATGGAATATACATTCAGTGATGAAGGTAAACACAGGGTGCTGCTGGAACATGTGTGAGGGGAACTGACCCAGCCCGAGAAGAACAGTAGTTAAGGAAAAATTAAGTCTTTCTAGGGAAGGGATACAGCATAGAAAAAGAGCCAGAATAAGAGTAGGTTGTAAAAGTTCTCTTCACACACAAAAACTTGTGTAACGTGTGGTGATGGATGGTAAATAAACTTAGTGATCTTTTGTCAACATATACATATATTGACCCATTATGTTATACACCTAAAATGAATGTCAATTATATCTCAAAAATTAATGACTAAATAAGAAAAAATAAGATACTGAATGGAAATGTAGTGAATTTGGAAATTAATTTGGGAAGAATTGTTTTAAATATTAGGTATTATCATCCAGAAAAAAATAAGTCTCTACAGTCATTCAAGATTCATGCCCTTTAATAAGGGTTTGTATTCACACAAGGCCTGTACCTTTCTCATTAAATGTATTCCAAGAGATTTCATAAACTTGTCACTATTGTAAGGAAAATTTTTAATGTATTGCTTCAAATGCTAACTGGATATTGCCAACTTGGAGAAAAGCTTTTAATTTTTGTACATCTATTATGTATTTATCTGTTGTGGTGAATTACATTGATTTTGTGTGATTAAAGCAACCTTGCATTCTAGAGAGAAACTCAACTTTCTAATAATGCATAATCTCTTTTATACAATGTGAACTCACTTTGCTTGGAATATTAGCAATTTTAGAATATTTCCATGGTAGTCTTGAATGAGATGAGACTACCATTTTCCTTTCCTAGTCTTTGTTTTGATATCAAGGTCATGTTAAACTAATTTTAAAAAAATGGAAAATGTTCTCTTCAATCTGTTTCTTGAATTTAGAAAGTTGTTCATAATAGATTATGTCCAGATGTAGATCATACCTAACATTATTTATTTGCTCTTTCTCTCTCTCAACCTTGAAATGTTTGTCAATGTTATTGGCTTCTCAAAGAGCTGAATAAAACAATAAATTACTATGAACAACTGTATAAATAACACACAGGTTTAGTGATAGAATGCTGCCAGCAGTACACAAGTAACCACGTGCCCCTTCATTTTCACCCATGGAGGTTATACTATGTTGGTTTTTAGGGATATCATTTTCTTGCTGTCTTTAAACTTTTGTCAGGTATCTCTGCAATCTTACACAATATAGTACCACCTTACCAATTTTTGCATTTTATCTAAGCAAAATCATGTAGGGGTTATTCTTTTATATCTGCTTCCTTACATTCAATAATTATCCAGGTCACTGCATGTTCATTAGTTCATTCAATGCATGACCAAAACACAGAATATTAATCTATTTTAATGTTAATATAAATTTCAGATTTTTTATTTCAAGCTATTATGTGTAATACAGTTATGGATATCCGTGTACATGGATCCTGGTATTCGTATGCCTACATTCCTCTGGAATAAATATCTAAGATTGGAATTGCTGGGGTTTAAGGTAGGCATATCTTAAACCTCACTGGTTAATGTCCAAGTGTTTTGGAAACAGTTAAACAATTTACACTCCTACAAGCAGTGGCAGAGACTCTGCATCCCATCTGGGCCAAGCCAACATGGTGCATGTGCAGTAAGTGGTATCATATTTGTACTTTCTGTAATATGTATGAGAACATTTATTAAAAGGCTTACTAGCCATTTGGATTTTCTCACTTGTGAAATGTCCGTTTTTCTATAGGGATGTTTGATTATTCTGACTTGTTAGTTCTTTTTGTATTCTGGATAAGTCCTTATCAGTTACATTTATTATGTACATGTATTCTGTGACTTCCACTCTTACTGATGTCTTTTCAAAACTAGTTTGTTTTTTTAAATCCTCACCTGAGGATATTTTTTCCATTGATTTTTAGGTAGAGTGGAAGGCACTGGGGAGAGATAAAGAGAAATATCAATGTGAGAGAGACACATCCATTGGTTGCCTCTCACATGACCCCAATCGGGACTGGGGATCAAACCTGGAACCCAGGTGCCCTTGACCTGGAATCAGACTCTTGAACCTTCAGCCCATGGGCTGACGCTCTAACTGCTGAGCCAAACCAGCCAGGACAAAACTAGTAGTTCTTAATTTTCATGTACATTTATCAATCTTTTCCATCATGATCTTAAACATATTTAAGCAATCTTTTCCAACCTGACAAATTAAGATATTCTCTTATATTATCTAGTAAAATCTTTATAGTTTGACCTTTCAGATTTAGGTCTATAATCCCCTTGGAACTCATTTTTGTATTGAGTATAAAAAAGAGATTAATTTCCTCTTTTTTAAAAAATAAAGATACTCCTTTTTCTCAGAACCATTTCTTGAATAGATGATCTTTTCCACTGTTTTGAGCGCCACTTTTACCTGTTTGTGGGTTTTCAATCATGATCCATTATTGTGTTCAGTATACCAAGAGCTTTAATACCTCACTGTCCTGATTTCTACAGCTTTATAATTAACCTTGTTTCTGATAGAGCAAGTCCTCATACTTCTTCAAATGATTGGTTATTCTTAATCCTTTGTATTTCTGTATGAATTTTAGGAACAATTTATCATGTTATATGCACACAAAATCTGACAGCATTTTGATCGGCTCTGTTTTCAATATTGAAGTATCCAATTAATGACTATGATAAAGCATCTCCATTAAGATGTAAATAAAACTCGATAGTCTTCTCTATAAAATCTTGTGCATCTTTTATTAGATTATTAAGTACTTCAATAATTTTTATTCTATTATAACAGGTGACATTTTTAAAAAAGTATTTCAACCTATTTGTGGCTGGTGTAAAGAAATACAATTGATAATATTTGTATATTGATTATTTTTCTATCAGACTTCAATCTCTTATCTGTGTACATCCTACAGTTCCAATGTCATGCCTTATGTCATTTCCTCTCCCTTGAAACCCCACTTTTAGAGGGAATCACAGCTCCATTTCCAATAAAATGATAAAAGCAGTGTAATTTCTGGCAGAAAAATGTACACTTGTACATAAACACAGTTTTATATAACTATCATAGAATCCACTATCTCCATTCTACAAAGTAGATTCCAGATTTAAAAATCCTATGCTACATATAGTCCAGTATAATAATGCTCAAAAGAGGAAGCATTATTTATAATGGAGGAAGGAAGAAGCAAATAAATATGCAAGCAAATACACAACAGAACAGAGGTTGATGCAGGCATTCATACTGGCCTGTGAAAATTTGTCCAAAGGAATAGTTTAAAAATAAAACATACAATACACTCGGGTTTTAAGTATTTATTTACAAAGTTCTTACTAACACAATTGCTTTTAAAATATAGCAATAAAGGGTCATTTACTATTTAAAATTGACATATATATGGTATAGAAAAAATATCTATATAGTGAGTTAAACTTTTAAGATCACTGAGAACTGTTAAATGACGATTACATGTTTGTTGTACTCCTTAAACAGGTAGGAAATAAAAAGGCATTTATTCATAAGAACTTGATTATTTTATATTAATGACTATTAGAAAAACTATTGTGAAAAGTAACATCAAGGCTTGAAAAATATTTTTGCAACAGCAAATAAATGTATTTCAATTTTACATTTAATTATGGGATCACAATAAAAAGTTGACCATGCACATATCTATGTATTTTACAGCAGATTAGTAAAACTGATGCCAACTTTAGTTATTTCATAAAGAACATAAACAATTTTTACCACAATTTCTCCATGGTCATCCTTCAAAGTAAAATTCCACACACTATCAAACTAAACCAAGATTTGCTAGTGACTAAAAATCACCATAAATATAGTCTCTGAAACAGCTACAAGTATACATCAATATTAGGTTAGTGAAAAATATACATTATTTTTTAATCTTTCTGTCCTTATCTCAATTTGCAAAAGTATTTTGAAGCAATCTCCTTTAACTGTTATTTTTTTTAATAAGGGTAAATCTTTTTAAATCCACACGCTAGATCTTAAAAGCACTTGAAAATAAATTAAACTGCAAAAGGAGCAGTTAAATAACTACTTCAAACAGCACATGTGAAACAAGACCCCACTATTTAATCAGAGATCTATGCAGGTTTTTATGTAGTTAAGTACTGTGGTATCACTTAATTTCTGCACAAATTGAGATACACAAATATGCATTTCCAAAATTAATTCATGGACACTATACAAAGAAATTCACAGCAATATTTGGCATCCACCAATAAAATGTATTTACTGTATGTGTCAGGTTGCAAAGCTACGGATATCATGACTAACTTAAGATATTGGTCTTCAAATGAAGGATTTGAGCAAAGAGAAAAATGACATCAAAATCAATATAATTTTTTAATAAATTAACTTGAAAAATGTAAGAGGTTAACCTTCCTCTTTCAAGAAGAAAATCAAATGGCCTAGTTTAGTGTAACCTATCTTCTTTCCGGCTTTCACCGAGTGCTAATGATAAGTACCATTTAAGTCAGTTTCTTATTTGCATATGAGGTGTGAAGTTTCTATAAATTAAGATTTTTTTTAAGCTTCATATCAAATGAGTTGTAGATCTACTTAAAGTATGACTTCTCCTTTCAAAGAAGGAAGGAAGGCTGACAAGGGAAGGAGATGGGATACCCTGTAAAGATAAGACAAATATTTTATATTTAAAATTTTTCTTTTTAAAAATTGTAACAGTTTAGCATCATGCATATCATTTTTAAATTTACAAAATACCTAACAATTAATTAAAAGATATCTAAACATCCTAACTCTTTCAATACATAAAAGAATTTAAAATTGGAGGGGGGTACATAATTGAAAGTATTTCAGCATTCTGAAAACAAAAAACAAACGGATGCCACACATTAACTCACTGAAATAGATACTGGCTTACTGGCAGTAAAGGTACTTAACTTCTATGAGATATTAATAATTCAGTGTTTCAGGTTATTTAAAAAATTACAAATCAGTAAACAAGTTCTGAGGTAAAAAAACAAACCCTAATGGTTTCTTCTTAAGTTAATCATAAAGCAGAATTAATAGGATAAATGACTTTGTGAGAAATGATTTTCTAAAATTGAAGCTCCTAAAGAGGTTTTATATTGTGTGTGAGTCCTATATGTATGTATTTGTATTTGTATAATTTTGCTCCATACAAAAATTGAGCAAAACAGTAGTATTTCTGATAATAGAGATTAAGTTACTAAGCTACCTAAACTTGTTGTTTCAGAGGTCACAGTTAAATTTATCACAAGAATTTTTAACAACAACAAAAAAGCATACACAAGAATATTAAAAACCCAACAGTGAGTGTAAATCAAAACGAATTACAAGGAAAGTTAGTATTTTATTTTATCATCCATGAAAGGCTATGTGTAACTAAAACCCAGAACCAACAAGGTTCTCACCTACAAGGTAGTAAAATGAAGTGTTTAAAGAGCTGAGTTGATCAATCATTACCATTCAAGTGATAACAAAGCAATGATATAAGCAGAAAATATAAGTTTACACTTTCCTCAAGTAAAATTTTTATGATTTGATATATTACAAGCATACATTTTATATAATGCCATAAATCTAAGATTAAGAATCAGATTTGGAATATGAATCCACTTTACACGGCAATTATTACTATTCTTTAAAATGACCACTTTCATAAATAAGAAAATTTCTAATAGTATTGATTTTTTTCTGGACTTCAGCATAAATTACCTTGCAAAAATATTTTTATGTGCCAACAGGCAAAGAAACTCTATTAAGCCTAGTTGTGAATTCAAAGCAGTTATAAAGTAGTGAATTTGAAAGTCCCCACCCACCTAGTAAAAAATTCAGTGGAGAAAGAATACTTTCTTTTTTCACAAATACAGATTTAAAATAGCTAATAAGCTCACATTAAACTTCACGAGGCTTGTTTCCATTACTGGTTGGCATATCTCCTAATTCTTCACAAATATCAAAGATGACTTGGATAGAACTTTTTTTGAAATTTGAAAAATCAATATTTCCTTTTAGTGTCTCTGAAAAACTAGCTTGTGAGGCAGAATGACGTATAGATGAAAACCAGGAGTTTTGAAAGCGCCCACCAGTAGAGTTTGAGCGCTGAGTATAAACATGCTTAGTAAATCCAATTGTACTGCATGTGGAAACTGAATGGATAATCTGTTAGAACAGAAATAAGCAATGGAGAAGAAGACATGAATGTCTGAAAGACATTTTAGGTACTTCTTATTTATACTGTCTACATAAAAATGACAAGATCATACATCATACAAATTAATTTTCTAAAAAATTTCTACCAAGTCCTTCATATGAAAAACAATAGGAAATAACAGTTACCATAGGAAATAAATAAGAGATAGTTCTTTGGCGTTCAGAAAGCTTATAATCTGATTTTAATAAAGAAATGCTTACTGTATTTTGTCCATTTTAATACACTTTTCATTGATCAAATTTCTTTGCATACTTATATTATCAGCTAAGCACAACCTTTTTCTCCAGTTGGAAGGTTAACCTTGATTAAATATCAGTATAACATGCTCCGCCCTGGCCGGCTGGCTCAGTTGGTTGGAGCATCATCCCATAAACCAAAAGGTTGTGGCTTCGATTCCCATCAGGGCACATACCTAGGTTGCACGTTCAATCCACAATTGGGGCGTGTACAGGAGGCAACTGATCAATGTTTCGATCTCACATCAATGTTTCTCTCTCTCCCTCTCTCTTTCTCTCTCCCTAACTCTATCTCTAAAATCAATAAAAGCATATCCTCAAATGAGGATTTTAAAAAAAATCTGTATAGCCCTGGCCGGTTTGGCTCAGCGGTTAGAGTGTCGGCCTGCGGTTCAGAGAGACCCGGGTTCGGTTCCCGCTAAGGGCATGTACCTCGGTTGCGGTTTGTCTCCGGCCCTGGTTGGTCGTGCGGGTGGCAGCCACTCGATGTGTCCCTTTCACGTCGATGTTTCTCTCTCTCTCTCTTCCTCTCTCTCCCTCCCACTCTATCTGAACAAAAATGAAAAAACGTCCTCGGGTGAGGATAAAAAAAAAAATAAAAAAAATCTGTATAAACATGCTCAGATTCAGCTGTAACTCTTTGATGTATTAAAGACTTAACTAGTTTTTAAAAAAATAAATTATAGAATATGGTGTGCCTTGTCTGTATAAATGTTATATAATAAAAGGTAACCATCTGTAAAACAATAGAGCAGCCTGGGGTGACCCCTCACCATGACCTACCCAGTTAGGAATTTGTGATTTATTACAGCACCCCTTCTTTGTCCATAAGACCCGTGAAGAGTTCCAGAAGAGTATTACACTGGTGCAGGCAACAGCCTGTACAAAAGCCTCTAGTTGGAGTGAGCTTGGGGTTTTTTAAGGAAAGCAAGAAAGCCAGTGTGGCTGGACAGGGTAGGAGGGAGGGGACACAAGTGAAAGGAAATGGGAGAGAAGTCAGGGGTTGGGGGAAAGCATGCTGCCATGGAGGGGCCTGATATTCTAAGGGTGAAGGGAGATCAATGAGGGTTCAGCTGGGAACAACAGGGGTTCTCTCTGGCAGCCAGGGGAAGTGTGAATGGGAGGCTGAACAAGGATGGGGGAAGGAGAGAAAAAAAACACAAAAAAAACTAGAGAACACACTGTGTGCCAGGGGCTGTTCAAAGCGCTTTGCATAAATTAACTTGTTTAATCCTTACAACTACTACTTTAAATTCATTTTACAGATGGTGAAACTGAAACAGGTCTTTAGTAACTTGCCAAAAACTATACAGCTAATAAATAGCAAAGCTAGGATTTGAACACATGAGTTCTAGAGTTCATGCTCTTAGCCACTATTCAAACTGCCTTTCACTATATAATCACATCACATAAGGTATGTGTGTGTGTGCATGTGTGTGCATTTAGTCCTTATAATAACACCATAGGGTAAGTACTATTTTATTTATTATTTTTTTTATTCCTCACCCAAGGATATTTTTCTACTTATTATCAGATAGAGTGGGAGGGAGGGAGGGAGGGAGAGAGAGAGACAGAGAGAAACAATGATGTGATAGAGCCACATCGACTGGTTGCCTCCCGAACCGCAACCGAGGTACATGCCCTTGACCGGAATCAAACCCGTGACTCTTTGGTCCGCAGGCCGAAGCTCTAACTGCTGAGCCAAACCGGCCAGGGCCCATAGGGTAAGTACTATTAATCTCTTTTCCCTCATGTGCAAAAATGAGAGAATAAGAAACTTGCCAAAGGACACATAAACTGAGTGACAGTCACTTGCTTTTCTTAACCTTAGTAGGTTAATAATTTTATAAGGATATATTACTCAAATACTTAGTGACAATAACAGATATTAGAGATGTCCTTAATATTAATTGTCTAATAATTTGGACACCATTGGGAATTTGGATTTTTCAGAAAACATTAAAAAACATACGCATGAGCCCTGACCGGTTTGGCTCAGCGGTTGAGCGTCGGCCCATGGACCAAACAAAGAGTTGCGGGTTTGATTCTCAGTCAAGGGCACGTACCTGGGTTGCAGGTTCGATCCTCGGCCTGGTAGGGGTTGTGCAGGAGGCAACCAATCGATGTCTCTCTCTCTCTCCCCCCCTCCCTCCTTCCTCCTTCTTTATTCCCTCTCTCCCACACTATCTGAAAATCAATGGAAAAATATCCTTAGGTGAGGATTAAAAAAAAAAAAAAGGAAAAAGTATACAGTTGGGCCCTGGCCGGTTTGGCTCAGCGGTTAGAGCGTCGGCCTGCGGTCCAGAGAGACCCGGGTTCGGTTCCCGCTAAGGGCACGTACCTCGGTTGCAGTTTGTCCCTGGCCCCTGGTTGAGTTGTGCAGGAGGCAGCCACTCGATGTGTCCCTTTCACGTCGATGTTTCTCTCTCTCTCTCTTCCTCTCTCTCCCTCCCACTCTATCTGAACAAAAAATGGAAAAATGTCCTCGGGTGAGGATAAAAAATAATAATAAAAAATTAAAAAAATATATACAGTTGGCCCCCATTTATCACTGTTGATCAGTTCCAGACTCTACCGCAATAAATGAATTTCTGCGAAGTTTATTTATATACAGTCATCCCTAGCCACTTCACGCTTCGACTTTCGCGGTACCCGCGATAGAGTGAAGCCGTGAAAGTAGAAGCGTGAAGTGGCGAGGGATGACCGTACACATGAATTTAAAACCCATATCATCCTTTGAAGTCCACAGTTTCAGAAATTATATTCTACTCATCATAGAAATAGTAAAAGGAATAAAACTCAGTCTCTGTTATATTACTGGAACCAATCTGTATAAAAGAACCATAGCTATTTATTTTAGTCAAGTTATAGGCCAGATTAAAACATGTTTTTTACTTTAGAGATTTTAGAACATATCTCAATCTGAATAAAATTTCATATCAAATAAACTACATATTAAGTATGTCTCTATCTCTAGATTTTCTCAGATACCTTTACCCAGTAAAAAGATGTTAGAAATTAAGATATATATATATTTAAAAATGGCGATTTAGATTTCCATCTTTAAGATGAGCAAATTCCATAAATGTGAACAAGTCAATTAGCCCATTAAGTCAAAGTCACTTACTGCTAATGATGACGTGCTGGACAGACGACTCATCACATGCTTGTCACTGCTGAGAGGACTTCTTCCCTCCACTGAACTTTGGGATGCCATCAGAGCCCTTCGTAGAGCTCTTTTTGGAGTTTTGGAGAAAGAGAATGCTCTTGTAACCTAGAGTTTTAAAAGTTACAATTAAGCCTAAAGAAATTTAATATAACCATTAAAAACAATTATGCATAAACAAAGCCAAATACACCCCAAAAGTTTTTGTACAGTGTACAATAGAATTAGAATCTCTTTGGACAAAGCACTGAGAAAATGTAGCACGGTTAAGTCCTCACTCAACGTCGTGGTTGTCAATATGTTCTGTGACTTCAAGTGAAACAACATATAACAAAACCAATTTTACCACAGGTTAGTTGATATAAACAACTAAGTTCCTATAGCATTCTCATGAACATTATAATGAAACAACATTGAACATTATTTCAAGACCTGCGGTACACTTCCATTCATAGAGCACTATAGTCAAATAGGAGAAAGAAAGTGCGAGGATTAACCTGGCATGGGAAGAAAAGAAACATGGCGTATTTTTCTGATTCCACTAAAATTTAGTTGTGAGATCGTTAATCCAAAGCCATTTGAACCTCAATTTCCTTATTGAAAAAGTGAGTCAGAGTTCATTTGACTCACCATTTAACATGTTTATCTAGTATGTATTGTGTATGTTAATTGATGGGAGATATAAAGATAAATAAAGTACAGGCCTCCCCTCAAAAGCAGAAACAACAAAAACTTGTAAATCTAGCAATAGACTATGGCAGCAAATTTCACCTGACCTATTAAAATTCTAGTTCTACCTTTAAAAAGCCCTATTACCAACATTCTTATGTAGTCCTAAATAACCCTGAGAAGGTAAATAGGGACGTTATCTCCATCGTTACAAGACTGAAACACACTCTGGTCAGGAACAGACCCCAGGTTTTCCATCTCTGTCATGTTACCTTTGCTGAACATTATCTGAGGCAATATTCAAGAAGAACACACAAATCTATATCTAAAACACCATCAGTACATTTATACTGAAGTAGAGTTCACAGAAGTATCACTGTAACAAGAATACGAAGGATAACAGGTTGCTATAATTATTGTCCCAAAGAATTCACTAAACTAAAACTATATCTCTGTGGGCCACTAGGGACTCACCCTTTTTGAAGTCTTCTTTATTGCTCTAGATGCTCTACTCAATGTACTATCCATATCTTTTGTATTTACTTCAAAGGTTTCTGGATCAGCTGTGTACATAAGATTTTCCTGTTGAAAAAGAAACATTTTTATTATTTTAAAATAACATTTCATTATCTATTATTTTTTAATACATTTTTATTGATTTCAAAGAGAGAAAGGGAGAGGGAGAGAGAGATAGAAACATCGATGAAAGAGAAACATTGACTGGCTGCTTCCTGCATGCCTCCTCCTGGGGATCGAGCTTACAACCCAGGTGTGTGCCCTGACCAGGAATCGAACCTGTGACCTCCTGGTACATGGGAAGACACTCAACCAACTGAGCCACATCAGCTGGATTAAAATAAAAAATTTAAAATACACAATTGTTTCTAAAAACCAAACCTTAAGCACTTACCTACATATGGGACTATATATAAATGAAGCTACTCAAGATTTTTGATATGTTTGACAATTTCTAATCTAAAATGTACAAATTTAAGGATAGTGAAAAATAAGCACTCAGTAAATAAAAAAAAATCATTTCAAAGACAATGTACACCAAAGAAATTGGAAAATAAAATTTAATATAAAATTCTACTAACAGCCCTAAAATTAACAAGGTATAAATTTAGTATAATTTATATAATTAAGAATAAAGTCTGCTACAAAATCAGCATTACAAACACTTTTCTTGAGAAAATCTAAAATTTAAACTTACACTTTCTCCTACTTTTCTCTTTCATCCTCAATTAACATCTAGAGGAATTCTAAATTGGAGGTTATGAACTTGTGATCAAAAGTTTCCAGAAGTGGCAATGCATGGAAATTAGGAAGTTTGCAACCCCACTTAAATTATGGGCAAAATTCTGTGTGTACTTATGTGCAAAGGACATTTTTCTGAGGAGGTTTATAGTTTACATCACATTCTGAAAAGAGTCAAAGATTTCACAGATGCCAAGAACCAAATTAACCTTAAATGAAACAAATAAGCAGTAAGTAATTTAAATATTACTTGCTCAGATTATCCTTGGGCTTTCAGAAGAAAGAAAATGAGACAAAATGTTTTTGCACATTCCTATAACCAAGCTTCACTTTAAATTTCTAAGTCTAGACCGTGAAATGGCAAGTTGCCTCACTACTCTTGCACTGTAAGACTGACTATCCTCTAGCACTATCATTCTATGGCAAGAGAATTTTATACAGTTGTGTGAATGTTTGTGTTTATGAAAATCTTCTTATCTGCAAAATGTAGAAAATATCTTTATATTTAACCTATTTTAATCATAAGGTCTTTGAAATGAAATGTTAAACCCCTCTACAAATACAAGTTGTTGAATATTATACTCGACAATTCTAAGTGCTCGCTTTAGCTCTTCACCAATAACATCCACACAGACAACCTCAGTTTTGCTAAAGCTTCTTTAATTTCATTAGAACAGCCAAATCCACCCTCCCTGCCTGCTCTAGACCCTCTCTTTTCCAGGTGATCTATTTGCTAAATGACTCATAGTTGCTTATCTAATCCCACTCAGGTAACAGTACTTACAATTATCAGTATCTTTTAAAAACAATGTTACGGTTTTTTCTGAGTTTTTTTTTTAAATCACATCATTATAGAAAAAAATTAATGAAATTACCCACAAACTCTACTAATCATTTACTATTTATATTTTAGCATATTCCTTACAGATATTTTCCTACATGCATAAAAATTTTATTTTAACAAAATTGGATTTGTACTATTCAGTTTTGTATCTTATGTTTGTCAATTAGCTGTATACATTGTTTTTTCATGTCTTTAAATATGCAAAATAATTATTCTTAATGAACAACTTATAAATTTCTTCTGATTATACTAGAATTAATTTCATCATTCGACTATTTTTAAACACTTTATTAAAGTGCTTCCACTTTCTTGTTAAGAAATAAACTATTACAATAGCATGAAAAAGAATAAAGTAATACTTAGGAATAAATTTAACCAAGGAAATGAAAGACTTACACACTGTAAACAACAAAATGTTGCTGAAAGAAATTAAAGGAGATACAAATTAATGAAAAAACATCCTGGAAGATTTAATATTGTTAAGAAGTACATACTACCCAAAGCAATCTACAGATTCAATGAAATCCCTATGAACTTTTTTTTTTCAGGAAAAGAAAAATTAATTCTAAATTTCATAGGGAATCTCAAGGGACCCCAAATAGCCATAATAATCTTTAAAAAAGAAGATGAGAGTCTCAAACTTCCTGGTTTCAAAACTTACTACAAAACTACTGCAATCAAAACAATAAAGCCCGGCAGGTGTGGCTCAGTGGTTGCGCATCGACCCATGCACCAAGAGGTCGCCAGTTCAATTCCTAGTCAGGGCACATGCCCAGGTTGTGGGCCAAATCCCCAGTGGGGGGCATGCAGGAGGCAGCCAGTCAATGTTCTCTCTCAAAGATGGTTCTATCTCTCTCTCCTTCTCCCTTCCTCTCTCTCTAAAAATCAATAAAGAAAAAAAATTTAAAAAAACAATAAAGTACAGGCACAGGTATAGATTAGAATGGAATACATTAGAGAGCCCAGAAACAAACCCTTATGTGGTCAAATGATTTGACAAGGGCATCAAGACTGTTCAAAGGGAAAAAGACAGTTTTCAACAAATGGTTCTAGAAAAAAATAGATATCTACAAAAAAGAATGAAGTTGGACCCTTACCTTATACCATATATAAAAATTAACTCAAAATGGATCAAACATCTAAATAAGAACTAAAATTATAAAAACTCTTAGAAGAAAACACAGGGCAAAAGTTTCAAGACACTGGATTTAGCAATGATTTCTTGGACGATACCACAGGCAGAGACAAAAGAAAAATAAGACAAATTGGACTTCGTGAAAATTTTAAAATGTTGTGAAAAAGACACTATCAAAGAGTAAGATGGCAACCCACATAATGGGAAAAAGTGTTTGCAAATCATGTATCTGGTAAGGGATTAATATCCATAGTATACAAAGAATCCTAAAACTCAACACCAAAAAAAAAAAAAAAAAAGATTCAACATTTACCACCTACATTTTCTTATAGGTTTTTGAAATGGTGTCACTTCACTTTTAATTCTTGAACCTACCTATAGGAGTTATGATAAGATATACATCTAATTTTATCTAAGTACTTAAGGAAATATCTTAGCACCATGTGTTAACCATCTTATTAAATTGTTATGGTTCTACATTTATCATATAATAAACTCTTATTTCAAGGACACCTATCTTTTCCATTGATCCACCTATAAATTTTTGTATCAGTGTAAAGCAGTCTGATCATTATAACTTGAAAATACAAATTAAATATCTCATAAAGGAAATACTGTTTTAGTGTTCTGATCATTATAACTTGAAAATACAATTTAATATCTCATAAAGGAAGTACTGTTTTCTAAATTTTCTTACTGTTGCTTTTATTTAAAAAATTATTTTTGGAATCACTCTGTCCAATTCTAGATATTTCCTATAAGATTTTATAAGGACTTCAATGAACTGACTTCTTTATGGCTAGTCAGTATTCTCATAGAGGAACATCATACAATTAAGTACTGTAATGTTCTTAAAATAGGCTTTGTTTGTTCCTTATAAGGATATTCCTAGATTTATACTAAAGTTTCCTAAATTTATACCAAATTTTATTGAAAAGAGAGCCAGGGCCAGTGGGGGGTGGGGGTAGGGGTGAGGGGAGCGTCTGCATTTCCTACACTTTCTAGATGACAACTGCTGGCAAAAATGAAAGCTACTGATATGGTTTTATATTTATTTGGCTACTTAACTCTGTAGCTAGTTCTAGTAGTTTTCAATTGGTTCTTGCCAATTATATAGACAATCATATAAAAAATAACACTTATTCAAGACACTGGATTTAGCAATGATTTCTTGGATGATACCAAGAAACTGGTATTTCTTGGCAAGAGTTAACATCTCTTGCCAATCCATGAGAAACAAAGCAGCCAGGACTGTGGTTCAAGTTCTGCCTAACCCCGAGTCTGCCAGCATCCCCACTCACATACTCCTGCAAGGTTTTGCATTATTAAGATTTCGTACAGCCCATAGGAGACAGGATCACATTACCTACCATGCCATACATATGGCACCATAAACTAAGCACAGCTTTAACTTCAGTTTTAGAAACTTAATTTTGTTTTCATTTCATTCCATTTTCAATTTTAATTTCATTTCTATTTGGATTTAATCCCATCAACAAATATATATTGAAAATCTATTTGATATTCATTTTGTTATGTTCCTAGATATAGAGACAAATTCAAAAAAAAAAAGTTTTGACACAGAATCATTTTCCTTCAGTATGTCTTATTTTTAAACTACAAGGTTTAAAAATAATTTATCAATGCTCATTCTGAATTGGTCAACTTATGACATTTTTTAAAAACTGAAAGCTGAAAAATCCAATAGAATTGTCAGAAAGCAATTAGAAACAGTAAAAGAATTAATTTAATAAAAATGATGGATTACAAAATTAACATCCCTAGATCAAAGATTCACCTACACAGAAAATAATTTAAACAGCAAAACTATCTCATTTATGATGGTATCTAGTATCGTTGTCCCTTAGCCAGTACCACAGTGATTTCCTCAAACTCTGTAATCATGTTTATATCTTAGAGTTTCTGATTTGGTCAAATTAAAGTGGTACCAATAATATACATTTATATTAACAACTTACTATGTATGGCTAATAATCAGCAGAATAATTATAATTTTAAATAGAAATCATATTAACTTCATTATAAATATTATCGGCTCATAGCACAAACTCTTCTTATATATGTTCTATCGCCAGTCTATTCCTCATGTAGTTAGAAATTCCAGTTCTACAATATTGAATATTATTGAATACTGAATGAATACTGCTAATAAATAGTTAGTGGTAAAAGTACTGAATTGTAGAATAACACATTTAATGATCAAATTACTTCTAAACTATTCAAGTGGGGGAAGGGAGTGTAACATTGTTTAAATTCATTTGTTAATAGAATTATGCTTTTGATATTAGAGGTTAGAGTCTGTAATGGCTTCAGCAAAGCTACAGTCTGATTCAGGGGATATATGAGCCTTAAGAGTACGGACAACACAATTAAAGGTTACATCATGGCAAGAGACCAAAAATATACACCTAAGTATTCTTGAGAAAAAAATTTTCAACAGATTAACACTTTAACCTTTAAATCTGAAATAACAGAATATGGGACATCATATCCAGGAGGAGAAAAACTATTGAGAGGGTTTAACCAAGAATAAGGATACTACCTAGAATCTAATGTTAGCTTTATGCTCTTGGCCTTAGTTTCATATGTAAAATAATGATATTAGATTAAGTGTTCTTTCAACCTGAAAAATTTTAATTTTTAAGTCATTTACAAATGGGTATGACAAATGAAATTAGTCTAGAATAAAAAGTTATACTTATTTTACTCTTGATTATTTAAGCTGCAATAGGGCACTTTTATTTAGGGCACTAAAAGATACATAATAGGAGGACAGAAACTAGTGATTCAAAGAATCAGAGACTTATCTTTTACAATTTGTGTGTGTGTGTGTGTATTTAAAAATGCTTTCTCTTCAACATGGTAAATGTTCTTAAATGATAAGACACAGGCAGAGCTTTTTAAAATTTTACTATATGCAGTATTTTAAATGTGAGAAGAAGCTCAACTGAAGTCAATGAATATGTGAATTTACAGACATATTTCTTAGTAACAAAATTTCACAACTTGAAAAAAATTCTATTTAAGACAGTATAAATCAGGACAGTTAAATGTTTGCTGCCATCTTGTGGCTAATTTTACTTTATAAAATTTGTTTCATTAGTTGTTTACATTTGAATTCAAGGATTATTAGCTATCTCATGGCTAGCAATTCAATAGATTGTATTTTAAGGAAAACTATCCATTAACTGTTTATGCTTCAGTTTTATAGTTATAAATTCAGAAAGGACTGCATAAGCCATGTAATCGAACATCAAGATAAATGTGGGAGTAATTTCTAAAAGAGGCAATCACTATATTGCAAGGATCCACTTTACATATGGATACCTAGAACTATGAAAAAAAATTCTTCCTCATAATGAGCAGTTTTGTTAACTCTGTAACAAAAAGTCTATCTCCATTTTTCTAGCCAACATTATGTTTTATGCATTAACATTGTATTTCCTCCATAAAACTTTCTGTAGAACAAACAACCCTTTATTTACAACAACCTATTTTTAGCCCATAGAAATTTTTAAAAACAAATCAAAAAGTCTATGAACTGTTCTAAACATTTAGGTAGGGAGCATTAGTCAAGTACTATCTACTTTATAAACCACAATAATTATACCTTAGTGTCCTTCATAAGAAGACTTAATGATAATTTAAATAAACATTTTATGACTTCTGGTCGAGATGGCAGCGTAGGTAAATGCAGTATCGCCTCCTCCCACAACCACATCAAAATTACAACTAAACTACAGAAAAAACATTCTGAAATTGCACTGAATGGAAGTCCTACAACTATGAAATTAAAGAAGCCGCCACATCGAGACTGGCAGGAGGGGCGGAGGCACGAACAGGCTGGTCTCACACCCACATGGCAGATAAAAATCAGGAGGGACATCTCGGCTGGGAAGGTCCTCCCTGAGGAGTGAGGGGTCCCCGTCCCACACCAGGCCACCAGCTCAGGGTCCCAGTGCCAGGAAGAGAAGTCCCCATAACTTCTGGCTGGAAAAAGCAGCGGGAACTGAGGCTGAGGGAGGCTGAGGCTGTGAGAGTCCCAGGCAGCTCCTCTTAAAGGACCCACGCACGGACTTACTTGGACTCGCTCCTTCTGGGCTCCAGTGCTGGGGAGGCAGCTTTAAAGACACCAGAGACATACGGGGTAGAACTGATATGTTTGGCTCTGGGGCGAGAGCTGGAGGGGTAGCTTTCTCCTGGACAGACTTATTGTGGGAGGCCATTGTTCCTTTGGTGAGCCCTTCCCCAGGGCAGCAGACAACCACCATATCTGGGACTCAAACACCCTAGTTCTCACTGTTTGCCCTGCTCTGGTGATTCCCTGAGGCCCTGCCCTACCCAACCTTTGGGCCCACCCAAACTGTTTCCAGTGGCTTTACCATAGGATTGGCCAGTCTTAGATCCTGCTTCAGATTTTCCTAAAATATCTCAAACAAGCAGCATCTGGTCTCAGTGAGGCCCATACCTCCCGTTAAGTGGCCCCAGGCTGGCACTAGAAGCAGCCAGCCTTGGTTCACAACTTGGCTTTTCCTGGGCACCTCCAAGCCCAGCACAAGCAGCAGCCATCTGCAGATCACTTTGTAGCTTATGCTGGGTGGCCCTGGATAGAACACAGGCAGAGGCTGACCTTGCTCCAGAGCCAGCACACCCAGTGGACAGCTTCAGACCACACCAAAACACCACCACCCAACCACCTCCATAAGTGACACACTCAAGGGGTGGACTCAGTGGGTATCAGAGCCCTGCTGAAGTAAGTCTTGCTCTGTGTGTTGGGCCCCTACACCACTGATCCTCCAAGGTAGGCAGAGGACAGTGGCCAGTGGGCACAGCCACTCCTTGCAGCTGATCAGCCTGAGTAAATCCCTCCCATTGACATGCCAACAGCAATCGACTCAATTACAACAGAAGGGTAAACAGTCCACACTAGGGGTGCACATCAAGGGCCCACCTGGGGTGATCAGGGAGGTTGTGCCACTGGACCCTACAGGACACCTACAACAATAGGCCACCCTACGAAGCCTAGGAGACATAGCAACTCTACCTAATACACAGAAACAAACACAGGGAAGCAGCCAAAAAATGAGGAGACAAAGAAACATGTCCCAAGTGAAAGAACAGAACAAAATTCCAGGAAAAGAACTAAACAAAATGGAGATAAGCAATCAATCAGATGCAGAGTTCAAAACACTGGTTATAAGGTTGCTCAAGGAACTTAATGAGACCTTCAAGGGACTTACTGAGACCTTCAAGGAACTTAAGGAGACCTCCGAGGAACTTAGTGAGAACATCAACAACATAAAAAAAGACCAGTGAGAAATGAAGGATGCATTAACTGAAATTAAGAATCATTTACAGGGAATCAATAGTAGAGTAGGTAAAGCCAAGAAGCAAACCATCAAATTGGAATATAAGGAAGCAGAAAACACCCAACCAGAACAGCAAAAAGAAAAAAGAATTTTAAAAAAATGAGAACAGTGTAAGGAGTCTCTGGAACAACTCAAGCGTACCAACATTCACATTATTGGGGTGCCAGAAGAAGAGAGACAGCAAGAAATTGAAAACCTATTTGAAAAAATAATGACAGAAAACTTCCCTAACTTGGTGAAGGAAACAGACATACAAGTCCAGAAAGCACAGAGAGTCCCAACAAGATGAACTTGAAGAGGTCCACACCAAGACACATCATCAAAATGCAAAAGGTTAAAGACAAAGAGAGAATCTTAAAAGCAGCAAGAGAAAAGCAATTCGTTACCTACAAAGGAGCTCCCATAAGACTATTAGTGATTTCTCAAAAGAAACTTTGCAGGCCAGAAAGGAGTGGCAAGAGATATTCAAAGTGATGAAAAGCAACCACCTACAACCAAGATTACTCTATCCTGCAAAGCTATCATTTAGACTTGATGGACATATCAAGAGTTTCTCAGACAAGAAAAAGCTAAAGGAGTTCATCACCACCAAACCAGTATTACATGAAATGTTGCAGGGTCTTCTTGAAGGAGAACAACAACAATATGAACAATAAAATGGCAATAAATACATATCTATCAACAATTGAATCTACAAACAAAATGAGCAAGCAGAACAGAAACAGACTAATAGATACAGAGAACTTTTTGTTGCTTGCCAAATGAAAGGGGCCTGGGGGGATGGGTGACGAAGATGAAGGAATTAAGAAGTACAAATTGGTTGTTAGACTGATGAACCTCAAAGGGAAGGGGTGAGGGAGGGCGAGAAGAGATAAAGCAAAGAACTTGTATGCATATATGCATAACCAACTGACACAAACAGTAGTGTGGGAAAGGCAGGAGGGAGGTGGGATTGGGGAGGAGGGGATCAATGGGGAGGAGAGGGGCGGACATCTGTAATACACACAACAATAAAGATAAGTTCTAAATAAATAAATAAATAAATAAACATTCTACTGTCACAGGAATGTCCAAAGCAATCTCAGTTACAGTACTATTATACTGAAAAGTCAACTATCAATACATTCTCCTATCATTTGTATGTGTCTTATCGTTTGAAAACATTTGTCATGTTGAAGAGAAAGCACTTTTAAATATATATATATTTTATACACAAGATGTAAAAGATAAAAATCTCTGACTTTTTTAAATCACTAATTTCTGTCTTCCTATTATGTCTTTTTTGGTGTCCTAAATAATTGGAGCTTAAATAATCAATAATAAAATAAGTATATCTATTGTTTACTCAAGACTAATTTCATTTGTTATACCCACTTATAAATTACTTAAGAATTAAAATTTTCAGAAAGAACACTTAATCTAATATCATTATTTTACATGTGAAACTAAGGCCAAGTGCATAAAGCTAACATTAGATTCTAGGTAGTATCCCTATTCTTGGTTAAACTCTCTCAATAGTTTTTCTTCTTGCAGATATGATGTCCCATATTCTGTTATTTCAGAGTTAAAGGTTAAAGTGTTAGTCTCTTGAATATTTTTTCTCAGAATACTTAGATGTGTATTTTCGGTCTCTTGCCATGATGTAAACCTTTAATTGTGTTGTCCATACTCTTAAGGCTCATATATCCCCTGAAGTCAGACGGTAGCTTTGCTAAAGCCATTACAGATTTCTAACTGCTAATATCAAAAGTATAATTCTATTAACAAGTGAATTTTGTTAATAAATTTATGTCATTTGTGCAATGATGTGGGTCTATGTCTATCACATGTCTCCCCATTAATGATGAAGAAATTAAATTATCTTTTAAGGGATCTATATTTTATCCAAGAGATACTACAAGCTACTGATTTCTATAAGTCATTTAACTTGATAATTTGAATTTCTCATATATCTTTCTCATATATCTTCACGTTCATCTGTATAAAGATAATTATATATTCTACATGTATATATTCACAATGGCATTTGATTTTAAGAGGCTGGACTGAGAAAACTGGATTGGCTACTTGCCTGATAGGAAAAGCAACTTGCTACAACTCATTACTGCTGTTAGATAAAGGAACAGCAGAACAGAATACCTTCTATTTTACAAACAGCCAGGTCAAAGATCATCAATGAAAATCACAGGGTACAAGTCCCAAAAGCCTCTCATGAAATCAGAGCCACGGGAGCTATAAGGTTATGAGGGCCCTTCTGTAAACTCGCAACTCGAAGAAACGTTTCACGTGTCTATACTTTTTAAAAATCTTTTCCATAACAACTTATTAAACCAGCTTTTCTCAATACACACAAAACTAAAACTCTCCTATATTCATAATTAACAAGTCATTAGAAATGTATAGGTTTAGCTTGAATGAACTGCCATGGAGTTTAACTTTTCATTATAATAGTAGATTAAAAACTTACAGCATCTGCTTTACAAATGGTGTTGGCTACATGTCGACACAGCATCTTGAGCCAGTTTTCTTTTGGAAGTTCCTCTGATGTCATCTGGAAACTGAGCAGCACATTTGCCTGCTCTGTTGGTGGCCTCACAAGCAAGGCAAAAGCATTATGGCAATCTAGGGTTCCAGAATCATAAACATTAAGTGTTATTCTTGGAAAAGGATAGATTTATACAAGTTTAGTTCCCTCAGACCAACAATATTCCAATGAAATGATCGCTTCTCCATCCTTCCCACCCACTCTCTTTTTAATTGGACAAAGGGCATCACTATATTACATTAAAACATTAGAAAGAATTATGACAGTAAGTAGCATATGAGGAACCAACAATGATAACTGTCATTACATAAACAGTATTTTCCATGATATTTAATATTTAGTATGATGGAATTTTTAAACAATTAGAATGTACCATTACTTAGAATCCTAGAATTTAAGTTTTAAAATAAAATGGCATTGTAAGAATAATTTAAAAACTCAACCTATTTAAATCAAGTTCAAAGAAACAAAATGTCCAAACATTAAAACTGTTAGAAAATATTTTGTAATCAAGATTCAAGACCTATTTTAAACAACAAAGCCTTCTATTATTATAATCCAAAAAATATGGAAATGATTTAAAATAAATGTACTACATAACCATTAATAATTCAGATTTTTAAAACAACTATGAGGTATCACCACACACCTGTCACATCAACAAATCATCAAACAACAAGTGTTGGCGAGGGTGTGGAGAAAAGGGGACTCTAGGACACTGCTAGTGGGAATGCAGACTGGTGCAGCTACTGTGGAAAACACTATGGTGTTACCTCAAAAAGTTAAAAATTGAACTGCCATTTGACCCAGTGATCCCACTTCTAGGAATATACCCTAAGAAGCCTGAAACACCAATCAGAAATAATATATGTACCCCTATTTACAATAGCTAAGATCTGGAAACAACACCTAGGTGTCCATCAGTAGATGAATGGATAAAAAAGCTGTGGTACATGTACACAATGGAATACTATGCAGCTGTAAGAAAGATATCTTATCCTTTGAGATGACATGGAAGGACCTGGAGAGTTATTATGCTAAGCAAAACAAACCAAGCAGAGAAAGACAAATATCACATGATCTCACTCATTTGTGGAATATAATGAACTAAACAAACTGATGAACCAAACTGACCCAGAGACATAAAGGTGGGGTACAGACTGTTAAGCCTCAGAGGAGGGGGTGTTGGGGGGGAAGAGATAAACCACAGAACTTACATACATGTATGCATGACCAATGGACATAGACAACAAAGCTGGGGATGGGGCGGGGGGGATGGGAAAGAGAGTGTCAATGGGGGAAAAAGAAACATCTGTAACAAAAACAAATAAAAAAAAAAGATATATATCATATGTAAGAAGAAAGACTATAAAAAAATAATTCAGATTTGATAACAGAATGATAGCAACATAAGTTACTGTTCAAATTTTCTTTAATTATTTCTATTAACTCAAAGCCTTTCATCATTAGAGGATGCAATCAGTAATGAAATCAGCTTACACAATAAAACGTGTATGCTTAACATCCAAAATAAGGCCATGCAGACACATCACTAGGTCCAGTTAAACAGATGATACTGTTTCGAGTAGGTATAAACTTTTGGCATTTTCAGGCCTTCAGCAAACCCTCCCTAACACTATCAAAGTTGAGAGTAAAAGCTTCCCTTAATACACATTTAACCCCAGGTCAAAACTACCACAGTTACTTTGGGTGTATTTACTCATACACATCTATTCCTGATTATATCCTAACTGTATCCTTAACAATGCAGCCACTGGCAACAGGGAAGGTGTAAGATGCGGAGCACAGGTAATAGACTGGTGATTTCTTTTGGATTCTGAAGAAATAAAATGTTGTGGTGTGGGAACAGGCTAGGTTAAGGTAGATAGTACTTTCATTTGGAAAAAAATCAAAAATCAAGTCAGTTACTCGAGGTGGAGCTGGGATAGAAGTATACGAACAATTACTTTACCAGAACTAACCAACTATATATTAAGTAACTTAGCAATATAAGCAAAACATAAAGGGAGTGAATCAAAGCTACAATGAATATGAACTATTTTTATTTAGCCAATAGTTTATCAATAAACATACCTTCTGTCTCTCTTATGTCCAGCACCTTCTTAATTTGAGAAAGAGGCATTAGATGAATATGCTTAAGAGAAGCTGGGGGTCGGGTGTGGTGGCCATGAGGACTCCTAAAAGTGCCAATAACTTTGTGGCGTTTCCTTGCTATCTGATTATAGAAAAGAAGTCATTATTAGTAGTATGAATAAAAACAAAGACAAAATACTTAAAAATAATACTTAAAAAATAAAGATCACATAAATCTTTATGCAGCTCACTTAACTATTAGTCATTCCAGAATTACTGTGGGATAAGAAGTTACGTAAAAAAATCATAAATTTAATTGTGTAACAGATATGCTCATGTTTATATGATAAGTGTTCAAAAGTCAAAAAAATAGGCCAAGGGACAAGATCTATGTGAAAAATCCTAGAGGTTTGAAAAAAACTTAGGAGCACTGTGAGCACTAACAGGATCAAAGAACTGAGGAACTTTCTTGAGTTCAAGAAGGAAAATAGTTGCTCTAGGACCTCTGTATTGGGTACAACAAATAACTGATATCAGTTTAAGAGCAGAATTCAAAATTATCTCAGATCCTGAGAATAAAGGAGTAAACATAGAAAGGTTATGCCTCTCATATTTTCATACCATTGAGAAAGAAGACAGTTAAAAGGTAACTAAACAAAATATTAAACAAATGATACAAATTATACACTCAAGTGCTATGTTAAGATATAACTTTACCTAAATTGGGGATTCATACAAAAGGAAGAAATGGGTCAAGAAATGCTGGAAAAGACAGGGGCAAAATCAGAAAGAATCCTGTGATTCTTGATGTACTTGAGTTCTATGAATTTTTTAATGTCCTTACATTTATTGTTTTCATTTCTATGAAAGCTTAGTATGTTATTTAGGCTTTTTAAAAGAACATCTCTTTTGAGGGTATAATCATCAACTGAAAGACATTTATAGAAAATGTCTTAGATTAGGTTATTTAATTAATTGAGATTAACTGGTCACCATATGTATATGATAAAGTATGGCTGAAAAGTATACCCTACCTAGTGCTGGCTAATTAGAAAAGATCAAAAGGCATTCAGCATCACATTCATATTAAAGCAGAAACATGACACAGATCTATGTTACATATTAAATATTAAAAGTTCATTTACATTAATATAATGAAAATAAGCAATAAAGACAAATATTTAAATATACTTTTAAATAAATTTGGTTAAGCAAAATAAATAATTTTAAGGTTCATTTTTAAAATGGAAAAATAATGATAAATGTTAATACTAATAACATATGCTAGTACATCAAGGTAAAAAACTCAAAACACAAAATATAAAAAGGGAACTATATTATTAAATACTAAATTAGTTTAGCTTCAGTAAAACATCACCTGCCATATTTAAGAGAAGTCAATATCGATTTTATCCATTTTAAATGTTTCTAACTTTTACCATGCTCTTCATTCCAAATTTGCTAAGAGATTTGTTTTTTTGTTTATTGTTTTTTTAAATTTATTGATTTTAGAGAAAGAAAGGAAGGGAAGGAGGGAGAGAGAGAGAAACATCAATTTGCTGTTCCACTTATTTATGCATTCATTGGTTGATTCTTGTATGTGCCCTAACCAGGGATCAAACCTGCAACCTTGGCATATCAGGACGACACTCTAACCAATTTAGCTATCCAGCCAGGGCTGTTTGTTATTTTAGACAAACAAGCTAAAGAATGAGAGCTTAGGATTATAAATCTCTAAGTCCCAATTTAATGTTAGAAATAGAGCTGTTTCAGTTTCTGTGATTCTGAGACAGGAAAGCTAAGAGAGAATAGAAGGAAAAGTCACTGGTAAATGAAATGAGAGGCCAAGGTATTACATAATCGACTGGAAGCTACAGGGAATGACAAATGGCAGGAACGAAAGTTAAAGGTAAGTCAATGAGCCAATTATAGAAGACTTCATGGAATTTGAAGGGGATATAAGATAAAAAACTTGAAGTTAGCAACAACTCTCTCAGGATTAAGGGGATAAAAACCAGAATGGATTAGCAGGGTAGTACAGATAACCTAAGCAATTCGATGAATGGAGCCAGCTGACCAAGGGATTTCAACTGGAAAAACCTAAAAAAGCTTTAATAGAAGCTAACAAATAGAAGTACTGAGCAACTATGAAAAGACAGTAAAACTCCATGATAATGCAAACTGAGGTAAAATATGATTGATAACTGACCACCTAGCTCCTTTCTCAAACGCAGAGCAGGCTAAATTTCTTATTATGGGATAGACAAGTAGTTCACATGATTTTTTGTAACTTTCTCAGTTCTGGGTATGGTCAATTGTATACAGTATTTTCACCATTGTTACTTTTGTGTTTTGTAACATTCCTAAACAAATAAAAATATTTTTTACTAACCTCACAATAAAACTCTGAATTTAACACAAGTGAACTTTTGGTGACTGGGCATGACTTATTCTCTAAGAATCTCTTGTATTTTATAATAATATACATGAGCCCTGGCTGGCACACCAGAAGGTCTCAAATTTGATTCCCAGTCAAGGGCATGTACTTGGGTTGCAGGTTCGATCCCCAGCCCCAGTCAGGGCTCGTGTGGGAGGCAACCATGATCTTTCTCACATTGATGTTTCTCTTTATTTCTCTCTCTCTCTCTCTCCCCACCTCGCCCCTCCCCTTCCCTTCCACTCTCTCAAAAAAAAAAAAAAAAAAAAATCCTCAGGTGAGGATTAACCAAAATAATAATAATAATAATAATAATAATAATATACATGATACAAAAGCACAGCACTAGAAGACAAGTTAGAAAAGGAAAAAAAAAAAAAAGAAAGTAAACCCATCAAAACACTTTAATGAAAGCAATAGAAAGATACCCAATAACAGAAATGTCAAATTAGTCTTCTGGTTAATTAATATAATATCCATTGTATCCAAATGAATAGTTTTATCTCCTGAGATGAAGGAAAACACTCCTTTATATATATATCCCCCATTAGGCTACTTTAATGTTTAAAAGTACACTGTTAACAGAATGAAAGAAAAGAGTTGAAAAAGCAAATATAATTCAGTTTGACTATAGAAATAATATGGGAGAAAAAAACTTTAACCTAGATGAGAATTTTAGAATTAGAATCATTGAATGCTCTCTGATATACTGACTACTCACTCACTCTAAACCCTGCTGACTTACGAATCAGGGCATTATAATTCATGATTATTAAATAATCAAGTTCTCTCTCTTTTCAACAAAATTGACTTCTTCTTTTCTGGAAAAATCTATTTAAATTTCAAAATAAACTCATTTAGGAAATAAGAAGTTCCTAAAATTCTTGACTTAAGCATTTATTTGCATGGAAATAAGCTAAATTTTCATTCTGACTTAAATTTGAAGTCATGAAAATTTAACATACTCCTTAATATTAGGTCTTCTTCTAAATGCATTCCATTAATAAATAGTATTAAATCAACAATTGGTCTCAGTAAAAAAAGTATAATTATTTAAGTTTATTTACTTTAAACTTATATATAATACTTTCATCAAAGTTTGGTTTTACACATTCAAAGAAGTCACACAAATCAGCAGTGTTATGTTATATTAGTACAACCTTACCTCCAGGCAGTCATTGAAGAGAAAGAGAGTTACTTGTTCTCCTCTGTCACAAGGGTGCTCACCTAGAGAAATTGTTTCCACTCGCTGGACTAAGCTTCGGTGAGAAGATAAAAGATTAGCCTGTATAGATTGAAAATATTAATAGATCACATGGGAACAAAGAAATTCTTTAAGTTATAAATTAAAAGAAAGTGGTGCCAAGATTTTGTTCATATTTAAACTGTAGAATCTAAATAATAAGAAAGAGAAAATAAATTGACAATCATCAAAGATGAATA
The DNA here is from genome assembly GCA_030848825.1 of Tadarida brasiliensis. Taxonomy (NCBI): domain Eukaryota; kingdom Metazoa; phylum Chordata; class Mammalia; order Chiroptera; family Molossidae; genus Tadarida; species Tadarida brasiliensis. The sequence continues at coordinate 38,246,189 of CM061260.1, read as the reverse complement.
CTTACTGGGCATCCGTCTACTTCATAAACAACATCAAAAATTTGCTTTTGAGCTTCGGTTTTTCTCTTATCCTCATTAATATGCCTGAAAATTAATAAGTTTATTTTTAAAATTTAACTTTTAAAATAATAGAATATGAAAACCACATACAAATACTTCTCATGTCACAGTAAAAGTCCTTCCAGTGAGTTTATCTTAATCCTGATAACTGAATCAGTTAAAATATTCCCTAAAAGTATCCCACTACATTAACAAAATTCCATAGACCCTTCAGAAAAGTACGGTTTACTATAGTCCTTACTAAATTCTTTTTTTACTATACTCAGTATACACTTCCCAGTTCTAGCAATAAGTTCAGTTAAGGTTTTATTAAAGTCATATGCTTTTGGAGGTGATGGAAATGTTCCTTATCTTGATAGTAGTGATGGTTTTGTGGGAGTATATGTATGCCAAAATTAAACTATATTTTAAACATGTATAATAATTTCTTTAAAAAATATACTGAAACTACTAAAATGGATCTATAACAAATTAATGTTTATAAATTAAGTGTGTGTAATTAATGGTGTTAGAATCCAATTTTAGGGGTTTTTTTTTGTTTTGCTTAAATGGCAAGGGCTAGTTAATTGGTGCTGCCTCAATATTTTCTTTAACTAACAGATTATGGTTGTTTCAATCAAGCACAATAAGCATTTAATCCCTATGCTAAATCAGCATCACAATGCAACATTAAAATAGTAGCTTCTATAATTCAACATCTACTGGAACTCTACTATGAGCAAACCTTTTAAGAGAGGAATATATTAGGAAGATTTGTAAGTTCTTGGGAAGCTTAAATAAAACAATGAAAAAAAAGAAATCTTTAATCACCAATCTTATTAATTTGGCTCATTATCCTTATAACAGCCCCCTTGACACTACTCTAAAGGAGGCAACAGGTCAAATGACTAGTCTGTTCCCTGGTTAGGTTACTTTATAATCTTTGTTTACCAAAATATATTGTATATAAATAACAAATAGCATATGCTACCATCCAAATAATAGTGGCAGAGTATGCTACACATTAAACAGGCAAATTGGGCAAGTAACAACCTCTCAATTTTTTTCTTTTATGAAAATATGTTAACACTGACTGCCTACTTCAAAGAGTTTGCTGAAAGAATCAAGGTAAATAGTGTCAGAGTTTGTTAAACCATGAAGTGTTTAAAAAATTATTATCCTGGCCCCAAAGTAAATCAAAAGTATGAAGGCTGACTGATGAACATATAAAATATGAATGTAAGCAAAAAACAAAACATGCATAAACCTGTCAGTAGCAACAGAAACTCTAACTTAACTTGAGCATTATTTTACTGCTGGGCACTCACTCTCACAGCTAATACAGTTCCTTGCTAAGAGCTCCTTTGCAAGTATTTTAAGAAACTATTTCATATTGAAGCACCTCATGGAATCTCAGAAATCTTTTAATTAAATCTATTAAATATGTTGATAATGTAAAGTCCAAAGAGTTGAAGTGTCCTCGTCCTACATGAGACAAAACAATACCAACACAGTTTTCAATTCTGATCATATTCGTCAGAAAAGATCATTTCTGATCAGAACCATGTCTACAAGTTTAACAATCAAGGCCCAAAGTCAATGTCACTGAGTTTTTACTTTTCATTTCGTTCCTTAAAATTCAAGATAAGAAACCAAAAGCCAAAAGTAAAGTGAAAAAAGTATTGTAAACTTTTCTTTTTATTTCACTATGGTCAAATTCCCAAGTTACATTTGGGCGGTTTATATGAATATGAAGACAAACACAAGCTATGACCAGAGGTATATAAAGAAAATGTCTATTAGTAAATTATAACATTTTCAAATTTGTAAACCATTGTAACTCTCTGTGCATAATAGTTTAATACCTTAAGAAATAAATGTTTTTGATTAACCCATGTATTCTTCAATAGTTTCTCATTTTAATGTGTAACTACAATATTAGAAAAATAACAAATATTTTACAAATATTTGTTTATATTTTTCTCTCCATTTATGACTCTAATTGTTCTATCAATGCCATTCTAAATCCAAGGAACAATAAAAAATTGGGGAAAAAAGCACTTACGTCATTACTTCCTTTAGTGATCCAATAGCTTTTTCAAGAGTGCTTTTGTCAGGATTTTCTTCAGCCGTATGCTTCTTAAGATCTGTAATGATAAAATGTTACTTCCATGATTAACAAAAATTCAATGATTTTCCACTAAGACTTAAAAACACCACCCACCTTAATATAGACTGATAATTTTTAAAGACAAAATCCAACCTTTACTTTAAAAAAAATACTTATGCAACATTCCCTTACGAGCTCTCTTCCTACACATTTGTTAAGGTTTCCACATTTTTTTCTCTTATTTACTAATCTTGCAGAATAATATATAACACCTTGTTTCACAACTATTTCAATTTCCTTCTAGTAAAGTTTGGGGACTTCTAGATTCCTTAAAAACCCTCCATGAATGAAGACACCTGGTCCTCAATTAGCGGAGAAATCATTATATATGTTGTATTTCTACTGGAACCCATGACACCATCACAAAGAGCATTTGGTGTCCTTAGAGCAGGTTTTGTTGAGTTTACAGGTTCATGGGATGCTTAAACTTTGTTCTTATCCAGGTTGTTCATAATGTTCCCTTTGCTATACCCCACCTTATGATTCCCTAGTACACGTTCACCTAATCTTTTAAGTGGATTGATAGAAGGCTTAGAAATCAAGTTTATTTTAGTCATGACAACACTTGATGGATTTCTACAAGTCCTTAATGAAACAATAATAAAGATAAGTAAGCAAAAAAAATACACTGCTTTGTAAAGTTAAAAGTATGATTGCTCATATATTCTCTTTATAATCTATAAAATAGGACAGCTTTTAAAGACTAGGAAATAATTTTAGGCTAGTAATTTTAAACCACATTAGACAAACTTAAAGAGAAAAATATTACCAATTTTTTAAGTTACTATTATAATTCATGTTAACCCAAATATGTTAAAGAGAGTAATAGATTAAACAGTCACAAAATTAGCCTCCTTGTCAGCTATACTAACTACTGTAGTTAAGGTTTAAGAATCAAAATGCTTTATTACAGACTTACTCCTGTTGGTAATTATGTTTTCATACTTAAATTTTTAAAATAATATAAAAACTGACACTGTCCTAAAATATTCATTACTTTAGTCAGCTAAATGTAAAGGCATATACATATGCTTGTATTTTCCTGCAAGCAAAGTTTATTCATAAAAATTAACTCTCCGCTATAAAACTCCCTTTCCACAAGAGTGTTCTAAAAAAAAAACAATTCAGCATAAGACCAAGTATACAAAATTTTACGAAGATTCAGAAAAGAACCGTGAATCATATTCATGAAACACATGAATCAACTCTTGCCTTATGATTTTGTGGGTGAATGGTATGTTTCCATGAATGTAAATTGATTTTGAATTAATGACACACCATGAAATGTAAGGAGATTTCTAGTGGAGAGAGAAAAAGTACAATGCTAATCAATACAACTGACATCAGAACAAATAAAGCAATTTAGACCAGACTGAATTTTTGTAGCACCAGTTATTAAGATTATCCATGAAGATATTTACTATGTAAAAGATATAAACTTTGATGCTGAAATCTAAGAAAATTATGGAAACAAAAAAGAGTTTCAAACTTTTTAGAACAGAATAGAATTCCATAAAAACAGCCAAAGTGGTCTAAAAAACGATCAGACAAGTACCATTCAAAAGTAATGCAACACTGGGTAACCTCTGTACTGGTCGGATGAGAAGTTCAACAAGGCTTTGCCGTCCACATTCTGGTTTAGCTTGGTTTATCTGAAAGGAATTAATTTATTCAACAATTTTTTTAAAGGTTTTCTGAAAACATCAGACACCTTACATTTATCAATTACATCTAATCATTAGTGCCCCGATGACCAACAGGAAAGGTGGGGTGGTAGTTGTTCTCTGGCAGATTACTGTGGTTGAAATGACCTCTTGGCAAATCAAGGGTTAATTAAACATTTCAACCAGACAGTAAGTTCCTCTACACACTACTATATATCCCATCTTAAGCTGCTTCTAAATCTATATTATTCACAAGAAAAAAACTTTTAAGATATTAATTATATTGATATTATTGGATAAACAAAGTAAGGTGTTGCTAAGGAAAAAAATCATTAAAGGCAAAACAGAATCCTCCTAGAAATTTTTTAGATGTTTGAGAACTAAAACATGTATAACTTAATAATAATAAAAAAAAATCATAAACAACACTCTCATTCACTTAGCTGCGTCTTGGACCCCACTACCTAGTATGCCGAATTTTCAGAAGCTGAACATCACTACTACTCTCAGGTACAGCTAAAGCTAACAGACAACATTAAAGTGTTCTTATATGGATACATTTTTATTAAAAGCATAATTTTAATAACTCCTTCAGAAATTATTCTCAGATTTTTATTTGAAGGAATGTAAATTACCTTCAGAAAAGCATGAAATCTTGGTTTCTGTTTTTCACACTTAATAATTGTTTCCTTGCTCATTTCAAAGAAGTTTACAAAGGGAGGGTAGGTTTTCACCAAATCTTTTGACTAGTAAGAAGAAGAAAAAAGCATTAATTTTAATGCATTTCACCCTTAGACAATGAAACTTGAAGTCAAATAATCAAGTCACAATGTGACATATTGAATGCAAAAGTTTCCAAGTTTCTTCTCATGTCAAATGCAAAAATTTATAAACTTCTCACTAATGAGTGAGCTTACTGCTAAACAAAATGCATCAGTTGGTACACATAGCCTAGAACCTGAAAAGTAAAGACCAAAAAGAAACAAAAGTATATTAAAGCTTTTGTACAGATGTAAACATGACAAGTTTAAAAACTTCTATAAATTTAATTCACAGCAAAGTCAAGAACATACAATGGAGAAAGGAGTCTCTACAATAAATAGTGTTAAGAAAATTTGACAGCCACATACAAAAGAATAAAATTAGACCACTATCTTACACGATACACAAAAATTAACACAAAATGGATTAAAGACTTGAATGTAAGACCTGCAACTATAAAATTGAAAGAAGCAAACATAGGAGGTTAAGCTCCTTGACATGGGTTCTAGTGATGTTTTTGAGGATCTGACTCCAAAGGCAAGGGAAACAAAAGCAAAAATAAACAAATGGGACTACATCAAACTAAAAGGTTTCTGCACAGTGAAGGAAACCATCATTAAAATGAAAAGGCATCTTACTGAATGGAAGATATTTGCTAATCATACATCCGACAAGGGGTTAATATCCAAAATACATAAAGAAGCCATGCAACTCGACAACAACAAAAAACCTGATTTTAAAAAAGGGCGGGAAGATCTGAATAGATATTTTCCCAAAGAAGACATACAGATGGCAACAAGCACATGTAAAGATGTTCAACATCACTTAATAATCAGAAAAGTGCATACCAAAGCCACAATGAGATATCACCTCACACCTGTTAAAATAACTATTATCAAAAAGACAAGAAATAACAAGTATTGGAGAGGATGTGGAGAAGAGGGAACTCTGTGTACACTGCTGGTAGGATTAAGTGGTGCAGCAACTACAGAAACCAGTATAGGGATTCCTCAAAAAATTAGAACTACCATATGATCCAGCAATTCCACTTCTGTGTATTTATCCAAAGAATTTGAAAACACTAATTCGAAAAGATATATACACCCCTATGTTCATTGCAGCATATTTACAATAGTCAAGATGTGGAAACAACCTAAGTATCCATCAATGGAATATTACTCAGCCATTAAGAAATGAAATCTTACCATTTGTAACATGGATGAAACCTGAGGGTATAATGCTAAGTAAAATAAGTCAGAAAGATAAACACAAATACCATATGCTTTCACAAGAAATAGAGAAACAAAACAAAAACAAAATCATAGATACAGAGAACAGATCAGTGGTTACCAAAGCAGAAGGGGGTTGGGGGATGAGCAAAAGAGGGGAAGGGGTCAATTGCATGGTGATGGATAATAACTAGACTTTTGGTCATCACTTTGTAAGTATATACAGATACTAAATTATGTTGTTCACCTGAAACTTATATAATAAAAAAGTCTATAAGTTCAGAATATAGTAATTAGAACTGATCTATGCAGAACCTAAGAACATGCTATTATGTATTGAAGGATCCAAACTATCATTAAAAGATCAATTGTATTACCCAAAAATAAAAACAAGAAGAGAAAAAATGTCTTGACTAATTGAGGAGACTAACAGGTATCAAAAAGATGTGAGAATAATGTACATATTTGGAATTCTCAACCAACCGGAACAAAATCTCAGAGAATATATAAGGATGGAAGTTAAAAAACCTCAGAAAACTAAAGTAAATGTGCCAGAACCTAAGGCACTGAAAATTATAAGTCATATTCAAAACGATCAAAAGAAATTTATAAATCCTATTCATATCACCTCATTCAAAATGAATTCACTTTATTTGAACAATTTAAACTATGTTGTTCTCATCTTAAAGAAAAGCAGTTCATCAGAAGCTTTTATGCAGAATAGAACACAATGACAGCAAAAAGTAATGTAAACTAAGAAAAAATAAAAATAAACACTCAATTACAGAAAATTTCAAAAAATCATTAATCTATGGCCATTTGTGAAGGGCAAATAACTTGATATATAGTAAACTGATGATAACACAGTACATACAACAGTGTTCCTAACGATGACCTTGAGCTATCGAAAGTGTTAAATTTTATATTTCACAAACACAGTGATTACAAAGTAAAAGCTCTTACACATTTAAACAGGTTAATTTTCATTTCGTGCCAATCCTTTATGATACAATACTTTAATATGAAAAGTTTTTTAAAGAAATAAAATACTTACATATTTAAGAAAGATGTCACCAATGCTTTTACTCTCATCCCAATTAACAATAAGGTCTTCAAGATCATCCTAAAAGAACATAAATTAAAACATTTATAATTGAACTTGATCACCCCTTAAATCTTTTATCATTTTCAAGATATTCATTTTGAAGGTGCTTTATTGACTGTCTTAATCTGATATGCAAAACAATAACACATTCTTTCTCCTCCACACAGAATTAACTTTTTAACTTGAGAAAATAGCCTTTGAAAAACCATTAAGAAAATATAGAGTATCAAGCCAATAAGACTAAGCCTAACTTCTCAATATGATGTGACAGTTCAGTATCTTTTCTTATTAACGATAAAGCTGATTGGCATTACTTATTATAGAAACTACTTTTAATCCTGCTGCAGAAGCATCTTATTTAGCATCAGCCATTAGAAACTAATCTATAATAGAGGTCAACAAACTTTACTTAAAGGGCTAAATGGTAAATACTTTGAGGTTTAAAGGCCATATGGTTTCTGTCACAATACTGAACTCTGTCTTTGTAGAGTGAAAACAGCCACAGACAATATATAAATAGTTGAGTGTGGCTGTCAATAAAACTTTCTTTACCAAAAGCAAACTTTACCAAAATCCAAAACTGGCTGGATTTGGTCCATTGACCATAGTTTGCTAATCCCTGGTCTTAACCCTAATTGAAATTCTGAGTTGAACGTAGAAATTAATCAATTAGCCCTTATACCAGGGGTTCTCAAAGTATACAAAAACCCCACAGCACACCTTTTTAGTGGGATCCATGAGATTAAAACTATTTTCAATTACCATATTAAGGCATTATTTCACCTTTCCACTCTAATTCACTCACAAGCATACAAAAGTTTTCTAGAGGCTATATGTGTGTTACTGCTACAGACTGAATTAGAAAACAGATTTGAGAAACAATTTCCTACTAAGCCAGACAGAAAAAACGTAAAACATCACTCTTTCACTATTTCTGTTTTGGGAAATTAGTTATTTTTTTTTAATGTTATTTATGCTACGATGTAATGAGTTATTATTACTTAAATATATTAATATATTTAAAATCAGATATCCACACATAAAAAGATAAATCCTCAGTTCACCCAAAAATTAACTCAAAATGGATTACAGACCTAATTGTAAAAGCTAAAACAATACAACATTTAGAAGAAAAGATAGGAGAAAAAAGGTGAGGCAAAATTTTCTCAGATATGATCCCAAAGGACAGTACATGAAAGAAAAATATGGGTAGATTGGACTTCACCAAATTAAAAACTTATACTTCACAGAAACTATTAAAAAAATGAAAAGACGAGAAATGGCAGATTGGGAGAGAATATCTGCAAAACATATAGCTGATAAAGGACTTGTATCTAAAATCCATACAGAATCTTTACAAATCAATAAGACAACAAACACAATCAAAACATGAGTAACAGATCTAAGCACACATTTCATCAAAGACAATATACAAATGAGTACAAAGCACAGGAAAAGATGCTCAACATCATTAATCATTAGGGAAAAGCACCTCAAAACCAAAATGAGGTACCTCATATCCTAGAATGGCTATTTAAAAAGGATAAGTAGTAGCAAGAATGTGGAGAAATTTGAACCTCATATATTACTGCTGAGAATGTAACAAGATGTTAAAAAGCCTGCAGTTTCTCAAACATTTTAAATATAAGATGACTAATATGACACAAAATGTCTACTCCGAAGTATCTACTGAAGGGAAATGAAAGCATGCCTACACAAAATTTGCACACAATGTTCATAGAAGCATTATCCATAATAGCCCAAAACTGGAAACAACCTAAATTTCCATCAGCTGGTGACTGAATAAAGAAATGTAGCATAGCCTAGCCGGTGTGGCTCAGTGGACTGAGAGTCATTCCATGGACTGAGAGGTCCCAGTTTGATTCCTGGTCAGGGCAAATGCCCGGGTTGCAGGCTCAATCCCCCGGGGGGGGGGGGGGGGGATGCCGGAGGCAGATTGATGTTTCTCTCTCACATCAATGTTTCTCTCTCTCTCTCCCTTCTTCTCTCTCTAAAAAATCAATAAAAACATATTTTTTAAAAAATGTAGCATAGCCATATAAAGGACTATTATCTGGCCATACAAAGGAACAAACTACTAACATGCTACATCACTAATGAAATTTAAAAATATGCTAAGTAAAAGAAGCCAGACATAAGACATCACAAAATGTATTTGTATTTATATGAAACATCATAGACAGAGAGGAGATTAGCAGTTGCATTAACTATAAATGGGTATAAAGGATCTTACTGGGGGAGTGAAAATGTTCAAAAATCAATATATGGTGACGACTGCAACACTTTTCTAAGTTATTAAAATCACTGAATGTATATTGAAAATGTGAATGCATCTGTTTAAAATATGATGCATCTTAAAATATGATGGATCTTATAAAGTATTTTAAAATTTTACATTTTAATTTCAAATACAATTAAACCCACATAAAAGCGCCTCAATAATTTTTTAGGAGGAAAAGACATCTTAAGACCAAATAATTTAAGAACCATTCTCATACACTAGGAAATTCAGAAAAGTTCAAAAGAAGAAAAAAATTCCTTCTGACAGTATAAAAGTTAACTCAAAACAAGAATATGTAAAAGCCTGCAACTCAAGATCTAAGATTTAACTATTTAAAATATTTGAAAGAAGCAAATGGAAGAAGAAAATAATTATAAACTAGTGGATTCTGGCACTAACTAGCTAGTTTTCAATATTAGCTCTAGCACTTCTTAGTTCTGTACCCTTGGGCAAGTTACTTAACCTATTAGTGCATCAAGTTCCTAGTCTGAAAAATTAGGATTCCTGTCTGATGAAGGATTAAATTTGTTAATACTTGTATAGCACTTAGAAGAATCCCTAACAGATAGTAGTGCTCAATAAACTATTATTAACTATATTTTCCTGTGTATTTAATATAATGTAGGGGGGATATTTGCAAAACTGTGATGCAAAAGAGAAAAACTTACAGCTCTGCCAATATAATGTAGGTGCTTTGCTTTTTTCCTCCACATTCGTCTAGTCTTATGATAGCATATTGTTATAATCGTTCAATTTTATTATTAGTTACTGTTGTTAATCTCTAACTGTGCTTAATTTGTAAATTAAACTTCATTATGGGTATGTGTGTATAGGAAAAACATAAGTATATATAGGGCTCGGTACCTTATGCAGTTTCAGGCACTCACTAGGGATCTTAGAAAATGTCCCCGACCCCCGAGGATAAGGAGGATTACTGTATACCTTTTGTAACTCAAACTGTGTTATTGTCTGCTTCTGCAGAGCCCAACCAGAAACAAGGATGACGTCAACCGCAGCAGTAATTCTCTACTACAGATGGCTGTATATACTTATATAAGAACTTTGCTATCAAAAAGCAAAATAATCTCTAGGTACTCTGAAAAACAGTCCACTCTGTTTCTGGTTAAACTTTAATTCCAAATGCTTGTTGATTAAATAAAGATTTCTCCCTTCATTGTTAGCTCAGGAACTAAGTTATAAAGGAACTAAGGCCTCAGATAACAATTGTGAACCAGTATTCAAATTTAAGTTTGTCTGACTCCAGATTCCATGTCATTTCACATGATCTATATACCACAGTTCCTCCACATTAGAAATGAGGAGTTAATTGGCAGGTGAATGAGCCCCACAGAGCATTATTTGTAGTGCCACCATTTCTTACAGTTTCTGTGGAAAAAGGCTTGACCCAATTTAGGACAGACACTGAGACATAGTTCCTTCTCCTTGTCCATAAAACATCAGGAATTCTCCATAGGATTTTCCCAACTTTACCTCCTGGCCACCAGAAAGGAGAATCTCTATAGTTCTAAGACATAGAACATAGCTCCCAAAGCCTGTCAGAAAAGTAGAGGAAGTGATAAATAGATGAGATTAAGAAAACTAAAGCTACTTTTTTCTTTTCTTCCTCATTAAGTTTCTTTCTGTACTGTTATCAACTACTTTTATATAAGATAGGTTTCTCTTTTACCTAGCTCACTGCACAATATACCCAATTAGCAGATTCCCCAGTACACACCTATTCCTGAAACAAGTACAAGGTACCTTGAGACTTACTCATATTAACAATGGATAAACACAAAAAGAAAAGCTGCTCCCCACAATCCCTCCCTTTCTCTTTTGTTTCATCATAGTTCCATACAAATGTAGGCATTTGTACCTCAAGGACCAATATTAATCCTGAAAAAAAAAAATCACTTAGAAAAAAGAGAGATATTGATAACAATCTCAAAAATTCTCATCAATCTAAAGATCATCAGCAAACTAGAACTTGGAGGCAAATCAATAAAGCAAAAAGTGCCCACATAATATCTAGATGAGAAAAATACAAAGTTCCAGTCCTGATTCAGACATTTAAAAGTAGTATGACCATTACCCAGCAAACATTTATTGACAGAAATCTAAGTGCCAGACACAGTGGTTGTAAATACAGTGGGTAAAAAATGGTTTTAATCCTTTACAAAATTTCTGAATGTTAATTTACTCACCTTCTGAATTTACTTAATTATTAATATGAAATGCTATTGTTATTTATTGAATGCTCAGTGTCAGACACTATGCTTAGTGACTTATAAATAGGTAAAAAAAAATTTTTTTAATTTTCACAACTACTCATGAGTCAGGCACTATCCCATTTTACAGATAACAAAACTGAAGCACTTAAAAGTCAGTCAGCTGACTTCAAACCCAAATCAGCTTAATTCCACAGTCCATATGCATAACCATGAAATACAGTTGACCCATGAAAAACACAGCTTTGAACTGCACAGGTCCACTTATATGCAAATTTTTTCAATAAATATACAGTCCACTCTCCATATCCCCAGGTTTCACATCAGTGGATTCAACCAACCATGATCAAAAGCAGCATTTTCTGTACGTGGTTAGGAATCCTCGAATACAAGGGGCCAACTGTATGCATTGTTCTATGCCATTTTATATAAGGAACTTAAGTATCACCAGATTTTGGTATCTGTGTGGGGGTCCTAGAACCAATCCCCAAGGATATTAAGGGATGACTTGTAGTTAAGTTTTTGGGAAGTTAAAAGTTATACACGGATTTTTTACTGCACAGGGAGGTGCTCCTAACCCCAGTGTTGTTCAAGGGTCAATTGTACAGACACAAGTGTTTCTCAGGTATACCATATTAACGAGATAACATGAAAAACTGTACAAATGTAAAACACATTTATAGGGTTTATTCATAATATACCCTACAACATGATGTCCACAACATGATCTAGAAGTAATATAGCATTAACAATAGTCAAGACATGAAAACAACCTAAGTGTCCACTGATGAAGGAGTAGGTAAAGGAAATGTGGTCACATACAATGGCATATTTTCAGCCATTTAAAAGAATGAAATCCTGTCATTTGCAACAACATGGATGAACCGTGAGGGCATTATGCTAAGTGAAATAAATCAGAAGACAAAAACTGTATAATCTCACTTATATGTAGAATATAAAAACAAAAACAAATCATAGATACAGAGTACAGACTGGCGGTTGCCAGAGGGAGCGGGTGGGGAGGTGGGCAAAATAATTAATGATAGACAAAAAGGTACAAATTTCCAGCTATGAGATGAATAAATCTTTCAGATATAATGTACAGCATGGTGATTATAGTTAATACTGTACTATACATTCAAAAGTTGCTAAGAAAGATCTTAAAAGTTCTCACAAAGAAAAAAATTGTAACTGTGTGGTGATAAGTGTTAACTAAACTTATTGCGGTGATCAGCAATATATACATATATCAAATTAATACATTGTACACCTAAAACTAATACAATGCTATATGTCTATTATATATCTTTCATTATTATTATTTTTAATTCTCACCCAAAGATGTTTTTATTGATCTTAGAGAGAGAGGAAGGGAGGGAGAGAGAGAGAATATCGATGTGAGAGAGAAATATCGGTAAGTTGCCTCCCTCACACCTCAACAGGGAATTGAACCCAAAACCTGGACCTGTGCCCTGACCAGAAATGAAACCCGTGACCTTTTTGGTGTACAGGACGATGCTCCAACCAACTGAGCCACTCCAGCCAGGGCAATTCTATCTCTCTCTTTTTTTTTTTAAAGATGGCATAAGAGTTTAGGAGAACAGACTTTGAAATTAGACAAAAAAGGGTATCCCAGTTACAGCACTTAGTAGATAACTGACTTTGGAAAAATTATTTAATCTCTGTGTGTAGTAGTTTCACATCTGTAAAATGCAGACAATAACAATACCAACTTTTTAGTCGAGTTCAATAGACGTGGTAATTTGAAAAAAAAATTTTTTTATTAAAAATATCTGCTATGTATAAAAAAGACAAAGAAAATACAACAAACATTTAGGAGTATTTGGGTGATTGGATTATGAATATTTTCAAGTCCTTTTTCCTTTCCTCCTAATTTTAAAATGTTTGACAGCATGTGTTCATTTAATGGTGGAAAAAGCACAGGCTTTGAAATTTTTAAGTGTATGGCAAACCTGAAATCAGCTAAAAACAACTAATAGCTGAAATACCAGTAATCCAACTTTTCAGAAGAAGCTTCAAGAAATGTTACACATGAGAAAACTAAAGGGTAACAATCATTTTCAAAGCTCCAATGAATCAGAGAACATGACTTTCTGAATTTATGATCCTGTACACATAAAAAGTAAAACGTTTTATATTACAAAGAAATTTGCACACCCAGACTGGCTAAATGACTGACACAGAGACAAACTGATCCACAAACTAATGGTAGAACACCAAGATGAAAACCTACTTGCCTTCCCATTCTACCTTTATGCCTGTCACTCTTATGAAACAAAAAACATTCCAAGAATACTTTCCACTTTAAATATTCAGAACCCTAACTGGAAATAAGAATAAACTAGCCTGAGACGCTGTAGCTTTTTAAGAAAATAAAAATTCCTTCAGTGCTCCCTTTGTATCTAGAAATAACTGAAATATATAAGGGTTTTGATAAAATATAAAATACAAGTATTTGATAAATTGCATTTTTATTAACTTATAGATCTTTTGTATTTTTGTGTGTACTGTGCAGTAAAATCAAAAGTAATTTAATGTATTTGTTTGAAACATTTTATAATTCAGATTAATCTTTTTTACTGCAATATAGAATAAACATTAATATGGCTGATTTTTGAGGAGAAAAACTGATGAATTGTGCTCAAGAATCACATAGAAAAAATAAGAGGAAATAAAGCTAAACGACTTTTAAGAGCTCAGCTAACCCTGCCCAAAATTACTTTACTATGAAAGATTGATACCTGGAAATCGTGGACCCTCTTCATTTAAAATAAAAAATCATTTAAAAAAAGAATAGCATTGTCTTACATGATTTTAGCATTTATCTAACTATAGAGAATTGAATGAAATGAACTCTAAGTCCCTTCCAGCTTCACAGTTTTTCAAACAAGCCGAAGCAAAACAAAAACATGCAACCTGACAGGAACAACAGTAGACAAATAGCACTAGCAACTACATGTCTCTATAGATTACTTGTAAGGTCTTAATTCCTTATTTTCAGGATTAATTAAAATAAAAAAAGCAAACAACAAATATTAACAATGCACTGCAGCAAAGAACAAATAAATCATTCAAAGGAATAAATGAGAAGTTTTAGATATAAAATTTATTTAGCTTATCAGAAGTATCTGAAAAATCATAATAAATATAAATAATCGAAAAAGAACTGCTATGAATCTAATATATACAAACTTACCTTTATCTTAGTGTGCACATCAAAAATATCTGGGATACTACCAAAAATAGTCTTAATCTCTTCTGGTGCAAGGATAGGCCCACCACGTTGCCCTTCTTCTTCCAACGGTACCTGAAATAACTAAAAGGTAAAAAAAAGACGAGTTTAGGTAGATTATGGGGAAGGGGCAGGGGGGGAAGCTAACACATAGTGATAAAGGGAAGATAAAATATTGATGAAAAAGAAAAAAATGTTTTAAATATTTCTCTATAAACTTGAGGCCTTTTTTTTTTAACATTTTCTATTCTACTTTATCCTATTTATTTATATATCTGTGTATATATATATACACTCTTATAATAAAATGTTATGTTAGAATCTAATAAAAGTTTATCATACAGTTCTATAAATCATTAAAACTGTTACTATGATATAAGAGTAGTTTTTATTTTTATTCACGTTACTAAGGAAGAAATCAATCAGCAATCAGTTATTTCCAGACATATACTTACTATAAGTACTAAATGTTTTTAAATGGTAGCAAAGAACCTTGGTTGGGTGGGGAATGTCCAACCCTCGGGCCGCATGGTCCACGAAATCAATACCAGCTAATACCACACACCTCACCAAATCAGCCTGACCAAATATAGCAGGCTTATTTTTAAGTTGATAATTTTGTATGACCCTCAGATGATGTTATAAATATCCAAATGGCCCTTGGCAGAAAAAAGGTTCCCCACCCCTGGAGGAAAGAGACTAGATTTGAAGCAGAAAACCATGTTGTTGCTTCTATCAATTTAAAAAAAAAAAAAGATAAACAGCTCCTAGAACTAATATGTGAATATAACAAAGTCATAGGATAAAAGGTTAGCACACACATGCCAGATGCACAGAGGACACAGACACATGGATCTTATTTCTATATACCAGTAATGTACAAAGGAAACAAAAATTTAAAAAGCATCATGTACAATAAAACATTAGAATACTGAAGTATAAATATACAGCAGATCCTCGAATAACATCCTCTCATTATAATAGTTGATAAAATGCCATAGAAACTTAACTCTTAGTCTATGGTAAAATTGGTGTTATTATATGTCATTTCGCTGAAAGTCGCAGAACCTATTGACTGTGTTAACTGAGGACTTACAATAATAAAACATGTACATGATGCTGAAAGCTAAGGATGCTGATCAAGAAATCAAAGAAGATCTAAGTAAATGAGAACATGGCAGTGGATTGAAAGAATCAACACAGTAAGAATGTCAATTCTCCCCCAAATTGATCTACGGATTTAACCCAATACCTATCAAAATTCCAGGACTTTTTGTAGATAAAAAAGCCAGATTCTAAAAATGTATATGAAATGGCAAAGGAACTTCTTAGTATAAAGCTGCAGTATTCAAGACTGTGTGGTACTGGTGAAGGGAGAAACATACAGGATCAACAGTAGAGAACAAAGCCCAGGAACAAACCCACACAAATATGAAATAATTTTTTTACAAAAATACAAAAGCAATTCAATGGAGGAAGGCTAGTTGTTCAACAAATAGTACTAGAACACCATTTGCTACAGACAAAAAAATAAACCTCAGCCTAAATATAACTAAAGTGTGGTCTATTTTCTAAAATCATACAAATTGGACTTCATCAAAATTAAAAACTTTTTTGGGACTTCTGGTCAAGATGGCAGCGTAGGTAAACACAGTACTTGCCTCCTCCCACAACCACATCAAAATTACAACTAAACTACAGCACAACCATCATTCAGAACTGCCTGAAATCAAGCTGAATGGAAGTCCTACAACTACGAAATTAAAGCAGCAGCCATATTAAGACTGGTAGGAGGGGCGGAGGCGCAGACGGGCTGGTCCCACACCCACCACTTGTGGCGAATAAAAATCAGGAGGGACACCTCCGCTGGGAAGGTCCTCCCTAAGAAGGGAGGGGTCCCCGTCCCACACCAGGCGCCCAGCTGAGGGTTCCAGTGCCAGGAAGAGAAGTCCCCATAACTTCTGGCTGGAAAAACCAGCAGGAACTGAGGCTGAGGCAGGCTGAGGCTGCCGAGGCCGCAGGCAGTTCCTCTTAAAAGGCCTGAGCAAGGACTTACTCAGACTTGCTACCTCTAAACTGGGAGGGGAGGCAGCTTGAAAGGCACCAGAGACAGACAGGTAAGAACTGAGCTATGTGGCCTCGGAGAGGCAGCTTTCTCTCAGAGAGACGTGCTGGCAGAGGCCTTTTTTCCTTTGGTGAGCCCTTCCCACACAGGGCAGGCAGACTGCCCTCATATCTGTGACTCCAGCAACCAGGCTCACACTGTTGGCCCCGCCCTGGTGATTCCCTGAGGCCCTGCCCAACCCAACTTTCAGGCCCACCCAAGCTGTTTCCAAAGGCTTTACCATAGGATTGACCTGTCTTGGATCCTGCTTCAGAGTTTCCTAAAATCTCTCAAACAAGCAGCATCTGGTCTCAGTGAACAAACCCCCCATACCTCTCGTTAAGTGGCCCCAGGCCTGGCACTAGAAGCAGCCAGCCTTGGTTTTTCCCAGGCACCTCCAAGCCCAGCACAAGAAGCAGCCATCTGCAGATCACTTTGTAGCTTATGCCAGGTGGCCCGGGACAGAACACAGGCAATGGTTGACCTTGCCCCAGAGCCAGTACACCCAGTGGACAGCTTCAGACTACGTCAAAACACGACCACCCAACCACCTCCACAAGTGACACACTCAGCGAGTGGACTCAGTAGATACCAGAGCCCTGATGAAGTAAGTCTTGCTCTGTGTGTTGGGCCCCTACACCACTGATCCTCCAAGGTAGTGAGAGGGCAGTTGTCAGTGGGCACAGCCAGTCCTTGCAGCTGATCAGACCGAGTGAATCGCTCCCACTGACGTGCCAATAGCAATCGACTCAATCACAACAGAAGAGTGTACAATCCACACTAGGGGGTGCACCTCGAGGGCCCAGCTGGGGTGATCAGGGAAGCCGTACCACTGGATTCTACAGTACACCTACAATAGACCACCCTATGAAGCCTAGGAGACATAGCAACTCTACCTAATACATAGAAACAAACACAGGGAAGCAGCCAAAATGAGGAGACAAAGAAACAGGTCCCAAATGAAAGAAAAGAACAAAACTCCAGGAAAAGAACTAAACAAAATGGTGATAAGCAATCAATCAGATGCAGAGTTCAAAACACTGGTTATAAGGTTGCTGAAGGAACTTGAGGAGACCGCCAAGGAACTTAGTGAGAACATCAACAACATAAAAAAGGACCAGTCAGAAATGAAGGATGCACTAACTGATATGAAGAATAATTTACAGGGAATCAATAGTAGAGTAGGTAAAGCCAAGAAGCAAACCATCAATTTGGAATATAAGGAAGCAGAAAACACCCAATCAGAATAGCAAAAAGAAAAAAGAATCCAAAAAAAATGAGGATAGTGTAAGGAGCCTCTGGAACAACTTCAAGCGTACCAATATTCACATAACAGGGGTGCCAGAAGGAGAAGAGAGAGAGCAAGAAATTGAAAACCTATTTGAAACAATAATGACAGAAAACTTCCCTAACTTGGTGAAGGAAACAGACATACAAGACCAGGAAGCAGAGTCCCAAACAAGATGAACCCAAAGAGGCCCACACCAAGACATATCATCAAAATGCAAAAGGTTAAAGACAAAGAGAGAATCTTAAAAGCAGCAAGAGAAAAGCAGTTAGTTACCTCCATAGGAGCTCCCATAAGACTGTCAGCTGATTTCTCAAAAGAAACTTTGCAGGCCAGAAAGGAGTATAAGAGATATTCAAGGTGATGAAAAGCAACCACCTACAACCAAGAATACTCTATTCTGCAAAGTTATCATTTAGAATCGATGGACATATCAAGAGTTTCCCAGACAAGAAAAAGCTAAAGGAGTTCACCACCACCAAACCAGTATTACATGAAATGTTGCAGGGTCTTCTTGAAGGAGAAGAACAACAATATGAACAATAAAATGGCAATTAATACATATCTATCCACAATTGAATCTACAAACAAAATGAGCAAGCAGAACAGAAACAGATTCATAGACACAGAGGAACTTTTTGTTGCTTGCCAGATGGGCGGGGGCTGGAGGGATGGGTGAAGAGATGAAGGAATTAAGAAGTACAAACTGGTTGTTGTACTGATGAACCTCAAAGGGAAGGGGGGAGGCAGGGCGGGGCGAGATAAAGCAAAGAACTTCTAGGCATATATGCATAACCAATGGACACTGACAATAGTGTGGGGAAGGCAGGAGGGGGGCGGGATTGGGCAAGACGGGGTCAATGGGGAAAAAAGGGGGGACATCTACAATACATTCAACAATAAAGATGAGTTTAAAATAAAATTAAAGCCCGGCCGGTATGGCTCAGTGGTTGAGCTCTGACCCATGCACCAAGAGGTTGCCAGTTCGATTCCCAGTAAGGGCACATGCCCAGGTTGTGGGCCCAATCCCCAGTGGGGGCATGCAGGAGGCAGCCAAACAATGTTTCTCTCTCATCGATGTTTCTATCTCTCTCTTCCTCTCCCTTCTCTCTCTCTAAAATCAATAAAGAAAAAAAAATTTTTTTTTAATAAAAATAAAAATTAAATTAAAAACTTTTCTTCAGCATAAGACTCAGAATGAGAAGACATACTATAGACTAGGAAATCACATATCTGACAAAAAAAATAGTATTAAAAAATACAGAGAGCCCTGGCCAGTTTGGCTCAGCGGTTAGAGCGTCGGCCCGCAGACCAGAGAGTCCCGGGTTCGGTTCCCTCTAAGGGCACATACCTCAGTTGCAGTTTGTCCCTGGACCCAGTTGGGGTCGTGTGGGTGGCAGCCACTCGATGTGTCTCTCCCACATCGATGTTTCTCTCTCTCTCTTCCTCCCTCTCTCCCTCCCGCTCTATCTGAAGATGAATGCAAAAATGTCCTTGAGTGAGGATAAAAAAAAAAAAATACAGAGAATTCTCAAACTCAGAAGGAAACAACCAATAAAAAATAATAATGTATAGCCCCACCAGTGTGACTTAGTGGATTGAACATTGTCCCACGGACTGAGAATTCCCGGTTCGATTCCTGGTCAGGGCACATGCCCAGGTTGCAGGCTTGATTCCCCAGTAGGGGGCGTGCAGGAGGCAGCCAATAGATGTTTCTCTCTCACATGGATGTTTCTATCTTTCTCTCTCTCCCTCTCCCTTTCTCTCTCTCTAAAAAAAAATCAATAAAAACATATTGTTTTAAAATAAATACATAAAAATGTATATGTGGAAGTAAAATAAATTACAGTAATAGCTCAAAAGCCAGGAGGGGATGAAAGTTTTTTAAAAAAGAAAGGTATAAAAAAAAAGTACAGCCCTGGCCAGTTTGGCTCAGCAGTTAGAGCGTCGGCCTGCGGACCAGAGAGTCCAGGGTTCAGTTCCCACTAGGGGCACATACCTTGGTTGCGGTTTGTCCCCGCCCCGGCTGGGGTCCTGTGGGTGGCAACCAGTTGATGTGTCTCTCTCACATTGATGTTTCTCTCTCTCTTCCTCTCTCTCTACCTCCCGCTCTATCTGAAGATAAATGCAAAAATGTCCTCAGGTGAGGATTAAAAAAAAAAAAAAAAGTACATTATAAATATGAAATGACAGTATGTATATATATATGCCTTCCAATTCTCCAAGTATGGTTAATCCTACCTGCTGAAAATACTGAACAAAAACCTCTTTCTAAATACGCCAATAAGCTGACAAGAAAGTGAGATCCCTTCAGAGGCCAAAATCTACGTGAATGTAGAGAGTTGAGTATTAAAACTAACTCTGTCCCAAGGACATTTGCCTAAACTGATGAAAGTTAAGCTTCACCTATAAAAACCTCAGTGGGCACAGAAGACTAACACAAAACCTAGTTTTCAACCTACTATCAACTTCTAGTAAAGTTTAAAATGTGTGTAATCTATGAGTCAGAAATTTCAAACTTTTACCCAGACTATGTTCTCAAGGAGACACAAATAAGAATATTCAGAGCAGACTACTAGTTAAAAGTAAAAAACAGGCCCCACTGAGCCACCACCAAGGACTCAGCAACCTCCTCCTTGAGCCCTCCTCACTTCCTGACATTTTCTCCACCCTCTATCCCCTGCCTGCCTTCTCCCACCGCAGCCTTCCACAGGCGATTTCTACAGAGAAAAAGGAATTCTATAGTATGTCTGCTATCCAGAACCTCTACTCTTTCCACCCCTTTGCTGCTGATGCAAGTAAGGGGGGTGGATTTGCTTCATGCTGGCACTGAGGATTACATACATTTAAGAATTCAGCCCTGGCCAGTTTGGCTCAGCAGAGCGTCGGCCTGCGGACCAGAGTCCCGGGTTCAGTTCCTGCTAAGGGCACATACCTCAGTTGCAGTTTGTCCCTGGCCCCAGTTGGGGTCGCGTGGGTGGCAACCATTTGATGTGTCTCTCTCACATCAATGTTTCTCTCTCTCTCTCTCTCTCTTCCTCCCTCTCTCCCTCCTGCTCTATCTGAAGATAAATGCAAAAAATGTCCTCGGGTAAGAATAAAAAAAAAAGAATTCAACAGAGAAAGGACAGGAAGACCCTTACTACTGTCCAAAGGATCACTGACGGTTATGATAAAAAGAAACCAGTGAAGGTGTTTAAGAAGAAATTTGCCTGCAATGGTACTATAATTGAGCATCCAAAATACTACAAAGAAGTAATTCAGCTACAGGGTGACCAGCTCCTCGTAGAAATTGGACTGGCTAAAGACGACCAGCTGAAGGTTTATGGGTTTTAAGTGCTTTTGGCTCACTGAAGCTTAAGTGAGGATTTCCCTGCAATGAGTAGAGCTTCCCTTCTGTCCCTTGTCACAAGCTTAAAAACTTCACAGCTTATATAATGCAACCATTTGGGGTCTGCTTTTAACTTGGACTAGTGTACTCCTTCATGCAACAAACTGAAAGACCCAGGCCAAAAAAAGAAAGTAAAAAACAAAAACAAAACACTAGCCTGGCCAGTGTGGCTCAGTGGATTGAACATCATCCCATGCACCAAGAGGTCACCGGTTTGATTCCCAGTCAGAGTACATGCCAAGATTTCAGTCTAGATCCCCATTCAGGGGTGTGTAGGAGGCAGCCGATCAATGAGTCTCACATCAATGTTTTCTATCTCTCCCTCTCCCTTCCTTTCTCTCTCTCTCTAAAAAAAATCAGCCCTGGTCGGTTTACCTCAGTGGTTAGGAGCGTTGTCCCGGGTTCGGTTCCCACTAAAGGCACGTTCCTCGGTTGCAGTTTGTCCCCAGCTCTGGTTGGGGTCATGTGGGTGGCAAGCACTCGATGTGTCTCTCTCACATCGATGTTTCTCTCTCTCTCCCTCCTGGCTCTATCTGAAGATAAATGCAAAAATGTCCTCGGGTGAGGATTTAAAAAAAAAAAAAAAAAATCAATAAAAACATGTTAAAAAAAACACACACTAAAACTTAATTCCAATGTCCATTAAAAACAAAAGTTAAATTAACTGATGTATTCATACAGAAAAATGAATTACAGCTACATACAACAACAAAGACATATCTCAAGAACATTACTCTCAAGTGAAAAAGCAAATCACTAAAAATACATAAACATGATTACATTTATATAGTTTGTTTTCCTACACATATGTGATAGATCTGTAAGGAAAATATGCACAAAATTCCGGATGATTATCTCTGAGGGAGGGAAAGAAACACAGTAGAGGTTTCAAAGATATTTGTAATCATTTAATAAATATTCCTTTATCTAATCAACAATTAATTTTAAAACCTTAACAAAAATATTCAGATAACCAAAATACATCGTTTCATTAAACATCTTTCAACAGTCTTAAAATATGTTAAACCATCCTAAAACAGTTCTGTGTTTGCTTTAAACCCCATATACAATTAGAGAGCCAGAAACTATTGATTCTACATTTCCAATATTTCTTTTTTACCCTCACCCGAGGACATTTTTCCATTTTTTGCTCAGATAGAGTGGGAGGGAGAGAGAGGAAGAGAGAGAGAGAGAGAGAAACATCGATGTGAAAGGGACACATCGAGTGGCTGCCTCCCACACAACCAACCAGGGCCGGGGACAAACTGCAACCGAGGTACGTGCCCCTAGTGGGAACCGAACCCGGGTCTCTCTGGCCGACACTCCAACCACTGAGCCAAACCGGCCAGGGCTACCTTTCCAATATTTCTTAAATCTATCCTCATTTCATTTTCACTGATACTATCCTAAGAAGTTCAGGGCCTCAAAACCTAACCAAGACGGCTTAAATGACTTCCAATTTGGTCTCCTTGCCTCCACAAATTCCTCTCGTTAATACCTCCTTCAAAGTGAACCAAGTTATCTTTCTAAAATGCTAGTTAGATATATCTTCCTCTTCTACAGCTTACAGATAACACAACACAGTATACAAAGGCCTTCCTGGTTATGGCACAGGCATCTTATCTCAACTCTCACTCTATCCACACCCCATACCCTACCCTGGTCCCCTTATACCACCCTAAATTCTAATCCCCCTAGACTACTCTTGATACCCTGAATAACATACATCTTCAATCACTTGTATTGTTTCCAAAATCTCAAATACACTGCCCACCCATATTCTTTGCATGCTCCAGACTCCTACTTTATATATTTTTTTATCCTCACCCGAGGACATTTTTGCATGTACCTTCAGATAGAGCGGGAGGGAGAGAGGGAGGAAGAGAGAGAGAAACATCAATGTGAGAGAGACAAATCAACTGGTTGCCACCCACATGACCCCAACCGGGGCAGGGACAAACTGCAACCAAGGTACGTGCCCTTAGCGGGAACTGAACCTGGGACTCTCTGGTCCGCGGGCCAACGCTCTTACCACTGAACCAAACTGCCAGGGCCCAGACTCATACTTTAAAATCCAGTTCAATTTTTCTCTTGATGATGTTTTTTCCAATGTTCAACCTATCAAAAATTAGATACAATCCAACACCTTTCCTAAGCTGGAAGAGGAATAAAACTCACCTCACAGATCTCCAAATATCTTAACAAAACCTCCCTCATGATGCTTATAACCTTCCACGTGGTATTACATTTTGGTGTATATATTCTATCTCCCCTTCCAGGCTAACTCCTTTAAAACAAAAATCCTCTTTAACTCTTGGCACATATTGATTTATAATTCTATTATTAATTTTTATAATATTCTGGAATATTTTATTATTCCATATTATAATATATTCTGGATATTCATTTAATTTGGGGGCTATGTTAAAATTTATTCAAATTCAATTTCAAAAAAAGAACACATCAGTCCTAAAATAAAGCTTCAAGAAAACCCTATCATGAATATAGACCATAACCTTCTTTTTAAATATGTTTTTATTCATTTTAGAGAGAGAGGAAGGAAGAGGGAAAGACAGAAACATTGATATGAAAGAGAAACATCGATCAGCTGCCTCCTGCACGTTCCCGAGTGGGGATCAAGCCAGCAATCCACGCATGTGCCCTTTACTGGAATATAATCATCGACCTTTGGTGCACAGGATACTGCTCAACTGAGCCAACACCAGCCAGGGCTAGACCATAATCTTTTAAATAAAACCTTAGATGAGTTTATTCTAAGGATAGTGATATGAAATTGTGTCCACAGTTTAATAATTCCAAGGGCTTTTTTAAAAGGAGTTCTTGTAAATTTAATTGATATGCAAATTAGAATTCTGAAACTCCAGTGCCTTTACCATGGCCTGAAAGGATTTACATTTCTAGGTTATAAATGCTACCAAAGTACATGAATAGTATATGCCAAAAGGAAATTCTGCTACTCAATTACATTTTGGCTGACTATAAAAACTTAAACATGAAAGTCATCCAGGTAATTTCCCTTGAGGAAGAGAAAAGCTGACTTAAAACAAGTAAAGTTTAATACAGCTGAGGGCCTCATAAAACCTTAACTACTGCTAAACAAATTAAATGTGAAGAATAACCTCTCCAATACTACCAAGAAAGAAGTCTTTACATTTCTTATCACTATCATTTTTCTATTTAAAGACAAGTTTGATGGCATCAACTTTATTTCCCTAATAAACTATCTGTCATTACCTCAAACAAATTTACTCCTTCTTTCTATTCCAAAATAATGTCCTATTATTATGTCTTTCAGAATCTTGAATGTTGATTTACTCCTTAATATCTTCTTCAATCTTGTATCACAAGGATTCACTAGAACTGCTTTTTCTTCAGAAATAACTTCATAGTACATTTTAGTAGTAGTAAGCAATGAGCTAACATTTACTTATGACTAATTATTGTAAAGTTTAAGAAAACTCGACATAAGAATTTTTTTTTAATTATTAACATCCACAGTGTTATACTTCACTGCTAGTACTTTTGCACATATGTACAGTACTACCTAAAGCAATGACTCTAGAACACACACTTTCAGAAAAAGTTATCTGTCTACCACTTCCAAAAATAAATATAAATATAAATATAAATATAAATGCAGTATCTTGACAAGGAACCCACAAAGTTCTGAATTAAACTTGGTCCCTCTATGATCATCTAATCAGGACCTTTGCTCTTTAAAGCCACTCTAAAATATGGTGCTATTTCTGCATGAATAAAAGCTACTATTACAGTTATGGCATTTCCCCAACAGCAGTTTTTGTCGCACATTTTCATTTTTAATATCTATGTTCAAATTCTATGCTTATATAATTTTCTTGTAAGAAATAACATCTCTTAAGATTTTTTTACTTAGGAACATTGGAACAGAAATCATTTTGCCACCGAACTCTTACCTGAATAATTGTGGTCAATATATTTACATAATTACTTTCAGTCTGATAGAGTTCTTTTGCAACTTGCCACCTGGCTGACTGCTTTGAAGGAACCGGAGTGGAATTTTTAGAAGACTTAGTACAAGACTTTGGCGTTCCTAAAAAGTAAAAAGGAAGAATGATATAAAATGCAGGCCAGATATAAATACTAAACATTGCACAGATATAACAGAAAAAGGGAAGGATACCAACTCTTATAAATATACCACCATATAGATTTTCATTAAAGTAAAATTTCCTCTTAAGACAAGGCCAGGAAAAAAACTGTCAAAAATATCAATGATTCCAAATTGACACACATTTTACTAAATCAATGGCCTGTACTCTTCAAATATGTCAAGATCATTAAACACAAAGATTGAGGAATTGTTCCAGATTAGAAGAGACTAGAGAGAGAACATAACCTGTGATCCTGGGTTGGATCCTAGACCAGAAAAAAAAAAACAAAAAAACATTTTTCTTTTGATAAAAAGGACATTAATGGAACAATGGATAAAATTTGAAGGTCTGGGGGTAGATCATAGTAGTAATGTTAATTTCCTAATTACAATACAAGAAATGTCCCTATATTGTGGGAAATATAAATTTTAAGTATTTAGAGTTAAAGGCACAACATATCTGCAATGTACTCTCAAAATACTGCAGATATTAAAAATATGTGTGTGGAGAAACAGAGAGAGAGAGAGAGAGAGAATATGAATGAATGAATGAATGAATGAATGAATGAATGAATGTTAAGCAAACACAGCAGAATATTTCCATTTGGAAAATTTGAGTAGAGTATCGGAATTTTTGTACTATTTTTGAAATCTGAAATTATCTCAAAATTAAAAGCTTAATAAAATGAAAAGCAACATACAGAAACATTTAAGCTAAAAAAGAAAAAGGTTGTTATGACTACACAACTACAATAACAGAAAACTTTTCATACATATATGAAGAAAGTCTCCCTCAAAAAATACCCAACATCAAATCAACTGCAAATTCTTTGTTAATTCCAATTATCTTAACATAAAACATCTAGTCCAACCCAAAGTGCAGGGAGGATGCATTCATATATTTCAGATGTATTTCAAGAAAAATTTTAAAAAAGAAATTTTACAAATGCTTAAAATACCTTTTCTTACTATCAATATGATTAGAATATTTCAACATTATATACAGAATCTCCTAATAGAAATTTTTATAATAGGAAAAGGAATGTATAACACATAATAGGATGACATGAAAAAGACACTATACAGTTCTAGCATACCAATTGTACTCAATGAAAAATAATTTTAAGCGTTAAAACAATCATGTGCCCTAAGGAGTTTTAAATGCGTTTTAAAGATAACAGACTTCAAAGAATTTCACATGTGCCATGTTTTTCAGTTTACTGTCACCAGACTGAGAAGCCCCCGCCATTAAATGATACTTTAAGGGGAAAAAATTGATATAAACTGATCTGATTTAGGGGGATTCTATTACAGACTATCTATTATATTAGTATTGTCATGCCTGCTTTTTTAGTGGTTCATTTACCTCGCCTGTCCCCTAAATTAAAATCAAACTCTAGTCCTTTATAATCAGCTCCTACCACCCCATGCCCATTATGTCCATAATTACGGAACCAGTAAATTCTCAGGTCAACTTATCTAATCATAATCTCCTGCAAAAGCACCTGGTTGAACTTTTCCAAATGCCTACTGGACATTACTACCTCAATTTAACCTGAATTTTCTCTAAAACTGCATTATCTTCCTCCAAAATATAAACTTCCTATTTTGCCAAGGTAACATTTCTTCCATTTAATACTTTACCTCTCTACTCTTATTCCCTTCCTATCACTCCATTCTATCAATATCTCCCCAATGCGTCTTCTTTTCTTTCCAATCCTGGTTCAGGGCCTTATCATCTTGTGGCCCAAGCCACTGCAGATTACTTCATGGTTTGGCTATCTCTACACTGCCTTCCTTCTCATCGTTCTTCAGAGTAATCTACTACAAATTACTCAATTACTCTGCTGCTCAAGACTTTCTAAAGTTCCTTGTTGACAACAATATATAGTTCAGACCTGCCAGTCTGATTTCAATGTCCTCTAATATTAGGCCCCAATTAAGCTTTCTAATTACTTTTACTCCTCCATACTCCAAGCAAACTGACCTATTCACTACTCCCTTAAAACTCAGTTTGTATACTGTATTCTTGCTCTTCTTATATTCTCCAATCCACCTCATTTTTCTGGGTCTACCTTAAAATTACTTTTAATTCATTCCATGAATATTTAGTGAGTACCTGCTCTGTACTAGGCACTGGGAATAAAGCAAAGAGTAAGACAGACAAGGTTCTTTTTCTCTTAAAGCTTACATTCTGGTGAAGCAAATAAAATAAAGAGGTAAACAAAAAATATAATTTCTAACAATGATAACTATATTGAAGACAACAATCAGGTGATGGGTTGGTAGGAAGGAGTGGTAGAACAGGGGCTTAGTTTTATAAAGAACCCAACAGAACTTCTTTAAGGCAGACAGAGCAAGTGTAACATTTCTGAGCTATGGATATAGTAGAAATACTTAAATAACAAAGATAGTATAACTGAAGCTTAGAGAGTATAACTAGACCACATGAGGTTAGAGGTAGGTGAGGATTACATAGTAACTTGAAAGCTATGATAATACAAAGCTACTGAATGACTTTAAGCAAAGTGGCATGGTCTAATTTATACAGTTTTAGAGACCGCTGTAGGTGCTACATGTAGAAAGTCAAAATTGGATATGGAGAGACCATTCAGTAGACCACTGCAATTGTCTGAGAGAGATCTTTTCTACAGAGAAAGTTGATAAAGAATGGCAAAGGAATAGCGCTGGGAGTGATAGAATCAAAAGTTCTAATTTGATAATGTATGTTTAAGATGTGGACAAGGAGGTATAAAGTATGCAACTGGAGAGGAAAGATGACAAATTTTGGGGTCATTAGTATAAAGTACGCAACTGGAGAGGAAAGATGACAAATTTTGGGGTCATTAGCATATAAATGTTGCTAAAGCCAAGGAATTAAATGAGATCATTTAGGGAAAACAAAATAGAGAAGAAACAACACAGGAATAACATTCAACATTCAGAGTTGGAGAGTGAAGCTAGGCAAAGGAGAATAAGAAATGAGTAATATACAAAAGCCAAAAGAAAAAAATGCGTCCAGAAATAAGTAGCTGTTCACATGTTGAATGCTGTTGATTGCATAAAAACGTCATCTCCCCAGCTAGAGCCAATTTCACATAGTGAGGGGGCTGGAGTTCAATTGGAATGGGTTGAAAAGACAATGAAAAGCAAGGAAATGAGACAATGGATCAAGGTAATTCTTTGAAGAGTGCTCATGTGAAAGGGAAGAGAGAGTGTCACAAGATCAAGGGAAGGTTTTGATTGTTTCTTAAATCTAGAAAACACAACATATTTTTATGCTGACTAAAAAAGAAAAAATTGATCATCAACAGAAGAATCAATTGTAGAAACTTTCCTGTATCAGTTGAGAACAAAGTGAACTCACCCTCCAACTTCATTGTA
Source organism: Tadarida brasiliensis (assembly GCA_030848825.1). Classification (NCBI taxonomy): domain Eukaryota; kingdom Metazoa; phylum Chordata; class Mammalia; order Chiroptera; family Molossidae; genus Tadarida; species Tadarida brasiliensis. Next base: position 38,217,117 of record CM061260.1, on the reverse strand, counting down.
CCTGTTTTCCCATAATAAATCTGTGATTTTATTTAGCTAATGCTAAGAATTTGTTCTTCCAACAGTTCCATCACTTTCTAGCTGTGTGACCCTTAATAAGTTATTTCTCTAACCTCAGTCTAGACATCTGTAAAGTAGGAGAAATGAAACCTGTCTTATAAATACACAAAATATAAAAGGCATTCAGCATACAGTAAACAATTATTAAATAGAAGCATTTTCATGTGCCTTTTCTCCTCAACTGGAACAAAAGTAATTAAAGGCAGAGCCTTTCATATTCACTATAGCAGAGATTTATCTATACTTTAATAATTATTCCACTTCACTAAATTTAAAGATAAATTTTTTTAAATGTGAATTACCTCCATAGTTAATGCTAGACTCTGGTGTGTTGGAGATATCTAGAAGTGACCCTATAGAAAGGGAATGTTCAGCTGATGGGCGCTTACGGGGAGGAAAAGGTGATAGGTCCGTCTCTCTTGAAAGCTGAGCAAGTGTCTCTTTTAAACGACGTCTTTTGCGATTGCTGTTTGGAGTACTTAGAGAAAGCAGTGACACTGATTTCTTGAGCTCAGGTGTATTAGCCTGCAATCAAAAGCACAAAAATCTCAATTTCACTTCCATGGTTCTTTACTGAGACAGGAACAAAAGAAAAATATATTAATGAGTCTAACAAAACATGAATTTTGCACAATAATTTTATAACTATATTCTCTGCCAGGTAATTCAGAAGCTTCATAGAGCATAATAGTCAAGGGACCACTACAATTGTCTAACCCCTAGCACCTCCTTCTTTTAATTCATTGCACTATCACCATTACATATTCATCTGTAAGCGGTTTATTGTCTATTCCCCCAACAGGCCATAGACTCCAGGAGGGCAGGAACCACTCATAGTTTGTTCACTGTATCCCTAGCATTTAGCCCAGTGCTAGACAACTAGTGCTCTCCAACATCTGCCAAATAACACTTGATTTTAAGAGCTCTCTCTCAATATCTAAAACACTTTTTAAAACTTTATGTTGAGAACCTAACATTGAGAAGAGTCTGAAGAGAACACAATATAGTACCTACCTGTTTAGATTTTATAAAAACACAATAAATCCACACTTCATCTTCAATATGCTAGTCAAAATTATTAAATCCCAAACTGAAGTAAATCTTCCTTTAAAGCCTGCTTCCATACCTTTATGCCACATTTTGGTGAATGATACCACTCTTCACCAAGATCCAACATGAAGGCTGGATTTTCCTTGCCTATATTCTACTACTAGAGTCATTTCTTTTTTTTAAATGACATCTTCCTCCTTAATACTAAATGGCTCCCAATACTAATAGTAGTGATTTTCAACCAGTGTGCTGCAAGAATTTTTAAACAAGTAATACCTGACTCTGACCTCGTTTCCTTTAGATTGTCAAATTAAAAAATGACAACAACCAACACAAGAATAGCCGTCCAGTGTGAATGAATCAAAATTATGCCTATTTTTGTGTCAGATCAGCACAAAATATTTTTTTGGTATGCTGTAAAATTTTAATTAGTTTCTGTGCCATGAGATAAAATAGGTTGAAAATTGCTGACTTATAGAATAAACTCTAAACCTCTTCAATATATTAAAAACTTCTTAATTCTGCCTACCTAGTAAGCTTTATCTGTTGGCTTTCTTTCTCACATTCTTTTCTAAAACAGTTTTTTTATTGATTTTTTTAGAGAGAGGACAGGAGAGAGAGATAGAAACATCGATGTGAGAGATAATCGATCTGCTGCCTCCTGCACGACCCCTACTGGGGATTGAGCCCGAGACCCAGGCATGTGCCCTGACCTGGAATTGAACCGGGACCTCTCAGTCCATGGGACGGCACTCAATCCACGGAGCCACACCACCCGGGCTCCCATATTCTTTTCTAAAGCCATACTAAACTACTTGCTATTTTGACATACTTTCAAGCTTTCATACCCACTCCCTTCTGCTGTCTAATCTGAATGTCTTTACCAGGTTAGCCTAGTAAGTTGGCTCAACATTTATTTGCTCTTTTCAATCCTACATGAGTCTACCAGAATGAAGCTGGTTAAAATACATCAATCAGTTATAGCATATATAATTCTGCACTGTAACTGTTTGCATATCTATCTTTCCCTTACGGTTCTAAGTTTCTGAAAATAGGAAAATTATTGCTCATAATAATATCACCAAGTATTAGCACAGAATGACATATGTAAGTTTACAATAATATCTATTACAATGAGCAGTTTCAGCTAAATATACATAGACTACTACTCAATATTCAATTGTTCTCAAACTCCTAAACGTGATATAAAAGTTGACCTGTATGCTAATAATACCATGCTCTTTTTGGGTAGAGGGTGTCATCTATATACAATCAAATTCACAGAACAAATGACCAAGGTACAAAAAAAAGTATACCTTTTCATATAAATACATAGTTTCTCCAGCTCGGGCATCCATTTGAATGCTTCCCCAGAACCACTAGGTGAGAAAAAGAACATTTTAATTACGAATTCACCTTATCAGAAAAGCCAATAGTAACATTTTTAGAAAACTAATCTCATTTTACAATTACTTGCCTCTTGCTTGACAACATAAAGTTTCGTTGAAGGTTCAAATGGAAGTTCTTTTACTATATTCTCTTCAACTATAAGGTGGGTGCACCTTTCATCTCCAACTGGTAAATAGCTACCTCCTAAAGGAAAATGCATACAAACATAAATAGGGCAAACTATCTTCAAACTCCCAATTTTTTTTTTTTTCTCAGAGAGAAGGTGGGGGAGAGGGAGAGGGAGGGGGGGGGAGAGAGAGAGAGAGAAAGCATCCATGTAAGAGAAAAACATCAACCAGTCGCCTCTTGTACTCACCCCAACCAAGGACAGAACCCACAACCTAGGTATGTGCCCTGACCGGGAATCAAACCCGATACCTTTAGGAGTACAGGATGACATTCCCACCAACTGAGCCACAAGGCCAGGGACTAATTGAAAATTTTAAAGAGACATATTCACCAGGAAATCATTAGGCAAAAGTGGGGAATAAAATATATATATAAAACTTTTAAATTATGCCAAATTCTACCTTGCATTTCAGTCATTTCTTCCATATTGGTTTTCTCTTCATCTGAAAATCCCAGGAAACTTATAATGCAATCTTGAAATGGAGGAACTTTAAATTCATTTCTAAAGTCATCAACTGATGCACAGAAATCCCTAAAAACAAAATATATTCTTCTAAAACCAGCTTAACTTAAATTCAACAAATTAGGTGCATCAATTTATAATTCTCAAGATTTTAGCATCACCCATTTATTGAAAATATTTTACATCTAGTCCTGAAATGTTAACAATCCCTTTAATATTTAAAAAAAAAGTCTGTTTTTAATTTTATGTGCACTTAGTCATCCTGAATTAATTTCTGACAAAATTGGATCACAGGTAATCTTTACAAGATTCAAATTCCTGCTCTGTACATGAACTTTTGTGTATTCCAGGGGTTCTAGTTTCATCAAATATTAAGTAACGAAGAAGTACAATAGCAAGGAATTATGAAGTTGGAAAGCTTAAAAAGATTATGAATTGCAATCACCACTTAAAATGTAGCCAGAAAAAATACAACACAATCGAAACATCCAGATGCATTAAGCTATTACCTAATAATTTTAGAATATTATGATAATCAATATTATTTCGCAAGATAAAGTCCAAAGATAACTACAGATGTCTTCCAATTTTCAGTATTTCATAAATTTTTTTTATAACTTCACTCTTCCTAGCCTTTATTCCCTAAGCTACTCAAAGACTGATCTACACTAGATATAAATTCAGGGTTTGGAGCATATGGGTTTACCTTTATAAGATGACATGTTTAATTCACATAATGAACTACTGAATTTTTAAACACTTACTGTTCATTCCGCCTTTCCCAAGCTTTATAAATCCATTCTGGCTTCATAATTGGAGTACCCAAGCTCACAGCAATCTAAACATATAAACATTAAACTACTATTAATTTTTACTTTAACGGCATTCATGGAAGTTCTAAGCAATTATATACTTTTTCTTGCTGTTTTAAATCATTGTTCATCTACTTTGTAACATAAAGAAAAAGTAACAGGAAAAAAACCTCCTTCAATCACACAACTTAGGTTAAAGTAACTTTAAAACAAATTCCATGATGTGCAAACCATTTCCCTATTTAAGTAACTAAAAACTTCAGTATGAATTAGAAAGTATGAATTCCCAGGAATTCAACATTAAACTGAAATTACCATTTGCTACATAAATAATAAATATACTGAAGGAGGGTGGGAAAAGAGAGATAAACTCTCCCTAAGATACTATTCAAATGCAATCTTAGACTAAGATTTTAATCCTAATCAAAGTACTTTCTCCTGTTTTAAAATTTTCACAAGTTAAATCTAAGAACCTTTATAAAAACATAGCTGTTCTGTTCTTATAAAGACCACTTAAACAAGAGTGAAATATCAGCTTTCATCACTTCCCGACCCCCTTAATTCATCAATGCTCGTAGTAACCTTTGCATTACTCATCTACCTGAAATGTTATCCATCTACAAACCTCCACAATCCTACTCATCTTTGAAGATCTAACTCAAGTTCCACTGCCACCTTAAAACCTGAGACCACACTCCTATGATTTAAAATTTTTGCTAAATGTACATAAAGCAAAAATTGAATTTCTAGTCTTCAGTAAGTTATAGTAGAAATAGATGAGACTATTATTAAATCAATTCCCAAATGATGCTATATTGAAATACACAAAAATACCCAGTTTACATACCCTGAATTTTTCTCCTTCTGTACAATTTGCCACCAAATGTGTAACTTTGGAATTAAAGTCTTTTCGAACAACTCCACCCATGTGATGGGCCAATGTCACCAATCTGACCTCAAAAGAAAAATTAAGCACCATTGACTTTATAATTAATTTAAACAAAATTTTAAACTATGTTTACAATTCATTTATCATTTACTGAATACTTTCTATTTATAAGGTACATATAGGGATTTTTATAAAGATATAAATTTTATGTCAAAAAAATTAGATTCATCTGCTTTATTGGCATAGGCAAAATTATATATAATGATAAGCTAGTTAAGATGATCATACAAAACTTAGTTAATTAAACTGACTTCCATACAGCTAAATATATTACTACTATTTTTATAACATGAGGTTACATTACACCAAGATTCTTCACACAAAATTAGAGTAATACTCCATTAGCTCCAACGCAGAAAAACATTTGAATCAAAGAATGGAGTTTCTGTGAATTCTCTAGGGCAACAAGAATACTTTAAGGCTCACCCTGGCCAGTCTTGCTCAGTGGTTAGAGCGTCGGCCCACAGACCAAAGAGTCTTGGGTTCGATTCCAGTCAAGGGCACATACTTCAGTTGCGGTTCACCCCAGGGCCTGGCCAGAGTCATGCAGGAGGCAACCAGTCAATGTGTTCCTCTCACACTGGTTTCTCTTTATCTCTCTCTCTCGCTCCTTCTCTCTCTCTCTTCCTCCCTCCCACTCTATCTGAAGATAAATGGAAAAATATCCTCAGGTAAGGATTAAAAAAAAAAAAGAATACCTGAAGGCTAAACTTGTGTAACAAAAATTTGCATTGTGTGAACAAAAACTTCAAATAATGTGGCTGATAGGACACGAAACCAAAAAACAGTTTAAACAAATTAAACAGTTATGAAATTCTTCTCTTAATGCATATGCCAGCCATCCTAGACAAAATATTTGTTTCTTAACAAGTTTCTTCAGAATGTTTCTTCACAAAATTTAAAATGGGTACAGTCATAGTAATTTCTCCTTCAAAACTTTTAAAATAAAACCATAATACCAACCTCAGAAGAGGGACACATGGGGGAGGGAAGAGATAAACCAGAGAACTTATATGCATATATGCATAACCAATGGACATAGAAAACAATGCGGGGGGGGGGGATCAGGAGGAGGGTATCAATGGGGGAAAAAGGAGAAACATCTGTAACAAAAATAAATTAATAAAAAATAAATAAAACCATGATACAATTATCAAAAATAGTGCCAATTTAAATTTATTTTGCTGGAAAAAATATTCTTTGAATATAATGTTTTCAAATACTTACTAGTTCTTCTTTCTTCCTGAATCCAGTAAAGCACAGTTCAAGATTCATCATGCTTGTACAATAGAGTGGACGATATGAAAATGGCAAAGGCTGAAGAATACAACAATTTTAAATCTGTGAACTTTCTTTATAGTAGAAAATAGAATACATCTTTCTCAAGTTAAACATATCTTCCCTCTTGGCAATCAACTACCCCAATCCAAAAATCTACTTGCATTTTTCAATATGCAGCAAAAAAAGAGATTGCTAGTTTTACAATAAAAAAAATTCCGATTCCCAAATCATACTTGATACATAAAATCTAAACACACTTTATGATTTTCAAATTAAGCAAAATATATTCAAACCTTTAATTCCAAAATGTACTTAGTTACATGTGAAATATCATCAATAAGGAAATAGTTCCGATTCCATACACTGTTGTAAATGCTTCCAATTCAAGTTCAAACAGATCAAATATTTATAGATACTAGGTATATAACATATAATGAACCAAATATACTTCCAATTTTTGAGATAAAAAAGGAGGTAATCAGTAAATAATTTAACCAATTTAACAAATACATATATATCAGAATAAGAATTATAGACATTTTTAATTATTTAATATATGTATATTTAATTACCACCATTATTAAGAAAGATTCTTTTTCTTAATTTTGGTCTTTAAAAATTTTATTTGGTTTCTGAAAGCAACATTTTTCAATCAAAACAGAGAATTAAAGATTATCATGTGCTTATTATTATCTATAACAAAAACAATGACTTAAGCAATTTTAAGTTAATAAGGCAACCTTAAGAATGGCAAAACATAGCAATAAAACCAAAGAATAGGGACTAACGCTGCTATAACTCATATATTACATATTTGGTTTTTATTGCTGAACTTTCAAATGTCTTAGATTTTCACTACTGAAAATTACAGTAGAAAGAATGAAAGGACTATACTACACTAACTACTACTATTTCTATTCTAAATATTTCATGATCTCAACAATCAATGGAATTGTTCTGCTTATGAATTTTCACATTCATTAATAAAAATTTAACCTTGAAAATAATAAACGTATATTCTTCTTACCTCTCCTTTTTGTGCACAGTTTAATACCACTGGTGGTCCAATAACTCTACAATTAGTCTTGTATAATTCAGTAAAAACAGGATCCTGGAAGTCCATGACTATGAATATATTTTCAAATTCTGGAGAATCTAAACTTTCATATTCTTCCACTGATTCCATCTTTACAAAGGGCACTTTAATTTCCTTGATTTTTTTCATGTAATTATAGAAATAAAATTTATATATTATAAAATTAATATAACTCTCTAAATAAGACCTACAAATCAATTCAATACCAAAATTTTTAATTTTATATTTGTAGAAAACTTAAGTTTTACATCATACAAGAATGAACATCATACTTAATAGTGAACAGTCATTTCTTTAGTTGCTTATTTGTATTTTTATATATGCGTATCTCCATCTACCTTCAGATCTTAAATTTTGGCCCTGGCCAGTTTCGCTCAGTGGTTAGAGCATCAGCCTGAGGACCGAAGAATCAAGAGCACGTACCTCAGTTTTGGGTTCAATCCCTGTCCCTGGTTGGGGTCGTGTGGAAGGGAATCAATCGATGTGTCTCTCTTACATCAATGTTTCTCTCTCTCTCTCTCCCTCCCTCCCACTCTATCTGAACAAAAATCAGTGGAAAAATAGCCTCGAGTGAGGATTAAAAAAAAAGTCTTAAAATTTGAAGATTATTATAAAGGCATAAGCTTCTAACTTAACTTAGTAGTCATTATAAGTCATCCAGTATGCATATAAAATAAAAGTGATGAATTTAAGTACACACATTTTGATAGTAGGATGCATTAAAAAGATATTCGCTATTGCTTTTTCTTCTGACCAAGAAAACGATGCTATACATATAGTTCCTTCTTGCACAAAATTGTCTTCAGAAAAATAGAAAACTATGGCACTTAATATCTACAAAAAGGGTGTAGATTAATGTAATCATTTCAGGATATATGAGGAAAATAAGAGAAAGATGTGAAATATGTAGGCAGTTGCAGCATGGCAAACAGACAACAATGCTCTGGGGGGAGCAGTATCGGGAGGAAGGTGTCAATGGGGGAAAAAGGAGAAACATTTGCAAGAAAAAAAAATTAAAATTAAAAAAAAGTTTTTTTTAATTAAATGCTAATCAGACCTTAAGATAATTGGAAGTTAGGAAGCCCCTGTTTGGAATTCTTCCAGTTTCTATGGAAATAATTCAAAACACAATTTAAAAAAGGCAAGTTACTGTTTACTACTTTTTCCTGTACATCTATGAAAAAGAATATATTTAAGTACTGATGACTCCTATGTTAAAAAAAAAAAAGAACCATTTAAAAGAAAATTCTGAATAGGTAAATAATTTGGGCTTTATTTGCTAGATTGATGTGATAGGCTGAATTATGTACCCCCAAGATTCATGTTGAAATTCTAATACCCGATACCTTAGAATGTGACTGTATTTGACAATAGGGCCTTTCAAGAGGTAATTAAGGTGCTTGCTTTGACAGAACATATACTAAAATTGGAGCCATAAAAAAGAGATAACTAAGGTAAAATGAAGTCACATGGGTAGGCCCTAATCCAATCTGTCTTGTGTCCTTATAAGAGGAGAAAATGTGGACACACACAGATAGTAGGGATGTGCATGCACAGAAGAAAGGCCATGTGAACACACAGCAAGAAAATGGCCACCACCTACACGCCAAGGAGAAAGGCCTCCAAAGAAACCAAACCCGCTGATACCTTGATCTTGGACTTCTAGCCCTAGGAACTGTGAGAAAATACATTTCTGTTGTTTAAACCACTCAATGTGTGGTATTTTGTTATGGCAGTCCTCACAAACTATTACAGCTGGTACAGAGAATTAGATATATTTCATATGCTGAGGTAAATCCACTAATGATTGTCAATCATTATGACTTACGATTTTGGAAATAAAGCACGAATTTAGAATAGATATAAAGTTAATGAGAAAAAAGATAAAGAATTTAAAGAAAAGTATCAGATCTTTGTAAATACATGATATGTCATTTCAATTTAACAATGCCAAATTATAAGGATTTCATTGTTTGCAATATATGCTATAGTTTAGGGTTTCAGAAACACAAATTTTAGAAATAAATATAAAGTTGTTTCTATTCATCGAGCTTCAGAGTACACAATATACCTTGTGCCTAATTTAGGTCCAATCACCATAAGTGGAATATAAGAATACAACCAAGGGAAGTGCAGCATGCCACATGCAATGAAATACTTAACCTACCATATTAACAACACTTTTTATTAATTTTTCATCCGATTTTCCAGGGCAACTTTCTTTTATCTTTATAACGGGGACATCCATTATTTTAATAGTCTGTAGAAAAGAGACTTAAGTATGAGATTAAAACTACAAAATAATTTACACACTGATGGAAAACAATAGCCTTTTATAAAAATTAAAAACTTAAAACTCCATACCTTTAAGGCTTTTATAAGTTCTTCTTGTTGTCCAGCTTCCTGAACCAATATCACTCTTGTTTCAACCTGAGGCATTTCTTCTATTAAAATTAAAAATGTTTAAATATGTTTATCAGAAATTAACATCAAAATCAGTAGTTCCTAATCCCATTTTTGGCTATATCTGCTGTTTTCCATCTTTGAGATCATAACATTCTCTAAAATTAAAATTACTTAATTCCCAGTTCATTTTTTAAAAAATTTGCCACATAGCATTTTAACGAAGAGAAAATGTATTGTACCAGAGTATGCAAACATCAGCACTCCTCCAAAGAAAGCATTCGCTGTCTTGAACAGTTCTCCTCTTCAACAGTGCATGCAACTTTAGGAAAGGCCCATTTACACAGTGGAGTAAGAGAAGTGTCTTTTCATCTAACCATATATAACTGAATACAATCTAGCTAACAATGTTGCAGCTAGATTGTCCTCTCATACAGAAAAAGCAATATCCAACAAGATGACTTCCTCTTCAAAGTTGGAAAGCATTAATCCAAACAATAATCAAAGATCTACATAGTGTAAAGAGATTCTGTCAACAAATATTTACTGAATACCTGTACTCTAGCTTAACAGTGTTACAGTTAAATCATAAGAAAACCTGTAGTCAGTAGGTTTAGGGTTAAAATAGTAATTTGGTGTTTTAAAGCACATTTACCTTCAACATATGAGGTATGTCCAATAAATAAGTTTTCCTTAGAAGTTTCAGTAACTTTAGAATCAAAAATGGAAGAGTCTGCCAAGCTTGTCCTCCCAGTAGTGGATGTTAGTAGACTATTGTCAGCCATTGTTTATACTCTTCTAAGTTCACTAAACAATTTAAATTTGAATAAATATACATGAAACAAACATGATCATTGGGCAAAACAAGTATTAGAGGCTCGGCTTTTACAGTAGAATTTATAATTTATAAAAAGTATCATCACCCATGTTTCTTAATATTGAACCAAAGAAAGTCACTCAGCTTCTCTGAGCCTCAGTTTCCTCTTCTATAAAATAAGATACTAAAACGTGGCTCATTGGAATATAGTACAAATAACAATCGAAAGTACTCAGATCATTACATGACATAACACTCAAAAGGTACTCTTAAACATTAGTCTACCTCCCTCCCCTACATCTTGCCCTCAACTAACCTATTCCTCTTCCTATGTTCATTTATAATACCATCATCCCCAAAATAATCCCAGTCAACAACTGGATTCATTCTTACTCTTCTCTACTTCATTCACCCTCCCAAAAATTCCTATCAATCCCATACTAAATTTCTCTAGGACCTGGCCCCTCTTCTTGACATCCAATGCCACAATGGCCAACTGTACAAATAGAGCTAGCTTCAAACAACGTTCTCTAACACCAGTTTCTTTAGATATCCCTCTCTACATGGATTTCAGGAGTATGATCCTAAAAACAAATGTGACCATATCACTTCCTGCTTAGAACTTCCGTAAACACTTCTGCCTATATGATCAAGTCCGAAGTCACTACCCAGTATACAGTTTGGTCCTAGCCTAGCTGACTAGATTATTCAACCTCATCTCCTATAATTCCCCCAGTCCACATATGCTCCAGCCAACGTATTTCGCAGCATTTTTCAAACACAGATCACAATTTACTCCACATCTACTTGCATTTAATAGTGCTCAATTCTCTACCTATCACGTCTTTCAACCCCCCAAACCACCACTCTTGACTGATCCTCTGTGAATTTCTTTAAACCTCTTATGTATAATTGGGCTGCTCCCTTATCTGTATTTTCATATTACCTTACAAATGACTCTCCTCTAAAGGAATAAACAAGCCCTGGCCAGGTAGCTTAGTTGGTTGGAGCACTGTCCTGATATGCTAAGGATCCTGGTCAGGGCACATACACGTGAATGCATAAATAAGTGGAACAACAAATTGATATATTTTTCTCTCTCTCTCTAAAATCAATAAAAATAAAAATAAAATTAACAAGACAATTATGTATGGGTTAGTGCCAACATGACTCCAGACTGAAAAAAAATTCTTTTTTCTTTTTTTAGATTTCCAGGACTTAAGAGTTGAAAAATTGGGCAAGCAGAAAAAAAAGAAAAAGTTGAACAGATTTTCATCAATTCATATGGAGGTTTTTATGTAAGTTTATTATCTTGAAGTAAATTTCCAGAATATTATCTGGAGGTGTATGTCTGATCTAATTTACCCTTTCCTACTTTTTCAGATTAATAAAATATACAAATATCTTCTACCAGATTGTCTCTTTTTTTTTTAATGTTTTTATTAATTTTAGAGAGAAGAAAGGAGAGGGGAGAGAGAGAGAGATCGATCAGCTGCCTCCTGCACCCCCCACAATGAGGATCCAGGCGGCCACTGGAGCATGGGCCCTGACTGAGAATCAAACCTGTGACCTCCTGGTGCATGGGACAACTCTCAACCAACTGAGCCACACCGACCAGGGCTTCCACCAGATTCTTAGCAAAGTAACAGTTTAAGTAAACTGTATGTTGTGGAGAAATTAGCATCATTTCTGGAGGGTGATACTAAGTAGTGTGAAAATATGCACACTAATAGCAATACTCCTAAGCACAACTGACTTCTTAGTCAGACAACTCCACTTCCTGTCTCAGCTCTGTACTTAATAGGTTAAGCATCAGTTTCCACATCACTGAAAAAGATAATAGAACTCAAATCCAGTTGTGATGAAAACTGAATACATGATGTCCTAAAATGAGTGACAATTTTTAATTCTCATATAATATTCACAATGTGGACATTTCTTATCTTACCAAACATCCACGTCAATTGTTATTCTAAGGCTCTCCAAAAGAATGCTCCAATAGTTGTTAATAAGAGTCTTTATTTAGAATCCACGATAAATTCTATACAGCCCTTATTTTTTTGTTCTTGTAAGTTTCTAACACTTATTTCCAATGGGAGGGGAAAGGCTATAAACATGCTTTCACTCAAAGTCACCTTAAAAGAATGTTATAAAAAAAAGTCAAGAGATAAACTAACCTGTGTTCAGAAATGAAGAGCGTCCTGGCCGGTTTGGTTCAGCAGTTAGAGTTTCCGCCCTCGGACCAAAGGGTCGTGGGTTCAATTCCCAGGTAAGAGGACGAACGTGGGTTACAGGTCCGATCCCCCTGCAGGAGGCAATCAATGGATGTCTCTCTCTCACATCGATGTTTCTAAAAATCAATGGAAAAATATCCTCGGGTGAGGGTTAACAAGAAAGAAAGAAAGGAAAGGAAAGAAAGGAAGAAAGAAAGAAAGAGAAATGGAGAAGAGAGATTTTAATAAACCCGAACACTGTAAGTTTACATTTTTCTCCTATGCCAATCTTCTTCAAGACCACCAAAGCAGGTGATTAGAATTTACAATTGTCTCTGGTGATACTGTATATGGTCAATTTATTGCCAAAACAGCTTTAAGATTGCGGGGGGGGGGGGGGGGGGTAGTTTCATGATAAACTGATGACAGAACATATGAGTCTGAATACAAACTGAAATACACTAATCACTTTTTTATTCATGTATTCTGTAAGCTTTTAAAAGAAATGCAACAGAATCAGTGTTCATAAATTTCTACAGCTTATTTCTCATCCAAAAACATTCTTAAGGAACTTCTGACTAAAGAACACTAATAAATCACATGCCTCTTTACATCACAAAGATAAATTTGTCATTTAAACAAATATTCACTTTTGATTTCTTTTTAGTTTTTAGGCAATCATCTTTCAGGATAGGGAAGCTAATGCAATACTGGACATGTGAGTGGCGTTACTGACTACTGACAACAGTAACAATATTGATAACATTACATAACATTATGATTACCAACTAACATTTATTTAAATCTTACTATGTGGCAGACATTGTTCTAAAGCTTAATCTCTGCAACAATCCTAAGAGGTAGGTACTGTTATTATCTCCAGCTGATCAAGAAACCTAGAACAGAGAGGAGGTTCAGTAACTTCCCCCAAGTCACACAGTTAGCGGTAACACCGGGGTCCAACCCCGGGCTGATTTGCAGAAGCTGCGCTTTAAACCACTAAGCATACATATCTGTACAGAAGAGGGGGCGCGGGGGAGGCGAGGCGAGGCGCGGCGGCTGGGGCGGGACGGCCTGGCTTTTCCGTAAAAACTCCACTGCCCACAGAGAAGACGCCAAGAAGAATCCTGGAGGGAAACCACGACGTCCTCCGAGATAAGACCACAATGGGTGCAGCCGCCGGCCACCAGAGCCGCAAAGGGCAGTGCAGCTGGTCAAGGCCGCCCCTTCCCAACTCCCTCCCTTCACCCACTGACTCGTCCCGAAGAAGTAGCGAAGCAGGTGAGCGGCGGAGAAGCGCAGCGGCGGAGAAGCGCAGCGGCACGGATGCGTCACGGCCCGGCGCTGGGAGGGCGGCGGGGCAGCCCCGGAGCCGGCGAGCCCCGGCTAGGACGCTCCGGAAATCGCGGTCACCGGGGCGGGGCTGTCGCACTGAAACAAGGGAGCCCACTGCTCCCGGGACGCTAGCCCACTCCCACCTCCCTCTCTCACACCCACAGAGTCCTCACCACTCAAAACATACCCTGGAAGGGCCACGTCTTCAAGCTCCGAGTCCTCTCACCGTTACCGCCATTCCTCGCCGGAGGCACCGACAGCCAATTCAAAAAGTGAGCCTCTCCCTCTAAAAGCCATGCCCATTGGCGCGCGACGTCAACCTCCTTCCCATAGGCTGGGGTCTCCAGAGGGGCGGTGATTGGTCACTGATCTGCGCCCCTGATTGGTTGTACGTGTGTTTCAAATCAACCCAACGTCTGGGAACTCGGAACGCGAGGATTTGGAAGAGAAGTTCCCGGATGTGGCCAGAAGTTGACGGTGCTGGCTGCTGGACTACTTCCCCGGGAGGAGCAGGTGTTCTGTGGCAACCGGTTGTTTACTCAGTAAACATACCGTTTCCTGAGGAAAGTTTGAGCAATTCTCCTCCAACTTTTTTTTATTTTTAAGCGTCACCAAATCCTCCAAACAAAATCTGTGCCTCCATAGACGATTCCCCCCTGATTGTGATCTGTAAGATTTTTCTGCCCGAATGCTTTCTGCTTTAGCAATTGAGTTAAAGATGTGGACGTAGCAGGGACAAGGACAGGACGCTCGCAGACGGACTTGAAGTCAGCAGCCTGCTTATTTAAATCCTGATGTACGTAAAGCAGTGCACTCAGGGCTAGGGAATTTCGTGTATGATTAAAATAAATTCTTAGTATTTCTCGGACTTTTTAAAAAATATATGCTTGAATTTCAACAAATGTAAAAATAAATAAATATGTCTGACATTCTAAAATCCTGGAGCCAAAGTAAATTGCTACCTGATGTCCTCCCCCCACCCCTGCCATGAGATTTTTTTTTTAATTTTTTTTTTTTCTTTATTGATTTTAGAGAGAGAGGGAGAGAGAGATAGAAACGTCCATGAGAGAGAACATTGATTGGCCTCCTCCTGCATGCCCCCCACTGGGGATTGGACCCACAACCTGGGCATGTGCCCTGACCGGGAATCGAACTGGCGACCTCTTGGTGCATGGGTCCATGCTCAACCACTGAGCCACACTGGCCGGGCTCAAGGTGAGAGCTTTTGTTACTTCCCTCTAAGTCTAGACAAGAATTTATCGTTTCTCCTGTAATAACTATTGTTATTATGAAACAATCTTATTTTCTTCGTTCTCTAAATATTACTCTATATAATACAATCTCTTAAGAAAAGTATGCCTTCCCAGGTGGGTTTTGGATAGTTCCCACCAAATCACTGATTTACATTTAAAAAGAAAGGGGAATCCATAGCCAGAACCTTATATCCCATTAAGAGGAAGAAAACTTGTAGTTTGAAATGGGACACTTCTGAAAATCTCAAACAGGTCATGGGGATTCACAATTTTTTCTAATTTTGTCCAGCCACCTTAGAATGTCTGAAGAGTTTGCAATACAGTACACAAAATGAATGAAGCAGTCTGGTAATTATTGATTTCCCTGTTTATAATTGAAGAATATTTGCAGTCTGCCCTTGATTATAATGCTATGATAACCGTTAGGGCAAAAGAAAAGAAAAACAGTAATTGAAATTTCACTTTGGAATGTGCTTGCATTCTCAAACTAGGGTGTGCCCAGCATTCCAAAAATTCTCATCACTGAAAAGACTTTAGCTAGTGAGGAGAGCAGCCTATTTCCTGTTAAACAGGCTTTGCACCCAAACCTAATGACTGACTATATGGTATTGATATCGTTGTAATGAATGCAGTTATTAATAACTGGAAAGAAGCAAATAAAGTTTTCTACTGCATCTCATCCCCCTTCAGGGGCCTCTGGAAATGCTTATCACAGTGGCACACCAAGAACCCTGCTTCCACTAACAAAGGAGAAAAACCAACCACAAATTTCTCTGATAACAGAATCACTGCATAACTTATATGCAAGCCTAACAAAAGTTATACTTGATTCCTCTAAGAGATGTGTGTCAATTTGACTACAAAATAAACAGGCATTTCCAAGCCATGTAACCTCAAGCAAGTTATTCAACCTCTCTGTGCCTGTTGGTCTTTTTATAAACTGGAATTCTCGTACTGAACTCATAGTGTTATTATAAGGATTAAAATAGTTAATGTATGGCCCTGGCCTGTTTGGCTCAGTGGTTGGAGCGTCGGCCGGCAGACTGGAGAGTCCCGGGTTCGGTTCCCGCTACGGGCACGTACCTTGGTTGCAGTTTGTCCCCAGCCCCAGTTGGGGTCGTGTGGGTGGCAGCCCCTCGATGTGTCTCTCTCTCTCACATCGATGTTTCTCTCTCTCTCTTCCTCCCTCTCTCCTTCCTACTCTGTCTGAAGATAAATGCAGGAATGTCCTCGGGTGAGGATTTAAAAAAAAAAAAAAGAAAGAAAGAAAGAAAAATAGTTAATGTATGTAATCAAAACATACTGGCATATAAGCATTCGATAGATGTTAGCTATTAATATTACTACTACTTTTACTACTACTGTTATCTCAGCTGAGGCCCTGTAATCCCCTGATGGGACTAATGGTTCTCTACACCGCCTTCTTACCCCTGACCACAGGAGCTATGGCACTATGTTTCTGTTCCCTTTGCCTCACCTTAACCCCGACACAAATTCCACCACCCACCAGACCAAGCTTGATGCAGAGAAGACCTCCATTGCATTATTTTCCTACCAGAAGGAGGACAGTCCTTCTACGCTAAATCTAATCTCCCTCTTCTCTTTTAAGGGAAAGCCTGCTGCACTCAAGCCATCTTGTCTTGTCTAGAAGACATGACTCTTTCTGCTGCTCTTGGCCAGGCTTCTTTCCCTTTCCAAGGCAGGTCCTACCTAAGATTCCTTGTGTTAAATGCTACCCTCTTTCTCCAGGACCCTTCACTGGAAATACAGTTATTGAATTCATATGTCAAGGGGACAAAACTGTTTAAAGTATAAGCTAGCTAGGTAGATAGATAAATTAAAATGAGAAGTTTCTTGAAAGAATAAACCATTAAAAAAATTCTTGTGTGTCATCTGTAACTCCTAAGATGCTGAATGAACAGGTTTCAGACAAAAAATACTAAAGGAATTGAACTGAAGTTAAGTACTTATTATATTAAAGTGTGTGACATATTTTCCCCAAGCAATAAAATAATTTCTGAGGTGGGGAAAATGAAATGTAGATTGAATTACCGAGATTATTCCTTTGGAGGATCAAGTCCCCCCCATCCCACCCCCATCTCCAAATTGAGTGACACTCTGGACCATCTTTCCTGACTTCCCTCTTGCTCCTCTTCTAGGTTATTCCCTACTCACTACTCATAGTTTCTTTCTTTCCTTCTTTCCCTCCCCCATCCATCTCCATCTTCTTTTTTCGCCTCTACTCCTTCAGGGCAACAGAGAATGGGAAGTTGGGAAAGTTAGTTTTGGGTTATGGACTATCTTTCTCCACCCACCCTCATTCACAAGTGTGCACACTGCCCGTGCAATTACTCTTCAAATCAGAATAAACAACATTTCTCACACTCTTCTAGTTTGTTTGAATCTACTAATAAGAATTAGTATATCTGAAAAATTATTAAATTGTTGCAAAAATGGACATTTATTGTAATGGACTGTTTTTATTACCTAAAGTTGTGATGAAATATATTACAATTGTCTGATACTATTTCTAAATATGAAATGTTATCAACCTATTATTTTATCTATTTTATAATAAATTTAAATGTCTCATCATAGGATTAAATGTTTTACTGTAACTAAATATGAACACTGAACACTGTAATGTCACATAGATTGCACATAATTGTTTTTCTCCTCTATCACCATTCTTGACCCCTCAAGGCATTTATGAAGTACATAGCTATATGTAATGTCACATTAGGTATAGTTACAAAGATTCAGTCCTTCTAAGAATTTATCACTTAAGAGTTTCTATTCCAAAATGTTTAATGAATAGCCATGGAATTCTGTTCTATCTTGGAATTATTAACATTTTCCAATTAAAATGTCATATTTCCAAGTTGATTATAATACAGCATCTTCTAACCTGTCATCTCTGCCTGAAAAACAAGCTTTAGAAATTATAATCACTTTCAGACATATGAAGCTATTTTATACACCTCAATAGCCATTAATTAGGATATGAATCATTGCTTTATTCACATGAATCAATAGGCTATAAATCACTTGACACAGATTTGCAAGACTGTACAGATTTAGCACTTAAAGTTTCACAAATAGAATTCGCTTTCCTTGATGGAGCAAGAGGTTTCCAAATATGATGAGGCCATTATTTCAAATTATCTCATTTGATTAGTAAAATTTTAGATGTGGAAAAAAATCTTAGCTCATTAGTCTCATTCTTTATTTTACAGATGAGTTGTACTAAGTCTAGCAACGGAGAGGTTATAGTCCTTTACCAAGGTCAAGTAACAAGTTAGTGCCAAAACCAAGATCAAAAGTTTTATTTCCATTAATCTATTCTGTCTTTTTATTAAAGATATTAATATTTATATTTTACATTATACTTATAAAAGTACCAATATATTTATTCATAATGCTTATATTTTTTACCTTTAAAATCATTAAGATTCTGCCCTGGCCAGTTTTGCTCAGCGGTTAGAGCATCAGCCCGCGGACTAGAGAGTCCTGGGTTCGGTTCCTGCCAAGGGCATGTAACTCGGTTGCAGTTTGTCCCCAGACCTGGTTGGGGTCATGTGGGTGGCAACAACTCGATGTGTCTCTCTCACATCAATGTTTCTCTCTCTCTCTCTCTCTTCCTCCCTCTCTCCCTCCTGCTCTATCTGAAGATAAATGCAAAAATGTCCTCTGGTGAGGATAAAAGAAAAATTTTTTTAATCATTAAGATTCTTTCAATGCCATAAGAGCCTTGTTGGTCTTGTTCCTGTATCTCCAGCACCTAGCAACAATTCCTGGTACATAGTACGCTCTCAAAAGTTGCATGAGCCCTAGCCGGTTTGGCTCAGCGGTTAGAGCGTCAGCTCACGGGGCAAAGAGTCTCAGGTTCGATTCCGGTCAAGGGCATGTACCTTGGTTGCAGTTCGTCCTGGCCCTGGTTGGGGTCATGCGGGAGGCAGCCAATCGATGTGTCTCTCTCACATTGATGTTTATATCTCTCTCTCTCTCTCCCTCCCACTGTATCTGAAGATATTTGGAAAAATATCCTCAGGTGAGGATTTAAAAAAATAAAAATAAAAAGTTGCATGAATAGCATTGTAATTTCTCTCTAGAATCCGTATCTCCTAATCCGTTCTCCAGCCTGCATTCAGAGTGACAGTATGCAAACCCAAACTCATCATATCACCACCTACCTGGTCTGACCTCTACCTGCATTTCCAGCTTCATCTTACACCATGTTCACTTTCTTTCTCTTGAGTTCTCCACATGCTTTCCTTTAAGTATTTTTGCACTTGTTCTTATCTCTACCAATTCCTCTGATCCCCATTCCTTTAACCTAGAATAGATAACTTCTATTCATCCTTTAGCATTTGCTCACTTACCACTCCTAGGAAGATCTTTCCTAACCACCCACACTATCAGAACTCCCATTACACAATACCCAGTACCATGAGTATTTATTTTGTAGTACTTATCAAAGATGTGATTATTGGATTAATGTTTGTCTCCTCCACTATCTAAGCTACTTCAAAGTATGGAAAACATCTTTTATCCACCGTTTCATCTACAGTGACTAACACATAGAAGGTACTAAATTAAATATTTGTTGAAATACAAGTGAATGAATGAATGAACTTATTTTTATTATAATATCACTGGTGCTTTTTCCAAAGACACTAAAGAAAGTTTCTATTATTTTTAATTCTTTCTAACCCATTATTTAAGACTTTAAAAAAATCAGTAGCAGATTTCCAAAATTAATAAATATACACAAAGGATAAAATAATTTACATCTTTGACATTTGCATAAATTACCTAAGAATTGAATGATTCTTATACTACAGTTAGTCCAGCTATGAGTGGAAGAAAGTTAATGCCAATGGTACTAAACAGATTCAGTAAAAACTTGCCACTGTTTATGAACATAGGCAATTATCCATATCAAATATTTAGTTTTGGTACAATCTACAGTTTCATACACTATTCACTGACACTCATAAATTGCTTTTTCCACACTATCAACTGACTTGCAAACATCTGGGATATCCCAAAGTTATACTGGCTGTCAGTTTAGTTTTGACAGCCCCTCAAATTTTATCATTTAAAACAATATTTATTATCTTACAGTTTCTGGGGCAAAACTTAGCTAGATCCTCCAGCCTCCAAACAGCTCAATCAATCAAAGTATTCACCCAGAATCTCTCAAAGGTATAATCAAGTTGTTGAGCAGGGCTACAATCATCTCAGAATTCAACCGGACAGAACCCTGCTTTCAAGTTCACTCGGGGGTTTTGGCAGGATTCGGTTCCTTGCAGATTGCTAAGCTATGTCCTCCCTTTCTCACTGTCCTCCAGTCCTATCTCATGAGCCTCTCTGTAAGACAGTGCATAACATGGCAACTGGTTTTGTCAAGTTAAGCAAGAGAGTGCCAGAAAACTGCAAGTTCAAGTCTTTTCTGACCTAGTATCAGAAGTGACAGCCCCACCCCCATCACTTATGCCTTATTAAATTCATTAAAAGCAACTAACTAGGTCCAGCCCACAGCCAAGGGGAGGGGATCACACAAGGGCATGAATACTAAGAGGATGGGAATTATTGGGAACCATTTCAGAAACTCCCTACCACGACATGCAAACAGGAAACATAAGAAAGCAGAAGAGCTATATTAATGTCATATAAAATAGACTTCAAGACAAAGAGTTACCAGAGATAATAAAATAATGTTTACAATTTTACATTATTAATTCCTTAGTAAGACACAAATATCATAAATAATTATAGACATTTATATGACTAACAGTATCATTTCAAAATAATATTCAATGTAACACATTGTATAAACAGAGTAAAGAAAAAAGACCATGTGATCATTTCAGTAGATGCATAAAAAACATGTAATAAAAGGAAATATCCATTCATGATAAAAATTCTCAGCAATCTAGAAATAGAAGCAAACTTTCTGAGTCTGGTAAATGTCTTCTATTAAAAATGTACTGCTCTATTATACTTACCTGGCAGGGGAGGTACCATGATCACAAGGTGGTTTTCCCAGGGCGAGGCTTATCCATTGCATTCCGGATGTGCTGACCCCTGTGATTTCCCCAAATGTGGGAAATTTGATTGCATAATTCGTAATAGTAGTGGATTGCATTCTTACTCTCCCCTGGAAAAAAAAAGAAAAAAAAGTTTACTGCTATAATCCCACTTAATAATAAAATATTTAATGAACAAGTCAAAATGCCCATTCTTACCACTCTACTCAACATATTGAAGGTTTTATTTTTTGTAATAAAAAATGAAAAACAGTCCGGCTGGTGTGGCTCAGTGGTTGAGCATCAACCCATGCACCAAGAGGTCGCTGGTTCGATTCCCAGTCTGGACACATGCCCAGGTTGTGGGCCAAATCCCCAGTGGGGGGGCATGGCATGTAGGAGGCGGCCAATCAATGTTCTCTCTCATCAATGTTTCTATCTTTCTCTCCTCACTTCCTCTCTCTCTAAAATCAATAAAGGAAAAAACAAATTAAAAACAAATAAAAAGCCTAAAAAAAGAAAAGAAAGAAAGAAAAACTGCCTTGATTTGCTGATGACATAACGAGTTCATAGGAAATTTTAAGTAATCTACAAAACTACACTTAGACCTAACAATTGAATTTAGTAAGGTTGATGGATACAAAATTAACATACAAAATCAATTATATTTTTTAATATAGCAGTTATTAATTGGAAAATGAAATTAGAAAAACAATTTCATTTACTATAGCATTAGAAAACATAAATACTTAGGAATTAATATAACAAAAAACATCCTAACCCTCCACACTGAAAACTAGAAAACATTGTTTAGAGAATTCAAAGAACTTAAAAACTGGTGTGATATATCATGTTCAAGGAACCGTAAGTCTCAATACTGTTCAATGACAATTATCCACAAATTGATTTACAGAATCAATGCAATCCCAATTAGGATCCTAACAGACTTTTTGTAGAACTTGCAAAGAAGATTTTTAAATTTGTTGAAAAGCAAAGGACCTAGAATATCCTAAGTAATCTTGTTATAGAATAAAATTAGAATACTTCCACTAAGTGACTTCAAGACTTAATATAAAGCTATAATAATCAAGACAGTGTAGTGTTAGTACGAAGTGTAAACAAAGAGACTAATGAAACAATAGATTCCCACTTATACAGCCTTCTGAATTTCCACAAAGGCAACAAAGCAATCCAGTGGGGAAAAGAGCCTTTCAACAATTGGTATGGGAAAAACTATATATCCAAATGGAAAAAAAGATGTATCTCAACCCTTGTCACACATCATACATAAAAAATTAATTTTAGGTGGATCACAAACACAAAAGCTAAAATTATAAAGCTTTTAGAAGAAAAACAAAAATATCTCCATGACTTGGATCTGAGCAAAGATTTCTTAGACAAGTCACAAGAAACAATAACCACCACCACAACAACAACAAAAAACAACAACCTGATAAATTAGACTTATTATAATTAAAAACAAAGAAACCATTAAGAAAATGAATAGGCAATCCACAGACCATGAAAAAACATTTACAAAACATATATTGGTCAAAGGATTGTTATCAGGATAAATATATATATAAATACAACTCAATAAGAAAAAGCTAAGCAAGCCAATAAAAAATGGACAAAAGATTTGAACAGACGCTTCACAAGGAATACAAACTAATGGCCAATAAGCACATAAAAAAGGCTCAATGTCATTGATATACACATTAACATGAAAATGAGATAACAGTGTACACTCACTGGAATGGCTAAAATTAGAAAACCAGAAAATACCAAATGTTGAAGATGTGAGAAAATCAGAACCCTTAATGTGAATGAATGTAAAAACCCACAACTTCTTTAGAAAAAATGATCTGACAGTTTCTTATAAAATTAAGTATATGCTTACTTATAACATTATTACTTGCCCAAGAAAAATCAATACATATTACCACAAAAATATTTGTATAAGAATGTCCATAGCAACTTTATTCACAATCTCAAAAGCTGGTAACAGCCCAGATGGCCAGCAATCAGAGAATATATAAACAAACTGTGGCATATTCCTACAGTGGAATATTATTTAGCAAGAAAAAGGAATGAATCACTGATTTCCACAACAGTGTATTAGGGGGACCGGAAAGTAATGTCGTTTTTTTTACAGTACATTCAAACAGATACGTTTTTAACAAGTATTTATTTTTAATCGATGATGTAATCACTCTCGTTATCAACAACCTTTTGCCATCTAGTGTGCAAATTTTCAATGCCAGATTGATAAAAATCAATTGGTTTTTGAGCAAAATATCTGGAGATGGCATTTTGGACATCATCCAAATTTTCAAATTTTTTGCCACTTAGAAAATGTTGTAGTGATCGGAATAAATGGAAATCCGATGGCGCAATATCAGGCGAGTATGGTGGGTGAGGCAATACCTCCCACCCCAATTCATTAATTTTTTCCAGGGTTCGTCTTCCGCAATGCAGTCTTGCATTATCGTGTTGCAGAATAACGCCTTTTCTGGTGACAATCGCTGGGCACTTTTCAGTTAAAGATTGATTTACTCGATCCAATTGTTCACAGTAAAGGTCTGCATTCAGTTTGTCCGGGTTTCAGCACTTCAAAATGAACGACCCTGCGAATACTCCACCAAACACACAAAAGTGCCTTTTTGGGGTGTAAACCTGGCTTAGCTGTACTTCGTGGCAATTCTTTCGGAAAGAGCCACTGCCTTTTGCATTTTGGATTATCATAGAGGACCCATTTTTCAGCCTCAGTGATCAAGCGATCAAAAAACGCTTCTGTATTGTGCCCCTGAAGTAATAAGTTGCATGTGGTGGACCAGTTAGCTTTGTTTTCTTCGGACAGATTATGTGGGACCCAAACGCCTGCTCTGCTTACTTTACCAATCTGCTGCGAATGTTCCTGGATGGTCGACCAAGGTTGGTTAAGAGTGTTTGACAGTTCCTCGATTGTCTGACACGGATTTGCTTCCACTTCCACCCTTAACATGTCATTACTTTAACGACATTACTTTCCGGTCCCCCTAATAGATGACTCTCAAAACATTATGCTGTGTTGGGGGAAAGCCTCACACAAAAGAGTAAGGCTATTTATACAAGATTCTAGAACAGTAAGATATAATCTATAATGGAAAAACTCAGAACAGTTGTCTCTTGAAAATAGAAATAAGGAATAAAAGGGAAGGCATAATGGCAATGATAATATTCTCTACCTTGATAGTTTGAGTTATACAGGTAGGTGTATTTATCAGAACTCAATGAATATACACTAAAGATCTGTGCCTTTTATTGTCTGGAAAGTTTATATCAAAAGAATAAGTGAATAAATATTATATTCTAGTTAATGAAATGCATGTTGAAGTATTTAAGGGAAATTGTACAGATGTCTGTAATTTACTTTAAAATGTGTAAAAAAGTAGATGAACTGATAGCTAGATAGAGGAATAGATATATGATAAAACCAGAAATAGTAAAATATTCATGATGTAATCTAGGTGATCTGTAAATAGATATTTACTATAAAATTATTTTGACTTTGCTGTTTGAAAATTTTCACAAAATGTTGGGAGAAAATTGGATAAAAATTTATTTTAAAATATGAGAATATCAAAGAAATGTACATGCAGACTGGGTATTTGATGATATTGAGAAATTATTATATTTATACTTGCATGTAATAATGGTATTGTGGTTATAATCTTTAAAGATATCTTATTTTTAAAATATACATTCCAAAATATGAAAACCAGACTTTTGAGACCCTTGCTAAGTTTTTCTTTGGTTGTTCCCCAATTTTTTTTCTAATCCTCACCCGAAGATGTTTTTCCATTTATCTTCAGATAGAGTAGGAGGGAGGAAGAAAGAGAGAGAGAGAGAGAGAGAGAGAGAGAGAGAGAGAGAGAGAGAGAGAGAGAGAGAAAGGGAAACATTGACATGAGAGAGACACATTGATTGGTTGCCTCCCACAAGACCCCGACCAGGGCTGGGGATGAACCACAACCGAGGTACGTGACCTTGACTGGAATCGAACCCGAAACTCTTTGTTCTGCAGGCCGACACTCCAACCGCTGAGCCAATCCAGCCACAGCGTCAAATTTTATACATATTTTAAATTCATTAGTTGACCTAATAGCTTTCCCAATTCTTTTCTTTTTTCCTATGGTTATGATATATTGACTCTGAATACTACACCTTTACTAAATCCTGCGACAGAAATAAAGCAAAGGAGTGACCTTTTAAAATATTTTTATTGATTTTTAGAGAGAGAGGAAGGGAGAGGGAGAAAGAGATAGAAACATCAATGTGAGAGAGAACCATTGATGCCCTCCACTGGGGATTTGGCCCACCACCTGGGCACATGCCCTGACCAGGAATCGAACCAGTGACCTCTTGGTGCATGGGTCAATGCTCAGCCACTGAGACACACAGGCTGGGCAGGATATGAGCCCAAGGCACTGCGAGCCAAGAGAAGTTTTAAACCCATGATGACTGAAGTACCAAAATTCTACCAAGCATAAGGGACCAAGTAAACAGTGTGTGAGATGGTAAAGACCAGACAGGCAAAGAAATTCCATATTTTGGACAACAAAGGTAAATCAGAGGAAACCTAAAATTCAGGCAATTATAAAATTCCAAAAGTTCTTAACCTTTGCACTATAGTGAGTGAACTAATGGCTGCCCTGTGAAGTATTTTGTGAGTTTCTGTGAGGATTTTATTAAGTGTTAGTGCTTAGGATAGTGACACATGGAAAACACTCAATATATGCCAGCTATTGGTATTATTATTTCTTTGACACACATTTATTAGGTACTTACTATACACTAAGCACTGTGCCAGGCACTGGAGATAAAACTAAGAAACAAATTGATGTGGCCTTTTCCCTCACAGAGCTCAGAGTTTAGTGGGCTCTATCTAGACAATCTCAAACTCTCCCCATTTCCCATGTTTTCCTTTTTGCACAACTGGAGTTCATAAAGCCACATAGTATCTTAATCATCCATAATAAAAAATGTTTTCCTAATGCATACTAACATGAAAGTTGTGATGCTTGATATAGTCACAGATCTGAAGGAAAAAAAATTAATGCTTTATCTCTTATTACTTTTACCTTCTCTTTCACACACAGTTGAACTTATTTTATAGAGGCTGTTAAAATATTAGGCTATTTTCTCCTTCATTAAGCATAATTTCCTTTAATTTTTCATTAACATTTTGCATGCTTCTCTCTTTAAAGATTAAATAGAGCTGTTATGGGTAATATAGGGTTGAGATGTTTATCAATATTTTCAAATACCATTGTTTTATTTTCCTAATTAAAATCCTTTTCTTGTTCGTTTTCTTTTTTTGGATGAATGTGACCGACCAAGTTATTGGCATATATTAAATCACTGCCTTTAAGAACCCCAATGTGAAATTTAAAGCCAAAAATATGTAATCATATAGTAGGTACCACTAGACAGCACTTCTATATCGTTTGATTTTTTAAATTGTGAACAAGGATTACTTTTATAAAGCTGTGAAAACAGAACAGCCCTAATTATGTCATTTTCCCTGTCAAACCTTTCACTTCCTGTTAATTACCAAGGACAGGGATTCAAGACTGTCCCATGAACATTCAAGTGTTTTACCAACTCTCCCCTAATTAGAAAAAAGAAATATGTTTTTATGTTATGTAAATAAGGAACATAAATTAAGAAGACCATTTCCTGAAAAGTTTTTAAATACCTTAAGGTAGAAACCACAAATAATATATTTATTTAAATTTTTGCCATTAAAAATTAAATTATCTACCCATAAACTTTACAAGTAATAGTGCAAATCTAAAAAAAACAACAACAACAAACAACTTGAGGTTCAGTCTATTAATCTGTTCCATTATCTTGTTAGGATTTTAATGAATATATTTACTATCTTAGAGAAAAATCAAATATATGTGTAGCAAGATTATCACAGGGGAAATAATTTTTTAGAAAAACTTTGTACTATCTTGATGGGAAAGCTCTGACTTCTTGAGTTTGCTTAAAATTCCTCAGGACAGATAAATTTTTTGTTTGTTTAAGAAAAGTTTTACTAGTGTGTTACTATTTCAGCAAAGTTACTGCAACGGGTTTAAAAGGCAGACAAACACATTATAGCCTATAAAGCAGTGGTTCTCAACCTTCCTAATGCCGCGACCCTTTAATACAGTTCCTCATGTTGTGGTGACCCCCAACCATAAAATTATTTTCGTTGCTACCTCATAACTGTAATTTTGCTACTGTTATGAATCGTAATGTAAATATCTGATATGCAGGATGTATTTTCATTGTTACAAATTGAACAGAATTAAAACATAGTGATTAATCACAAAAACAATATGTATTTTTATATTGTGAAATATTTATTTCTAATTACAAATAAATGAAATTTTGTCTTGAAGCATGGTATACCATGGGTAACAGTCTTAATATAACAACAGTAAACTACATTGCTACATTTTGCGACAATATGCGTAAAAAGTCAATGTCAGTGCAAAGGTTGAGATTGCTTCTTTCTCACCAGATCAGAAATTCTCAGGGCAGTCTTTGCAAGAGTACAACGAAGATCATCTTCCACAACAAGTCTACTTCTGTATTTAGACTTGATAACCAACAAGCTGGAAAACCCTGTTTCAGAAAGATATGTTTTTGGAAATGGAAGAAGGCACAACACAGTCTCAGACAGAACAGGATATGACTGCAAACACTTGATCCAGAATTTTGTAACTGGCATTGTAGAGAAATCAGTTCTCGCTGCATCACTGTTAATAAGTTCAATGAACTCCTCTTGTGCTGTCTCAGGAACATCTTCATCTTTGACTGTGAATGGGCTTCTGGCAAGTGCAAATGAGGTGTCAGGTAGATTTGGAAAGTACAGTGAAATTTCGTCTGCAAGCACATGCAATTGTTCTTTCACAGAAATTATCATCGTAATCCTTTTGTCTGGTTCAATGTCGTGTTTCTCAAAGAAAGCAGATAAGGTAGGCAACATGTAAATTTTATTTTCATCCAATTTTTTTTGCCAAAGCTGAAGTTTCATTTAGAATGATCAGATTTTTTTCAGACAAATCGAGGTATGTTGCATTTGGTCCTTGCAGTGATAAATTTAACTCATTCAAGATGGCAAAGATGTCAACCAAGTAAGCTATTTTCTGCTGTTCACTTTTATCGCTGAAAAGTGCTTCGAACTGCAGTCTTGCTTTCTGATTAAAAAACATTTTGAGTTCATCACGAAGCTCAAAAACGCGTTTTAAAACTTTTCCTGTCGACAACCATCTCACTTCAGTGTGAAATAGCAGAGCATTGTTCGGCACATCCAACTCGTTGCACAGTTGCGAAAACAGTCGACTGTTTAAATTGCTCGCCTTTACAAAATTGACAGAACTTATGATGCTTTTCATTACTTCTTGTAACTCTTGTGGCAGTATCTCCATTGCTAATATTTGCCGATGAATCATACAGTGAGTTCCGACGACTTTTGGTGACTCACTCAGTACCAAACGTTGAAATCCAGATCGACATCCTAGCATAGCTGGAGCACCATCTGTGCAAACACCACAAACCTTTTCCCAAGAGATCTTATGCTCTTTCAGAAATGAACCAACTGTGTTAAATACATCACGTGCAGTAGTTGTCGTTTCAAGAGGTTTGCAAAAAAGAAGCTCATCTTTAAAGTCGCCATCATTAATATACCTCACATAAACCCGTAACTGAACAGTTTGCAACGTCTGTAGATTCATCAAGCTGGATGCTAAATATTGGAAGTGGAGCAGATTTAATTTCCTGGATTACCTGATCAAGAATATCAGCAGACATGTCATCTATTCCTCTGCGGACAGTGTCGTTAGATAAGGAAATTGTGCTCAATTTTGT
Organism: Tadarida brasiliensis; assembly: GCA_030848825.1. NCBI lineage: Eukaryota > Metazoa > Chordata > Mammalia > Chiroptera > Molossidae > Tadarida > Tadarida brasiliensis. The sequence goes on along the minus strand of CM061260.1, from coordinate 38,187,870 downwards.
AACAAATTCGTCTCCGATCATAACTCTAACAATGTCTTTGGCCGCTGGCAACAGTAAATCCTCAGCAATGGTGTGAGGTTTCATAGCTCTGGCGATTCTGAGTGCCACCAAATATGAAGCTTCAATGGCTGCTACGTTTTGTTTGTGGTACTTGCCACCAGTGTCAAGTCTGGCTTTCTTGAGTCCATCAGCTTTGCTTCTAAAATAGTTGGTATCCTTGCCGGCAAAGTTTGGATGCTTGCTATCAAAATGGAGTTTTAGTTTGTTCGGCTTCATAGATTCGGCTGATAGAACTTCACAACAAATAACACATTGCGGTTTCTCAATTCCTGCTGTAATTATTGAGGTAAACCCATACTGTAAAAAATCCTCAATATATTTTCTTTTCTTAACGTTCTTCTCTACACAATCCATTGTCATGGGATGGTTTGCTAATGAAAATAATATATAACAATAGCTTTAATAATACAAAAGATGATACATGGCATAGTTTAGTCAATACAGTTCATTTAGTCAATAAGGTTTCCTATGATTTACCATTCTCTGTTGTTGTTGTTTTTACATACCTTTTACTATCACAAGGGGGCAGTATTCACATCAACCACAGCTGAATATAAAAAGACTGATCAGCATCCAGATTAAGTTCCCATGGTACAGATATTTTTTTTTTTTTGCAGTTGTTGATGATTTTACAGTACATGATTTTACATTTACACAGTAATTATAATTCATGAAGTGTCTTTTCACCTCCAATACTGCTGCTTTCAACACAGTAGCTGCTTTTAACAGAGTAGCTGCTTTCTACACAGTAGCTGCTCTCTACACATGTGTGACTGGTCCGCATAAATACATTATAGCACCAACCCTGTCACATACACCTGTATTTGTACTGGGTGTATGTGATGGGGTTGGCACGATGATGTCATCACCCTGGGTACTCGTATGTGGGCGTATCTGTATGTGGGCATATCTGCATGTGGGTGGACCCACCTGCAGACTGGATAGAGGAGCGGTGTCTTGGTTCCTAAGACCATCAGAAATACGTGTTTTCCAATGGTCTTAGGCAACCCCTGTGAAAGGGTCGTTCGACCCCCAAAGGGGTCGTGACCCACAGGTTGAGAACCGCTGCTCTAAAGTAACAAAGGTGTTTTATACAATTAAAATATTACACAGACCTATGGGATTTATTAACTAACAGATGCATAAAAGAAATTAAATCTGAAAGGTCAATTCCAGTATTAGCACCTACAATATCTCTGAAAGTAAAAGTTATTACTGTTTCATTCTCTCCTAATATATTTAACTCTCTCCCACATATGGTGCTCTCACCCCTCAAAGATGAATGAAAGGCATAAGAAGCCCGATAGTAAAAACATACAGCCAAAAGAAAACTAGAAATATTGACTCAGAGTTGAGTCTTAGTTGGAAATCACTTAACTTAGTGTACTTGAACCCATCATAAGATTTCTGTGCAATGAATACTGTATATGAGGAAAGTCTATGAATCATAAGGTTTGCCAGTAGGATAGTTAAAAATTAGCAATATACAGTATTGTTCCTATCAAATTTTTTCTCATGTTATATTTATAACAAAACTATAATTAAAATATTTATTAAACTTGCTTATTACAGTTTCAGGGACACAGCAGAGGCATTTATGTGTTTGATGGTTTAGCATCCACTATATTGTGCTTACTTATTTATGTAAGGAACAGGCAACACATACCCAACATCCAAGGTAATGCACCAATAACAAAATTCTCCAAAGAAAAATACTGGAAATTGTATTAAATACTACTTTATTAGAAATAATTGCTATAATAAGACAAATAACATTATTTTTCCAATGAACTTCAGTTTGAGAAACTCTGTAAGATCTGAGTCATGGAAAATTGATAGTTCTTTGAAATCTGGGAGATGCATTAGCAATGCCATAGACACAGCCTACCTTACACTAAAATCCTGAAGAAAAGCATTTTATTAATTTGGGGGATAAGACTGAACTCCGGCTAAGATATGACTTTGCCATCTATGGCCACCTGGGAAGTTCACCCAAGGAATTGGTATTGTTAGCAGATAAAACAGTGTTGGGCTGACCAACTGCATATTTCATTAATGGCTTTGAATTTTTAAAAATGAAATGCTTCATTGTGTTTTCTCAGGAACTAATGAAAAGATTACAGAGTCCTACACAATTTGGAGACACCAAGTGGATGCTAAGCGATTGGGGTCACTCCAGGTGTGGAATTTTAGGAAGTCAGTCCTTGGAGTAAACGGCACCGAGGCTCTGGCTGCAGATACAAAGGAATGACGCTCTGGAGAGGAGGTAGGGGGCGCTCTGCGATGGGCTAGTGGAGAGATGAGGGTCCCAGCTGGAGCTGGGCTCTTTAATTCTACGGTTTATCTTCCACTGCTCATCCCTCTGTCTTCATAAATGGTAGTTTCAATAACTCGAAGTCCTCTCTCAATGGGATCTGTCAGGAGGAGGCCTTGGGGAGCATATTTCTTCTCATTCTGCTCTTGAATGTATTTGGAGACTTTCCTCAGAACCCTCTCAGAATGCGTTTCCATGCATAAGAAGATGGTGTGTGCTATTCAACAAGCCAAACAGCCTTCAAGATGTGACTGACCCCCAGGCTTCTCTGCTTCTGCATAAAGGTTATTTCGAGTTCGAACTGTTTCTGCAAACTGCTGCCTATCACTCCTGTTCTCCAGCTCCGCGGGGAACTTGGTCTGGAACTGGCAGCGTGTGCCACAGCTGTCGTCTCACTGGATGAGTATCTTCCGGAGCACGGCACCTGCTGCGGCCTCATGGTGAGGACAAGACGGCCGGCCGCGCCGCCTCCTCCGCCCTCCAGGTGCTGTCACTAAATTTTTTTTTTTATTTAAGCCTTCACAGTTTTAATACTTCCTAGATGCTCAACTGAGGCAAAGTGACAAAATGCCCCCCCACTCCCACCCGCCCCAAAAAATAAAACCCCAATCCCCCAGCAGCTGCTGTTGCAGCCATATGAAAAAATAATACAAACTCTTCTTAAAAAATAGATTACCCAGAAAGAACCCAGAGGACAGAGGGCTATGGGGAGAGGCAGGGGCTACTCCAGCTACTGGTAGGGAGCCTTGGGGAGAGGTCCAGGAGGGGGCGCTGACATGAACTTCAGGGGGGCTGGGATGCTGGTGGACACCTGCCTGGTCTGCTCTGCCCAACCTCTCCCTCTGCTGCTCCTCCCAGCAGCTCTGGCTCAGGGACCCTCCTTCACCCTGAGCCCTAGTACCTGCTTCTCACTAAAGTAGCTTCAATAAAGAAACAAAAAGACCCAAAGCAAGGAGGGCTGCTGCCTAGCCAGCAGGGATGTCCCCTTCCAGAGCAGACCTCTCTCTGCTTTGGGGGTTTGGATAGTTATCAATACCTGCTACTACTTAGACATCCCTGGAGGGGTGACAGGCCCCAGACTCCCTTATGGCTCCTGGGAACACAGCCTTTCCCCTTGACACACACCCTCCTATGTACCCAGCCGTAACAGGGCATGGTCTGAAGTTGTCCTCCCGCCAAGCCTCAGAGGAGCTGCAGACAGGTGGAGTGTGCACAGGATGGCCGGGGCGGCGGGGTGTGGGATGGGGCACAACTCACATGAACCCTCCGGCTCATGCAAGGAGAAGCAAGAGGGGGCAGCCCCACCGAGACAGAGGTAAGGCGGAGTGGGGTGATGGTGTGTGTGCAGCCAGGCCAGTTCTGGGGCTGGGGACAGAGACAGGGCAGGGGCCATGGCCCACAGGGTAGGAGGAAGCAAGTCAGGGCCTGGTGCTGGGGAGGGGTATGGGTGCCCGCTGCCCACTCAGAGCTCCACAGCTGGCTACCTCCTGCAGAAGAATCTGGTGCAGGGTAGATTCTCCAGAGTGGGGACAGGGGCTGCTGGGTGGGCCGGGCTCTGTTAGGGACCTCGGGGTGGGCAAGCAGTCCACTTTCACCATGCCGGTAGGTCTCCCAGAAGCCCTAGGACAGATACATTTTTATTATTGTGACATAATGCCTCTTCTTGAACCTAGAAAAGGGAATTTAAGCATAGGCTTTGTTTCCTAGGCCACAGAAATGAAGGGCTAGGTTCTAGTTCATTGTCTTTGGTTGACACCACAGGACTGGGCTTCACTTCCTCCTGCTTCACCTGGTGGTCCTTTTTCTATCTCCTCTCAAATGTGGGCATATTCTGCCGGAATCAGAGATTCCACTGTGGTCTCCCTTTCCCATGGGTGCTGAATAGCTCAGTCTGAGTCAAAGTGCACTTGGCTCTGCAAAGAATATGAATCTGCTTTATAATAGTGGGTCCAAAAACATCAATTTTCTCTAGTGTCCTAAATTAGATACATCTGCCTAACCTTGCTAATCATCAGGATTGGTGGGAAATGGAACCCATCTTGTTTAGCTGATTGTATAGGACAATGAGGATCGAACAGACAGGCCCCACTCCTTTAGGATCATAAGCAATCTGGGTCATCAAAAATAAGCTCGAAAATTTGGGGCAGAGGGTTCTGGTCTTCAGTCCATTCTGATTACCTCTGAGATGTTAATTATCGAGGCCTGCATGAATTCTTTGCAGGCAGGCACCTCTACTCCTTTCATGCTACACTTGAACAAGAATATCTTTTATTCCCCCAATTCATGACACTCCCTAAAAGCAGTCCCTCAGGCTCACACCCACACAGAGCTCAGGGCCATCTGCCCTTACTTAGAAGATGGCCCTGAGCTCTGTGTGGGTGTGAGATCCTCATCACTCTCAGAACTGCCTCCACTATGTTTCAGGAAAAATGCCCTAGAAGTCAGACTAGCGCTCTCTCTCCTTCTTCCCTCCCATGCTTCTGAAACACAAAATGGCTAACTTCCCAAGGGCAAAGTGGGTAGTGCTGATAGGATCTTCAATGTCATGAAGCTTTTCTTGGGAAGGAACTCTCACTCCTGTATGTACTTTGATTACTGCTATTTTATTACACTAATTATTTAAACATGAGTTATTATGAGAGACTAAATCAAAACAAATTAAATTTAAACATTGATTATTTACTTAATGAAACATATAATCAAAATTTCACAATAGTGAAAAATCACAAGTCTGCTAGATCAGATTTTCTTAAATATTATGCACACATTTATCAAACTAAAAAACAAATTATATTGATCACAGAACCTATTACTACTTTTATTACTACTTCAAGCAGTTAAAAAAGTATTCATGTTATGGATTTAAATTTTTGTTGTTGTTATTTTTATACTATTCTCATTATTAGTCATTCATCTTAGGGGTTGCCTTCCTAGGGTACAAAAATATTAATTACTTTGAGGGTACAGTACCAAATTAAAAAGGAAAACAAAACAGAGAACATCAATGCAAGGTGGCCAGGTTATAGATTCTAGATTGTCAGCATATTGGTCCAGGTTGTACCTTTCAAATTTCAGCTGCTGATCTCCAGGCTGTACTTCCTTTCTGTAGTTATTTTTTATGGTAAAGACGCTAATGTGAAACTTAGGATAAGGTATTTTGGACAGAGCAGAGTGGAGTCAATACGAACAGCAGGAGAATAAATCATGGACTATTAGAGCTAGAGAACACCTTATAAACAGTCTCTACTACTTTGTTTTCTAAACAAGGAAAATGAGAAGGAAGAGGGAGCAGATACCTGTGGCAAGGAGAGTATTAAACTGGCCTTTGCAATAGTTCACGAATCATGATTCCCTAGTCCTGAACAAGGGGGATGGCAATGAAAAAGAAGGCAAACCTGAGCGCCAGGGTAAACAAAACGGAAGACTTGCTACTGACTGATTAGAGGTAAGAGAATAATATAAAGTTAGGTAGGAGTGCTAGTTTCTATAATGCACAACATGCTATAGGGAGTTGATTTTATAACAAAGTATAGTTTATTCCCAGCAGTTTGCCTTGTTTGTCAAGGCAAAATTAGTGGAGCCACTGAATGCAGGACTGCCCTTGAACAATGCTATCTGATATCTGGTTATCAAATTCGTTTTTCTTCATACTGTGCGATAATTTTAGGTGTTTTAAAACAGTGCTACTCGGTGCGCTCTCCCTCTCAGGAGCGTTCCCTCACCACTCCCTTCCTCCTCTTCTTCCCAGGGTGTTACCTTTACCTTTCTCTCTCCTGAGCTCAAGGGCCCTTCTGCCACTGTAACTCATTCCCTTAGGCTACTCTACGGCTCACTTTTACTACCTCTGTAACTTTCTAAATAAACTCTCTCTTATAATTTGAGTTCTTGGCTCTGAATTCTTCCTTTTCCTAATTCAAGAACCAAGGTCCAGCTTCACTAGTAACAGCCGGTGTGCCCTTTGCCGCCAACATGGCTGGTAACACACACAGTGAAGAAATTCTCAGGTGGTACAAATGAATGAAAAACATTTGCTGGAACTGTTAAAATGTTCACATTACCATTGTGTATGCAAATTATTTACTTTAATGAGCCATATATGTGTGGCTATGTTCTAATATATTCCACCTTTTTTCTCTTTTAGGAGAATATTAAGATTCATCAATTATAGTAGGATAGGCACTGCTTGCTACAGCATCCACAGCTAGGAACTTAAAAGAGATACATTTTAATCTATAAAATACACTTCTATTAACAAGCACTATAATTAGGTATTGAATATACTAGAAAACATGTATATTATATAAACAGATTTATAAATAGGATAATTAGAGTGTTGACTTAAAAGCAGAAGCATTGAGTAGTCACATAAAAAATTACAAATTCACTCATCTATCATTTCTTCATTTAAAATTTCATATTCAATAAAATGCTCTGTAGCTTTCCTTGGTCTCAGTGGTGGCTTTCACTTTCATGTTATTGTCAATGTGAACTGAAGGAGCATTAATTTGGAAAGAATGGTTTACTTTGGTTTATACCATGTATTGCAATTTGGGGTTCTGACAACAACATACACTGCACATATTTTCAGCCCAGATTATTATCATATATTTTAATGACTGTAGAATCACTATAGATGATCATTAAAAGACTGGAGTTAAGATAAAAACCAGAAAAAAACAAAACTCAGGAATTGACTTTGCAGAAGTCTTATGGCAGATGCATGGCAAAGACTCTAATTATTAAACACACACACACACACAAATAAATAAAAATAAAACAGTGCTACTCATAAAGTGTGATCTGTAGATCAGAACCACTCTATACACTATTATCAGTTCACAATGAGATAACTACAGAAATTGCAAGTTAGCATTTAGTAACTTGAAGAGTTTGCTGTGACATCCAAGTGGACAATCACAGAGTAACAACAAAAAAGAACTGAAAGGACAGTTCGAGAAGCTCTATTTTCAAAAACAAGAAAAGATATTTATAATACATGAAGTTATAAAAGCAGGTAATAAAACTTTATATTGTAGGAAACCACTTTTATAAATATATACATTTATATATAGAAGTGGAAATATAGTAACCAAAAAAAAAAGATTAAATAAAATAATGTATATAAAATTCTTAGACTACTGCCTGATCCATAGAAACACTCAACAGGTGTTCATGATGATGATGATAACGACAGCGACACAGATGACAACGATGTCTGGACCTCTCTGCACTTTCCAGTCCTACTCTTGCTGTTCTATAACCATCAAGGATTTTTATTTTATTCCAAAGCTGCTACTGCCACCACGGTGCTTACTGTGTTTTTTGCTGCTGGTGCAGACGCCACCCCAGAAGTCTCTACCTTATCATTGTGCCATTCCAAATGCATAGTCATCATTAATCGTGGATTCTCCTCATGGCACTTTCTCTTTCTGGGTCAGTTTCAACAGGTATTATTAACAGGCTATAAAACCCACCAAGAAACCTAGCACTAACTTATGCTGATTAAAAATCAAAATGCAGCCCTGGCCAGTTTGGCTCAGCGGTTAGAGCGTTGGCCTGCGGTCTGGAGAGACCCGGGTTCGGTTCCCGCTAAGGGCATGTACTTCGGTTGCAGTTTGTCCCCGGCCCTGGTTGGTCGTGCGGGTGGCAGCCACTCGATGTGGCCCTTTCACGTCGATGTTTCTCTCTCTCTCTCTCTCTCTCTCTCTCTCTCTCTCTCTCTCTCTCTCTTCCTCTCTCTCCCTCCTACTCTGAACAAAAAATGAAAAAATGTCCTCAGGTGAGGAAAAAAAAAAAAATCAAAATGCAGCCCATGCAGCCCTGGCCAGTCTGGACCAGCAGTTAAAACATTGGCCTGCGGACCAGAGAGTCCCAGGTTCGGTTCCCGCTAAGGGCACATACCTTGGTTGCAGTTTGGGTGGCAACCACTCAATATGTCTCTCTCACGTCGATGTCTCTCTCTCTCTCTCTTCCCACCTCTCTCCCTCCGGCTCTATCAGAAGATAAACGGCAAAAAGTGTCCTTGGGTGAGGATAAAAAAAAAAAAATCAAAATGCATAGTGTTGCTTGTGCAAGTCAGCTTACATCTTTCCCACAGTTATCTAGATTGATAAAAGAATACAAATCTGTTTAGAGGGTTACAGCTGAAAGAAACACAAGAGATCACATGATGAAGGTTCAAAAATAAAGCTCTGGCAACATCTGATTCTATTGTCCGGCTCTGCCACTGCCTGAACGTGTGACTTTGGGCAAGTTACCTAACTTCTCGTATCTCTTCTCTTAACCTGAAGCAGTAATATTACTTATCTCTCTTTCAGCAGTGACTGGCAAAGTATGTGCTCAATAAATAATAGCTATTATTATTAGCACAATCCTACCATTTACAGAGGAGGAAACTAAGTCGAAGAGGCCCAAGATCACATGGTTGATTCATAATTGAACTAGGACTAGTTGCCAATGCTCTTTCTCATACACCTTGCTGTCTTTCACAACTCTATTCTGTAATTCTATAAGTTCCTAGAGATGCCTGCATTGTGTTTATTTTGTCTTCTTGAAAAACATGGGAAATATGTATATACTGAACCACATATCACAGTATATTTTTTTTGCTTTGTTCATTCATTAATTTAATTCTGGAAATGCAGTTGTAGACCTGTAGATGGATAGAAAGGGGGAGAAACAGCAAATGCAACTAAGTGTAATTCCTGTGTCTCCAATGGATGTGCCACCACTGGCCAGACTCTGCCTTCAGGAATTCACAAATATTAATAAGGTGGGTTTGCAAAATATTTAAAATCATCATAATTGTGTACTCCTAAATGGTTATATCAGGGCTTTCAGTTACAAACAGAACCAACGCACTCTAGCTAGTTTTAACAGAAAAGGGCGATCCTCAGAGGCTAGTGCTGCGTGGAGCAGTACCTGAAGCTACCATGAGACCATCCACAGTGCCTCTGGGACAATGAGCACAGACACTCACACCAACCTTCACCTCTGATGCTACGAAGAACTCCATGACTCTCAGCTGTACTCTGCTAATGTCTTCTTCCTCATGATGCTTGTTTGAGTCAAAGGTTTCCAAGAGTGCTGCTCATGACAGAATCTAGGGCACGTGCTGGTGTCTGGGTTGCAAGAGAGATTGGGAAGGTGATATTTATAGTTTCCAGCTTGCAGACCAGGGGTTCACAATGTGAGAAACTACCAACATTTAGAAAGAGTGTTCAGCCTTGGCCGGTGGCTCTGTTGGTTGGAGCATGATCCCGACAGGCAAAGTTTGAGGGTTCGATCTCCAGTCAGGGCACATAAAAGAATCTACCATTGAATGCATAAATAAGTGGAACAACAAATCAATGTTTCTCTCTCTCAAATCAACAACAACAAAAATTTTAAAGAGTTTTTCAAAAGATTTCAGGAAGACACAGATTTACAAAATGCTCACTATGGTACTCATGCAAATTTTCTTTGAAATAATGCTTCTTTCATAGGGCCCCAAATATATTCACTAGAAAGCATGTGAAGAGTCAGATGATTCACCTTTTAAACAATATACAATAAAATGAATATTTCTGTGGAGTTAAATAGTTTAAAATTTTCCTTTTTATGTTTTCCCTCCAACACTCCCTTTTTATCTCCTATTTTTTCCTATTCTGCCACTTTTTCCCTTGTATTTTTTTTCTGAATCTATAATTTCACTAAATATATTTATCAATAATTTGTATAAATGACATTTTCATTAAGTTTGAAAAAGCTATTGAGTAAATTTACCAATGCTTCTTATTTTCATTCATTAAAAATATTTGTTAAGCACCTACCATGTGCCAGGCTACTAGGGATACAGCAGTGAATAAAACAGACAGAATCTCTTTCTCCTTAGTCGGTATAGTAAGGATGTTAAATTATTTCAAGATCTTACAAAAAGTAACCAATAAAGTAGAGTGAAGTTTAATAAGAAAAAAGCAAAATCACAGTAAATAATTCAATTTTCAACAATAAATCTCTAAAATAAGGACTTTCCAGACATATTTTAGAACAAAACAAAATAAAATAACTAGCAGTTTTCTCTAAATGAGTCACTAATATTCCGTATGTTTTTAAAAATAATTATGATATGGGGATATATTAGCAGAGAGATAAAGAACGAAAACAAGGATACCACCCTGAAGTCCAGGACTTTGATGTGGTTTCAATGTTGTTGGTTCTGTGCTTGACCCTCTCTGTTTTTCTCACTTTCCATACTGTTAATATTTAAAATATTCAAGTCTACATCTCCAAGTAAGATCTCTCTCCTGAGACCCAAATATCGAACTGCCTACCAGACTCTCCCTTTGGAAGTCTCACGGGTTCTCAAACTTCAGTAGGGCCAAAACTGAACTCAGTATTTTCTTCCACACACCTTCTTCTGCTGTATTTTTCTAAGTGAATGGTGCCACCTAGCCCATGACCCTGGAAACCTTGGAATCATCTTCCTCTCTCCTTCTCCCAGATTGTAGGAGCCCAGCAATCCTGTGTATTATTCCCCTCCAAATTTTGTCCAGTACTTTCTACCCCTCCTGCTGCTATCTTATTCGAGGTCTCAGCTCTTCTCACCCAGATCACATCTTGCTTCCAGGTTGACATCCTAACTTTCAATTTCTTGCCCACCATAGCAGGTATACACTATCAGAATGATCTCTTTAAAAATAGATCTGATTATATTACCCACCTTCCATTAGACTATTTCATTGGCTTTCTTAGCCCTCAGGTCAAGACAAAGCTTAAGCTACAGATTGACAAGCTCCCTTCCCTTTCAAAAGGGCCAAGTCAGTTGTGCATTGTAGCCCAGGGGTCCAACTGGGGCAGGGTATTCTACCCTGAGGAAGGTACATATGCACACTTCGCACCAGTGACAGCTTTGCAGCACCCAGGTTACCTAATGAAGGTTTGCATTAGAAAGAAAGTGATAATTATTGGTTAACTATCTGAGACCATACAAGACTGAACATTTATATTAACAAGATAAAACTGAATCAACAGAGATATTGGTTGGTCTTAAGAGAAAGAAGAATTTTTTTCTGTTAGATATTGCTCCCTGACATATCTCATCAGTTTGGCTCAAATAACCTCTTCCTTTTTAAAAAACCTAATCTTATTTTGAGAAATTAAATATTAATCTATCAGGAGGCATGATGTTGTAGGAAAGGATTTTTTAGGAAACCTTATAGCACTATGATTTTTGTGGTTGAAAACATTTTTTTTAATCCTCACCTGAGGATATTTTTCCAGACAGAGTGACAGGGGAAGAGAAAGAGAGAAAGAGAAACATCGTTGTGAGAAAAACATATCAATTGGTTGCCTCCTGCAGGACCCCTACCAGGACTGGGGGCCGAACCTCAACCAAGGTACGTGCCCTTGACCGGAATTGAATCCACAACTCTTTGGTCTTTGGGCCAACACTCTAACCACTGAGCCAAACTGAGCCAAACTGGCCAGGGCATGCCGTTGCAAATTTTGTCTCCACTGCTATGCCTGGTTAAATACTTTTTACTTAAGGTTCAAGGCAAATATCGCTGATTCTTACTTTTTTTTTTTATCCTCACCCAAGGACATTTTTTGCATTTATCTTCAGATAGAGCGGGAGGGAAAGAGGGAGGAACGGAGAGAGAGGCATCGATGTGAAGGAGACACAGCTGGTTGCCACCCACATGAACCCAACCGGGCCGGGGACAAACCACGACCGAGGTACGTGCCCTTAGTGGGAACCGAACGTGCCCTCCATGGGTCCACATTCTAACTGCTGAGCCAAACATCGCTGATTCTGTGAGCCTTCTAACCTCTGATGAAGGAACTGATGGCTCCCACCTGTGCTCCTGTAGTACTTGACTCAAACCACCGGGTTCAAGGACGTGTCTCACAGTATTGTTTTACTTCCCATGGTGTAATGCTCTGAGCTCTACGAATCTGCCCCCTCTTTAAAGGCAGGAAAGTCACATCTTTGTAGACTCACTGCCCCTGCCTACCATCTGCCTCCAGTGGCCCCCAGCATAATGCATGCAATATGATATGCATTCAATGAATTTTTGTTGGATTTCACTGAATTTCAAGTTAGTGTTTCTAAAGCACTATGCTTTGAAGCGTTCGGGGTTTTTACTTGTTGAATACACAAAGGTGGCTTGCGAAATCAATACTATTGCTTTACAGTCACACCTTCTGTATGTAACTATGACTTCTTAACATAGTTAGAGTATGGGCTAAACTTAATATTTTTCCAAAGTCAAGTATTTCTAATCCTTTAAGAATTTTTTAAAAAGCATCGTGCTAATAAAAACTGTGGTGAATAGCAATGTAATATTTTAAGTGTTTACAAAATCCCTTTTGTCACCAGCATCTAAATGAACACATGTATAATATGCATCTATATTTTTGTCTTAATATTCTTTTAGACAATCCTTTGTATAAAAACTGAAATGACATGGGAGAATTAATCTTATATAGTATGAATGTTACCAAAGGAATGATACTTTTTAATCACTAGACTATACCACTCACACCACATTGTAAATTCTTTTTTCTTTTTGCCTTTATATCCCAGAATCTAGCATAGTAGTATAATAAAGCTCAGTAAATACTGTTTAAATAAGTGAAAGAATGAATATATGAATGAGACCAAGCAAAATCCACCTGAGAATTACAATAATATAATAACTGCCCTCACTAGAAAATTTTTATATTTTTTTACACAGAGAAATGGCACTGTAAAAAATAAAATGCATCATATTATTATCTCCTAAGGTTGTCATGCTCTGTTACCTTAGCATTTCCAAGAGAGATATTTCCATTAGAGATTCTGACTCTCTTTGCTCAGCGGTTAGAACGTCGGCCCGCGGACCAGACCCGGGTTCGGTTCCCGCTAAGGGCATGCACGTACATCAGCTGCAGTTTGTCCCTGGGCAACCACTCGATTGTCTCTTTCATGTCGATGTTTCTCTCTCTCTCTTTCTCCCACTCTATCTGAAGATAAATGCAAAAAATGTCCTCGAGTGAGGATTAAAAAAAAAAGATTCTGACTTCTTTTTAAAAAACATTTTTTTCTTTACTGATTTTAGAGAGAGAGGAAGGGAGAGGGAGATAGAGAACATCGATTGGCCGCCTCCTGCGTGGCTCCCCTGGGGATCGGGCCCACAACCTGGGCATGAGCCCTGACTGGGAATCAAACTGGCGACCTCTTGGTGAATGGGTCGACGCTCAATCACTGAGCCACACCAGCCGGGCCTGACTTTAATTTCAGTTGTGGTAGATGTGATTTCTGGGGCAACCAGGGTATTTATCTACCCTCATCCCTTTCTTGCACACAATGCATGCTGTCTAAAGATTTCACCACTAAATATTATTACTGTGTTTCTAGCTTGAAGGGCTGCAAATCTAAAACAACTAGGGCTCTTAAAAAAATTTTTTTTGATTTGTGAAGGAAGACTGGAGAAGTTACTCATTGTATCCTAACAAGAGAAAACTTAAAGAAAAAAATGCTCTTTGATTAGAAAAATAAAAATAAAATTACAATTACTTTGTTTTTAATTTAGATTAATAATTTCTTCCCTTCTTCCTCATTGTCACTTCAAGAAGGGATTTAGGGTATGATGATGTTTTTAAGAAAATAGGATTTGTCATTAGAACATCGCATTTAAGTCCTGATGCTGCTTACTCTGTGATGTTAAGAAAATCATGTAAGTTATTTGGGCCCTAGTTTTCTCATCTCTAAGATCATTTAAAAAATGATTCTCATTCTACCAATCTCACAGAACTGTACAAATTAAATGAAAACAAACAAACAAAAAAAACAAACAAACCACATATGAGAGAGCTTTGACCATTGAGAGCTGTAAAGTTATAAAAATCTAGATAGTAAGTACCACAGTAGTACTAGCAACTGGAATAGGTGAATAAGGAGCACGAGTATCTCTACTTTATCACTGAATGATCTGACCAGAAAGTGGACAGAAAAGTACCAAGCCCTAAGATGTAATTAATTCCTAAGTATGTATGGTAGGTATTTTGGTCTTCAAGATAGCTTTAATGTTGAGTTTCTTCATTTTGCTACAAATCCTGGCAGTTATGGTTATCTATGACCTGGCTAAAATGAAAGGCTAGCCTTAAAAGTCAGGAGATATTTTACTTGGCATGGACTGTCTAGGAAATGTGTCTTCTTTGGCATGTCGGGAGTCCCCATAACAAATTTTGATTAGAGGTTTGGCTTGGTTCCTATCGACTCAGTTTAGGCCTTGAGAAGAACAAAACACATGAACTTAAAAAGACTGGCAAATGATAGTATTTTATAACAACAAAAATGAAAAAGTTAGCATAAAATATAATGACAAAAATTCTACTGAGGTGCAGTCATTGTGAAGTAGATGATCAGAGAATTTCTAAAGTCAGTGATACCTTCATTTAATCAAAATAGGCCATTAGAAACAATAAAAATATCTCAATATACATATGTTTTTCAGACAAGCCTGTGATGTCTCTTCTTACATTAGTAAAAGTACAAAGAATACAGTTTTAGTTTTTGGATGCTGAGATCTTCACCACTGATTATAGAATTTATTTTGTAATTCTATTCATTAAGTAAGGCTCTATTTATAAAGCATTGTAATGAGTTAGTCATGAGTATTGCATAAGCTGAATGATTCATTTTACCTAAGGAAAGGAAAAATAACTTAAGTCCAATGAGTCTAGAATAGTTTAATCATGCTCCATGTTTCTTCTCAAAGATATAATTTCTTGGCCCTGGCTGGTTTGGCTCAGTGGTTAGAGCGTCAGCCTGCGGTCCTGAGAGACCTGGGTTCGGTTCCCACTGGGGGCACGTGCCTCGGTTGCAGTTTGTCCCTGGCCCTGGTTGGTCATGCGGGAGGCAGCCGCTCGATGTGTCCCTTTCACGTCGATGTTTCTCTCTTCCTCTCCCTCCCACTCTATCTGAACAAAAAATGGAAAAATGTCCTCAGGTGAGGATAAAAAAATATATATATATATATATATATAATTTCTTGCCAAATATGCATTTCTATGATTTGATTATAATGACCTATTAAGCTAATACTATATTTTAATCATTCTTTGTTTTTCCCAACATAAATTACTTTTTCATGAGAGCTCTTGAATTTTTCTTTAAAAAGTACATTTTTAGCCTGGCCAGTATGGTTCAGTGGTTGAGTGTCAACCCATGCACCAAGAGGTTGCTGGTTCGATTCCAGGTCGGGGCACATGCCCAGGTTATGGGCCTGATCACTAGTGGGGGGCATGCAGGAGGCGGCCAATCAATATTCTCTCTCATTGATGTTTCTCTCTCTCTCTCCCTTTCCCTTCCTCTCTCTCTAAAATAAATAAAAGAAAAAATATTTTTAAAAAGTACACTTTTAGAGCTTTAATAGTGCCTTTTAAATATGTTTAGCCTCTATTTGCATTCTTATGCAACTGGTAGCTCTTGGAAGCTGGAAGGAATCTTGGAGATGCTGGACCCAAACTATTTTACAGATGAAGAAACTAAGAGTCAAGAATGATGAATAATTTCCCCAAGGTCATATAGTTAGCTAATGATAGAACAGAATAAAGAACTCCCAGCCAACTTTTCTGTTATAATAGGCTGCTTGAGGCAAATAAGTGATAGAGCATTTTTTATAAGTACAATGTTAAGATTAGATAAATAGATATAACTTTCAAAAAAAGTCCAGGTCTATCTGGTATAAGTTGGTTCCAAATTATTTTTGGTGTCTGTATGGCCTTCTATTTCAAAGTTATTTTAAAAATATTATTATAGAAGTAGTACATAAAGAAAATTAAAAAATTAAAACTAATAAAATGAAAAAAGTATACATTGTTCTACTACAAAAACACAAATGTATTTGAAATTTAGGTATATTTATGTACAGTTGTATTTAAACATTTTTGTGTTGTTTTAAATATAATTGTTGTCATAATATATATCCATTTATTATAACATAAGCACTTATTTGTAGCAGTATCTTGTTTTTTAAATTATTTTAAAGGCTGGGTACTCTAATTACATGGAAAATTATATTTACTTATATTGTTTTAATATATAGAAAAACTTATTAAATTATATATTTATTTTAAAATAAATATTTTTCTACAAGGAGCCATTTATGTAGTTTCCAAAGTGTTTTTCTAATTTTAAATAACTAACATTTTATTAAGAAATGTGTTTTCTTCCTAAAGATTCAATTATAACATCATTCACAAAAGGAAAAGGCATACTGCCTATTTACCTGTCTTCCCTAATAACTGTATGATTTATTCTATCTTTTTTTGTTGTTTATAAAAGGGCAAACAAACTTGGGTTTTAGTTCCAGTATTTCCCCTTCTAAGCTAACATTAAGTCATTAGAACTTTTTAGACCTTAGATTATTTATTTGTAAAATGGGAGTAATGATAACTATATCATGTTTGTCTTCTTTTTTAAAAAATGTATTAGGGTATAATTGATATAACATTATATTAGTTGCAGGTGTATAATGATTTGACGTTTGTATATATTACAAAATGATAACCCCAATAAGTCCCATTAACACCCATCACCATACACAGCTACATATTCTATCTTTATAATTCTTTGGAGGAAAACAGGACCCTGAAGTTTTATTTTGTGTTCTTTGACACTTGGTAAGGTTAAACATTTTTCTGTGTGTCTCTTTACTAGCTGTATTTTCTGCTATATGAATATAAATTGATTGTTTAAATGTGCTTATTTTTATCAATGAATTTTTATATTGGTAAAAACTGTAAAATAACAAAAAACTTAAATGTTTAAACAAATGCGTCAAAGGTCTGCCATACCAGTTTTTACTATGTGCAGCGTGTTATCAAACCTCTAGGGAAAAAAATCCTAAACCAGTGCTAAGGTGATATAATGCTGCAATAGTTGACTCACTTCCCAGGAGCCTTTAAACTATAAATTATTAAATAAACAATAAAATACTTTCTCTAATAATACACATTCATTAAAATCCTACACATTTTAAATAATTTTTTTTCCTGCCTTTAGTTCCTAGTACCTTTAAGGAATTTTTAAAAAGGGAGGGGGGGAGTGATACCAACATCATGGCAGCAAAAGATGAGCCTTGATTTTGTCACCCCCACCACCAAAAAAAATTCAGCATCCACCACACACAAAAGTGCCTTCGACGGAGCTGTGGTTTCCAACACCAGATGTCAAGGGACTAGGGAGGAGTGTCGTCCACCCCTGCACCAGGTTTTAGATAGACAGACCTTAGTCCTTGCTATGGACCCTGTACTGACCCATGAACTGTCTTCAGCCTCTCTTGGCCACGGTCCAGGTGCCTCTAAGGAACACTGCCGTAGACAATTACTCATGGACCAGAGAGCCTTTGTAGAAGTCCAGGTTTCCAGAAGAGAAATTCCAGTAGTCTATTGTGAGTTTCGAGATATTGGAGTGGGCTTAGTAAAGACTGGAGGAGATGACGGCTACTTCAAATGTGAAAACAGCAATGCAAAACTCTAAGGCACATAAAAACAAACAAACAAACAAGGAAACATGATACCACCAAATAATCACAATAATATTCCAGTAACCAAACACAAAGACATGGAGATTTCCAATGTACCAGGTAAAGAATTCAAAATAGCTGTTTTTAAGGAAACTCAACGAGCTACAAGAAAACAGAAATACAATTTAGCAAAACCAGGAAAACAATACACAAACAAAATGAGAAGTTTAACGAAGAGATAGAAATCATAAAACAGAAATTCTGGAGTTGAAGAATACAATGCATGAAATGAAAAAAGAAACACAATAAAGAGCATCAATAGACTTGATCAAGTAGAAGAAAGAATCAGTGAGATTAAAGTAGGAACTTCAAAATTACAAGGTGTGAGAAAACCCATATACACCCCCTACCCTCACCCCACCTCTTTTCCTAGTAGCCTAAATTAGTCATTAGATTAGGTTTCAATCTAAAGACAAAAGCTTGAGCTTCAGAAGATCATCAAGGGAAACATCACCTGTACAGGAGTCACCCAAACTATCGCAGGAGGCCTGGAAACCATAGGCATAGCTACTACAGTGGAAGGGGTGGACTGCTCAGCTAAAGTACTTCCATTACTCATTTAACATTTGGATACTGTACTGGATTGAATAGTGCCACACACCCATTCCAAATTTACTTCCTTCCCAGTACCTCAGAATATGATGTTATTTAGTAATAGGATCTTGCAGATATAGTTAGTTAAGATGAGGTTATAACTTATCTTAACTAACCTATATAAGGTGGGCCCTTAATCCAATACAAATAGTGTCCTTATAGGAAGAAAAGAGCCACAAAGACTGATACACTCAAGAAATGGCCAGTGAAGACAGAGGCAGAGTTGGATGCATCTACAATCCAAGGAATGCCAAGGGTTTCCAGCAATCACAGAAGAGAGGATGAGGCAAAGAAGTATCCTTTCCTAGAGCTTTCAGAGAGAGCATGGCCCTGCTCACACCTTGATTTCAGACTTCTAGCCTCCAGAACTGTGAGAATATAAAATTCTGTTGTTTTAAGTCATTCAGATTGTGGTACTTTTTTGCACCAGCAATAGAAAACTAATACAATTACTCAGGGCAAGATCCAGGAAACCGGGAGATGAGGCATTGGCGTGGCCCCTGAGTTGTGTGTTTATGATGGGAAGAGGAAGCAATATGGAACCCCAACCAGGAAGCAACATGGTCATTTTCCTGGAGCTGCCATAAGCTAGCCCATGCCGGATTTTTTAGGAATTCAAAGATCTTTCAGATGATGATATAAAAGGATGATTGCAAGGAAAAGAAAAACTTTCTTTTGATCTTTGAACACAAGCTAAGGCTTTCTGTCTTGAGTGAATATAATGCTGCTGCAATTGGTAAAATTAAGGATTGGCTTCAAACCGTCATCAGTAGAGTGTCATGCAAATTAAGCTTTCATATTATAAATATAGTAATTCCCAAACTAATTTTCTCCTGTCATGTAGTGACTTAGACTTGAATAAAAAGTTTAATGTGGTTGCCTGGCCAGTGTGACGCAGTGGATTGTGCATCATCCCATGGACTAAGAGGTCCCCATTTGATTCCTGGTCAGGGCACATGCATGGGTTGTGGGCTTGATCCCCAGTAGGGGGCGTGCAGGAGGCAGCCAACCCATGTTTTTCTCTCACATCAATGTTTCTATCTCTCTCTCCCTTCCTCTCTCTCTAAAAAATCAATAAAAACATATTTTTTTAAAATAAAAGCTTGAAGGAGGGGGTCAAGGGGGACATCTGTAATACTTTCAACAACAACAACAACAAAAAGCTTAATGTTGCATTTAGATCATATTGCTAAGAATGTTGCTGAATATAATTCTGGGTACTGACAGGACTGAACTCACCATCTTACCAGACAACCTGCTTTACATCCAATATTTCTGTCAGTTGATGACATTGGCCAGACCAGAAACTCTGAAGTCATTATTGACTCTACCCTCTTTCTCCCTTTTCTAGAATCCAGTTAAGAAATTCCACCAACTTAAGTTCTAAATGATTTATTTCATTTTCACTATTTATCACTACTGAGTTTCTCTAAATCAGACAGTACTCTTTCTGGTTACTTCTTCTCAACCTCTTTGGTCAACTCTTCCCCTTCCTTTTCCTCAATAGTAAGTGGCAGGGCCCTCAGGCCTGCTTTTCTTCCCCAGCTTCTCACACTCTCAGCTTCACTCTCATCCACGGCCACGGCTTCAGTTATGAAGATTTCCGTGCTTACATTTCTAGCTCAGATCTCTCCAAGAGCTTCTGACTTGTACGCCTAGGAGTCTACTCAATATCTCTTCTTCGATGTTCCATAGACACTCAAACCTAAATACTCCAAAATGAATTTGTCATTTTCCCTCAAATATTGTACTCTCCAAAATTTTTTATCCAGTTGCTTCAACAAGAAAACTGGGAATTCATCTTCCCCTACCTCCCCAAGTCCTTTTGATTCTAGCTCTTAGATACCTTTTGACTCTTTAACCCCATTACCATCACTTGATGCACACCCAAACTAATACCATCTCTTTCTTGGACACCTTAGAACCAACACCATCCCAACATCTTCCCCTGCTCTCCCCTCCCCCCACCAATATACCATTTACATTGCCACTAGATCTAATGCAAATCCTTCAATGCCTCTCCATTGCCTACAGGATAATGTTCAAACTTCTTCACATAATACACAAGGCCCTGTATCATGTGACCTCTGCCTAACTCTTCAGGTTAAACTCTCAACACGCTCCACTTCCTACATCTGATGTTCCAGAAATATCAAAGTACTTGTAATTCTGTGCTCACACCACATTTCAGGATTTGGTGTATGTTCTTCTCTGATTGGGATGTTCTTACCTATTGTCCACCAGCACACAACTTTCAACCTGAAGAATCTGCTCAGCCGCCATCCTTCTTATGGATCTTCTTACTCTCCACTCTTCCAGAGCAGACCTAATTGTGACTTACTCTGCACTGTCTCTGAACTTTGTATGTATCTGGAATAACCTGTTTATCTGGTTTTCTCTCTCACTAGAGTGGACATTTTTTGTGGGAAAGGGGCCATTTTCATCATGACAGTGCCTTGCAGGTAGCGGGACTCAGTGTTTGTTGAACTAAAGTTCTGCTTGTCTTTGGATGAAGAAGCTTAATTCACATGATGTCGTACATGACATTTTGGGTAAATTATTTCAAGTAAAAAAGAA
Organism: Tadarida brasiliensis; assembly: GCA_030848825.1. Classification (NCBI taxonomy): domain Eukaryota; kingdom Metazoa; phylum Chordata; class Mammalia; order Chiroptera; family Molossidae; genus Tadarida; species Tadarida brasiliensis. Next base: position 38,166,771 of record CM061260.1, on the reverse strand, counting down.
AAGATTTGGTTAAGCAATGATATTGCTATGTTGTATAATTAGGGGATTTTAATAAAAACTAATTTAATTCTATATAAATGGAAATGTTAATTGCTCGATTCCAATTACATCTTATTTCCTTAGAAGCAAAGCATTTTATTGACTTTTTTAAATCACCCTTTACAAACTATGAGTATGTCCTATCTCCCCTCTCTCTAAAATAGATCCTAAATCTGCCCCTTCTCTCCATTCCACTCTTATACTGCCACTCCAGGCCACCATCATTTCTCATCTGAATTACTGCAGAAGCCTCCTGACTGGCCTCCTGTTCTCTACACAGCAGCTGGAGTGCTTCTTTTCAAATACAGATCAGATCCCGTTTCTACCTGTAAAGCCTCCAATTGCTTCTCACTGCACCAGGATGTTCAAACTCCTTATCATGTCCTACACAGTCCTAAATGATCTGCCCTCCTATGTCCGTGCTACCTCTCTGACTCTCTGACTCTCTGACTCTCTGACTGTGCCTGTATCACCACCCCTTGCACACTACTCCTGCCTCATTAGCTTCCTTTTTTTTCCTTGACCTCCTTAGCAACTTAGAGTCTCTACACTTGTTCCTTTGACCTCTCGATTCCAGCGTGGCTACCTCCTTAGTCATTCAGGTCTCAATTCAAATATCATCTCTTCAAAGAGGTCCCCTTCATCCACTTTATTTATTTATTTTTAAATATGTTTTTATTGATTTTTTTTAGAGAGAGGAAGGGAGAGAGAGAGAGAAACATCAGTGTGAGAGAGAAAGATTGATCAGCTGCCTCCTGCACGCCCCCTACTGGGGATCGAGCCTGCAACCCAGGCAGATGCCCTGATCAGGAATTGAACCAGGACCTCTCAGTCCATGGGACGATGCTCATCACTCAGTTTAAAATAGCAACCAGCCACAGGGTTTCACACCACCCTGTTCTATTTTCTTCATAGTCCTAATTACTTAGCAGCAGAGTAAAACTTTGAATTATTTTATAGATTACCTGAAAGCAAGTGGTTTTTTTTAGCCAATCTAGTAGTCAGCTTGGTTTTAATCTCTGGAACTATTTCTCATCACCCATAACGATTTGTTTCTAACTTTATGCACATGCATTCACCCACAAACTTATGCTTCTCTAATTGTTTAGAGTTATATGTTTTACTAGTAACTACAAAAAGTATATAAAACAATTATTTCAAACTTGAATGCTTGAAATGCCATTGAAGTGTACCCCTCATATACATGTTTTCCTTTCATTTTAAACAGGAAACAAACTTTCCCTTAATAATCTTATTATCAGTTTCCAATGTATGATTGATTACTTTACGTCTTTGGATCAGATTAAATGTAGATTACTATCTTAAGGTGACAAATTATATGTTCCAGGTGTTTTAAGGCCTTGAGCAAGTTTGGAGTTCTTCCCTTACCACTTCCTGGAAATAGTTCTTCCAAATGTTTTCCTTTGAGATCTCAGGTTGTAGTTCTGCTGGTGATGTTCTCTTTCCCCTTCTGCACTCGCTTCCCATGCCCAATCTTTAACAAAAAATCTGGATTCAAGTGTTTTTTTGGTTCGATTGACCTACTAAAAGAATTTTTTCAGGTGGCATTTCCCCATTTATTCATTTTTATTAGTATAGACTCATGGATTTGTATTTAACTCATTGGTTTATAATCCACTATTATTATTCATTCTGATGCTAAAATTATCCAGCTTTAACCATTGGGAGATCCTTAAAGCTTCCACCTGAGTCCTGTTGACCAGTCCCTTTCATTTATAAGCACTTCTCTATCTTCCAGCGCAAAGGGCTAATCTTGTACCTTATCTGCCCCGGTCCTGGAATCAACCCCTCCCACCCCCGCAAGCACCTGTGGCAGAGGCAGGGTTTCTTTCATTGGAGACTGGGATTTAGAAACCAAGATCTAGGTGCTGGATATACTACTGTCTTGCTCTTGCTTGAACTATACGAATTTGTAATTATTTTCCTTCACCACATATCAGCTAGAATTTCATTCCAGTGTAAGACAGTGGATTTTTACCTTTCTCACTATCTCCATGTTGAGAAAGGCCCAAGTGCTTTGCACAAAGAGAAACTATTTCAGGTTTCCATTTGCGAACCTTCAGCGGGTAGCCCTTGGTCACAGGCGTGCAGTACGGACCTGCGTCCTCCAGAGTCCGCTGTGCTGCGCCCAGAGCAGCCCCGGCGCTCTCTCAAACCTGGAGTGTGTGCAGCACTTCGCAAGGACACCGGAGAGGGGGCACGTCAGCGCTCCCACTTCCTCCCGACGCCGCCTCTGATTGGCTCCTGGGCATATAAGAAACCAGTGAATGAGAAGCTGGCCCTTGCATAAACTTGCTGGAGGTCTTTGAGTGGCATTGCCCTTTCGTCCCCGTCATCCCGCAGACGAGCCGACCCGGGGGAGGATGAGGTCGTCCTGTGTCGTGCTCACCGCCCTGGTGGCGCTGGCCGCCTATTATATTTACATCCCCCTGCCCAGCGCCGTGTCCGATCCCTGGAAGCTGATGCTGCTGGACGCGACTTTCCGGGGCGCACAGCAAGCGGTGAGACGCAGCCCAGCGCTGGTTTTTCTCTCCCTCCTCTTAAGCAGTGATCGAAGGGGGAAGCAAAATTTCCGGACCTTGTCCCACGAGAATGCATATTTTTCTAACGCAGTGAGGCAATTGCTTTTTAAGGTGGTTCAGTCTGGCATTTTCAGGGTGTCGCATTCGCTCCCTTGCTAGCCGCGGGCCAGGTCTCTGCCTCCTGGTCTGCGTGGGCGACGGAGAAGGTGAAGTTCTTGAATAGAATTTGACAACTGTTTAACCCTTCCGTCCGACCTCAACGGCCCCCTCTTTCTTGGTTTACAACGTCCAAAAGCAATCTTTCAGCATTTTATAAGCCACCTATTCCCCCATTTTCGCTCTGCGATAGGGGCCGGCGGAGAGCGAGTTAAATATTTTCAGGACAGCTCTGGGGAAAGCCGGCTCTCATTTGGAGCAGTGCAGCCACCTTAAAAGCAGGAGCGGGCACAGACGCTGTCCCAACATCCCCTGGCTCTGGAGCTCTCCGTTCAGGGGGCCAGCAGTCTGGGCTTCTCTAAGCATTTGAGGAACCGCTCAGATCTCTCATTTCATGCGTGGCATTTATCAACTTAGTCCAAGAAAGCAAGCCAGGAGGCCTGGCTGGCTGGAGGAGAGGGGTGAAGGCAGCAGCCGTGTTTGCATGATGCATTTGTTTTCTGCCTACTCTGCAGCATTCATTTGATGTCCTTGGCTGTGGAGATGATCTTTGCCTAGGCCAGGATACCCTGGCTCACACAGGCAGGGTAACATTTCTCTCGACTGTATCATGGGTGTTTATTTCTTATCCCCCCCAAACAGGAAAACATTACTGTCGCTGCTTTATTCTATGGTAAGAGGCCTTATTTTGGTGCCAGAGACCTAAAATCCAAACTACAATCTGTAGCCAAGGCTGAGCCCAATGACTGAACAATATTTCTGAGCAGCTTGCTCTATCTAAACTCCTAACCTTCCTCCAAAATCAAGTTTCCTCTCTTCCCCCAGCCTTGGGCTTAAATCTCAGGTTATTCTTGTAAATGCCTCCCCCCACCCCATCCCCAAGTACGACTAAAGGGGGAAAAAATCATGACTTTTCCTGTATTCCTTTTCCCTGCCCATCCTCATTGTGTGTGGGATCACATAGTCTCTGAAGCGTGCTCCTATCAAAAAACCCCTTTACTAGGGTGTTGCAGCATATTCTGAGTAGGGATTTACTTCTCTTGAATCCAGCCACCTTCACCCACCAAGTCCCGTTATCTCCTAGGAAGTGTCTATGAAACTACAGATCCTCTTCCTTTCCTCTCTCTCACTGGAATGCTAACATGGTAAAAGAATGACCACCCCCTCCTCTGACATTGATTTCATGAAAGGCAATCTTCATCTAGGAAGCCCTGACATCCCTCTTTTCCTTCAGAAATTATTTGGGAGTAACATCCTTCAAGGATTCTGGCATACAATGGTATTTACCTGGGGTGGGTTACAAGGCTGTAGTAAATAGTAGATAGTAGATAAGAAAAATAGTGACTAATAAGAATAAGAAAAACGGGGAGGGGGAGAATAAAACTTTTATGTTGGCTACAGAGATTATTTTTAGTTTTCAGGTCACCAAAGAAGTCTTTCCCCATCGTAAGTAATCTGGGAAAAGCCAGATTGGAAGAAAAGCCTTTCTTCCCCAACTATGCTGCCATCCCATCCCATTAAAGGCAAGGTCTTTGGACCCTACAGTCCTTTACAGAATGTGCCTCCAGCCCAGCATGTGTGGCTCAGTGGATTGAGCGTCCTCCCATGGACTGGGAGGTCCCGGTTCAATTCCTGGTCAGGGCACATGCCCGGGTTGTGGGCTTGATCCCCAACAGGGGGCGTGCAGGAGGCAGCTGTTTCTCACATAGATGTTTCTTTCTATCTCTCTCTCCTAAAATAAAACAACAACAACAAACAGAATGTGCCCCCAGGTGGTGTTTGGGAATGATAATGTGTGTAATGCCGGGTCACGGAGGTAGATGAGGTAGCAAAGTATCCTCACCTCGCACCGTAGGTTGGGAGTGGCTTTGCACTGAAGTGGCTCTCATCACTCGTCTTTGGAACCGTGAAGTATCAGAAAAATCATTCAGACCACATGGAAGCCTGTTCTGCCCAGTAAAGCAATTTACCAGTGTTGCTTCAAATTGTCCTGAGGAAAAGACAATGTGGCTTGACCCATTGTAGTTAAATAAGAGCATGACTGTTAGAATCATTCCTTCCTGAATCACATCCCAGCCAGGCCACTTACTGATTGTGAGGCCAGGCAATTTCCTAACCTACTCTGATCCTTAGTTTTCCCTATAAAATAAGTCTAACCTTGTAAGGTGGTGTGAGGTTTAGTAATGTACTTAAATGCCTGGAACTTGTTGCAGTTGTTCTTTTAAGAGTTGTCCCACAGGTCTGCTATGGATTGTGGAGATTCACAAATCTGTGGGATTGCCCAAATGTGTTGAAACAATAAAACAAATGTTAAGTGGAAGCCATTGAAACCTGGAGAACTACCACTAAATGTCATGACATAACATTTGTTACCCAAATCATTTTAGAGATAATTGGTTCAATCTAAAAGCAACTGAAGCTACTTCCCAAGTGAAGCTTGGCCTACTTCCTAACACAGCAGACTCATGCCTCACATCAAGAAACATGAATGCTAATTTTATCCTGTCATTGGCAACTGCTTCACCCCTCATTCCAGTCTTATCTCCTTTATCTTGTGCAGAAGAATTATGTTTATTGTACTTTTCTTCCTTGGAGTCCTCCAATATTACCTAAGAAGAAACTACTTGGTATCTTTTTCTAAGTCATCTCAAACACAAATGCTACATTAGAATCATCTAGGGAGCTTTAAAAAAATCCTGATGCCCAAGTCACACCTTATACCAGCTTCATTTAGAATTTCTGGGAAGTGAGTCCCAGGCATCAGTGTTTTTAAAAGCTCTCAAGGTGATTTCAATGTAGAGCAAAATTTGAGAACCACTGTGCGTTAAGATAAATAAAATGCATTGCAGACGTAGATAATATATTTTCCTTAAACTACCCAAGTTATGTTGCACATATGTTGCTGGGAATGAGCCCCTCATATTAGCATGGATTAGTTGATCAGATTAGTTGGTTGATACTTTGGCTCTAAGAGTCTAAGGGGATAAAATACTAGCCAGGCGAATTTCAGTGTTATAGCAGAGCCATCATAAGAATTGAGCAGTGGAAAAACACAAACAAAAGACGGTCTGGGAAAAGGCAATGGAGAGAGAGGTTTAGATAAAGATTGGGCAGTGGAAAACTAGAGGGACAAAAGAATGGAGTTTGGAGAAGTTCTGATACTGATTTCAAACTGCTATGTAGGCTAAGAGTTTAAAAAAGGATTATCCCAGTACAGGTGAAGATACTGAGAAGTGTGTGCAGCTGAGCTTGGCAGTATCCACTGAAAGACATGGAAGCATATTTATTCTTTGCAATCTTTTTGGAGGAATTTATTTTAAGTAATCATGGATATAGGCAAAACTGTAGCTATTAAAGATAGAAACAGTTTACAGGAGCAAAAGCTTGTTCAAGTAGTCCAAAAACACTGCTATTTATGAGAAATATAGGGGAACCACTCAGCAATCTTTTTTATCTTTTATTCCTTTTTTTATTTTTTAGAGAGAGAGAGATGGATTTGTTGTTCCATTCATTTATGCATTAATTCGTTGATTCTTGTATGTGCCCTGACCGGGGATTGAACCTGGAATTTAAAAGAATAAAATAATTTAAGAGCAGTAAGATATTAAGTAAATTGTGGTAAACCTACATTTTAGAATACTGTGCGGTAAAAAAATAAATAAATAAATTAGCTTGTAAAACAATGGTTAGTGGCCTACAAAAGATTTGTACTGTACATTAAGTGGGAAAATATACAAAACAGCATATATGCTCATTATTCCATTTAAAATCTTTTAAAACATATAGTTATATATATGCAAAAGGATGTTTAAATACATGGATTTGGGGGGGTGTAAGATTATATCTTAAATTTTCAAATCTGTATGTTCTAGTTTTTTTACAATAAACATGTAATAATAATAACTAAAACTTTTTTTTGTAATAAGTTGTTTAAAAAAATTTTTTTTTCTTTATTGATTTTTAGAGAGAGGAAGGAAGAGGGAGAGAGAGATAGAAATATCGATGAGAGAGAACATCGATTGGCTGCCTCCTGCATGCCCCCTACTGGGGATCAGGCTCACAACCTGGGCATGTGCCCTGACCGAACCAGTGACTTCTTGGTGCGTGGGTCGACGCTCAACCACCGAGCCACACCGACCCGGCTGTAATAAGTTTTTGTAGTAGGTTTCCTACTTCTAAAATGAAATTGATGTGCCTATATGCATATCAATGTGAATAATTTTTTAGTAATTGTTCTATGAAGAAAATCAGGTGTGTCTGGCCAGTGTGGCTCAGTGGATTGAGCGTTGTCCCATGTACTGAGAGGTCCTGGTTTGATTCCTGGTCAGGGCACATGCCCAGGTTGAGGGCTCGATCCCCACTAGGGGGCATGCAGGAGGCAGCCGATCAATCTTTATTTCTCACATTGATGTTTCTCTCTCTTCCTTCCTTTCTCTCTAAAAAAATTAATAAAAACATTTTTTTTTAATTCTCACCAGAGGACATTTTTCCATTTTTTGTTCAGATAGAGTGGGAGGGAGAGACAGGAAGAGAGAGAGAGAAACATCGACGTGAAAGGGACACATCGAGTGGCTGCCTCCCGCAAGACCAACCAGGGCCGGGGACAAACTGCAACCGAGGTACGTGCCCCTAGCGGGAACCAAACCTGGGTCTCTCTTGACCGCAGGCCGACGCTCTAACCGCTGAGCCAAACTGGCCAGGGCAATAAAAACATTGTTAAAAAAAGAAAGAAAATCAGATGTTTTTTTCAAAGGCATCCTGGACCTCCTGACTCAGCCGTCCCATGGTACACTTCATGCTCGGTCACTTAGCTGTACACAGGTTGAAGGCCTACTGTGTGGGGTTTTAGGGAGATGCTAAAATGACCTAAAAGAAACTATAGCCTAGTAGACTGGAGAAGCCTTGTTAATATACAGCTACTGAAAAGGTAGGAGCTGACAGGTGTTACAAAAGAGGTACAGTGACAGAAACTCAGGAGAGCAAGGTTATATACAGTTTGCAGAGGTGATAAATATGGCAGATAAAGTTAATAATGGCATCTGAAGGGAGTTCAGAGTAAGAGCTTGACTTGTCTTACCCCGATCATCTCCTAGCTTACTAGTTCTACTAGGGTACCTTTTTGATGACGTGTAAAAGAGAGATTGTTGAAATTGATATTTCTACTGAATGTTCCCCTACTTCTTATGGATGACAGTGCTTTTAGACGAGTTGAGCAAGTTTCTTTAAATCCTGTAAAATGCCCTTAAACTTGTTGAAATCTAAAGTGATCTTGCCTGAATTTTCTGTGCACGATGTGCCTTTGGGCTCTGTGGGTGTGGTTTAAATGACAGCTCAGCAGGGCGCCGCGCAGAGCTCCAACTTGCTGACCTTTTTCATAACCATTCACGTATGAACCGGGGTGTTTACTAATGTCAGGTAGATTTAGCCTGAAGACAATAGTAAAAACAAGTTTTGTCTTCCACATTCCAGACTTTCCATGATCCGTATTTCTTCATGTAAGTAGAGATTTCACTAACCACAACATTTTTTAGCTGATTTGATGGAGTTTTTCTTTAAATACCTGGCTGCAGAGAGGCTTTAAGAATAGCTTTGGGGCAGTATTTATTCAATATTCATTCTGACAGGTCAGCAATCTGAGTTGGTCTTTATATAGATAGCACCTCTTGGTGGATCCAATCAAACATTAAGGTCAGATTGATTCAGCCACCAGGTGTGGTAGACAATGCCTAATTTATAGTTTTTCTTTTTATGTTTCCTAGAACTCTGCAAATATAGTCCCAAGCACATAAATGCCTTCATTATTACTTTATTTTAATGGCACATTCTTGCTAACATGTGGCTTAAACTTGATCTAAGACATTTCTGTGAGATATGAAAGTGCACTGATCATTCTTAAATGTTCTATTAATGCATAATTACTTCTTTTAAATAGTGAGTAATATTTACTTTTACTGCCAAATGAAACTATGTGGAAATTGTCTACCACTTATTTTTCTCCTTCATTTTATCTTTCATTGTTTCCAAAATAAAATAAAAATTCTACCATTTAGAAGTCATCAGTTATTCAATGAATATTAACTGAACACCAGTGCTAAAAAGTGGCAAAACAAAAATTAAAAAGACACATACCTAATCTTGAGAAGCTTACAGTCGAGTGAAAGGGGGATAAACCTATTGACAGTTACAGAGTGGGGACTTGAATTACAGAGAAGAGTTATGATAGAGGTATTTATGTGTTACTACAAGAGTCTTAAAAAGGGCATCTAATGTAGACCGGGGCATCGGGGAATTCCCCTGCACATTGACATCGAATCTGAGTTATCAAGGTCAGTGTTTACGGTAAAAGTACTACCATCTATTAGGCATATAGTGAGCATTTACTCTGTGCCAGATACTGTGCTACGTGCTCTGCATGCAATTCATTTAGTTCACGTTATAATTCTATGAGGCGGGTGTTTTGGTTTTTGTTTTGGATCATTTTCTGGTGTATTAGCACACAGCAAAATGAAATACATGGCCTTGGAAAAGACCTGTAAAAGCATGAAGTGAATGGTGCCTCTGCTTAGCAGCCATCAGAATCTGTGGGTCAGAAAGGAATTTAGGTATTACCTAGACCAACCCATGGACTGTGGTTTCACCTGACCCACTTGTCTGCCCTGAGAACCCCCAGCTCAGAGGACTGATAACCTCTAACAGTGAAGAAGTGGATGTTCTTCTTTTCTTTATCTTACAAAGGAGGACACTGAAATGCAACGAACTGACTCAAGATGATGTTTATAAGAGGTGAAATCACGATTCACCTCCAGCCTATCGTACTTCTGAGCTCAAGAGCTTGACCATTGTACTAGAATGCCTTTCCTTAGCCATCTGAGTGAAGGAGGGGAGGGAAGAGAAGAGAGGGGAGAAAGGGAGGTGAAAAGGGCACTCCAGCCCGAAGGGACTTTCCAGTGGGAGAGGGCGGTGGAGCTAAGGAGCTACAAGTGATCAGGCTGGCTGGAGCACAAAGCTCAGAGTTCAGAGAGATGCGGCAGGAAGGAAGCACAGGTCACGTAATGAAGGGCTTTGTGGGCCAAGAAAGGAGCCGCAAAGATTTTTAGCAGGGAAATCATGTGGTCAAATCTGTGTTTTAGAACAGTCTTTCTCAGTGACAGTGTAGAGACAAAAGTTTAAGAAATCAAGTGAAGGTAAGAGATCACTTCTTAAGCAATCCAGATGAGAGGTGATAGCGTGAACTAATAAAGTGGGACTATTTGGAGTGTCGGTTGCTGATGGGTTGGATAGTGTGAGTGTAGATAGAAAGGAGTCAAGGATGACTACTGGGACAGGCTCTGGAGTAACTGGGTGAATGGTGATAATAAATCTGATTTAGGAAAGGAACAGATCTGAGGGTGAAGATAATAGAGTTTTAGATCTTGTGTTGAAGTGTCCATGGAACTAGTCCAACAATAGCTGTTCATAAACAGTTTGCATATATACATGACCAGAGCTCAGAGTTCAGGAGAAAGAGAGAGTGCGCGAGCTGGGCTGGAGATACGGGCTTGGGAGTGATCCGTGAATGGGTAGTGATGCAAGCAGCGGGAATGAATGTGTATGAAGTGGAAGTAGGATTGGGGGATCCTACCAAAGATACCCCCAGGCGGACAGCAGTGGGGTACATACTGCGGAAGAGGAGGCTAGCCCTGAGAGAAAGGAGACCCTAAACTAAAGAACCTTACATTGATATAGAACTCTAAGGTTCTTTTAAAGGGTTTCTCTTATATCATCTGATTTTATTTTACAATAAATAACTGGCTGGCATTAGTTATTTCCATTTGTCAGATGAGGAAACTTAGGTTCAGAAAAGGTCAGTGACATCCCCTGAGATTTCACAGTTAGTCATACTGGGGAAGTAGGGACTGGAATCGAAGACCCTGCACTCCCAGTTTCGTCTCTTCCTACTGAGCCAGGCTGACCTGGTGCCATCTCTCTGACAGGCCCCTCCTAGCTGTGGCCACGCATGCGGGAATACTCGTGACCACTGTGCCACTAGTACTCTGTATCCTGACCTCTTTTGGAGTCCCCACAGCCCGTAGTGAAATAATCTACACTAGTGTTTCCCAATCACTTTTCATGCCATAGACTTGATTACATTTTTAAAGTATGCCAGGGGAAACGGAAGGAAATATGGGGAGTCATCTATATGGTTTGAATGACAGAATTCACAAGATACATAAAGAGAAGTATATACAATGGTTCTCCAATAGAATGCCAACTGTGATACATTCTGAATAGTTATAACATGGTTTTAAGTGTTTACTTCTATAAAACACCTAAACCAATATCTGTGGCTCACCCGTAAACTATTTGTAACGTACCTGGTAGGGATCTCTCCTCTTTATAGTTTATTATTATTGCTATTAAATGTCAAAGATAGTACCCAAGTTACATAGACCTAGTTACATTGTCCAAACCAGGCCATTTTTTAAAGTGATAGGGGCTGCTATTAATAATCATACCAATATAACTGTTTTAAACCAGAATTATTCCTAGACGAGTCTGGACAGATGCTTGGCTGACATTTATTTGACTTGCAAATGTTCAGTATCATCGAGTCTAAATGTAGAATGATCCTTGTGCCCCTGTTCTGCTCACATGTGACTGCTAACCTTCCAGTGCCCCCCCACCCCCCACCCCTAGGACAGTGGCAGAAAAAAAGGATTACATTCCTTTGCTGGCACTGAGGGCCCACTACAACCTGGTAGTACCACTCTGCTGAGCCTCGCCTCACAGTGTTCCCATGACAGTCTACACACTTGTTATCTGACATCTTTCCTCTGCCTCCCAGGCACCCCCCCCCGACTCTTTTCCTTTGTCCAACATCTCCCACATCTTTCAACACCTCCTCAAAAAACATCTCTTTTAGGAACTTCCCCTTTTTCTCCAGTCAGCTTTTTTCTCTTTCCTTTGCGCTGGCTAGCATTTTGTTTTTCTTTTATGGCCCTTGTATGTTTCTTTCCTTCTGGTGATATGTACAAATTCCCCAGCAAGTCCTAAGCTTTCTCACCTATGATAGACATCCTTTTCCTCTTACTGTGTTAGGTGTCTCTGGTTGGGTTTGGTTAGAAGATCCTTCACATAGAGAACACAGGAAGTCATCGTTTCACTTTCCTTCAGTGTTCAGTGTTCCTGCTCGTGGTCCGGGGCACGCCTCGCGCTTCATGGGCTACTGACTGGGAACTTACCTAAAATGGCTTTTTGTGGTCCTTTGCAACTTTTTTCTCAAGCCTCGCTGTTTTCTGGGTTTCTCACTTCCTCATAATAGTTTTGCAGATTATGCATTTTTTTCAAATTGCTATTGAATTACGCACCTGTGTTCTAGCTAAATATTAGTTATAATTACAGGCCATCTCTTTAAAAGATTGCGGGCGAATTCCCACATTCATTTCATATCATTCTACCTTTCCCTTTTCCACTTGAATGGATAATTGGTGAATGCCCCATAAGAAATTCATCTGAGCCCTGGCCGGTGTGGCTCAGTTGATTGGGCGTCGTCCCGTGTACTGAAAGGTTGGGGGTTCGATTCCTGGTCAGGGCACATGCGTGGGTTTGATCCCCAGTAGGGGGTATGCAGGAGGCAGCAGATCAATGTTTCTCTCTCTCATTGGTGTTTTCTCCCTCTCTCTCTCCCTTTCTCTCTCTCTAAAAAACAATAAAAATGTATATAAAAAAAGAAATGTATTTGACCTGACCCTCTTCTGTGCTGCCTATCCCATAATAATGTCCCCGTGCTGGGACTCAAATTACCTTTTATTTGACTGTTCTAGAGTTTACTTTTCTAAAGTGCACATTGTTTATCTCACTCTTCCTAGTTTATGCATCAGATAAAGATAAAGTCACCCTGTCCCAAGATTTCAATCATTTCCATTTCGTGACACAGTTCTTCCCGGTCAGTGGGAAGCAGTCCAGAGCAGCAATAGTCCCTGCTTCTCAACTTTCTCAGTCAGGCAAGTCAGTTCTTCTGCTTTTAGAAGATTATTTGCTTTTAATAGAATAAGATTTCAGGCAGATAATAATGGAGCCATTTACTGAATAATAAATATAGCTACCTTGTGAAATAGTAGTTAACATCCTCATTTGACAGGAAAGGAAGTAGAAACTCAGCAAAGCTGGCTGTGAACCAGTCTGCTGGCCTCCATGGTCTTTTGACCTATATTCCACAGCTTCCTAGTAGGATCGTTCAGTCTCCCCTTTTCCCCTTCCCACCCCACCCCCCCACTCTGAAGTCTTTGGTACCAGTTGTGCGATCCACATGAAGAAAACATCATGCAGGACAGGAGTGTATTATGTATTTACACATTTTAGTTCTGAAGGAAGGGTTCATGGTTAAACAAGACTTGGAAACGCTGCGTTAAACAGAGTTAATCAGGATTTCTTTTTAAACTATAAAATGTTTCAGAATTCCTACCATACTAACATGTATTTTGAGTCTTAGAGATTGTATGGTGAGTCCCAAATTTAATTGACTATAGATCTTTGTTTTACAAAACAGTTCATGATACTGATGGTATATTTACCAAATTTGGGGGACCATTTTCATAGTGTTTAAGAGCATGGATTTGGGGATCAAGGAGACCTGTGTTCAAATCCAGGCTCTGAGCTATACTAGCTCTGTGACCTTGAAGAGTATGTCACCTGTGAGTTTTTTTCCTAATCTAGCCACGATATTTAGCCCATAAAGCTACTTAAAGGCTGTATGGGTAATGTATATAAAGCTTTCTTGTTTGTCATCATTATCATGCATTAGTTAATAAGTAAATCACTTGGAATAGTACTTGGCACATAAGACATATGTTTAGTTCAGATCTGATTTTTGGCAGTTCTCTACAGTATACTCCTGTAGTGATATGCTGGTTTTTTATTCTTTGATTTTCACCATTACTCTTGTCCGTCTGCTACTGCTCTCAGGTTTGTGGATTTCTGTACAGGTATGGACCTTCTTAACCTGTTGGCTAGGCTACTGGATTTCCATCCTGGTTTCAGCACTTACTTACTAGTTTGAGACTAGTTGGGCAAGTTACTTAAACTTTCTAAACTTCAGTTTAGTTTTCCTATCTATAAAAGTGGGATAATGACAGTACCTCTTTCAAGGCTCACTGTGTGGAGTAAATGGGATTGTGTATGTAAAATTCTTAGCACAGTGCTTTGTATAGAGCAAGAACTAAAAACCTCTTCCTGTGGTTAGAGTTTTGGAGCCCTTGGGCTGATGATGTTCTTCTAACTGGATGTATGAATCAGCAACAGCATCACTAATTCAAACGGGTTCTAATCGTTTTACATGCGTACTACCTCAATCTTTATAACAACCCTGTGAGGTAAGTACTATTATTATTCCAATATTGTAAATGAAGACATTCAGGCACAAATGGGGTTGAGTAACTTTCCCAAGCCACACACCCGGAGCTAGAGTGCTCATTCAGGCAGCTTGGTGGAATTTGTGCTCTAGAAGCTGGAGAAATCGTGTGTCTGTTAGACTGCCACTGTCTTACGTCAGACATTTCTACTGGGCTTTGCCGAGGTATTAATTTGTTTTAGAAAATTAGGTGTCACCTGAAAAAGAGTTCCTTAGACTTTAGGTACCTGCGCTGGAGTTGGTGACATGATATTTTGTTATATAAAGTGCTTTATTTGACCTCTGTCCCAGGGGTGGCCGCCTTGCTACAGTATGAAGGTAGTGAAGAAGGACTTGCAAAGCAGGGTCATTTTCCTCAACAAAGGCTTTGGATTTGCTCAGATGGTTGCCTGTGGGCCTAGAGATCTGGTCTACAACTATGGAAAAATGCCTTTGCCTTCTAAGTTATTAAAGGCAGGTGTCTTCAATTGACCACCATGACCTCTGTTATTCATTAAGTGAGAAATTATAGTGTGCCAGGCACTGGAGTAATGGCATTTCACACACACACACACACACACACACACACACACACACCAGTCCCTGGCCTTCCTGGAGCTACAATCCATGACAAAAACATGTGACAAAATAATCATATAAAGGAAAACACAGGAAATATGGAGAAATTCGTTGGCAGGTCAGTGGCATTTGAAATCCCCTAAAGACATGAAATCCCCTAAGGAAGCTGTTGAGTGAGGACAGAGAAGATCTAGAGTTGTGAGAAGAGGTGGAGCCAAGAAGGGGGAGAAGAGCAGTGCAGAAACAAAGAGGAAAACTAGGAAAATGCAGTGTCACAGACACCAAGGAAGCATCACCGCGGGTGGTCAGTTCTCCTGAGGGACTGAGGAGCGCGAGGATGCCAGTGGGCCCATCAGCTCTGCGTCCTGGCGGACCCCTCAACGTATCAGACACAAGACATACTCCCAGGCCACTGGCCCTTTTATGTGTCAGCATCTCAACCTGTAGCCTGTTTGCTGGAACGATTTCAAGGATTCCTAACGAAACTAATGTTTTGACTTAGGCAATATGGATATTGAGATCTCATTTTTCACAGGAAATAGCCAAAATATACTTTATAGCTTGTGACTAAAACCTGAGATGGCGGTTACTGATGGACATTACCGAAATACTACACACACACACACACACACACACACACACACACACGTGCATAGATATGTAGGTATATATAATTATATACCTATATAATTATTTAGTACATTAAAAAATAAATTAAAAAGCAACAACAAGGGAAATGAAAAAGTAAAGAAACTCCCCTTCCCCAAATAACTAAATTTATGTTGGTTGGTTCATCTATATGGAAATACATTTTAAAATCTGGACTCTTAACAGGCTAAGTTGCTTTTTCGGTGTGCTTCAAAATGAGGTTCACATCAGATGACTGTTAACCTTGCTGCATGGTACACTGGTGCCCTTTAACCCTGCAGTTAGCAGTGTACCATTTCAACGCACTGCTATGCTTTCATCAAGGGCAGTGGCCCCTGCGTTACAGGACATACCATGTGCCAGATTTGGGTTTCTGCAGCCACAGAGGCTCCTACTGACACAATAGCCAATAACGTATCCGTCTTATTTCTTAATATAGCCAATTAAAATTGCATAATTTTGCAACTTAAATGAAGATGTATCTTGAATGAAAATTTTTTTTAAAAACATTATTATTGGTTATGTCTATAAGAGAAAACTGTTTAGAAGTGATTTTCAATTACTCTAAAAACATTGATATGATTTATTTATTTCATAAGAGTAGAATTTTAACTGCTTAAAAAGTTGGACTTTCATTTGGGTGTTGTCATGGTTAAATGTCTTTATGTCATTCTCTCCCTCACCCCACTCAATCCCTTTTTTCCCCATTTTTAGGTTTTGGAGAATGACAAGCAACCATGGGTAGCATTTTAAGTTCTATACACCAATGATCCTTAATGTTGTTGCAATAAAGATTAGTTCCTGTGGTTTTATGTGCTCGTGGGAGAGCCAGGTTTACTTCGGATCATTTTGTGAACGTTGAAATTAGGCTTAAGTGTATAGTGTTGTACTCTGTTACAGCTCTTCCTATTTCCGTTCATGGAGGAAAACCATGCATTATTCATTCTCCAAACTACCGATGTATTTTCAGCAGACATTTATTGGTCACCTGGAATGTGCCAGACCCTGCAGAGACCTTGAGGTGCTCATATTCTAGTTTGGAAAATCCAAGTAGACAATTCCAACGAAACATGCTTAGTGCTGCGGTTTGTGGTCCACAGTGGGCGCTGCGGAGCCTCTCCTGGGAAGCCTCTGCCTGGCTGGGGAATCAGTGGAGGAACCCAGAGGAAGTGCTGGCTGAGCTGACTCTGAAAGGAGGAGGAAGAGCACATCAGACACAGGGAAGGGAGGGAATTCCAGGAAGAGAAAACAGCAGGTGCGGAATAGTGAGGTGGGAGAACACGAGTTTCTGACAGGTAGAAAATAAAAGTCTGACGGACACCTCTACATAACCGATCCATTGAGGCGCTAGCCCCAGTCTTGTGTTGTTAAGATATAATTCACCATTTTAATTATGGTAACTGTAAGTAAGCTAATAGTAGGATTATGAAAGCACACACCATTTCATGATATTTCAAGAATTAGTACTACTTGGCAAATTAAGCTTTAAATTTCTTTATTAAAAATATTCTCACCCTGGCCAGTTTGGCTCAGCAGTTAGAGCGTCGGCCTGCGGTCCAGAGAGACCCGGGTTCAGGTCCCGCTAAGGACACGCACCTCGGTTGCAGTTTGTCCCCGGCCCTGGTTGGTCGTGTGGGAGGCAGCCACTCGATGTGTCCCTTTCACGTCAATGTTTCTCTCTCTCTCTCTCTCTTCCTCTCTCTCCCTCCCACTCTATCTGAACAAAAGATGGAAAAATGTCCTCGGGTGAGGATAAAATATATATATATATTCTCTGTGCCCTGGCCAGTTTGGCTCAGCAGTTAGTGTTGGCCCGTGGACCAGAGAGTCCCGGGTTCGTTCCCGCTAAGGGCACGTATCTCGGTTGCAGTTTGTCCCCAGCTCCAGTTGGGGTCGTGTGGGTGGTGACCATTCGATGTGTCTCTCTCACATGGATGTTTCTCTCTCTCTTCTCCCCTCTCTCCCTCCCGCTCTATCTGAAGATAAATGCAAAAAATAAAAAGCCCTTGGGTGAGGATAAAAAAAAAAAAATTTCTCTGTTATAAACCCTTAGAGTGGTATTTACATTTTGGTGGGCAAATATGTAATTTGATTGAAAAAAATTTGCTTTTCTACTGTTGTTTGGTTTTAGTAGCTTTTGGTCTTAAACACAAACTTAAGTCGGTCTGCCCTTGCTGTGCCTCAGATGCTCTGCTTCAGAAAGTCATTCCTTGTTTCAACTTGGAAACAAGCACTGCATCCTGGCCAGTGTGGCTCAGTGGATGAGCATCGTCCCATGGCCTGAGAGGTCCGGGTTCGATTCCTGGTCAGGCCACATGCCCGGTTGTGGGCTCAATCCCCAGTGGGGGGCCTGCAGGAGGCAGTCGATCAATGTTTCTCTCTCACATCAATGTTTCTATCTCTCTCTCCTTTCCTCTCTCTCTAAAAAAAAAAAAAAAATCAATAAAAGAATATCCTAATGAAACAAGCACTGCAGTAGCTGGCAGCTACCGTGCCTTGCTTGAGTCAGAGGTTCCCTGAATGTTTGTTGAAGGGGTTGGGTTGGTTGGGTCTATGGTTAGAGAACCTGACCTCTTGTCGCAATCTGGTTTCCCTCTCACCTCTATTCTCCTCTCACTCCACCCTGCTCTTTCCCTCCATAGAACACGCTGCCGTTCGTAATTGTCTGTTTTTTTAATTACTCCTAAATAATTTGTCTCCCTAAGTAATTCTGTCTCCCCTGCCAGGCTGGAAGCTCTGTGAGGGGAGGGAGCATGTCTGTGGGCTTCACCACAGTGGGCCCTGCTCCTAAAAGTACCTGACACACTATACCAGAAGGATGGACCACATTATTACTGCTTAGCTTTCCCTTCTGTTTGTAATGGAGCATGTGCCCTTTTTAATGTAACTATTCCCCTACTACCGGAAACTGACATGATTTAGTTACTTGCTATTATAGATAGTGTTACAGTGAACGTACTTGTATATATCATTTTTTTGTGTTTAAGATTTTTTTCCTTAAGTGTTCCCCAAAACTAGAACTACTTGATCAGAGTATAAATATTTTTGCAGGTCCTTATTTCTAAGTTATTCTTGTATTTATGTGGTTAACAGCAATGTGAGAGAATGCCAATTTTGCTATCCTCTTTCCAGCCTAAAATATTGTAACCAATTTTTAAAAACTTATTAATTTAATAGCTTAAATCAATACTTTGGTTCATTGTAATTTCTTTGAAGATGGTTGACATTAGAATACTTGTTCATTCCTTCAATGACTATTTATTGTGCATCTACTTTGTATCAGCTCTATTCTGAGGAAATCTAGTAAACAAATGTAGTAATTCCTGCTGTCACCCTCTATTCTTTTTTTTTTTTAAATCTTCACCCAAGGATATTTTTCCATGGATTTCTTAATATAGAATGGGAGAGAGGGAGGGAAGAAGGGAGAGAGAGAGAGAGAGAGAGAGAGAGAGAGGAAAAAAAAAACAACACACATATCCATTGATTGCCTCCGCATTACCCTGACTGGGGCCAGGGATCAAACCTGCAACTGAGGTCCATGGCCTTGACCAGGAATTGAACCCTTGACTCTTTGGTCCATGGGCCGATGCTCAACTGCTGAGCCAAACTGGCCAGGGCTCACCCTCTATTCTTATTCTTTTTAAAAAATCCTCACCCAAAGATATTTTTCTATTTATCTTCAGATAGAGTGGGAGGGAGAGAGAGAGAGAGAAAGGAAGAGAAAGAGAAACATTGATGTGAGAGGGACACATCGACTGGTTACCTCTCACATGACCTCAACCAGGGCTGGGGACGAACCACAACCAAGATACATGCCCTTGGCCAAATCAAACCCATGACTCATTGGTCCTTGGGCTGACGCTCTACCGCTGAGCCAAACTGGCCAAGGCTCTATTCTTATTCTTATTCTTTTTTAAAAAAATATGTTTTTATTGATTTTTTTTTTTTTTTAGAGAAAGATAGAAACATCTATGTGAGAGAGAAACATCGATTAGCTGCCTCCTGCATGCCCCCAGCAGGGGATCCAGCCTGCAACCCGGGCATGTGCCCTGACCTGGAATCAAACCGGGACTTCTCAGTCCATGGGACGACGCTCAATCCCGAGCCACACCAGCTGGGCTCTGTTCTTATTCTTAAAGAAAATTTCATTTAAAAAATATTTGAGAAGTTAAGTACTTTTGCAAAATTTATACAGCTGGTAAACAGCCAAGAAGGGATTCCAACCTGGTCTTTTATTTCAAACCCATGGTCTTTTCAATCTGCTACACTCCCCTGTGAAGGGAAATATAGGGGCTTGTTAGCAGAGTGCCTGTTCCTCTAAAATCAAATATTCTTCCTCTAAACTTAATCTAATTACGATGCCATTGCTAGTACTCAGAACATGTCTCAAACCTCTTTCAGAAGATTCATTCCAAGCCGTTTTGTGGGTGCACGGGAACATCAGTTTCGCCTTGTTTGTGCACCAAATACAGCCCTCAGTTTCATCATACACCTCTGTATCCAGAGGAACTTTGGCTTTTCCAGGAATTAAATTCAACCTCAGGGAAAGAGGATTTGTCCCCATTAAGAGTATACAAAGCAGTGGACCAAACTCTCTGAAATGGGTTGGATCACACATTTGAATTCCCTACTTCTCTGCAAGGGTTAGTGCTCTGGATGTTGCTTTGGTTTTCAGTTTAGTGTGAAACTGTCCACTTCCACTTCTGCATAGATTGTAGCGCCCTGCATGTCCACAGCACCTGTGGTTACCACAAGGCGTTTAACACATATGTCAACCTCAAGGAGAAGGTTCACACAGTACTGGGCACTATTATTATAACACCCAGTTATAAATAGCCCACTTCCTCGAATCCTTGGTGGGGTGAAGGAGACAGGATAAAGGCAGCTCGGACTTTCTTTCATATTTATATTATATCATATTGCATTCTCTTTAACATACTTCCCTTTAATCTTCTAATACTAACCAAGTTAATAATCTTAGACAAATTAATCTTTATTTTCAATTTCTTTTTTGATTCCCAAACTGTCCTAAGTACCTCTGACAAGGAGACTAAACTCAAATCAAGAAAAAGGAAATCTGTGTGTTTTGAAGGAAAAGGAATTTTTAAAAGAAATAAGTGCATCAGCCTCTGTGGTCCTTGGGTGGACCAATAAATCTCATTCAGAGTCTCCACAGTCCCCATGGCTGTTGTCATTGCTCTCTGATTAAACTGTTTCTCTGCAGCATCATGATTCAAAATGTAAAACAAACAAAATCAAATATTCTGATTTCAGGTCCTGATTTGTTTATTATTGCCCAGATTTGGGGATAGAACACTGTTAATCATGCATATTGTTTGTTTGAAAAAAATGTAATTTAACTTTCAAATAACCATCTTGAGAGCCAGAGACTGACCTGTAGATCTGTTGTTTTTGGCTCACACTGTGTATTAAACATTTTAAAATTCATTGCCAACACTTAAAATTCAGGATGTTTTATATAATAATCTGAGTTTTCTGCTTCTCTTTTTTTAAAAAAAAAAAAAAAGATTATCTGGCAACATGGGGCCAGAATTTCCACATCATGCAATCACCTGGGGAGAGCAGCAGCTTCTTCCTTACGCAGGACATTGTTTCTCTAGTTTAACACAAGCCTCCCCACTCCCTAATGTATTACACCTGTTTTATTCATTTGCCCTGGCCCCTGAAGACACGAGTTTATGACCTGTGTTCTATAGTTACACTCATTTAATGTTTCACCTACTTAACATATTTATTGAAAAACTTTTTATTTTGCACCAGTGTTCTAAATGATTCCTATGCTTGAGGGGTTCAGATTCTATTTGGACAGACAAGATATAATTGTACAGTAAGTAAAGTAATAAAAGAGCATAAGCCTGGAGATGTCAGGAGGCAATAAGTACATGGGTGATTTTCAAATGGGCAGTATAGTTAACAACAGCTGGGAGCTTAGAGAACTGAGCTGGAGCAACCTTGGGAGGGTTGAGATCCAAGCTGTACCTTGACGAGTGGGTCAGAATAGCATTGCAGGGAGGCTAGGAAAAGGGAGTCCTGTGTGGTAGGGGAGAAGGAAAGAACGGAGAATATGAACAAAAGCAAACTGATAGGAATGAGATGTTTAGGAACTGTGAGAAGGCCGTTTTATTGGATAAAGGAGCTGTTTACAAGACATCAGTGAAACTATCTGACATTCACTCTTTTATTCTCACCACCTCACAATTACCCTGGAAATGCCCAAACAGAAAGACAGCAGGCAGTTTGTGCAAACATTGGCCCACCTCTCTTTATGCAAACCATGTTTCCACTGTCTTAAAGCTCCTTTGTGTTACTTCTCCCTAGCTCTCCTTCCCCCAGGAAAAAATGGAAAGGAGACTGATTCTTGGCATAGTAGAAGCTCTCAAATCAACTGGGAAAACTTGGAGAACAGGAAGAGAAAGCATGGAGAGGAAGGATAGAAGGGCAGTTTGGCATGTACCATGACATTTTTGGAGGGGCCCAGGTTCACTCAACTGTTGGGTCTAAAAGACTATGGTGTTCCTCTGAACATCTCACCCTCAAATTGTCTCCAAGACACGCTGCTCTGGGCTTGTTCCTCTCGTTTCCTGAAAACCCTGAGAATGATCCTGAGGATGGCTTTGCATGCCCAGTGTTTGATGTTACGTAGAAGTTGTGTAACCGAGGAAACCCAGCATAGTCCTATGTCCTGATTGGATGTAAGATCAAGCTGAAGTCATAAAATCAAGCATCCACCCTTCTCACCTTTCCCTTAGCGTACAGTGTGTGAACAGTTACAGTCCATCCCAGGGCAAAGGGTTAGATATTGGGTGTGCTGAACACCAGAAAGCATTGGATCTAGCAGAGGAGAAATGACCTGGCCTGGGACTCAGTGCAGGACTGGAGTACTGGCTCTGGCTCCCGAATAAAGCAGGACCTTGGTAAGTCCTTCAAATGCAGAGTCAGCTTTTATTTGTAAAAGAAGGGGGCTGGACTAGGCACAAGTCTTCCCAAACCAGTTTTAAGGGAATTTAATAGGTGTGGAAAGATTAAAGACTTAGCAGAGTAAACTAAATTCCTGTTTTATTGCTAGGACTTGTCAGTGTCTTTAAAAAGCTGATGATCCTCGTGAATCTGAGAGAAGAACTGATGCCCAGTATTTCCCAAACTTAGTTCATCACAGGCTCACAGAGCCTTTCACTCAGTTCTCTGTGCAAAATTATCTCCTCAAATTGCTGTCCCATGGAATCCAGTTTGGGGAAAGCTGCTTTGTAGTTTTCCTTCCAGCTCTGACATTCTAATAGTCTCAATATGTAAACAGGCAACAAAAGCCTGGAAAGGCAGAGACGTGGAGGGGAGCTCAGGGAGGAGGTCAGCAGGTGGTGAGGACCCAGGACAACGCTGTTGAAACATGGACGTTCCAGCTGTAGGGTTGGGGGGCAGATGAGCAGTAAAGTTGGAAGTATTACCCGAGGGACTGGGCAGGAGCAGGTCTTGACTTCGTGCAGGAAAGATTTCACAGCATGAGTCCAGGTGATTGTGAGAGTGTGTTTATTAAAGCTGGAGACAGTGAAACAAAGAAGAAGTAACAGGAGAGAGCCTAGGCGGGGCTGCTGTAGCTCCCTAGAGACGGGGTAGGAAAGAAGTAGGCCACACCGGGCTGCGTGAACTCACCGAAAAGTAAAAGTCATAGTGACAGAAGGGAGCCAAGACAGGCCTGCCTGGGTCACTGGGGAGTCAGAGAAAAGGGGGCCTTGGAGACAGGTTCAGGGGGTTAGCCCAGGACAAGCTGCCACTGCCCGGTGCTCCCCTGGTTGCAAGTCTCAAGGGGACCCTTAGAGTTTAGGAGAAAGAAAGTAAAAACTTCATGCCTGAGAAAAAGCGTGGGCATGCTCCAGAGAGAGTCCACCCTGGGTCCTTTGTCTTGAGGCTTTTAGCTCTTTTCTGTGGGAATCCCAGGGGACGTCTCAGGGGAGGATCTTAACAGAATGTTTGTTAGTGTTCCAGATGTGTCCTTCATGTTGATTTATCAAAATGAGTGTGTAGAAGGGTCAGGGTCATCCTCTGGTCAGTTTCATCTGTAAAGAATGTCATCAATGAGGGACTGGACTGAGGTGGGTCTGGAATGTGTGAGCCATGTGCTCCCAAGTGTCCTTGGTTAGGGACGATTAGACCTTGTGATTCACTAGCTGGCTGTAAATTGCTCAAATTGTTCGGCACTGTTTAAATTATTTTGTCTCCCTCATTCCACTTGCCAAGGGATTTACCTAGCTTCTTACTATCCTGCCTCGGAAGACTGGAATGAAAATAACAACAACAACAACAAATAAGCACAGCCTTAAGCAATTTGCTGTGAAGGGGGAGAGAAAGAAAGGCGAGGGTCACAGAAGCTTTCCGAGATAAACCGAAACTTTTTTCCAGATAGATGTAGTGAAAGAACCTGGAGCTAGGGATCTGCTGACCTGCATTCTGACCCGAACACGTCAGAAACTGGAGGAGGGGGCTTGTCACCTTACTTCTCGGGGCATGTGTCCTCCATTTGTCAAGGAGAGAGTCTACGTACCCGTGGGCCCTTTCGCTTTTAAAATTGTACATTATTTACACCCAGTGTAAGTTAGTAAGGATTGAGTTTTTCAGAATGGATTCGGTGAGGAAAAATGTCTGAAGAAATGAGGGCTGAGACCTAGATTAGAATTAGGTCGGAGAGGCTCCTTCCCCAGCTCCATGAGGATGGATCTTGTGCTCTGTGAGGCAGAGTTCCAGCTGCTGGGAGCTGTCTACATAGTCTGCGTGCCGACCAGACGGTGTCCGTTCAGCTGGCTTCTGATGTTAACGTGGCCTAAATTCCCAGCTAAGCCCACCAGACACCTGAACTAGACTGAGTCATCATTAACTCTCCTAAGAAATTCATTTACTGGGTCCGCTTTCACCCAGATTTATGTTTTGTCTTGTTTTTTGTTTTGTTTTTGTAGCAGAGTGCCTAGATGATTACACTTTAGTAGTGAGTCCTTTCCGATTTTTGTTTATTTGTAGTCTTGTGGCGTTTTCTAGATTTGATTTTCTTGAGTACTTGCTAAGGTAAAATTAGTTGTAATCTCATAATTATGAGACACAGTAATGTATGTCTTGGTAAATAGTTTCAGATATATGGGAAGCACCAGTGGCTTTTGTTCTCAGGCATTATATATACACTTCTAAGTGGGATTATGGACACTCATTCATTCCACAAGGGTCTGATGCGCTCATACTATATGCCAGGCACTGCTCAGTGGTAGGGATGAAGCCGTGAAAATATGCATTGCTATGAGCCTTATGACCTGTGCGAATTGTGTAAAATTCACTCCCGCATTCATTTTAAGTTACAAAAGAATGATGAAGTGTTAACTTTCAGTGAAGCTTTAACTGAAAGAAAATGTGCTTTGTAACCTTATTTACCTGTTGATCTAAAAATAAAAGGCCAGAGTAGAGGCAACACGCACTCATTTTTGATTAAAAAAAAAAAAAAAAAAAAAAAAAAAGCTATTCAGGAATCTCTGATTCAGGCAGAAACCCGAGTAGTGTTAGGATTAGGAGGCATGAGGTGTTTGAGGAAAAAGGAAAGGGGAACAATTTACATCCGTGAAGGAATGCATTTTATAGGTGCAGATAACCTGACATAGTGACGTTAATCCTAAAGAATGTTTTTAATTTTCAGTCCAGTAGTCTTTCTGTCTGCTTTCGTATTATCTTTGCCAACAGCCGTTCAGGACACAGTATTGCTTTAGGCCCAGTCCAAAGGTTATTTTGCCGTTTTAACATTTCGAGGCTTGAGGCATGAGATGTGCACGGCCGTTCCCCTGGGATGGCAGCTCAGACTCCATTGTAAAGCGGCTCCGTGATTATTATTTTTTATTTATCCAATGCATGGAGGAAAATGTTCAGTAATACTGAGTTTTATTAACCCCACAGTGGGAAAGAACCTTATGCTTATGTGTCTTCATAAATCACTGGGTCACACACAATTAAAAACCCACAAAGAAACGAAGAGTCGTTACATTAAACGTTTTCTTCCTGAAAATTCTTAACTGCTGTATACGTCTGTGCTCAAGCAGTAAAATTTCATTATGCACTATTTTATGTTTATACAGCAAAATAATAAAGGCACAACAAATGCAAGCAAACTTAAAATTAAACCTTTTGTGCCTCTGAGCTGC
This sequence comes from Tadarida brasiliensis, assembly GCA_030848825.1. NCBI lineage: Eukaryota > Metazoa > Chordata > Mammalia > Chiroptera > Molossidae > Tadarida > Tadarida brasiliensis. Next base: position 38,141,251 of record CM061260.1, on the reverse strand, counting down.
GGGCGGGACCCACACTTGGCTTGGTGGTTTCCCGGGCTCCCTGATCGCCAGCACGGGCTTCCTCGGACCCATTGCTCTCCTCTGACGTGTGAAGCTGATGATCTGTGGGTAATAAAAGAGCATTTTTCTAGGGTTCTGCTTTCTCTGCACTAGGGAATTTCAGGGCTAAAGGAATTGAGGAATTGAGTACCGAGAATATGTTCTTTGGCCCTAGGTGTACTGTGATAGCATGATGAAAGGGTTTCCAAGCGGAAATCGTTACTTTGTACCTACTGGACACTCATTCTAAGCCTCGATTTCCAGTCCTCACGGAAGAGATTATGAAAAAAAGAGTCTCCAGTTGAACTCTTCTCCAACATCTTTGAATATATTTATTGTGTTTAAAATGAAAAAAAAAAAAAATTCAAAACTAAAGGGCTGGCTAGGATCTGTTTGCCTCCATTTAATAGATTTTAGGAATGTCAGAGTACAGAGGTTCTCACTGTGTTTTAATTAAAAACTTGGCCCTTTTTAAAGTCCACCAATATTTTCAAAAGTTTTAGTGCTTTTTCCCCTTTGTTTTCTTTCTCTTCAGTCTTTGCCCCCTCTTGTTTCTCCATGTCATCAGGTACTTGAGTGGGGTCTTCATCATTAGAAGCTACCTCAGCTTCCTTTTCCTGCCCCTCCTCCTCCTCCTCCTCTCCCTGCTCCCCGCCCTCCCCACCCTCTCCTCCTGTTTCTCCTACCACCTCTGAGTCCTCCTGGAGTCTCAGCTTCTAAGGTCCCCGTGTATCCCTCCCTTTCGCCAGTGAGCTCATGGGTCTAAGAAAGACCTTATAGATGTCATTATACTTTTCCCCCAGAGACTGAAATTCTTTATTAAATTTAGCTTCTATCTGATCATGTCATTTCTGCAGGGTTTTTTTTTTTATTATTTAAGTATAGTTGGTATACAATATTATATTAGCTATATTAGTTTTAGGTGTACAATATAGTGAATAAAAATTGTTATACCTTACAATGTGACTACTCCACTAATTCTCGTAATCATCTGCCACTGTGTAAACTTGTCACAATATTATTGATTATAGTCCCTTTCACCTTTACACCCACCCCTCCAGCACCCCTCCCCTCTGGCAACTTTCCCTTTGGTCTCTGTATCAATGAGCCTGTTTTAGATTCCACATATAAGTGAGACCATATAGTATTTGTCTCTCTCTGACTTATTTCACTTAGCATGATACCCTCTAGGTCCATCCATGTTGTTGCAAATGGTAAGATTTTATTCTTAATTGTTGCATAATATTCCATTGTATATATGTACGTCACATCTTCTTTATTCATCTATGATGGACACCTAAGTTGCTTTCATATCTTGGTTATTATAAATAATGCTGCAGTAAACATAGTAGTGCATATGTCTTTTAGAATCACTGTTTTCATCTTTTTTTTCTTGAATAAATACCCAGAAGTGGAATTGCAGGGTTGTGTGTTAGGTCTTTTTTTTAGTATTTTGAGGAATCTCCATACTATTTCTAAAGTGGCTGCACCAAACTGCAGTCCCACCAACAGTGCATAAGGGTTCCCTTTTCTCCACATCCTCACCAGCACATGTTATTTGTTGACTTTTTGGTAACAGCCATTCTGACTAGGGTGTTATCTCTTTGTGATCTTGACTTGCATTTTCTTGATGATTAATGATGTTGAGCATCTTTTCATGAGTTTGTTGGCCATCTGTGTCTTCTTTAGAGAAACATTTTTTCATGTCTTCTGCCTATTTTTTGATCAGATTATTTCTTTTTTTGTTATTGAGTTATATGAGTACCTTACATATTTTGGATATCAACCCCTTATTGAATATATTATTTGTGAATGTATTCTCCCATTCAGTAGGTTGTCTTTTTGTTTGGTGGATGGTTTTTTTTTTTTCCACTATGCAGAAGCTTTTTAGTTCTATGAAGTCCCCTTTGTTTATTTGCTCAAGGGGACGTATCCAAAATGATGTTACTCAGACTGAAGATCAAGTAGTTTACTACCTATGTTTTCTTCTAGGAGTTTTATGGTTTCAGGCCTTACATTTATATCTTTAATAAATTTGAATTTATTTTTATATAGTGTAAGAGAGTTATTTAGTTTCTTTTTTTTTTTTTCATGTATCTGTTTAGTTTTCCCAACACCACTTGTTGAAGAGACTATCATTTCTCCATCGCACATTCTTGCTTCCCTTGTCATAGATTAGTTGACCATATAAACAAGGGCTTATTTCTGTGCTCTGTATTCTATTCCATTGATCTCTGCGTCTGTTCTTGTGCTGGTACCATACTGTTTTAATTTTTACAGCTTTCTAGGGTAGTTTGAAATCAGGAAGCATGATACCTCTAACTTTGTTACTCTTTCTCAAGATTGATGTGGCTATTTGTGGTCTTTTGTGTTTCCATAGAAATTTTAGGATTATTTTTTTTCTAGTTCTGAGAAGAATGTCATTGGTAGTTTGATAGGGATTGCAATGGATCTGTAGATTGCTTTGGGAAGTATCATCATTTTAACAGTATTAATTCTTTTAATCCATTAGCCCGATATATCCTTCCGTTGATTTGTGTCCTTTTCAATGTCTTCCTTCAATGTCTTAATAGTTTTCTGAGTACAGGTCTTTTACCTCCTTGGTTAAATTTATTCCTAGGTATTTTATTCTTTTTGGTACAATTATAAATGGAATTGTTTTCATAATTTTTCCTCCCGATTGTCTGTTATAGGAATGTGACAGATTATATTAATTTTGTGTCCTGCTACTTTACTGAATTCTTTTATTAATTCTATTAACTTTTGGTGGATTCTTTAGGATTTTCTATATATAATATCATGTCATCTGCAAATAGTGGCAGTTTTACTGCTTCCTTTTCAATGTGGATGCCTTATGTTTGTGCAGTTTTTGAGAGCAGGGAACTCATCATTTCACAGAGCTGGACACTTGGAGTAGTCTTGAACTCGACAACTTGTTTGTGTAATGGAGATAATAGGGATAAGAGATAAAAAGAAAAAGTTCTCAATAACCTTGACTTAAACACAGTGAATAGTAAAAATTAATAATTTACTAACCTACTTATTGTGCCAAACTAGTTTTGTCTTTTCAGTTGGGATTTATCTCTTTTAGTGGAACCAGATTTTTGCTTCCCTGGGTTTTGTACTGGGGCTGAGGGGGTGGGTGATGGAGAGGAGGAGTGGATGTTCTTAGAAAGTATCCTAAAGACCAGATTCAAAGGCATCAGATTAAGAATACTTGAACACATTGAAATACAGTGGCAACCCTATTTCTCTCAGGGCCACAGAACAGGAGTTCATCCCAGCTTCCCAACAAGCCTTGCTCTTCTATACCTTTGTGAGTTACCACACTTTGTTTCCCTATTTGGAATGTCCTCCCCCACTTTCTTCTGGTAAATTGTTATTTGTTCCTAGAAACCCAGCTCAAATATCACCAATGCTGTGAACATGTTGCAAACCCCTCTGAGCAGAAATTGTTACTTCTTTCTCTGTGTATGTATCCACAGTACTTTTCATACTATTGCGTTGCAGAGTATATATGCACCTTGTACTGTCAGCTTCTTCTTTTTTTTTTTTAGATTTTTATTTTTAAAAAAATATTTTTATTGATTTTTAGAGAGAGAGGAAGGGAAAGGGAGAGAGAGCTAGAAACATCAATGAGAGAGAAACATCAATCAGCTGCCTCCTGCATGGCCCCCATTGGGGATAGAGCAGGCAACCCAGGCCTGTGCCCTGACCAGGAATTGAACCAGTGACCTCTTGGTGCATGGTACATAGTTCGATGCTTAACCACTGAGCCACGCTGGCCAGGCTATACTGTCAGCTTCTTAAGGACGGAACCCATCTTTTTATTTCCACTTGTCTCTGTACCAGTTTTGGTGTCTGATACCGTAAACATGCAAATGTTTGCCGAACAAGTGGATTAAAAAATAGATATGGACCCTTTGCCTTGTGATGGGATAGCTAACCTATGAATTCACAACAGATATAGTTATCTAACCTCTAACTCTAACCAATATATTATTGGTTGTATAGCCATTTTGATTTAGACTTAATGTCAGACATTAAACACGTTCGGATTGTTTGTTGTAGTTGTGGATCTACAACTAAACGTCAAAATGATTATGAGGCATGCATTGTTTCAATTTCCGGAATCTGTTGAATCGAGAAGCTTCTCCTGGGGTAGATTTAGAACTTGCATCATTAGGTACCTCCAGACCCTATCGCAACAGCCTGCCTTCCTTCCTGAGCTTCTGGGACTGGTGGTCATCTTCTCTCCTAAAGCCTAGGCCAAGGAGTGACTGAAATTTCTGGCTGTAGAAATTCTAATAGCTGCAAAGCCACTGGCTTTTGTACTGAAGCCAGTTTTGGCAGGCAGTGTTGAGAGAGGCCACCTGGTCCTGTTAACCTGGGCTGCTGGTAGGGAGCGTTCGGGATACATTTCATGACCTACTTTCCTTCTCCACCCTGGTTTTCAACCTTTCACTCTGAAGTGCTCAAAGCCCGTGTGATGGGAGAGGCCCAGCGTTAAATGATGGTTTGGTTAGTGATTTTATTCTGAGCTCTGAGTAACAGCATTCAGAGTGATGGGCGGTCACTTGGGTTCTGGTGCTCACTTTGTCCCTTGGAGCTTTATGATCCTGGGCAAGGCATTTAGCTTCAAATGAGCATAAAATGAGTGTCTTATCTGCTCTTCCTATTTCTCGGGTTCCTTTGTGATTCAGAGACGTGCAAGTTCAAACGGCCGTAAGCTGTAAAGCATTATACCAAAGAGCAATTACCGTCCTTCTTAAAATTGATTACGTGATTTCATATAGTAGGCATTAATTTATTAGAATCACATTCTGAAGGTACACAAAGGGGTCTTAATTTAGTATAATCATCTGAATCTGGCTCTTCAGACATCTGTAGGTATCTATAAAAATCATTTGCCTATGACTTTTGAGTTTACATGCCGCGTAAGAAACCATTTCTCAAAGGTCACATCTAATTTGCTGCTTCCCACACTTTACATGGAGCAGAAGATTAACCCACATTCGGGAGTGTGCCGTAGAACACACTTGTGAAGTCCAGCAGAGGCCGTGGGTGGGCAGGCTGGGAGTTGCCATACAGCAGAAGGACGCTTGGAGGCTTTGTTTAGAACGCGCATTCCTTTGTGCTGCCTTTAGTCAGCTGCTGTTTGGAACACTCGAGTGAGAACAAATGTTGCTTGTCCTGGCAATCAAGGGAGGCTTTTAGCAGCTTCAGTGGCCTCATGAAGGACATTCGTTTGTGACCAGCTCTGTATGTGGCACTGGAAAACAATTGATCTCCAACATTCAGACCTTATTCCAAGGAACTCACAATCCAGTTATTGCTATTATCGGTGACAGAGGTGTGAGTAAAAAAGAACTCAAATTAATGTTTTAAAGTCTTATTTCAGTTGTCATGTGCGTGTGTGTGGAAGGCCAAGGAGAGTGAGATGGAACAGAACCGAGAAAGGGGTGAGAGAGAAAAGGACCAGAGAAGGCTTGAGAGGGAATGTGCTGATGAGGACGAGCTGGAGGAGAGGGGAAGACGGGGCGCCTCCTGGGCCCAGAGTGGTCAAGGCTAGAGCTGTTCTGCTGCAGCTGCTGACCTGGACAAGGCATGTATTTTCCCTTACCCTGTTTCCCTTTGTGTAAACATGGGAGGCTGTGTGTTTGTTCCAGATGTAAAATCTTCCGGTTTTATTATACAGGTTTGAGAATAAATTCATTTGTGAATGGCAGTAGAGGGTGATGGTTAAGGGTTCTGGAACCAGAACGCTTCTGTTCAAGTCCAGCCCACGGCCTTCTGCCTGTGTGACCTTGGGCAAGTCACTGGACCACTGTTGGTCTGAGATACCTCCACACTGAGAACAGTGACTGGCAGACAGCAAACGTCAGTACGTTTGAGCTATTGTACTCCTGGACAGAATACAGTATACGAGGCTTTTGGAGCTAAGCAAGTACTTTGGCAAGACAGAAATTCTTTGTCTTCTATGTGATAGTGAAAAACAAACAGGTTTAGGAACTGGAAAGAGAAAAGCTTATCGCGTTTGTGCTCCCCTGGATTGAACGGTGGCCCTGGGAGGGAAAGAACACACTGCAGGCTTTAGGGTGCAGGGGTTAGGGTGTCGGATCCCTCCGTGAGCTCTTTCCTGTCTCTGTTCTAAGTTACATTGTTAACTGAGTGGGGGTGAGGCTTTCCTCAGGTTTGCTTTGTAGCTTGTAATGAAATCCTTGGATACAGAACTAAACAAGTTTGAAATTCTATAGTGGAGTAATCTCATCTAAGAACCCAACTGTTGCATAATTGTACTTGTGCTTTCCAGGTTGGCGTAGTAAGTCCCCCAGTGCTTTGCTCCACACGGCTCTTTGGGTTCCTGCCTACTCTCAGAGTGTGGGGAAGAATGTTTATTTAACAAAAATAGTATTGAGTAAAAGAAATAAGGGAGGAAGGACCGGTATAGGAAAGGTAGCCTGACCAGGTGGGGACGCACCAAAGTCCTGAGCAAGGCTCCTGCCAATTCAGGGCCTCCGGAGAGAGGAGACAATAACAGGTCATGTGGATTGACTTCTCATGTGCGCTCTTCTTCCCTCCTGTATCTGGGAAACTGGGCCGGGAGAACTTAGGAAGCCTGCCCAGGTCATGTAGCTAATAAATGATAGAGTCAGGACTTGGCCCTGATCTCTGTCCAAGGCCTGGTTCTTTGTTCTCCCTCATATTTCCTTTACCCTTTCTAACCTTGTTAAAGAATTTCAAGGCAGGATAATGAAAAGTGATTCTTCACAACCTTTTCTTCTGAGCAAGCCTGGACGATGGGGGTTTATATCACTTAAAGGGCTCTGCTCCCCTGAAGTCCTTATATATCTCTCAGTTCAGGGCCATGCCGCCGGTGATTCAGCATGGCTGCAAGCTAATGTGAGATTTACTTTGCCAGTCACCACAGCTAAGCTAAGGTCGTGAGACTTTATTATATGGCAGTCTGAGATGCTATAAATGCCCGGCATAAGCAAATACAAAGAGCATTATAAGCACTGATATACTAGGTTCTATGCAAGGTACCCTTTAAAAGCACTATGAAGTCGTTTTTATGATCAGCCCAGTTTTACAGGGGAAGAAACAGAGGCAGGGAGAGATTTGGTGACTTGACTGGAACCACCCAACTAGTAAGATGTCAGAGCCCGGATCGGACCTGGGCCGAATGACTTCCTAGTCCACACCTTACACTAGTATGCAAGGCTCTTGACCAAGGAAGAGGGGGTGAAGGAGAGAGGCAGTGGAGTGCTCTAGGGGGTGGGGTGCCAGGAAAATCTGATTTGTAGCTACTGCTAATTTCCGTGACATAAGTACTTCCATCATGGCCAATGTCAAGCTACTGGCCTGCTGTCACCTGACGTGTACTTTGTAAGAGTTGATTTTTGTAACCTGGCAAGAGCTACTTGTAGCACACCCCTGAAGGCCATTTCCAGAGAAAACCGCAGGTACAGGACAAAGTTATGCAAGTTATTCTTAGTACCCTGGACTCAAGAGAACTGCAAAGTTCAGGGGTTGGTGGTGAGGAACGGGGTTGGAATGGAGAGTGGGCTCAGACTGGAATGTCAAGTTCAGGTGTTTGTTTTCTTCTGTAGGAAACTGGATGGCAATGGAAGTGTTTCAATAGCCAGGTAATGTGATCAGCCTTTTAGGGTAAGAACTCTGATAAGCAGTATACATCAGGTTATAGAGAAAGAAAGTGTCTAGAATTCAAGTTCATAGGCAAATACAGGAAATAATGAACATAGCATCAAGGCAGTATGTCTGAGGGGTGGAGGCGGGGGTAGAACAAGATTCAGAAATTGTTGGCAGGTAGCATTGACATAAATTGATGATTGATTGGATATCATGTGAGGGAAAGAAGGAGCTGAAGAAAACACAGATGTCCCGCTGTGCCACCTTGCTTTTACGAAAGGCCCACGTTAGTAGCCGTTTTCGCGAACAGAAAGGAATTTGAAGAGGATTTCGTTTTTATGAAAAATGGTGAAAAGCAAAAACAGCATTCAGTGTTTGTTTCCAGCGAGTCCTTCTGGACGTAGCGCACACCCCGAGCATCGAGAGTGGCACCCCCAGGTCCTTCCCCGGGAACTACACTCCACATCTCAGCATCAAGGTGCCACAGCTTTGAACCGTGTGTGAGCATCGGGGCTTTATCCCGACTTATTTTGTACATCCGTCAGCAAGATGTGTCCTAAGGCATCAGAAAGCCCAAGGGAGTCGTAGAGGTGTTATACATCGTCTAAAACTGGATGTGATGAAATGCATTTGTTATGATTTGGTGGGTTATTTGGGGGAGAGGGGGTCTGGGAATGCTAAAAAAATGCTTCCATGTAAATGAATGGTCATTGCCTCTTCGTTTCATGCCAGTTCAGCTTCCGAAAGCTTTCCCAGCAGCGCTCTCCTTTCACATCTCAGGAGAAACCTGTACCAAGGTTTGTTTCCGGCTTGAAAACTAGAATTATGGTCAGATCATTAATAAAGAATGGAGTGAGTTGCTGAGGTGGGGGTGGAGAAGGGAGGGTAGAACATGTTCATTTCGAAGAGCTTTCAGGCTAGATCCTGGAGATGGCTGGAAATCTGCACCCGCAGCCTAGGAACCACTGATCAGGGACTGGAGAGAGAAATTTGGAAGTCATCAGCATATGGACAGAGGTCATAGATGTTCAGTTTAATAGGCTGCTAGTTAGTAAGTGCTTCCTGTTTGCGAGGCATTGTGCCGTAGAAGGACATTGGCTTACTCAGGGGAAGCAGGAGTTGTACAGTTGAACCAAATTGGAGAACACCATTCTTTAAAGGGCCCGTGGGCAGGAGAGAGGAGAGGAAGAAACAATCAGTAAAAGACCCAAAGAAAAAAAGGAGGACTTAATGATTAGTATGGCAAGAGAAACAGAGATTGGAGAAGTTAAGGGGAAGAGTTTCAAGAAAGGCCAAGTTGTTAGATGCCTGCAGTGAGGCCAGCAGGTCTTCAGCGTTGGCAGTGGGGTGATGGGGGCATTAGTGAACCCCATGAGGACAGTTGAGTCGGAGATATCCGGCCGGGAGCCAGATTGTAACGAGTTGCCTTCCAAAGGGTGGGCAGTCTTGGAAAAGTCACTGTCTTCTTTAGGGTGAAAGACAGAACTGATCCCACAGAAGTCAGGTTCTCTTTAGAGGAGAATGCTCTCGGCTTTTCTGCCTGCCTCCTGTAACCCGCCTGTCCCGGCCTCCCCAAGGCCCTCTCACCGCCTCCCAGAACCATCTCCTCCTCCTTCCTCCAGGGGCTCCGTTCAATGACCATTTCTTTCTTCTTCTGTGATCTTTGTCTCTTCTTGTTTACAAGCTCTCCCCCTGCAAGCGTGCTCAAGTTTCATCTTTAAAAAAAAAAAGGTTTTCTTTGCTTTTCCCCTCAGCCTATTGTCCTCCTGCTCCCTTATCTCTGCAGACAGTGGAAGTCTCTAGTTCACTACCCCTGTTGCTTCACTCCCACTCATTCTGTGACCCCTTCCGGCCTGGCTTCCAGCCAGAGATCGCCCGCTAAACTTCACTTACTGGGCTCACCAGTGATCCTATCACCCCACTGTCAACACCAAGACCTGCTGGCCCCTCTGCAGGCAAATGACAACAACGTGCTCTCTCTACAAACTCTCTTCCCTTTAACTTCTCCAGCCTCCTGTTTCTCCTGCCATACTACTGATTAATTCTGCCTCTTCTTGGGGGGGTGGGGGGGAGGATCTTTTAATGATTGGTTCTTTCTGTCCTGTCCACTGTCCCTTAAAATGATGGTGTTCCCAAGGTTCCCTTTTTTATTTTATTCAACTTTACAGTTCCTGCTTTCCCTGAGTAAGTTGACTTCCCCTCTCTGGTGGAATTTACCCTATTACTAAAAGCCTTCAGAAATGGTGATCAGATAGCCTGAGTGGGGTTGGATGAGAAAGCCAGCCCCCAGCAAGTGACAGAGTGTTTTTATTTTTGTAATCTGGGAATCGGAGAGAGGACTCGGATGTCTTCCTAGTCTGTTGCAGGAGAGTGGTGCTGAACACTTGTAAAGCAAAGTGTGGGTGGGGCAGAAGATTGACGTGTGGAACACCTGTCCCACACACAAACACCTGTGTGCCTTTCCCCTCCCTTTTCTCCTTCTCCAACCCATCGATCATGCATTAAAACTCAGTTCAGCTCAGCTAACACTGTCTCCAGGCAGCCTCTTCCCATAGCCGCTGTCTCTCTCCTGCTGTCACATACGTTTGTACTTTAAGGTACACATCTCTGTGTTTGAAGTTTCTACATCATATCATAATCATCTATGGTGTCTAGGATGTTCCCACTTTCAAAGCCTGTGAAACATTCCCCTTACCTCTTTAGTTCTTCTGGCTGGTTGAATAATTTAAACAGCATACAGCAGACTAACAGGAGAAAATAAAAATGTAATACGTGTGCATGTGGAATTCACATAAGCATGAAAATCCCCACGATGGACAAAATGAGGTCTATATGTCATGTTGGACTAAGGAGGGGGAGGTAGGCCATTCACAGGGAGATGAGGAAGAGCACATTTTGGTAAACACATGCCTGTAGGGCCACCCAGAAACAATGAGACACAATGGGGAGTCTACTTGGATCCTCTCTGTCTGCTACACTTAAATTCAAATGTGCTAGGGTGACTGTGCTAAGGTTCACTTCCTGAAGCAGGTGGGGTTTTTTTGGTTTTGGTGTGTTTTTTTAAATTATGGTTTTGATTTTTTAGAAAGAGAGGAAGGGGGAGAGAGAGAGAGAAACATCGATGCGAGAGAGACACATCCATTGGCTGCCTTCTGCACGCCCCCTACTGGGGATTGAGCCTACAACCCCGGCATGTGCCCTGACCAGGAATTGAGCTGGGACCTCTCAGTCCATGGGACAATGCTCAATCCACTGAGCCACACCGGCCAGGCTTGGTTTTAGTTTTTATTTGAATCTTTTAGACAGGGAAGGAGGAGGGAGGGGGAAAAAACCACAACTCTTCTTGAATTTGTTGGGCTTGAATTGTTTTCAGTTTAAAATAATCTGCGTGCCAGGGTGGTACATACTGAAGACCTCCTCCCTGACCTGTCCACCACATTTTTGTTTCCCAAAAATACGCCCTTGTGCTTTAAAAGTTCATCCTATACCCCCAATGCTTAGACCAGTCATGGCCAAATGGGCACTTAATAAACGGTGGTTGAATGAAATAGCTGACTCGATTTACTTAGTGATTCTCAACCTTGCTATGTGTTGAAATCACAGAGAGAGCTGAAAAAATACCCGTGCCTTCTGTCACACTCTCAGAGATGATTATTTAACAGGTGTGGGATGGGACTCAGGCACTGGTAAGTTTTAAAACTTCAAGTGAAACTAATATGCTTCCAGCTTTGAGAATCATCAGATTCAATGAGTAAAGTAATATGCCAGTGCCTGCTATATGCCAGATGTTTTAATAAAATGTTCACAATAACTCAGTGGAAGGAGATGAGATTTGTTTTTGTTAACACATGGAAAAAGCAGAGGCTCAGAATGAGGTAATGATTTTGCATAAACCACAGAGCTGGTAAGAAGCGGGGCTAGGCAAAGGCCCTGTTACTTTGCATTGCCTTCCAGCCTCCCGCTGGCATCCGTTCAGTCTCATCCATTCTCTCAGAGGTGGTGCGGTAGCCAGTGGGCTGAAGTGCAATCCTTGGGGAAATGTTGCATCAGCTCTGTTCTTCCAAGAGAATGATTCACTCTTAGTCTTCCTTTTGCCACTCCTTAGACTTCTCCTTCTAGATTCTTCTTTCTGACCTGTCAAAGAATGTTTTCTCCAAGGTCTGCTTCTCGACACGATGTTTTGTCTCTGCTACCGCTCCTGAGTTTCCCTGTTATTTGAGTTAACAGTTAAGCCCGAGCTCTTCCCCCAGGCCTGATGTCCTTGGATGGGAATTAGCCCTGCAAGGGCATGTCTGTAACAACTACCATGTCTTTTTATATTTGTAGGACAATTATGCCCTTTTTCTCTGGGCTGGTAAGCCAACCTTGCCTCCAAGTCTGTTTTCTGTGGAACATAGCCATTCCAGTGGCTTCTTGGCCAACTCTTTCCACTCTCCCTCCCCTCCGTTTCTGAAATGAGCCTATAAATCTAATTTTCTTTTCCAAGTTACCTGTAATTTAAGATTCTGATGCTAATCATTGATGTGTGTAACACTGTTCTCCTTCTGCAAGTCCTAAATGGTGTGTACTTATTATAAAGAGAACTAAACAATAATCACTTCAAGTTTTTAAAGAACTTTATAATATCTCAGATTCACTAGAAGATATACTGGGATCTTACAAATTAAGTTAAACATAAATTACAAGTTAGTTTAAAAGTTACTGATGGCCAGCCCTGGCCAGGTGACTCAGTTTGTTGGAGCGTTGTCCCATACACCAAAAGTTGTGGGTTCAATTCCCACTCAGGGAAGAACATACCTAGGTTTTGAGTTTGATCCCTCGTTGGGGCTCATACGGAAAGCAACTGGTTGATGTTTCTCTTTCACATTGATGTTTCTCTCTGTTTCTCTCACTCCCCCTTTATCTCTCTTAAAAAAAAAAAATTAATAAACATATCCTCAGGCAAGGATTAAAAAAAAACTTACTGTTGGCCAGAACCAAGTCAAGTTGTTCTAAACATTTAATTTATACATTTTAATAGATTGAGCAAAGTATAAATATTATAGTTTTATTTAACTTACTAGACATAAATATTGTCACGTTTGTTCTGTGGGATAAAAACCGAAGTAACAATTTTCTTTTATAATATCAGTTATTAGTTGACAACCATAATAATAGCAGTTTATATAGTGTTTAATATGTGCCAGGCACTGTTCTAACTGCTTTCCATATGTTAACTCATTTAATTTTCAGAGTAATACTATGAGTTAGGCACCATTATTCCCATTTTACAGATGAGGAAATTAAGGCACAAGAGCATTAACTAAGACATATATAAACAGTAAGTAGTAAAAATGAGATTCAAACCCAGGCTTTTGCACATTGATAGAGGAAGACTGATATGATGCTGTAATTCCTGAGTATTGATTAGCCTGGACCAACACTTTTAGCTCTTGACCTGAGCAACCCTAAAGCTGGGAATATGTTCTCCGCAGGTTAGAATGGGAGGCATGGGAAAGTCTTGACAGCCGCTAAGTCTTGAAGGGAGCAGTAATCAAAGTGCAGAGCTGGACCCCCCCCCACCGCGGGGGAGCCCAGGCGGGGCGGGGGAGCCGGGCGACCCCCAACAAACGGAGGAAGCCGGCAACACACAGGAGAACTGAGCAAACTGAACAAGGAAATTGACCCAGAGACATGGAGGGTGGAGTACGGGATGACGGGCCTCAGAGGAGGGGGGGAGGCGGGGGAAAGAGATGAATCACAGAGCCTATGTGCATGGGTGCATAACCAATGGACATGGACACCAGGGATGGGGAGGAGGAGAAGGGGAGGGGGAGGAGGGTGTCAATGGGGGAAAAAAAGGAAAAACATCTGTAACAAAAACAAATTAATAATAAAATAAATTATAAAAAAAAAAAAAAGTGCAGAGCTGGGCTCTCTGGCACCGAGTAAAGGCAATGATGATGAGGCTGGGTAATTGGATTATGCTCCATGAGGCACCTAAAACTTCTTTTGGCTATTAGGGATGACATCCTAGGTATGCTAATGGTCATTTTTCAGTCTTAAGCTTCCTTAAATTGCCAAATTGTCAGCTTTTTAAAAAATTCTTTCAAATTTGACTTCCGTACTATGATTCACTCTTAGTCTTCTTTTTGCCACTCCCTAGACTTCTCCTTCTAGATTCTTCTTTCTGACCTGTCAAAGAATGTTTTCTCCAAGGTCTGCTTCCTCGACACTATGTTTTGTCCCTTTGCTACCGCTCCTGAGTTTCCCTGTTATTTGAGTTAACAGGTAAGCCCGAGCTCTTCCCCCAGGCCTGATGTCCTTGAATCTCTGACCCTGTATTTGTGACCTGCCTTTTGGACCTATGTACCTGGATATTCTATTGGCTTTGCATGGAACAATTCTGAAATGAAACTTATCTCCCCTTCCCTGACTGTTCTTCTGCCTGTTCCCTTTTTCTCAGACCCCAGGTGAAAACCATGGGTGTCTTTGAATCCTTTCTCTGTGTCCCCCTAGCCGGCCCACTGGATCCCAGGCCCTCCATTCGTGAGCAGTTGCCAAGGCCCATCAAGTCTGCCTCGGGGGTTCTTCTGGTGTTCCCTGCCCTGTGCTCGCAAGGGGCAGCCCTCATTTCCTTTCCTGCAAACAGCTGCCTGATTCTTAAGCTGTTGCCCTGGCCTCCGGTCTATTCTCTTACCGATCTATCATGTACGCTTCAGCTGCGTAATTCTCCTAAAGTATAGTCTCATAATAACAATAAAACAGTGTTCTCAAATCTTTGTTGTTTTACCATTGACCACTACCTAAGGTCTGCAGTTACGAGCATTTCATCTGCCGCCAGCCTCCCAGCTGCACTTCCAGTCAGACCGGATCGTCCTCTACGTCACAGGTTGTGACTAGGGGCCCTTCGTCCAGATTTGGCCTGCAGGCATGTTTTGTTTGGTCCTCAACTTAAAAAAAAAAATTAATCTGAATCAGTGCTTTAAAATCAAAAGAATTCCCTTGAAAGTTAAAGTCTCAGAGAAAGTACAGGGAACTATGAAAGCTTTAGAAGAGATGGAAATTTGGAAAAAGGGAGGGAATCAGACAAGACTTAAATTCTTACCTACTGCCCAGCTAGTATGGCTCAGTGGTTGAGCGTCAACACAGGGACTGAGAGATCCTGGTTCGATTCCCGGTCAGGGCACATACCCAGGTTATGGGCCCGATCCCCAGTGGGGGGCATGCAGGAGGCGGCCAATTGATGTTCTCTCTCATCAATGTTTCTATCTCTCTCGCCCTCTCCCTTCCTGTCTCTCTAAAATCAATAAAGAAAAAAAAAACTTTAAAATTCTTATCCACGTAAGTTCTCAGTCAATCTTTTACCCACCTTTGTAGTAGAGTCTTTACATATAGTAGGTAACTAATTAACACTTGTTGAATTACAGTTATATGACCTTTGGTAATTTTTTGCCAGAAACATTGAGGTTTTTCTGTTTCACAAGAGTTATGCATTTAGCAGATCTCAGGTGATTTGTGCAGTGGCCTTAAGTGCAAGTCACATAATTTGCATGCTAATAAAGAAATTTTTTTTTTAATTTATCCTCACCCGAGGACATTTTTGCATCCATCCTCAGATAGAGTGGGAGGAAGAGAGAGAGAAACATCGACGTGAGAGAGAAACATCAACTGGCCACCATCCCCACAACCCCAACGGGGGCGGGGGACAAACCACAACCGAGGCACATGCCCTTAGCAGGAACCGAACCCAGGACTCTCTGGTCCGCAGCCCAACGCTCTAACCGCTGAGCCAAACTGATCAGAGCCCAATAAAGAAATTTAAATCTGCATTTAAAAGTACACTCAAATTTTACTGTGTTGAAAAGATGACCATAGATTTTCATGCTGATAAATGGCCCATGAAAATTTGTTTTTATATAACAGGCAGGAATAAAGCAGAATTTAGAGAGGAGAATTTTAAAAACTCTTTGACAGGATGAAATGACTGTCACTGGGAAAGGTGGAGAACCACGGATGTAGAATACCAACCTTTGAACATAGGAAATGGAGCAGGTGGTCAATTGCAATAGATGCTCTAAGCATTTAATGTGGTTGGCTCATGATGAAAGTTGACCCCGTGCTAAGTGAGTTATGTGAATGGGTATCGGTGTACTATGGCTTTTCCCTAGCTTCCTGTCCCCTTTGACATAAGCATACAAATGAACTTTTTAGAGATAATTATTTTACATCTCTGTAACCTGAAATAATTTTAGGTCCTAATAACAAATGTACATAAGAGGAAACAATGGTTGTCTAGGCTTCTCTAGAAATATTGGACTGTCCCTGGGCTGATGTTTCTAAATGCAACAGTTTCTGGACCGGAGATACAATAATAACATTAACCATGTCATGTAAGGCTCAGTATGTTCCAGCCACTGTTCTAGTTGTTTTTGCCTTTTGTTTGTTTGTTCTTGATGAACACGAGCTAATGGGTTTGTAAGGCAGTGCTTTCCAGCTCTTTTCACGGCAGGGCGTGTGTATTCAATAATAATATTTACATGGACACTAGGATCAATGGCTCAGGAGCTCACTCGGCTGCCCGGGGGCTGAGGGGTTCTGTATAACAGGACATCGGTACTCGCATCAAGGTGCCCTTGTGTGCCCCGTGCACTCTGTGCCGGGAAGCTGTGTGATGGTGTACTGCAGACTTTATATAGTCCTGATTTCAGCTGGTAGCATTGCTTCCTTGACCTTATGATGGCATTAAATAGTTCACTAATCATCAATGTTCTGTTTCATAGTCTCTAGAAGGGCCCTGTTACTCTCCAAGCTGTTCCCCTTCCTGAGATTTGAGAGCCGCTTGGAGAAAGTTCATGCGCCTGTGCCAGGAAAGTTTCCATCACTCGACACCTCTGAGCCTCTCTAGTGTGACCAGTCTCTGGCCTCCAGGCTGCTTCCAAGTCTCTGTCTTTGAAACATGGCCATTAACTCGTGCAAGGAGTTAGTTTTCTAAGTGCACTCAACAGGAAGAGCTTGTGTAAGAGGTGGAGAGAGGGGACTACACTCCACAGGGTCTTTGCCGAGTGGGTGACTTGGGTCTCTTGTCTCTGTGCTCCTTCTCCAACCAAATAACATTCTGTGGACATTTAATGTGGAGTTCAATGCCCTTGGAGCTCAGAGGGGAAGAGACACGCTGTGTGTTCTTTGCACATTCCTGAAAAGCTCCTGGTTGTGCCAGAGGTGGTCTACTTCTTCCCTCTCACACACTCATCCCTTTCTCCTACTCTCCGAACAGTCAGACACACTTAACACACTTACAAATGCTTAAAGTAAATACAAAACTTTCCTCTCTTTTATTTGCATTTAAATGAAGTATTCTTCCTCTACTCTTACTATGCTTTTGAACTGTGATGTGCTGATCTAAGAAAGAACAAAAGGGACTGAATCCTTTAGTTCTAGGAATTCATTAGTTCTAGGTTTCAGTCCCAGAACTGCCACTTATCCAGCTAAATGGGCAAGTTTATTTAATTTCTAAGCCTTCGTGATAAGATGGAACTGATGATACCTGTCCCATTTCCCTCTCAGAGCTGATCTTGAAAACCAGAGGGAATCTAATGCATGAAAATATTCTGGAAGTTCTCAAAGCGCAAGGTCAATGCAGTTTGTTGTATGAAAAGTGGCCAGGGAGTCCTCAAGAGCAGTAGCAGTTCCTTGTGAGAACTGAAATGCTGAGAGTTGGTGACTTGGTTCTGGTGATGACAGGTTGACGGGCTCTCACTCCTATTCCCTCCCTCACCTTGCAGAGTAACCTGGTGCACTACCTGGGCCTGAGCCACCATCTGCTCGCGCTGAATTTTATCATCGTTTCTTTCGGCAAGAAAAGCGCTTGGTCATCTGGCCAGGTGAAGGTGACCGACACCGACTTTGATGGCGTGGAAGTCCGAGTGTTTGAAGGCCCTCCAAAGCCGGAAGAGCCGCTGAAACGCAGCGTTGTTTATATCCACGGGGGAGGCTGGGCCCTGGCGAGTGCAAGTATGTCCTGGTCACCTTCAGGTTGTTTGGGGCTGTGGTTGGCCCTGGGAGAAACGTGTGTTTGAATGAGTTTGACTTTCTTATCGAGTAAAGAGAAGGGGACTATTTGACTTGGTTCCTCTGGACAGTCCCAGTTGCCCCTATTGTCCCAGCAAAAGTATGAGTGGTGTGTGTCCTTTTCACACTTGAAAGTGTCCTAGTTTGGATGATTAATTATATGTCTATACCCTACATAAAGGCTTTCGCCTATTTGTTTGTTAATGAAGGTAGACTGTTTTGAAAACATTTCCTGTGATCGAAATCATAGGCTAACTTACTGCGAAGTGCCGGCGACAGCTTTCCACACCCAGACAGGGTGGAATTTCACTGGGCGCAGGGTGCAGGGATCATCGACAGCTCTTTTGCCATCTTGTGTTTTGAACACATCTTTCTGTGAACTAGAACAAGTATTTCTGAATACACATGTTAGCTCATCCACATTTCATCTGCTTGTGACCAAGGATGGAAATATAAGAGCGTGCCACCGTTAAAAAGGAGTGATCTCACAGAGTGCAAGAATGCTCCCTGTGGTATTGGATTACTTTCACGGCAGAACATGTTCAGATGGCAAGCCGCCAGGCGGAGCAGCCGGCAGAAGGCACAGGGAGAGGAAACAGGGGTCTGATCTCTGCCTGCAATGTCCATGGAGCTGCTTCCTCGTCTTCCGCCCTGAGCTTTGGCAACTAGTTCTAGTTTGTTTTTTTTCTTCTTCTCCTTTTTAAAATTCCTCACCTGAGGATCTTTTTCTATTTATCATTAGACAGAGTGGGAGGGACAGAGAGACAGAGAGAAACATCGATGTGATAGAGACACGTCGACTAGTTGCCTCCCGCGTGACCCAACCAGAGCCAGGATGAACTGCAACCGAAGTACGTTGCCCTTGACCAGAATCGAACCCACGTTGGTCCGAAGGCCGATGCTCTAACCGCTGAGCCAAACTGGCCAGGGCTGTTCATTTGTTTCTTAATAACATATTTTTTTATGAGGCAAAGGCCAAAAGTATAGTTCTTTATAGTAATCCCATTTCATTTAACTCCATATTCATCATTTATTCTTTTATTTATTGATTTGTTCGACAGATGTTTACTGAGCATATAGATTTGCCTAGGACTGACAGGTTTTCTGGGGTGCAGGACTTCCAGAACAAAAACTCAAAGTTAGGTGCAAACCTGGACCTTTGTCACCCTAATGTGGCTAGGTGATGGGGATATAAAAATGAATAAAACAGAATCTTTTTTCCTAGAAAAGAATGAGTCTGTACCATTGGACACTTGCCAGGTGAGACTTTACACTGGAGGCCAGGAAGTGTGAGTGCTGGGAATGGTCTAGGTTATAAGAGTCAGCTGGCCTTTTCCACATAATTTGACGGATGACTTTTGCCAGAGGACGCGCTCAGGCTGAGGGAGGTGTATGTAAATTGCTATGTGCTTATTGAACTTCTGATTCTAAGACTGTCTTGGAAAACCTATACATAAGGTGATATTTGGCTTTTTGTTGACACAGTCTGCTCTTAATATATTGGAAGAACGGCAAACCGATTAATTTTTTACATAATAAAATTGCTTCTGTCACTGCAAACCTTTGGATTGTCTTTCTAAAAATTGCTAAGAGTTCTTAAAATCTAGTTTGGTATGTGTTGGTTTAAACAAAATACCACGTTCTTCAAATTGGTGACTTTCCTGAATTGCAGCAAATGAGGATGTTAAAAGAGAACATTTTTATGGTTCTAAGGAGAAAACTGCTTATTGGCCGTGATTGTTGGAAAGGCATATATTTGAAGAGCTACAAAGTCAGAATTAATTTGGTGCATTTCATATAGTCTATTACGAAATAAATGTTTAGTTCATTAAGAACACGTTCAAAGACAATCTAATATGGATTTCCTGTTATTTTATAGTAATTGCATTTTATCAGAAACCCAATTTAAATTCTGCATTTGTACTTGTAGCTGTATTAAGGAGATAGATATATGTTCACATTTGCTTTTTATTATTAATAACTTAAGTCCAAATCTAACAGCAGTTCACAATTAGCAGACTTTAAGAATGGACAGTGTTAAATAACTTATTTAATAGTGATTGCTCCTTTGTTTCCTTTAGAAATCAGATATTATGATGAACTGTGTACGGCAATGGCTGAGGAGTTGAATGCTGTCATTGTCTCCGTTGAGTAAGTAATTAATATTAGTCATAGAAATAAATTTAAGAAGGGATCCTAGATAACCATCTAGTTACTTTATTTTACAAGTGATACAATTAAGTATAAAATAAAGGTCCAGAGAGGTGAGGTGATTTTTCCCAGGGTTAGCCAAAATGATCTCTGATATAACTTAGAATTTCTTGAACTCGCTATATAACGCCTCAAATTCTCTTTTTATTTTAGTTTTGGAAACTTCTGGAAAAGGAGTTAACTGAAATTGAGAGAAATACACAATCAGTTATCTATAGCCTATAAGCTTGATTACTGCTGTGTTTAAAACTAAAAACCAATCAGCATCTTAAGAGACTCTCTCCTACAACCACCAGTGGTAAAAGCTGTTCTCCTGCAGACAGGTCCTATAGTTCAGACCTTGTAAACAGTAACGAGTTCCACGAATCTTCGTCGATGTAGTTATTATTATCATTAGTAGTAGTAATATTAGTATCGATATTTTGAGTTGCTGCCACCAGTTACATATTAGCCATCTTTCTGGGAAACTAAGAAGAATGTGAATACGTGTAACAACTGTGGGGATAGTAACAATGCAGAAGTCATGGCACCTGTTCCGTGGCAGACGTGGTGCCGGTGCCACCACAGACGTCGTCAACTCTCCCTCTGAGCTTTGATCCTGTGTCATCTTTCAGCAGGCCTTCCTAGACACCCCTATTTAACATCGCAACCCACTTTCCTCTTCTTTATTTTTCTCCAAAACTGTCATCAACATCTGACCGATCACATATTTAACCTACTCTGCAGTTTTCGTGCTGAACGGAAACAGACAACGTAAGTTTCCCGAAGGCAGGGGTTTTAGGGACTCTGGTCTCTTTTGTTCATTGCTGGTCATTGTGCCTGGAAACATTCTCGGCAAGATAGTGGGCACTCAGTAAATATTTGTGGGATGGATGAACAGAGTCTTGCTTAATTCTCATATAAATCATCCGCAATAAGTATTTTGATACTTTTCCCATAGATGAGGAAACGGAGGCCCGAGAAGGTAAGGAACCTGCATGAGGTCACAGAGCCAGGTAGTCACAGTGCTGGAGTGGGGAGCTGAGCCAGGTCACATCGCCCCGAGGCCAGGGTGAAGCCAGTGTTGAAGGAAGCTGACCGTGCTGAGTGGCCGTGTGACAGTGTTACGGCAGCCTCGGCCGCTTTCCACGCCCTGAGCTTATCCAGCTCTCCCGTTCCTGGCTCATGTCCTCCTGCCCCCAGTCCAGGTCTGAGTCCTAACAGAGCTGAATCCTTTCTTCTGCGGTCCCTCGGAAGGCGGGTCTCCTGAGTCACTTGGGCAGCCCTAGCCCGTCGGCAGACGCCGCAGAGTCACAGGGTGGTGCCATGCTCTGGCTCAGCAGATCACTTCTCTCAGTGAGTCCTCCCAGACCGCTCAGGGACCCTTGGCGGGGTTGTAATGCAGGAACCTTCAAGTAGATGATGATGTCATCTGGCCTGGGCAGCTGGCCAGAGGAAACCAGGGGCTATTTAAGCAGCTTGGTGCTGGGGAACCAGCCTCTGAGCCCTTCCAGTGGTTTCCTGTGTAGCCCCAGCTCCTCACAGGCCTGGGCCAACGGGGAAAGTTGGCCTTGCTTTCCTTGGCACCGTGAGGACTCTCCGCCCTGGCCTCACCCACCTCCAGGGCTTTGATATAACAGTTGGCAACACGCCTCAGCTCTTCCTACATACCCTTCTCCACCTGTCAGCATCTGTGTCAGGTAAGACAGGTGTTCTTAGGCTTATCGTAAAAACGCACAAGATGGATGAGATGTTGTAAAATTTTTTTTTTAAAAAAAAAGAACTAAAGCATAGACGGACTACTTTCATCCTTGACTTTCCACGAGGCCTGATTTATGCAATGCGGCTTCCGGAAGTTTACCAACTGGGAGGCAGCAGCAGCGGACAGTTCCCATTGCTCACGATGTGACCGCGGGCGAGTCAGTCAACCCCGTGTGGACAGTGGGCGTTGGAGTCCTTTCTGTGTGTCTAAAGAATGGAGGCTGCTGGGAACCAAAATCACGTCTTTCCTTTGGGTCCCATCACCCACAACAAGGTTCAGCACATGTATGTGAGGCAAATGTACTTCAGGGGGGCTACTGATTTCAGAGTTGTCACAAGAATCAGTCTGGACAACTGAGATGAAAGGGCTTCAGATACCCAAAGGTGCTAGACAGTCTGGAGGATTAGTGCTGTAGCCCACAGAATGGAAAGGTCCAACTTACAGATTTATTTACCAGCATGTGCTTGGAACTCACGGCACTTTTTTTGCAGAAATGCTACGCTAAGATGCTTAGGGTCCGGGCTGGCCAGCCCACAGAGAGCTGGTGACCTGTGCTCTAGTTGAGACGTAGCCAACATCATATGGTCATGATGTTTCTCTTGCAAAGTACCATCTGACTTGGGAACATATTCTTTCTCATTGCTCATGTGTTTCCTCTTTCTTTTATTCCATAAATATCTATTGAGTTCCTATTATATGCCAGTTACTGTGTTCAGTGCTGGTGACATGCCGTGTGAGTAAGGCAGATATCCTTCCTGCCCTAAAAGTTTACAATCTAGGTGAGGAAATAAACCTTGAATGAGTCATGGTAAGTGTGATCAGTGATGTGAGGCAGAGGTAAGTAGTAATGGAGGCATCTAGTAGATAAGGTGTTCCCTAGTTTGAAGGGTCAGAAAAGGCATCTTGAAGAAAGTCGTATTTGAATTGAGGTCCTGAGGATGCGCAGAACTTAGACAAAGTGAGTTGGTCGTGGAGGTCCCGGGTGGTGTAATGAGAGGGCTTGGGAGGAAGGGGAGGAGGCAGAGAGCATTAAGGGAATGAAACAAGAGAGAAGACAGATGGGGACGCTTACACTCTGACGATGACCAAGGAAAAGAAGAAGTCAGGGTGGGTGACCCTGAGAGGCCCTTGGCTGTCCTGGAAGGCCTCCTCCTCCTTGCAGGTAGGCTCTCTGGAGACAGCTGCTCCTTATCTTCGAGGCCCAGGGAGCGGAGCGGAGTGGGGCTCAGAGCTGCGCCCTGTATGGGGAGAGGCCCTGGGGAAGGTATAATCTGAGGAAGCTCAGGCCAGGGTGGGGCTGCCGGGAGCGCAGAGTCACCGCTCGTGGAGCGATCACCAGGAGTCAGAAGTCCCCAGTGCATGTTGCGGGTACTGGCTTGGGTTCTGGGGACCGACCCAGCCGCGGAGGGCTAGATAAAGGCCTCCAGGCGTGAAAACAGGCCGTGCCTTCTACTCAGTAGCTTCTGCAACACTGTGCTATTTTACATGTTAATTGCACAATAAGTATTTGTAAAATAAATGAAAAAAACGTATCTTATAATACCAAAGATACATGATGTATCCTCAGTTATATGATCTAGGAAGGTCCTATTTTAGATTCATAAACTTATTTTCATCAAGTTCAACGCATAACATGGTATCTTTTTATTTTTAACATGGTATCTTTTTACCTATATTTTCTATAATAAGACACAATACTAGAACCATAAAATAAGTGAAAAGGAAGATTTAATTTCTTTTTTCAAAAGACAAAACGTAAGCTAACACAGTTGGCATGTTGGATATTATTCAATTCTATTTAATCCATTTTATTTAATTCTATAAATTCTATTAAGTTCTAGAAAGCATTCATGTTGCTTTCTTGGATAAGGAAAACAGTTCCAAGTTGTGTTTCGCTTTTTTTTTTTTAATTTTTTTCCCCTTTATTGACTTTTTTTTTAGAGAGAGAGAAAGTGAGAGGGAGAGAGAGATAGAAACATCAATGAAAGAGAACATCGACTGGCCGCCTCCTACATACCCCCCACTAGGGATCGGGCCCACCACCTGGGTATGTGTCCTGAATGGGAATCGAACTGGCGACCTCTTGGTGCATGGGTCGACGCTCAACCACTGAGCCACACCGGCCGGACGTGTTTTGCTTTTCATTAAATCTTCACCACACTCATAAACTGTCCACTGTATGTAGAGAGGTTCCTCCCACCCCATCAGCATCCCGAGAACTGAGCCTTTTCTTTGGCAGAGCGGTGAGGAAGGTTGCTACTGTAGCCTTAGTTTGCTGCGAACAAAGTTATAAGCAACGAGACACTTATGCCTCTTTTATTTCATCCATAAAATTAGATGAGTACAAGCTAACAAAACCACAGTGCTTTTAGGAGGCACAGTACAACCCACATCTTGAGAAATCGTTGTAAAATAAGACACTCTGAGAAACACAGAGTGACAGTGACCTCGCTGTGACTTCCCTCTGCTCCTTTACCTGCCTGAGTCCTGGGCAGAGACCGCGTCAGTCCCGCCTGGGCAGCCCCGGGAGGTGAGCAGGCCAGATCCCTAAGCATTCCCCTCCAAGACAGGGAAGATCTGCTCAAAGCCTTTCTTCCCCTCGGCTCCGGCCAA
Organism: Tadarida brasiliensis; assembly: GCA_030848825.1. Taxonomy (NCBI): domain Eukaryota; kingdom Metazoa; phylum Chordata; class Mammalia; order Chiroptera; family Molossidae; genus Tadarida; species Tadarida brasiliensis. The sequence goes on along the minus strand of CM061260.1, from coordinate 38,116,944 downwards.
CCTGAGCACACCCAAAGGCAGTGTCAGAAATAATTCAACTCTACGGAAAGATAATACTGTGGCTTCCTGTAAGAAGTAGGTTCTTTTATTCTCTTCACTACCATTAACAAATCCCCTTCCTAGACATTTAACTCAAGTCTTTTTGTCTTTGTTTTCTGCTAACAACAATCCCCGGGGTCTCTCTTGTGGTTTGGTCTCTTAGACTTTGTAGGGGAAACGGGAGCAGCGCCTGTGGCTGCAAACCGCAGGGAGGCTGTGCGCCTGCTTCACCCACGCCTGAACCTTAGAGCTATGCTGGCTTCCGAAATGACAAAGAGGCCAGAGGACCTGCCACCGCGCCTGCTTGGGCTTCCGTAGCCACAGGGCAGCACCCTGGCTCTGTTTATCCTGGGGTGAGAGGTGAGGTTCCCAGCTGAGAGGGAGGAGCAGAGCCTCTGGGAGCTCCCTGCTGTGTGCAGAGACAGGACGCCACAAGTCTTCAAGGGCGACCAGCCTCAGAGAATCATCCTTCGAGTGGATCGCAGTGCTAGGCTCCAGCACTCCCAGGATGTTGGGGAAGCATCCTGACGTGTCAGTTCTTGTGGATGTTATTCTTACCCTAATCAGCCAAGCCTTTGCCGGTCTCAGCGCTGCCTCACTGAGGGACTGGTGGTCAAAGCTACGTCGAGGGGCCAGTTTTGAGAGGAGAATCAGAAAGGAGGACCCTGCCTCAACCTTTATGCACAGACCACATTTTAAGAAGGAAAAGAAAAATACCCATTCACAGTCCTTCCACTTTTTCAGTTTTACTCTATGTTCTTTGTAGTGGAAGGAAGCTTCTGTCTGTTAGAGGAATACGTACATTCTTCCTCTGGAGACGTCTCCTACCGAGAGCACAGTATGGATGCAATTACTGATTTGTTTCAGATAACCCCTGCTGCAGATAGGGTTCTCTATGACCTGTTTATATTCTCAAGATGAATCTATTGAGCTCCTCTTGGGGGATGGTGAAAATGGGGGGCAGGGGGGAGGCCAAAAAAGGAATGAGATTTTTATCTCACGCCTGCTGAATCTCGTAGGTGTATAATTTCATTCTAGAATATCACGTGTACCTTTTGCCTACCTGGCACCACGCGCAGAGAGCTCAGTGTCCTTGTCCCCAGCGGAGGACAGCACACAGGGCTTCCAGGTTGGGTTATTTTGCAGGAGAATGTGCATTACAGCGTCACTGCCAAACTGGTGACAGTCAGGGCTTCAGCTTCCACAGGCTCGGAGCGACTTACACGTCCCCTCCGCTGCGGGCTTGGGTGCAGTCCCTGGCTTTGACTCCAGGAGCCATTTGTCGGTCTTTCCGAGCATTGTTAACAGAGTGGGTGCTGATTAGTTCAGGTAGGTATCCACCCAACTCTTGTGTCCATAATCCTGACTTTGCCTCTACTTCTAAAGGAAGTTGAGGTGTCTGCGTTGTGACTTACTCTCAGGGAGACGTTGAGGGCTTCCAGGAAGGAGAGTTACTTTTGGCTGGGCTCTCAGGTTTCTTGGAAGAAGTGACATTTGAAATGAGACCAAAAGGATGTGAACATTTGAGGAGGAGTGGCATGGGGTGGGGGGCGCATTAGGGGATGGAGAGAGGGACCACTGCATTGGGAACGGGAACAGGAGGTGGTTCAGAGAAGAGGCACAGTGTGCTGGAGTCGGTGATATTTCTGAACTTCGGCTGCACGTTAGAATTACTCAGGGGACTTTTTCTTTAAATATAGATATGCTGGGCTCCCCTCCAGATCAGATGAATTGGAATCTTTTGTAGAGGGGCTGAAACCTCCGTGTGTTTGTAAAGCCCTGGGATTATCCTCCGATGCGTACCGAGTTCAGAAACTCCAAGAACGCAGGAAGTGGAGTCCTTGGGGATGTGCCAGACCAGTAGGTGGGTTCGGAGCAGTTTCTGGCTTTATGTTTTTAAAGCCATATGGCTTATTACTTTTCTCACCACAGACAGTGTTATATGTAAAAGGGATAAAATAAATCTTTAAAATTTTTGTTTGGAGGAAAGAAAAGTATGTTGTTAAAGACTGTCAACGTAAGAAACATCCAAACCTGGAGATGGTTTTTATAAGCGTTTATTTGAGCCAAAACTGACGACAGTTGTCGGGAAGCAGGATCTCAAATGTTCCAGGGTGGTAGTTTGCAGTTTCTTTTATGCATGTGGAATGAAGGAGGAAATACAAGCAGGATGACATGGAGTGGGAGAAAGCAAGGTGGGGTTAGATTACAGGACAGGTAACCAGAGTATGTGCTCTCTCGAGGGTGGTTACACCTGGGAGGGGTATTACTTCTGGCGTTTCAGAGATGTGTTAACCTAGATGCACAAGAACAATGGACAGGGCTTGCTTAAAAACTGAAGAAGTTATTTGCCTGGAACACCACTACCCACCACGACTTGCTCAGTTAGGGATTTATTATAACACCCCTTTTTCATCCACATGATGTACCATGTGCCCAGACACTGTGCTTGGAGGTTTATTCTGAGAATACGTATTACAAAACCATTGAAATCATGAGAGATGAGCCCTGGCTGGTGTGGCTCAGTGGGTTGGGCATCATCCTGTGCATCAAGAGGTTGCTGGTTCAGTTACCGGTCAGGGCATACGCCTGGGTTGCAGGCTTGATAGCCGGTAGGGGGTGTGCAAGAGACAGCCGGTTGATGTTTCCCTCTCACATCGATGTTTCCCTCTCTCTTCCTTGCTCTGTAAAAAGTCAATAAAAATATTTTTTTTCAAAATCACGGGAGACGTTCTAGGGAGTCAGAATCCTAATTTCCAGGAATTTACTACTTTGGTAGGGTAATGAAAACACACGCTCAATAGTAAGAGGCTGTGAGTGTTGAAGGAAAAGTATTTTAAAAGGGGATGGGTTTTGAAGTCTGTGAATTCAGACCACAGCTTTGCCACTTACTAGCTGCTGTACACAAGTGACCCCGTCCTCCTTGAGCCTCATGTTTTCATCCTTAAACCCACAGGTTTGCTCTGAGATCTGAGTAAATGAAACACGTCGGTAGGGCACTTGGTGGGATGCCTCACCCAGCAGGAATAACATAATTTTTATAGAGTGTTCACATTTATTAAATTGAGTAAACCTCATTCCTGAGTTTACACTACATTTTGTTCTAGTAGGAGGCATGCACAGTAAGAGACAGGCAAAAGCTGGCATTGCAGAGTCATCCATCCCTGCGGCGAGCCGGGGAAATGGAGACTCTGTTTCAGGTGCTTTTCCTCAAGATGTGCAATTTTTAAGCTAAAAAAAAGGCAGAATCCTCCTTCAGTACTTTGCAGGGACACAGCTTTGAACAGAAACAGCAGATAAATATATTATGCACACTTTCTTTGACTATACCACTCATGAAGTTCCTCCTGATTCTCAGTTTTCTGGGTCTATAAAGATATTACGGAACTTTTGTTTTACTCCTCTGGTCAATTTCAAGCTCCTTTGAAGACTCTTCTTACACTAGGTGACCTCAGAAATATCTAGTTTCACTCTATTCCCCAGTCTGTGCAAATAGTGTCCCTTCTTATCGAATAAAATTAGAGAATGTTTCCAGCTTGAACAAAGGTAAAGGGAGGGGTGGGGAGATGGATTTTTAAGGGCGCCAAGAAGACTTTTTATCATAACTTGTTTGTTTTTAGGTATGTTTACTCCGTTATCTGAACCAGTTAATAACTGGATGATAAGATTTGAGGTAATAGCATTTTTTTTTTAGCTTACCAATTTCCTCTTCATTCAAAGTCTTAAAGACCTTTTGTGAAACAACATCTGAAAATGTAATTCATGTGTGTGTACTAGTAGAATATGTTCTGACCTCCGGTGCCACCAGGAAAACAGTTTATTATGATACATGGAATCTTGCTGAGATAAAATAGCCTATTTTCACAACTTGAGTCATAAAGTGCGTTTGTATTTATTTCATTGAAAGAATTGAGAATTCAGCTTGATAATATTGGAGTTAAAATATTGAGACTTCCTCCCAGAATCATGTGAGATGTCTCCACCTAGTGGACACAATGGTGTACTCCGACTCCTTTCACCAATTATTACCAGTGGAATGCTGTAGCCCAGCTTTAAGATGAATTAAGGCTAACTGGAGAAAAAAACATTTTGGATGATTACTTGATCACAGATGGAAAAATAAGAAACAAATCAGAAAACTTAATTCATCTGTTATAAGGCAACCATTAAGGGAGTTTCTTACTGCATTTAGAGTTGTTCTATGTAGAAATTTCTGGATTACCAGATCTGCATTAAACAGTATTTTCATCCATTTGACTGTCTACACTGAATGTGAAGATATTTAGTTAAATAGCTGAATTTCAGATGGGGGAAATAAATGGCCTTATATAGAGTAGCTTAGAAAAAATTAGTTTCTGAAAATAAGAATGCTAATTTTAAATGGAAATCAAAAGACATGAGTTCTTAACAATTAGATTTTGTTTGTTAATCCTCACCTAAGGATATTTTTCCATTACATTTTAGCTAGAGTGAAAGGGAAGGAGAAGAGAGAGAGAAACATCAATGGGAGAGAGACAAATTGACTGGTTGTCTCCCACACGTACCTGCAACCCAGGTACATGCCTTTGACTGGGAATCGAACCTACGACTCTTTGGTCCATGGGCCGATGCTCTAACTGCTGAGGCAAACCGGCAGGGCTTAACTATTAGATTCTAATTAAATCCTTTCTATCCTACCTTGTTTTTATTTGTTAGACTTATTTACAAATTAAGTCTCTTGTCAGTGCCTCAGTTTTTACATTTGCAAAATGAAGGTGTGTTAATACTGACAAAGATTTACTGGCTGGATGGTTATGTGCCTGGCACATTGATAGGCACGGGAAACACAAGGATGAACAAAGCACAGTTCTTGGTATCGGAGAACACACTCTTTAGAGGAATACATAAAGAAATCCTTTCAAGATGAGACAATAAGAACAGTAATGTACCCCAGCACACAGAGTTAGCGAGGAATATGAGTCACTAGCTCAGCCCCAGAGCAAGTGGAGTTAATGCTCCAGAAGGCTGCATGGAGAAGACCAAACCCTGGAGTAAGGATTACAGGATGAGTGAGAGTGAATAAGCAAGGAAGGACGGCGGGGACTGAGAGAACTCTCCAAGACTATCAGATATGGATTTGGAAGATGGCATGGGGCATTTGACAAAACCAGGGTTTGGGGGACTCTTAAGGGAATATGAATCCTATTAAATGCGCAGAGTAGCATTCCAAAGGGACTTTGATCTTGCAGATAGGGGCATAGGAGGAGCCCCAGGGGTGTCCCAGAAGGCCTGCCCTGGGCTGTCCGGCAGATTTGGCTTCCTTTTTGCTGGTTGACAACTGGCATTTCAGTTTAATCCCTCCAGAGAGTGAATGTATTGCTTGGGTTTGGTGTCAGACTGGCACGACCTCTTCAGTGGAGTACAGTTTCACTACACTTAACAAGTGTATTGTGAAGAATACCATATGGACTCACTAGACACGAAACCAGCCAAGTGCTAATGCTGCTGAGTCACCTTCCAACCCAGAGGTTGTGAGTGACTTCGGAAATAAAAGCCCAGATCTGTGGTGGTTCTGCCCACAGCCCAGCAGTGACATCTGCCTTTCACCTGGGGGTTTTGCTTTTGCATTGGCAATGGTGGTAGCTGTTTGGTTTGGTGACTGAGAGTAAAAAAAAAGAGAAGAAGAAGTATTGACAATACAAAATCATTACATTTTAAAACTAAGCATTTAATTGGTTAGAAAATGAATGGTTTGTTCTTATACTTATTTCCATTCCTTACTTGTTTATTTCTGGCATCAAAAGAACCAGTGTCTCTTTAAACTTTGAATGGCCTTCAGGACTTAGTGAAGTCCTTAACTGAACACAACTCTTGTCTTCACAGATACAGGCTAGTTCCAAAGGTGTATTTTCCTGAGCAAATCCACGATGTTGCACGTGCCACGAAGTACTTCCTGCAGCCAGAAGTCTTGCAGAAGTACTCGGTGGACCCAGGCAGGATCGGCATTTCCGGGGACAGTGCTGGTGGGAACCTGGCCGCCGCGCTGGGCCAACAGGTAACAGGCTGGGCCGCGGTGCTGGTAGGGGGGTGCCTGATAACACGAGTCCAACACACTCCCCTTCGCCTGGCAGAGGCTGAGCCAGGGGGGAGGTCACTGTGCGGCCAGGTTACACAGGTGGCTGAACTGGGAGAGCACTCAGACATCTTTCTGAAAACAGGAGAGGGGTCCCCCAAAGACATGTCATCTCTGAGTCCGTGCAAAGGCCCCGAGCACGATCAGTACCAGGAGAAGCCTAACATTTTACAGGCCTCCCTTGCTCCTCAGGGATTGCAGTGAAACTAAGTATCTCCTGCTCCTTTTCCATGCTGGACTTCTAAACGTGGAACATTTTTTTATTTTTTTTTTCTTAAATTACAATTGCTGAGAACTTACAACCAAATTAAAAAGTGTCTCTCAATTTTTTTTTTAAATATCAAAGAAAATATTGCATGGTCTGCCACTTTATTTTTACTTTTATTTTTTATCCTCACTCAAGGACATTTTTGCATTTATCTTAAGATAGAGCGGGAGGGAGAGAGGGAAGAAGAGAGAGAGAGAAACATTGACGTGAGAGAGACACATCGAAACCACAACCGAGGTACGTGCCCTTAGCGGGAACCGAACCCCGGCCTCTCCGGTCTGCGGGGCGACACTCTAACCAATGCGCCAAACCGGCCAGGGCATGCCACTTTAAATGTATTAATAAATCTGAGCTTTGCCTGGTTAAAGTCTTTGAAAACAAAATCTGGGGCAGCTGTATACATTCAAAGATAAGTACATTTCCTTCCACTTACGGATTTGACAAGAGACAAATTCTGAGCTGTCCTAAATTAGGTTACAGCAGGCTGGAGGGCAGGAGGAAGAGGGAAGAGGTGATCAGTTAAAGAGCCTCGGGGCCCAAACCTGCAGAGAATGTTCCGGTTCCTGAACTGATCCAGGCTAGAACTTGGCGTGAACTCCCAGTAGCCAATCACCAGGCACCACTGCATCCTGCTTATGCATGAACTTTCCAGAGTGTTGCCCACAAGCAGCTCAGAAGCAGGAAATATTTCTTCCTCGTGGACTGTGCACCTGTCTTAGAACTGCCCCCGCGTCACCTTTCCCGCCCCCCTTATCTACAGTGGGAATCTTTCAAACAACTTACACCCTTCTTCCGGAACCCATGGTAGAGGAGAGCCTGTCAGCTGCAGGACAGTGCACACGGCTGTTCTCCCTCCAGCCCAGCAGCTGGGGATTCACACTGCGTGCCCCTGGACCTGCTGGTCCTTTCCTGGCCAGCACATGGCTCAGTCCACCTTTTCTTCCAGAAAGGCTTTGGGCTGCAAAGGTTTTTGTTTAACATACCAAATAACTCACAGATAGCATCTCTGCTTCTCACCTCCAAAATTTGGGGGGTATTTTCAGGTAGCAGCTGCTTTTTACTTGTGGGGCACCTTGGTTTCTTCCCCTTGGCTGTAATTAAAGAACTTGATTCTCCACTTGGCATCGGCAGGTTTGCCACCATGCATCCAGCTGTGGTAGGAAGGAGGTCCTGGTGCACTGGGGAGGCTTTCGGACCAGACAGAACCGGGAAGGAATGCCGGCCCCCTTTGGGAGCTCCGGGGCTCTGGGCAAGTCCCTTCACCTCTCTGAGCCTCGGGAAAATGAGGATAATATCGTCTGATCGCGGGGCTGTTGCCAGGATTTAGTGAGATGATGTATATACAATTCTTGACACATATTAATAGTGCTATTTACTGATCATTTCCTCTCACTTTTACAGAGCAGTTACATCTTCCCTGGGGATGGGGTTTTGAAAGCCAGTGTGAAACGAAATTGTACGGCTAAAGTTACCTTGAAGAGTGTTTAGTTGCCTACAGTGAGCTAGTTAGCTGTCTTAGATGGTACAGGAAAAATCAATCATTTGAGACACTAGAATGATAACATGAGGCAATGCAATCACATTTGGGGAGGCGGGGGTTGAGATCTGCTGAGGTGAGAGGGCCCTTCCCTTCCAGTTTCAGCCTCACTGGGGGCACGGGATGACTGAGCAGAATGGAAGGTGCATTGCCAGCGGTACATTACGTAAGATCTCACCCTCTCAGCAGCAGGAAGGCTGAGTGCTGTCAGAGGAGATACCCTGAGGCCCTGCTGAAACAGTCCTGTCATCTGTTCATTTTCCTGCCCTTCTCCTTTGGAAGAACCAGACTAGTATTTTCTCCCTAGGAAGCCATTGCCTTTGGGGGCCTTGCAGGGAACACAGAACGAAATAGGGTTCACACAGTATCCATCCACAGCCCTCAGGAAGATGTGCTGAATGCCAGAGGACAGACACAAGTGCCTGTTAATGAGGGTTTAAAGACCTAAGAGAACATGTGCCTTTGAAATGTTCACTCAAAATAATGAGTTGCAAACGTCATGTTTGTTGGTAAATATCCAGCAGCTTGATCAGGTGGTGGTTGGTGATGAGGAATTATTTAGTCCTTTAAACTACATCAATACCATGCCTGCTAGAAACTTAACAACTGTATCCCTTTGACCAATTCAAAGTAACCCCTTTTTAAGGTGTGGTTTCTGTAAAAGGAATCATGCCAAATAATATGTTTGCTTCTTCTCCTCCAGTTTAATCAAGATGCCAACCTGAAAAACAAGCTCAAAGTGCAAGCTTTAATTTATCCAGTCCTTCAAGCTTTAGATTTTAACACACCCTCTTATCAGCAAAACGTGAACACCCCAATCCTGCCCCGTTATGTCATGGTCAAGTACTGGGTGGACTACTTCAGAGGCAACTATGACTTCATCCAGGCGATGATAGTGAACAACCACACTTCACTCGATGTGGAAGAGGCTGCTGCCCTCAGGGCCCGTCTAAACTGGACGTCCCTCTTGCCTGCATCCATCACCAAGAACTACAAGCCTGTTGTGCAGACCACCGGCAATGCCAGGATTGTCCAGGAGCTCCCTCAGCTGCTGGATGCCCGTTCTGCCCCGCTCATCGCGGACCAGGAAGTCCTGCAGCACCTCCCAAAGACCTACATCCTGACGTGTGAGCACGATGTCCTAAGAGACGATGGGATCATGTATGCAAAGCGTTTGGAGAGTGCAGGTGTGGAGGTGACCCTCGATCACTTTGAGGACGGCTTCCACGGGTGCATGATTTTCACCAGCTGGCCCACCAACTTCGCAGTGGGCATCCGGACTAGGAATAGTTACATCAAGTGGCTGGATCAAAACCTGTGAAGGAGTAGAATTTCTGGAATGCTTATGCCCCTGTTGACCTCCTGCGCCTGCTTTGGAGAGACATGCACTTTGTCGCCGACTAATTTTCCCTTGTTACTCGTGTGAGTTATGCGATCTCTATCCTCTGCTTTATGTTAATTTAATTTTTTTAAATGCACTTGACTAACGTAAGTCCAGAAAGATCTAAATCTGGTTCTCCAAGTAGGCCAGTCTCCCTGTTCATGTTTTAGCCAAACTGCTACGAATACCCATCGCTGCAGAGAGCAGGACCAGGAGCTGGAAATAGTTGTGTGTCCTGCCTTCCTCAGGAAGTCCTCTTTAGAAGAAATACGTCCAGCTCTGGATGACACAGTAACCTTGAATGAGTTAAGAAAGCGTGGGCTCTTCTTCAACGTGCTAGAGTTTACTTTGGGTTGAGAACGCTGCTAAATGCGTGCACTTGCAGGTCAGTGCTGGGTACCAAGGGCTGTCTGTCCTTTGTGGGTGGGTAGTTTTGTTTCCTGTGGGGATTTCAGCGCAGGTGTTCCAGCAAGGACAAGTTTCTCCAGTGACGTTCTTCCTTTAGAGTGTTAATTTTGTGAGATAGCTATCTATAAGTCCAGTTGGATTATGATGATACTTGAAAGTTTTTTTTTTCTACCACTATTATTAGAAAATATAAGGTTGCATGCACTGGATATCTGTACATTGTTAAGTTTTTTTGGTTATGCTGTGGCCTAGGGAGAGAACTTTTGGGACCACATTTATTTAAATTTAGAATAAACTTTTCATTGTAGAACAAGTGTAAACAAACAGATCAACCTATTGTTTTCATAATGAATACTTCTGACATAAATTACCAAGAGCAATGTGTATATATTTGGCAGAGTCAGAAAAAAGGATATGTTTAATATTAGTTTAAAATTATGAAAAATACCTGTGGAGGGTCTAGTTTATTCTTGAAAACTCAACTTTTTCACTTACATGGCTTTAAAATGGGGCTATTTTGGAATATATATAATGTATTGTTTATTTTTAAAAGTTATTTAATGTTAATATATGTAGCTAGACCCAAGTTTTTTCAGAATAAAGCCTATAATGAATATTAAAAATAATATTTTTTAAAACTACCTTAGAATTATATCCACATGTAATTTTATGGGAAAAGGTAAAATAGCTAGTAATGCTACTATACATCACGCCTGAGTATTTTGATGTTCACATGCATATGCAAATTAAGATAATTAGAAGCTATGACTCCCCTTGGTAAAGTCATCTAAGTTTATAGTTTATTGCTTATGCAAGCACACACTGCTCGTTTCTGCTCTCTAAGGTCAGAGGAACATTAGCTCATGTTCTTCTGGGTGAAGGACACACACTGGCACCTGTTGCCTGCACCCTCCCATCTCCTTCCATCAAGTCTAGACGTTCCAACAGCTCGAGGCTAACTTGATGCAAAGCCTTCACTGCCGGTGGGAACATCTGTGGCGTCACCAGAAACTCCAGTTCTGATGTGAGTTGAGCACGTCCACTCTCCTTCCCGCCATCCATCTGTGTCCCCCGTCCCTGCTTCCTCCAGGGACCGCAGGGAGCAGCAGTCTGGCCAAGTCACGAGACAGTTTCACACATTTATTGGTGGGGAGAAAGTAGAACCTTTCGGTCATTTCAAAGATGGGCATTTCCCACTTCTGGCCATGAAATGAATGAAAGTTTGCATAGTTATTTTTTTATTTCTTATGTCAGCCAGTAGCATTTTATGTATAAAACAAAAGTAAATGCAACAGTGTGTGTGCCTGTGTGTGTATAAAAATAATCCTACAGATCAGCATGCTGATGTACTCGAGCAAGTCACTCACCATCTCTGGGCCTCTTTCTCCTTTCCTCTAAAATCCGAGAGCTGATTGCTTGGTCTGTGAGGTTTCTTCCCACTATAAATTCCAACCACTTTTGTCAGACTGATACATTGTGTTGACCTCTTCTCTAGTGTTTTTCTTTTGTAAGTCATTTAGTCCATATACACAGACACAGGCATCATCAAAGATACTTCTTCTTAAAAATTAGGATTTTAGTTCTTCCTCTCTTACAGCTACCCTCCTTGTTTAATATTATGCTTTTTGACACCCTTTGAAGGAACCAATATTTGGACCTTATTTTGAGGTCATCTACCTCTAAAAGCAGAGAAAATACAATGCATGTACAGACTTCCTTAAAATGACACCCCTGCCCTAGGATTAAAGCCAAATCTGTAGTAGTTACAGACAGTCATTGGTTCTACATCTCTAAAGGAGTCTCTCAGATGAAAAGGGAGTCAACGGAAAAGGGGCTCAAGCACTACTTCTGAAGAAATACTTGAGTTTCATTACAGCTTCTATATACGTGAGTGATTTGTCTAAAGCAGCGGTTCTCAACCTGTGGGTCGCGACCCCTTTGGGGGTCAAACAACCCTTTCACAGGGGTCGCCTAAGACCATCGGAAAACACATATTTCCAATGGCGATTCATAACAGGAGCAAAATTACAGTTATGAAGTAGCAACGAAAATAATTTTATGGTTGGGGGTCACCACAACATGAGGAACTGTACTGAAGGGCCGCGGCATTAGGAAGGTTGAGAACCACTGGTAAAGACTTGCGCTGTGTCTCACTTGTGAATCACGATACACAAAACTGCTGCATCTGAGAGGGGCTATGAACCAACCCCAAATCTCAGTGCTCAGGGCTCCTGTGGGAGGCCTGCAGAGTTTATGTGGAAGGGGTTTGGGTTTAGGATGAGTTCATTTTCTTCTAGTTTTTGTTCTTTTTTTTTTTTTTTTAAGTTTATGCTCTGCAGATTGATATATATTTTAGTGTTATGGTTTTGTTTTGTTTTCCTGTTTTATGAAAAAGTTGATAGCCTTTCTGTAACATCATCGTTGTTTGTGAAATACGAGCATACATAAGTGAAGAAAAAATCTTGAAGCACAGCGAAATGTAGTGAAGTGTGAATTAGTCCTGATGTTGTGTCATTGATTTGCGCAGAATTTCAGACTATTATATAATTGTCTTGGTGGATAGACTCTTTTATGCATGACCTTTTAACCTTTGATTGTTTGCTTACTTCCCACTGCAGAGGGAAAGAGATTTTATGAAGGATTTTAGGCAGCAAATCTATTTTATAAGATGGAAATCCCGTATGGAGGTAGCAAAGAGTATGTCTGTTTTGACTTGTGTTTAAATAAAATGGCTCCAGCTGGCAGTGTGCTCCGCGTCTCATTCTCTGGGTCCCAGCTCTCTCTTTTTCTCTGTACCTCAGGTTCCTAACCACAGTGGTGCCCACATCGTCTGCCCACGGGAGTCCTCCAGCGGCCTTTCAAGAGAGGGGGCTCAGTGGCCTCCTTGATGACATTCATTTCATGTCTGGGTACAGTATGTGCTGCTCATACTGGGGAAACCTATCAAATATCTAGTTTTTTAAAAAGTTATTGAGAGACCATGGGGTGGGACTGTTGCATTCCTCCAGGCTGATGCTGTAAGGAGGAGAGTGCTCCCCGCAAGAAAGATGACCTTTGCAATGTGGGAGAGACACTCAGCACAGAGGTCCTGGCGGCTGGCCCCTCAGCTCCCCCAGAGCCACAGACCCCAGTGTCTCCTCACTGGACTGTAGTCCGCTCCGCCCTCCCTCTGCCGGAGCCCAGGGGTGTCTTGGAAACCTGTACAGGGGACACCAAACCCACACTTGAGGCGTTAGAGAAGGCAACTTCTCCACCCAGGGTGGGGTCAAAATATTTCCATCGTGGCCCATTCAAGGATGAGGACCAATGGTAGAAAAATTACTTCTCCTCCTACTGCCAAGGAGATCTCCGGTGAAATAGCTGAAGAGGAGATGGTGAGATGGTTAAAGGTGGTTGTGGGAAGTTTCATGGATATGGACCAGGACTCTGAAGAAGAAACAGCTTTATTTAGCAGTCCATCACCTTAACCACTCGGCCACCTCGTCCCACGTACACTGAGCTTTATTTATTTATTTCTTTTTCTTTTTTTTTTAATTTTTATTTATTTATTTTTTTAAATCCTCACCCGAGGACATTTTTTCATTTTTTGTTCAGGTAGAGTGGGAGGGAGAGAGAGGAAGAGAGAGAGAGAGAGAAACACTGATGTGAAAAGGACACATCGAGTGGCTGCCTCCCACACGACCCAACCAGGGCCAGGGACAAACTGCAACTGAGGTACGTGCCCTTAGCGGGAACCGAACCCGGGTCTCTCTGGACCGCAGGCCGACACTCTAACTGCTGAGCCAAACCAGCCAGGGCTTATTTATTTTTCTTTATGGAGCTTAGAGAGAGGAAAGGAGAGGGAGATATAGAAACATCGATGAGAGAGAACATCGATTGGCCGCCTCCTGCATGCCTCCCACTGGGGATCAGGCCCACAACCTGGGCATGTATCCTGACCGGGAATCGAACCGGCGACCTCTTGGTGCATGGGTCGACGCTCAACCAGTGAGCCACCGGCCGGGCCGCTGAGCTTTATTTAAACCTGGCTTTACATCTTGCTTCAGACTTCTTCCTCAAGCGTCCTGACAAAGGCTTTCACCTGCCGAACACCTGACACTTCCCCGATAAACCTAAGGCTTGTTTATGTTTACAACAAGGCAGTTGAAGGGGTTCTCAACCTTCATGCCGCGACCCTTTAATACAGTTCCTCATGTTGTGGTGACCCCCAACCATAAAATTATTTTCGTTGCTACTTCATAACTGTAATTTTGCTACTGTTATGTCTTAGGTGACCCCTGTGAAAGGGTCGTTCGACCCCCAAAGGGGTCGCAACCCACAGGTTGAGAACCGCTGGGTTAGAGGATACAAAGAGCCCACAATTCAATAGGTATTTTTATTGAGAACATTGCTTAGGGCAAGACACATACCATATGCTTTGAGTTGGAAGACAGCAATGACATTTTTACACAATCATACAGAACATCGTTTTCAGTTACAAACGATAGCCACGATCCGAAAGTTCGTATGCACATGGTAGACCCCCTGAGTTCTGTTATTTGTAAGGTGACCCAGTATCTCAGGAGCTTTGGCCCATAAAAATTTAAACAAGCAAGCATGTGATTTGGCAAGGGGTTTACTGACGACGAGAGCTCAAGCTATTGAACCGTATATTAGCTTTTTTTAAGACAGGTTCTGCTGATTGAGAAAACATGTATCAGCGAGTTGTCAGAGCGTGTTTGTGACTTAATTTTGGAGCTCTATAATACTGATAGTCATTTGTTGCCCTCAGTTTTATCCCAGCTTAAATTTAAACGAAAGAGCAATGATGCTGCCCTGGCCGGTTTGGCTCAGCGGTTAGAGCGTCGGCCTGTGGACCAGAGAGACCCAGGTTCAGGTCTCACTAAGGGCATGTACCTCGGTTGCAGTTTGTCCCTGCCCCTCCGCCCTCCCCGGTTGGGGTCATGTGGGTGGTGACCACTCGATGTGTCTCTCTCACATCAATGTTTCTCTCTCTTCCTCCCTCTCTCTCTCTCCCGCTCTATATGAAGATAAATGTAAAAATGTCCTTGGGTGAGGATTAAAAAAAAAGAAAAGAGCAATGATACTGAGGAATGCTTGCAAGTTGTCCAACTACTGGCAAAAATGTTTGGGGCATCTGGCCGGTGTGGCTCAGTGGTTGAGCATTGACCCATGCACCAAGAGGTGGCCGATTTGATTCCCGGTCAGGGCACATGCCCAGGTTGTGGGCCTGACCCCCAGGGGGGGCATGCAGGAGGCAGCCAATTGATGTTCTCTTTCATCAATGTTTCTATCTCTCTCTCCCTCTCACTTCCTCTCTCTCTAAAATCAATAAAGAAAAAAAATGTTTGGGGCAACAGATTTAGAATTTGGCTTCTCTAAGCAAACCACTTTGGCAGTGTTACCTTGGCAGGTTTCATGACATTCATGTACCAATGCGCCTGGAATGTGTGAAATTTACTAGCCACTGTCTCATGAACCATCCTGAGTTAGCAGAGTATCTTAACAGAGTATCTTACAGTGATGCTGAGGATACTAGTCACGTGACCCTGAGGAAGCTATTAGTCATGATGTTATTGTGTCTATAGTTACAGCTGCTAAAAAAGCTTATTCTTCTGGTCAACGATCGCTTACTTAATTTTATGAGATAGAGAACTTGAGGCAAACGGTGGAGAGTGTGCAAAGAAGCCATGATGGGACTTGCCCAAATGTATAAGAAGCATGCTTTACAATCAGCAGCTGGAAAAGATGCTATAACACAGATTTCATGGATCAAAGACAAACTGCTACATATATATTATCAAAATAGTATTGATGACCGATTGTTTGTGGAATGGATCTTTGCTCAATGCTACATGGTTCCCCATAATTTGGAAACTATACAATAGATGAAGTACTTCTATTACTTGTATGCCACACTGGATTTAAATGCTGTGAAGTATGTTTCAAATGTCAAACTGTTCTTTCCATCTTTTGTAGCATTCTGGATGTTGGGGGGGGGAGGGGGCGGTAAATAACTATTTTTAAATGTTAACAATTTATGTAATGTAAACATTGTTTAAATGGTTACACAATAAAATGTACAGCTATTTTTTTCAGAAAGTAAAAAAGAAAAGGTTAGTTAAATACTTCCAAGCAAAACTTAGTAACTCAAAGTAATTTTAGCCAAATTTTAAAGGAAAAAAATGTTTTTGAGAAAATGGATAAAGTGAAGATTTTTTTTATCCTTCTACAACTCAAATATTTTCTTAACAGATACTGAGGTTTTTGCTTTGTTAAATAAACTATTGCAAACTTCCCTAAAAGAATGAGCTATGTAACACATTCCACAATTATTCCATAGAGGTCAAATTAAGAGTTTGAAACATTTTAATCAGTTCAAGCAATTCTACCATTTGTAGGATGTTGTCTTCCCTTCTTTCTGCTTTATTA
The DNA here is from genome assembly GCA_030848825.1 of Tadarida brasiliensis. NCBI lineage: Eukaryota > Metazoa > Chordata > Mammalia > Chiroptera > Molossidae > Tadarida > Tadarida brasiliensis. The sequence continues at coordinate 38,100,767 of CM061260.1, read as the reverse complement.
TTTTTTAATAAGAAATCAAATTCTATTTCCTTTATTCTGGTTAAATTCATGAAATAAATAATAAATACTTGCTTGGCCACACATTAAAATTATTTTACGTATTTTACTTTAAGGTAAATGGGTCACTAAGCTGAGTAACACATGCTTCCTGACTATTTCCACCACGCTCAAAGAAGGAAGTCACCCCCTGGTATACAAAGGCAGTACCTCAATTTGTATCCTTAATCCAGTTCACTAAAGTCTCATTCAAGGGCTTGCTGAAGTACCTCCCCTCTCTGCTGTATCTTTAATTCTCACTCTACTCATTCCTTCTTAGCTCTATAAATATAGTCAGATCTTTCCTGTCCAGAAGGAACTCCCTTTTGGCCCCTTTATCTCCATTTTGTTCTCCTTCTGATCCAAACACAGCAATTGTTCTGGTTATCTATTGCTGAGTAACATATTACACTCGTCCCTCGTTTATCGCGGTTAATCTGTTCCAGACTCTAGCGGTTGCACCTGGCGTTGAAGGGTTCCTGGGGTGCTCGAATACAGAGGCCTACAGTCCACACGTACAGTAATTTTAATTTTCATTGTAATACAGGGGTGTATACTTGACTCAGACAACCGAGCGCGCGCTGTATCATTTTCACTGTCTCGATCAACTTTTCCATGAATATATTTGAAAAAACCGTGATAGAGTGAAGCCGCGAAAGTCGAAGCGCGAAGTGGTGGGGGATGACTGTATTCTGAAACTCCTAAGTTAAAACAATAACCATTTGTTACTGCATGATTCTGGGTTGACCGAGCTTAGCCCGGTGGATCACCTGCTAACTGTAGTGTTGACCTGGGACCCAGTCATCAGAGCGCTCCACTGGGCTGGAACATCCACCCTGCTCGGCTCCCTGCGCGGCTGGCGGGGTGTCTGGCTGTGAGCTAAGTGACTTGGTCCTCCTCCTCATGGCCTTTCCTCCTGAATGGAGTTCTAAAAGCACGGCATCTAAATTCCAAGATGCAACATTCTAAGTATGCAAAAGCAGGAAACTGTGCATCTCCTAAGATGCAAGTTTCGACATTACCCAGCATCTTTCACCCTTTTCTACTGGTCAAAGCAAATCACAGGACCAGCCCAGATTCGAGGAGAGGGGAAATAGACACCACAGCTTAGTGGAAGGAATGGCAGTTCCTGCCGGGAGAGAACTTCCATTTTGACTAGTCATTGATGAGTATGACATTCTCCACTTACGTTTTTAAAATATATCTGAAAATCTGGAGAATATTCCACAGATTACTTCCAGCCCCATACATTTTTTACCTTGTTTTTCTTCCACCTCCCTTCAAACTTCTGGTGCTGGGTGCAATACAATTAGCTCACGTTTCAATACATCTGGCCCCACACTTCAGCAGAGTGTCAGGTAGGGGTGTTCCTGGAAGTCATTCCTCTGCTGGGCAAGTCAGCAACAACTGAACTGAAGCAGCTGAAAATCAATGGAATATATTCCACTACACTCAAGCCAAATGCATTCCCAGTTCAATTTTCCCTTGATTAAACCCTAAAAAATGCCTGCAGCCCCTCCAAGCCATCTAACACATGGGCAATCATGGTGGAGGAGAAAGCGGAGTGGAAACAGTCAGTGACAGCAACCAACAGCAGTTAAAAGTGCACATCTATGAATGGGGCCGCTGCACAAGATTTACATTCACCCATTCACCCTCCCAGATGCCTATCCTGGGCCCCCCTGTAACCCCACCAGTTAGCCACAAACTCAATGCTTTACCTCCTCCCCTGCACTGGCATGGCCTGCAGTCCCTGCTTTGCTTATTTTACCACCTCCTCTCCGGTTACCCAAGCTCAATTCATGACGGTTTTCTTCCCTAACCCAGTCTTCCAATTCTTAATCAATCACCAAGTCCAATCAATTCTACTTCCTAACTATTCCTCAAAATCCATTCCCTGCCTGGCCACTGTGGCTCAGTGGTTGAGCATCAACCCATACATACACCAAGAGGTCGCCGGTTTGACTCCTGGTCAGGGCACATGCCCAGGTTGTGGGCCCGATCCCCAGTGCGGGGCATGCAGGAGGCGGCCAATGGATGTTCTCTCTCACCGATGTTTCTATCTCTCTCTCCCTCCCCCTTCTCCTCTCTCTAAAATCAATAAAGAAAAAAAAATTTTTTTTTAAATCCATTCCATTCTTTCCATTTCTGGACACACTTAGTTGAGTCCCTTGACACTTCTTGCCCAAAGAATTGCAATAACTCTCTAACTAGTTTTTTTCTCTCAAGTCCTGTGCCCCTCAAATACATGCACTCCACAGCTGCAAAAAAGGATGATTTAAAACTGAAACCTGACCATGTATTTCCAACCTTAAATTCCTCCAGTCCCTCAGCGTTATGTGCACAGTTCTCCCCACAGACTTGCCTCTGCCTACGTCTGCAGCCTTAGTTGTCCAAGTGCAGTCTGTGCACCCCCGGAGACCCACAACATCAAAAGTATTTTCATAATAATACTATGATGTTATTTGCCTTTGTTCCCGTTTTGCTTTAATGAGTGTGCAGAGGAGTTTTCCAGCTGCTTCTTGACATATGTATTGAAACAGATGGGATGCAGAGGCAGATACAAGAATCCAGCTGGCTCCTGTTAAGCCAGACATTAAAAATTTCGCAAACATGTACCACCCTTCTCACTCGTTTGTGTTTAGAAAATTTAGGGTTCCCCCGACCCATAAAATATAGCTTAAGGTAACATGTAGTTAAATACATCAACAACTATGGTCAAATTTTCTGTTTTAATTTCTAATGTGGTAATCACCAAAAAATTAAGTTCACATAATAAAAGCTCTTTGGGGGGGGGTCCTCAATAATTTTTAGGAAGGTAAAGTCCTGAGGCCAAAACACTCAAGAACCGCTGTTGTGCGTATCGTCTCCAGGCAACCCTGCGTATAGTGTGAAGCCAGCCAATGCTGAGCTTGTTAATTAAGGTTCTGCCCATACACCATGTTTTCTCTTACCTGATACTCTTCCCTCTACCTAGAATGCCTTTCTTTGCCCTGCCTTGTCTTCCTTTGCCAGCCTCCTCCAGGAAGCCTTCCTTAACTGCTCCCTTCCCAGGATGACTGAGGTGTCTTTCCGGTCTCCCATCTCATTGAACACATGGCAGAGTAACTGTCTGTTAGTGGGCCTGACTCCCCGACCAGACTCTGAGATCCTGGTGTGGGGTCATATCAGCATCGTCTTTGTGACCCCAATGCCTGACACAGTGCCTCTCCCAGAACAAGCACTCAGTCAGTCATTGCAGAACAACTATTCTTATGTTGTTACAATGAAAACATAGTGTTCTTTTCACGACACATAACATTGTTCCTGATGCTATTATATTTGCTTATTTCTATTCTTAATGTAAAGCTCAGGTTTTTTCCCCTTCAGATATATGTATATTATATATATATATATATATATTAAAAACCTCAGTTGGTCAACAAATGAAATCCTGAAGCCTGCAGCAGAATATTTTTTCAATTCAAGGCAATCGCCAGCAGAGGGCACTCTTGACAGAAAATGGCATTGAGCCCTTCTGCACACAGCTGCTTGTACTGACTGTTTCCTACCAGCTTCCTGTTTGTTTCTAATAAAATTTTTATCCTCACCCGAGGACATTTTTTTTGTATTTATCTTCAGACAGAAGGGGAGGGAGAGAGGAAGAGACAGAGAGAGGGAAAAATTCACGTGACAGAGACACATCGAGTGGCTGCCACCCACAAAACCCCAAGGATGGGGGACAAACCGCAACCGAGATAAGCGCCCTGAGCAGGAAGCAAACCCCGGGACTTTCCAGTCGGCGGGCCCACGCTCTAACCGCTGAGCCAAACGGCCAGGGTCCTGTTAGTTTCTATAAAAGATTAATAAAAAGCCTTTCATCACAGAATAAATTAAATTGGGTATTTTTTCAAACAGAGAGACTTTAAAATCCTTGTGTAAGTACCTGAGAGAAATGGCTGTGTTCACAGAACAAAGCAAAACAAAACAGAACAGGACTCACACTGATCCTTTCCAGAGCATGACCCACCTCTCGGCCCACCACAGTGCTTCGTCTTTGTTTTCTTTTACATGTTTTTATTCATGATAGATATTTGCTATCGATTTGGAAAAAGGCTGATGGGGGGAAAATGATGTTCTGCCTCTTTAAAGGACCATTTTGTGCAGCGAGAACCGTGGGACGTCCTTCTTTTGCTGTGTTTGCGGGCAGATTCCGGGTGCACCAGCTGGGTCCTTGTGTGAAGAGACAACTTCAAACCATGTGAGGCAGAGCTCCGCGGCTCTCAAAAGCGAAAGCACATTTTGAATCCAAACAACATTGGGCGGTGACACCCGCAGGATCGTCATACTTTTAAAAACAAAATCTGTTCCATGGCTAAAGGTGAAAAGCCCGAACAGAGGAAACTGCAGGGACGAACCAGAACTGAGGAACCCATTCCTCCTGGCCCTGCCAGCAAGTGTCTCAGTAAGTGTACTCAGTTATTCACTGGTGTCTCGGTTTCCTCCATTTACAAGTTACATTTACTAAACTCCATCTTTACTCCAAAAATACTTGAAGCAGCTTATAATGAAACTAACAAACAAAAACACAATGAAATAGTGACAGAAATAAGAGCTCATAGGAAAAGAAGAACACTGCGCTGGCGGGGAAAAACAGCTGGGGTTGACCTCTGCTTTGGCTCCAAGCACTGTCCACACAAGCACGTGCAGCCCGTAGAAATGTTTTATAAGGGTGTAGTTGAGCCAAAATTTTGAGGACATGGCCAGAACCCAACTTCAATGGATCGAGAAAATGCTCTGGAGTATGGCAGTTTCGCAGCTTAGTTGATACATCAGAATGAAAGGAGCTGTTAGGAGGGTGACTGTACATGAAATCCATTGGTGGTAGATTAAGGGGGTGGGAGAAAGCAAAGGGGAGGAACCTCTGGGATTGGATAAGAAGTAAAAAGATAGACACACACTTCTTTTTTTTTTTTTATCCTCACCCGAGGACATTTTTCCATTTTTTGTTCAGATAGAGTGGGAGGGAGAGAGGAAGAGAGAGAGAGAGAGAGAGAGAGAGAGAGAGAGAACTGTGGTGACATGTTCTGTGGATCGACGCTATCATCTGTGGTTAGAGCGTTGGCCCACAGGCCAGAGGATCTGTAGATAGGAGTAGAGTCTCCGAGAAAGAGAGGAATGGGTGAGTGGGCGACTCAAAACATAGATCAGACATTTTACTCTTGTCTGCATCCAAAGTTGCCGCAAACGTGATCCAGCTATATACGATAGACAACCTCTCTCCCTGTTCCCAGGGGTAACCTGGGCTTCCTCAGAGCTCACAGCCTCCAGAGGACCGGCGTTCTTCCTTCAGGTTCCTTGCCGTCTGTTCCCGTGTGGTTTCCCACGCTCAGAGCTGATGGAGTAATCAGGGTTTCAAACTTGAGCTTCTGGTTCAGTGAATCCAGCGTGAGGCCTGGGCACTGGGATTTTGAACAAGCTTTATGTGTCATTCTGATCCATCAGTGCACTCCGGTCGGAGAACTGCTAAACTGGAAATAATTCCTCTCTGTGGAGTGAGGTGGGGGAGTGGAGAATGGGGTTCCTTACATCAAAATGCATAGGTAGGCATAGTGTGTCACATCCGTGGCTTCCACACTTCAGCATATACTGGAATCCTTTGGAGGGCTTGATGAAACACAGATGGCTGTGTAGATTGCTGGCCTCACTCCCTAAGTGTTTGATTCAGTAGGTCTGGGACTGGGCCCAGTAATTTATATTTTTACAAGGTCGCGGTGACACTGTTGTTGCTGAAGCTGAACACATTGTGACGATCCCTGTGTTCTGTGATACTACTGCTGATAGTCGCCCACCGCAGAACACGACGGGTGGGAAGAGAAATGTAAATATTTATGAAATAACTCAGAACTATAAAAATGTCCCATAGTAGTCAGTGAAATTGCCTGGAGAAACGAATGAAAGATGGGTTCTATTAAGACCTTGCATACCTGGTCTCTCAGTCAGGGTCCCAGCAGGAAAGAGATTGCACCCTTTTATTTATTTATTTTTATCCTCACCTGCGGACATTTTTGCATTTATCGTCAGATAGAGCAGGAGGGAGAGAGGGAGGAAGAGAGAGAGAAAAACATGCATGTTGACAGAGTCAAGTGGCTGCCACCCACACAAACCCCAACTGGGTGGGGACAAGCTGCAACTGAGGTACATGCCCTTGGCGGGAACCCAACCCGGGCCTCTCTGGTCCACGACCCCACGTTCTAACTGCTGAGCTAAACCAGCCAGGGTGAGATTGCACCCTTAAACTGGTTCATTTGGGAAGCATTTAACCAAAGGGATTCCATGCAAAACTGTGGGCAGGGTTTAAAGAAACCAAGAGCCGTGCAGTACTCAGGCTAGAACATTAGACAGCAGTGTTCTTATCTAGATTTGGTAATACAAAGTGGGGAAGAGATCCTCCATTCTAAGAGAGGGTAGCTGCATGAAGAAAGCCTGGCATTCACTGTCCATTGGTGAGCCATCAAAGAAGGAACCAGGGGAATACATTCCCCAAACTTCACCCGTCTTCCGCCGTCCGTTCTCCAGCCTGTGCCTTCCACGTTCTGAGCTGGGCGTGGAGGAGCCCGTCTTGCAGTCCATATTGGTCAGACTCTCTGGGCACACAACAGGAGAGAGGAGAGGGAGAATGGATCTGGAACAGAAAACACCCAGTCCACGGGGTCTGTAGGCTGAACCCCACATCTAGTGCTTTTGTAGCCTGGGGTTTAGCAGCACAGTTCATAAGGGGAGGTAGATGTTTTTCATGTACACACAGGCAAATGTGAGCTCTTTATGGTCTCTGAAGTAATTACACTTAAAATAATAATAGAAGTGGTGTTTAATTTAGGATGGCACTTAGCAGAAATAATAGGTGCGGCTCTGTTACAACAACAAGCCCTGGTGGTTATTCTGACTCAAAATCTGTAAGCACAATAATGAACTACAAATACATTACTAGCCTTTCCTTTTAAGTATAAATTTTAGGATCAAATGATTTTTTTTCCCCTGCCTACTTTGGAGCATTAACTTTGGCTTATGGTTGGCAGAAAAAAAGAGGACCTTGCAAACTATCATTCCAACATCATAGGGATAAAGACTTCACATAAACTGTCCATGTGTTGGCAATCAAGAAAGAGAATTGTGCTTCTCTTCTATGGCCAATGAGGACTGTCCAGGCAGAGAAAGGGCACAAGGATCATACATTCAGCAAAATATTGGATCTCAAAGTGTCCACTTATCCATTTCCCCCATGGTCTGGTCTGTCATCCATTCATCCATCCATCCTTCCATCCATCCATCCATCCTTCCTTCCATCCATCCATCCATCCATCCATCCATCCATCCATCCATCCATTCAATAAATACTGCATTCCTCTAAATGCCTGGCACAGTGCCAATCACAAGGTACCTCTGGGCCCTCAGAAGCTTACAATCCTGTGAGGAAAATGGAAAAGCTAATGGCATTGATCTAATTATTAAACAACTAAAAGTGTTTATAATAGTCCATGGTTCACCATAGATGTTACTTTATTTAATCCTAGTTCAGCTTGGGAAGTCATTTTTATTTTCCTGATTTTACGGAGAGAGCAATGAAAAGGATGAAAGTGTATAACGGAAGTTGGTCTGAAAAAGAGGAAAACGGTATAAAAAGAGAAGATCACCAACAGGCAAAAACACTGCTTCGTAACTTGGCTTAGGCCTGGCCCTACTGTGGTCCGGGGTCCACGACCCACTGCCGCCCCAGGGTGCGTTTCTGGGTGGAGTTTCCAGCCATGTCCATTACAGTTAAGCCCGGGTCACTTGCTGCAGCGTTGCTGAGAGGGAATGGGCAACAGGACAGTGTGACCGACAGTGTCCTATCTGCCCTCTGATCAGTGTGTGTTCTTTCCACTGGGGCCATAATGAACCAGTGCCCCCAGCAAGCACACGAAGTCCTCTGCAGCCAAATTAAAACGCCCTGTAAGTAGTCCCAACACCACGTTTTTTTTCAGTCTCCAAATTGGCACGACCTAATAGGGAACACTGTGTGAACAGGAGGGAACACTTTGTTGTCTATCTGTGAAGATGGGGCCTGGTCTCGCCTTGCCAGGTTTGATACGCCAGACACCCAGTGTAGACCCAGGATGTCTCCAAATCAAAGCACGTGCCAGAGGAACATGGAGCCTATAAAGTATTAATATCATGGTCTGGTTTGATTTTTTAAACTTTATTTAAAATTGTGGATACGTTTTAGTGATTTTAAAAGAACACTGAACATACCTTAAAAACACTACATTCAAGCTAGTTTACTTACCTTCCATCTACAATTTTCTTTATTAACTAAAGTATTAAGCACAAAGTAATTAGTTTTTGGAACAATGTTGTGTCAATCCTGAGGGAATTGCTAATGATAATATAGATGATGTACTGAATGCTTATATATGTGACAAGTACATCACAAATATATAATATTGGTTTTGTTTCTCTGGAAAACTCAGACAACACAAAACTAATCTAATCAAATATTCTGACATTAGCTAATTAGTTAGCTGTTACATAACTTTCATCTGGTCCATGTCCAAGCTCTGACATGCTCATCTATTGTAATCTTCTGTAAATTCCCATTACACTTTTTGCTGGCAAGTTTACACCCATTTACTTGGTGTTACTGGAAATTTTAGGAAAGGAAAAGTGACTCATGCAGAAACAACTGAAGTTTCCCTGACCGGTTTGGCTCAGCGATTGGAGAGTCAGCCCATGGACCAAAGAGCTGTGGGTTCGATTCTGGTCAAGGGCACAAACTTTGGTTGCGGTTCGGTCCGGCGCTGGTTGGGGTCGTGCGGGAGGCAACCAATAGATGTGTCTCTCTCACATCGATGTTTCTCTATTTCTCTCTCTTCCTCCCTCCATCCCTCCCTCCCTGTCTGAAAGTAAATGGAAAAATATCCTCGAGTGAGAACTTTAAAAAAAAAAAAGCTGAAGCTTTCTATCTTTGTTTAATTAAAAAGTTTTTTCTTTTTTTTTATCCTCACCCGAGGACACTTTTTCATTTTTTGTTCAGATAGAGTGGGAGGGAGAGAGAGGTAGAGAGAGAGAGAGAAACATCGACGTGAAAGGGACACATTGAGTGGCTGCCACCCACACGACCAACCAGGGCCGGGGACAAACCGCAACCGAGGTACATGCCCCTAGCAGGAACCGAACCCGGGTCTCTCTGGACCGCAGGCCGACGCTCTAACCGCTGAGCCAAACCGGCCAGGGCTAATTAAAAAGTTTTAAACAAAATTTATTTTTTAAAAGTTCAGGTCCCTTGGTTCAAAATACAAATTTATTTATATAATAATTTTAGTTTGCATATTCAGTTCAATATTTCTTTTTTTAAAATATATTTTTATTGATTTTTTAGATAGAGAGGAAGGGTGAGGGGGAGCGAATAGAAACATCGATGAGAAAAAAACATTGATTGGCTGCCTCCTGCATGTCCCACACTGGTGATCGAGCCCGAAACCTGGGCATGTGCCCTATCAGGAATCAAACCTGAGACCTCATGGTGCACGGGAAAACACTTACTCCACCGATCCACACCTGCTGGGCCAGTTCAATATTTCTTAATAGATAAAATGTACTCCATTAACTACTTCAAGTATATCTCAAGCCATATGAAACTCATCTTATGATCAGAAAGGGAGACATTAAAGATTGAAATACATAGACATTGAAATGCATAATTCACTCAACTTGTAAGACCACATTTTGTATTAGATAATATAATCAACTATGTCACCTAAAAGTATTTTTCCACCAATCTCCTTAAAATGGTATTGAGGAGTTTGTGAAACGAACCAGTTGAATATGATGTCGCCCTGGGCAGAGCATCCAGACCCACCTGGGGAAAGGTGGACTGCACATCTTCACCAGTGAGCTCTGGCCCTGGTTCTCTGATCTATTGGACATTCAGGACATTTTCTACGAGTGCCCTATCTCTGTGGACTGTAGGAGTTAATGTGCCCGCAAAGAAGAGCAAATTCATTTCCAGTATATTAATGAGATCAGACCCAAGGACGACTGAGCAAAAATCCTATTTTTAAAACCTCTAAAACATTATTCATGAGTAAAATGCAAGTCGAATTTGCGAGTCACTTGCTACATTCAAATATCCTGACAATATGTTTCTGAGTATTATGATGTGCCCCCAAACTATTTTGTAAATATATATTTAAAATGTGTACCTATTTGTATATACCTATTGCTATATCATTAACTCATTCATCCATTCAGTACATGTTTATTAGACATCTTCCATTTTTGAGCCGGTATGCTGGGTACTATAAGAGGTTTCAAGACAAAGAGAAGCATAGTGGAAAGAGTAACACCCAGGTAAGTGAAATGCAAAACAGAGCATTGTAAATGCTGAGTAAGAAGAAAAACAAAGTCTTAATAGGGATTCAAAAGAGGCGAACATTAAAAAGAGTACTGCACGAAGTAAATTGGGAAATGTATCATGAAGGATGAAGAAACTCATTTTTGCTTTGAGAAATAGCAGGCACTTCTGGCAAAGGGCCAATGTGAGCAGGCGGGGAAATTCACTGATCACAGCATGGTTAATGGTGAGAGTGTGGGAAGTAGAAGTGGGATGATGGACCCAGAGCAGATCCAAGGAGAGCCAGAGCAGCACAAGGAAGTTAAAGGTTAAACTCAACCAGAAGGGAACTGCCCTGTGCCCACGGTGCTGGGGATGACGCTGAGCTGCAGGCCTGGTCTGCACGCCAGAAGACCTCTGCTCTGCTCTGGGCTCTCCCTTGGGCCTCAGGGTCCGGATGTGTGAAATGAGAGCTCCTTTCTGCCTACCTTCTGGGAATTACACAATGCAAATGATTACCAATTTCCACTGTAGGTTGGTAGGCTGAAGAGGCTCTGGCTTCTGAACTCTGTATTAGTGAGAAAACCAGCAAAAAGACCCCTCCATCTGTGTTCCATCTAGTGCACTGCTCAGGGAAGCCGGGAGGTCCTCTGAAAACTAACCCGAGCCGTTTTCTTTGGACTTGTTTTGTTGGTTTCACTTTATTTCTTGAATTAGTTCCTCAGTGTCCTTTTATGTTGGTGAAAGCTGAGGCCACAGTCAGGCTTTATAAACTGTTTAGCCCTTACTTCTCATAGGAGTCTAGGCTCCTCACACCTGTAAGATTTATTATTCTGTTTTTAATCCTCACCTAAGGATATTTTTCTATTTATCTTCAGATAGAGTGGGAGGGAGGGGGAGAGAGAGTGAGAGAGAGAGAGAGAGAGAGAGAGAAAAACATCGACGTGAGAGAGACACGTCTATTGGTTGCCTCCCGCACGGCCCCAACCAGGGCCGGCGATGAACCACAACCGAGGCACGTGCCGCTGACCAGAATCAAACCTGCAACTCTTTGGTCTGTGGGCCGACGCTCTAACTGCTGAGCCAAACCGGCCAAGGCAAGGTTTATTCTAATAAGCCCTGAAGTGTCCTGGATTTTCCAGTGCACACTCTCCCCTCCTCCTGAATAACTCGTAATAACACAAAAAGCAATAGAACCAAATTTTGGACCCAATAATTGCAGGGCAAGGGGAAAAATACACACAAAATCTTTTGGTCCTTCACAAACTATGAGGGGAAGCAACAGCTTGATATAAAAACAAACTGCCTTGATGCTCCCTAAACACAAATTCTAAGCTTTAAAAAGTATTATTATTCCTTTTCCTTTTAATCACGTTTATTAGATTTTTCACTCTCCATTCAAGGAATGACTTTTTTTTTTAATGATTAATAAAGCTTTGTCACAGTTTCTGTGTTGAATACAATTCCAGTCATGCACTCTCATGTTATCTTAGACTCAATTCAAAACACTTAAAAAAATACCATCCAGTTTTAGGGAAATTCCACGTTAATATCTCACCAGGTCTAGATAAGTAGTTAATTACTTAAACACTCAAAGGGAATAGGTTTTAGGTCACTAAACCTGTTCCACTGATGCCTTCTTGTCCATATTTAAGGATACAGATGTTCAAACTAGTATTATATTCATTTTACATATGTGAATATATATAATATACATAACATTTGGCCCTGGCCAGTTTGGCTCAGCGATTAGAGTGTTGGCCCGTGGACCACAGAGTCTGGGGTTCAGTTCCCGCTAAGGGCACGTGCCTCAGTTGCAGTTTGTCCCTGTCCCTGGTTGGGTCATGTGGGTGGCAGCCAGTCGATGTGTCTCTCTCACATTGATGTTTCTCTCTCTCTCTTCCTCTCTTTCTCCCTCCCACTCTATCTGAAAATAAATGCAAAAATGTCCTTGGGTGAGGATAAAAAAATTATATATATATTTATATTTATATACACATAACATTTGTATGTTTGTATATATATAATTATGTTGGTAACAAATTGTTAAATAATAACTTCTTACCTCTGGAGAACTGGAAATGTGATTTCAGCTATTACTTTCCTGTCTTTGGAAAGGAGGTAGAAATCTAAACTTAGTTTCACTTAGAGATCACTGATGAACTTGACTGAGTTGTATTGACTATCTCTTCTCTCATTCTACCCTAGCAGAAAAAAAAAAATATATTAAGTCTTCTTCTATTTTAATAATTTGCATGTCTGCCTGGCCGGTGTGGCTCAGTGTTTGAGCGTTGATCCATGCACCAAGAGGTCACTGGTTCGGTTCCGAGTCAGGGCACATGCCCAGGTTGTGGTCCCAATCCCCAGTGGGGGGCATGCAGGAGGCGGCCAATCGATGTTCTCTCTCATCGATTTTTCTATCTCTCTCTCCCTCTCCCTTCCTCTCTCCTTAAAATCAATAAAGAAAAAAAATTTTTTTAAATAATAATTTGCATGTCTTGTCAACCTCTATTGTATCCTGCTTTGTGTGTGTGGTGGGGGGGATAATAGGCAAATAATAAAGATGTGACTCTGTGTAAAAACTGATGTTTTAACCCCCAAGGGTCTATTTGAAGAATTACCATTATTTAAAAAAAAAAAGTACAGTGTGTAAAATAAACATATACATATTTAATTTGTAAAGAAGAAATGTATAAAAGTATTTTCCTGTTCTTTTTTTTAAATGACTCTACTATATCTTTTTTTATATTTTTATTTTTATATTAATTTATTTTTGTTACAGATGTTTCTCCTTTTTCCCCCATTGACTCCCTCCTCCCCCTCCCTCGCTGCCCCGTCCCCAGTTTTGTTGTCCATGTCCATTGGTCATGCGTACATGCGTATAAGTTCTGTAGTTTATCGCTCCCCTCTCCCACCCCCTCTTGTGGCAATTGTCAGTCTGTACCCTACTTCCACATCTCTGGGACTACCCTGTTCCTCAGACTGTTATGTTCATATGATATTTGTCTTTCTCTGCTTGGCTTGTTTCGCTTAGGATAATAGTTTCCAGGCCCTTCCATGTCGTCTCAAGGGATAAGAGATCTTTCTTTCTTACAGCTGCATAGTACTCCATTGTGTATATGTACCACTGCTTTTTTATCCATTCGTCTACTGATGGACACTTGGGCTGTTTCCAGATCTTAGCTATTGTAAATAGCGCTGCTATGAACATGGGGGTACATATATTGTTTCTGATTGGTGTTTCAGGCTTCTTAGGGTATATTCCTAGGAGTGGGATCACTGGGTCAAATGGTAATTCAATTTTTAATTTTTTGAGGTAACACTACAGTGTTTTCCATAGTGGCTCCACCAGTCTGCATTCCCACCAGCATCTACTATATCTTTATAATGTTTTATTTCTTATAATAAACACATTAAAGAGATATTTTTCTTATGCTCAGACCTAAATCCTTTTCCTATGTTTTCTTTTCTTTCTTTTCCCTACTTTCCTTTTTGCATCTCTACTTGCTCTGATTTTCTTCTGTTTCTGAAGATAGAATCAGGAAAAGAAAGGCAAAAACTAGATCTGTACTGACCACACTTGTAAGACTTCCAAAACATATTTATACTGGAGTAAACAAATACAGAAAGCTATGAGCCTAAACATGTCTAAATTAGCTGGCAAAATTTGCCTTAAATATTGCCAGTTTAGTCTGAGAAGGCTCCGTGAAATACAGATCCCGGAAAGAAAGAAAAAAATGCCCGTAACACTATCTCATGCTGAACTCACGCATTCATTGGACATACATAATTTAACACTCCTGCAGATGCTGTTTCATTGGATGTGTGCCAAATTTCGAGTCAGCGCCTGATTTCCTGGAATCGACCACATTCAAAGTAGCCCTTAAGTTTCGTTTTACTGAACTGTTTAACTTCCTCTTAATCCAAATGACCTCTTGGAACTTTAGAGCTAGAATTCCAACCCTTTCATTTTCCATACACAGAAAGTTAGGACCATTGGCTAGCTCCAGCTTTCCTGGGCTCCACACAGTCCTCTCTTATGACTTTATTCTGGTTTTCTACTTAGATAAAAACCACACTCTTCTATTATTTGATTAAAGTTTAAATCTATAACTATACTTGAAGCCCTCTAGGAGTCAATTATACTAAGCAAGATGATTATCCATAAACAAAAATATATTCAAAGAACAATTTAGATGAGTGTCTCCCTCCCAATTAGACGTGATGTTCAAAACCTTTAATAACTGGCAGAGCACCTGCATTGACCCACGGATGCGGACACCAGCTATAAACACCTGGCCTTGACTGAGATGAGTGTCAGGGAGAATTTGCTTTCTGGGTATATACTACATTAGTCTATTTCTAGTTGATGTGGATTCTGAGGCCTGGGGGTTGCAGGCTTTTAATTTCATGGGTAATAGGCTTGGGGTTTCGCTGGCAACATATCTCCTTTAAAGTCTACTAGCCTTTGGCCCTGGCTGGTTTGGCTCAGCGGTTGGAGTGTTGGCTTGCAGACCAGAGAGTCCCAGGTACAGTTCCCGTTAAGGGCACGTACCTTGGTGGCAGTTTGTCCCCGCCCAGGTTGGGGTCATGTGGGTGGCGACCAGTCGATGTGTCTCTCTCACAGGGATGTTTCTCTCTCTTTCTTTCCCCCCTCTCCCTCCCGCTTTATCTGAAGATAAACGCACAAATGTCCTCTGGTGAGGATAAAAATTTAAAAAATTAAAAAAAAAAAGTCCATTAGCCTTTGTTGATTTATTTATTATTATTATTATTATTATTATTATTATTATTATTTAAACTCATCTTTATTGTTGACTGCATTACAGATGTTCCCCCCTTTTTTTCCCATTGACACCTTCCTACTCAATCCCAGCCCCCTCTTGCCTTCCCGACACTATAGCTGGTGTCCATTGGTTATGCATATATGCACAGAAGTTCTTTGGTTTATCTCATTCCGCCCTCCCTCCCCCCTTCCCTTGGAGGTTCATCAGTCTAACAACCAATTTGTACTTAATTCCTTCATCTTTTTCACCCATCTGCCCAGCCCCCACCCATCTGGCAAGCAACAAAAATTTCTCTGTGTCTAGGATTCTGTTTCTGTTCTGCTTGCTCATTTTGTTTGTAGATTCAATTGTTGATAGATTTGTATTTATTGCCATTTTATTGTTCATATTTTTGGTCTTCATTTTCTTTAAGAAGACCCTTCAACATTTCATATAATACTGGTTTGGTGGTGATGAACTCCTTTAGCTTTTTCATGTCTGGGAAACTCTTGATATGTCCATCGATTCTAAATGATAGCTTTGCAGGATAGAGTAATCTTGGTTGTAGGTCGTAGCTTTTCATCACCTTGAATATCTCTTGCCACTCCTTTCTGGCCTGCAAAGTTTCTTTTGAGAAATCAGCTGCCAGTCTTATGGGAGCTCCTTTGTAGGTTACGGACTGCTTTTCTCTTGCTGCTTTTAAGATTCTCTCTTTGTATTTAACCTTTGGCATTTTGATGATGATGTGTCTTGGTGTGGAACTCTTTGGGTTCAACTTGTTTGGGACTCTCTGTGCTCCCTGGACTTGTATGTCTGTTTCCTTCACCAAGTTAGGGAAGTTTTCTGTCATTATTGTTTCAAATAGGTTTTCAATTTTTTGTTCTCTCTCTTCTCCTTCTGGCACCCCTATGATGTGAATGTTAGCAAGCTTGAAGTTGTTCCAGAGGCTCCTTACACTATCCTTATTTTTTTGTATTCTTTTTTCTTTTTGCTGTTCTGATTGGGTGTTTTCTGCTTACTTATATTCCAAATTGATGGCTTGCTTCTTGGCTTTACCTACTATACTATTGATTCCCTGTAAATTATTCTTTATTTCAGTTAGTGCATCCTTCATTTCTGACTGATCCTTTTTTATGTTGTTGATGTTCTCACTAAGTTCCGTGGAGGTCTCACTAAGTTCCTTGAATATCTCACCAAGTTCCTTGAGCAACCTTATAACCAGTGTTTTGAACTCTGTGTCTGATTGATTGTTTATCTTCATTTTGTTTAGTTCTTTTCCTGGACTTTTGTTCTTTTCTTTCATTTGGGACATGTTTCTTTGTGTCCTCATTTTGGCTGCTTCCCTGTGATTGTTTCTATGTATTAGGTAGAGTTGCTATGTCTTCTAGGCTTTGTAGGGTGGCCTATTGTTGTAGGTGTCCTGTAGGATCCAGTGGCACAGACCCCCTGATCACTCCAGCTTGGCCCTCAAGGTGCACCCCTAGGGTGGGATGTACACCTTTCTGTTGTAATTGAGTCTTGATTGCTGTTGGCACGTCAATGGGAGGGATTTATTTACTCAGGCTGATCAGCTGCAAGGACTGGCTGTGCCCACTGACCACTGGCCTCTGCCTACCTTGGAGGATCAGCTGTGTAGGGGCCCACCACACAGAGCAAGACTTACTTCATCAGGGCTCTGGTACCCACTGAGTCCATTCATTGAGTGTGTCACTTGTGGAGGTGGTTGGGGGTGGTGTTTCGATGTAGTCTGAAGCTGTCCACTGGGTGTGCTGTCTCTGGGGCAAGGTCAGCCACTGCCTGTGTTCTATCCAGGGCCACCCAGCATAAGCTACAGAGTGATCTGCAGATGGCTGCTTTTTGTGCTAGGCTTAGAGGTGCCCAGGAAATCCAAGTTGTGAACCAAGGCTGGCTGCTTCTAGTCCAGTCCTGGGGCCACTTAATGAGAGGTATGGGGCTCACTGAGCCCAGATGCTGCTTGTTTGAGAGATTTTAGGAAACTCTGAAGCAAGATCCAAAACAGGCCAATCCTATGGTAAAGCCTTTGGAAACAGCTTGGGTGGGCCTGAAAGTTGGGTGGGGCGGGGCCTCAGGGAATCACCAAAGCGGGGCAAACAGTGTGAGCCAGGTTGCTGGAGTCCCAGATATGGCGGCGTCTGCCGGCCCAGAGAAGGGTTCACCAAAGGAACATCAGCCTCTGCCAGCACCTCTGTCTAAGAGAAAGCTGCCCCTCCAACCCTCGTCCCAAGGTCAAACAGCTCAGTTCTTCCCTGTATGTACCCCTCAAGCTGCCTCCCCTTCGAGCTTAGAGGGAGCGAGTCTGAGTAAGTCCGTGCGCAGGCCCGTTAAGAGGAGCTGCCTGGGGCTCCAGAAGCCTCAACCTCCCTCTGCCTCAGTTCCCGCTGGTTTTCCCAGCCAGAAGTGATGAGAACTTCTCTTCCTGGCACTGGAACCCTGAGCTGGGGGCCTGGTGTGGGACAGGGACCCCTTTACCCCTCACTCCTCAGGGAGGACCTTCCCAGCCGAGGTGTCCTCCTGATTTTTATCCGCCACACGTGGGTGTGGGACCAGCCCGCCTCCGCCCCTCCTACCGGTCTCAGTGTGGCTGCTGCTTTAATCTCGTAGTTGTAGGACTTCCATGCAGCTCGATATCAGGCAGTTCTGCATGATGGTTGTGTTGTAGTTTAGTTGTAATTTTGATGTGGTTGTGGGAGGAGATGATACTGCGTTTACCTACGCCGCCATCTTGACCGGAAGTCTTTGTTGATTTATATTTGTTCAGTTTCACAGACCTTGACTAGTTATGGTTCTTGAATCAAGAGCTAAATCTGAGGAATTCTGTTATTACATCAGGTTCTAGTGCTTCACCCATTTGTAAGTCTTCAGCCCTCAGCTTGGCCATGGGCCTCTTGGCAATGAAAAATTGTAGCCTGGGTTGGAGATGACAGTTCACCTTCTCCTTGCCCGTGTTACGTTTCATAGCATGGTTGTTACAATGAGGCTAATTGTCATTTTTGTCAATAAAAAGATCCCAAAAGGTGTGTTAGGAGCTAGAGAATCACTTACTCTTACACTCAACCACACTCCACTGTCTTTGCATCCTCATACTTTAGCTTGGTGCAGAGAATCCTGCTTTTCAACTCTTCAAAGCTCAAGCCCATCTGCAATTCGACCCTGTTGGATTTATGGCCATAGACAACATGTATCTTTCTTGGAAAAGCTGTATTTTCCTCTCTGCTTGCCTTTCTGTATTTGATAGGAGCTTGTCACCTGTGTGGCTTTACTGAAGGTTGCAGGAAGTAGACAACACAACTTGATAGCCTTATATTTTCCCACCAAGCCACCCCAAATCAAGGCTTGGGACCAGGTTGTGCTCTGATTTTATTTTTTAAAACAGGTGGGAAGAAGATATTTGCATAAGGTGTGACTAACAAAGGATTCTTGTCCAAAATTTATGAAGAATTCTTAAAATTCAACATAAGAAAACAACCTGTTTAAAAAATGGGCAAAAGACCTGACTAGACACCTCACCAAAGAAGATACACAAATAGCAAATAAACATATGAAAAATTGTTGAACATTAGTCATGGCATTTGGGAATTACAAATTAAAATAACAGTGAGGTACCACTACACACCTATTAGAATGAACTAAATTCAAAACACCAAAAACACCGAATATTGGGAAGCTACGGACTCTGGGCGGTAAGGAACGACAGGAACGCTCATTCATTCCTGGTGGGATGCGGAAGGGTGCAGTGTGTCTGGTAGTCAGCTGGGCAGTTTCTTACAGAACTGAACACTCTTACCATATGATCCAGCAGTCATGCTCCTTGGAATTTACCCAAATGAATTAAAAACTTATATCCGTCTATAATCCTGAACGTGGGTGTTTCTAGCAGCTTTATTTATAATTTCCAAAATCTGGAAGCAACCAAGATGCCCCTCAGTAGGTGAATGCAATGGGATATTATTCAGCTCTAAAAAGAAATGGGCTCTCCACATTGGCCTGTGGACCAATGAGTCCCAGGTTCAATTCCGGTCAAGGACACATACCTTGGTTGCGGTTTGTCCCCAGCCTTGGTTGGGGTCGTGCGGGAGGCAACCAGTTGATGTGTCTCTCTCACATCAATGTTTCTCTCTCTCTCCCTCTCTCTCCTTCCCTCCCACTCTATCTGAACAAAAATGGTAAAATATCCTCAGGTGAGGAAGAAAGAAAGAAAGAGAGAGGAAGGAAGGAAGGAAGGAAGGAAGGAAGGAAGGAAGGAAGGAAGGAAGGAAGTAAGGAAGGAAGGAAGGAAGGAAGGAAGGGATAGAAATAAAGAAAGAAAGAAAGAAAGAAAGAAAGAAAGAAAGAAAGAAAGAAAGAAAGAAAGAAAGAAAGAAAGAAAGAAAGAAAGAAAGGCTCTCCAGCCACAAAAGGACATAGAGGAAACGTAAACTCACATTATTAAGTGAAAAAAGCCAGTCTAAAAAGGCCACTTGCTGTATGATTCCAATGATATGACAATTCTATAAAAGGCTAAACTATGGAGACAAAAAAGAGAGCAGTGGCTGCCAGGGATTAGAGGGGAGGGAGGAACAAATAGACAGAGCAGAGACTTTTAAGGCAGTGAAACTATTCTGCATGATACTGTTTGCCAAAACCCATAGAATGGAAAAAGGCAAGAGTGAATCCTAATGTCAACTACAGACTTTGGGCGATAAGGATGTGTCAACCCAGTAAGAGCTGTAACAAAAGTATCACTATGGTGGGAGATGTTGTTAGTGGGGGAAGTTGTGCATAGAGGGAGGCAGGGGGGTATATGGGAACTTTCTCTACTTCCTGCTCAATTTTGTTGTAAATCTAAAACTGCTTTAAAAATGAAAAGAAAAAAAGAAGTGACAGTTTAGCCAGCTGCTCTCAGGAATCAACACATCTCAGCCAGGGTAGGAGAGTCTCGCTGCCTCGTGAAACATGCTGTCTGGCACCTGTCCATAATTGAGGGTCTGTCTTACATAAAACTTCATTTCTACAGGCTAACCTCTAGAGTAGTTAAGACCTTTGGAGTCATTCAGAAACCCATCTTAAAATGGCTTAATAAAAAATGAGAATGTTCTGACAATGTAGCTGAAAAGTATAGGGATGAGGCTGGATTCAGACATAACTAAATGCAAGTGCTTAAAAGATGCAGATTATCTATCTATCTATCTATCTATCTATCTATCTATCTATCTATCTATCTATCTATCTATCATCTATCTATCTATCTATCCCTCTAGACTCATACTGTGCTGACTAAGCCACACTTAGAAGAAAGGATACTCCTTTCTCAGCAAAATTCAAGCTGCTATCTCACTGGATAGACTGTAGCCACTTGTCCACATAACAACTTTAGTCCATTGTTTCTCAAAGTTTGTATTCATGTCACTGGTGCTCCATGGGATCATCTGAGGTAGTAACAATTTATTTCAATTTTAATAATTGTTTTAATTTACATGTAGATTAAAAATAACTAGGGCATCAATACTTCTTGTTTACTGTGGATGAGGCTGAAATAGGAAGGAAGGTATTAATCCCTTTCACATGGCTAGGTTATAATGTTCAGGTATGTTCGCTGACATTTCAAACCTTTGGTAATATGAATCAGCCACTGCGATGTCATCTTCTCCATGTAGGCGGTGTTGCACAGGAGAAATGTCTAGTCCCTGTTGGGTACTGAGGGGAAAACGCATGGGGTAATTTAAGTCATTTGAGAATTCTGAAAAAGTCCATTTCATGTGATTGCTCATAAAGCAGCTTTCTTTCTTCTTCTTTTTAAAAAATCCTCAGCTGAGGGTATTTTCCCATTGATTTTCAGATAGAGTGGGAGGGAGAGAGGTAGAGAGAGAGAGAGAAACATTGATGCGAGAGAGACACATAGATTGGTTGCCTCCCTCATGACCCCTACCAGGGCTGGGAATCGAACCACAACCGAGGTATGTGGCCTTGACTGGAATTGAACCCGCAACACTTTGGTCCAAGGGCCAATGCCCTAACTGCTGAGCCAAACTGGCCAGGGCATAGCAGCTTCCTAAATGAAGTCAATATGCCACAAATGGTATTTTTGGTTTCATACTCCACATTGCAGTTGACAAATGAAAGATGAATAGTTTTTAAATTTTTTAATCCTCACAAGAGGACATTTTTCCATTTTTGTTCAGCTAGAGAGGGAGAGGGAGAGAGGGAGAGAGAGAGAAACATCGATGTGAGAGGGACACATCGACTGGTTGCCTCCTGCACAGCCTGACTAGGGCTGGGGATG
This sequence comes from Tadarida brasiliensis, assembly GCA_030848825.1. Classification (NCBI taxonomy): domain Eukaryota; kingdom Metazoa; phylum Chordata; class Mammalia; order Chiroptera; family Molossidae; genus Tadarida; species Tadarida brasiliensis. Next base: position 38,079,334 of record CM061260.1, on the reverse strand, counting down.
AACTGCAACCGAGGTACATACCCTTGGCCGGAATCGAACCCGTGACTCATTGGTCTGCAGGCCAACGGTCTAACCACTGAGCTAACCAGCTAGGGCTGAAAGATTAACTTTTGTGGAATGTGAAACCCACTCACAGTATTATCTTGTAGCACCTAGAGGATTTTGGATTAATGAGATATATAAGCCCTTGAGTGTAACTTTGAAAATCTTTATCCCACTGAGAAGAAACAAAATCACTTTAGTATAAAGTAAAATTAATTACATGACTGGCCCATCCACAGTTATGCTTCTTGTCAACCAAAATTATGTAACTGGTTTTTGTTCTTTCTGATTTATTTTTATTCAGTTTGATTTCCAAGAGGAAGCAAGCTTTCTTTTAATTCACATTCCATTCCAGAAAAAACAAAGACTGTTTCTTTTTGCATTTTCTTTTAAGGTTTCACTTTTGTTTTTCTGTGATTTCACTATGAGAAGTAATCCAAGGAGGAAGAAGGCTGTTATAATATGCTTGTATTGTTATTCTTTTTTTTTTTTTAATCCTCACCTGAAGACATTTTTCCATTTATTTTCAGATAGAATAGGAGGGAGAGAGAGAAGGAGAGACAGAGAGAGAAACATCGATGTGAAAGAGACACATCGACTGGCTGCTTCCTGCACAACCCCAACCAGAGCCATGAATCGCAACCGAGGTACCTGCCCTTGACCGGAATCAAACCTGAGACTCCTTGGTCCACAGGCCGATGCTCTAACCGCTGAGCCAAACTGGCCAGGGCAATATTGCTATTCTTAAGTGAATTCTTTAAAAGTACTTCCGATAAATAGAGTATGTAGTTATAAAATAATTTTCAACAATAAAAATTTATGAAGATTTATTCACCATGAAAATACAAAAATTTTATTGCTTTATATAAATGATTATTCTACATAAGACCAATATACCAACCAATTGTCTATATCCTTCTAGGGTCATTTTTAAAATTCATTTAGTCACATCTTTACGTTTATTGATTCTTCTTGTATTTATTGAAATATACGACATGAAAGACCTCATTAAATCTGTACCAACAATCAAGGCAAAGCGAAACGGGCCATATCTAAACAATGGTCAAAATCGAAATAGGAAAGAAATGAAAATTAAAAATGACTGGGCATGCCCTCAGTGGGGCATCTGGGCACAGAACAATTACACATTGTGCATTGACAGCCAGCATAAAAATAAAAATAAAAAAGACCAAATGTAAACTATGGGAAAAAATAGATATTTACTGAGCATGTTATTACACATTTAATATATAGTAATTATACCACAATTACATATGGGATGCTATTATTTCTGTGTCTTTATATGTAATTTAATTAAAATTAAATAACTTTCACAAGTTTATCCAGCTTGTAAGTGGTATTTTGTTTGACTCCAAAGGAGTCACTTCACCATTCAGACTCAGGAGGAGCAATCTTGCAGGCAAACTGGTCTGCCTGATTTAAAACTCTGGAATGCTGTGTGTGCATTCTAGTGTATTCTGTCACATTAGAAGGCGATTTTTCTAGCACAATAGGTTGGGGGCCAGAAAAATCATTACTTGGCTAACCCGTTTCATAAGCACAGGAATAGCAAAGGGTCTTGCTGAACAGCAGGAGAGGCAGACTCCTGGGAACCCTTAGGAATAATTCAAAGGATAGTGGGGAGTCGCTCATAAAACTGTAAAGGACCATACAGATATCATTATCCGTTTATAATTATTCCTGCCCAAGCATCCTCTAAGCAACAAGCTGTGAAATCTGGGGGTAGGGGAGGCAACATTCTGATGCCTTCTGTTTTTAAGTGAAGAGTAAAGAGCAACTACCCGTTGAAAAGTTATAATGGAACGAGCCACAAGAGTAACACGTGCAGCTCGTGGACCTGGAAACAAAGAGGGACTGTTGAAAATTGACGTGTGGCCTCATGGACAGTCACAGGCGCCATATGGATCCACCATGCTTTGCCATTACAGTAGTAATAGCAATAACAGTAATATTAATACTACTTCATTATATGTGTTTGAGATATATTATTTCTTATTCTTCAGACAACACTGCAAGATTAGTATCAGCAATTTTATAGTGAGGTCCAGTGAAGTTAAGGAATACAAAGCAACACAGTAAGAATTATGGCGAAGCTGGGATCCTAGCCAGGCCCTAGGCCATTGAACTCCCAAGTCCCTGCTGTTTACACAGTTACACCAAGCAGAACACACATGTTGAATGTGTAACTTTAACTTAGTACGCAATTAACTTAACTTAGCACTCAGTACATTTAGTTCCCTTCTTTCTGCCTGTGATTTTCTTGTTGAAAAGAAGCTCTGGCCTTGCTTTACTCGTGGGTCTGATTGCTGGCCATCCGTATTAGTTTCCCATCGCTGCTACAAAAGTAATGGCTTAAAACAACACATTTATTATCCTAAAATCTCCCTGGCTAAAATTAAGGTGATGGCAGAGACTGTGGGAGAGAATCTGTTTCCTTTTTCAGCTTCTAGGGGCTGCCTGCATGCCTTGGCTTGTGGCCTCACATCTCACCCCCTTTCCCCTCTGCTTCTGTCAGCACACCTCTGCAACTTTCCCTCTCCTCCCCCTCTCTTGTAAAACCCTGTGATTGCCCTGGGCCCACCTGGATAATCCAGGATAGTCTCCTTAACTCAGGATCCTTAATTTAATCCCATCTTCCCAGTCCCTTTTGCCATGTAAGGTAACATAGTCATAGTTTCTGGAGACTGTGATGAGAACATCTTTGAGGGGCCATTATTCAGCCTACCACATCATCTCTTTCTGTTTTATTCTTCACTGGGTGGTCAGGCTGTGCCACAAGATAGAACGTAACACGAGCGCAGCCAAGGCTAAAAGGCAGGGAGAACAGTGCACCAGGCTCAAGTGGTACAGCACCTACGTACAGCAAGAGGCAGAAAGGGTGCACAGGATCCAGCTCCTTGCAATGTGTCAGGCCGCCGGGGCCAGCTGATCCCCTCGGCAGCCTATCCGGGCAGAGGGCTGCGTGCACCCCAACTCGGACTCTAACCCCATCCCTGTGGGGTCTGACACACAGACATCTGGGGCATGCCCAAGAACACTGACACGTGCACTTATGCAGAACAAGGGAGGACACATTGAATCTGAAACAGGAAAACGTATTCCCACACAGGCAAGAAGCCCAGCACAGATGTGTGGGCTCCCTCTATCATGGTCTAGGAAGTGCTCCAGGCCCAAGGCCCATTCTTATATGGCCAAGTAGGGGCTGAAAAACAGCATGCATAACAATGCCTTTTCTGACACTTTTTTTTTTTTTAATTCCCCCTTCACTGGGAGCTGGTTTGGGAACTGCAATCAAAATGTTTAAGTACAGCTTCAATTCCCACCCCACTTTCAAATCTAGCCTCAACGCTCAGATCTCCTTTTGCTCTGTCTATCCCAAGTGTTCCTCCTCTTCCTCTGCCTTTTTCTTGACTGCCAGCATTGCTCCCAAAGGGTCTCAACCTCACTCCTCTTTCCTTCTCACTCTAAACTTCCTCCCAAATAGACATCTCCAGCCCAGGTCTTCCTCTTGAGTTCCAGACTGAGATCGCTAACTGCCAAGGAGTCCTCTTGACTGGACCTCCCACAGGTGTCTCCATATATCCCAAACTGACTTCATTATTTCCCCCTTTTAATCGGCCTCTTCTGTGTTTGCTTTTCATTGACTGGCCCTCACTGAGCACTTCATTCACCCATTCTGTCCCAGGAGTGTCCACAGGCTTCCTGACGTATCCTTGACATCTCTATCCGAAGCTCTTCCTGTGTCACAGATTTCTGCACACAAGCTCCCCTGGTTACAAGGAAACCATGTCTCAGAGTCAGCGCATGTTCAGGTTGTGAACTGCACAACCCTAGGGGGTGCCATTCATATAGTAGACATTGTAGATTTATATAGTGTCTTGAGAAAAGAATTCCTTTCTCTAATCTGCACAGAAGAAAAATCAGCTCCTGATGGGGCGAGAAGGAGGAGCCGGGGGTGGGGGGAAGCCTAATCACAGAGATATTTTTCATAAAGGTTTCCTTAACTGCTGGCTCAAGGAACTCAGCTTAAGGATGTTTAAAAGAGCAAATTATCACTTGAAAATACCAAACAGACTAGGAAGTTAAGTCATGCCCTTATTCAGAAATTTTGAGTTAATAGACCTCACTTTCACAACATTTGAAAAACTATTTGCTTTGGTGTTGGGATATTTGGAGTAGTTTCTATCAAAATCCAGCAGAAGTGATTGCAGCATGAGACACAGTGATAAGATAAAGTCTTGATTACATTTGTTGCTTCCTTTTTACCCTCCAGGGTTGCTTTAGCTGGGCTCCAATCATGCACTGTATTCAGTACAAAAAGGTCTGTTACCTAAAGGAGGGAAGAAAAATCAGTTTTTTAAATTTATTTTTTACTTTTTTTTTTTTTTTTTTTTTTAGAGATAAAGAGGAAGGGAGAGATAGAGACATCAATGTGAGAGAGAAACATAGATAGGATGCCTCCCACACGCCCCCTTCTGGGGATCAAGCCCACCAACCGGGCATGTGCCCTGACCAGGAATTGAACCAGGACCTCTCAGTCCATGGGATGATGCTCAATCCATTGAGCCACACCCACCGGTGAAAAATCAGGTTTTTTATTCGCCCATCCATCTATGTTATGTTACCCCACACATTTTCTGTAGGAGCTAAAAAGAATGTTGTCCAGCATGCATTCCTAGGCTAAACCTACCTACTATAGACACACACAGTCTACAAATTCAAAAGGGAGCCCACCTATGCTGGGCCATTGTGGTCACCACTCTGGGGAATATTTTAAAATTTGGAATACATAAACAGAAGTGACCTCAAATGGTAGCTTTCCTTTGATAGATCTTGAAATATCTAAGGAAAATCATGGAAATGCTTTTCTTGACTAGATGGATCTATGGTGTGTGTGTGTGTGTGTGTGTGTGTGTGTGTGTGTGTGTGTGTAGTTGGGGACATGAGCCTTACTACCAAATACTCAAGACTTCATTGAAGACCTTAAGAAAAAATCTCATTGGGTACCTCTTCAACTACCTGCAAAAGTCCCCCAGGAAAATGGGCCCCAAGACTGTACTCTGGTCTCCACCCCACCCCACCCTTGACAGGAGCACAAATCTTCTATTGAATTAGTGTTTTCTCCTTCTCTTTCCCCCAAATCTCTAGACCCTCTCTGTACTAAAGCCTCTCAGTTAACCATCCCCGGAGATGCCAGGATCCCATCTGTCAGGTTGTCTCAGTATAAGATGGAGACTTCAGCCCTAACCGGTTTGGCTCAGTGTTTCGAGCGTCAGCCTGCAGACCAAAGAGTCGAGGGTTCGATTCCAGTCAAGGGCACATACCTCGGTTATGGATCTTCCCCAGCCCTGGTTGGGTCATGCGGGAGGCAACCAATCAATGTGTCTCTCTCACCTCTCCCCCCCCCCACCCCACCCCCCCCACACACACACTCTATCTGAAAATAAATGGAAAAATATCCTTGGGTGAGGATTTAAAAAAAAAGATTGAGCCTCCAAGGCATTGTCTCTAAAAACCCCAAACGCTTAGGAAAACTTACCCTAGAAATAATGGACTCACTATCCTGGACATGTGATCTCCATGGTTACAAATTGGAAATAATCAACATTAAGCACCTCTCTCCTCACAGTAAGCCTAGATTGAAAGGGCAGAGGATGGAACAATTGCTTACATCAAAAAATCTGAATCTAGTAAAAAGAATTGACACTGAAATTTGAATAAGTGTAACTGAAAGCAATTTTGCCTTTGCATATGAAGTAATCTTTCACATATTTAAAAATTGTTCCACAGGAACTGAGTAAAACAAAGGTTATGCTGTGTATACAGGCAGAATCGGTTTGCCACCTATGATTCCTACATGTGTCATACATACCATTCATTCATTTACATATAACTCATCAAGCAGTGGCTTCATTGAAACTCTTTCAAAGAAATTGGGTGAATCAGTAGCTGACTTTCCCCCTCTTAATCTTATTATCTAATATTTAGATCTTATTCTAATATGGTCAGTTATTCCAATAATGCCCTTTGAAACAAATAAAAATATTAGATCATGCATTGTATTCAATTATATCTTTTAAATCTCTAATAATCTGGAACAGTTCCTTAGATTTTTTGTTTTATGACATCAAACAGAACATCTGTTTGAAGAGCACTGGCCAGTTATTTTGTAGAATTAAAACCAAGGGTCCTTATAACTTTGATTAAATTTGACTTTAAGTCCTACTTCTAGAAATCATTTCTCTCTCTCTCTGACCCTCAGAGACCTAGCCTTTCCCCCCAGATAATCAGCAACGCCCTAGGCAGCAGAAGACAGTAGCTGGACCTGACTAATAGTCACAGTGTCTAGACTTCTGCCAGGCTAAAGACAGCATATTGACCTAAATTATGCTTCATATCCTGAGTTATAGAGTGGAATGACTCCCTGTCTACTTTCCCATAAGACTGGACAGAGGAAAGTCAGAACAGACCTCAGAACTGTCCTCAAGGCCTGAAGAATTGATTCATTACCCTTTCCTCACTTCTGATCATCATCTCCCAGCACAATCCTGAATCCCTAACCCACAGTGTCTTGTTATTTTTCCCTATATAATCCGTAACCTGCACACCACTGGGAAGTTTGGGCTTTTGAGCATTAGCTTTCTGTTCTCCTAGACAATGCCATTAATCAACAAAATAGCCAATATTTCTATACTGCAATTCTTGGTGTCTAGTGTTGGTTCTGTTAGCCCTGAGTGGATGATCTCTTTCTGTTCTGTAACAGAATGTCCCTCAATTTGTGTTTGTCTGATGTTGTCTCACGTTAGATTCAGATTATTCGTCTTTGGCAGGAAAATCACTGAAGTGTTGCTGTGTTCTTCTCAGTGCAACATAAGGCACAAGGTATCGACCTGTCCCTTTGCTGATGATGTTAACTTTGTCCAGTAGGCTAGAGTGGTGTAGTAGAGGTTCATTTCTGTATATTTCTTCTTTACATTTCAATTTGCTTTGATGGGGCTTACCAAGGAGACAACTAGTTGATATTAGTTAGAAACTAAAAGTAAAAAGTAAATAAAATTAGAAAATATTCCAGCCGAGATTACATATGAGAAAGTATTCTATAAACTGAAAAAGTACTTACATAAAGATAAAGGATTGCTATAAATTTTAGCAATGATTCTACTTTTAACATTTCCCAGGAAAAATGATTTAATATGTGAAAAGGTGAGCCTCTCAGCTTTTTCACTGGGTTTGTCAGGTAAAACAATCACATCAAAGTAGCATCAATCCAAAGTCCAATGCTCCAGAACTCCTGATGAAGAATAACTTCTGTCTGCTTAAAGTCTTTTGATTTTAACTCATTTGTCTACACCTTGGATAAATTAGTTACAGTCTCTCTGAGTTTTAATGTATTCTTTTATGGGGGAAGGAGAGAGAGAGAGAGAGAAGTGAGGGGGGGGGGTTGGAGAGAGAGAGAAACTCAAGTTCCAGAATAGTTTGGAAGAACAGATAACATACAATGCACTTAGCATAATGCTTGGCAAAGTCAATGTGAAAAGAGAAAATTATTGTGAAAATAGCCCCCATCAACACTCCCTGTGGGGTCCCCACATGGGTAGGATAAGTATTTTTTATTGTCTCCATTTTAGATTTGGTAACTGTCTCCAAAACCATACAAATCAAGCCAGATATGGAGTCGGTGCCTGCTTTTGGGTTACTATTTTATTGTTCTGTCTTCTACATTATGGCCATAACCTTGTGTTTTCCACTTGAAAAACTAATTTTATATTTATATGCATGTACATTTTGCTTACATTTCTCATAGGTTTCACCCAGATCAAAAGTGATTGTGCAGCCCTGGCCGGTTTGGCTCAGCGGTTGGAGCGTCGGCCTGCGGTCCAGAGAGACCCGGGTTCGGTTCCCGCTAAGGCCACGTACCTCGGTTGCAGTTTGTCCCCGGCCCCTGGTTGGGTCATGCGGGAGGCAGCCACTCGATGTGTCCCTTTCATGTCGATGTTTCTCTCTCTCTCTCTCTCTTCCTCTCTCTCCCTCCCACTCTGTCTGAACAAAAAAATGGAAAAGTGTCCTCAGGTGAGGATTAAAAAAAAAAAAAAGTGATTGTATTTAATAACAATGAAGCCATTTTGTTCTTTTAAACTTTGTGTTGAAAACAAAGCTCACAATAGCAGGAAAGGTGACCTGAGTGTGACTGCAAAACAAAGTCATATATCAGTGGTGAGCACCGGCAACAAACATTTCTCTAATCTGAATTCAAGGACATTCTCACCAATCCTGCTAGCCGAATGCAAAGCAACATTTCTTCTATCCACAGTAATCCCCCTTTGACCAGTAACCATAAAAACATGAATAATTGATTCTGCTGAAAATATATCACTTGCAAAAACTTTGGGAGAGATTAGTAAATCAGTTTCTGTGGCATTCAGTTTCTAATTTCAATTTTATCAAACTGTTTCTCAGTTTCACATATTTAACTTATGGATACACCTGCCAAAATGTTGGCCATTTTCTTTGGTTTGGTAATATATAATCCAAGAAAACTTGGAAAATATCTTGAAACAAAATCAAGAATACAATACCCAAAACTTAAGGAATGCTGGAAAAGCAGTATTAAGAGGAAATTTTATAGTGATAAACACCTATATTAAAAAAGATCTCAAATAAATAACCTAACATTACACTTCAAAAAATTAGAAAAATAACAAACTAAACCTAAAGTTAGCAGAAGGAAGTAAATAATAAAGATTAGAGCAGAAATAAATAAAAGAGAGAATAGAAAATCAACAAAACTGAGTGTTTTTTAAAAAATAATCAAAATTGATCAATTTTTATACAGACTAACTAATATAAAGGGAAAGAAGACTGAAATAAATAAAATCAGAAATGAGCCTGGCTGGGTGGCTCAGTGGATTGAGCGTCATCCCATAGACTTGGAGGTCCCAGTTCGATTCCCAGTCAGGGCACAGGCCTGGGTTGCCAGCTCGATCTCCAGTGGGGGGTGTGCAGGAAGCAACTGATCGATGTTTCTCTCTCACATAGATGTTTCTATCTCTCTTTCTCTTCCTCTCTCTCTAAAAAATCAATTAAAAAATTTTTTTTAAATCAGAAATGAAAAAGGAGGCATTACAACTGGTCCCACAGAAATAAAAAGGATCATAAGAGATTACTATGAATAATTATGTACCACGTAGAAGAAATTATGTAACCTAGAAGAAATAAAGAAATTTCTAGAAACATACAACCTACCAAGACTGAATCATGAAGAAACAGAAGGTCTGACCAGACCTATAACTAGTAAGGAAATTGAATTAGCAATAAATACACACACAAAAGAAAAGCCCAGGACCAGATACATTAGGGTGAATTAATGCCAGAGGTCTCTCACTCTTCCAAAAAATTAAAGAGTTTTGGATTTGCTTGGGACCTGTACCCTTTTCTTCTTTCTGATTTCTCAGTTTCAGAATGGGAATGTCTATCCTATGCTTGTCCCATCACTGTATTTTAGAAGCAGATAACTTATCTGGTTTCACAGGTTCACAGCTGAATAGGAATTTTGCAACAAAATGTATTATAACTTGAGTTTTAGCCACATTGGATTTAGATATTTAGGTGAGATCTGGGGCTTATTGGTGCTTAGCATTAAGACTTTAGGGCTGTTGGGATCGAGGTGCATGTATTTTTCATGTGAGAAGGACATGATAAATTGTCAGGCACCAGAATGCTATAAGCTGGATTGTGTGCTCCCCAAATTCATATGTTGAAGCCCTAATCCCCGTACCTTAGAATATAACTGTATGTGAAGATAGGGCCATTAAAGGAGGGAGTGAGTTAAAATAAGGCCATTAGGTTATGCTCTGATTCAATCTGACTGGCATTATTATAAGAAGAGTAAATTCGGACACCCCCCCAGGATGCTTGCACACAAAAGAAAGACCATGTGAGGACACAGCCAGAAGGTGGCCATCTGCAAGCCAAGAAGAGAGGCCTCAGAAGACATCAAATGGGACAACATCTTAACATTTGAGTTCTAGGCTCCAGAGCTGTGAGAAAATAAATTTCTGGTGTTTAAGCCACCCAGTTTGTAGTATTTTGCTATGGCAGCCCTAGCGAACTCGTACAGGAGTCACCACTGACCACAGCTCTCCAGGTGACCTTCTCAGGACCTTTCTCTCTGGGCTCTGGTTTCCACACCAGAAAGTGGCAGGTTGGACTAGTGATAAAACACTGTCTGTTCTTACATTCAACTGTTCCAGAATAGTTGTTGCTTTGCCTGTGGCAGCTGTCACTGGGAGAGTCCCACTAAAGCAGCTGTGCTCTTGTTTTTTTAACCTAACTTCCCATTGTCATTCATCTCTAAACAGTGGCAGCGAGGGAGGTTATAATTAGGCACAGAAATCTAAAATCCCTCAGCCTCTGTGTTCGTTTGCCAGGGCAGCCAGCAGAAAACCACAGACTGGACAGCTCAAATAACAAAAAGCTGTGTGTCAGAGTTGTAACTGGCTGGAATCTGAGCTGAGGGTGTCCACTGGGTCCTTCTGAGGGCTGTGAGGAAGGATCTGTTCCTACCTACCCCCTAACTCTGGCGGTTTGCTGGCAATCTTTGGCATGCCTTGGTGTATCCCCCTGATTTCTGCCTTAGTCTTCATGTGGCACTCTCCTGTGTGCATGTCTGTGACCAAATGTCCCCGATTTTAGTCTATTGGGTTAAGGCCCACCCTAATGACCTCATTTTAGTGTAATTATCCCAATAAAGACCCTATCTCCAAATAAGTCACATTCTGAGGTACTGGGGGTTAGGACTCTACCGTAAGGTATTTGGGGGATACAATTCAACTCATAAATAACAGTATCCCTAACTTCTCACCTCTCGCCAAAGAATATGTTACTGAGAACCCTCCAGGTGGGTTTCCTGCAGGAGCTTGTCTCAGGCCCACGTGTTCACCCTGGGCTCTCCCGCCTGCTGCTTTGTGTTGGTGGTGGTGTTTTTCCCAAAGTGTAGACCAATATATGTATTTTGGAGTCTACTCTCAGGCATTAAAAAAGAGCTGTTGGTGTTTGAAGCAGCAGAATATCCCCCTAGACTGAGATTTCACCTCATAGGGGGTGAGGAAGAAGCAGCAAAAAGGCTGCAGTATAAACGCCCTCAAGACAGACAGCGCAGGGTTTTGTACGAAGTTCAAAGCTCGCAGTGAAAGCTAATGAGGACCATTGTATTTGGGCAAAAGAGTGCCCAGCGAAAGCTAATGAGGACCATTGTATTTGGGCAAAAGGGTGCCCAGCGCGTATGGGAAAGGAGTGTTAGGTTACTGGCTTCTGGTTTCTGCAGATTTTGAAAAGGCAGCCCTTGGAGCCGCGGGAGGCTGCGGAGGTGTCCGTTTCCAGGGGACATTTCCTAGAAGCACCTTTCTGGGGCTGTCTCCTGGGGGTCGCTCCGGGGGCGTGTTCCGTACCCACAGCAAAGGAGCTCTTGGGGGTGAGGGGCAGGGTGGTTGAGGCCGTTACCCTCGTGATTGCTGGAGTCCTGGAAAGTCAGCGTGGCTGAGGAGCCTTCCCATTTGGGGGTCAGAGGGGTTGCAGAGCGGGGGATGGGCTTTGGGAGAGCTAACGGTGAGTTTTCTGATGGCTCTTGAGACTAAATCCTGTCAGTTCTTTGATCCTAAACTCAGGAATACTGGAGGAATAGCTGCTGTAATTTCACAGGGGTTATGGAGTGGGTGGTAGCAGATGACCAGTTTCAGACCTGCCGTGGCTCTGAAAACGGCCATTGTGGCTAGGGAATCCAGGGCCACCAGGGCCCAGCCCACTGGGAGCGCCAGGTGCTGAGGGGAAGCCTTTCTGTGCTTTGGGGACTCCTGGGCCACATCCAGTCACTGAGGAGGACTCTAGCTTCAGGACACTTTCAGGAATGTTACTCTTCCCTCCAAGGGGACTGGGTTCATGTCTGTCAGGGGCCACTCAGGGGAAGTCTTTCTTTACGCTGCTCTAGAGTCGCTCCTGTTAGGGAATTACCTTTAATTTTTCCAGGGGACAAATTACAGAATTTTCAATCCCCATCTACAGAACAAGAAAGACAGGAGCAAGAATGAACAAACTCTATCACCAACAAAACCACACAGACGGGCGCTGCCCACGGAGGGACATTCCGCACGACGGGGAAGGTGAACTGAGAATAAGCATAAATGACTGTAACACGAGTGAATAATAACGAAAGAAAAATGGGAGATGATCATGCGGCAGGGTTTCTGGACAAATATGTCTGGTGCTATTTTTTTCACTGGCTGATTAAGATGCTTGCTCCTCTTTCCTCCCCGTGTGTCATTCTTACTAATTCTTCCCAAAGTCTCTAGTTGCATAAATGTAAACAGCTGTCACAGAGCCCGGCTGCGCAAGGACCGCAGAGATGAGGACACATTTTAGGAATGTGAGGGAGGAAAAGGCAGTGAGGGAAAAGGAAAGCTTTGGACAGCATTATCTCTTTCATGCTCTAAAAAACAGAGCAGAGAGGTGCTGGGGGTAGGGAGTCTGTCTGAGCCGACTTTCCTGCACCAGAGACCCTGGACCAGGCTGAGGTGTGCTAGGGCGGAGGTGAGTGTGGAAGGCAGGGGACGGCCCTGATTCCTGAGCACAGACTGCTCAACCACCCAGTGTGACCGTAGGTAGCTGGTTATTGATACATAGGAAGAGAGGAAGGGGAGTCAGACATTGTTGAACCTCATGGGCTGGGGAGCATGACACCGTTTGCTACACCAGGAAACTACAGTCACACACAACAAGAGATCCCAGCATTGCCCCACCAAGGATTAACCCCTCCCCTACCAGGTGGGGGGGGGGATTTGAGGGTGGAGCAGGGGGAGGTAAGCACGCAACAGAAGTAAAAATGGTTTGGGGGAAGGTGCTTGACCACAGAAGACTGTCAGTCTGAGCCGGAAAAGGAGCAGCTGTTGCTGGTGGTGGTGGAGCTCTTGGCGTGCCATGGGAACAAGAATTTCGCGAGGCCCGCATGGGAGGATGAGGTATCACGGAAAGATTTATTTCTGTCTAATTGAACCCCTGGGTTCCAAGGTCCCATCTCCCTGCAGTCTACCATGGAAAATGTCCCATTGTGTCTTCAGCAGAGCCTTCGCTCCACCTTGAAGCACAGTCCTTATGTTCCCAGCTGCAGTCCATTGCATGTGGGGTCCACACGGCCACGGACCATGCTGCTTCTAGGGCCACGTGGCTATGGAGGGAGCATGGGCAATGCAAGGAAACAAGAGCGAAGCAAGAGGAACAAGAGAGACGACTCCTTTGTCTGTGGATTATGTTTGAAAACGGGCATGTCCATGGGCTAGAGAATGCGGATCCCAAGGAGGCTGCACCTGCAGAGCTGTAGCCCCCAACGGAAGGTGAGGTTGGCTACCAAGCAGATCCTCCAAAGTGTTGCCGACCCTGGAGCTACCAGAGAGAGAAAACCAGATCGTAGACACGAAGCAGCAGGCAGGACTCGTGTTTCCACCACCCAAAGTCAAGTCTCCTTCGGTCACTATGTATCCTCTATTAACAACTGTCACCCTAATAAACTCAATGAAAATTGAAAAAAGTGGGGGGTATCACATGCACAGAGCCCTGCAAGGCAACAATGTCAGAATTTTATTTTAATTAATTAATTATTGGTTGCTTAAACAAAATTTATTATCTTACAGTTCCGGAGGCCAAAAGTCCTGAGTGGGTCTCCTTTGGGCTAAAATCAAGGTGTTGGCAGGGCTGTGTTCTTTCTGGAACTTCTAAAGGACAGTCTGTTCCCGTGTCTTTTCCGCCCACACCTCCTGGCTGTTGCCCCCTTCCACCTTCAAAGCCAGCAGTGACCGGTTGAGTCTTTCTGACATCACGGCATGGGGACCCTGACTGGTTCACCTCCTTCTTCCACAGTTTAGGGACCTTGTGATTACTTTGGGCCCATTAGGATAATCCAGGATTATCTTGCTGTCTCAAAATCCTTGATTTAATCCTATCTGCAGAGTCCCTTTGAATTTAAAGTGCCATAGTTCTGGGGTTCGGATGGGGATATCTTTGGGGGGCCATTCTTCTGCCCACCACAGTCAAAGGAAGGAGCTTCCACAGAGACATTCTGTGAAGAAGGATACACCCACATCTCTAGGGAGGAGCCAGATGGCCTCTGTGGCCTCAGCCACATGTCAGCTTGGTCATCAGTGATTGACACCCACTCTGCACCGTGTGGGCTCCTGGTGCTGGGGAAGGACCTTTCCAAGGCCCACGGGTCCTGTGTTGAGCAGACAGAAAGAGAGGGGAGGTGTCTACTATAGGACGCGTCATCCAGGAAGTGGTATTTCTGCTACTCTTCTAGTCACGAAAGGGAAGTAGCTGGAAGGGCTGAGTTTGGAGAGTGCCAACAGCTCCCCAACCCCCGGAATGGAGAGGCGCCTGGCAGCCTTGAGCAGCTCTGGCTATGGGAAACCTCCCAGGGCTAGGACATCCTAGGGACCCTGCTGAGGGTCCCTGAAGCAGGGGTGGGACTTTCTGTGAAGTGCAAAGCCCTGGGGAACACAGGGGGGTCTCCAAGATGCAAGCACCTTGTACTGATGGTGGAGCAGATTCTGGAGAGGGAACAGGCGGGGCCCTGCAGGGCGAGAAGCAGAACTGCCTGGACCACTGCTGTGCTCCATGCAAGACACGTGGGCAGGGAATGGGGCTGGAGTGTGGCACCCACAGCCCAAAGCAACACAAGCTTACAGGTGCTTGGGGACACTGGTGCTCAGTGTCCTGCAGGAGTGATTTTCTGCCCCAGAGTCCAGCTCCTTTGAACACAATTATATCCTTTATCACTTCAAATCTTCAGAAATATGAATCATGCAATCTCAGGATGGGACAGCATCCTAAATTGTCCTCTGGTCTACTCCACCCACCAGAGAAAGACACTGTCCACCCCTTTACAGAAGCCACAAGGCCATCCAGGGTCACTGGGAAGGGGATGGTGGTGTGGGACTGGCACCTCTGCTCCTGCCTCTCCCATAGCCACCTGAGGGGGCAGAGCCAGAGGTGGTATCTGGGCCCCAATCTCCTGCCATGGCCTGTGAGCCTCCTCCCCCAGGTCCAGGAGCTGTGGGGAGGCAGTGCCACTGTGGGGACTCGGGCTGGGAGATTGGGAGCCAACGCCTGCACCCTCATTCCTGGCGTGGCCATCCTTCCAGCTTTGAAGCCTTCTGCCAACCATTTACCCTTGCTAAGCCTCAGTTTCCCCATTGGAAAACAAGGGTTAAACCCCACACCTCACAGGGGAGTCCAGGAGTTCCCTCAGCCCTCATCAAATGCCAGTCCCCTGTCTCCTCACCTTTCTTCCCCTCCCTTGGATCCATATTCTCCAGCCCACGGACAAGGCCATTTTCAAACCCATCTCAGCCAAGAATCCCCACCTGAGTCAAAACCCTGAAACCCCCACCACCATTCATCTGAGGGGATCTGAAAACAAAACCTCGCAGCTCCTGAGGAAGTAGACTTAAAATGGCCCCAAAGCAATAAGCAGAAGTGGAAAGAAGATGTAGGCCAAAGAGGACCACCCCAGTTTGTAAAAACAATTATTTTACATCCTTCCTGGTAAGTTGCTGTCATGCTCTTAGAAGACTGGATGATGGAGAGGTCTGCAGGTCAACAGCAGCCTCCCATTTTCATAAATGCAAAGGAAGAAGGCAAGAAGACCGAGCCATCCTCTCCCAACCTTTTGGAAGCTCTGGTTTAAGACTTGATTCACCGCACTTGGAAAGCACAATTTTCGTTTGTCATTTAAGGATGTTGGTACATTAAAGGCTAGAAATAAAATAAAATAAGAATATAATTACTTTAAAAAAATCGATCCCTTTGTTCTCATTGACACTCAGTATACCAAAGCAGAATTAGACATGGCATTTTCTGAAGCCACCACTGAGGGTGCCGTGGTAAGAAAAAATTTTTGTCATCACCTAGAGAAGGAATAACGTATCAGAAACATGTGCAGTTTGTTAGGTTCTGAACACTAACGTGAAGATTTTCTTCTTCTAAAAGTGAGAATTTAATGGAAATTAAACCTTCCATCCTAGACCATGACTCTCCACAAGGGTCCCCATTTCAGAGAGAACCGTAAACATATTTGAAGAGGCAGGGTGGGCTGGGGGATTGCACTGCATAAAATGTCTGTGAGGGAGACTTGGGTTCCTTGAGTATGGCCTCAGGAGCCAGAGACAGCATTACTTAGCCCAGCCGGTGTGGCTTAGTGGCTGAGCATCAACCCCTGTACCAAGAGGTCGCTGGTTCGATTCCTGGTCAGGGCACATGCCCAGGTTGTGGGCCCGATCTCCAGTAGGGGGCATGCAGGAGGCAGCCAATCAATGTTCTCGCTCATCGATGTTTCTATCTCTCTCTCCTTCTCCCTTCCTCTCTCTCTGTAATATCAATAAAGAAAAAAACTAAAAAAAAAAATTTATAAAAGAGAGAGATAGCATTACTTCCCTTTCAGGGTTGTGGCAGAAGTGTACAGTCATGCCCTGGGCCCATGTTTATTATGTGCCATCTCAGTGTCATCTCAGTGTCATGCTGAGGCAAGCTAACACAATTTCTGCCTCTCCTCGATTTTGAAATTCACTTGCAAAAAATTGTGGCAGACTTCCTAAAGATGATAGAGGAAACATGAATACAATGGGTTTACCTTACACAACTTCTCGTTTCGATTAAAAAAAAAAATCTCTATTAGATATTTCTGTCCTCTAATGTTCCTTCTCGGGCTGGTGTAGTCACCAAAGACTTCTCCCCTGGGCTCTTTCCACTCATGAACCCAGGTGCATGGGTTGATGCTCAACCACTGAGCCACACCGGCTGGGCGGAAGTCATGCTTTTATTTTAACTTTATTTAGAATTCTTGCCTCAAATATTACCCCTCACTTACATATCTTGTACTCTCTAATCCACAATGCATATTCTTTAAAAAAATTTTTTTAAATTGATATTTAGAGAGAGAGGAAGGGAGAGGGAGAGAGAGACAGAGACATTGATGAGCGAAAACATCGATGGGCCCCCAAGTGGGGGATTGGGCCCACATCCTGGGCATGTGCCCTGACTAGGAATCGACCCAGTGACCTCTTGCTGCATGGGTCAATGCTCAACCACTGAGCCACACCGGCCAGGCCACAATGCATATTCTTAAAAAATAATATTTTGTTGCAAACACATCTTAGGCCTGCTTGACCCTTAGGAGTTTTTAGTAGATAATGGTAGTCACTGAAAAGGTTTGAGGTGGGTGATGGTTACCTACTCAGCACAACCTTGCAGAGAAGATAATAAAAGCATGTATCAGGGAGCATTTGAGGTCTTGCTTCCAGCAATGCCATCAGTTTGGCTCAAATAAGCTCATAGCTGATGTTTTGGCTTCCCACAATCCAAACACCCTCTGATTTGTGGAGACTCTCAACAATACTGAGTTGTCAGGCTATGTTCTATATAAGAAAACTATATGGATATATATATTTTTTAATCAGGTTGTAAACTGTCTATTGCAGGATTCTCATTCAAATTTAGGTAGTTTAATCTGAGTCTAAACATCATAACACTCCTTTCTTGTCTCCAAAAAGCAATTTCCCCTAAAGCAATAGAAAGCTATAAAACTAACAGTTACTAAATAAGGTCCACTGGCAAAATAAGATGATTGTGGCCGATGTTATATGATCTGTATAGAAAAGGATTTCAGTCCGACCAGTGTGGCTCAGTGCTTGAGCATTGACCCATGCACCAAGAGATTGCCAGTTCGATTCCCGGTCAGGGCACATGCCCAGGTTGTGGGCCCAATCCCCAGTGGGGGGCATGCAGGAGGCAATCAATCAATGTTCTCTCTCATCGATGTTTCTATCTCTCTCTCCCTCTCCCTTCGGCTCTCTCTAAAACCAATAAAGAAAAAAATTTTTTTAAAGAAAAGGATTTCAGAAAAGCCAGCAAGTGGCAACTGAAGTACCACTGACCGAGACAACATCTGGAAGAGAAATTGCTTTGGGTTTCCTTTGTTTACAAAGATGTTGATTCTAACTTGCACGGATGTCCATATGTAAGAATATTTTGGATAACATTTTTTCTTCAAATTTTTGCGCATTTTGAAAAATTGGGTTGTTTTCTTCTTCTTTTTTTAATAACCCAAACACTAAACCTAACACTTACTCTAACTGTAAACCCTAATCCTAAACATTAACTTTAACACTAATCCCAAACCTAACTACACCAGTACCAAACCCTAATCCTAACTCTAACCCAAATTCTACACCTAAACCTTTTTTTTCTTATTCCCCTTCACCTTTTTTAACCGTTCCCCCATCCCACTTCCTTTCGGCAACCATCAGTTTATTCTGTTTCTATGAGTCTTTTTGTTTTGTTTTAGATTTCAAATATGAGTGAAGTCATATTGTATTTGTCTTTCTCTGCCTGACTTATTTTCCTTAGCATAATACCCTCTAGGTTGATCCATTCTGTAGCAAATGGTAATATTTCATTCTTTTTTATTGCTGAGTAATATTCCATTATATATACATATATTCCACAATTTCTTTATCTGTTCATCTATCTACGGACACCTAGGTTGCTTCTATATCTTGGTTATTGCGAATAATGCTCACTTAACATCTCTTTCAGAATCACTTATGGGGATTTATACTTCCTGTTCTGGCAACTTTATCTCTGTGGATCTGAATGTCCTGGTTCCCAAAAGGAGGTAAATTATACCATTTATACTGTAAGAGTATCACTATATTTAAAGTTATAGCTGGCTCCTGGTCATTTTAGGGTGCTTGTGCCAAAAGAGCAGTAGGCACAAAAAGGGTTAGCACATTGGCAGAAGTAATTGACTCTGACAATCATGAAAAAGCAGACCTGATATTACATAACAGGCTATGGAGAAATAGATATGGCTCCCAGGTCTTCCACTGGGGCATATGTTAGCAGCCCCATGCCCAGCTTTTGGCTCTATGTGGTAAGTACAAGCACAGCCTATTCAGGTCATAGTTACTAAACCACCCGAGGGATGAAGATCCGGCTCGCTTAACCAGCCAAACCACACAAACTAACATAACTACCAGCAGAAAGGATGGTAATCTAAAATGAGTGGAGGAGGAAGATGATGGAGTGTCAGTTACTGCCCCAGGACCAACTGCAGCAATGAGGACTGTAGTGCATCCCATCAAATCATTTCTTCTAAATTTCCCTAGAAATTGTGACCAACAAGGAAACTGAAGAATCAATGCCTAGATGGAGTGGATCTAATATAAGAAGCAAGTGGATCTGACCAGTATGGGGAAGATAAAGTGAGTGCTGTTGATGCCTCACTCAGATCCCCTTTACTGAGCTGGTGTCCTAGTCAACACCCAGTTGCTGTGTTAGCTCTTCTTCTCGAGAGAATTAGCTTCAGCCAACAGTAGCTGCCTCTACAAGTTTGCCTTCCTGCCCCACCTCACACAGGAGTAGCACAAAGCCAATGACTGATACAGGAGCACAAAAAGCCAGTCCCTTTGACTCAACGTGAAATAAACCATGTGGTATAATTCATGCTCCAGCACTTCCTCGGGATCAGCCTGAAGCTAAGGCCATGCTGAGACCTCATTCTTGTGTCTCTTTCTTCTCCTGCCCTGTCCTGGTTCCTGGTTCCTGGTTCCTGGTTCCTGGTTCCTGGTTCCTGGTTCCTGAGAGAGAGAGAGCACGCCCTCAGTAAGATCTCCCACAATACACCCATCTCAGTTTCTGCTTCTAGTGCAATCCCAAACAGGCACCATTAAATATTTTTAATAAAGACTTTCTTATTAATTACAAAGAAGTGATGTTATAGATGGCATTTTTTATTAAATTTATTGGGTGACGTTGGTTGATAAAATTATATAGGTTTCAAGTGTACAATTCTATAATACATGATCTGTATATTGCGTTGTGTGTTTACCACCCAATATCAAATCTCCTTTTGTCACTGTATATTTGACCCCCCCTTTACCCTTTACTACCCCCACATCCCTCTTTCCCTCTGGTAACCACCATACTGTTGTCTGTGTCTATGAGTTTTTGTTTGTTTGTTTGTTCATTTGTCGCTTTACTTTTATATCCCACATATGAGTGAAATCATTTGGCTCTTGTCTTTTTCTGACTTATTTTACTTAGGCATAATATTTTCAAGGTTCATTTATGTTGTTGCAAATGGAAGTATTTCATCTTTCCTTGTGGCTGAGCAGTATTCCATTGAATGTATGTACATCTTCTTTACCCAATCATCTATCAAAGCACACCAGTTGTTTCCATGTCTTGGCCACCGTGAATAATGCTGCAATGAACATAGGAGTGCATATATCTTTGCGAATAAATGTTTTCAAATTTTGAGAGTAGATACCCAGAAGAGGAGTTGCTAGGTCATATGAGAACTCTATTCTTAATGTTTTGAGGAACCTCCAACTGTTTTCCATAGTGGCTGTATCAGTTTACATTCCCACCAGCAGTGAATGAAGGTTCCTGGTTCTCTCCAACCTCTCCAACCCTTGTTATTACCTGTCTTGGTGATAACAGCCATTCTACTACAAAGCAACAATAATCAAAAACAGCATGATATTGGCAGAAAAACAAATACACAGACCAATGGAACAGAATGGAGAACCCAGAAATAAATCAACAAGTATATGGGCAAATAACTTTCAACAAAGGAGCCCAAAACACAATGGAGAAAGGGAAGCCTCTCCAATAAAGTGTGGTGGGAAAATTGGAAAGCCACATGCAAAAGAATGAAACTAGACTGCTATTTGTCACCATGGACAGAAATTAACTCAAAATGGATCAAAGACTTAAATATAAGACCTGAAACAAAACATTACATAAAAGAAAATATAGGTACTAAACTAACTGGCCTTGATCTTAGCGAGGACTTTAAGAATTTGACCTCAAAGGCAAGGGAAGTAAAAGCAAAAGTAAATAAATGGGCCCTGGCCGGTTTGGCTCAGCGGTTAGAGCGTCGGCCTGCGGTCCAGAGAGACCAGGGTTGAGTTCCCGCTGAGGGCATGTACCTCGGTTACGGTTTGTCCCCGGCCCTGGTTGGTCCTGCAGAAGGCAGCCACTCGATGCGTCCCTTTCATGTTGATGTTTCTCTCTCTCTTCCTCTCTCTCCCTCCCACTCTATCTGAACAAAAAATGAAAAAAAAAAATAAAAATAAAAATGTCCTCGGGTGAGGATAAAAAAAAAAAAAAAAAGTAAATGAATGGGACTATATCAAACTAAAAATCTTCTGCACAGCCAAAGAAACCAGCCACAAACCAAAATGGTAACAAACCAAATGGGAGAAGATATTTGCAAACAACACCTCTGACAAGGGGTTAATATCCAAAATATATAAAGAGCTCATACAACTCAACAACAACAACAAAGCAAACAATCCGATTAAAAACGGCAGAGGACCTGAATGAACACTTCTTCCAAGAAGACATACCGATGACCAACAGAGATACGAAAAGATGCTCAGCTTCACTAGCTATTAGAGAAATGCAAATCGAAATGACAATGACATACCACCTCAGATGTCATTTTAATTGTTCGTCTGTAAAAAGATTCTTTTCACCAATTAAACCTTATAAATTTAGGTCGTTTTTTTTTCATTTTCAAATTTTTCCAGGGTGTGCCTTGTGGGTAACAAGCTCATCAAGATAATCCACCACTCACAAAGGAAAAGAACACGGTAAAAGATTTTGTGTTAAATGGCTCGAGGAACCGTGCATGGTATACGCTGCTCCAGGAGACTCGCTGTGCACATGAAGCCGTGAAAGACTGCGGGAGCAGTCCCCAGTGGTTAAATGCCCCCTGGCAGATGGGTGTTCCACTCCTAGCTTCGCCACTAGTCATTAGTTACATCATCACTTAACTTTTCTCATCCTAAGTGTCTTATACATATATAAAATTGGTTAGCACATATCTCATTAAGTACAATGCAGGAATTAAATGATCAAATGCATAAAAATTGCTTAGCACAGTGCCAGGCATGTGGCAATCTGCAATAAACCTAACAAGTAAATAAATAAAAAGAAGTGACTTGGATTGCAGGGGAGGAGGAGAGGACTGTTTAATTTTCTCGAACACAGAAACTTTTTTCTTCTTACACAAGAGCATGCTTACTCATCAATAAGAGGAGAGGATCACGCAAAGACTTTAACTGGGTAAACTATCAAGCAAGATAACCTCAGGTAGCCCTGGCCAGTGTGGCTCAGTTGGTTGAGCATTGCCCCGTTTACCAAAGGTTGCTGATTCCATCCCTGGTCAGGGCACATGCCCAGGTTGTGGGCTCGATCCCCAGTAGGCAGGAGGCAGGTGATCAATGTTTTGCTCTCATATCAATGTTTCTCTCTCTAAAAATAAAATTTTAAAAATCTTTTTTAAAAAGAAGATAACCTCAGGTAGCCCTGGCCAGGTAGCACAGTTGGTTAGAGCATTGTCTCCATATACCAAGGTTGTGGATTCCATCCCCAGTCAGGGCACATACAAGAATCAACCAATGAATACATACATAAGTGGAACAACAAATCGATGTTTCTCTCTCTCTCTCAAATCAACTAAAAAAAAAGAAAAGAAAGAAAAAGATAACCTCAGGCAAATAAATACCGCTAATTACAATCCAGAGATCTGTAAATTTTTTTTTTTAAGTACAGTCATTATTTTAATTCAAAGAAAATTAACCTCTTCTTTGCTCAGATTTTGCAAATCGACATCAATTTTCCACCGTGGCTACATGATAGTCTGACCAAAACATTCTTGACAATTGTTTACTTAACATGTTATGTGTCGAGTTTAAAAACTGCATTCTCCTGCGTCTCAGGTCTGGGTGACCCT
Source organism: Tadarida brasiliensis (assembly GCA_030848825.1). Classification (NCBI taxonomy): domain Eukaryota; kingdom Metazoa; phylum Chordata; class Mammalia; order Chiroptera; family Molossidae; genus Tadarida; species Tadarida brasiliensis. Next base: position 38,056,425 of record CM061260.1, on the reverse strand, counting down.
ACTTTTGCAGCATCCCTGTGCTCGTCAGAGGAATCCCAGAGGACACAGGGAACTATAGAAGAAGAGGCTCTGTTGCCAGAGAGAAGGGTTCAGCCCAGGATTCAGCCTCAGGACCAAAAGCAGCCAGGCCAAGGTGTTCGTGCTTTGTCTCATAGGGACAGCAGGCTTCAGACAGAATATTTTTACAACATTAAGACAATAATACATGCAAAAGAACAATCAGAATTTCTCAGAAAAGGAGATGCAGTAGATATTGTATTGATTTGCCAGGGCTGCGGTAACAACCACAGACTAGGAGGCTTGAACAACGGAAATGCGTGTTCTCACAGTTCCGGGGGCTTGAAGGCCAACATCAAGGTATGGGCAGGCTTGGTCTCTCCTGAGGCCTTCCTCCTTAGCTGGCAGGTGGATGCACTGTCACTGTGTCCTCAGAAGGCCTTCTCTCTGTGTGTACCCATCCCTGGTGTCTTTTTCTTTTCTTATAAGGACATATAATGAGCCTCATCCTTATAACCTCATTTAACCTAATTACCTCCTAAAAGGTCCCATCTTCAAAAATAGACCCATTCTAAAGTAATAGAAGTTGGGCTTCCACCTATGATTGTGTAGGGAGCACAATTCAGAGTATAATAGAAATGAATATATATCAAACATTTGCTGGCATACTGCCACAAATTCTAGTTCCTGAAAAATATTAGCCTGGAGCTCGAACAGTGGAAGAATTGCATTATGAATATTTACTTCTGCAGTGTACCGCATGATTTTCCTCTCTGCACTCCTAGGAAAATGCTGTCTGCATTTGGAATAATCATTTTAAAATCACGTAACCAATTAGGAGAGAGTGGATCTCCCCTCTCACAGAGCCTTTCCCAAAAGGCATGTGAGCCAGATTCACCCGTGGAAGAAGAGACAACGGAAGCCTGGCTATCAGAAAGCCTCTGTCTAGGTGAGGAATCCTATAGGAAAGTTACCTCATCTCTTAGAGCAAGGCAGAGCCCCCTGCAGCACTCACTTGGGGCACACTTTACCTTTCAGCCTGTTTCACTGCCTAAGTGAAATATCGCTGGGGCTTCACGTTCTCAGGAAGTTCTGTGTCACCACATCTAACATTCGATGGCATACCAAATAGCAAACATTACTACAGGAAGAGTCCAGGCGAGCTACCTACGAAAAGATACACTTGTTACTAGAAACATGGAACTTTACAACAGAAACTCTGATTTCAACAGAGAAAAAAAGAAACACAGAGGTTTATTTTTATTTATTTATTTTTCATGCTCACCCGAGAATATTTTTCTAGTCATCTTCAGATAGAGTGGGAGGGAGGGAGAGAGAGAGAAACATCCACATGAGAGAGACATGTGGACTGGCTGCCTCCCACATGACCCGACCAGGGCCAGGGGCGAATCGCAACCAAGGTACGAGCCCTCGGCTGGAATCGAACCCGTGATTCATTGGTCCACAGGCCTACGCTCTTGAGCCAAACCGGCCAGGGTGGTTTATTTTATTTTTTTATTGGCTCCGATGGTGTGGGTTTTTTTACCCCTATTCCTAAAAAAAAAAAAAAAAAAAAAAATGTTTCTTTAAAGAAGAAAGAGAGTCTCTCCCAAGTTATTTTTCTTGGGTGAATCACCTTGCTGATTATCTGTGTTTTGATGGCATTCACATTTGCAGGGGATAGAGCAGTTGCATGGAATTCATCAAACATTAGAGCCTAAATAAAGGGCAACCCAAGAATACAATACAAACCCTTCATTTTTTACATGAAAAGAAAAAGAACCCCTCCAGTCCTGGGAGTTAGCTGCCTAAATCCAGCGTCGTCCGGGGGCCCTGGGGTGCTGCCACGTGCAGCCGAGGCACTGCATGTGCTGTTCCACAGAGCAGACAGCGAGTGACTCACGCCTCTTTGCGGTTTTTAATAACCCCACACGACTGCTAGGCACGTGCAACACTCTGGAACGACTTGCACATCAACAATCCTATTACCCTAAACTGGTGGTAGAGGTTAAAAGCATTAAAATCCCCCCCCCTTTTTTTTAAAGGTATAATTTAATAGTCCCTGAGCCATGTACAATTATTTTAAAAGATTAATACAGTTTGGCAAAATAATTGTGAAATCCAATGGCGTCATCAAGGAAATCAGTTATGTGGTTCTTGCAGATCAGAAAGAGTCCGTCCACCCAGCAGTAGCAGAGCCAAACACTGAACAGCGAGGATTCCAGTGCAGAAAGACTCGCTATTTCATTGTGGTGGCATGTCTAAGGGAACGGAAGCCAACGCTCAAAAGCCTGAACTCCCAGATGGCGTGTTGGTTACAGATTACATAGGGCAAAATCACTACACAGTGGGTTAGGTGTTCAGGGTTGTGCTGAGAGCTGATTGGTCAGAGGTGAAGAAAGGGTGATGAGCCCAGCCGGTGTGGCTCCGTGGTTGAGCATCAACCTATGCACCAAGAGATCACCGGTTCATTCCTGGTCAGGGCACATGCCCAGGTTGCTGGCTTGATGCCCAGCAGCAGGCATGCAGGAGGCGGCCAGTCGATGTTGCTGTTTCTCTCTCATTGATGTTTCTCTCTCTCCCTCTCTTTTCTTCTCTCTCTAAAATCAATAAAAACATATTTTTTAAAAAAGGGGGGTGGGTAATGAACCATTTCTTCAGGCCTTGAGGACAACTCTGAAGTCTGTTCCTGTGTCCCTCTGTCTGGTTTTATGGGAGACCAGCCAGGGGTCATTCCACATTTGGGCTCATGCAAAATGAACATAACTGACGTCAAGATGTTATCTTTAGCCTCCCAGAGGTCTAGATACTGGGACCATTAGTCAGGTCCGGGCTACTCTCTTCTTCTGCCTCAGGGGTTGCTGATTATCTGGGAGGAAATCTAAGTCTCTGAGGGGTAGAGAGAGAGACAGAAAGTGACAGAGAGAGGCTCCAGTTGGGAGACTGTGAATCTGCATTTACAACAGGTCTGGGGCTGCTGGCCCACAGACCCACCATGAAGATCATGGGTTCTGGGGCCACACTGCCTGAAACCCCAAAGCCGTCGTTCTGTAGCTTTGTGTCATGGAACAATTACATTACCTTTTTCGTCTGTAAAATGGAGGTGATAAGATTTAGCTCATAGGGTTGTTGTGGTGTTTAAAGTTACAATATTTATGCAGGGTTAGCACAGTGCCTGGCACTTAGTAAGCATTCATAAATATTAGTTATTCTTGGTAAGTAATGAGAATTTTACTGTTACTAAAAGGAACTAATAAATTATACCAGAGAGACTTCAACACAAATGTTAGGGAAAATTGCTAAGAGACAACCACAGCAGGGAACTGCCATTCTGACTCACACGTCTTGTGGGTCTTATCATTTCATGTTTCTTTATAGAAGAGTACTTAACATGCAGGGACTTGTTTTTAGGACTATAATCTAATCTCTATAATCTCCTACATGGGAGGAGACAAACTTTTCTGGGAAAACAGCTAAGGCTCGGAATACATCCAATTATTTAAAACTGTTGATCAAATCCAAATTGACAAATACTTTTTTTAATAGAAACCATTTTGAAGTTAAAATGACACACTAAATGAAATCACTGACTAAAGGTATTAATCCTGTTTGTTTTTAATTAATTTTAGAACTTTTTTTTTTAATCCTCACCCGAGGATATATTTTTACATTAATCTTCAGATAGAGCTGGAGGGAGAGAGGGAGGAACAGAGAGAGAGAGAGAGAGAGAGAGAGAGAGAGAGAAACATCGATGTGAGAGAGACACATCGAATGGTTGCCACCCGCACAACCCCAACCGGGGCCAGAGATGAACCGCAACCAAGGTACGTGCCCTTGGCCGGAATCGAACCCGGGACTCTGGTCCACTGGTGACCCTCTTACCACTGAGCCATACCGGCCAGGGTTGTTTTTAATTAATTTTAGAGAGGGAGAAAGAGACATAGAAACATCGATGAGAGAGAAACATTGATTGGCCCCAACCAGGGATAGAACTTGAAACCTGGGTATGTGCCTTGACTGGAATTGAACCCATTGTTTGTTTAACAAGAATTGTTTTTGTGTCATAAAAGAGGTAATTTTATGATGACCGATTTTAACTGAAATATAAATGTGTCAAAATGGATATGATCAATTCTAAAAATAATGTGAAGAAAATATGGATCTTTTATTTCATTTTTAAAAGAAATTAGTGTTTATTTGTTCATTAGTGAAACAAAATAAAGTCATAACTTGACCTGTTTTACTTCCTCAATACTGTTCATATAGAATTTGATTTTTTTCCCCACTGAACCGGTAGAGTCAATTAATCATTTCTGTCTTTTCAGAAAATGTATTCTTCAGTAATGGGTTAGTCCTGATATTGTAAAAAGAAATTGTTTTTTTCCCATACCTAGAGCTATTTCCCTACTAAACCTAGAAACTATTTGATTTTACAATTACTGTGTTATGTGCATGGGTGATATGTTCATCATATGACAATAGTATTGAAAATCAACATAATTCTTTTTAAAGAGACTCATTCATCTATTATTAAAAGGTGATGGCTGAAAAGCAGTAAAGAGCATACTCAGCTACTACAGAAACCTATTCCAACAGCTTTCATTGAAAGATTAGCTAGAGCTCGGTAAGTAGATGACTCAGTGACAATCTGGACATTTTGTGTTTGCTTGTACTGGTACTGCAGGGGCTGCTGCCATTGACACAGATATGACTGCTAACAGCCAGGGGCACATCACGACTTTCATGGGCCCCAGGTACTTTGGGCCCCTTCTTCCACAAAAAAAATATTCAGTTATATTTTGTGACTATATTGATAGAAAGAAAAATATAATCCAGGTTGGATTCATTATTATATGCTCATTATTATTATATTAATTTTTCTTCCAACTCTGCAAGAAATTAAAACATGTTTTTGGGCCCCTGAAAGTTTCGTGGGCCTGAGGCACCGTGCCTGGTGAGCCTTGCATAAAGCAGCTGACTTCTGCTGAGCCCTGTGACTATCAGGTGAAAGGGTCAGTAATGTTTTAGAGGGTAAAGGTAAAAGTTTGCAAAAGGCGGGAACTGTGGAAATTGTGTTGCTTGCATGACTTTTGCTCAGCCTTCTGTTGAGTACGGATAAAGATTGTCTGGATTATCTGCAAGGCAATGGATAACCCAGCAGATGCTGGATGAGATATTAGACCAGTTCTACTGCAAAGTGGACAATGGGTCAAACAAAGTACATAAGCAGGAACTGCCGGAAGCTAGAAGTAGGGTATATAGCCGAGACCTCAACCCTGATTCGAGGCTGACCCCTTCTCTGCTCAGCCCACCTGCATCCAGGCACATGCAATAAAGCCATTTTGCTCTACATTGGCCTTGTGTTGTGGATATGATCTCCCACCAGCTCAGACCTTTTACCAGGCACTGTTAACTCAGTTACACACATTGTCTTATTTCACCTCCACACAAATTTATGACATAAATGTGAATGTTATTCCCACTTTACAGATGAGAACACTGCAGCCTAAAGAAGTCCCAGAGAAAATAGCCACAGAGCTCAGAATCAAATCCAAGCCCTCCTGATTCAAAGTCCTTGGATTTGACCCATCACTACACCAGACCACCTTCCAAAAATGGAAATCTCAGTAGGTCACTAATCCAGAGAGGCATCAAACAGACTGCCTGTTTATTTCTGAGCTTCTGAACTATGAAACTCAAAGTTAACGTCTTCACTAGCTATCTACCGTACAATCATAAAACACAGATCGACTGCTCATAATGCAGATATTGAATGCAAGTCAAGGGTGATCAACCTGACTAGTCACACACCAGAAGCCTTCCTTGAGAAATAAACATAATCTAAAGTTGCAAAGCTATCATTTCGAATCCATGGACATATAAAGAGTTTCCCAGACAAGAAAAAGTTAAAGGAGTTCATCACCACCAAACCAGTATTATAGGAAATGTTAAAGGGTCTTCTTGAAGAAAAAGAAGATAAAAAATATAAACAATAAAATGGAAATAAATACGTATCTATCAACAATTGGATCTATAAACAAATGAACAAGCAGAACGGAAATAGACTCACAGATGCAGAGAACATTTCGTTGGTTGCCAGAGGGGGAAATTGGTTGTTAGACTGACAAACCTCAAAGGCAAGAGGTGGGGGACAGGAAGAGATAAACTAAAGAACTTATATGTATAACAATTGACACAATAGAGTGGGGAAAGGCAGGAGGGGGGTGGAAGCCAGGAGAGGGGATCATTAGAGGAAAAAGGAGGGACATCTGTAACACATTCAACAATAAAGATAAGTTAAATAATAATGATAATAATAAATGGGACATTTTGTGTTAAAAAACAAAAAAATAGAAGTGACCTAAAAGCTTTTGAGGCATAAGTCAACAAGGTGTCTAGATATAATGACCCTACAAAAATTCTGATGTTCTCACATTTCTTTGTGCAGTCAAGGATACTGTTTTGTTTTAACTCATCTTTATTGTTGAATGTATTACAGATGTCCCCCCTTTTTTCCCTACTTACCTCCTCCTCCCTTATCCCAACCCCCTCCAGCCTTCCCCACACTATTGTTGGTGTCCATTGTTCATTCATATATGCATAGAAGTTCTTTGGTTTATCTCATCCCGCCTTCCCTTCTCCTTCCCTTTGAGGTTCATCAGTCTAACAACCAATTTGTACTTCTTAATTCCTTCATCTTCTTCACCCAGCACCCCAGCCCCCACCCATCTGGCAAGCAACAAAAAGTTCTCAGTATCGTTGAGTCTGTTTCTGTTCTGCCTGCTCATTTTGTTTGTAGATTCAATTGTTGATAGATATGTATTAATTGCCATTTTATTGTTCATATTTTTGTTCTTCTTCTCCTTCAAGAAGACCCTTCAACATTTCATATAATACTGGTTTGGTACATGGACAACAAAGCTGGGGACGGGGTGGGGGGACGGGGAGGAGGGTGTCAATGGGGAAAAAAGGAGAAACATCTGTAACAAAAATAAATTAATAAAAAATAAATAAATAAATAAAATATCAAAAAAAATATACTGGTTTGGTGGTGATGGACTCCTTTAGCTTTTTCTTGTCTGGGAAACTCTTGATATGTCCATCGATTCTAAATGATAGAGTAATCTTCATTGCAGGATAGAGTAATCTTGGTTGTAGGTCATAGTTTTTCATCACCTTGAATATCTCTTCCCACTTATTTCTGGCCTGCAAAGTTTCTTTAGAGAAATCAGCTGACAGTCTTATGGGAGCTCCTTTGTAGGTAACGGACTGATTTTTTCTTGCTGCTTTTAAGATTCTCTCTTTGTATTTAACCTTTGACATTTTGATGATGATGTGTCTTGGTGTGGAACTCTTTGGGTTCAACTTGTTTGGGACTCTCTGTGCTTCCTGGACTTGTATGTCTGTTTCCTTCACCAAGTTAGGGAAGTTTTCTGTCATTATTGTTTCAAATAGGTTTTCAATTTCTTGCTCTCTCTCTTCTCCTTCAGGCACCCCTATGATGCGAATGTTGACACGCTTGAAGTTGTCCCAGAGGCTCCTTACACTATCCTCATTTTTTTAAAATTCTTTTTTCTTTTTGCTGTTCTGGTTGGGTGTTTTCTGCTTCCTTATATTCCCAATTGATGGTTTGCTTCTTTGCTTTACCTACTCTACTATTGATTCCCTGTAAATTATTCTTTATTTCAGTTAGTGCATCCTTAATTTCTAACTGGCCCTTTTTTATGTTGTTGATGTTCTCACTAAGTTCCTTGAATGTTTCACCAAGTTCCTTGAGCAACCTTATAACCTGTTTTCTGAACTCTGCATCAGATTGATTGCTTATCTTCATTTTGTTTAATTCTTTTCCTGGAGTTTTGTTCTTTTCTTTCATTTGGGACCTGTTTCTTTGTCTCCTCATTTTGGCTGCTTCCCTAGGCTTGGTAGGGTGGCCTTTAATTGTAGGTGTCCTGTAGGATCCAGTGGCACAGCGTCCCTGATCACCCCAGCTAGGCCCTCAAGGTGCACCCCTAGTGTGGACTGTACGCCCTTCTGTTATAATTGAGTCTTGGTTGCTGTTGTCACGTCAATGGGAGGGATTTACTCAGTCTGATCAGCTGCAAGGACTGGCTGTGCCCACTGACCCCTGGCCTCTGCCTACCTTGGAGGATCAGCTGTGTAGGGGCCTACCACACAGAGCTAGACTTACTTTATCAGGGCTCTGGTACCCACTGAGTCCATTCATTGAGTGTGTCACTTGTGGAGGTGGTTGGGGGGTGGTGTTTTGATGTGGTCTGAAGCTGTCCACTGGGTGTGCTGTCTCTGGGGCAAGGTCAGCCACTGCCTGTGTTCTATCCAGGGCCACCTGGCATAAGCTACAAAGTGATCTGCAGGTGGCTGCTTCTTGTGCTGGGCTTGGAGGTGCCGAGGAAAAGCCAAGTTGTGAACCAAAGCTGGTTGCTTCTAGTGCCAGGCCTGGGGCCACTTAACGAGAGGTATGGGCCTCACTGAGACCAGATGCTGCTTGTTTGAGATATTTTAGGAAACTCTGAAGCAGGATCCAAGACAGGCAAATCCTATGGTAAAGCCTTTAGAAACAACTTGGGTGGGCCTGAAAATTGGGTGGGGCAGGGCCTCAGGGCATCACCAGGGCAGGGCCAACAGTGTGGGCCAGGTTGCTGGAGTCCCAGATATGGCAGCTGTCTGCCGCCCCAGGGAAGGGCTCACCAAAGGATCTTCAGCCTCTGCCAGCACATCTATCCAGAAGAAAGCTACCTTTCCAGCCCTCGTCCTGAGGCCAAACAGCTCAGTTCTTCCCTGTATGTCTCTGGCACCCCTCTAGCTATCTCCCCTCTGAGCTTACAGGGAGCAAGTCTGAGTAAGTCCGTGCACAGGCCCTTTAAGAGGAGCTGCCTGCCCTGGCCGGTTTGGCTCAGCGGTTGGAGCGTCGGCCTGCGGTCCGGAGAGACCCGGGTTCGGTTCCCGCTAAGGGCATGTACTTCGGTTGCAGTTTGTCCCCGGCCCTGGTTGGTCGTGCGGGTGGCAGCCACTCGATGTGTCACTTTCACATCGATGTTTCTCTCTCTCTCTCTCTTCCTCTCTCTCCCTCCCACTCTATCTGAACAAAAAATGAAAAAATGTCCTCGGGTGAGGATAAAAAAAAAAAAAGAGGAGCTGCCTGGGGCTCCAGTAGCCTCAGCCTCCCTCAGCCTCAGTTCCCACTGGTTTTTCCAGCCCGAAGTTATGGGGACTTCTCTTCCTGGCACTGGGACCCTGAGCTGGGTTCTTGGAGTGGGATGCGGACCTCTCCCTCCTCAGGGAGGACCTTCCCAGCCAAGGTGTCCTCCTGATTTTTATCCACCACACGTGGGTGTGGGACCAGCCTGTCTGCGCCTCCGCCCCTCCTACCGGTCTTGATGTGGCTGCTTCTTTAATTTCATAGTTGTAGGATTTTCATTCAGCTCGATGTCAGGCGGTTCTGAATGATGGTTGTGTTGTAGTTTAGTTGTAATTCTGATGTGTTTGTGGGAGGAGGCGATGCCGCGTTTACCTACGCCACTGTCTTCATATTGCCCTTGTTTTGTTTTTTACTTTATTTTTATTGTTGACACTGTTACAGATGTCCCCATTCCCCTGCTCCTTTGCCCACTTCCACCCTGCCCCAGCCCCTCTTCCCTCTGGCCATCACCACACTATAGTCTTTGTCTATGGGTTATGCAAACATGTTCTCTGGCTAATCCCTTCATCTTCTTTCATTCAGTGTCTCCTCCCCTTTCCCTCTAACATTTGTCAGTCTGTTCCATGTTTCCATGTCTCTGGTTCTTTTGTCTGTCAGTTTGTTTTGTTCTTTAGATTCCACATATAAGTGAGATCGTATGACATTTGTCTTTCTCTGACTGGCTTATTTCACGTAGCATAATAGTCTCCAGGTTCATCCATGCTGTCACAAAAGGTGAGAATTCCTTACTTTTTTATCCAGTCATCTACTGATGGGCACTTGGGCTGTTTCCAGATCTTGGCTATTGTAAATAGCACTGCTATGAACATAGGGGTACATGTATTCTTTCTGCTGGGCGTTTCAGGATTCTAAGGATATATTCCCAGAAGTGAGAACACTGGGTCAAATGGCAGTTCCATTTTTAATCTTTTGAGGAAACTTCATCCTGTTTACAGTGGCTGCACCAGTCTGCATTCCCACCAACAGTGCACTAAGAGTCTCTTTCTTCCACATCCTTGCCAGCACTTACCGTTTGTTGATTTGTTGGTGGTAGCCATTCTGACAGGTGTGAGGTAGATACTATTTTGCAGATAAGTGGAAATTGTGTAACTGCAGTCTAGAGTAGAAAGGAAAAGCAAACCTAGCATTTGGAGTGAGATTATCCCTTTCAGACAATAATTAATTTAGTTTATTTTCTAAAACTGAGGCTAAACTCATTGTGGGTGGGACTCTCTACAATGGACTTTGTATTTTTGCTTCCACAGCTTTGTGAGTGGAACAGAACTTATATTTCTGTTACTTTTTTTAGTTAAGATTTTTTTTTTCAGTTAAAATTCTACCTCAGAATGTCCTGTGAAGACGAGGGTGAACTGGGACAAGGTAGCCTCCCACAGGAAGACTAAAGTGTTCTTTTCTGAAGAAAGGAGAAAGGGTGCCAAACCCACAGAAACATAGGAGGAGCATTGGTGAATTTGACATATGTTATAAGCATTAGTAGATGCCAGCTTAATACTGAGATACTGAGTTACTAGGATAAACTCAAAAGGTATCTGCCCTCAAGCATCCCACAGCCTGTGTGGCAGGTGTTCAAGGCTTATCATGAGAACACAGGGAAGGGGCAGGGACTAACTAAGCCAGGCTAGCCCCCAGAATTCCTTTCCCACATTGATAAGAGTGTTGCTTAAAAATGAACCTTCTGGCCTAGGGTCCTCCCTTAGATTTGCCTGGAACACTGACCAGTAGTGGTATCCAAGACCTGGGTAGGCTAAACTGTCACAAGGGATACGTTATGGGAACTCCTTACCTTCTCCAGCACCATTTCCATTTCTCACTGAAACATCCCAGGCCTGCCTTTCAGTGCTAGTGTCTGCCAATGGGGTACCAACTCCTCCCGGACGCCCTCTGAACATCCACGTATGCTCATTTCCTTCCTGCACCAATTCTAGTTCATGGAACTCCTCTCTCTCTCTCTCTCTCTCTCTCTCTCTCTCTCTCTCTCTCTCTCTCTCTTCCCCCCCACCCCCAACCTTCCTTCCCAAACACATAAGTTCCAGGAGCTCAGAGCACTAGGAATAAAAAACAATAGGATCAGTATCTGCCTATTGAGGGAGTAGCCTGGGGAGTAGTCTCACCCGTAATAAAATGCACTAAACTAAGGGTAAAAAGGCATAGGAGGAGGGGGATGTTTATATAATTGCGGGGGTGGGGGGGTGGGGGGGGGGATGATGTGTTTTCCTATGAGGTTATACTCGAATTATTTCCTCCCTCTTTCCATCAGGTAAACTTCTGGATCAGAGACGTTCACTGGCCTGCCCAAGAGCTCACAGCTCCTAAGATCTCCTTCCGAGACGTGTGACCAAACACACAGTCTTACAGAGCCACTTGATGTCTCCCTGCTCTCAAAGTCCATGGCTTTTCTGCTCAGCCGGAGACCACCTCTGAGTGGGGAGAGGGGGGCTGCAGACAGCGGGGCAGGGGCAGGGCCAGGCCCAACTTTCCAACAGGAGAGCCAGTGTGGGGCGGAGGGCCGGCCTGCACCCTGCTGGGACGGGCAAGGGCAAGCTCAGAACTACTCCCTCAGAAATGATGGTCTCGGTTCCACACTGATTCTGCTTTTATCTTTCAAAATACGTATTGGTGTTTAACGCGTGCCTTTAAAATAGTGGGAAGGCGCCACTTCCGGAGTCTGGGCTGAGAGTCATCCTGTCTGCTCCCTGATGTCCCCTCCTTTCTGAGCTCATCTCAACTTCCGCTCTACTCAGTGGGATAAAAGTTCTCACGGCATCCGGCACAGCTAACGAGGGTTCCCATGAGAGCTGAGGATAACCTAACCCTCTATTCAAAGCAGCCCCAAAACCTTGTATGGGGGTTGTGTTGGCCTCTGACACATATCTATCACATCCCACCCCAACATCACAAAAAACACACACACATCATATTGAAAGCATCGTGTCTGCAACTGCACCCATCAGCTATATTTTCATCAGAAACCATACAAACCACTTCTGGGCTGAAAGGCTGTATGTACCCAGCCAACCCTCTCTCCCTCAATGTCCCACAAGAAACCACGGGCCCCTTCAGAGCCCCTTATGGATACATATTACCTTTCAGTGTCTCACGGGGACATTCCTGCGTGGCCCTTCCATGTCTTACATGGACCTGTATGCCCATCCATTACCTACATAGATGTCCTTATGTGTTCCATGAGTGTCCCTTGTGAACAAATGCATGTGCCTCTTGAGTGTCCAATGGACCAGTGTCTTCCTTTTGTGTTATGTGGTAGTTAATATGTACCCATCCATGTCCCATGCAGGCAGTCCTGTGGTTCTTCTAGTGTTGCATGTGAACCTGTGTACCCCTTCAGTAATGCAGACTCTACCCACTTTGAAGGCTGCAGGCCCTGCAGCGTTACAGAGTAGCAGAGGGTTTGGGGGTCCCTATGTGTACAGAGAAAATGTCATGAATGTTTAAAAAGAGCTCCCCTTTCTTAAAAAGATTCTTCCTCAGAGCCACTTGGTAAATTGTTCTTTTAAAAAAGCAGATTCCTAGGCTTTGCTCTGGACCTACTGAATCTGAATTACTATTAGTGAGCCCAGGAATTTTCATTTTAAACAAAGTCCATGGCTTTATGGTCTGAATGTGTATGTCTCCTCAAAATTCATATGTTGAAGCCTAATGCTCAGAGAAGCTGGAAATATCAGGTACTCACCTTCCCATGATCCACTGAAGTTAGGGTGGTAGGGCATGCTCTATGCTGCACCTGGCAGATGCACAAACCACGTAAACCAGTCTAATAATGAATTATGAAGTGTCATGGGGTGGAGACAGAGGTGGAGCATTTTGGTTCCGCTGGTTTTGGCCAGTGACCACAGTGTTAGGTTTTCAGAAATACTAGTGTCATTGGTTCTAGTAATAGCATCCAACACCTCAACAGCCTGTATAGTTGACATCTGAGGTTTATATAGCCTGTGGTGACAGCAGTTGCATTGTTACCAGAATAACTATATGGAAAGATTTTGGTGTTTTTCCTGGTATTTGATCGCTCCAAATCTGTTTCCAGCAACCCTTGACTAAAAATTCTAACGACCCAATATCCTTTTAATAAATTGCCTTTTCTGTTTCAATTTGTCTGAATTTGCTTTAGTTGCTTGACACTAAAGACCCAGCTGAGCCCTGGCTGGTTTGGCTCAGCGGTTAGAGCATTGGCCTATGGTCTAGAGACACTGGGGTTCGGTTCCCGCTAGTGATCTGGGCCCCAAGGCTAAGGCAACTAGATTCCATTTTTATGTAGTGACCCGTCCCGCAGGTCGAGCAATGAGGACTCTAGAGGGGGAGTGAGGATGGTAGGAGGCAAGAGACACGAAGAATGGAGACAAGACAGGGTTCTGATCAAGTCTCGTTTATTGTAAAACAGGGGCAAGGTTTTATAGCCAGAAAGCAGGAATGTTCCTGGGGCTAAACTGGTTGTTAGGAGACCAAATCCTATCGGCATAATCGATAAGGTCAGTGCTTGAGGCAAGCAGAAAACATCTTTCTGCAGAGGTCCCGGGGGCATTGTGACTCAGGGGGCATTGTGACCTGAGTCACGCCCGCCCAAGAGAATAATGCCAAGAATGTCTTATAGCCAGGGGTGAACTTTCCAGTTCCTCACAGGAGAACAATGCCAAGAATGTCTTATAGCCGGGGGTGAACTTTCCAGTCCCCCACAATGTAGGCCCCTTGGTTAAGGCAACTAAAAGACTCCATTTTATCACCAATAGACATTCCTCGATATTCTTCCAATAACAGGTTAATTACCCCTAGACGGAAAGGAATTTTGCCTAAGATTATAGTTGCCCCACAAGTTGGGAGGCATTTGCAGTTTCCTGAGTATAGGTATTTGCAGGTACTTGTGCCGTCGGTAAATAATGCTAATTTTGACTTCTGTAGTCTCTGTCACTCCCACTATTGTACTGGTTCCCTGAGGGGAGGGGGCAAAAGGAGGAGGGAGTTTCTGTCTTTAAAATGGGACGAGCGACTTCCGGTCAAGATGGCGGCGTAGGTAAACGCGGTATCATGTCCTCCCACAACCACATCAAAGTTACAACTAAACTACAGGACAACCATCATTCAAAACTGCCTAAAATCAAGCTGAACGGAAGTCCTACAACTACAAAATTAAAGAAGAAGCCACATTGAGACTGGTAGGAGGGGCGGAGCTGCAATGGGCTGGTCCCACACCCACGTGTGCTGGATAAAAATTAGGAGGACACCTCGGCTGGGAAGGTCCTTCCTGAAGACTGAGGGGTCCCTGTCCCACACCAGGCGCCCAGCTCAGGGTTCCAGTGCCAGGAAGAGAAGTCCCCATAACTTCTGGCTGGAAAAACCAGCGGAAACTGAGGCTGAGGTGGCTGGAGCCCCCGGCAGCTCCTCTTAAAGGGCCCGCGCACGGACTTACTCGGACTCACACCCTCCAGGCTCCAGCGTGGGAGAGGCAGCTTGAAAGGCACCAGAATCACAAGGGGAAGAACTGAGCTGTTTGGCATTGGGGTGAGGGCTGGAGAGGCAGCTTTCTCCTGGACGGACGTGCTGTCGGAGGCCTTTGTTCCTTTGGTGAGCCCTCCCCTGGGCCGGCAGATGCTGCCATACCTGGGACTCCAGCAACCTGGCTCACACTGTTTGCCCCGCCCTGGTGATTCCCTGAGGCCCCGCCCCACCCAACTTTCAGGCCTACCCAAGCTGTTGCCAGTTGCTTTACCATAGGATTGGCCTGTCTTGGATCCTGCTTCAGCTTTTCCTAAATTCTTTCAAACAAGCAGCATCTGGTCTCAGCTAGCCCCATACCTCTCGTTAAGTAATACATAGAAACAAACAGAGGGAGGCAGCCAAAATGAGGAGACAAAGAAACAGGTCCCAAATGAAAGAACAGAACAAAACTCCAGGAAAAGAATTAAGTGAAATGGAGTTAAGCAACCTAACAGATGCTGAGTTCAAAACACTGTTTATAAGGATGCTCAATGGACTTAGTGAGAACCTCAGTGAACTTAGTGAGGGCCTCAAGAGCATAAAAAAGGACCAGTTAGAAATACTGGATGCACAGTTAGAAATGAAGGAGGCACTAACTGAAATAAAGAATAATTTCCACAGAATCAATAGTTGAGTAGGTAAAACCAAGAAGCAAACCATCGATTTGGAATATAAGGAAGCAAAAAACGCCCAATCAGAACAGCAAAAAGAAAAAAGAATCCAAAAAAATGAGAATAGTGTAAGGAGCCTCTGGGACAACTTCAAGCGTGCCAACATTCGCATCTTGGGGGTACCAGAAGGAGAAGAGAGAGAACAAGAAATCGAAAACCTATTTGAAACAATAATGGCAGAAAACTTCCCTAACTTGGTGAAGGAAACAGACATACAAGTCCAGGAAGCACAGAGAGTCCCAAACAAGATGAACCCCAAGAGGCCCACACCAAGACACATCATCATCAAAATGCAAAAGGTTCAAGACAAAGAGAGAATCTTAAAAGCAGCAAGAGAAAAGAAGTTAGTTACCTACAAGGGAGTTCCCATAAGACTGTCAGTTGATTTCTCAAAACTTTGCAGGCCAGAAGGGAGTGGCAAGAAATATTCAGAGTGATGAAAAGCAAGAACCTACAACCAAGATTACTCTATCCTGCAAAACTGTCATTTAGAATCGATGGCCATACAAAGAGCTTCCCAGACAAGGAAAAGCTAAAGGAGTTCATCACCACCAAACCATTATTATATGAAATGTTGAAGGGTCTTCTTGAAGAAAAAGATAAAAAAAATATGAACAAACAAAATGGCAATAAGTACATATCTATCAACAGTTGAATCTACAAACAAAATGAACAAGCAGAACAGAAACATTCTCAAAGGTACACAGAACTTTTGTTGGTTACCAGATGGGTGGGGGCTGGGGGAATGGGTGAGAAAGGTGAAGGGATTAAGAAGTACAAATTGGTTGTTCGACTGACAAACCTCAAAGGGAAGGGGTTTGGGGGTGGGAAGAAATAAACCAAAGATCTTATATGTATATATGCATAACCAATGGACACAACAGTGTGGGGAAAGGCAGGAGGGGACGGGAATGGGGAGGAGGGGGTCAATGGGGGGAAAATGAGGAACATCTGTAATACATTCAACAATAAAGATAAGTTTAAAAAATAAATAAATAAAAAAATAAATAAAATGGGACGAGCAAGAAGAATCGGGGCTGTTGATCTGAGGGGAAACTATGCCCTCCGCAGCCCGCCAGCGAAATAAAGTGCTCCTTTACAATTCGGCTATGCGTCTCTGGTTATCTCGCCATCAGGTTATAACACTAGGGGCATGTACCTCGGTTGCAATTTTCCCCCGTGTGGGAGGCAGCCACTTGATGCGTCCCTTTCACGTCAGTGTGTGGGGTTGGGGGGGTTTTAAGGTGGACATTTTTACACCACTGTGTTAATGCAACCTGGCCAGCCTAGGAGCCTTGAGGCTTCATTTGCATGTGAATAGAGGTTTGTTATCTTTTGGCTTCAAAGTCTCTTCCCCTGTAAAAAACAAAAGACAAAGCTAGGCTGTATGGTTTGCAGAGAGGCCATCTCAAGGAAATATTTTACATAAATCCACTTATAACCTGGGGGAACGAAACTACTAATAAATGGGACTGCATCCTAAACTCTGGAGCTTTTTGCTCCCTTGCAAAGCTCCCTCTCACTCCAAACTGTGTGGTGTGCTCGTAGGTTCATTGCGCTGCACGATCCTGGCAGGTTCAGATCCTGGCAGGCTCCGAGACGGCATCAGCGTTTCTCTCTCTCTCTTCCTCTCTCTCCTTCCCACTCTATCTGAACAAAATGTCCTCGAGTGGGGATAAAAATAAAAAAAAGACCCAACTGAAATTTTGTTCTTTAAGTAGCATTCTCTGTTAATTGCAGCTCAAAGTATCCTAAATGATCCTAGGCTCTGTCAGCTACCTATTGCCACAGTGATGCCCTCCAACCAACAATTCCGTGGATTAAAACAAGTGTTTATTTTTGTTCACTTGCCGCACAAGCAGCTGATCGAGGCTGTGTTCAGCTGACCTTGGCTGTAACATGTGGATTGGATCTAGCTCAGCTCCATGCAAAATCACTATCTGGAAAAGATACCTGCACCCCATGTTCACTGCAACATTTTTACAGCAGCCAAGACATAGAAACCAACTAAGTATCCACTGACTGCTGAGCAGCTGTGTGGGGGCCGTGGACAGACAACAAAGGAGTTCTCCAGATGCAGGCAGCAACTCCGGGTCAGAGTGGCTTTGGACTGTGCTCAGAGCTGTGTGCTCTGTTCCCAGTGCCAGGCTGCTGGCTGAGACTGACGTGGGAGCCCTGGAACTGGCACAGTTTTTGGGCACAGGCAGATAGATCTGCAGGAACCGACAGGCCCTGAGCGATGGGGGAGTTTACTTAAAGCCATACCTACCTATCAGGTTTCAAAGACTTTTTCAAGGTGTATTTACCTCCTGGGTTTAGAATTAAGAGCTTTGGGGATTTGAGCTAGTTAGTGATCCTCTCTGGGCCCGCGCATGTTGATCTAGTTTCGTTTTCAGAGAGTGAAACTTGAGGGAAACAAGCTGAAAGGCTCCACCCACCTATTCCTGGCCGTTTCCTTCTGTAACTGCAGCTGCCACTGGCAGTTTGTAGCAAACAGTTCTCGGCTGAGAGCAGATCTCACGCTGAAAACATGAGAGCCACTAAGGCCCCAGAGAGCTCCAGTTCCGGGAGGTACCTGCTGGTCGTGATCTTCACAGTTCTGCTGCAGGCTGTGTTTTTGGCGGTGACTTACATTTACTTCACCAGTGAGTTGAAGCAGGTCAGTACAGTGCCGTCAGCACTCTCCGGTTAACTGCCTCTCCTTTGTCTCTCTATTTGCTTCTCTTGGAAAACTTGATAGTGAAGAAAATGTTCCCTTTCTCAGCCGGTGGACGCTCACTGCTAATGCATAATCACCGAGCGTTTGGCAAAGGTGTAGTGAGTGCAAGGCACCCTGTGAACAAAGGGCAGAAGCAGTCCCTCCAGTTACTGGCAGATGCCAGTCTTGTTTTGTCTTCTGCAGAATACATGTTTTATGTGATCACTTGCTACCATTCACTGAGAGCTTTTTGCTGAATGCTTTCTAGATTGTGATTCTAATTCTTGGGGGGCAGCATAGCTGCATCAGGGCAGGACTGTGTCTGCTTTTGCTCACACCTCTGGGGCTGGTACGTGGCTCCCACATAGTAGGTGTTTACTGAATACTTAAAAAAAAAATTGTTTTTTCTTTATTGATTTTTTAGAGAGAGAGAAACATCAATGAGAGAGAACATTAATTGGCCGCCTCCTGCATGCCCTCCAATGGGGATTGGGCCCACAACCTGGGCGTGTGCCCTGACCGGGAATCGAACTGGCAATCTCTTGGTGCATGGGTCAATGCTCAACCACTGAGCCACACCGGCCAGGCCACTGAATACTTGTTGAATGAATAACCAACCTTCATAAACATGATACTATTAGTACACAGGGAGCAGAGCAGAGCAAAGCCAGACTCTAAAACACTGACAATAATGTTGTTCTCTTATGTTTCAGGTGTGGCTAATCCCAGTGGGTTTTCAGACAAATATTTACAGGAAAGCAGACTCGGGCTCTGGACAGACTGAAATGCTCTCTTTACACACTGTTTGCTTGTCCCCTGGTTTCAGGGCTGTTAACCAATGCCAGACTCTTCCTCCTACCTTTCTTTTCAATATCTTAAATTATTAGGTCAAAAGACTTTAAAAAGTTAGCAGGTAGAATATACACATGTGAATTAAAAGCAGAACTGGTCCTTGGAACATTATCAGGTTTCTCTTTTTTTCCTCTAAGACATGGGGTGGAGAAAAATCAGCTCTTTGAAATATGTTTTGGTTTTAGGTCTGTTGTATTTGTGTGTTAACAATAGTGAGAATATAAAGGACTAGCATTCTGCCCATTCCTTGGCCACGGGCATGTAATGGGGAAAGTCTGTAATATAGTGGTTATCAGGTAAACTCACATTTTACTGTTCATTATAAAATAATTTAAAATAAAATAAAACTATTTTATTTATTTATTTATTTATTTATTTATTTATTTATTTTAATCCTCACCCGAGGATATTTTTACATTTATCTTCAGACAGAGTGTGAGAGAGAGAGAGAAACATCGATGTGAGAGAGACACATTGATTGGTTGCCACCCGCATGGCCCCAACTGGTCCAGGGACGAAGTGCAACCGAGGTACATGCCCTTGGCTGGAATTGAACTCGGGACTCTTTGGTCCATGGCCCATAACCACTGAGCCAAACCGGCCAGGGCAAGAACAATCCCATTTTAGAGATGAGACTAGAGACCCCCAGAGAAATGACTTATAGAAGCTCAGACAGGGCTTTGGAAGCAGAGCTGGACCCAAGTCTTTAGGTACCTAGGAAATGCTTGTCCCTCCACAGCAGGGTGTGGAGGGTAATTTTCAGGGTTATAATCACCATGTGTGCACTCTGCACCTGCTCATTACGATAAGGCAACGTCAATACTGCCAGATGGCTAGGAACTACGAGGGTAAAGGTCTCAGAAAAATGCCAATTGCACAAAAGCCAGAGTGGGTTTATCTGTTGAGGAAATATAATTTGTATACCCTGTGGAGTATAGATTTAGTTTTCCATTGGTTGGAAAAGAATGAAGTAGACTCTTGTTTGATTTTTAGGTAATTTTGAAAATGATGGCTACCATTAGATGACCTGTAAAGTCAGTTTTATTGCAAGGCACATTTAGAAGAGCCTATGTATTTGTAAGAAAAAAGATATCAGTGTAACTACAATCATGCCTTTCATTCTAAGCCTGTATAAGAGGCTGGAGCACTGTTTGTCTAACCTTTGTTAACTTTGCAGCATGAACAGGGTGAACCTGTTTCTCCACACAGACGTTTCCTCAGTTTGCTCACATTACAAGTTGGTTTAACTTTATGACTGCATTAACTAATTCTTTACCAAGCTGAATCATGCAATTGTCTGTATTGATCAAGTTTTTTTTTATTCTACTATAAAACTGGAAATTTCAAATAAAGCTTAGCATTTTCCTACTTGTAATTTTTCTTGATTGTATAGTACATATGTATACATACAATATAGACATGCAGAAAAATTAATTGAGAGTGCCAGAAAGGGAGGAGAATTAACATATATTGAGCAAATATTATGTTCCAGAAGCTTTGCAAAGTATTACCCTATTTCATTCTCATAATAATCATATAAAGTAAGTATAGTTGCCCCCATTTTATAGACAAACAAACTGAGGCTCAGGGAAGTTAAGTGATTCGTCCAAAATTAAAAAGTAATCTAGAAAAAGTAAAGTCCAACTTTGAACCCAGGCCTTAAATAGGTGCTCGATAAACTGTGGCCATTGTAATTAGTATCGAGCAGTCTCTTAAAGTTGTCACCCTCTGAATCTCCCCGTGGATGTCTGTGTAGAGTTTGGAAAAACATATTCAACATGTGTCAATTTTCTGTAACAGTTCACAGTTTCTGCCTTGGCTAATGAAAATGTGCAGAAGATAGAGTGAGCAAGGACTATAGGCCTGAGGACCAAGGAGGCCTGACTAACACTGGATCTTCACAAATGAGCCTATAGACCAGCAAGCATGAACAATTACCATGGGCTTAGCTTCTGACGTTTCTGTATCTCTGAGAAAGTTTTTTGTTGTTTTTTTTAATATTTTTTCTTTCTTTTATTGTTGAAAGTATTACAGATGCCCCCCTTTTTTCTCCATTGAGCCCCTCCTCCCTGCTCCCACCCCCCTCCTGCCTTCCCCAACCTAATGTCTATGCCCATTGGTTGTGCCTATATGCATATAAATTCTTTGGTTTGTCTCTTCCCACTCCTCTCAGTCCCCATCCCTCTGAGGTTTGTTAGTCTGCTCCCTACTTCCATGACCCTGGATCTCTTTTAGTTGACAGCTTACTTTGTTCATGATGTTCCCTAAGTAAGTGAGATCATGTGGTACTTGTCTTTCTCTGACTGGCTTGTTTCACTCAGGATAATACTCTCCAGGTCCCTCCATGTCATCTCAAAGGATAAGAGATCTTTCTTTCTTACAGCTGCATAGTATTCCATTGTGTATATGTACCACAGCTTTTTTATCCACTCATCTACTGATGGACACTTGGGTTGTTTCCAGATCTTAGCTATTATAAATAGCATTGCTATGAACATAGGGGTGCATATATTCATTCTGATTGGTGTTTCAGGCTTCTTAGGTTATATTTCTAGAAGTGGAATCACTGGGTCAAATGGCAATTCCATTTTTAATTTTTTGAGGAAACACCATATTGTTTTCCATAGTGGCTACACCAGTCTGCATTCCCACCAGCAGTGTACTCAAGTCCCCTTTTTTCACACCCTCTCCAGCACTTGTTTGAGGATTTGTGTTATCTCATAGTCATTTTAATTTGCATCTCTCTGATGATTTGCGATGTTGAGTATTTTTTCATATGTCTCTGGACATCTGTATGTCCTGTTTGGAGAAGTGTCTATTCAGGTCTTCTGCACATTTTTTAGTTGGATTGTCTGGATGGCTTCACAGGGGAATTCTATCAAACAGTCAAAGAAGAACTAACACCCATTGTCCTAAAACTATTCCAAAAAATTCCAGAGGAAGGAAGACTAATAAGTTCTTTTTATGAGGCCAGCATAATCTTAAGTCCAAAACCAGATAAAGACACTACAAAGAAAACTACAGGCCAGTATTCCCGATGAACATAGATGCTAAAATCCTTAACAAAATAAATATTTTTTCTATATTGACTTTAGAGAGAGAGGAAGGGAGAGGAAGAGAGAGATAAAAAACACTGATGAAAAAGAACATGGATCGGCTGCCTCTGCACACTCCCCAGTGGGGATTGGGCCCACAACCCGGGCATGTGCCCTGACTGGGGAACTGAGACCTCTCAGTGCATGGGATGTCTCTGAGAGAGTTTTATGACAAGGGGATTGCCTATCAGTGTGCCATCATAGATGGGGGAGAAAAAAAAGAAGGGGACCCTTCTCCACCAATCTCCATAAATGATCCTTTATGCTATTTGTGGTTTACAGAAAATGATTGTCAGAGACTAATGTCTGAGCAGCAGAGAGGGTACTATGTCACCTTGAATTCTGAGCCAGCCAGCAAAGGAGTCTACCCTGCTGACCTCAAGCCCTGCCAAGGATACTGGTTGGTCCTGGCCTAGACAATGGCACTATCAGCAGTCATGTTATAGAACCTAGGGCTTCTGGAACAGAAGAACAAACAACCGGTTCAAAAGCGGTCTCACATGTCAGGGGCATAGATGGAAATAGCACACACATCCTGCCCCCGACATGCAGATGTAGCTAGGGTTAAAAAAAGCCCCAGCCTGAGATGCACAGCATAAATTCCACACTTTGAGGTGGAAAGGATGTGAAAAGAAAGGGGGGGAGGAAGACACATCACATTAATAACCATTATTCATTTTTAAAATAACCTCAGCATGCCCTTTCCCCAGGTGTCCAGTACTAGCATTTGGCAAGGTCTGTAAAAGAAACTACCAAATATAATCATGCAAGAAACAGGTGGGGATGGGGAAGGTAGCTGGGGCTTTCTTTCTGGGTTTCTGTTCTCAGAAATCAATATTTAAGCATAAAATTGTCTAAAACGAGAAACACCAAAATGTTTACAAGTGTGATCTCTAGATGGTAGGTTATGGAAAGGTGCTTTTTTTTCTTTTTCTTTTTCTACATTTTTAAAATTTTCTACAGTTAATGTCCTAAAAATATCTATGCTATCCATATATGATTTTCATCCAGATTTTAAAAACACGACATTTTTACATAGTCTTAAGAGAAAACAACCATACACAAAATTTTCCCCAACGCAGTCTGATCTCAACCCAGTAAACAACAGAGATCGTGCCAAGGTTAACTGGGAGGTGAGGTTACATGGTTTTAGTCGGTGTTTTGTTGGTTGGTTTTGCTTTTTGAAAAGTGTTCTTTACTTTTCTCTGTTTTCTAGGTCACCTATGTATCCTCAGTGTTTCTAGCCTTCATTGTCTTCATTGTATTTCAGGTAACAATAGTGTTACATTAGCGTGCCAACTTCCCTCCCTTGTATATCTAGGACCTTACTGGATTTTCAGCGTTCTCCCTTCCAATGTTATAACCTGACGGCGAGATAACCAGAGACGCACAGCCGAATTGTAAAGGAGCACTTTATTTCGCCGGCGGGCTGCGGAGGGCATAGTCTCCCCTCAGATCAACAGCCCCTATTCTTCTTGCTCGTCCCATTTTAAAGACAGAAGCCCCCTCCTCCTTTTGCCCTCCTCCCCTCAGGGAACCAGTACAATAGTGGGAGTGACAGAGATCACAGAAGTCAAAATTAGCATTATTCACCATCAGCACAAGTACTTGCAAATACCTGCAAATACCTATACTCAGGAAACTGCAAATGCCTCCCAATACATGGGGTAACTATAATCTTAGGCAAAATTCCTTTATGTCTAGGGGTAATTAACCTATTATTGGACGAATATCGAGGAAGGTCTATTGATGATAGAAATGGAGTCATTTAGTCGCCTTAACCAAGGGGCCTACATAAAAAGGAATCTAGTTGCCTTAGCCTGTGTTTCAGATCACCAAAAAAAGTTTTTTTCTGAAAAAGCACCAGAGCTACCCGGAGGCACTAACCCTGCTCGGGGCCTCTCTCCACATCCCCCCCTCACCCCACTTCCTTTCACAGCTGTCATGTGCTAACCACAGGCAGCTCTCAGCTCTGCTGTCCTGTCTGGCCCTTGCTGACCATGCTGTGAAGCAAGAAGTCACATTGCTGTCTCCCTTGTGTCACATCCAGGTTTTTGCCCCAACAAGTTAACAGAAGTTTGTGAGTCTGTTTTTTAGTTTCAGGAGAATGTTGCCTGGCCAACACCACCCATATTGGCTGAGCTGGGAGTGTGTCAAATGGAGTTATTTTCCCTGGAAACTCCTTCAGGCCTTTTGTTAGAATCCAGATCTTCCTCTCTGATCCTCTGCCACAGTTCGCTAGGCAAGTTCTCATATTTCTCAGTCGCATGCAATTTCTTCCTTGGAAGGGCTTTCAGCTCCCAGTAAGTTGCAGATATAAATAGATGGCTACAGCAGAAGAGTGTGGGGGTGGACAGGGGCAAAGAAAGGCTGTCCAAGCCCAGAGCTGGTCATATCCCAACTCAGGCGGCCCCATCTGTCCCTCCACTACACTGACCAGGAGGACGTTTTACTCTTGTAATTAAATGAAGGAAGAAAGAAAATAAACATTTAAAAGGAAATGAATGTTGTATGCCAGAGTGTGTGGAAGAAATTAATTAACTCAGGTCTGTGCTTTTGCACTTGAGGGACCTTGATGGAATGTCCTCGGGGCACGGGGCACAGCACTACATGACTCTGGCTGGGGTCCCACATAAACAGTTAAGTTATTCCCATCTGGAATGAGCAGGTTATCTTTAAGTGTGGTCCTGCCTTCATGCTTTGGAGTCTCCTAAGTTCAAGTAACAACAACAACAAAAGGCCATTTTTTTGCATTTATTTCTCCAGAGAAAGGCAATTAAGTAGATTTGTACAGGTAAATAATTATTTTCTTACTCTCAGCAGTTTTAAAGTGAAAACTGGAAGAAAAGAGCTTGCAAAGACTTCCTGTTTTTCTTCATAAGATTAACCAGTTATCAGCCGAAGTGTTCTGGATGGTTAGGGGTGTGTGTGTGTGTGTGTGTGTGTGTGTGTGTGTGTGTGTGTTTGTGTTTTGGGCATGTATGTTTAACATCAAGCAAGGACTTTGTTGACAACAGTGATCTGCCTATTATAAATGTTTATTCTCAGTGAGGAAGAGGTAGCAAAACTTCAAATGGTGTTTTAAATCCCTGCAGGTAAATTAACCCCTAGCTAGTGTGACTTTTTAATGAGGCAGCATTCAGATTTTTAGTGGCAGTGTGATCTAGTCTCTGCCAACCAAGAAAAGTAGAAACCACAGTAAGTAGAGTCTACTCAGACAGCCAAAGCTCAGAGCAAGAAACAGAACATGACCTGAACCCTGAATGGTTTGGCTAAGTTTTTATTTAGAATCCTTACATTTAAACGGACTCTTCTGCCTACTTTGTGTCTAGGTGGGCTTCCACCTTTAGAATGAGATCCATACCATGTCCGAACTGAACAGGACCTCAAAGGTCACCACAGTGAACCAGTTCAAATCTCAGATGGACAGACACAGAAGAGAAGCAGAAATTTGTTGAGGGACACACAGCTAGTTGATAGCAGGGGCAGTCAAGGGCATTGTGACTCAGGATGCCTGGCCCACACCGTGATATTTCCACCACACTCAACTGCTTACTTTTTATTCAAAGGACAGAGGACAGCATGACTACTTTTATTTCAAGCCCTGAGCTTATCCAAGAAGCCAAGACTTCTCTGAATCTCTCATCAGTTTCTGTAGTTTCAGTTTCTAAAAGAACAAATTTTTAAGCACTGTGCATAATATTGTGTTATGTTTCATGTCATCCCAGATGCAGGACAAGTTCTTCAAAAGTGGCATCACTTGCTTCTTTAAGGAGGATGATGGCTCTTGGGACCCTGATGAGGTGGACAGTATGAACGATCCCTGCTGGCAAGTAAGGTGGGAACTCCGTCAGTTTGTTAGAAAGGTAAGTGACTTCATCAGCTTACATAGAAGGAATATTTAAGATCATCTCCTCATTTTGCAAAAGGGCAAACTGCGGCCCTGAGTGTTTTAGTGATTTCCCCTAAATTCATAAACTAGGAAAAGGTGGAACAGCACCAATGGGTCCTAGTCAATTCCTAGAGTCGGGTTCGTGCCTCTATTCTAGACAGCCTCTCCATCCATCTAACCTTTGCATCTCACATTGTGGAAACCGAGGCACAGACAGACCCTTATGTTCAAGGTCAGACAACAATGGAGAATGTGTGTGATTGTTTCACTCAGAGGACAGGAAAGGCCAAGTAATGGTGTTTTATATTCTTCCCACATGTTGATCTGAAAGAGAAAAGGAAGAGGGAGGGAAGAAATACTTTGAGAAACTGAAGGTGAAGATGTCTCAATATACAGTTGGTAAATGACAAATTACAGTCTGTTTGTGGGCATTGCTTAAACAGGATCTTCAGCAGAAACATTCTGCTAACTCACAGTTTATTTCACTAAATAGGGTTACATAACTACTTTCAGCTATGTGACATATCAAATTAAGTTTCTTTTCTCAGGCTCTTCCTTCTTGGAAAGATGGCATTTAGTAACATTTACCCCTGCCTACTCAGAAAAGTCAGAGGAGAACACGGATATGAAAATACTCTGTAAAGCAGGAAGTACCACCATGTTTGTTTAAACAAATACTGGGGACATTCTCAGCACAGGAGGAGGAAGTGTTTGACTGACACAAATGCCAGTCCATAGCTTGGTTCTCATCCTGGCTTTTCACAGAGTCAGTGTTTTGTTGGTGGTTAGGGATCTGGTTTATAAACCTAAACAGTGCTTACTGTAGAGCCCAGGCATCACCCATAATGCTATTTCTATGAGAGATGACTTCCAGCTGGGAGCCCTGGAAACACCTGTGTGGCCGCCCTGGAAACACCTGTGTGGCTGCCCTGGAAACACCTGTGTGGCCGCCCTGGCAGTGAGGCCAGGGCAGGGCACCCACTGCACACACGTGGTACAAAGCAGCTGTGACTTCATCACCCCAAGTGACAAGCACCAGGAGAAGCCCAGGGTTGGGGAAAGGTCCCGAGGAACCTAGGAATGGGACAGCAGGGACCCCGAGGTTTAGGGGGTGGTAAACCCACAGGCTTGGGGACTGAGGAGGGGAGTGGATGCTGGGGCCGGGAGTGGGGAGGTAAGGAAGTGTTGGGAATGGATTTCCTGCTCTCCTCTCCCTCCCGTTCTCACAGCCTGCCCGAGAGAAGCTGGGAGAGGACACGGAGGGGTGGGTGAGCGTGGAAGGGAAAGGCGTTTCCCATTTTTCCCAGGCACCATTAATTGAACAGACTATCTCCAGTTGGCATCCTGTACTCATGACATATGTACTCATCCTTTAATTGTCACAACAGCTCTATGAGGAAGGAACCATTATCTTCTTATTTTAAATAGATGAAGAAGTTAAAAGTTTCCATCTGTTAAGGGACTTGAGAAAAGTTTCCCAGAGCTAGTAATTGACAGATTTGAATCTAGGCCATCTGACCACACTGTAATTATTCTTGTATTCTGCCTCCCACACTGCAGGAGTGACCCCTCTCTCCTTCCTGCTGCTCCTCCTTCTTCTTTTCCACCCTGGATGATAGCGCGCTGAGACCCCGCACACCGGATTGCAGGCAGTGCCTCCTCCCCGAGTCGGGCTTGGGCAGGTGGAGAAGCAGCTTCTGCTTTGGGATGGGAGGGGAGTTTCTGGTGGCTGCAAAATTAGCGAGAAAAGAGGGCAGTGACGGGCACAGCCCCTGGGAGTGGAGAATGGAATGGAGGGGAATTTAGACGCTGTGCATGAGCCAAGACAAGGTCTGTTTTGTTAATAGAAAGGCTTCGTTTTTAGTCTTTCTTACTGTTCTCCCCCGCGCCTCCCCCCCACACACACACTGGTTAGCACCAAGAGGGGGATAACTAGATTTTTAGTAAAGATATGGGAACTTGGTAAAATATCTTCATGTTAAGAACGCTTCAGCCACATTCTCAGAAATGAGAGGGTGACATGGTGTGGCCAGGTCACACTTTGATCAGCTGTGAATGTCTGTGAGCATCAAGAGAGAGAAAGTTTGTCTCACATCGTAAGGCTTGGGTCTATCCAATAATTTAAAGCCCTAGACTCTGTTACACAGAGCACTTATACACACGCGTGCACACGCGCGCGCGCACACACACACACCCCACACAGAGAAAATGAGGTGACATGTCTGCCGCATCCATCAACCACAAGGAAGTCTGGGAGTCTGGGGAAGATTAGACCTACCTGACGTGGCAGCTAGCTCCTTCCTCCAACGCTGCTCCAGGTGTGGACTTTCTTTTTCTTTTTTTTCTTTTTTTATCCTCACCTGAGGACATTTTTTGCATCTATCTTCAGATAGAGCGGCAGGGAGGGAGGGAGGAAGAGAGCGAGAGAAACATCGATGTGAGAGAGACACATAGACTGGCTGCCAACCACACAACCCCAACTGGGGCCGGGGACAAACTGCAACCAAGGCACGTGCCCTTAGCAGGAACCGAACCCGGGTTTCTCTGGTCCGCGGGCCAACGCTCTAACTGCTGAGCCACACTGGCCAGGGCCGGGTGTGGACTTTCAAAGACTATCCAGAAGCAGAACTTTCCCAGGCAGAGGACATTCTCTGATCACCACGTGGGGATGGCTGCTTCAGTATTCACCCAGCTCCTTCCCACCCAACGCAAGTTCCATGCTTGACCAACTTAACGCTTCCTAGGCTGATATCTTATGTGGAAATTTCCTGTTAGACATCAGCAGAAACAGCCATACACATTCTATAGTCAATTTTTAAATTTCAGTGAAATTAACAAGCTTTATTCATTACTATTTTCAGATAAGTTTGAGAACCTATGAAGAAACCATTTCTGCAGGTCCAGGTAGTATTGTTGTTTTAACTTTCTGCTCTCCGCTTCATGGCAGGGGGAAGGGCTCTCCATCCTTTCTTCCTGCTCGCATCCGCACGCCCCACTCTGACCTGCTGCTCGGCCTTTCACGCTACTTGGTTCCATTGCCCTTTTTGCATTTGTAGCTAGGAAGCTCAGAACCAAAGCTGTGGCCCACCTATGGCCGGAACGTTTTTTAGCCGAATCTTTTTTTTCCAACATAGATTTTTCCTTTCACCTCAATTTCTTTAATTATTTAGTTGTTTTGCCTTCTAATGTGTTGTAAATTAGCCGTCTAAATCCTTTCTAGAACATGGCTGAACGTAAGGTAAATAAGAGCCCCCAAATTACCCATTTTTCCTGCTTCTGACCATGACAGGCTCTATGCCCTTTTTGAATGCAGAAACGCCCTCACTCCCTCATCCCTTTCCCAGCAACCCTTCTACCCACCCACAGTTCTCATCGTGTGGTCCCCATGCCACAGCCATCGTCCTGTTCATGATCAGCAGCCTGCTGCTGCCCCACCCCTCCTCGGGCTATTGCCCAGGCTGGCTTCTCTGGTCCTCCGTCTGGCATCGTTCGTCCCTGGCTCCATCTCATCCTCTGTCCTCATCACCTAATTGTCGGAACTTCCCTGGCCACCTTTCTAAGTTCCTCTACACGCTGTTATTTCTCTCACACTTACCTTGTTCATTTGCTTTCATGTTAATATATTTTTATCTGTGTATTTTCCGATTCCTTACTAGATCAGAGATCCACAAAGACAGGAAATGTGTCTGTTTCTCCACATCTCTATACCTACTACCTAACCCTGTGCCTTAAACCTAATAGATCCCCTACCCTTGTCTGTATCATTTTCAATGTGTGTGTGTGTGTATTTTGATTGAGATGAAATTCACATAACCAACAATTAACCATTTAAAAAGCACAGTTTAGCCCGGCTGGTGTGGCTCAGTGGTTCAACGTCGACCCATACACCAGGAAGTCACTGGTTCAATTCCCGGTCAGGGCACATGCCCAGGTTGTGGGCCCGATCCCCAGTGGAGGACCTGCAGGAGACGGCCAATCGATGTTCTCTCTCATTGACGTTTCTATCTCTCTCCCTTTCCCTTCCTCTCTCTCTAAAATCAATAAAGAAAACAAATTTTTGTAAGCACAATTCAGTGGTAGTGCATTTACAGTGTTGTGCCAACACCATCTCTCTCTACACAGAAGGTTCTTGATACATATTTTTGATTGAATAAATACCTAAATAAATTTACTGAATTAAATGTACTGCTTTTTTGCATTTGGCTCCCTATAGCCTTATTTTCCCATACTAATGGTCATGCCGGCCTGAGTACATATACTGGACACTTGCAATCCTGGGGCACACCAGCCTGGCAGAGAGGATAAGACCTGGTCCCAGGATCCAAGTATCTGATCATTTCCCCGAAGACAAAAACAGTAGTGAGAGTACGGAGCCCTATTCCTCTTCTGACGTGGCACACCAGGTCCACAGCCCACAGCAGATGTGTGCTCTGTGTTCAGTGTGGGAAGGAAGATATTTTTTACTCATCCCACTAAGGTGTAGAAATTATATACTTCTCAGTATACCAAGATGTATCTATGACAGCCAAATATACGTGTGTGCAAGTTTCTTTCATGGGAGGTGTTTGCTATAGCCAGTTGGAAATTTCCTCTTTAGAATTGGCTTTCAAAGCATGGCTTTCCCATATCCTTGCAATGACTTCAAATGCAAGATACTTATAATTGGATTTTGTTGTTGAATACTTAAAAACAAAGTGTTATGGTCCAGGGGCAGGCAAGGCATTATGAATTATTCAGCGATGGAGGTTCTAAGTAAAGGGACACCTTGAAAGCTGAGCGTCCTAAGGATAACACGTGACTGACTATGCATCCCCGTGCCAGGTGTGGTCTTCAGCGTCATATAGATGCCCACCCATCCTGAATAAGTAACGATTAACACAAAATCAGAAGAAACGAGAAGAGATTCTTATTTCTCATTCATTTTTCCCCTATGAATTTTTTTTTCTTTTTTTTTCTAATCCTCACCTGAGAACATTTCTGCATTTATCCTCAGACAGAGCAGGAGGGAGAGAAGAAGGAAGAGAGAGAGAAAAACATTGACCTGAGAGAGACACATTGAGTGGCTGCCACCCACACAACTCCAACTGGGGCCGGGGACAAACCGCAACCAAGGTACGTACCTGCTTCCCAAACCCGGGCCTCTCTGGTCCGCGGGCCGACTCTCTAACTGCCGAGCCAAACCGGTCCGGGCTCCCCTATGATTTTTATCACCTCCTCTTAG
This sequence comes from Tadarida brasiliensis, assembly GCA_030848825.1. Taxonomy (NCBI): domain Eukaryota; kingdom Metazoa; phylum Chordata; class Mammalia; order Chiroptera; family Molossidae; genus Tadarida; species Tadarida brasiliensis. The sequence continues at coordinate 38,025,298 of CM061260.1, read as the reverse complement.
CTCCCTCTACTGCTAGCCTAGAATAAGGCCTACTGTTCTCAGTGCTGGTGCAACAGTCTGGTAACTTGCCAGTTCCCAGCCCTCTCATCTTCTCTCCGTCAAACCTTACTCTGAAAGACAGATTAGCCTAAAGCACAAAGCATATCTCTGCTTCCCTAACCAAAACCTTTCAGTCTTCCCATACCCTGTAAAATCAAATCCCTTAGCCTAGCTTTCAAACCCCCGGAACTTTGGCTCATCATTCAAACCTGAAACTGCGCTCCTCTGGTGCCTGTGTCCCAGAAATGCTTTGTGCGCCCTGCTTTGGCTTTGGGTCTTTTCCCATCACAGTGGACCCCAAATCAGCCCATCCTCACCCTGATCAGATAATTATCCTTGCACTGCAAACACTTTTTTGCGCTTGTTTGTTTATAATTCTTTTTTCTTGTCCCTGGAAGAGTGCCTGCCATTGAAGTGATGGGCACTTTGGTTTGTTTGAGTCAGTGAAAGAAAGAGCCTTGGGGGGTGGGGGGAGGTGGATAAACCACAGGACTTATATGCATGTATGCATGTGTGCATAACCATGGACACAGACAACAATGCTGGGGACTGGTGCAGGGGCGGGATCGGGAGGAGGGGGTCAATGGGGGAAAAAGGAGAAACATTTGTAACAAAAACTAATTAATTTGAAAAAAAAAGAGCCTTAGCACAAAACCTCCCTGACCTTAGTTTTCCAATAAATAGGAATCGTTCCCTCCTCTGAATAGCCATCACACTTTATTTCTATTTCTAATAGGTAAATTTTCACGTTCTAATTTATATCTTCCCTAAAAGACTGTTTATGTCCCCTGAGGGTTCTTTCAGTGCAATCGGCGATTAGTCTTTGCTGCCGCTGTAGGACAGAGTGTGGTGCTTTGTCCCTGGCAATATTTACTTGATGAAAGAATATAATAAATTTTTAAAACCAATGTAAACGCACTTGGGAAGTTTGAACTGATTTTTTAAAAGAGTAGTTTGTTGAATCTGTATTTTTAAAGGCTGTTCCAAAGGACCTGGATGGTAGTCCATAAGTTATTTGTTTGTTACGATGTAGTAAATCAGCAATTTCTATGCTTATGTACTGGTTATCATGATCAGTATGTCCATTCATGTTCTTTTTGGGAGGGGAGGGGAAGTGACTGTTGGATACCAGCTTGGAGCATCTGTGGACAACTGCTGTCACTGCTACTCCTTGGGAGTCACTAGTAGCTCCAAAGAGGAAAAAACCATGATTATGAAATTGGTATCATTCTGTGTATAACTCAAAATGGAAATTTGCCGATACCTGGTTACTTGTGCACTTTAAATGACTCAGCAAGGTTACTACATATCCACAGTTTGTTTGTTTGGGTTTTTTTGGAAAAGGGCCACAATCTTCACTTTGTTATATCCACCATAATTACTTCTGAGATGCTGATGAATTATAACCCAAGTTACTTCTTATTCTTCTCATCTGAAGTGCTTTTCAAATTAAACATAAATTAAAGTAGACTGATCACTGGACTAATATATGAGCTGTCTTTATAAAAACCCACACGGTCAGCCTCGGAAGCCCAGTGGGATGGTGGCGCCTGGTTGACAATCGCTGTGAACGCGATTGTGGGGGAAACAAAGTGCTGATGACTCTGTCGATTCTCTTTCAGAAAAGCAAGTTAGTTCTCTGCTAGTGAACGGGTATCAGAGAGCGGCAGCAGCTCACATGACGGGGAACAGACGGAGCGCAGTCTCATTCCCAATTCCAAGTAAGAGAAACAACAAATACATGGTTTAAACTTCGAGGAAGGCAAAGGAAGAATTTGTTTCAAACAATTTATTCTTTTTATTAAAAAATATGTTTTTATTGATTTTTTTTTTAGAAAGAGAGGAAGGGAGAGAGAGATAGAAACGTTGATGTGAGAAACATCAATTGGCTGCCTCCTGCACGCCCCCTACTGGGGATCGAGCACAAAACCCAGGCATGTGCCCTGACTGGGAATCGACCTGGGACCTCTCAGTCCATGGGGCGATGCTCAATCCACTGAGCCACACCAGCTGGGCCAGTTTATTCTTTTAACTTGTACCTGAAATGTGTACATAACTATCTACAAAATGCTGGGCAGTGATCAGGTCTCAGACTGACTCTTCAGAAGCAAGATTATGAGACAAATAGCTCAATTACTGCCCTGGCATAACCGGCCTCAGGAACATTATAAAGTGGGGAAATGTATTGTTGTTTCCCATGCTCCCATTTCAGCTTTTTTCTTCTTTAATTTCTCACTTTTATCAAATCTTCCTCCTCTTCAAATTTGGAAATTAGTCATTTACTTTCATTGTGAATCACTGAGAATTCTTGTGACATTTATATTAGGTTGAACCATAGGAAGTTGCCAATATTGGACTAGTTTTTACTTACAGAAATGTCGGTTTCACATAGTTTAACCAAATATGTTAAACCTAATTTTTAACTGTAGAGCAGGTGTCTACAGAGTCCTGTAGTTAAGTTCATGGGTCTTACCATCTGAATACTCACATTGGAAGCCCAGCTCCTCCTAACTTAAACATATTTTTTGAACAAATTACCAGATCAAGCTTCAGTTACTTATGCAAAGTAGAGATAATCTTTATACAAAGTGGAGATCATCTTTAACTCATTAAACAGTAATGATTAACATATGCAAAATGCCTGGTGTATTGTGAGTACTACTTAGTACTCACTAAGTAGTCACTTTAATACTGTGAAAGGTTTTGTCCCAAGTTAAATAAATTCCAGGTAGTTAATAGATGAAAAGTTCATTGGGGTGTTTTGAGGGGTTTGTGTGTCATTTGCTTTGTTTCTAGGCAGTAGCCTTCCTCCTAGTCCTGAACTCGTATTTTATAAATGATTATCACATTCTGCTTATAAGTGAGACCATTATTATGATATTACTATTTACTACTCATCAACAAATATAATAGTTATTTCACACTCTTGAAAAACTAAATTTTGTTTCAATCATGGAGATGAGCCCAAATTTTAAAGGAATATCATATTTTGTAAGACCCTTTTTATTCAGTCTCTAGGTTCTTAAAGATCCAAGGATCTGAAGATCTTGAAATCTAGGATCTCTTTGCCAAACCCGTGCTCCGTCTTATTGTGGACGAGAGCTACCTCCGGTTTGGATGGTGCCTTTGACTGCTGAGAAAGACCAAGGAGGGAATCCAAAGAGATCCAAAGGAATAGCAGGAAGTTCTGAGCTCTAGGCTTAAGGAAGTAGAGATATTTCTTTTGGTTTTTCTATATGTTGTTCATTTGAGCTCAGCAGCACGGGAAGGGAGGCCAGTGTTCAGGACAGAAGTGCTGCCTAGGAAGAAAGATTGCCATCTGAGTGAACCATCGCCTGCGCTACTGTGGTAGATGAGGTACAGAAACATAAGGCATTCCCAACAGGTCATGAAAATACAGAAGCCTTCAGATTTCTATATGACCAGAATTTAGAATCCTTGTAAGATGTGAGGAACAAGAAGTTTTATATTTGATTGAAATCCTTTGCCACACCAACCAATAAATAGGCTGATAACAGCTACTGGGAACGCCTTGCTTTGCTACAAACTCCCTTTTGTTAACTCTCTTTCTCTCTAACCTTCCTCCAGACTCGAAGAGTGAAAAAGCTCTGGGCCAGAAAATAACCTCCTGGGAGTCATCAAGAAGTGGACATTCATTCTTAAAAAATGTGCACGTGAGGAAAGGAGAGTTGATTGTCCAGCAAACAGGGTTTTATTATATCTATGCCCAAACATACTTTCGATTTCAGGAGGATCCTCCAACAGCAGGGAGCAGAAAGAAAAACAAACAGTTGGTACAATATATTTACAAAGTCACAAGCTATCCCGACCCTATACTGCTAATGAAGAGTGCTAGAAACAGCTGCTGGTCTGCAGACTCACAGTATGGACTCTATTCTATCTACCAAGGTGGAATATTTGAGCTTCAAGAAAATGACAGAATTTTTGTATCTGTAACTAATCAGGAACTGGTTGACATGGACCAACAAGCCAGTTTTTTTGGGGCCTTTTTAGTTGGCTAGATGATCTTCAAAGAAAAATATAAAACTGTGCCCTCAAGTGAGCTTACCCTTTAGGGTGATGTAATGTGACAAGATTCCACCCCAGCAGTCACAGAACATATCACCCAGGGGTAGGCTTACTGAGCTTTAGTGACAGGAAGGGAGAGAGCAAGGGAAAGGGGGACATCAGTGTCCCCCCTAAAATATATATATATATTTTTTTCCACACCCAAAGACATTTTTACATTTATCTTCAGATAGAGTGGGAGGGAGAGAAGGGAAAAGAGAGAGAGAGAGAAACATCAATACGATAGAGACACATGGGCTGGTTGCCACCCACACGATCCCAGCCGGGGCCGGGGACAAACTGCAACTGACACTCTAACCGTTGAGCCAAACCAGCCAGGGCCGGCCAACTTATTATTTTAAAAAAAGGAAATTGCCAGAAGACCTTTCAGTGTACTAGCTGATATCAGTTTGCTAAGGGAAATTTAGAAGATTCTGTTTCGATTCCAGGGAAAGAAGAATAATCTTAGGTTCTCTTACATGCACCGCCTCAGGGTCATGCTATCAGAAGCAACAACCTCTCCCCTTCCTCTCCACCGTCTGCTTCCCGTTAGGCAGCATTTCCATCCCAGCTGGACAGGCTGGTTCCCAGATCGGCAGTGCCTTCTGGGAGCTCTACTCCCTGCAACATGGCATCCAGCCTAATGACCAGATGCCAAGTAACATGACCATTGAGGAGTTGGGGGAAGATGACTTACTCCTCAACACATTCTTCAGTGAGACAGGATCTGGCAACTAGCTGCCCAGGACAGTGTTTATAGACCTGGAATCCACAGTCATTGATGAAGTTCGCACTGGTACCTACCGCCAGCTCTTCCAACCTGAGCAGCTCATCACAGGCAAGGAAGATGCTGCCGATTACTGTGCCTGTGGGCACTACACCAATGGCCAGGAAATTATCGACCTTGTTTTGGACCGAATTCAGAAACTGGCTGACCAGTACACAGGCATTCAGGGCTTCTTGGTTTTCCACAGCTTTGAAGGGGGAACTGGTGTTGGGTTCACCTCCCTGCTGAAGGAACATTCTCTGTTGATTATGGCAAGAAATCCAAGCTGGGGTTCTCCATTTACCCAGCCCCCACCCCCACAGGTTTTCACAGCTGTAGCTGACCCCACAACTCCATCCTCACCACCCACACCACCTCGAGCACTCTGACTGTACCTTCACGGTTGACGACGAGGCCATCTACACCTGTTGTAGAATTCTCGAGATTGAGTGCCCTACCTGTACTAACCTGGATAAGTTGGTAGGTCAAATTGTGTTCTCCAGCATTGCTTCCCTCAGGTTGGATGGAGCCCTGAATGTTGATCTGACCGAATTCCAGACCAACCTGGTGCCCTATCCCCGAATCCACTTCTGGCCACATGTACCCCTGCCATCGCTGCCGACAAAGCCCAGCATGAACAACTTTCCGTAGCAGTGATCACCACTGCATGCTCTGAACAAGCCAATCAAATGGTGAAATGTGGCCCTTGCCATGGTAATACATACCTTGCTGCCCGTAGAACCAAGGTGACACAGTTCCCAAAGATGTCAATGCTGCCATCACCACCATCAAGGCCAAGGACAGAGTCCAGTGAGGACTGGTGCATTGGCTTCAGAGTTGGCCTTAATCCCCAGCCTCCCATTGTGGTACCTGGCAGAGACCTGGCCAAAGTACAGCAAGCTGTATGCATGCTGAGAAGTCACTCAGCTATTTCTGAGGCCTGTCTCGTCTGGACCACAAGGATGACCTGATGTACGCCAAGCGTGCCTTTGTTCACTAGTACGTGTGTGAGGGCATGGAGAGGGGGAGTTTTGTGAGGCCCGTGAGGACATGGCTGTCCTTAAGAATTATGAGGAGGTTGGTGTGGATTCTGTTGAAGGAAAGGGGGAGGAAGAAGGAGGGGAATGCTACAGCTAAAATGTCACAATGTGCTGTGTTTACAGGGAAGCTCATTCTGTTTTAAACATTGAAAAGTTGTGGTCTGATCAGTTAATTTGCATGAAGCAGTGTATCCTCTCATATACAATTACTGGCCTCTGCTTTAAATCATGATGCTTGGTTACAGAACCAACCTGTTATCTGGTGGGTTTGAACAAAGTATTCCCTGTCTCGGTGAAAAAGAAAAAGAAAAAGAAAGAGCCCTGGCTGGTTTGGCTCGGTGGTTAGAGCATCAGTCCGCGGACCAATGAGTCGTAGGTTCGATTCCAGTCAAGGGCACCACTTCAGTTGCGGTTCGTCGGGCCCTGGTTGGGGCAACCAGTCAATGTGTCCCTCTCACGTGGATATTTCTGTCTCTCTCCCTTTCTCTCCCTCCCACTCTATCCTTTCGTTTTTAAAAAAATTGAGGTTGTGTTTGAGATTTACAAAGGTAAATCAGCAGAGAAGAGCCCAACGAAGCCCCACCCCACCCTCGCTGCTACATGTGAGTATCTGGTGCACATCTCATTAAGGTTGTACTATCCATTTGCCTCTTCCAGGAAGACTGCCGTTACTTTTATCTTCCAAAATCATGACACAAAACATTTATTTCAGCATTTAATCTAAACAGTTGGAGAAAAAATTAGTTGGAGTATTTGTCTTATCTCTTATAATTGTTATTACTAAACAGTATAATATCCAGTCGGCCCTCGTTTATCGCGGTCAATCGGATCCAGGCTCTACCGCAATAAATGCATTCCTGCGAAGTAGGAGTCTTTCTTGATACAGTCGTCCCTGCCACTTCGCGCTTCGACTTTCCGCCTTCACTCTATCGCAGTTTTTTCAAATATAGTATAGCATATGAAAAAAACACGATAAAGTGAACCCGCGAAAGCCGAAGCGCGAAGTGGTGAGGGACTACTGTATACTCTTTGAGTGAATGCTCAAATTTTCATTCAAATGTGTCTTGATCAAATGGGTATTTTTCAAAAAGGCTCAGATTTAAACGTACAACATGCTGCAGTCTGGCACTTCGGACCCTCTTCACTGTAGTTTTTCCAGAACACTAATCAAATTCTAACGTACTAACAAAATAACTTACTTGTTACTCTATTTTTTTCAAAGCCAGTCTCCTTTCACTGGAATATAAGCCCTGTGATAGTAAGAACACTTAGTGCTATTTACATGTTTTATTTTTGTAAAATGATTTGCTGAATGAATGTGTCTCTCTCAATGGAAAAATTCAATAGAAAAAAATATCCTCAGGTGAGGATTAATAAAAAGAAAAAAAAAATCAAACAAATTATTTTTCTATTTTTATATATTAAATTCTTTTATTGTTGAAAGTATTATAGATGTCCCCCTTTTTTCCCCATTGACCTCCTCCTCCCTGCTCTCACCCCCTTCCTGCTTTCCCCAACCTAATGTTTGTGTCCACTTGCTGTGCATATAAGCATATCTCTTCCCACCCCTCCCACCCCTCCAGCCCTCTGTTAGTCTGCTCCCTACTTGCATGGCTGTGCATGTTAATAAACTGCATGTTACTAATCATATAGTACTTGTCTCTGACTGGCTTATTTCGCGCAGCATAATACTCTCCAGGTACCTCAATGTTATCTCAAAGGGTAAGAGATCTTTCTTCCTTACAGCTGCATAGTATTCCATTGTGTAAATGTACCACAGGTTTTTTATCCACTCACCTACTGATGGACACTTGGGTTGTTTCCAGATCTTAGCTGTTAGAAATAGCACTGCTATGAACATAGGGTTGCATATATTCTTTCTGATTGGTGTTTCAAGCTTCTTAGGATATATTTCTAGAATTAGAATCACTGGATCAAATGGGAGTTCCATTTTTAATACTTTGAGGAAACATCATACTGTTTTCCATAGTGGCTACGCCAGTCTGCATTCCCACCAGCAGTGTACTAGAGTCCCCTTTCCTCCACACACTTCTCTAAACAGGACATACAAATGGCCAGGAGGCATATGAAAAAATGCTCAACATTTCTAATCATCAGAGAGATGCAAATTAAAACAATTATGAGATATCACCTCACACCTGCCAGAATGGCGGCCATCAATACATCCTCAAACAACATGTACTAAATTTTTTAAATGTTACTTTTATAATAAAATAGCACCATGTTAAAGTACATAGTTTTTTGTTTATCTAGCACTCACATTTGTTTTATAGTACCAAGATTACTAAAATTAGGGAAAAGGACTTCTAACCTCTTTTTCACCTCTTTTATCTGACATATCTTACAGAAGAAAGAAATTGTTCCCTTTTTATTTAGTATAATAAACTATACGAGTCCTTTTCCTTATGGCTAATGCTTTTGTTATGGATTAAAATTTTCCTCCAAAATAATGTGTTGAAGTCCTACTCCCCAGTACCTCAGAATGTAACCTTATTTAGAAATAGGGTTGTTGCAGATGTGATTAGTTAAGATGAGGTCATAGTGAAATAGGATGGGCCCTTAATACAATATGACTGATGTTCTTATACAGTGAAGGAAATTTGGAAACTGAGACAGACACACAGGGAGAAGTCCGTGTGACAACAGAGGCAGGTTGGAGGGATGCAGCCACAAGCTCAGGAACACCAAGGACTGCTGGCTGGAGATCCAAGATGGCAGCGGAGCAGGTGGATGTTACATTCACCTTCTCCTGGGACCAAACTGGAATTACATCTAAAATATAGAGCAACGAACCTGAAGAGTCCACTGAAAACTAGCTGAAGAGAAGTCTTATAACCAAGATTTATGGAAGAAGCAGCACCAAGACTGGTAGGAAGGGCAGAGACACAAAAACGTCTTGGCCCCGCTCCCACGGGAGGCAGCTGAGATTCCAGAGGGATCGCTCAGCTTCAAAGGTTCCCCCTGAGAAGCATGAGGTTTCAACCCCCCGCCAGGCACCCCAGCCCACATCACCAGAGCTGGGAAGAGGCGCTCACATAACATCTGGCTGTGAAAACCAGCGGGGAGTCTCTGCCAGGGAGAAACAGCAGTCTGCTCGAGACACAGGTGCCCTCTTAAAAGACCAATGCACAAAATCTCATTTGCAGCCACTCACCCTGGGCTCTGGCAGAGGGAGGGCAGAGTAGACTCAAGTCATGTGAGGAGAGACTGGGGCTTGTGGCTCTGGGAAGAGAGCTGAAGGGACAGCCGCCAGTACCCCTGTGCTGAGTCCCTCTCCCACACCACAGACTCCATCTTTCTTGAGTGGCACAGTCCCCTCCATATGGCATCAGCCCGGGGTAAAACAATAGCTCTACCCTCTAGACTCCTTGTAGCCCTATCCTAAGGAGCATGCACTCTGTGGAGGAGTTAGCTGCCTGGGTCGGGGTGTAGAGGTCTGGGCAGACTCAGGGAGTGTCAGTGACTGAGTTGTGTGGTTTTGGGATAGGGCCTATTCCCCTCACTTTCCCATGAACCTGACTGGTGCCTCCTTCTCACAGGAGACCCACTAGTCACACTCTCCCAGCACCCCCACCCTTCTGATTTCTGGTGGCTCCACCATGCCAAGGTCTGGGTACAATTCTGGGCAGGGACCACTCCCTACACTTTTTCCCAAGTCTGACCAGCACCTCCACCTCACGGGAGATCCACCAGCCCCATCCTCCTGACTCCTGGCAGCCCTACCATGCTGAGATCAGGCTCCGGGTAGAATGTGGGACAGACTAAGGTGTGTGGTTCTAAGACAGGGGCCATTTTTCCCTTGCACACCTAAGCAGTGAAGAGCCCTCCCTTCACAAGGTCAAATCTTAGTCTGTTTGGGCCTGACAAACTCTGCTGGCCTTACCCTTACAACTCCCTGAAACCCTGCCCCAGCACAAAGGTGTATGAGCACCTAACAGGTGGCAGCTGGACTTGGTACACCCTGGGACATTTACTGAGTGGGCTCAGACTTAGCACTCAGACTGAGTTTAAATGTGTATTCAGTCTGGTGGACACCACCCACCCCTACCTGGTGACTCACTGAGAACCTACCTCATGCAACTTGAGTACCACCAGAGGCTCTTTCAGTGACTGAGCCTAACAGGGAGCCAATAGGTAAAGGCAGGCAGAAGCAGCTCTCAGGGTGCCTTGGGATTTTTGCTGACCTGCCCATGGGTTTGATATTGGTAAAAGCTGGCCTAAGTGTACAGCTTGGTTCTTTCCATGCACACCCAGTCCCAGCAGAGGCAGCCACAAACTGGCTTTGTAGCTCCAAATAGGTTGCCTAAGGCCAGTCACAGGCAGTGTCTGTATTGGCCTGCGCCAGAGTCTCTCCCAAGAGGACCCAAAACCAACACATGAGTGGCCACCTTCAGACAACATCAGAGCAGGATCCAATTAGCTGCACCAGCAGCATATTGAAAGGGAGATCTTGGCAGGCACCAGACCCTGCTGAGGTGAATTCTGCTTCAAGTGGACAGCACCTACACAGCACTTGTAGACTGAGGTATGGGTTAATCCTTACATTTAGCCAGCTAGAGAGTGGACCTAAAGCACAAAGAGGTCAATAGAAATCAAGACTCAATTACAACAGGAGGGCACATAACTCACATAAGGGACATTCCTGGAGCACCCAGCTGAGATGATCAAGGCAACTGTACCACTGGAACCCACAGGATACCTACTACATAAGGTCACCCTACCAAGACTGGAAATTATAGCAGATCTACCTAATACATAGAAACAAACACAAAGAGGCAGCCAAAATATGGAGACAAAAAACATATCCCAAATGAAAGAACAGAAAAAAGTCTCCAGAAAAATAGTTAATGAAATGGAGGCAAGCAATTTACCAGATATAAAGTTTTTAAAAATGGTTATAAGGATGCTCAAGGAACTTAGTTGAACTCCAACAAGGAGATAGTAAGCATAAAAAAACACATAGAAACCATAAAAAGAACCAGTCTGAAATAAAGAATACAATGTGTGAAATGAAGAATACACTAGAAGGAATAAACAGTAGGTTGGATGAAGCAGAGGATCACATCAGCAATGTGGAAGACAAGGTAGCAGAAGACACCCAATTAGAGCAGAAAAAGAAAAGATGAATTTTAAAAAAGGATAGTTTAAGGGAACTTTGGGACAACATGAAGCATACCAACATCCTCATCGTAGGGGTACCAGAAGGAGAAGAGAGAGAACAAAGGATCAAGAACCTATTTGAAGAAATAATGACTTGAAACTTTCTTAACCTGGTGAAGGAAAAAGACACACAAGTCCAGGAAGTTCAGGAAGTCCTCAATAAGATGAACCCAAAGAGGTTCAACCAAGTCACATCATAATTAAAATAGAAAAGGTTAAAGACATAGAGAAAGTCTTAAAAGCAGTGAGAGAAAGACAGATAGTTACCTACAAGGGAGCTCCCATTAAGACTGTCAGCTAGCCCTGGCCAGGTGGCTCAGTTGGTTGTAGCATCATCCCATGCACCAAAAATGTTGCAATTCTGATTCCCGTGACATGAGACAGACAGTTGCTGTGGGTGTCATCAAAGCAGTGGACAAGAAGGCAGTTGGGGCTGGCAAAGTCACCAAGTCTGGCCAGAAAGCTCAGAAGGCTAAATGAATATTATCCCCAATACCTGTCATCCTAGTCTTATTCAGTGGTGAAAGAATGGTCTCAGAACTGTTTGTCTCAATTGACCATTTAAGTTTTCTAGTAAAAAACTGGCTAATGATTACAATGCATTGTAAAACCTTCAGAAGGAAAGGAGAATGTTTTGTGGACCATTTGTTTTTTTTTGTTTGTTTGTGTGGCAGTTTTTAAATTATTAGTTTTTAAAATCAGTATTTTTTTCTTTTTTTAAATCCTCACCCGGGGATACTTTTCCATTTATCTTCAGCTAGAGTAGGAGGGGGAGAGACAGAGAGAGAGAGAGAAAGGAAAGAGAGAGAGAGAAATATCCATTGGTTGCCTCCTGCACGGCTCCTACCAGGGCCAGGGACTGAACCACAAGTGAGGTACGTGCCCTTGACCGGAATCGAACTTGCAACTCTTTGGTCTTCGGGCTGACACTCTAACCACTGAGCCAAACTGACCAGGGCAAAATCAGTACTTTTTAATGGAAAGAACTTGACCAAAATTCTGTCACAGAATTTTGAGACCCATTAAAGCAAAGTTTAATGAGAAAAAAGTATTTAAAAAATAAAGACTATTTTGTCTGGTAGAAGTATTATTACCCCAGCTTTTTTGTTTATTTGTTTCCCTTTTCATGAAATATTTTTTCCTATCTTTTTATTTTCAATCTTTGTGTGTCTTTAGATAGAAAGTAAGTCTCTTGTAGGCAGCATATGTAAGAGTTTTGTTTTGTTATCCATTCAGTCACCATATGTCTTTTGATTGGCATTTAATCTATTTGCATTAAAAAAAATTTTGTCTTTGTTGATTTTAGAGAGAGAGGAAGGGAGAAGGAGAGAGGGAAAGAAACATCAATGAGAGAGAACATTGATTGGCTGTCTCCTGCATGCCCCACACTGGGGATGTGGCCCACAATGTGGCGTGTGCCTTGACCGGGAGTCAAATTGGCGACCTCTTGGTGCATGAGAGTATTATAGGTGTCCCTCATTTTTTCCCCATTGCCCCCCTCCACCTGGTTCCCACCCCACCTCAGGCCTTCACCACACTATTGTCTGTGTCCATGGGCTATACATATATGCACATAAATTCTTTGATTAATTTCTTCTTGCCCCCTCCCCCTTTCTCTCTGAGATTAATTGGTCTGCAAAACACCTTCTTGACTAGATCCTAATTCATTCTGCCATTAGTTTGTTCCCACTTGTTTGTCCCTACAAATATACTACAGTGAGCTTCTTTGCCTTTAATCTTAAAATTCCAGGTCCTAAATTGGGATTGCTGGGCTAATTTAACAATTTAGATGCTAAAAATAACTGTGGAATTAATTTCTTCATCCTTTAGGGCAGCCCACACTGTCAGCAGCAAGGAATGAGAATACCCTGTTCCCCATATCATCACTAGAAGAGGATATTTACTACTTTTCTTCTTGTTTGCCAACATGATGAGTGGAAACAGTATCTAATATGTGTGTAAACCACCAATATTCCTTTTTATTTTATTGTAGAAAGTATTACAGATGCCCCCTTTTTCCCCCCATTGACCCCCTCCTCCCCGCTACCCCCCCCTTCTTTCCCCAACCTAATGTCTGTGTCCATTGGTTGTGCATATCAACATTCTTTAGTATGGTCAGCAAAGGTGGTGGAGGCACAGTGGTTCCCTAAGCTCACTGCGTAACTGCATCTCCTGGGGAACATTGAGAAGTGCTGGTGCCTGGGCTTCACCACAGACCTACTGAATCAGAGTCTTTGGAGAGGGGCCCAGGAGTCCTTTTGTGTTTGCACTGTAATTTACCCCAAGTGATTCTGATACATATCCACCAACAGGCAATTGAAAACCATGAATAGAGCTATCTAGAGTTTAAAAAATGAAATTTAAAAAGCTGTGATTTATAAATTCACTTCTTGAGGGAACAGTGTACCAGGTTATCATTGTGGTTTGAAATTCAAAAATATAATTCACACACAATGCTTTAATTGCATGATTTGTTTAAAACTAGGGACGCCTGTGTGTTCCTTTCTCTGCTTTAGAGATGAGGCTCGAGATACAGGAGGCAACTATGAAGTGGCTACCTTCGAATGACAATTTTATGGCCCACTGGGCCATTCCTTCCAAAAGGGCATGAGTACTGAATACTGGATCTTGTTGAAAATTGAATAAGATCTAGGGAGTTCTGGTCCATTGTTGTTGGACTCTGTCCCATGAAAACTCCTTGCTTGAAGAATAGAGGGAAAAACTGCTAATTCAGTTTTATTAGGCTAGATCTGGGCAGAGTAAGGAATTTTTTAAGACAATGACCCTTGAGGAGCAGCCATCTCAGCAGTTTGAGAGGTGCCTTGGCTGGTTTAAGTAGCAAGGTGGAAAGCAGTACTGTGTTCTCCTTGAGACCAGAAGGTGGCCACCTTATTGTCACATACCTTGAGCTTCCACTAGGTGGCGAGGTTCCCTTATTTTCCTCAAATTTACAAAACATACATTTGGGAGATTGCAAGAGTCTCTGTTTTAAAAAGAGATCCATCACAGACTGCCTTAAAAGTCAGTTTCTTTTCTTCCTTAAGAATTTGATTCAACTTATTAAATTCAATTTTCTCCTGATTGCTCTCTGAAGTGAGATGAAGGTATCTTGGTATCTTCAGGATAAATTGTGACACTGATTTGGTTTCTGCATCATTTACTTCATCTCTGTAGATTTCCCCCTTCCCTACAGGCTCCCTATACTATCTGCCAGCAGTCCACCTTTTTGTCCCCTGGTCCCCTCCAGGAAGGGTACAGACTAGGAAGTGAGAAGTGTCCTGGATTTGGTGCTGTTGGCACTTGCCCAGCCTTCTGGTTGGAAACACCTTTCACTGTAGGGAGATAATAACACTGTGGAAGGGGAGGAGGGACCATCTATTGAACACTTTCTATTCTGGGTACTCTCCTTTTATGTTCACTTACCCCCCCACCCCACCAAAAAAAAAAAAAACCTTCTGAGTATAAATAGGAATAGTCATCCATTTATACATGAAGAAACTGAGGTCACAGAGCTAGTAGTTGAGAGCCAGGTCTTGAACTTAGGCTTGTCTGATTCCACAGCTCAAGTGTTGAACCAATACTGGGATGGAATATGTCAGAAGAGAAGCAAAGGGTCAGGTGAAGATGAGCATTTCAGTGTATTCTGGGGAGGGGGTGCATTATCATAAGCTCTACCAGCTCAGCTACAAATAGAACCTACTTCTGTGACACTTGTCCTTCTAGTCAAACACAAAGTGCTTTAATGTTATTCATTATAAAATAAGCAGATAGTGCAATGTACAAGCATATACATTGACATCAGATAAACCTGTGCTAGAAATTCATTTCCTCATTTATAATCTTAGTGATTTGGGGGGGGGAAACTGCATCTTTGAGCCTTAATTTCCTCACTTATGAGGATGATAATTAACCAATTCAAATTTTTATAAGAATGAGTTAACATGTGTTACCCAAATTTATATCAGGAGCTCTGTGACCCCGTCTCAGCTACCATGTCATATTCAAATGAATACAATCCAACATCCAAAAGTAAACAAAAATGATTCCAATCTTTATACTCATCTCTCACAGAATACTATGTGGGAACTCACTCCAAACCTATGGCAACATCTCTTATAACCCTTTTCCTTTGTGATTTCTCCCATCCCACAGCTCCCACTCCCAAAACAAATTCATTTTCTTCCTTGTACTCCCTTTTCCTCCTATTTCTACTCTTTCTTCTCTCCTGAGGAAAATTTAACACTTTTACTACATACCCATTTCCGATTCAACCTCTTTCTGCCCTTTGCCCTAATTCTACATTACAAAAGCCAGCAAAAGGGGTGGGAAAGAGTGAGGGTTGTGGCCAACAACAGAGTTTTCTGAAGTTAGTACCATTTTAAAATAATTGTCATGCATATGACAGCTACTTGCACATTACCTGATATAATTATGTTTTCTTTCCTCTTATATTACTGATTTGTAAATTTTGGATACCCTTCTCTCAGCAAGGTACCTATACAAGTGTTTGTTTCCCTTAAGAGTCTGTTAGGAGTTATTTTCTATAAAATTATATTCCTTCATGACAACAGTGATGCAGTGAAGAAAAAAGAAAAAAAAGACTGGACTAGAAACCAAACAGAGGGACTCCTGTGCAAGTCAGTGATTTGTCCTCGACCTCCTGGGCAAACAATTTCTGGTCATGTAGTACTGCCCAATTTATTGCAAGATGTTTGGCATCCTTAGACTTCAGGCACTGTGTGTCTGTAGTAACTGCTTACTCTTACTAAGAGGAGGCTTTTGTCCATCATAGTCCTCTTGCCTTAGTAATTTAAGGATTTTTTTCCTTCTATATAATAGCTGTTACTCTTCGGGATGTGTCTGATTTTAGAGACTGTTTTTTGTTTTCTCATGGTTTTTGTACAAATTTTTTAGAATATCTTGGAAGTGACTGCAAGTGTCTTAGCCCATTTTGGTTGCTATGACAAAACCCCACAGGTTGGGTAGCTTATAAGCAACAGAAATGTGTATCTTACAGTTCTGCAGGATGAAAAATCCAAGACCCAAGAGCCAACATGGTCAATTTCTTGTGAGGACCTTCTTTCTGGTTCATCTGGTGCCTTCTCTCTGTGTCCTCACATGGCGGAAGGAGCAAGGTATGTTTTGGGGGACTCTTTTATAAGGCACTTAGCCCTTTATATGGGCTCTGCCCTTGTGACTTCTTCCTTTCCAATTTGGATTCCTTTTATTTTTTCTTCACGCCTGATTGCTGTGGCTAAGACTTCCAGTACTATGTTAAATAAGATTGGCGAAAGTGGGCATCCCTGTCTTGTTCCTGTTCTTAAGGGAAATGTTTTTAGTTTTTGCCCATTGAGTATGATGTTGGCTGTAGGTCTTTCATATATGGCCTTTATTATATCAAGATATGATCCCTCTATTCCCAAATTGCTGAGCGTTTTTATTAGAAATGGGTGCTGGATTTTGTCAAATGCTTTGTCAGCATCTATTGATATGATCATGTGGTTTTTATCTTTCATTTTGTTTATGTGGTGTATCACATTTATTGATTTGCGAATATTGAACCAGCCTTGCATCCCTGGGATGAATCCCACTTGGTCATAGTGAATAATTTTTTTGATGTATTGCTGGATCTGATTTGCTAGTATTTTGTTTAGGATTTTGGCATCTACGTTCATCAGGGATATTGGCCTGTAGTTTTCTTTCTTTGTAGTGTCTTTTTCTGGTTTTGGAATTAGAATTATGCTGGCCTCATAAAATGAGTTTGGAAGTCTTCCTTCTTCTTGAATTTTTAGAAATAGTTTGAGAAGAATGGGTGTTAGTTCTTCTTTGAATGTTTGGTAAAACTCCCCAGTGAAGCCGTCCAGGCCTGCGCTTTTGTTTGCTGGGAGAGTCTTGATTACATCTTCAATTTCCTTCGTTGTTATTGGTCTGTTCAAGTTTTCTATCTCTTCCCGGACCAGTTTTGGGAGACTATGTGTTTCTAGAAATTTGTCCATTTTGCTTAGATTGTCGAATTTGTTGCCATTATAAATGTTCATAGTATTTGTTAACGATCCTTTGTATTTCTGTGGTGTCAGTTGTTACTTCTCTTTCGTTTCTGATTTTGTATATTTGGGTTCTCTCTCTTTGTTTCTTGGTGAGTCTAGCTAAGGGTCCATCAATCTTGTTTATCTTTTCAAAAAACCAGCTCTTTGTTTCATTGATCCTTTGAATTGTTTTTCTGGTCTCTATGTCATTTATTTCTGCTCTGATCTTTACTATTTCTTCCTTCTACTTGCTCTGGGGTTTTCTTTTTGTTTGCTTTCTAGTTCTTTAAGTTGTGAGGTTAGAAAGTCTATTAGAAATTTTTCTTGTTTCTTGAGGTAGGCCTGGAGTGCCATGAACTTCCCTCTCAGAACAGCTTTTGCTGCATCCCAAAGAATTTGTGTTGTTGTGTGTTCATTTTCATTGGTTTCCAGGAAGTTTTTAATTTCTTCCTTGATCTCCTCGGTAACCTATTCATTGTTTAATAACATGCTATTTAGCCTCCATGTATTCAAATGTCTTTGCATGTTCTTGTTGCAATTGATTTCTAGTTTCATGCCATTGTGATCTGAGAAGATGCTTGATATGATTTCAACCTTCTTGAACTTGTAGAGACTTCGTTTGTGTCCTAACATGTGGTTTATCTTTGAGAATGTCCCATGTGCACTTGAGAAGAATGTGAATTCTGTAGTTTTGGGGTGTAATTCTCTGTAAATATCTATTAAATCCATTTGGTCTAGTGCTTCGTTTAGAGTCTCTGTGTCCTTGTTAATTTTTTGTCTAGAGGATCTATCCAGTGATGTCAGCGGGGTGTTGAAGTCCCCTGCTATGATTGTATTGCTGTCAATTTCTCCTTTGAAGTCCTCCAGAAGATTTTTAATATATTTTGGTGCTCCTATATTGGGTGCATATATGTTTACCAAGGTTATATCTTCCTGTTGGATAGATCCTTTCAATATTATGTAGTGACCTTCTTTGTCTCTAGTAATGGCTTTCGTTTTGAAATCTATTTTATCAGATATGAGTATTGCTACCCCAGCTTTTTTTTCCTTTCCATTTGCTTGGAAGATTTTTTTCCATCCCTTCACTTTCAGCCTATGTGAGTCTTTTGTTGTGAGGTGGGTCTCTTGTAAACAGCATATATATGGGTTATGCTTTCTTATCCAATCCGCTACTCTGTGTCTTTTTATCGGAGCATTCAATCCATTTACATTTAAGGTGATTATTGATATGTACTTATTTATTGCCATTTTTGTTCAGTGTGGTTCTACTTTCCTTCCTATTTCTTCTACTAATTACAGCAGTCCTTTTAACATTTCTTGCAGTGCTGGTTTGGTGCTAATGTATTCCCTTAGCCTTTTTTTGTCTGAGAAGCTCTTTATTTGACCTTCTATTTTGAATGACAGCCTTGCTGGGTAGAGTAGTCTTGGATTCATATCCTTGTTTTTCATGACCTTGATTACTTCATGCCATTCCCTTCTGGCCTGTAGTGTTTCTGTTGAGAAGTCAGCTGACAGCCTGATGGGGGTTCCTTTGTAGGTAACCTGTTGCTTTTCTCTTGCTGCCTTGAGGATTCTCTCTTTGTCTTTAATTTTTGGCATTTTAATTACTATGTGTCTTGGTGTGGGCCTGTTTGGGTTCTTCTTACTTGGGACTCTCTGTGCTTCTTGAACTTGAATACCTTCTTTCTTCACCAAATTAGGGAAGTTTTCTGTCATTATTTCTTCAAATATATTCTCTAACCTTTGCTCATTTTCTTTTTCTTCAGGGACTCCAATGATGCGAATATTATTACGTTTCCAGTTGCCCCACAGTTCTCTTAAGCTGTCTTCCTGTTTTTTCATTGTTTTTTCCTTTTGGTTTTCTGATTGGTTGATTTTTTCTACCCTGTCTTCTAATTCACTGATCCGGTCCTCAGCTTCTTCTACTCTGCTGTTTAGTCCTTCCAATGTGTTCTTCATTTCTGCTATGTCATTCTTCATTTCCAATTGGTTTATTTTCAATATTTCTATGTCTTTGCTCATGGTGTTGATGTCCTTACACATGCTGTTGAGCTTCCTCAAGATCATGGCTCTGAATTCTAGTTCTGTTAATTTGCTTAAATCCATTTCATTTATCTCATCTTCGTTGGAGGTCTCTTGTTCTTTCATTTGGGCTCTGTTTCTTTGTTTCACCATTATGTCTATCTCAGTGGTTTTTGGAGCCTGCCAAGTTTTCCCTGTGGATGTTGGTGTTCTTCTGTTTGTGGCTCCCTGTATTGGGTTTGGATGAGCATGGGAGGACCCACGTTATACACCACTGTCAAGTCTTACTTTCCTGGGTAGATTTGCAAGCCCAGAAAAGGTTCAGTTATCCTCTAGCTTTTTGCCTAGAAGCTTTAGTCCCGGTTACTTGAAGAGCCTTGGGTTCTCAGTTGAATGAAAACCTCCCTCAGGTGTTCAGCGTGAGAGGATTTCCCGAGGGTGGGGCAGATGCTGGTAGTTAATGAGCCTCAATTTGCATTTCAATGGCCCACCTGTGTGTGGCTGAATCTCCAAGGGAGGGGCTGCCGCCTCTTCCCAGAGCCCAGGGAAGGAGTAAATGGCCACCGTCCTGCATGGCCACAACTCAGCAAAAGCTCTGAGCGCCCTCCAAATCCCGAGTGTCCCCACACAGTTCCAGTCCAGTCTGCCCTCCCTCTGCCGGACCCCAGGTGAGTGGCTGTGGCTATTTAGCACTCTGTCCCGGCTTCTGCGCTGTGGAGCCGGCTCGGGCTTTAACCCCGAGGGCGGGCGCTGCTCACGGCTAAGGCCGCTGCTCTCCGTGGGCTCCCAGCCCCCCTCTCGCGCCTCCGCAATCCTACCAGGATCGATTCAGTGTCCCTGGTTGTATGGTCCTCGAAAGCTGCTTTTCCGTTGCTTTTTCCTGATGATTTGTCTTTATTTTGTATTTCCAGTTTGGTCCTGGGAGATGGTCTGTGTAGCTTCCATTCACTCTGCCGCCATTTTTCCTCCTCTAGAATTTTGAATGGACAAAGAACTTGGAAAGAAGAAAAAGGTAACTAGCTCATTATTGTAATTTTGCATTAATTTTAGCTGTCAGTCTTTGAGGGTGGATGGCATATTCATGACTGAAATGTGAGAAAAAGCCTTTTTACTTCCTTCTTTCCTTTACTATTTAAAATTCTGATTTGAATTTTTCAAACACAATGGACTAAATAAAGAATATGATGCTTGAAGGGATGAGGACAAGTGGAAGGATCAAAAGTCAATGTGAGTTCATTTTTCTCTTCCATGTTGCACCGAAAACAAACTTCAAAGAAAAAATTAGCATAAATATTATTTGTTATTAAAGATGATAGCTAAGTCCTCCTTCTCATTATTGTGCTGATCTTTTCTAGAAGAGGTTTTCCTTAAAGCTAAAAATACAGGGCAAGAGAGGCCGTACATTTATATCTTCTTGGTAATAATGAATTGTTTTATTTAACTTTAAAAGTATATTATTGTATTTGTTTCATTCTGCAAAATGTTTCAGTAAATAGTTAAACCAAATAAATAAAAGAACATACTATATTCTCTTTATTCTTCCATGAAGTACCACTAAAAGAAATGTAGGAACTTTATCATTCCTTGGGGTATTATACAGCATAATGATTTTCTGTATTCTTTATGCTAATGAGATAATTATTTTTATTACTCTTTGTGACAATGCAATATAAAGTCATAATCACCACATCCTGTAGACTCTAAGAGTGTTCAAACAAAAAAGAATAAAAATAAGAATTTGACATATACAGCACTAGATAAGCAGTTTTTAAACAAACAAAATATTTTTTCTGGTGAAGATGGGACATGAAGAGCAAAACTGCTTTACCTAAAACTGGTTCTCATGTTTCACTTTGATAATTAAAGAATGCTGAATTAAATATCAACAAATTGCCTGAAAATTTAATGAAACAATGATAAAACTCAAATTATTTCATAACTTTCCTAAATTAAAAAAAAATTTTTTTTCCTTTATTGATTTTAGAGAGAGAGAAAGAAACATCAATGAGAGAGAACATCGACTGACCACCTCCTGCACGCCCCCCCACTGGGGATCGGGCCCACAACCTGGGCATGTGTCCTGACTGGGAATAGAACTGGTGACCTCTTGGTGCATGGGTTGACGCTCAACCACTGAGCAACACCAGCTGGACTAACTTTTCTAAATTTATTAAGAGACTTGATTATTTTAATATAATCTTTGGTGCAATTTTTAAAGTGATTGATTTAACAGCCTACGATCTAAAATACACGCAAATTCTAATTTGTCCTAGATGTATGAAACATCTTCGCTTATTCATTAGGCTTGTCTAATATTTGAAAATAAATCTGCAATCATACAGTCCTCATAGATTCCATAATATCATTTACCAATGATAGTATATATGCTACTTCTGAGAGAGATCAATGCAGTAGAGACATCATGCTGTTTCTTCTTAACCTATTTAGACAGGTGGAGGAACCCAGATGCATCTGCCCAAGGCAACGTATTAGTGAGCCTTCCAGTTGGTATGGTTTCGGCAGCATTTAACAGAGTACAAACTCAATTGGCACCGATAACATAAAAGCCTGAGGGGGGGTGATTCCAGACTTGGTTAAGTAAGTGGCTTATAGCCATCGCTGAGGACACAGGCTCTCTTCATTCGCGACTGCGCTTCGCTCAAACGTTGGCTTTGACCTCGGGCGTGCAGGATGGCTGCAACAGCTTCAAGTGCACGGTAACTCTAAAGGCCCCCTTATGTCCCTTTTAAAGACTGAAACACTCTTCCACACACACTGTTCAGAACTACAGACATGCCCATTTCTATGATTAGCTTAGATGAATTAAGATTATCCTCCCTAGGGCTGGGGAAAGAGCCAGCCTTTTCTAAAGTATGCAGTCTCCTGGCGGCTGAACAAAATCAAGGTGGTGACCACAGAAAGATGAGTGGATGAAACAGCAGACACTGAATGGCCAGCGTGTCCGCTCTGCTGAGTCAGAGGAAGAGCCTGAAGGGAATCAGCCCCCAAAGCGGGGCTGGTGCTTTCAGGATGTTTGCCTTGTGGTAAGAGAATAAATCTTAAAGAATAATGGGCAATACTATTCTTTTTTCTCTGACTTGGTATGGCCATCTCAATCCCTTTTCAGGGAAAGGTAAAATACTATGATTGTGTCTCTTTAAAGAGACAAGAAATTCCCCACATGGAGGAACCAGTGATTCAGTAATGCATTTGTAACTAAAAGAAATTTGGGGGGCAACATAATAGAATTCATTAGGATCCTTTCAGCTCAGCTGACAGAGCCCTACCTGTAACACACGGCCACAATCGAAACGTTCTTCTTTCATCACAGGAAGTCCAGTGGCAGGGCAGGTGCCGGCTTGGTTGGTTCGGCTCTTCTCCATCTCTTGGACCTGCCTTCCTCAGTGTCGACTTCACCGTCACTTGGTGGCTACCGTGATTCCAGGTGTCACAGCTAGTCCAGGCAAGGTCCAAAAGGAACAGAACAGCAGCTGCCCATTATGAATGGGAAGACATTCCCCAGATATCTCTCAGCATGTTTCTTCTCCTGTTTCACTGGCCAGAGTTCAGGCTACGTCCATTCCCAAGGCCATCACTGCCTGGAGGATTGGCCTAATAAACATCTAGCATGTGAGATAAAAGCAAATTGTGAGTTTGCCTTCATTGTGATTGCAATAATCACTATCCCCTTACCTCTACAACTCTACTTAACTTAGATCTGAGGTCAGCAAACTAATCTGGCCCATCACCTGTTTCTGGAAATAAAGTTTTATTGGAACACAGGCCATTCCATTTCTTTATGCATTGTTAATAGCTGCTTGCATGTCACAGTGACAGATCTGTGTAGTTGTGACAGAGACCCTATGGTGTGCAAAGCCTGAAGTATTTTCTATTTGATTCTTTACAGGAAAAGTTTGCCCACCTTGGTCTGCAGGACTTCCTTTTATTTGCTTTAAACTACCTTCTGCAAATGGCAACTTTTAATTTTATTATTCTAGGAAGGAATGTGTGATGGTTAATTTTATGTGTCAACTTGACCGTCCACAGAGTGCCCAGATTAAACATTAGGTATGTCCGAGTGTGTCTGTGTGGGTGTGAGGTTAGCATTTGCATTGGTGGGCGCAGTAAAGTAGATGGCCCTCCCCAATGCGGGTGGGCATCATCCAGTCTGCTGAGAGTCTAAATAGAACAAACCCGTAGGAAAGAGGAATTTACCTCTTTTTTCCTGTCTCACTCTTGAAGTAGAACATCTCATCTCATCTTCTCCTTCCCACAGACTGGGGTTTATCATTGGCTTCCTTGGTTCTCAAGTGTGTGTGTCTGTGTGCATTCCTATTGGTTCTCTGGAGAACTGTATTATAAAGTAAAACATTATCCATAGTTGTACGATTAAACATGTTTTACCCATTTCCCTTGTGATTTTTCTAAAGTGAAGAAACTCCATATATCTATGTAACGTCAAATCATTTACTTTCCCAGAAGATTTGTGCTGTTTATTCAGTATTCCAGACACTGCTGTGCTGAACCCAGGTTGTACTGACTCATGAGAGCTAATTGTTAGTATTGTTTTCAAACTCTGCCTTCAGTGACCTTGATAGCGTGAAATTGACCGTGGTCCAGTAGTTACACCATAGAAATTGGCAAACTGCAAATCAAGGCTTTGTTTTGTTTTTCCCTGAAGATCTAGATGTTAAACATTTACTAGCGCATCATGGCTCCAGCAAGTATTAGTGCACTGAACATATTCATCTCTGTTATATAACCGTATAACAGGGAATGTCTGTGTGTGATCCGGGCATTCCAAGAGGTCCTGGAAAAACACGCAGTCATTGTGGGCCTAAGAGCAGTGGGAGACCATTTGAAAGGTTTTAAGCATGGGAGTATCAGGATTAGATTTGCATTTTCCAAAGATCACTGGCTGCAGACTACACATGGCCTGTGGAATGAGAAGAATAAATAGGAGACCAATCCTTTGACTATCGCAGCAGTTCTGGTGGGGGGTTACGGGAGCTTGGACCAGGGCATTAGCAGAGGAAATGGTAAGAAGTGGATAGAACCACATCTGAACTGACTGATTTCCCATGAAACACTTAAGCTTCCTTCAAGGAGCTTATAATGTAATTGAAGAGGCAACTCACAGGTATAAAATCACAGAAAGAGTGTATAATTAGGAAATAAAATGAAAAGTTCAAACTCTGAGGGACAGAGCATTTGAGAGCAAGAAATGGGTCAGAACTCTCATGGTTAGGATTTGGGAGAGGCCAAAGGCCAGGGGTAGCAAAGGCAGGACAGTAAGTGGAGGGCCCTACATGGCAGAGACAGCACATTGTGGGGGAGAACAAATCTCGCTGGATATGCAAGGTAAGGCCAAACTATGAGAATTTAAGAAGACAGAATTTGAAAGACTTGATGTGAGATTAAAGAATGAGCCATTAAAAATATTTTACATAAGAAGGATACAAGATGAAAGCAAAGTTTAAAGAAGTTTAGTTTTACCAAACTCTTGTGGTTATTTAGACTAAGAAGAACTTGTTGCCTGTATGGTTGTTGAATGGGGACAGGACTTGGTGGCAATTAGTAATGAAGATAAAGGATGGATATCAGGAACATCCAACAGGTTGGAGATGGCGAATTTTCTTTAGATAGACAATGAGCTTGAAATGATGACAAGTTTTCCACCCGGCCAGTGTGGCTCAGTGGTTGAGCCTCGACCTGTGCACCAATAGGTCACTGTTTTGATTCCCGGTCAAGACACATGCCCAGTTTGTGGGCCCGATCCCCAGTGGGGGGCATGCAGGAGGTGGCCAGTCAATATTCTCTCTCATTGATGTTTCTCTCTCTCTCTCCTTTCCTCTCTCTTTAAAATCAATAAAGAAAAAAAAGGGAAAAGATGACGAGTTTTCTAATAATAAATGTTCAAAGGCAATACAGACTGGGTGGTTTTATTGTGTTCCTCTGCATTGCTCACAATCCCACGTTGTCTTTCCTCATTAGCGCCCCCTGAAGGAATGTGCATGATTTGTGCAAGGGAAAAGTTCTGCTTTCTAAAACACTTGGCAAGGCTACAGAATGTATTTTGATACATTATCTTAACTTCATGTTAAGTAATATTTTGACATAATAAAATTGAATTGCCCAGTCAGATTTGTTTGTATTCTTTACCAGTTTTAATAAGAAATTACTGATTTTTAGGAAACTTGAATTATAAGTAGAATTATCTTTTAGTGAGCTTGGTGAGATAAAAATAATTTATAGTATTTAGTTTCCATTAAAATTCATATATATTGCACGCTACAGCAAAATAGCTTCAGGATGTATTGTTCACTTTTGTAGAGAAGTTCATATGCTTGTATCTCATTTACAAATCTTCTCTAGTTTATTAATGACCCTCCATTGTGCCCTTTTGTCAGAGATAAAAGTACTCTTTAATCCTCCACCCGCCTACCCCTCAACTCTCCTGAAATAAACTACCACCAAAATACCAATACAACATTTTGTAGAAAATCTCAAATTTCAATGATCCAAACACACTGCAAGTGACAAACTCAAAAAAAAAAAAAAAAAAAAAATAGAACACAAAAACAATGTCTTTGCTACAAAGATTAGCTTCAAAGAAGACAACTGTTGAAAGGCATCGGCTAAGTGGGATTTTTAATGTAATGGAATTGTTGGAACTCTCTCAGGAAAGCACAATTGCTGTACGCCATCTGTTGAAGCTTTGAAACTGTCTTGCTTATGGAGAATCGGATGTAATGATCATATCCATTAAAATGCAATGCAACTTTCTACTAACTTTTCTTTTTTCCATTTATTTTCCAATGCTTTCAGAACCATTAAAAGATGAATTGACAAGAAAAAAACAACAACACAATCTCAAGAGTTGAAGGGATAACAACAACAACAGCAAAACCACCTGATTTAAAAATGGGGGAAGGACTTGAGTAGACATTTCTCCAAAGAAGATATACAAATAACCAATGAGCACATGAAAAGATGTTCAGCACATTATTTTTTAGGGAAAAACAAACAACCAAACAAAGAGAGTGTGAGCAAGGATGTACAGAAATCGGAAACCTTGTGCACTGCTGGTGGGAATGTAAAACAGTGCAGCTGCTGGGGAACACCATACGGCAATCCCTCAAAAAATTAAAAGTAGAATTATGATCTGATCCAGCAATTCCACTTCTGGGTATATACCTACAAGAACTGAAAGCAGGGATTCCAACAGACATTTGTATGTTGATGTTTATGGCAGCATTATTCACAATAGTCAAAAAAGTGGAGGTAAATCGTGCCCATTGATGGATGAACAAATAAGTAAAATGCAGTGTATCATACAACTGAATATTATTCAGCCTTGAAAAGGAAGAAAATTCTGGAACATGCGTACACACAGATGAACCTTGAGGTTATTATGCTAAATAAAATCACCTAGTCATAAAAGAACAAATCTGCATGAATTATTACACTGATATGAGTTACCTAGAGTAATCAGATTCATACGGACAGAAAATAGATAGTGGTTGCCAGGAGCTGAAGAGGGGCAACGGGGAGTTACTATTTAATGGGTATAGTTTTAGTTTAGGAAGATGAAAAAGTTCTGGAGATGGCTGGTGGTGATGCTTGCACAACATGAGAATAAACTTAATGCCATTGCCCTGGACACTCAAAGTGGTTATATTTTACCACAATGAAAAAGTGTCAAAGGGACCCAGATTAAAAGTCAGAGAACTAGAAGAACCTAGTTAATGGCCTAAACTTGATCTGAATTAGTTGAGTTATGCATCACTCTGCGCACCCACCTCATCAGAGCTTTCCTTTCAATCAAAATTATTATAGAGTGGAATTCCCCAAATATGGAAGGGAGGTCAGATAGTATATAAACAAACAAAAAATTAAATAACAACAAAAAAATAACAATAGGGGAAATTGTAAATAAACTATGTTTGAACCATATAAAAAATATTAAGCAACCATTAAAATACTTTTGATTAGTGCTTAATAACATAGACTGTAATGCTTGATTTAAAATGATATAGAAATGTATATATAACATGACTTCAGTTACTTTTATAGATATATACATATGTATGGGAAATAATATATCTATGTACATCCACATGTGTGGCTGGACAAGGACTCTGAGCTCCTCTTCAGCCCTTTGTTCTTTCCTATCTCTATACCAGGTCAGAAGGATAGCTGAAATCACACTGTGAGTGTGATTCAATATTAGAGACAGAATGCAAATGATTTCCACTAGATATCCACACTGGAGGATCTGAAAGACCCATGGTCAAGATCCCTGATCACCTTTCTAGAATAGGACAAAGGGGGAAAAAAGATTTCCCTGTTTTAAGCACAAAATGGTAACATGGAAAGTACATACTTGGGACAATTCACTCAAATAGTCAAAGAAGGCTTCCTTGAGGAGGTAGTGACTAGGGTAAGATCTGAGCGATACAGCGGAGTCAACACGGTAGAACATTGAGAGGGGTACGGTAGGACTTTCCCGAGAGAGGAAACACCCTGGGCCCAGAGCCAAGAACAAGAGGAAACAGGGTACTTGCAGGGGGGCATGTAGTGTGATGAAGCCAGAAATACAATTAGGCTTTAGGTCATCTTTTATAAGTCATCTTAAGGTTTTGTTGTTTGTTTGTTTGTATGTTTTTCTCTAAAAGCAGGGAGAGCCACTGGATGTTTTAGTGTACTTGGGCAGGGCACTAGGAAGTGAGATGATTAAATTTGTTTAATGCAGAAATCACTCTGCCTACAATATGGAGAATAGATCGTTGGGGTTCAGAGTGGAAAGGGTACCAGTCAAAAGGTACAGGGGATAAATCTGATACGGGTAGTAGAAAAGGAGAGGGAAGTAGAAAAGATGACCCTTGATGTTTAGCTTGCGCAGCATGGTGGATGTTGGGGTCATTACTGACGCAGAGAACACATCAGAAGACAGTTTCATTTGGAAAATGGTGATCTTATGATCTGCAAGCTTCGTTTGAGATCAGTTAATGTTTAGGTGCCTTTAGTTTTCATATCATTTTAGAGCTCAGAGGAGATACTATGTTTAGGCTTAACTAGGGAGAGCTGGTAAAATAATTGAGAATATTATGCTAAGTGAAATAAGTCAGTCAGAAAAAGCTAAGAACCATATGATTTCACTCATATATGGGATATAAAACTGAAACTCATAGGCAGGGACAACAGTATGGTGGTGCCCAGAGGGAAAGGGGTTGGGGGCAGTAATATAAGGTGAAGGAGGCCAAATATATGATGTGACTTTGGGTGGTGGGACACACTGCAATATACAGGTCATGTATCATAGAAATGTACACTTGAAACCTATATGGTCTCATTAAGCAATGTCACCTCAATAAATTTAATGAAAAATAAGAAAAGAAGAATTCAAGGACATAAATGAAATCACCCAATGAAAGGTTACAGGGCAAAGAGACGATACCTTGGCACTGAGTTTTAAGGCGCTCTAACAATTAAAGGCTAGGTAGAGAAGAAAAGAAGATCCTTTAAAAGACAAGAGAAGGATTAATCAGAGAAGTAGGAAATGCAAATAAACAGAACAATGCTGTGTCACAAGAGTCAAGAGAAGAAAGCGTTTCAGAAAGAAAGGCAGGGACCAGTGTTGAATACTGCTGAGAAGTGAAGGGAGAGGAAGACTGAGGAGAGTCAACCTGAGACTCATGGGTGATTGGAACGAGAGTTGTTTTGGTCAAGGTTTGGAGATGTAAGATTAGAATGGGCTGAAATTCCAGTAGGTTTTGCAGTGAGAGGAAAGAGAGGGAATGGATGTAGATGTAATAAAGGAACAGAATTTTTTGTTTATTTTCTAATTGGAGAATCTTGAGTATACTAAAAAGCAGGTGGGAAGGACCTAGTTGAGAGATTTTCGGTGTAAGAGCAGGCATACTAGATAATGCGAGTGTTCTGAAAAGCAAGGGAGGATGGGTCCCTAGCAAAGGCAAAGGAATTGGCCCCAGAAAGGGAAAAGGACACCTCTAGTGTAGTGAGAGGGAGAGAGGATAGCATAGCAGGCCTTGGAAGGTAACAAGCTTGAGTTTGGGAAGCTGAGAGAATTCATGTCTTTTGGCTTCTATTTTCCAAGAGTAACCAGCTAAGTTTTGTGTTGATTATGAAGAGGAAGGTAGTAAGTATGGCTGGAAGTTTGAAAAATGTGGAATTCATTTAAAGTGGTTGCCGAGAATGACAGAGAGAACATCGACCAGGAAAATGTAGATTTTAACAGTGTTGAAGGCCTACTTGAAATCAGTGATAAATTTAGGGAGGAACCAATCTTTCCTCTTTCAGGATTCTCCAACAACCCTAGGCTGCTTGTAGGTGAGCAAAGGAGAGGGGATTTCTGGGTTCATTTGGGGTGGGTATTTTACCAGGTGGATGAGAAGAAAGGATAAAGGACCAAGGAGTTTAAGATATTGATGTGAGAGTTATTAAAATAATAAAGCATAGCCGGCACCAGGGTGTTAGGCCAGACAACCCTGAAGGCGCCCGATTTCCAGTGTTCAAATAATAAAGCATAAAATGTAAGCTGCAAATGCGGAAAAATGAGAAATATGGTGGATTAGGAGAAAGAGGTCAATGGAGGGAAGTACCAAATTCACCCTCAAAAGTTAGAGAACATGTGTGCCAAACGCTGTGATTGAAACTGAAATCTAAAATGATGTATTAAAAGATACATATGTAAAAGTTGATGGAATAGATGAAACAAAATTGGCAAAATATACCTAACAGTTGAAGCTGGAGGATGGGTGCACAGCACTTCATTATATTGGAAAAGAAGTTAGAAAAAACAGAGACAGTGGAAGGAGCAACAGAAAATTTCCAAAAAATGTATAATTAATATTTCCAGATCATTATGAGATGATATTATATTCATGAAATAAGAATGGGAAACAGAAAGGTAAAAAGACAAAGGTTCTGTTAGGAGGTCCAATATATGAATTGCAGCAGTTTCAAAGAGGAGACCAGAGAAAGTGGAGGGGAGATAAACAACAAAGAAATAATTCAATAACATTTCTGCACATAAATTAAAAAGCCAAAAGATCATGAAGCACAGGAATGAAGATCCCCACCAATGCACATCTTGAGAAATTTTTATACACTGGAAACAAGGAGATCCACTGATCTAACCATCTTTTTCTCGGTCCCTTACCTTCACTTTGTCCTCTCTTGTCTCAGCTTAAACTCAAGGGTCAATAATTCTAATTAATTCCTGGGATAGAACCTCCACATCTTTTTCCCTCTTATGCATTCTCATCTGTTCCGAGCAAAATAATAACCTTGGTTAAATTAAATTTTCCTTCCACTCCATTTATGCAGCAGTGTAGCTGGAAATAAAAACGGGAAAACAGTCACGTTGACTGGTGTCATTTCATATTCATGATCATTAACCTCAAGTGGGTCCTTGCTGCTGCCCAGCAATCAGATGATATTGCCTTCATTCATTCACTTTCCATCTTTCCTAGAGAACTATTTCATACTTGCATCTCTCTCCTCTATCCGCCAACACCTCCTCCCCCACCCATTCTCAGCTATCGCCCTTGCTTTCTATATTGCCATGTAAAGTGAAAGAATTTCCCCAAGCCTGACCCTCCACACCAACCCACCCTCCTGCATCTGTGTCCATATGTTCTGCGTTCTCACCTGTTCCTGGAGATGAACTAGCCAAGCTCCTCCTAAGGCCATCCTTTTCTTTAAGCACTACATCCAACCCCTCTTAGCAATGCTATTCCCGCCATTCTCCATTCTCTACCACATGTTCAAATTCCCCCTTTAGGGGGCAGTATTCCCAAGAGCACACAACCTACTGTTATTCCTCACACCTTTAAAAAGAAACTCATTGGAAAAACTCTGCCCCTAGGGGTCAATGCCCTCTGACAAAGTTTTTTCCTTGCCGTACCTCTCAAAACACACATCCCAGCACAGGCTCCAAAGTGAACAGTCAAACCCATGGGTTCTCATTTGCATGTATTTGCATAATCACTCACAATGCTGCCAGCTCTACATCTTCAAAAGTGCTTTCTCCTACAAGATCTCATTTTATCCTCACAATGAGCCTGGAGGGAGGGAAAGAGGCAGGAACGGATTGCTATCCCTGTTTCCAAAGCAGAAACCCAGGCTCCAGGTCTGCAATTTCAATTCTAGATTCAAACCTATCAGTTCCTGGCGCTGAGTCCTGGGGCAAGTCACTAGTTCTTAATCAGTTATCTATCAAAACGTGGCATCAGAACCAGTGAAAATTTTAGATTCTAGGTCCTACTAGACACCTATTGAACCAGGATATCTGAGAGTATGGTCTCAGGATCTGCAACTGACAAGCATTCCAGGTGATTCCCATGCACACTGAAGTTTAAGAACTTTTATTTTAGAGCCTCAATTCCTTCATCGGTAAAACAGTGAGGATAATAGTAAACCCCCTGTGAAGGGCTGTTAATAAGAGGATTAAATAAAACAATGTATGCAAAAGGCCTGGTACATACAATGGGTCTTTATAAACGTGATTTGAGTCGGAATTACCTGGCCAGCATCATGCTGGCCCTACCCAGCTCATGGCTTACTCCCTTCAAATCCAACAGTGCCTGTGTTCTCCATCCCAAGTCCAGAAGAGCGAGTCTCGTTTGGATGGAAATTGGTAATTAGGAAGTCCCCTAACAGAGGAAATGGGAGAATGAAAATGGTCATGGTCTCTCCTTTACAATTACAAACCTCATTGGAGCCTCACAATCACCCGATGAGGGAGGTTGAGTGACTCGTTCAAGGTCACACAACTTGTCAATCTCAGTCAGGTCGGCAAGCCCACAACTCACACTACTGGAGTTTTAACTGTGCCCCAAACACCAAAGGAGTTAGACAGAGGGAGCTCAATCACGTAATTAGCTTGGAGAGAGGCTGGAATGGATTCCATCACTGCTTCTTCAGTCTCAGCCATCCAAACTGCATGAAGCGCTGGTGTCCGTCGGCCCATGGAAGACTGTGAGTGTCTTGATGGCACTGACAGTGACGTGTTTATCCTGGCTACTGCGTGCAGAGCAGGCAATACATGCTCAGTAAATGTTCATTAAGTAAATAAATGAGAAAGGAGGCCGATTAATTAAGTGAGGAGCTATCTGCCAGAGCTCACAATTGAGATCTCTGAGCCAGGTTTTCTCTCTAATGGAGAGCCTGGGGAGAAAAGTGAGATCGTGGGCTGGCTTTCAACACGCCCCTCCCTCCAAGTTCCTCCTGCCTCCGCCTCTAGATCTTGTCCAGGAGCTCTTTTAGCTCCTGCTGAAATCGGAACCCAACACAATCCAGACACCACCAAGGAGAGAGGGAAAGAAAGATTTAAGAATATATTTGACAAATGGGGAGTTCAAGAAGGGGAACCTGGACTCAGGCAGCCGGAAGGGTCCAGATGCTGCCTTCACCTTCCTGAAGTCATATAACTCCCGCAAGGCACTTTCAGGCCTGGCAGGGGCCTCTCTGACTCTAAAGTCCTTCAGAGTTCAGATGTCCCCTGACCCACCCAAAGTCCTCACCTCACTTTCTTCTGCAGGAAATCCTACTCCCCACCCCTACCTCAGCTTTAACCCAACCCCTCTGATTCAGCCCTCGGAGAATCAGGCAGAGAATGAATTGTCCCTTTCCCTGAGAAACAGGATGCTCAACCCTCTCCAGTCCTCATCCAGACCGAAGGAAAACTGGAAGTTTCCCCAACATTCCTCCCACCTCCACCCATAGCCCTGTTTCATCGCCACCACTTCTTTCTCCTTTACCTTGAGTCCCTGCACCATGGGAAAAGTCTCAGATCCTGACCCTTGGAAGGCCCCAGTGTCTTCCAGCTCTGGGCAGCCAGCTGGAAAAGAAGGTTCTGGGCAGTAATCATCCCCAAACCCCAGAAGAGCTCAGCTTCCTCAGCCCCCACCAGTTCATTTCTTTGCATTATCATAAGGATGATGATCTGGGGATTTCCAAATTCCCCTGCACTACTTCCAGAATCCACGTTCCCAAAAAGATCATTGTAAGTAGGGGGCTCAGCACAGGGCAGCCTTAAACCAAGCGGCTGAGAATTATGATAAGAATCCTGTTTTCCTGCCCTGCCGGTGTGGCTCGGTGGTTGGGCGTCGACTCATGCACCAAGAGGTCACCAGTGCACCAAGAGGTCACCAGTGCACCAAGAGGTCGCCAGTTCGATTCCTGCTCAAGCACCTGCCCGGGTTGTAGGCCAAATACCCAGTGGGGGCATGCTGGAGGCAGCCAATCGATGTTTTCTTTCATCGATGTTTCTATCTCTCTCTCCCTCTCCTTTCCTCTCTCTCTAAAATCAATAAAGAAAAAACATCTTTTTTTAAGGAAAAAAAAAAAGAAACTCATTGGACCCCACACCCTCTTCTAGCTACCACCACGGTGGTCTCCTTTTTGTTATAATAAACCTCTTTGAAAAAATGTGTCTATACTCACTGTCTCCAAATTTTTTTCTCTCATGCTCACTTGAACCAAATAGATTCACCCCCAATATGCCACCAGGATCATTAATTTACAATTGCCTTCATGTTGCTAAATACAATAGTCCACTCTTATCTTACTTGTCCCATGGAAATACCTAATGCAATTGCTCACTCCTTCCTTGGTATATATTTTTGTTACTTATCTTCTAGAATATCACACTCTTATAATTGCAGTTCTACTCACTGACCATTTATGAGTATTTGTTCATTTTTTTCTCACAACCCTGGCCTCTAATTGTTGGAAGGCTCCGAATCTCAAGGACCTTGGACCTCTTTTCTTTTCTGGGTACACTCACTTCCTTGGTTATCTTAACTGGCACTCTGACTTCACATGCTATCTGTTGTTATCACTCCCAAATTTGTATCTCCAGCCCTGAATTCTGTATTCGTCTATCCAGCTCCTTTCTTAAGTTATCTGACTGAATTTCTGATATGTTCTCTAGTTTAACACATCTAAAATTAAGCTCTTAATCTTTCCGTCAAAACTCTTCTACTTCTAATTTGTCCTGTATCTGTTAAAGCAAACCCATGCTTTTCAGTTGCACAGGCCAAAAGACATATAAACCTGGTACATAAACATAGTCTACAGGCTCTAGCTTCCAGAGGTCTAGATTCAACTATATCTTACCCCTTCCATGTCACCACTCTGGTCCAAGTCACCAATACCTTCTGCTACCATCATCTCTTGCCTAGATTATTAAAAAGCTTCCTAAATGGCCTCCTACCTCTGCCCTTGCCTCCCTTTAGTCTATTCTCTAAATAGCAGTCACAATGATAATATTACAACAAAAGTCAGATCATGTCCCTCTTCTTCCCCAAATCCTCCAGTGACTTTCCATCTCAGTCAGAGTAAAAGCAAAATCATAACTGTGACCTTCAAGACCCTTCACAGTTTGGTCCCTTTCTCTCTCCTAACTCACCTCCTACTTTCTCCCACTCCATCACTCCACTCCAGCCCCGCTGGCCTCCTTGCTGTCCTTCCAACAAACCAGGCATTATTCTGCTGCATGAGTAAGGGTTTAATCAAAGAAGCAGACTCACTAGAATACAGGATTTATTTTAGGAATTTTACCTTATGCAGTTGAAGTCCCTGGATACAGTTTACAATTGTTTGTTGCTTCTGTTTCTAGTTCTAGGACATTCAGCAGGAGTTGGAAAAGCAGGTGGTCCTGGTTGCCTCATGTCAACAAAGTTGAGCCAACAGCACCTGACCTTACAACAACCTTCTCAGCATGAGCTGCAACAGCACCTGACCTTACAACAACCTCAGTATAAAAATAGCTGCTGCTTCACTTCTATCTTGCCAGTTTGGGGCAGATATTTCTCTTGTGGCCAACCCTAGCCAAGAAACCCTATAGAAGCTGTTTGAAATTAGCTTACTCATGTTGACACAGTACAAGGCTACCATACTTCCCTCAGAACCTTTCACCTTGCTGTTTCCTCTGCCTGGAATGCCATCCGCCTCTCCCCACCAACTCTCCATATCTACACATCCTCAAGGATTTACTAAGAAGTCACCTTCCCTGGCTATCCTATCTAAAAGTTCATATCTCTACAAATTTTTCATATGCCCTTACTGCTTTATTTTTCTCCTTAGCACTTACCACCATCTAATTTATTTACTTATCTTTTTTTGTTGTTGATGTTAATCCTCACCTGAGAATATTTTTTCCATTGGTTTTTAGATAGAGTGGAAGGGAGGGAGGGGGAGAGAGAAAGAGACAGAGATACATCAATGTGAGAGAGACACATTGATTGGTTGCCTCCTGCAGGACCCCAGCTGGGGCTGGGGATTGAACCTGCAACCAAGATACATGCCCTTGACTGGGAATCAAACCTGAGACCCTTTGGTCTTCAGGCCGATGCACTAACCACTGAACCAAGCCAGCCAGGGCTACTTACTTATCTTTTATATTATTTTTTCCACTACTGAATATAAGTGCCAAGAAGACAGGAATTTGGGGTGTTTTATTCACTTCTGTATCCCTGGTGCCTAAAATTATGCCTCGCACATCATAGGTGCTCAATAAATATTTGTAGAACAATATTTATATTAATCAATCTTAGAAGCTTTAGGAGAAAAATAATAAGTAATATACAAGTAACCAGGAACTGGAATAGTATTGCATTTGAGGAATTCTTTAACGACTCTAAGAGTAAATAATATCTAAACCAGAATTCTATAAATAAACTTTCAAATAACTTTTATGGTGGAAAAAAATAGTTTAGATTTAAAGGTCTTCAAAATTTTACCTCTCATAAACCTTTTCTCACAAAGTTACTGGAGAATGTACTCCTTTCAAACAAAAGCAAGCTAAGAAGAAGGAAAGCCCAGGATAATAGCAGAGAACCAGGACAACAACCTGTGCAGCGGCCCAGACAACAATAGTCCACGGGAGCAGGA
Organism: Tadarida brasiliensis; assembly: GCA_030848825.1. NCBI lineage: Eukaryota > Metazoa > Chordata > Mammalia > Chiroptera > Molossidae > Tadarida > Tadarida brasiliensis. Next base: position 37,989,233 of record CM061260.1, on the reverse strand, counting down.
GAGTGGAGGAGGGCTCCAGAAGTGATGTCTCCAAGAAACAGGTGAAATTCATAATATAACCTGTTGTGCCAGTAGAATACACCAAGAGAGGATTAGTGGTGGTTACATAAACGAGGCAAACCATCCAATGAGGTGGTTATAACACAAAGGAAAACAAAAAGTGGTTCAAGAACAGAGAATGTGATCATAATATATTATGTGGTTTGGATGTAGTAATATCTACATCAGCATAAAAAGTGCGTGCTTGAAGAGAAAGCTAATCTAAAATTACAGTATTATTGTATTTGGAAGATGAAAAAGGGGTGTGTGTGTTCCTGCAAAAAGATGATGTATGGGTTGAGAGTATAAAAGAGTTAAAAACTCTTCTTTTTTAACAGTATGTCTGTCAGTAGATAGCACAAAAACCAGTATGAGCATGCTTTAATAAGCCTTGTGTAACTGTTCAAAGTTATAAACCTATATATAACTTTGATAAATTTTAATAGATTAATTTTGGTACTATTTAGGTTTGAAATGACTAGGTTGAAGGTACTATTTAGGTTTGAAATGACTAGGTTGAAAGTAATAATGTATAACATCAGATATAAAAATAGTTGTATGAGTACCAATGAAAAATATGGAAAATTCCACTGGAATATCTGGGGAAAATTGGAAAGAGATAGATATCAGAAAAATAATGTTTATGCTTTTAAGAAATATGTGATTTCTATAATCAGAAAAGCATAAAGATTTTTTAATGAATATCTGAACTGTATAATTATTTATAGTGAGCACTCATGATAATGTGTCTCGTTAGCTAACCAGAAAATTATTTTTAGGCGCCTGAGTGCTAAGATTAATTTTTGTTAGAATACAAAATTTTCTTCTCCTCTGTTGATGTACTTGGTATTAAATCTGGATTCTTACAGCTTGCTCATCTGGTAAGAGCGATGTTTATTTCTTAGTTTGAAGTATGTGCACAATAGTATTTAAATGAGGCTACATGATGTGATAAAAAGAGTATAAGTGATGAAGCCAAATATATTAGTACATTATGTACAAAGCTTGAATGGAAAATTAAAATAAATTATTTTTATTAATTAAAGGTACAATGTAACACTTCAATTTTCTTATGAGCCTTCTTATGTGTCTTCCTGTGTTTATATATTTGATTTGAAATGCAAAATAAATGTAATCAATCCGTAAACATTTAAGTGCCCTATTACTTGCATGACACTAAACTAGGTTTTATAGGTCACATCAAGAAAAAAATATTTTTGCTCTCAGTTTACTCAGTTTGTATGGAAAATATGGCAGAGATTGCAAATTGTTTGCTCAAACTAAGAATCTTGGGAATAATGATGTGCCCTGCTATAAAAGTACACTTCCAAGCCTCCCTTAATGATAGGGTTGGCCAATGTGACAAAAGTGAGAGTTTTGAATTGCGCTTCTAAGAAACCCCTTTTCTCCTCCGCTTCCACTTCTTCTTGCCTAGAACAGATGTGCTTGACTGGAGCTCCAGCAGTAATCATGACCGTGAAGCGACCTTGATATTGGGAGCCACTCGCAAAGTATGACAGCTGAACAGAGGAGCATGATTCCCTGCAACATCGTACCAGCCCGTGCATCCTACATTCCCATCTATTTGGTAAGAAAATAAATCTGTGCACTTTTATTTTGTTGCAGTCTATTTTTTATTTCCTGATGTGTCCAGTTCTAGTTCTAATTAATAAAGAAAAGAAAATAGAATCAAGGGAAAAGTTTAAGAATAATATAAAATACAATTACAGTTTAATGAAATAAAAGGAGCATGGCACTGTAAAATTCATTGAAAAGCACAGATAAAGCATGGGAAGCCATATATAGTGCTCAAATGCTGAGTCTGTACTCTGAAAACACATATACAAACTTTATACAAGGCAAGGACTCACCTCAAATTAGGGAAAAAGTGGAGTTTTGTGTTTTTTTGTTTGTTTTTTGTTAATCCTCACCTGAGGATATATTTCCATTGATTTTTAGATAGAGTGGAAAGGATGGGAGGGGGGAAGAGACATCACTGTGAGAGAGACACATTGATTGGTTGCCCCCCGCACAGCCCCAGGAATGGAACCTGCAACCCATGTATGTGCCCTTGACCCGGAATCAAACCCACAACCCTTAGGTCCGAGGGCCAATGCTCTAACCACTGAGCCACGCCAGCCAGAGTGAAAAATTTAGTTTTTAATAAACAAGGTGGAAATAACTGGATAATCATTTGTAAAAAAATAAAATAAAATTGGATCCATATATCACCAAGATAAATTGCAAATGGATAAGAACTATGAATGTTAAAAAATAAAAGCACAAAATAATAGAACAAAACATGGAGGCATTGCTTCATAACTTGGCAATGAGTAAAGCCTTTATAAATATAACTAAAAATGCAGAAGCAATAACAAAGAAGACTAAAACATTTGATTATGTAAAAATTTTTAAATTTTGCATGTCAAAAAAAAAAAAGAATTCTTAAGCAATATTTAAAGACAAATGAACTGCTGGGGAAAATATTTTCAAGTTATATCATTTCAAAGAGATATGTCCCCAACACAAAAGTTGATTTCAAATTGAATAGTAACATAATCAAAAACTGGGCAAAAGTCATAGCCCAGCAGTTCACACAAAAAGAAATGTCCTTAAACATATGAAAAGATGGATAATCTCACTCCTAATAGAACATAAGTCAAAAACACACTGAAAAACCATTTCTCACCTAACAAGTTGGCGAAAATCCAAGAGCTGACAATACTCTGTTGTAGAGATTGGGAGAATCAGGCACGCTCATCCCTTTCTAATGGCAATATAATTTAGTACAACACCTTAGAGAGGAATGTGGCAATATACAACAAAATTGCAGTTACTTTTAGCCTTTGATTCAACAATCCCACTTCTAAGAATAGAATGTAATATTATGCCTGTTATTTTACACGAAATTTCTATATGTATTTTCAGAGCCCAGAGTCAACACTCAGACTCTCTATATGGCCTCTCCATATATGGCTTTCTTTATTTGTGTTATTCAATGAATTGTATGTTCCATTTCTTCTTTTATTAAACTGAAATTTAATTTTTATATTATTCTGCAGTATAACTGTAGACATCTAAAATGACATGCAACATTATTTGTAATAATAAAAGATTATTAAAACATACAAACAAATAAAAACAATAAAACATTGGTTGAATGAAACTAAGATACATCTCCATAAAAAAAACTATGGAACTGTCTCAAGATGAAGTAGTATAAAACCATTTTTAAGAAGAATATTGATATAAAAAAATTCCAGGATATAATATTATGTTTAAAAATTAAGAAAATGGACAGTGTATATCTCATATTATCTTTTATGTGAGCCATATACATGTGTACGTGCATACACACATACACAAGACAGAGACACACAAGGGACAGATAAACCAATAGATACACCTTTTAAATGGTATCGGTTGAGGAGTATGAAAAAAAGAGTAACATTTTCTCTTGAATATTCTTTGTTTTAAAGTTTTAAATTTAGAACCATACTTTGTTTTAAGGTTTTCACTGTCAAATCATTTACATGTTTTTTTTATCTTTATTGTTGAGAGTATTACAAATGTCCCTCCGTTTTTCCCTCATTGTCTCCTCCTCCCGGTTCCCACCCCACATGTTTTATATGAAGTTGACCCTTGAACCATGAGTGGGTCGGGGGTGCCAACCACCCCCCAAAGTGGAAAACCTGTGCATATAACTTAAGTCCACCTTCATCATATGTGGGTTCCCAATGTCCAGGTGACCCTTGAACAACAAAGGTTTGAACTACATAAGTCAACTGAAAAAAATGCCAGGTATAAGTGGGCTGAGCAATTAACATACATGTTGTTTAAGGGTCAACTGTATTTGAAAATAAAATTTTAATTTTAAAATAATCCCTAAAATAAAAGTAATTGAAACAAATCAATCTAACCATATATCAAATCGGTAACAATCACACATAGAAAGACAAGCATTATTTCAAGTAATCTGAGAGCACAGTGGTTGTACACACTTAGTGGGCTGTAGTCTACAGACAGAAGAGAACGGCAAGAAAATCTCAAGCTTTATTTTTCAAGTTTACTATTAGTGGTAATGCTGATGTTATGACTTTGAAGTCATTTGATATATAACATAAATAATTATGTTTTGTTGTTAGAAACCAGGATGTTCAATATAAATGTAAAATCAAAGAAGTAGATAAAATAACGGAAAATGAATTGAAGTATTTATATGAGCTTATGTCTTAATTTTTTATATGGAAATAATTTCAAACTTAAAGAAATTTGCAAGAATAGTACCAAAAAATCATTTCACCCTTTTCCTAGGTTCATTTATTACTAATATTTTAAAGCCCCAATTGCTTTATCGTTGGTTCTATTAATCTCCACACACACAGAGAATAATTTTTCAGAAAATTATTTTTCTGAACCAGGTGCATAACTAATGGTTGCGTGTGTATTTTTAAGAATAATAATATTGTCTTTCACACAGTTATCAACTTCAGTAAACTTAGCATTGATGCAATGCTAATATCTACTCTACCATCCATATCCTAAATTTGTCAACTTACCCAATACTGTCCTTTATAGTTTTCTCCTCCAGCTTAAGATCCAGTCCAAGATCAGGAATTACAGTTAGCTATTATGTGTCTTTATTCCCACTTAGTCTGGAAGATTTTCTCAGTCTCTCTGTCTTACATAATATTGACATTTTTGGAAGAATTTTCGCAATAGACTATTTCTCATTACGAGTTTGTCTAATGTTTCCTTGTGCTTAGGTTGAGGTTGTGCATTCCTAACTGGAATATTATACAAGTGACATTGTGTCCTTTTCAGAGGATCACATTGGTGATGTTAATTTTGAATACGCTAAAGGTGTGTTTGATCCATCTACTGTATCATCATCATCTCAAGACTTTAAAAAGAACATATATTCTACCTTTGTCCATAGGATCTAGTCCATAATGCTCCAGGGAAAATAATCACCCCTACTGCCCAAATTTAGGTCTCTGAATGCCATTTCCCACTGCAAGATACTAAAGATTCTTGGAGAAATGACTGCTCTCAGGTCTAGAGTAGAGAATTTACAAGGTGACCTAGGGTCATCTTATTGTAACACAAAGCAAATGAATTCTCAAAATCTAAATGAGTCATGTCAAAAAAATCTGGATCTAGCTTGAAGGAGATCCCACTGGCCAAAGATAGGAAAATTTGAGCATCAAAGGAAAAAAAACCATAATTGATTGGTATGCACTGACTGTATAAAAAATTCATGAATCCATAACAATACTCTCTATACCATTCAAAGGACAAGGCATGCTTTTGTGCACCTTGTCTGAACAGTTAGCATGTTTTGCTTCATCTTACAGAACTCAGCGCTCAGATGATGACGCTTCCCCTAAGAAGCCTTCCCTGAAACCTCTATGTAGTTAATTGTTTCTCGATACTTAAGTAGAGCTCATTGTGCATGCCTCATACTGTACTGGAATTGCTTCTTTAACTGCGTTTTTTCACTCTGGACTGTAAGTTTATAAATATAGGACCTGTCTTGGTTTTATTTATTTTGTTATTCCAAGTACCTAGCACATACTTGTAGACAGTTTTTTAAAAAATATGTTTTTATTGATTTTTTTTTTAGAGATAGAGAAAGAAAGGGAGAGAGAGACAGAAACATCGATGTGAGGGAGGAACATCAATCAGCTGCCTCCTGCACCCTCCCTCCCCCCACTGGGGATGGAGATCACAACTGGGGCATGTGCCCTGAACAGGAATCCAATGAGGACCTCTCAGTCCATAGGATGATACTCAATCCACCCAGCCACAACTGCTGGGCTATACACAGTTTTATATACTGTATACTATTGTGTTGTGAGTGAATAGATCAATTTCAGTAGTATCCCCTATTCCTTCTTCATCACACAATACATATTTGTCTATATTTTAGACAATTATTGAATGCATTTAAATAGCTGGCTATTTTAGACAACATGCAACACTTTTATCACAACATATTTAAAAAAAAATATTTCCCCCCTATCTATCAGCAACTGTTTTGGGTCTGAGCAGACTAGAAGTATACCCCACCATCTTTTCCTGATTCTTATTCTTAGACAATAGCTTCCTACAGTATTTTTATTTATCTTAGTCTGTTTTCTCCCCCTAAAGATCTGTGTGCACATATACATCTGCTCCTAATGTAGGGTGGGAAGTGTTGATATCAAAGTATTGATATTTTAAACTTGTAAGAAACTGGTGGCTTGACTTAGTTGTGATTTTTTTTAAATAGTAGTTTGAAATAAATATTCTCTTCAAGTCAATTTGGTCCAACATCTGTAACACACCAAGGCAACCTAGGTAGCATTTTCCCCAACAGGATGCTTGTATCAAACCTCCCTCGGGCAGTCTTGCGCTAGGTGTGGAATCTCCCATGTACATGTGCATACTTCCAGCCTTAGGTCTTTGTGGATTTTTGAACATTAACAGTTTAGGTTGTAGAGATGATGTAAACCATCTGTCAAAGGCATATGTAATTGCACTTAAATGCTTCCGGAAAGCCCTCGGCCACACACAGTGAATGGATTCTCATTTAGGCCAGCGGCAGGTGAGTGCGGATAGGTAAAATCAGCGAAGCCGCTTAACGTGGGTCTCTGCTTGGGAGGAATGTCCGGGGCTTCCTCGTGGAGCAGAACTCAGGTGCTGAAGCGCGAGGGGAGAAAGAATCGCGGAGCGCGGCTGGTGTGAGCAGTGCTGCGCGGTAGCCGGTCGCTGGCCGCGGTGCTGAACACGCTCCGGGTCTGCCCCCAGGTTGGCGCGCCGGAAGAGGCCCGGCTGGTTGGTGATTCGCCAGCAGCCGCCAGCCTCAAGTCTTCAATTGTTGACTCCTGGTTCTGTGCAGGGGACACACAGGCTGTGTTCAGTGGAGTCACCTTGTGAGTATAGGGGGGCCTCCGACCCATTCCCATAGGGCGAAGCTCCTACCCCTCAACAGCAACCACAATAACAGCAACGCAGCCTATATTTATCCCACAACATCCTGAAAACTTAAAAAGGTTGATAACCTTGCCCAAGTGAACACATCTACCCAATGGCTGATCTCCTGCAATCATGCCTCAAATAATGTTTACTGTGTACCCTGGACGTGTCAGCAGTACAGCTTCTGCTCCGCCTCCTTTGTCGGCTCCACCCTCCTCCCACCACACTCCTTTCCTTTTGTCCCTCTTCCTCCCCAGAGGTTTGCTTCAGGCAAAAGTGATCTACACAGCCTTTTCCCTACCGTCGCGGAGTTAGGGGACTGTACGAAGAGCTGGTATTCAGAACAGTTAGGCACACATCTTGCCTCCTTCGCGCTCAAAAATCCAAACCGGGTGGGAGATCCAAGTCCAGTCTCAGAGTGCCTCACTCGCTGTGTGACCTTGAACAAGTGGCCACACGTCTCTGAGCCTGTTTCGCCTCTAGAACTGCGTGAAGCTCTTCCCAAGTGCACACCAGTCGGAACATTAACACTCAGGCCCCTCCGTTTTTACTCCCTACCCTCATTTTCCAAGCTCAGTTGGGCAGGCTCGCTTCTTCTCCCCACCAGGTCCATAGCCAACACTACCCCTTGTTAAGGGAGAACGCAGGTCTCGGCTACTGTAGGCGTTCTCCCCACCGCCCCCTCCGTCCCCGCCCCTACCCGGGTGTGACCAGCCCTCTGGGTCACATTAGCCAGGCAGCGCCCAATGCTGGGGAGGAGCTCCTTGCGCTCCTGTTCCGCAGTGCGGGGTCTCCGAGGTCCCCCACGCTCCAGGACGCTTGAGGAAGTGCGAGATGCAGCGGGAGCGAGAACCCGAAGGCAAGGCAGGGCTGACGGGGCTGCCCCGGTGACAGGTACGAGTGTGGAGGCCAGCCAGATGCCGGGTTGGAAGAGAGACTTTGGGGAAGAGGATGGAGGAAAGGGGAGACTACAGAAAGAGCAGTCACTCTCTGTTCTTTTCACCACGTACATGTGTGTGTGTGTGTGCGCGCGCGCGCGCGTGTGTCCCAGCCTCCCTTTCCCCATTCCTCCCCGCCCCAAGCTCGCAATGTCACCTTCTACCTCGGCTTCTGCTTCTCACTTTTCTCTCTTTCCTCAACAAGCTTCCTCCCTGCGCGCCCGCTGCTCCCTCGCACTCTCTCGCGCCTAAGGCGACCTTCTCCGGGACCAGCCTCGTCCAGCTTCTCAGCGGAGTCTCATCAGAGCCGGTTAAGTTGAGCTGGTAGCATGTGGAACGCGACGCTGATGGAGAAGCCGGGACCCAACCTCACGCTGCTGGACCTGGGCTGGGACAACGACAACGACTCGCTGGCGGACGAACTGATGCCGCTCTTCCCCGCGCCGCTGCTGGCCGGCGTCACTGCCACCTGCGTGGCGCTCTTCGTGGTGGGCATCGCGGGCAACCTCCTCACCATGCTGGTGGTGTCGCGCTTCCGCGAGCTTCGCACCACCACCAACCTCTACCTGTCCAGCATGGCCTTCTCCGATTTACTCATCTTCCTCTGCATGCCCCTCGACCTCGTCCGCCTCTGGCAGTACCGGCCCTGGAACTTCGGCGACCTGCTCTGCAAACTCTTCCAGTTCGTCAGCGAGAGCTGCACCTACGCCACGGTGCTCACCATCACCGCGCTGAGCGTCGAGCGCTACTTCGCCATCTGCTTTCCGCTGCGGGCCAAGGTGGTGGTTACCAAAGGCCGGGTGAAGCTGGTCATCCTGGTCATCTGGGCCGTGGCCTTCTGCAGCGCCGGGCCCATCTTCGTGCTGGTCGGCGTGGAGCACGAGAACGGCACCGACCCTCGGGACACCAACGAGTGCCGCGCCACCGAGTTCGCGGTGAGCTCCGGACTGCTCACCGTCATGGTGTGGGTGTCCAGCGTCTTCTTCTTCCTGCCTGTCTTCTGCCTCACTGTGCTCTACAGCCTCATCGGCAGGAAGCTGTGGCGCAGGAGGCGCGGCGAGGCCGTGGCCGCCTCGCTCAGGGACCAGAACCACAAGCAAACCGTGAAAATGCTGGGTGCGTCTCAGCGACCTCGAGCTCTCTCTCCCGGGTGCCCTCCTCTCCCCAGCCTTTCCGCCTTCTCCCCAGTCTCTCCCTCTCCCTCCAGTTTCTCTCGGTCTCTGCCTCTCTGTGAGTCTCTCAGCTACTCTTTCTCTCCTGTTTGTCTTGAGCTCTCCCTTTGGTCTCCTAGATTTTCTGTCGTGTGCACGTCCCTGTCTCTCTCTAGCATTTTTTTTTTAAAGCACTTTTTTGCTCTTGCTTTTATATATGTTTCTCTCTCCCCCCTCTCGTCTTTTCTCACCCTCTTTCTTTCTCTCTCTCTCTCTCTCTCTCTCCCTTCCTTCCTCTCTCCCTCCATCTCCACCCACCTCCCACCTTTGTCTCAGTCTTGACTCTCTTTGGGTCTCTATCTCTGTGTCTCTGCCTGGCTTTCCTTTCTCTCTTTCATGGATAAGTACCACACCCATGTATTTCCCTAAAAAGAGTCTTATATCAGCCCAGAAACTTTGTTTCAAAAGTGAAACATTTTGTAAAAATCTATTGTGGTCTTTAAATGTTAAAGGTGAGGTTCGGTTTCCTGCCTCAAATACAATTTGTGGCTAAGTTACACTAAGAAAAGCAGGCATTAGATCTAGGAAGTGTTCAGTGGTAAATTTAACCAAAGAGATGATCAATTCAGAGAATTCTGTCAGAGATGATTCAGTTTTCTTTCAATGTTGTGCTTTGCTTTATGCCCTGCATTTTTTTTCCAATCAAATAATCGAATCAATTCTGTTTGCCCTGCTGCTTGCTGTTTGTACAGCTTTGTGAGGAAGTCAGGGACAAATCAATGCTGGCGTCTCCGTTTCTTTTCAGACTACCTGTCTTTCCAGGTAGAAAAGCTTACGATAATCAAGGATAAGGTAGGCTAGGCAGGCTTCCAACATGAGAAAGGGAGACTTTGTGGAAGCCAACAGGCCTGCAGGGAACATTTGTGAGGAGTGTCACAACTGGAGTCTGCTGCATAAGTACCGTATGAATTCAACTTCTTTATCTATATGTGTTTGGTGCAAGTGAAGTAATACAGAATGTCTTCACAGCCAAGCAAAACAGTGATTCTGCTTGCTTTTTCAGAACTGGAGTCTGCACTCTTTATTATTTGGACATTATAGTCAATGTAGTGTATGGCAAAAGTGGGTTTACAGTTGTAAATACAAAAAAAGGGTGTATTCTTGCATGGAAAGTAATACAATCATTAGTAAATAATAATACAAGAATAAACTGTGCTGTGCAGTCAAAACTGTAAACCTATTTTTGCCCAGCCCTGTATTTGCAAATTTAATACTCTTAGAAGCCATTCCAAGATGATTTCTCTGTGTAATTTTACAATTCTTGGAATCCTGTGTATTAAAGTGATAGTTTATTCAAAGAATGCCCCAAATTGTCATTGTCTGGCCCAGCAATTCTCACAACAGGACTAATAGATTGTAACCAGCTAGCAGTGTCCTCCAGGCGCCTCTGATATTCATGCGGACTGTGTCAGTCAGCTGCTACTCTGCAGCTTAGTTCTGAGAATACGTTCCACAATTTTCTCCAATTTTATTTTTAAGCCACTACTTATCCTCATTAATGTCTCAATAATTCTTTTGTCTTGACAATTTGAAGGGCATCACCAAAGTAGTACAGGGGCTAAAACATCTTCTGTTAGTTTTTCTCCGATTTCTGAATTTTAAAAACTTAATCTAGAAATGCAGAGGTCTTGAAAAAATGGGCAAAGTGAAGATTTGGATGGATGATCACTAATGCTAGTTGGTTTTATGGGCTTTTATGCCTTCCTTATGTTTATTTGTAGGTGGCAAAGAGTCATCCATCTCAGTGGTTCTCAATTCTGACTGCATCTTCAGTCCTCTGTGAAACTTAAAAAAGAAAGAAAAGAAAAAGATAGCTGTCTGGGTCTCCTAACTAGAGATGTTAATGTAATGAGTCTATATCACATCCAAGGAAGCTGCATCCCGGGGAGTGCTGATACACTGCTGTAGCTGAGTTCAACCACTTTACCTCATGTGTGTTTGGCTGTGTCTAACGTGAAATGGTGGACCATTGTGAATAAAGGTCTAGTCAGTTGAGTCAATATGCCCATCCAATCACAAAATCACTTAAAAAGTTGTTAAGGAGAAATGCCTGGGAAGCTCAGTCAAAACGGTTGAACTATTGATCCAGACAGACTCAACCTTGGTGAAAATGTAGGAATGGGAAAGAGCAGAACATAATGTTCCTCTAAAGTCAGTGGTCACACCATACATAATCAAAACAAAACTATGCCTTCCAAAGAAAATGTGATGTCCTATGACATTTCTTGAACTGATGTTCCCTCTCCCATTGTTCTTTTAGCTGTCGTGGTGTTTGCTTTCATCCTCTGCTGGCTGCCCTTCCATGTAGGGCGATACTTATTTTCCAAGTCCTTCGAGGCTGGCTCCCTGGAGATTGCTCAGATCAGCCAATACTGCAACCTCGTGTCCTTTGTCCTCTTCTACCTCAGTGCTGCCATCAACCCCATTCTGTACAACATCATGTCCAAGAAGTACCGGGTGGCAGTGTTGAAACTTCTGGGCTTTGAACCTTTCTCCCAGAGGAAGCTCTCCACCTTGAAGGATGAAAGTTCTCGGGCCTGGACAGAATCTAGTATTAATACAAGACCAAACACATCGCTGAGCAAAGTCATCACTTATTATTCTACACTGGAAGCCATAGCACAGCAGAACTTGGGAGGAAGTTGAACGTGAACTTTGGAATTGGGGACAGATAGGTTTGGAAGCATCTGGGTGGAAAGAAAAGGTGGAATCTGTAGTGTGTGAGAATTTAATTTGATTGCACACTCATCAGTGCTCTCATACACTGTTTCTGCGTGTTCACTGTCTGTGATTCTGCATTCTGCTGTTGGTGCTAGCAAGGGCTTTGCAATTTGGAGAAAGGAGAAGGTGCAGAGAGGGCAATTAGGACACTTCTTACTGGATGAATACTTAATCTGATTTACTTTTTCATAATGATAAAAATGTTTGATGGAAAGAATGACGTTAAAATTAAAAATTTAAAACATGACTTTTTAAAACTAGCAATTTCCATATAGCTCTAGATCAGTGCTATCCAAGAAAACTATAATGCAAGGTACTGAAGTAATCAATATAAAAATTATTAAGGAGAATTTTGCATTCTTTTTTTAAAATGCTAAGTCTTTGAAATCTGGTTTGTTTTTTTACATTTACAGTGCACTTTAATTTGAACATTAAGTTTTCTTTTCTTTTTTTTTTATTCTCACCTGAGGACATTTTTGCATATATTTTCAGATAGAGCAGGAGGGAGAGAGGGGGGGAAGAGAGACAGAAATATCGATGTGAGAGAGATACATCGACTGGTTGCCACTCACACGACCCCAGCAGAGGCCGGGGACAAACTGCAACTGAGGTATGTGCCCTTAGCGGGAACCGAACCTGGGACTCTCTGGTCCGAGGGCCGACGCTCTAACCACTGAGCCAAACTGGCCAGGGCTGGACATTAAGTTTTCTTCAATGATACTTGCTATATTTAAATTTCATAAAATTTGCTGATGAGAAAGTAGATTTATAAACCGAAGTTGCTCAAACACACATAAAAGATTTCCAATAACTAAAACTATTATAAGTTTTTAAATTTAAAATGAATTGCAATAAAAAATTCAGTTCTTTAAGTACTCAGTGGCCAAATGTGGCTAGTTCTTACTATATTGGATAGTTCAGCTCTAGAGTATATGTAAAATTGTTGTTAATCTTATAAAATGTTTAAAAATTAATACTCATTTCCTGAAATGTTTTTATTGCAAAATAAGCATTGCAGAGTTTTAGCATGATGAATGCCCCAAATCACACCTAAGTTCCCTATTCATGCTTGGAAGGAAATGGATAAGAAATACAAGATGCGTTTTTAAATTTGCTTGAACTATATGTGATAATATTCAGGAAATGAAATTTTATAAAAATTATAGAAAATCACAAACTGCCTTATTTGGCTTAACAAAAATTCTTAAGCTAACCATAAGGCTTTGATTTGTGAATAAAGGAATAATTTGTAACTTACTCTGGAAAGCTTACAGGAACTTAATGAACATAGAAGTTTTTCAAATGGTGAGAAATTCAGAATCCCTTAAATGCTACTGCTTAGTGATATTCAAAACTTCTTTAATCTTATAGCTATTCGTTTCAAAATGCCTGTCATGTTCTGTCTCCAAATTCGTTTGCTGTTCACATCCCACTGCTTATCTGATTGAGGTGTGTACTTGGATTTCCAGTCTCCTTCTTGATCATAATGATGAGTTATTACATTCCTTCAACTAAATATTGTACATTTTAGTTACAAATCTAAAGTACCTTGTATATTAGTCAACTCTTTGCATATTAAATATATTATTCCAAATATGATTTCTTTTTTTTTTTTTTTAATCTTCACCCGAGGATATTTTTCCATTGATTTTTAGATGGAGTGGGAAGAAGGGAGAGAGAGAGAGAGAGAGAGAGAGAGAGAGAGAGAGAGAGAGAGAGAGAGAGAGAGAGAGACATTGATGTGAGAGAGACACATCCATTGATCCATTGGTTGCTTCCTGCACCACCCCGACCGGGGCCGGGGGTTAAACCTGCAACTGAGGCAGAGCTCTTGACCGGGAATCTAACCCACAACTCTCTGGTCCTTGGGCTAACGCTCTAACCACTGAACCAAACTGGCCAGGGACAAAAATGATTTCTTCATAGTCCTGTGCTATCCTAAGTCATATACGCAATTCCCACATGAAATTATTGGTTCAGCTATGAAATCGACTGAACCATTTAGGTAGATTACTGCATGATTGATTTTTTTCCCCTCACCAAAAGTAAAGATTGTTATGCTGAAGTAATTGATTAACTTTATTTTAGAAACATGAAAACATAGTCGTAATTAGAACGGTTTCTCGGGAGAAATATTTCCAAAATCTATTCTGACACTAAAACTGCTCAATTTAGTCTAAATGCAGAACTTTAGCAAATTAATTATTCAGTTAATTCTTGGGAATGCATCTATATATATATTTTCTTTATTGATTTTTAGAGAGAGAGGAAGGGAGAGAGAGAGAGAGAGAGAAACATCAATGAGAGAGAACATCGATTGGCCGCCTCCTGCATGCCCCCCACTGGGGATTTCGCCCACAACCTGCGTATGTGCCCTGACCGGGAATCAAACCAGTGACGTCTTGGTGCATGGGTCGACACTCAACCACTGAGCCACACCAGCCAGGCTATATATTTTTCAAATACACTGATTTATTCAAGCCCATAGGATATTAATTAGGTCATTCAGCATTGTTCTCCTAAATAGGGTCCAGTAAATCCCAAAGAGGTAGTTCAGCCTTCTGAAACCTTTAAGTTTTTGTCTACAAATGCATTCTACTTGAGCGAAAACAAGCAAAAAGGGCTTGACTTCTATCACACAGTTGATTGCCTTGGAGAAAAACAAACCTAAATTTTAATTAGTTGCTTACCTATTCAATGGTCCCCCTTTTCTTGTGGGTTCACAGGGAATAGTTTACATAGCAAGGACCACTGTTTTCCTTCACTGACGTTAACCTGGGACTCAGAGGATATGTTTAGAGAAAGGGATTTTTAACTTGTTCTTTTATATCCTGCCTTTTTATTGTTTGGAACTTCTTTGTATCATTATACTCCATTAATTGTTTAAGACTCAGGGAAAAGAGGGATTTATGCTGAGGAATATTGTTTCTAAAAGTTCATCATTTCCAAAACATTTAGTATGTGCCTGGTATGCTCTAAACTCTAGAGGTTAAAACACCCAGGATTTTATCCTTAATAAGCTATACATTCGTGAGTTACATTGCAGGAGATAACTAATAAATATATTAAGTTTTGAAGTGAACATCTCCAGCTGACATTGGATCAAATTTTCTTCAGTATTTCAAGTGTTTGTTCATATTCCTGTACTGTTGTGTATTTGGCTCAAAATAAATTTAAAATGGGCTGTTCCTACACCAGTCAAACTTGTAGATGCTGCTAATGTGTCTGCTAGTGGTAATTACACTCACAGCATTCCTCACTAATGTCCGGAGAGTAAAGGACTTGCTTTCACGTTTAATCTGTGTTTCCATTTTCCTGGTTATGCAGCAAGGAGGCGCCTGACAGCACCCCTTACGCTGCGCCACAAATCAAGGCTTGCGTTGTTTTCATCATAGGGCGTGATGTTATATGAGTAAGAACTTTTTAATAATTGTTTTAAAGAAAAAGTTCATTGGCATGAATTATTTAAAATTGAGAATTTTGTGACAATGAGATTTAGAAACACTTCTAGTGTCTGGCCAGACCTTGGAAACCATTTCTTTACAGTCAACTTTTTTTATCACAGTGAAATTGTTGTGATGAGAGTTGACTTGAAATTCCAGCCTTTTCACTTCAACGCTTTTATTAAGAATCTGAAATCATTACAAACAATTTAAAATGATTAGTTCAACATTGACAATTTTAACTATATATTTTTTTGTTTTTCATTTATTCATACACTTGAATTTAACATTTAAAAAACCTGCTAGACTTTTTTACGAGACTGGTGAAAACATTTTCTTGCTTTTTAAAAAACAGTGTGTACGTCTTTGAAATGTGACATACATATTTACATATATCAAAATTCCTCGTCACATTGTCTATGTGAATAGAATAGAGCTTTCTTCCATCAGAAATACTGTATCTGATATAAATAATGTCATTAAAAGATAAAGATAATGTCATTCATGGTTCATTATCTAATAATCCTCCTATGAGTTCTTTGCAATTTAAATTGCAACACTAGCCAGGACATATACAACTGTAACTTAACTAGATGATCAGTGACTGGTGTTAATTCAGTGAATTGATAACACAAATATATATATTTTAAATCCAGAGAACGCACTGGAAGTCGAAATCAACAGAAAGCTGTGCTGGGGGCAAACACTCGCTGCTTTAAGCGCACGTCTTTTATTTATTCACGTTAAGTAAACTCTGTCCTGTTAATTCTCGGCAGTAGTCTAAGTTTGAAGCAGGTGAGGGAGAGAGTTTGGATGAGGCTTGTTTTGTGTTTTTCCTTTTGAACGAAAATTCTCGTGCAGTGTTGGAAGCTAGCCATTTTGGTTTAAAAAAAAAAAGCCATATCTCTGTCCCTCCCAATTGCTTGGATATCTGCGGGAATTCTAATATACATTTTATGCTGTGACACAGGATAGCCTTTGCTCAAGGGACCATCAACTAGTCTCAAAACCGGCAAACCATTCAGGCCCCCAGAAAGTATTCCTCATGTAAATTCGCCAAAATGTTTGGCAATGCTCTTTCCAGAACTTCTCTCCCCTCCCACCCCTCCAGGCCCAGAAAAAGTATTTGGGAAGAATAGTTTGGAAGATTTTTTGTGATTTTAACATGTCAAATCCAAACATTTCTCTAGCTCGAACAACAAAACTGTGTTTTTCACCTTGAGCACCATGGGTTTAGCATACTAGAGAGTATTTGCTCATATGAACTTGTTCAAAGAGCACAGGCTCCTGTTTCACGGATCCCTCTGTGTTCGAAGTCTGCGCAGAACTGACTGCTTGGTCAATCTGTGTTGTTACAATGGGTCATAAATGTCACTAACAGTGTTTTGACTTGTGATTTCTTTTTGAAAGGTCTTTGTGAAAATTAGAGTTACTATAACTCTCATGTCCTAGGAGGTCAGGCATCGGCCTTCTTCCCTGTGTGTCCTTAACCAAACAATTGCTTAATAAAGGTCTTTGAAAGCCTGCATCTACTTTCTTCCGCTCACAGTTACAAGTCTTGGTACCTGGAATATTTTACCTCTACTGTTCTAAACTCAGCTGTTCTGTCTTCTTACTTTCGGACATACATGTTTTGCAACGAGGCAGCGTTTGTCGCAGTGGCTTTTATTTCCCCAAGGGCTCCAGTGTTTCATGAGTGAGGCCATTTCTGTAATGCTGAGAAGCCAGGGACCCTGTGTGGACTGTGATCCCCATGCTGTCCACCTCTCCATCTCCTACAGCCCGTCACCCTCCGAGTCAACGGTGTTGCAGCCTCCATGGTGTGACCCTAATGTGTGACCCACAGACCACAACCTCTTTGAGTCAAAAGAAGGATTTCTATTCGTGTGTGTTTTTTTAAAATTTATCTTTATTATTGAAAGTATTACCGATGTCCCTCCTTTCCTCCGGCTTGACCTCCTGCACCCCCCCCTTTGCCACACTCCTGTCTGTGTCCGTGGGTTACGCATACAGCACGCCGCGCTCCTGACCCTCTCACACCTGCAGCCGCTCCCTGAATGCCGGTGGGACCGTGAACATTTAAAGGCTCGGTCGTGTGTCACCAGACATGTGGACTCGAGGGGCCAATAAAATTAAAGCTGACATTGGACGACCGGTAACAGCGGCCAACTTTTATTTGCCAGTTAAGGGACTTCGAAATACCCTACTACCTATTCTCACCATCATTTCAACTTAAAAAGAAAGTAGAAAGGACACAATCTCAGAATAAAGGATCCTCACGGTGTGAGAGTTCACGTAGTCTACCTACCAGACGTAGGCTGTTCACATGAGTTATTACAACTTGGAAGTAGGGCCTAAAAATGTGACCTTGGTAATAATTAGTCATACACTAAAGTAATCCAAAGAAGCGAATCATGAGATTTGCTTTCATTGATCTTTCCAATGTCTTCTCCCCTCCGTCCGCCTCTCCTTCAGTTCAGTGCCCATCACACTCTTTCAGGCACACCCCTGTGGCGGACCCTGGGTCTGAATAAGGTCAAAAGAGGAGAGGCCAGCGGGTCTGCGTGGGACTTGGTGGGTCACATTCTGTGTAAAAATGCCGGTTGCACTTATTTCCTGACTCAACTCATCATTGGTTCCTCATTTTCGTTCTAGGTATTTTCGCCTTAAGCATCTTTTCAGAAACATCTTAGCTGTGAGCATTCTCTCCACAAACATTTCCCCCACACAACTGCTCATTGGCCCTCAGGCAATTTCACCATAAAAGATAGTGGCTTACATTGGCAGACAACGTATTTGAACTAGTTGTCGGTTCGGGTTTATTTCTCCATGGACGAGCTCTTGGGCTTGCATTCCAGGTGTGCCGCTGGTACTGCGCAGCTTTGGGCAAGCTTCTTTCTCCAGTTTCGACACTGGTTTTACCCTTATCTAATTTAATGAGCTTTTTAGTGGCTTGCCTTTATTGAGTCTTTCCAAAGAATTCAGCATAGTTTCCCAAGAAATAGTGATTCTCTCTTTGCAATCAGATGTCATCAACTGATGAATTTTTAAGTAGTTACAATAACAAGTGCCATGTGGCAGAGACAGATTCGGGAACAAATGACCCAAATGGTGGAGCAGAAGTGCAAAGGTGTGCCAGGGCGTGGCTTCCTGGCGCGTGGCACATTCAGGATCTGAGATGGAGAATCGAGAGCATCGGATCCCGGCAATCTAATTAGGAACAGCCCTAGCTCTGGGTGGCTCAGTTGGTTGGAGCGTTGCCCCATACAATAAAGGGTTGCAGGTTCAATTCCAGGTCAGGGTGCGTGTATGATGCAACTGATCGATGTTTCTCTCTCTCTCTCTCTGTCCCATCCTCTTTCTCTAAAATCAGTAAACATTTCCTTGGGTGAGGATTAGAAGAAAGAACACTTGTAATGCTGATGTAAAAGCACCGAGAATATAGAGACTTGCTGGTTCCACTTGAACAGAATAAATCCAGGGAGATGATACCTAGAGACCGTCTGCAGTCCCAGGAAGCCCAGGGAGTCTCCTCCTGTGAGTCCTCGCCCACCATGCGGCACTGGCTCCCAGAAACACTGGGCTGAGGAAGGTCATTCAGGTGACAACGTGTCCCGTTCGCCTGCCGCAGCGCCTGTTCCTCCTGCTGTTTTGGCATTCGTCCTGGATATTTTATTTTGTAAGGATGTGTCATTTAACAGTTGTATTAGAGGAAACTGAAGTGCAGTTGTCCGACCTGCACTTGGCATTTACCGCTGCTGCCAGGGTTCTGGCTAGTAGCACGTGAGACGCATGTTCAGTGATCAGAGTCCTCTCCTTAACACAGGGAAAACCTGAAACACCACCAGAGATCACTTGTCTCTATTCCCAGTAAAGCACGCAAAGCACTTGCTGGAAAAAAAAGCAAAGGGGGTTCTGACACGTGCTGTTAGGGAAAGTCAACTTCGTCCCATCTCAGGTGTGAAAAATATTTGGTGGGAAAAAAAAGTTTTTTTCTCCACTGGTGCCGTAGCTGTCACTGCAGGCTCCAAGATGCAGGAAGCCACCGGGCTGCCAGGCAGCAGGTCAGTGAGAAGTGGGGGCGATTACAGATTAGGAACACTTGTTTTTTTTTTCTTTTTCTTTTTCTTTTTTTTTATCCTCACCCAAGGACACTCTTCCATTTTTTGTTCAGATAGAGTGGGAGGGAGAGAGAGGAAGAGAGGGAGAGAGAGAAACATTGAAGTGAAAGGGACACATCGAGTGGCTGCCTCCCTCATGACCCAACCAGGGCCGGGGACAAACTGCAACCGACTACGTGCCCTTAGCGGGAACCGAACCCGGGTCTCTCTGGACCGCAGGCCGACGCTCTAACCGCTGAGCCAAACCGGCCAGGGCCAGTGCAGGAGAGAGGCTGGGCTCTCCTGGAGAGCGTAACCTGCAACCCTGTTACAATGGTGACACGCTTTTAATGTTCTAAATCTTCTCAGGCTAGTAGTTAGTTCAAGAAGACTGTGCCCAAGCTGATCATTTAACACACAGTACAGCGAAAGTTACATTTACACTTCAGTATGTGAAGTGTGGCTTTTCAATTAAATAATTATTCTCCTAAACTAGTTTTACTCCTCCTGGATGCTGTGGTTTCTTGCATACGCATAAGAAGTTCACGGAGCAGTTTGTGTGTGGGCTTCACCGTTAGGAGAAAACCTTGGCATACGGAGGGATGAGGCCAATTTTATACCAGTGCTGTTAGATACTTTTAAGAGGTGATCAGTTAATCTCACTGATGGGCTGAGGTTGTTTTCATTCAATTGATGGAATGGAAATAAAGCTTTTAGAAGTCATTTTGCCAAAGTGAAACATCTTACATTATCGAGAAGTAGTTGTAATTTTGGTTAAAATGTTCCCCATTAAGCTAAATATATCCATTTTGGAGTGATAATGCAAGTGTAATTTTGGTGAAGCAAAGTGTCATGATAAAACAGTGTTCTTGCTAAATTATGAATCCTATGGAAGAGACAGCAGAACTTGGAACTGATTTTGGTATACGCACAATTTATATGTCACCCAAAGAAGTTGCGATAGTCTGTCAATTAAAGTAGAAGATATGCTACCAAAATTCACATTACACACACACACACACACACACACACACACACACACACACACACACACACACACAGAGTAACTGAGACTCAAATAAAATGTCTCAAAATGGTAATATTCACTTTCTCTCTTTGCTGCCCATCAGTTGGATTTCAGAAACGCTTGTGCTTTTAAAGAATTACTTTGTACATCACCCTAGTGTTCTAAAATGGGGTTATAAACAAGTCCTCTGTGTTTGGTTGTCTTTTGCTTAAGATCAGCTGATAGCCCTGGCCGGTTTGGCTCAGCAGTTAGAGCGTCGGCCTGCGGACCAGAGAGTCCCGGGTTCGGTTCCCGCTAAGGGCATGTACCTTGGTTCCAGTTTGTCTTCGGCCCTGGTTGGGTCGTGCAGAGGCAGCCACTCAATGTGTCTCTCTCATATCGATGTTTTCCTCTCTCTCTTCCTCCTGCTCTATCTAAAGATAAATGCAAAAATGTCCTGGGGTGAGGATTAAAAAAAAAAAAAATCAGCTGCTATCTTTACTCATAGTAGTCAGCAAATGGAATACCCAAACCGCCAAGAACCAAACCGCTGTGGAAGCGCTGTGCGAACCTGCCGACCACACAGCCTGTGGGGGAAACGAAACGTGTGCCTACAGAAACAGAGACGCTGAGCAGACTGCATGCACAGTGAGGGCTCAAAAGCACAGACTTAATTTTGACGTTCTAGAATTTATCTTTGGGATATCTCAAAGTCTGAGCTGAATCTTTTGATGAAATAAAATTGAGAAGGTCTACTATTTTCTAAGATCTAAATACAGTAAAGCATTCAAAAGAATCTCAGGGTCAACTTATTTGACAATTTCTGTCATAAAAATATTTGTCAAAGAATAGGAATAAAGCAGCAGAATCTGCAAAAATATTTGGGCTGAAGGCAAACATTTGAAAAGGTAAAAAGTAACAAAAAAAAGAATATCCTCCTTTTTCTTAGAATTTGCTCTGACTTCACTAGAAGGAGCAATAAAAATTTTTCAAATTTATGAACCACAAATGCAATATAGAAGAGGGCTGTGGCCCATCCAGTGTGGCTCAGTGGTTGAGCGTCGACCCATGCACCAAGAGGTTGCCAGTTTGATTCCCGGTCAGGGCACATGCCCAGGTTGTGGGCCTGATCCCCAGTGGGGGGCATGCAGGAGGCAGCCAATTGATGTTCTCTCTCATCGATGTTTCTCTCTCTCTCTCCCTGCCCCTTCCTCTCTCTCTAAAAGCAATAAAGAAAAATAATAGTAAAGAAGGGGACTGTGGATAATTTTATTAAAAATGAAGACTAGATTATATTAAAAATGCATTCTTTATAAAAATATCAGTGATACAGTATTGAAGATAGATATGGGGGAGAGCCCAATTTTATATACATATATGCCAAGAATAATTTTCCTATTTATTTTTTAAAACATTCAGAAAATCAATACAAAATTATTTTTATTTAGTATACACAGACTTCAATTTTAAGAAGAACTTTGAAAATAATTTGTGAATAGAACTATTTTATAGTTCCACCAACGAAATAAATCAACATAGTCAATAAATAAAAACTTCAATAATTTTACATGTAATTATTTTTAGTAGTCCCTTCTACTCTCCAAAGTGTCTCAGTTTGGACAATGAATTTTATCTGACGCCTGCAGTGCAGAGTCATGGTCTGTCAGTGATGCCTGCCATAAGTGAGCGAGATGGTCCGGGGGCATTTTCCAGTCTTGGTGATTCTTGCTGGAGAACAATAGTCATCGTCACATTAATCCCAACTTCTGCTGTGAAATGGAAAAATGCTCATGTGGCAGGGCTGCTCCTAGAGGAGACCCTAAAAGAGGATTTCCCCCAAAGTCTCCCACAACACAGATGTTAGACGGCAAAGATTTTCCTTTACGCCTCGGGAGCCAGGAGCAAGAGCTGCATATCAGATAAATGTCAATGTCACCCGAATTCGGTGATTTAAATGGCATGAGTGGCCCTCTTTATCAGTTCCTTGCTTCCTCTATCTTTTCCGTCTCTGTATCAGTCCCGAAGAGCCTCAGGATGTGAAGTGTGGATAAGTCGAAAGGGAGAGGGGAGAGCCCGGTAGCGGTGATCGCCAGGGAGGGAGTGAGCGCTCTGGCAGCTGGAAGGAAACAAGGCCTGTGAAGACGGAGTTTGCAAGGGAGGCTCTTTACCCGGCTTGATCTGCTCTGAGCACTAGACACCTGACCGTGATGGGCTCATCTTGGTCTTCCAGATACCCAGGAATTGTATCACTTCAGCTGCTTATTCCTAAGCTACACGCTGTGCGGGTGCGGCTGGGAGCTGCTCCTCCTCTGAAGTCCTGCATCTGAGCGTCCCATTCCGTGACCACGTGTACCAGCCAGCCCCCAGCCGTTACACACACAGGTTCTTCAGCCTCTTTACCTTCTCCCTGGCAGCCAGTCCCCTCCCGTGTCCGTGACCCTAATCAGGGCCGTGGTCCTCACTTCAGCACTTCCCAGGGAACATTCTCGTTCCTGTGCCTGCTTCCCACCATGTCCCGGCTCTGGATCAAGACCGCTGCCCCCCCTGCGCCCCATCCAGATGCCGAGTGGATGGAGAACCTCTCACAGCACCGGGCGCTCGGTGACACGCTTTCCGGGTCCACCCCACCCTGGCAGTGTCCTGACTCAGCTCTTATTCTCCACACAACCTTTTCCACTGTCCTCGAACCACACAGATACCCTTGCATACCGCTTCACAAAGGATGCATCTCTTAGCGCCTTGCTGCTCACGGAAAAGGTCACGAGGTGCTGCACATGCCCCTTGCTCCTTCTCCCGTGTCCAGTGGGCGCTGCCCCGAAACACGGCCATTTCCTCCATCGTGCTCTGCGTCTCGCCTCCACCTCCCAGGCCCTCTCTCCGGAAGCTTCACCCTCCTCTTTTCTGCTGGCATCTATCAAAGTCTGCTCAGGACTTTCCCCCATAAAAACTCTTTGCTAACTCCTGCTCTGGACTGACTGGTGTTCCCCCCAAATTTCTTTGTTGAATCTCTAACCCTCAATGCGATGGTGTTTGGAGATAGGGCCCTTATGATGGGGTTGGAGCCCTTACTGGAGAGACCCCAGAGCTCGCTCTCTCTGCCCCCAGCCCCGCCACGCGGGAACCCAGAGAGAAGGCAGCGCTCCACGAGCGGGAAGAGAGCTCTCCCCAGAAATCAACCATCTCGGCACCCTGACATTGCGTTTCCCGCTTCCAGAACGATGAGAAGTAAATTTCTGTGGGTTAAGTCACCCAGTCTAGTATGTTCTGTATGGCAACGTGGGCTGACTGACAACCCCACAGTGCCCTCCAGCTTCGCCCTAGCTCTCTCCTTTCACTTACAGCAGGACCTGTTGAAGTATACAGGCTCATCTTTCTCTCGTTCAACTCATTTATAATCCACCGACGTCATAGGATGATAATAGTACTGAAAAAGAAAGTTTAACTAAGTTCACAGGCCAGCACTCGGCTGGAACCAACTTGGTCTGTCCAATGGGGAAAACAAATGTTCAAAAAATAACCGCCCAATAATTGTTGCTCCAACTGAATTGTGTGATATGGTGGAGAAGGGCCAGGTGGGTGCTGTGAGCAGCCCTTACATTTACCCAGCCTGGTCTGGGGCACAAGGCTGATGATGGCAGCCCTGGGTGACGACAGTTATCCCCTATTATGAAGGCTGTATGGGAGCTGACAGATTGCTGAAGAGAGGAGTGCAATTCCAAGGCTAAAGAAGGGGGTAGAAAAGGTCTGAGTTAGGAGGAGCATAACATCTCGAGGTGAAGGAAGGTCACAGGGCAGGTGTAGTGGGCAAGGGAAAGAGTGGCCCAGAGTGAACCCTGCCTGAGAGCTGGCAGGGCCTCGAAGGCCATGCCGGGGACTTTGAACATCATCCTGAGAGCAATGGAGAGCCAGGGCAGGGTTTGGGGTGGAGAGCAATGGGGTAGCATTTGTATTTAGAGAAGATCCCTCTGTCTGCTGGTGGAGCTGGGTTGGAGGAGACGGAGTGAACACCAGGAGTCTTGTCTTCAATAATAATTAAGCACGTCCCTTCGAGACGAGGTACGGTATTTTTTCCACACGTGTTGAGATCACAATGTAGGTCAATAGACTCAGTTCAGGGGCCTGTGTTTGCCCACATACGGCCTTCGTATAAAAAGTGCCAAGTCCTGAAGACCAACTGTCAGAGGAAGATTCCTCCTGACCTCAGGGCTGCGAGTCTCTCTCGTGTGGGCATCGTGGAGTTTCCAGCTTCCCTCCCACCATGGCGACCACTTGGGGAATCAGCATGGCAGACGGTGGCCGGCAGATTGGAACAGGGAAATGGAGGCATTTCCGCTGTCTTCAGGACCTCTGTCAACCAACAAGTGAATGTCAAGCCCTAGAGGTTCAACTGGCTCCAAAGTCTCCATCAATTAGCAGCTCAAAAGGAGACATCTGAATATCTTGTGTATTCATGAAGGCTATTTCATTTACTGCTTGCTTGCTTGTAGCAAGAGATGAAGAAAAACATCCTTCAGGTAATGGTTGGTGACAAATCACATAATATCCATCCACCTCCCCTTCACCTCAGTGAGCAAGGGCTACCCATTTCCTGAAGAATAAAGTCTAAAGTTTCATGCTGTGATCCCAGCCCCTGCCCAGTCAGATCTGCTCAGGTGTCTACGGGATCCGCATTGCTCCTTCCTCTGCGTGCCTGTGAGCTAGGTCCCTGCACAGGCTCTGCATTTTCTCCTCTTTGTTTTTGTTTTTTGTTCATTCTTTTATTCAACAAATATTTATTACATACCTACTCTGTACCCAGAGAATAGGGGTAAAGTAATGAACAAAGCAAAGTTCCTGCTTTCATAGAATTTACATTCTGGTGAGACAAGTAATAAATACCATTGGATCATCTTTATTTTTGTGTATGTCTGAAAAAAAATTTTAAATTCACTGTATATTGAACCATTAAAAAAACTATCACCATGAACATTTTGTGACCAATTTTCTAGACATTTCTCTATATATACATGCACCCCCCACACACAGGCAAGCAATACACACACACTTTTATATCAGTGAGATAAACTATATACTTGCTTATTTTTAACTTAAGAAATTAAGGAAAGTTTTCCATGTTCCAGAGTACTAATAGGGATCACCTTTTTCTTTCTCAAACCTCAGCCAAGGATATTTTTCTATTATCATCAGATAGAGTGGGAGGGAGGGAGAGAGAGGGAGAGAGAAAAACACCGATGTGAGAGAGACACATCAAGTAGTTGCCTCCCACACGTCCTGACCAGGGCTGGGGATGAACCGCAACCGAGGTACGTGCCCTTGACTGGAATCGAACCTGTGACTCATTGGTCCACGTGCCAACACTCTGACTGCTGAGCCAAACTGGCCAGGGCGGGATCCCCTTTCTTAATGTCTGTATGGTATTCTATTAAATGTATTGACTATAACTTACTTAACCATTTAAAAAAAATTATTATTTTTTCCGTTATTGATTTTAGAGGAGAGGAAGTGAGAAGGAGAGAGAGATAGAAACATCAATGAGAGAGAACATCGACTGGCTGCCTCCTGCATGCCCCTCACTGGGGATCAGGCCCACAACCTGGGCATGTGCCCTGACCGGGAATCGAACCGGCGACCTCTTGGTGCATGGGTCGACGCTCAACCACTGAGCCTCACCAGCTGGACTTACTTAACCATTTAATGGCCTTTATGTTATTTTCTTTCCTTCTCTCGTTTTCCAGCCTGAAATGCCCTTCCATTCACTCTCAGATGCTCATTTACATGACTGGAGCCCTCAGTTTCTTCAGTCATCTGCTCAAATATCAGAAAATCTTCCCTGAGCAGCCTGAACAAAACAGCACCTATCCCCATACCCTGATTTATTTCCCTTCGAAGCACAGACCAGAAGGAACTGAAGGTTCAAGTCATATGTCACTCTATTCATGAACGAAAGGCCACTTTAGACTGGAAAAGCACAAGGGAAATAGGAGGGACCACTGAGCTGGTGAGGGGCGGGGTGGGGGGAGGGGGAATCTGAGACAGGACAGTAAAGCTTCTTCTGCCATAACATATCCTCTTATTAAAAGGAGAAACTTGATCTCCATCAATTAATACTTTGCTGTCTTTCTATTAAGATCTAGACAGTACTTATTACACTATAATGTGTGTCTGAATCACTTGGGGGTCTTGTGAAAACACAGACTCTCGTTCAGTGGTCTGGGCGAGGTTGGAGACCTGCCTTTCTAACAGGACCCAGGAGCTGCCGAAGCTGTCAGGCGTGGATCACTTTGGGAGCAGCAAGGATCTAGAAGTTCCTGGATGGCTCAAGGGTTAGAAGAGCCCACACTGCTATAGCATTGCCTGCCGTGGGCCAAGTACGTGTTCCACCAGCAAAATTCTACCCATGAAAATCCCCTTCCGTTTTTATTGTCTTCTCGTCCTCAGAGCCCAGGCCAGCCTTGCACAAGCTTTACTTTCTGCCTTTCTTTCTGCCTCCCCTGTTGCTTCTTGGGCGGCTTCAAATGTTCTGTATCTAAGCCTGCTCTCTCCCTATTTAAATGCTTCTCTGGGCTTCTCTCCCTGGATCAGGGCGTTGCCCCTCTGTGTCCTCCCCAAATGGGCTCGTTGGCAATCGTATCTTTACCTACAGCCATGAGTCTCAACCCTGGGTTTACATTAGAATAACCTGGAAGATTGTAACAAACATTGATGCCAGGGTCACATACCAAACCGATTAAATAAAAGTTTCTAAGGGGAGAGCCCAAACATAAATATTTTTAGCATTCCCCAGTGATTCCAATATGCAGCCAGGACTGAGAACCACTAAGTTCTAGATAGATTACAAACATCACCAATAGCTGAGGTCTCTCACCTAAGCTCCCTACATGACTTCTTTTTTTTTTTTAACAGAATTATTGAAGAGTGATAAACACACAATAAACTGTATATATTGCAAGTTTGATAAGTACTGACATACGCATATGCCCATGAAACTTTGTCACAAAGACAATGAACATAAGCGCATCCCCAAAAGTTTCAGCACGGCCCCTTGTTATCTTCCTCCTTTTCTTCCATGCCTGGCCCTAGGTGACCATTGATCTACTCTGTCACTATTGAATTATTTGAATTTTCTAGAATATTCTATAAATAAGATTTATAGACATTTAAATTTTCTAGATGAAATCATACAGTATCTACTTTTTGTTCTGCCTCCTTTCAGTCAGCATAATTAATTTGAGATTGATCTGTTTTGTTGTATGTATCTATAGTTCATTTGTTGTATGTATCTATAGTTCATTTATTCTTACTGCTGTGTAGTGTTCCATTGGATGTATATAGTTCAATTTGTTTATCCACTCATCTGTGTGGGGATGTTTGGGTTATTTGCAGTTTGGTTATCTCAAATAAAGCTGCTGTGAGAATTCATGTACAAGTCCTTGCATGGACATATGTTTGCATTTCTCTTGGGTAAATATCCAGGAGTGAAATGGCTGGGTTGCATGGTAGGTGTATGTTTATCTTTTTAAGCAACTGCCAAGCTAGTTTCTAAAGTAGTTGCAGTATTTTATATTCCCACTAGCAACGTACGAGAGTCCCTGCCTAACTGGGCATTGTGGTCTTAGGAGTAGAGTGTGAGACCACGAGAGGCATCGAGGAGAAAACGGGCTGAAAGACAGTAAATAAACGGCTTCCAATCAAGCCCCTGGTAAGTGGTCAAGCTCGGAACCCAAGGCTCTGGAGTTGTGCTCCTAGGCTGCCTTTGCGTGTGCGGGGAACTCAGTGGGTGCCCAACGGAGCTCAGCAGAGCCAATCTCTTCTTCGTGAGGTATGTTCATGTGGGTTAGGACAAGGGAGTCTTGGTCTCCTGTGTTTTCTAGCCCTCCTGGGAGAGACCCAGGGCCCTGGCAGCTCATCCATCCCTACATTGACAGAGCCATCTCTGTGTCCCTGAGCTCCTAGCTTCATCCCTTGGCTCCATTCCCTCCCACCCTAGGGGGAAACTGTCTCCAGTGCAACCGGCCAAGGGCTCGCCCCTGACAGAGCAGAGGGGGCCCTGACCCCTGACAGAGCAGAGGGGCCCTGGGCCCTGACCCCTGACAGAGCAGAGGGCCCTGACCCCTGACAGAGCAGAGGGGCCCTGACCCCTGACAGAGCAGAGGGCCCTGACTCGGGCTCTCAGGAGAAAGGCGCTCCAGCTCTGGCCGGGAGCGTCACTAAGGGCAGCCACTCCGGGAAGAATAGAGGCTGTTGGCCCTGTATTCTTTCTGTCAGGAAAGCCACTCTCAAAGAATAGAGGTGTTCCTTTCTTCTGCTTTTTCTTCCAAAAAAGAAAAAGTAAATTCCTCCCTGGCTTGTTGCTGTATTTGCAACAATTTTCACAGCGGGGATTTCTGCGTAACCAGCCACTTACAGTCAGAGTCATTGATTTTTATTGTTGCTTATATTCTGAAAAGGTATTGATTACTTAATTTTTAAGGAAAAAAGGAAATTCAAGGAATGGAAAATCTGCACTTTACATGGTAACAAGAGGCTTACCACACAACACTGCGAATGTGCTAATCGCCATGGAATTGTAAACATGAAATAATTAATTTTATGTTCTGTGAATTTCAACTCAATGGAAAAATGCTTACCAATACTTAATACTTTTCTTAGGAGATCATTTCAAAATTCTCAACATAGAGAAAGATGGTTATAATGAATAGTCTATGTAGAAAACATATTTTAGGACATCCCCTGTGCCATGAGCACAGAGAGGGATCTGCCCCCACCAAAGACTGTGGGAATCAGTTCTTTCTAGATACAGGTAATTGAACCAGGGGTAATAATTTGACCCAAGAGTAGTTCATTCATAGGCAGATGACTTGGGTCAATTATATTCTCTTGATATTTTGAACTAATACACTTAGAAATCAAGATGAGTTGGTATTGAACACTGGACATTTGAAATCATATGGAGTCAAGGCTGTAGTTAAGGCAAATTAAGCCATGTACAAGCCAAGTTAGAAGGGGGCCAGGCTTATGACTAAGCAGAGAAAATGAGAGAGAGAGAGAGAGAGAGAGAGAGAGAGAGAGAGAGAGAGAGAGAGAGAGAAGAAGAAGAAGAAGAAGAAGAAGAAGAAGAAGAAGAAGAAGAAGAAGAAGGAGAAGGAGAAGGAGAAGGAGAAGGAGAAGGAGAAGGAGAAGGAGAAGGAGAAGGAGAAGGAGAAGGAGAAGGAGAAGGAGAAGGAGAAGGAAGAAGGGGGAGAAGGAAGAAGAAGGAGGAGGAGGAGGAGGTGGAGGAGGAGGAGAAGGAGAAGGAGAAGGAAAAGGAGAAGGAGAAGGAGAAGGAAGAAGGAGGAGAAGGAGAAGGAGGAGAAGGAAGAAGGAGGAGGAAGAGGAGGAGGAGGAGGAGGAGGAGGAGGAGGAGGAGGAAGGGGAGGAGGGGGGAGAAGGGGAGGAGAGGGAGGAGAGGGAAGAGGAAGAAGAGGGAAGAGACGCTGGCTCTGAGGGTTTCCCTAGCTCTGTTTTGTGGGAGGCGGCTGCACTGAAGGTCTTGTGCTCATGAGACTGTGCACTGCATCCTTACTGAGTAAGCTTGAGGGTATATCTGATACTAAAAGCTGAAAACATTGATACAGTTTGGAGTTTCCTTTCATGTCTTCTAAACTCAGGTTCTTTACTGTATGAGCACTCACGTTTCTTGGGCACTTTAAGGGGTGTTAAGCAATCCTTAAGGAAAATCTCGCACTCTCTTTGGTGGGCCAAGGGCAGCTGGTCTTGGCTCTGTGTGTTTCATAAAAACACTGGTTTCTGCTACTGGTTCTGTCACTGAGCGCGTCACTTTTCTGACTTGTCAAATGGGGTTGATAACACCAGACTCAGAATTTTACAGGAGTCATATGATGATCAAGTGAAATGATGAGTAAAAGCACTTTATACATTACACACTGGCATGACAAAGCAGAGGAGCTGGAGACTACGTCCGGCGTAATGGACGCACAGGGTGCAGGCAGTGGTGAGGGATGGGGGATTCCTCTGGGCAGAAGGTGCACTCCTTAAAGTTCACCTGTATTCGAAGTCAGTAACGTCCTCATCATTCTCCATCATGAATCTCCCTAGAGTACTAGGTTGTGATGACTTTATTCTTCTGGTCCTTCAGTGTCGAGCAAGATGCCGGCACCTCGGCAAACGCGCCAGGAGTGGAGGCAGGAGCACGCCTGTGACAGTCAGCAGGTCTGCTAGCGCAGCATGACAGTTCCCCGGGAGAAAGGCTGAAGGGGCTGAGTCCAGGCTCCCTACAGAAAACATGCAAAACTCCCTCGTGTAGACTAACGCCGGGTCATCGTTCCCAGAGGACTGTGGGGGTGGGACCTAGAGTGAGGCATGGGGAACATGTGAACCTCAGGTTGTCTGCAGAGACTTCCAGGACCTCAAGGAGAAAGTGCCGACTAGAGCGATCCACTTACACTGGGGTGTGCCCAGGTCGGTTCTTCCACGACTCTGCCCTCCAGCAGGATAACGCACGAGCTCCTCCAAGAATAAAGGGTAGTGTCTCATGACCAGGAGATTCTTAATCAGCTCTCAGGCTGCATTTTCTTCACGCCTCTCCTATTTGGCATCCTCAAAAACTGAATGCCGGTAATTCCCCTATTAAATATCTCCTTCCTCTGTTCATTTCCTTGCTGGGCTCTGCCTTTCGGGAACTTTAATACCAAATAGAATGGGATAAAGCACCATTCGTTCATTCACTCACTCACTCAGTCACTCAGTCATTCATTCAATGTTGCTAAGTGTTTACTTATTTTTTTTTATTTTGAATCCTCACTTGAGGTTATTTTTTCATTAATTTTTAGAGAGACTGGAAGGAAGGGAAGGAGGGAGGGGAGAGAGGGGGAGAGAGAGGGGGGGGAGAGAGAGAGAGAGAGAGAGAGAGAGAGAGAGAGAGAGAGAGAGAGAGAAATATCCACGTGAAAGAGAAACATCGACTGGCTACCTCCCACATGACCTGGACTGGGGCTGGGGATCGAGCCTGCAACTCAGGTGTGCGTGTTCTTGACGGGGAATCGAACCCAAGATCCCTCTGTCAGGGCCGATGCTCTAACCACTGACCCAAACCTGCCAGGGCTACTTATTTTTTAAGACACATGTCAGGTATTACCTCCGAATCCCCTTCACCCACACCACCTCCCCACTCCGGCAAGGGGTCCCTTGTCTAGGCTCCTATAGTGCAGATATCTTGATCATTCCTCTCTCATTGCATTTATCACACAGGGGTAATTATCTGTTGATAATTATCTGTTTATATGTCTGGCTCCACCACTAGAATCTAAACCCACAGTCAGAGGTTTTCCTCCCTAACCATTTTTTTTTTTCTGTACTTGAAACAGTGCTTGACACAGTGCAAGTGCTCCGTGTATGTATTTATGGGATGACTGAGGGAACATACACTAAAGAAACCCTGATTTTCAGATTGTGTAATCGTGCTGGGAGTGTCTCTGTGGACGTGTCTGGCACTCTTACTAAAGACTGACGGACTTGTATGGCGCGTCATGACTATCACACCCGGAATCTCATGAAGGATGGTCTCTTGCTGCCCGCGTCATCCCTGTCACGGTGCTTTCCCACGTCTTCCCAGTGACCCCGCGAAGCAGGACCCCGCTCCCAGGTGACGGACTTGCTGAGGGTTACTGTACAGGCTGGCTCCAGAGGAATCAGGATCCGACTCTGGGATTACTGCCTGAATGTTAGGAAGGATTCTCCCCACCTAGGCATCAGTTTCATTGGCATTGAAAGGTAAGGAGGGTACTAAGGAAAAATATGGCCAGTACTACCCCACAGGAGGAAAAGCGTCAGAGGCACGGAGAGAGGGCTGTCACTCGGCCACGTATCCTTTCGTCTTCGTTCCCTGCAGACCCCTCTGCTGTCCACCAGAAGGAGCAGAGCCGCCCACTGTGCAGCGCGGGGCTGCGGTTCGATGCAGTCCCACTTACACACGCCGACGGGCCCTCAGTCCAGGACCCTGGTCAGGCGCTGCGGGACACAAGACGACGAATGGGTGAGGGGAAAACGGGGAACAGCTGCAATACAACAAAGATTAAATAAATAAATAAATAAATAAATAAATAAATAAATAAATGTTAAAACAAAAGAAAAAAAAACAACTAGAGGTTAGTCAAATATATTATTATCCTTAAGCCTTTTTAAATGTGAGTCCTTGAAAGTAATTTAAACTAAAAGGTACCACCTGAGGAAAGTGTGCATCACATGTTAACTGCCTCGGGGGGAGAGGGAGATGAAACTGGTAGTCAGATAGATGGACAAAGATATAAAAATATAGAGAATGGTTATCTATAGAGGGAGGAAAGGAAGAAAGTGGAGTGAACAAGAATAAAAGCTACATTTTTTGCATACACTTTTGTTGATTTGACTGTGAAATCATGTAAATATTTTCCATCATTATTAGACAAAATTAAATTTTAAAAAGCAAAAAAAAAAAAGACGAGCGGGTCATTCTCTGCCCTAGTGGGTAATTCCCTGAAAAAGAGGACTTCATACGGCAAGCATTTTTCATACTTTCCTATATACACCTACCCAATCAATAAAGCTTTACCAAGTGCTTGCTATTTCCCAGGCAATGTTCCAGGTCCCGGGGATACGGTGGTGAAAACACACAGCTTGTGCTCTTGCGGTACCTCCATCTCACTGAAGGAGAATCGGGATGGACGCATCTGCCTTAGGGGTGTGACCAGTCACAGCCAGTGATAGCAAAGCGGGGTTCAAACCTCTGCAGTCCTGTTCCAGATCCTGGCCCTCAGCCACCATCCCGTTCTCCCCAAAACCTAAACTTCTCAAACCAGAAAACCTGGTATCCAGGACCCAGGGACTTCTTTCCAGCACTGGAAGCGAAACAAGATGGACTTTATCATAACTAAAATAGATAAACTAGGTCTAACTTCCAGAATGCACATGGTTTGTGATTTTCTGTCCCCGAACCGTCAGCTGGTGCAGTGATGAAATAGGAGCCTTGCATAGTGTGTGACCACTGTTCCCCAAGGCCACCCCTGCTCGTGATGATCAAACGATGGATGCTTGCTATTTCACAGTACCTCACACTCCAACAGCCCGCTTGTTAATCTACTGTTATTTCAGGAGGCCCAGGAAAGCAGGGGACACATTGGAGGAGAAACGGCCGATCTGGAAATGGTGAGGAGGAACTGACTGCCTTTTCCTGGTTCAGCAGTCACAACGCAGCCCCTCAGAAGGCAAGAGGAAAGCAGAGGCAGCAGAGACCCCCGATCTGGGTGGGGCTTAGACGTCAATCCAGAGAGCATTTGTGACTTCACTGGATGGTGCTAATGAAACACAGGGCACCACAGCCTCGTTTCTGCCTGACATTCAGTCTGATGCCTGGAGCAGGATGCTGCCTGCTGGTAGGTGTTCTCAGGGTGGGTAGGTGATTCAAAAATAAAGAGGTGGTAATACTGGGGGGCGGGGGGGAAGCACTAAGGAGTTGAAGATCTAGGCTCTGTACAAGTTTAAACTTTCAACTGTATTTAATTCATGATTCCTGCAGTCACGACAGGTGAGCTATGAGCCCAAGGTCCGCTGTGGTTGTGGCCTGTCCTCGCCCTCCGCTCATTTCCACACTGAGCCCCACCTGTACTTCCTTCTCACCGTATGTTTCAAAATAAAGGCAATCTCTTCTGGTTTCCAAGGCTACGTCCTTCCGTGGTGCACTCAGTTCTCATTCTTCCCATCTCCTGGGGACCCTCACCACACAGGTCGTCACTTCTCTTGCATCTTCGATTGCTTCCTCTGGACTAGCACTTTACCTCGAGTCTGCCAAGTGCAAAATCTTTGCCAGGTCACTCAGTTGGAACCAACCCACAACCACACCCTTCTTCAGGGCTGCTTCCGTCAGGCTACTGCACTCTCCTCCTTCGCACAGGCCTTCCTGCAAGTCCTCGTCACCCTGCACTCCTCACTCCTGTCCAGTCTTCCAGAAACTGTTCTTGCGAAGGCCTCCGGGGCCTCCTGACTGTTTCCAGCCACCGAGTTTTTCAGTGGCTTGTTACACAGTGATAGTTAACTAATTCAGCGGTAGGACCAGGGTCTGACCCATGTGACCCAGTCTGTCCCTGTCAGCAGGTGACGGAGAGTAAGGCTAATTCATGCATTGTTGTGAGGGCTCTGGAGTCCCAGGGAATACTCAGCAGAGCTTTGCTAATTTTAAAAGAGTTCATCACTTGAGAAGCTCTTTCCTTGTCCCAGCTCTTTCGGATTGGCTCCTTGGCATGGAGGTGGTTGGGTATGTCTGAAGTATCTTTCCACATCCTTGTTGAAATCCAGTTCAACTAATTTTTTTCACAGGAAGAAACTGAGGCCTGGAGTGGCCAGATGATTTGCTTAAGGTTCCAACCCTGCTAAATGCCAGGGTTGTGGACTCGCTTACTTACGGGCCCTGCCCAAGTCCTTTAAGCACCTGTACTTCAAGGGGCTGGCGATCCTACTCAAAGGGTCGTTAGGAGTCGTAAAAGAGATAATGCATGCCAGGTGTTTGACACACTTCAAGCACCCACTCATAAGTAATTCAACACCGTTTTTTAAAATTTTATTTTAGTAATAATAATAAACTAGAGCTTTCCTAAGCTCAGGGTATATTGCTTAGAAGGTAAACAACAGAACAAAGAAACAGGCCACGTCTGAATGGATTCCCATCACAAGCACCTCTGAGGCTGTGCATTTTGCACAATGTCCATCCTACTTTAAGTAAGTCCCTTTGCAACATCAACTAGGTCGTGAGTCCTTTCTGTCCAAGCCCGGAGCCTGCTGGCGACGAGTGTCAGAAACCCAAGTGCAGCTAGTTCGACACAAAGGGCACAAGGAAAGCAGGGAGGGTCTCGGAGAACCTGCGGACAGAATGAGCTGGGCCTCACCTCGCACCTCCTAGCACCTTTGCCCATTTTGCTTCTTTTTCTGCCGGCGTCATTGTTTTCTCTCGCGGACCATCAGCTTTTTCTACACCGGGAAAACCAGCTGCTCAACATTTTCAAGCTTTTCACCTTGCAGTTCCAGACTTGAGAGCAAAACTAACTTGAGTCTTAATTCCAAAAAGCTACAGACTCATCCCTAGAAAAACATACTTGAATCCAGGCAAGAGGCCTTGGAGAAGACAGCACGTCGTGGAGAACCCAGCGGATGGAGCTGGAGGTGGGAGGGGGGCCCAGTAGCTCACTGCCCGAAGGGTGTGGCAGACAGGACAGTGGAGGTTCACTGTACCTTCATTTTCTCCCTACCCGCCTACTGCAGAACCACAATCTGTTTTACTTATCTCCAGTTCTGCAAAAATAACATTATTCAACCTTCAGGGTTTGGGTACAAGCACCTTAACTTTAGCAAAGCCAATTCTCACTCAAGTGAATATTCTCACGCCCCGAGCATGAAAATGGAAGGTAGAAGGTCACCGAGGCTGGTAGGGACCAGCCACACAAACGTTCTACTTCAGGTCAATCTCCGGTTCTGTGTGGATTCTGATTTTTATTCCCACTCCTTCTCTTTCTCTAAAACAAAACTCTGCTCACCTGAAAAGCAGACAGTATTTGCAGATGCTAACTTAAAATGGGTTGCGTGGTGCGGATGGAGCTGTAGTGTAGAAGGCAGCACAGTGCATTGCGTTGTTCTCAAACTTCAGCCATCTGCTTCTCAGCCCCATCTGCCACAGCTGGGTGGCACCCTACTATTTACTTGTTCTATTTCTGATGTAAACGTAAATATCCACTTTAATCTTATCTATCTGTGTTTGATATGCCAATTACAACGTTCTCTAGCACAGAAGACAAAAACATACAATTTAAAAGATGGAGACTTTAACCACTTCCAGTTTTCTTATATACGTCTTCACTTTGGGGAGCTCTATGGTGGAAAAATCATAAGCATACAATGGCTTGTATCCGCAAGAAATTTTATCTGAACTGAACACATTTCTTTTATGACTTGTTTGCATAGAAAACAAAAAAATCTGTATTTTCAGTCCTGGGGGGAAAAATGAAGAAGCATCCTTTATCTATCCATCCTTTGGCTCAGAAAAGGGGCTGAAATCTTATTTCTTCAATATGGTTTTGTTTACCATAGAACTAATTCTTATTACGCAATACATAAATGCATTTTCATCTAAAAGGCTAAAATGTTACAGTTAAGACTAAAATCCTCTTGATCATCACCTCCCACTCCCTATCAGGACAAAGCCAAGCTATGAATTCAGACTGCATCCTTCCAGACTTCCTTCTCTGCATCTGGCCTCTGGGATCTCTGCTCCGTTTAATGGTCAGTTGATGACTGGAGCACACCTTCAACAGACTCCCTGCTTGCACCCGGCCTTAACATCAGTCGGAAGGGAGACAGAAGTCTTCGCAGATCTTTCCTGAGCATGCACAGAGCCTCACACACACCAGCCTTCTAGGCCCTGAGAACTATGTGATCAACTTTCAAAAGCCCCCTGGGGACATCTCATTTCCCAGATCGTGAAGGTTTTAGCCGGGCTCTTGTTTGCTCCAACTGGTATTGCAGAATCCAGTAGGAGTGGGGTCAAACACTTGCACTGATTATTTTTCAACAAATTCTCTGGGTATAAAGTTTTTGCCATAGAGTAAGTTCGGAGGCAGGTTAAATAATGGCAACACCCTGCAGATGAGGATTTGCTAGGGAGCTGAGACAGGTTAAACAGTGACAGTGCTCTGGGGATGAGACTGAGGTGCTCCGACCCCAGGGTGCTCCCTCCAGGGGGTGCTGGTTTTCAAGGCTACTGTGCAGCTGGGGAGAGGGGCAGATTGGAATAAAATGCCGCAAAACCAGTTCTTACCACTGTTCAATTGTTACAAACCTTTGGTTAATTTGTAGAGTTCCGAAGAAGTTTCCAGAACATTTTGCCTGTATTTTTGTTGCTTTAATGGAGAAGCAGATTAACAGAAGCCCTCACTCCATCATTCCTGGAAGTCCTGAGCCCGTTACTCACTTTTGATGGGGACGAGTACAAGGAGATGTTTTGCTCTATTGGGTTATTCTCTTAATTCCAGCTTCCAGCCCTTCGACTGAATGTTTAATGTCCAAGAACATTTCCCTGTTTTCAATCATTCCTTTTCATGGCCTTCTACCCCTAGTCTACCGATGACGTCTTCCCCCACCTCTCTGGAGACAGGGTAGTTTTCTGAAGCACCTTCTTCCTTAGCCTCCGATTCTTCCCAGCTGTTGGCTTTGGACTCATTCATGTGAGCGCGTCCATCAGGTGTCAGGCTGCCCTTGGTGGAGCAGGAGGATTAGAGCTGGCAGAGGCTTGCTGACTGAGCTGCACCTCAGGGCCGTGGTTCTCGTCTCGACTGCACAATGGAATCACCTGGGGAACTTTAGCAGACACTGATGTTGGGGTGGTGAGCACACGACGCAGCGTACAGATGATGTGTTGTGGAATTGTGCACCTGAAACCTGTATAATTTTGTTAACCAGTGTCACCCCAATAAATCTGATAAAAAGGAACAAATAAATAAAAAAAAGAAAAACACTGACACTCCACAAATACTCGTTTTATTGTTGCAGGGTATGAGCTGGGTGTCGAGTTTGAAAAGCTCCCCAGGTGATATCACTGCGCAGCGCAGCCTGAATGAACAGTGCCATCAGAGGCGCACCTGGACCAGGTCTTTCTGTTGGGCCCATGGCGCTCTTCAGTAAGACCACTTCTAATAGTCTCTCGTATGTCTATGTTCACTTAGTTCCGTTCTTGATATGGTACCTTCACTCTCAACTGTGGACAGTGTCTCTCAGTCCAGAGACTTCTGTTTTACCTCTGAGGATGAACATGTAGGGCTGTCTCTGCAGGGGTGAAGGGGCAGCTGTCTGGGGGGAGGGATTTTATGGATCTAATGGCATTTTAAACAGTTTTCAACCGATACTACTTTAGTCTCCTCTCCCCCTTACGCATCACGTCGGGACATACTGCTGCCCGTTTGAGCCTTCAGGGCCTTCTGCATGTAAACTGGTTGGTGTTGGCCTCCCCTGATAAATTAGCATAAATTAGAATTCGGCTTTCTCCAGTTAGGTTTCCAAACTTCTGGTGCTAATAACTTCTCCCCCATTCTTCCCAGAGTTGAGGGGAGTTGTGACTTAAATTTTTTTTTTACTGTATTTTCAGTGGAGTGTCGAGAGCATGTAAACTTTGATATCTTCGATTTGTCATTCTTACACACAAGAATGGCTACCATTCTTTATATAAGTGAGCTCTGAGTTATAAACAATTAGCTTCTTCCATTCACTCCCCCCTCCCCCAAATAAAAAAAATGAAGACAGCAGGAATTCCTAGCAAAACAATCTAAACATAACAATGGAACCACGGACATGGTAACAACACTGCACGTTATTGCTCTTGTTGTTGCTGAATGAGCCTGGGAAGAGGGAAGGAGGTCAAAACTGGGAGCTCGTGATGGAGAGGGAGCAGCCAGGTGCCGGGTGACCAGACCTAGATCTGGCTTCTCAGTTCTGACGTACAGGTAACATGTTAGGCAAAGAGGTACATTATCCTCACAGACTGACAAAAAACAAACCAGCAGCCATGGCCCTAGATGGTCTACAATCACATTTCAGCTGGTCCACATAGGGACATTTCAATGTTTCACTTCTTTTCAAATAGTGACTACAGGACCTCAAAGAGCAGGAGCTGGGCTGCAGCTGCCCCTTTAAATGGCAACCACCATGTACTACGACACCTGCCCAGCCTCTAAAGGCATTGGAATTGCAATTTCTGGGATGCAGTTTAAGTTTTTTAAAAGTAACAACAACAACAAAAGCAATCTTCATGGCAGAAGAACCCTACTTAAGTCAGAAAGAATTAAAACATTTATTGGGCATAAATATATTACATATACACTACAGATACAGTTAGGTATTACATATAGCATAGTATTTGCAAAATCTATACATTAAAATTGATATGGCAGTTTTAATACAATGTATATGAAATAGTCTAAAATTTACAATACAGGAAAACATATGATTTTTTTTTTTTTCTCCTAAAGTTGAAAGCTTGGAATGTATGTCCAACAGTGAGGTAAAACATTTTGTCTTTAAATTTAAAGAATTGTGCAAGGATAACATTCAAACACATTCAGTTAGGGCACTTTTCAATTTTGACAGGAATACTGAATTACTGTAGCCGACAAAACACAGTTAGAAAATATGCCAACATTTCAAGTTGATAACAAGGCAGATATGAAAAAAAAATTCTTTTACAAAAGTTTTCTTTTTAAACAATTTCTTTGAGGACAAAGGGCAGTTTGCTTCACATGACTGGAATTTCTTGTGCCAGGGATGAGTTTGACATACAGAGCATCCGATAGCCACTCACTCATTCCTACATACTGCAAAAGGGCAGAGAGATAACGTTAATAGAACACTTTATTTTATTGTTCATGTGTATGGCAATATATATAGTTATATATCAATATCACATATACATATTTGTGATAGAAAACAGTGCCAGATAGAGCAATAGTTTTTTGACTGAAGGGATTATAATGAATAAAGGAGAGCAATAAAATAAAGTGCCGTCAGCTAGTGTTTCCCACACTTCTGCTTTCTGGTGGTTAAATCTGGTAGCAAAAACATCTCAGAAAGATCCAATAGTCATAGCAATTTTGGCCTAAAATATTATTCCATTTAAAAAAACTCAACCGATTCAGAGCAGTTGTTCTTTATAGCAGCAGTTCTAAAGTGTTTCCAAAAAGGGACATTTTTTTTTTTCCTGCAAACAAGGTTCTTGTATTCAGTTGAATCTTCGTTGCTTAAAAAATGTCTTCTCGCCAAAACACCTGCATGGAATTGTCTCAGAAAATGCAGATGCAATGTTACAGTGGGTCATATAATACACATTTAAATAGAGGGATATGTTTTGGAAGGCCAGAACTTTGGCAAAAATATATTTACCTTGATATCATCACTTTGCAAGGCTAATTAAACTAATTATTATAGTCAATAACAAAATACAGAACTCTCTAGTACTTACTACATCAATATAGGCACACAGAATAATTCATTAATCTTAGCACTTTCTTTAAGAGATGATTATGGTTTTTTTGGGTACATGTAAACGTTTCAATCACTGATAATGAATTTTTTTTTTTTTTTTTTGGCATTTAATGCACTAGATGCTCTTATCTTTAAAAACACAAGAAAACGTCAGAAGACTGATAATACTACAGATGTTGCCAAGGAACAAGACTGACCTAAAATTACAAAAGTATAAAACACTCAAAAAAAAAAAAAAATAACATGCTACAAGGAAAAATTAGTACATAAGTACATTTAAAAAATTTTACAATAAATAAAGATTGCACTGTAATTGGCATTTAAAGTACTGTATGCAGAATATAGTATAAATAAACCAAAAACAAAACAATGTTGGTTTCCCCATGACTTTGGTATGGGAATATTATAAGCTAGTACAGGATACTGCATCTTAAGACAACACAGACCAAGCACAGAACAGCTATGATCAAGAAAAACCAAGTAGCAAAAATATACAAAAACAGAAGGCAGGGGATACACTTGTGTCTGTTGCACCCTTTTGGAATATATTTGCACCTCCAACTCTTAAATGTCCCTGAGGTACGCGAACATTATGGACTTCATATAAATAATCCAATGACTTTGGGTTAAAATTGATTATCTCATGACTCAAAATAAGCATGCAAGAGTAACACTTTGCACTCCAATAGCACCTGTTAATCAAGGATCTCAAAGCACTTACAAACATTAGAATCCCCATTTCATTTTATTTTATTTTATTTTTAATGCATGGGAAACTGAGGCACAGAGAGGTAAAGTGACGTGTTCAGGTCATGCAGCAAGTTAGTGACAGATCCAGGGAAAGAATCTAGGCTCCTTGACTCCCAAACACCCTGTGCTTACCACCAAATACCATCCCTCTCCACACATGGCCAGGTCAACCCCACAAAAATAGGAACTACAAATTTGGATGACTCCTTTGAGTTTTACCAGTTTTCATCTGTTGTTAGCTTAGTATTATGTGCACTGAATTAAGGTATTGAAATTCAATCACTTCATTGATACCTCAAAGAACAGCCTAAAGGCAAATCTCTCAAAAATAATGAGCTGACATATAAGAAGATTGCTCACAATTAGTGTAAATCATGGACAATGGGCAGAGGCACTAAACTGTCACCAGTTCTCGTCATATAACTCTGGTCAAACATAACAGAATATAATAACTCTAGTGATTAGATTAGAAGTAGTTATATACAAAGACAACACACAAGTTAAAGCAGCTTTTCAAATAGCTGAACAAGGAAACAACTAACTATTGCACAATGCCCTCTTAAAGTTACTGCTATGAATCGACGTGGTAAAATCTACAATGCTCCATAATCTATAGGTGCATTTTGGTTACTTGATTTCTTAGACAGGCAGCTCATAGTGTTAAAATCATAAGAGATACAGAATATTAAAACATTTTAGATTAAAGTACACATTTTGATTTAAATGAGCTAAACACACAGTTAAGTAACTGAGTGACAATATGGTTGTTTAGGGCAGCCTTATCTGAGTGAACACATCTTCTACATGTTGTTGCTGAGTGGTAATACTCTGAACAACACTGAAATCCTAGCCTGGTAACTACACACACAGTGATTCATGTTGACAGCTATAGATGGTCAAGACGTAAGTGACTGGTGAATATAAATTACTAAACTGTAACAGGGAAAAAAAAAATCACAGGCTTGCAAAAGACATCGGTGAAAACAGAATAAAGGCAGATCTGAAAATGTAAAAGAAAGATAAGAAAGCTAGCTTTTGGTATCTGGTTTGCTTTTTTCTTTTTTAAAAAAAATCCAGTTTAATCTCTTCCTAGTTTTGCATTTCAAAAAGGTGCACCAAAACACTGATATTTTTTCCTAGCTAATTCTGTAAAACAAGAGAAGTATATAAATCAAAGAACAAAAGGGTTTAAAAAGGGGATTATCTGAATAAATGTGTGTATTAAAATGTGTAGCATTAATTAAATTCATACCTCTAGTTTTGTTGGGTTTCTTTACTTCATTAAGAAGTACTGTAATATAAAGGCAAATAAAATGGACAAAGTTGCAAAGCCAACCACAATGAGGGCTGCAAACTGTTCGTCAGTAGGCATCATGCTCTTCATTTTGGGGTCATCTAAGCTCCCCATGTCCCCTGTCAGCATGACCTCGCTTCGCTGTAGCACAAAGGCTGCAGAGGGGCTGAAAGCTCCGCAGAGCTCCTGAGAGGTGTCTAAGCAGCGACGACACGCACACACGCGGAACCTGTAATCTGTATTGGTCTGGAGGCCTGAGATCTGGAATGTGGCTTCTTCTCCCTTGTACACCTTCAAGGAAAGGAAAAGTCCTGGTCAATTAATTTATAGCAACACTGTGGTCCTAAAGTAATAATCATATAACATCAGAACACTCATGGACCTGGCTTGGTGTAAATGAACTCTGTAACAACAGCAAGAATTATATAGAAAGGTATTTCTACCAATCTGTATTTCATCCATAAAAAAGGTATTCCAACCCACTCTGAATAAAACAATTCAAAATGCAGTGATTCTGACATGGACAGAAGGAGATGAGGCCCTGACTAGAATTGTAACCAACGTAGTAATAAAGATGCATCGAGCTAAATTTCAATAATTATTTAGGTTATAAATCAGAAGGTGAGTTAATTCTTACAAAGGGCTCTATGATCTTGATCCACAGAACAAATAGGGATATTTTATTTTATTATTATTTTTTTATCCTCACCCGAGGACATTTTTTCATTTTTTGTTCAGATAGAGTGGGAGGGAGAGAGAGGAAGAGAGAGAGAGAAACATCGATGTGAAAGTGACACATCGAGTGGCTGCCACCCGCACGACCAACCAGGGCCGGGGACAAACTGCAACCGAAGTACATGCCCTTAGCGGGAACCGAACCTGGGTCTCTCTGGACTGCAGGCCGATGCTCTAACCGCTGAGCCAAACCGGCCAGGGCCAAATAAGGATATTTTAATTAAGACAATTAAAAACAATGAATTGTATAAACAAAATTAAATGCCAAGTTTCAGTTGAATGACTTTTTGACAACTGGATATACCATGTTAACACTACACCATTAAGATATCCCATCTCTAGCCCTAATGTGTAAGCACTATTCTGACTTCTAATTCTATAATTAGTTTGACCTGTTCTGGAAGTTCATATAAACAGAATCAAAGAGTATACACTCTCTTGTGCCTACGAGATTCATCCACATTATTGATTCAGTAGTTACTACTTTTATTGAGGAGTGGTGTTCCATTGTATGTCTATACCTCAATTTATCCATTTTCTTTTTGATGGATATTTGTGTTGTTTTCTGTTTGGAGCTTTTATATAATAAGACTGCTAAGAACATTTTTATACAAATCCTTGAGGACCCAAGTTTTTATTTTTTTGGGCAATGCCTAGGAGTAGAAGTGCTGGGTCATAGGGAAAGTCTATATTCAACTTCAGAAGAAACAGTTTCATGTCTGGCCAGTGCGGCTCAGTGGTTGAGCATCGACCCATGCACCAAGAGGTTGCTGGTTCAATTCCCAGTCAGGGCACATGCCCAGGTTGTGGGCCTGATCCCCAGTGAGGGGCATGCAGGAGTCAGCCACTCGATGTTCTCTCTCATAGATGTTTCTATCTCTCTCTCCCTCTCCCTTCCTCTCTCTAAAAATCAGTAAAGGAAAAAAAAAAAGAATTTCAAAAGTGAGTGAATCACTGATCTCCCATCAGCGAAGTATGAGAGTTCCAGTGGCTCCACACATCCTCGTCAACATTGGTTCCTGTCAGTCTTTTCTATTTTAGCCATTCTAGTAGGTGAGA
Organism: Tadarida brasiliensis; assembly: GCA_030848825.1. NCBI lineage: Eukaryota > Metazoa > Chordata > Mammalia > Chiroptera > Molossidae > Tadarida > Tadarida brasiliensis. The sequence continues at coordinate 37,944,931 of CM061260.1, read as the reverse complement.
ATGGTACCTCATTTGCATTTCCCTGATGACTAATGATGTTTCCACCTTTTCATGGGCTTATTGGTCATTCATATACCTTTTTTTGTGAAGAGTAAGTTCAAGTTTTTTGCCTGTTTTTAATTTGTTTGCTTTTATTAATTTGCAGAGGCTCTTTAAATAATTCTTTGTCAAATATATGTTGTGAATACCTTCTCCAAATTTTATGGCTTGCCTAATAATATTTTGAGAAATTTTTTGATGTAGTCCAATTTATCACAAATTATTATTTAAATAATTCAGCAGCCTGTCTTAAGTGTTCCCTCTCTGTATGACCAATTTTTTTCCCCATTAGGATGGGATGTTTTCTTCCCCTCTGTTAATTCTAATACAGGGTGTGACAAAAGTAGGTTTACAGTTGTGAGTACACGAAACACAGTTTATTCTTGTATTATTATTTATTATTACTTTCCATACAAACAACTGTACACCTAATTTTGCCCCACCCTGTATAACCACCTTGAGGCTTACTATTAAAGACCTTGAAAACTACCAGTTTACTTAGATTTCCACCCTTGAGTTGACTGATGCTAACTGGGAGGGAGAAGGGTGGATGGAGGTGGAAGAGAGTATGGGGGGATAAATGTGATGGAAAAATAAAATAAAGAAGAAAAAAAGAGTCTTTGAGGGAGGAGAAGGCTCACAAGGTTCTTCTACCAAAGTGATACCAATCCTCAAAAAATTTACAGGAAATGATAATTAGATCAAAATTACATAAAAATTAATAGCTTATATTAGAGTTAGTGAATAGAGGTAGGAAAAAACTAGCTGGAATTCAACCAAATCAATAAAAGATTGGCTGATGAGTAATTAAACAAGAAAGTAAAATTAAGTGAACTCTTTCCATATGAGTGGCACTGAGTCAGTATCTATAAAGTGCTTAAAACATACCTGGTACACAGTAAGCCCAGTAAAAATGAGCTATTTTTATTACTGCTACTATGTAAAACTTAAAAACAACTCCAAATATATTCTTCAAATACAACAATTGAAAGTAATAGATATGGGCATTTTCAACAGGCCACCTCAGTAAAGCTGTCAATTTTGCCCATTAACACAAATCCAGAGAAAATAAGAAGAGTATTTCCAACAATCTCAACTTTGTCGGAAACACTCACCTGCCACAGAGTTAGTGGGAAACCACAGGTTTAGGGTTTCTGAAGCCCGCTGGTCAACATCTACCAAGAAGCAGGACCTTCCACCAGTGGACACAAGTGCACTGGCCACACAGTTGTTGGGCAAATTGACAGGCAGTAAAAGAATCTCACAGCTTAGAAAACAGACCAGATTTTTAATGTTCACCTGATATTTAGCCTGTTTCTTAATATTTTTCCTCCCTTATTTTCAAACCTTACAAGAAGACTTTAAGTTTATTGTACTTTGGTTTAGTGACTAAGCCCCAGGAAAACAATTTTGTTTATTTCTTATACTTTCTCAGATTCATCGTTGCTTTTGCTATTCCTTTTGTAAGACTGTAAGCACATCCAACTTGGTGAGTTGCCCTGCTTCTTTAAAGACCGTGGCATGAGCCTTTGCAACTGGAGTTATGGACAGAACTGGGCTGGAGCAACTAAGAATGACAGACACTCCCCCAGTGGTACAGAGAGGCCATCGCTCCCTCTCAGACATTTTAAGATGAGTGTATTGTCATGATGATGGTCCCGACCCACACGTGGTCAGCTATTCGAGAGTCTGTCATATACACTATGATGGAACAGTCTATGAATTATTTCCCAACCTGCAGGTGGTCTCAGGAAACAATGACATACCTTTTTTTAAAGGCATCTTTTAAATGTGAATGTTCTTTACTTTCTTAATTTCTTAAATTTAAATGTTCAAGTTGGTATTTCTTGGAAACTGCTGGGCCCACGCATAGAGGAAACGCTTTGCAACCCATGGAGAGTGCGCCAGTTTGGTGAAGCAGGTCCCTCCACACCTGCCATCTGAGCTTTGGTCTCCCTATCTGCACTGTCCCAGGGACACAACTCCTGACTCTGTGGTGGTGATTAACTTTGGGATGTTTAAGGGGTTCGAGAAAAGCTGCACCTTAGCCTTAGCTCCAAGGCTTCCTGAGACACTTCTTTCACTGACTCTTTTGGGAGCCCCGCCTCTTGAAATATTGTTTACACCAATCAAAGGGTGAAGTGGTGTAGCCCTTGGAGCTCTTCCTTTCCGCTGTGTGACCTGGAGAACTGGGTGTGGTCCGAGGTGCCACTGGGAGGCACTGGGCAGCTTCTCCTCAAGTACAAGGACTGCTGCTTTCTAGGTTTGTGAACTTGAGCAAGTAACAGCTTTGAGCCTTAAGTTTTCTCATCTTTAACATGGGGACAGTATCAGCACCTAACCTGATTCCAAGGGGATTGAGGGTTAGAGGAAAAATGCATGTGAGAAATGCTTCTGAAAGGAATACGCTGGAAAAAAATCAACTTTCTCAAATTTAATCCTCCTGATTATGCCGTCAGGGGACTATTACTTCCACTTTGGAGATGAAGAAGCTGAAGGTCAGAGAGGCTGCTAATTTCCTAAGGTCTCATAATAAATAAGGGAAAAGGTGTAGCCCTGATGAGATCCCACTTTGACTCAAACACCTGTACTCACCACCGGAACTGCCCCAGCTCTGCCTGTCCCACCCCTCTGGCCGGGTAGTGATGGCACCACCACTCATCCTAGTGACCGTGTCCTGTGTGCGTGGCCCCACTACCTCCCTGGTGTGTCCATTGAACACACTGCAGATCACCCCGCCCGGCTCTACTGACCCAGGACAGCACTGCCTTCATGACACACGAAAGCAGCCCCAGCCGCTCTGTGCCCAGCAGACAGGAAGCGTTGCTGTGATGTAGCTTCTTAATACATCCCATCAAACAATGACTGTACTGCGGAAAACCACCTAATAACCTCTCCCCACAGATGTTTTAGAGGGTTTTACAAAGTGGATTCAAATTTTTATTTAATATCTACTGAAATGATTTCTATGATTTCCTTAATTTGCAAGACTAGATCACTTTAAGAGAGTTGGCCCAGAAGTATATTTAATTTCCCAGAAACCCAATTCATGGAATCTTGAATAGAGACTTCATATAATAATTTTAATTGCACTTCTCAACTCCAACTCCTTAGAGTGAAGTTCTCTGAAAATGCATTTTGAAAGCAAAGGAATGCTACTTTTCTCGTACCATTAGGCCAAAAGCTTAGTGAAGGAAATTAATACTTAATTGAAGGGAACTTCCTCAAATGACAAGTCTAATCAAAAGTTAGGCTTCAATCTGTAAATGCTTTTCTTTTAGCCATTCTCATTGTTTTAATGAGAACAGCTCCCCTTTTTCACAAGCACTGGCAATATGATGTTAACATTATCTTTTAAAAAGAAATATTTATGATAAATATATTGTGTGTGGGACTGTGCCCTATTATCTCCACAGCAACCAGCTTGAACAAAGCGAATGCTCTCTAATTAGGACCCTCAAATACTCAGTAGCAGATACTCTTATGCACTGTTTGAAAAGAGGAACATTTAGTAGAAGACACGCCAACCACAGAGGCAACAGAAGGAGTTTAATACAGGCACAGCCATCACTGTAAAAAATGGAATCATTAACAATGATTAAGTTGTTTTCAGAGTACTGATAGAAAATACAGAGTTTCTAATCTACTTTAGAAATAGTCAACAAAGCTTATTAAGCCCTTTGGATTAATTCTGAGCTAAAGAAAATTAAAACAATCCCCAAACCCCACTTCCTGAGGATTCTGATTCCTGTGGTTTCAGTTAACTGGTTTGTTTTTGTGTGAATCATCACAGTCATGAGGTCAGGATCACAAGGCCATCAGCCTGAGCACAGCTGTGGCTGCAGCGAGGGGACTGCTCCCGGGGCACAGCTCTCCGAGGCAGGGTGGCAGGCCATGCCTCCCGCCCATTTAAGATGTTCTTTATTGAACTAACCAATCATAATACCGCAATGAGTATATAAGCAATATTATTTTTACAAAGATGATTTCTGTTCTTGATTTGATGTACAATATATTTTAAAGTAATTTTGACATGTTTATTCCAAATGGGAGGGTTTGAAGTAATGCCCAGAAAACCAAAACAAAGAATCTATCACCCTTGCCCTGGCCGGTTTGGCTCAGCGGTTAGAGCGTCGGCCTGCGGTCCGGAGAGACCCGGGTTCAGTTCCCGCTAAGGGCATGTACCTCGGTTGAAGTTTGTCCCCGGCCCTGGTTGGTTGTGCGGGTGGCAGCCACTCGATGTGTCCCTTTCACGTCGATGTTTCTCTCTCTCTCTCTCTCTCTCTCTCTCCCTCCTACTCTATCTGAGCAAAAAATGAAAAAATGTCCTCGGGTGAGGATAAAAAAAAATTTAAAAAAAAAAAAAGAATCTATCACCCTTAACTCAGAATAATATGCTGAACAGCCTTTTGGGGCAGAGCGCTGGAGCTTATATCTGGACCAGTGCCCTGCATCTCTGGACTGATCCACCCCTCTCCCAAGAGCTGGAAAGGGGGTCACAGCTGCAAAGCGTGGTCACTCACACCGCCTTCTCAAGACTGAGAGGACCTGATGTTCACAGGGACCCTGAGTCAGAGGGTCAGCGTCCCCACCTCTACAAGACAACGAGGCTCAGGGAGGTGAATCAACCCCTGCAGTGTCACATGACTCACGGGAGGCAGACTTGACACCCTGCCTCCTCTGCAGAGGGTGCGAGGCTGGGCAGGCATCGCGTACGTGAGTCCAAGAGGAGAGGCAAGGGTAGTTACTGAACTGCTTCTTGGGGGTGTGCGGTTTTCACCCCAATGCGTCTGCACTGAGAACATGGTCCACGCTGTTCTGTTATATGCCAGGCACCCCCATAGTGCAAACAGCACCTCACAGTTTCTCCAGAAACCCAGAGTCCTATATCTGGACTCTAGGAAATTGAATATAAATTTATTTCATATGAAATTTTAAATAAATGTATGCATGAGGATTTTTCGGGTGTGAGGGGTCATGACCTTTGTCAGATATTTAAACATGTAAACTTAAAACAAAAAAAACCCCCTAAGAATCAGTAAAATAAATGATGGTTTTTAAATATCTCCCTCTTGATCTGTTCTTATTTTGCTTTCGATTTGATGCCTCAATCACGGAAAAATAAAAAACTGTGCCTGAGACAGTCATAGCCTCACAGTCTAATTTCTGTTAGGGAACTGAAAGCCATTAAAAAATATGTGATCCTATTAATCAATGTCACCAATTAACCAAATATCATCATTTAACCATACATTTAATAAAAATAAAAAACAAAACACTAAAATGAAACAACAAATCAGTAAATAAATAAAAAATATGTGGGCTCCAAGGCGAAGTCCTGTCAAGAGAAGCTCTTATTTACAGTGCCGTATGTGATACCATGGAGACTCAACACACGGCCAGCACTACACTCTAAAGTGATACTAAATAAAAACACACTGATACAGAGATGCCATCAAATTAAATATGGAGCCCTATACATTTTCTGGTGCTTCAAAGGTCTTCTTAATGCAACAAATATCAGCACCAAAATATTAATAATTTGTCACAAATTCTGACTCCTAATAGGTACTAATGTCTTACAATTTACTACTTTTTTCTTATCTCCAATGTTTATACTGAAATATTTTTTATAAAAAATACTGCTTTCTGAAAGGGATGTGAATATGAATCATTTCACTACATTCTTATGTTTGTATTAAACTGCCGTATCTTGTGCAAATGTTTCCTAAATATGCATACAATTTTCATTCTTTTCAAGAATGCTTTACAATTAATATTGATTGAAAACAGGTTTGAAGCTTCTTGAAAAAATCATGTGCTTGGAATGTGTATTAAGTGACAGAAAAGCCACATGAAGATAAGCATGAATCCTAATGCAGAGCAAAATGCTGGGTGAGGATTTAATACTTTAAGTTAATCGACTGCTTCATAGTTAAAACCAAATCGCGACAGCTGAACAAAAGCAAGCCGGAACCGAGGCAAAGGTAGAGTCAGGGTTTCAAGCGCAGCATCAAAAAGGCCTTGGCCTTGGCCATACTGTTGCTGTAAAGTAAGCTTGTGGAGCAGAGGATACCCTCCGATTATGGGTGATCTTTCACCTAAGTTACAAACATCACTTCCAAAGCCCCACGCTGACGTTTACTCTTTCACCACTGTAAGTATAAATAACCCTGTTCCTTGGAAACTGCCTCTTTCATGCTTGTAAGAAACATTTACTGAGTGCCTAGCCATGTGCCAGTCCTAGGAAAGTAAAAGTGGGTAAAACAGCCCATACCTTAGTGGACCCTGTCTGATCAGTGCTGACACTGAGACACACACGAGCTCCCTAAGAGCCTGTAGCTCTGCAGTGGCCATGCTTAGTGACGATTATCTCTCATTTTCTTTTGCTTTGCCTCTATGAATTCAAAGCCTGTTATCTCTGGACTATAATTATTTTAGCCATTACTCTGCACACATAATATAAATAGCTTTCATTCCCTATCTCGTGTCCAGAACAAGTGAATGAAGTACTCAAAACATCATGTTTAACTTAATGCTGATTGAATAGGGAGAGGCAGAAAACTCAGTACAAATTGTCCCTGACTCAACTGCGGCTTTTCATGTACCACTACCGACCTTAATCATTTCTTGGTAAATGTAGGGAAGACATTGTTATGTGAAGAATGCTAACCCCTATTTACTGAGCCTGCCATGTATTACTCTGTTTTCACCTATTTTTAACTGTTTACAATAAGAAATATATACTGGGGCATATATGGGATTACATTATATTAGTATTTATATGTCTGCAGGTCTAAATAGATAACATTAAACAAACAGCAGATTCAAAACAGCCAATCTGTCCATAAAATCTAGATTACTGAGTGGATTTACCTATATTTTGGCAATGCCCGACATATATAGATACTGACCAAATATTACTCCTTTTTAAACATAAAACAGTAATCACTGTGCTTTAAGAAAAACATTTGTTTCCAAGAACAGGTGGAAAAGCGTGGGACGTGGAATAAAAGGAAAATACAATGACAAATATGTAGTGAATGTACTGTTGGGAAATGAGTTTTTTAAGTGTCAAGTAATATGTTGTGAAATTTTGTAACATTTCATCTTTTAACCATTTTTACATTGCCATGGAACAGAAAGATGCTGCTGGTATTAAAGATGACTAAACCTATTTTTTAAAAATTCTATTTATTGATGAGAGATTGAGATTTGTTGTGTCACTTATTTATGCATCTGTTGGTCGCTTCTTTTTTTATTAATTTATTTTTGTTACAGATGTCCCCCCCCCCCAGACACCCTCCTCCGGATCCTGCCCCCCACCGAGCACTGCTGTCTCTGTCCACTGTGGGAAAATCCTATGCTCTCTCTCTGAGCTGCGGCCCTGAAACCAATCATATTTCTGTAGTGAGCTGAAACAACTGCACAGGTAAGATTACTGACTTTGAAATGGGATACACTGTATAGGATGAGATTGGAAAGGGAAAGGAAACTAGTGTTTCTGCTCCTATTTAAGAGGAAGGATGGAAACTTTGGTGACATCCTCCACTGATGTTAATCAATATGGGTGGATGTCATAGCTAAAACGTAGTTTCTGCAAAACGTGCTGAAAGCAATTCACTCTTTTATCTGACACTTCATATTAAGAGAGTACAGTGACATGTACCAACATTTCTTTGATTCATTTTATATATTTTTATTTGCAAGTATTATTACTATACAGGAACGTCAACCCACAATTAAATAAAGAACTCTGAATCAAATTATTTTCAACTTGTTTTGTGTACCTAGAGCCTCAAGAACTGAATAAAGAAGTCTTCACTAATTATGCTAATTTAAGAAGGCAGGTGAAATTTACCTTCAATTTTCTGAGTTTGATATAAATGCATGACTCTATTAAAAGTGCTGACAAGGAATAGGACTCAGCTTTCCTAATGTAGTAATGGTATAAGATCCTGATTTCACATAAATAGTCATTAAGTCCCTGGGAACATTACCGAAACCTACAGAGTATCTGAATTTTGACTCACCAGTGACTTATAATGTGTGGGTTTGGAAGAATTAGGGATCAAAAAGGGGTGTGAAAAATCATAAAACCAAATTCTTTATCTGGCTAGATTCCAATTATATTTTCTCTTGCATGGGTTTATCATGTGATCTATTCAGCCTTGCTACTGAAATTATGGCCCCGGAACCAGCAACACCAGCCATCACCTAGGAGCTTGAACCCTCACCCCAGACCTATGGATCAGAGTCTGTATTTTAATAGATTCCCATGCACATTAGAAGGTGACAAGCAGTGACCCAGAGCTTCCGAATCACAGGCTGCAAGAGTCGATGGGTCCTATTCCTTATTCTTCCATTACAACTTCTATTAAAAAGGCAGACAGGACACAGGTCTCAGTAGTTCGGTAGAGACTACCTCTTCTCTACAGAAAAACCACTGGAGCTTCAGTTTTCAATTATATACACACTTTGATATTTGTCAACATCACTGCCAATATCAAATACAGATATAGAACTTAAAACTCTTTATAGGACAAGATTATGCTTGAGAACTGAAAGTTTGAGATGAATTCCATCATGTACAAAATAAAATGTAAACTAGGACTTATAAACTCTAAAGAACTAGGTAATGGGTGCATGTAGGGAGTTCCTACAATTAACTTTAAGAAAAATGTAGGTCACTGGAAACGGAATCATTCCCACAGCAGGGGCAGGCACGGAGCCAGCCTGACAGCCCTCACGTGCCACGCACACGGTTCCTCACCTGTTTGTACTCAGATTCTCTTCCAACCAATACCTGCAGAACGTAGTTGACAGGGTCTCCTTTCATTGGTGGTACCGTCTCCCACAAAATTTCACATGAATTTCCTTCTAACTGTGTTACTCGAGGTGCTGAAATACAAATGTACACATTCAAGATCAAAATGAAAAGCATCACGTTGAAAGTTACTGCTTTAGTAGTATGAGAGTGAGAGGGCTTGTGCCTGCCTGAGGGGAGTTGACTTGTCCGCCTTCTACACAACCAGCAGGGTGCCCCGTCCACAGAGAAGACACTGTGACTAGCACGCCACTGGTGAAACATCCTTTGCTCACTATCCTATTGGTAACTGCTTGGCCTGGACTGAATTTTTGCTATCTTTTCGATGGCTACAGAGCACCTTCTATGATTAGGTCCTGAGCTAAGAAATTTGGGGAATGCAAAAATAAGTACCATAAACTCTGCTTTCGAGGAAATTAAGATCTAACTGAGGGAAGAGGAGAGTAAGATACGAGACAAGTAGAAACATATGAAAAGAAACATAATGTAAGGCAGATAAAAATGACAAGTACAAATAAAATGTTAGGTAGTTCCAGGGGAGAAAAAGTCCCATCTGTGTGAGAGTCTAAGGAAAATCGGAGGAGCAGGTGACATTTGAGATAAGTCCCAGAGAATGGGTCAGCATTGAAAGAAAGCCTTTAAAATTAAGTACAGTATATTTATATTTTTGAGTTTATTATTCACCTACTGAACTCATCATTCTGGCATAAAGTTAAACTATATTAGTTTACAGTAAGGCACTTAAGATGTTAAAGAAATTTAAAATATTTTCTCGTAGCTTATTCTATTTTTTAAATATGTCTTTACTGATTTTTTAGAGAGAGAGGAAAGGAGGGATAGAAACATCAATGTGAGAGAGAAACACCTATTGTCTGCCTCCTGAACGCCCCCTACTGGGGATCGAGCCCAAAACCCGGGCATGTGCCCTGACCGGGAATCGAACCAGAACCTCTCAGTCCATGGGGCGATGCTCAATCCACTGAGCCACACTAGCTGGGCTATTTTTCCATTTTTTTAATTAGGACGTATAACTACTCTCTCTGAACCATCTTAGTTTTTAGTTTCTAATTACATAAAATTAATTCTTTAGAGGAGATTGTTTCTACTTATAATTCTATACAAGAATATTTCAGAAAAATAAAGGCACTATGGGACACCTGCAGAGAATCCAAGCCAGACCTGACCCCAGTCCCGGAGGCCCTCGCCCTCCGCAGTGAGCTCTGTGCTCTGTGGGAGCTGACACAGCCCCTGCATGAGGAAGCAGTGTGTCTAAGGGCCCTGCTCCTGCGGCCACACACCCGTAGGACCTTTCTACAGGCTGTGCTCACCCCATGCCACCTAAATAATATAGCAAACCCTTACTTTTAGCCATGTAAAACCTGGTTCAGGTGGGCAGCTTGTCTGTCAACCTCAAGGTCACTGCGGGCAGCAGCTGGATAAAGCCACCAGTGCTGCCCACCCCGCAGAGACAGGCAGCAGAGCCCTTCCCAGGACCCGTGCTGCTGTGCAGAGGGGGCTCAGAGTCTGAGGGGCTGGGAGGGAAGGGCTGCGCCAGCTTCACCCTGAGGCGCAGCCCTGCTCTGAGTCGGCTGGGCAGAAGGTACACCACTGTGGCTGCAAATGGCACAAGGGGCTCAGCAGATCCTGAGGAGGGAGCACCTGGGCACAGTGGCTTTTGCTCACTCCCCGACCCCATGATGGGGGCAAAGAGTACACTAATCACTCACAAACCCCGAGAGCAATACTCAATGAGAAGCGACCAGGCCACTGCTCCAGCTTGCCAAAGGCAGCTCTCCCCAGTGAGCCTCGGGGGGGAACGGGCTGCTGAAGTCTCCACATCAGTCTCCAATCTCCAGGCACCAAGGTCTTTCAAAGATGAATGCCAACTTCTGCTCCTCC